>OY728166.1:1141790273-1144290273 GCA_963277665.1 Viscum album
TGCTGCTAACTCTAGGTCATGGGTACGGTAGTTCTGCTCATGCGGCCTCAACTGACGTGATCCATAGGCGATCACTGCCCGATCCTGCATCAGAACACATCCGAGTCCGGTCCCTGATGCATCGCAGTAGACTACGTACCCCACTCCCCCCTCAGGCAACCTCAAGATAGGTGCACTGGTCAATCTCTGGCTCAGCTCCTGGAAGCTCTGATGACATCTGTCCGACCACATGAAGGGTTTCCCCTTCTTCGTCAAAGCTGTGAGTGGTACCGAAACTCTAGAGAAGTCTAGAACGAATCTCCGATAGTATCCAGCTACTCCCAAAAAACCCCGAACCTCAGCCACGCTCCTAGGTGGCTCCCATGCTAACACAGCCTCGATCTTCGCAGGATCCACTAAAACTCCCGCCTCATAGATAACGTGTCCCAAGAAGTGCACCTCACGTATCCAGAACTGGTACTTCAAGAGCTTACCATAAAGCTGGTGCTCTCGGAGTGTGTCTAGTACAACACGCAAGTGATAGGCGTGCTCCTCCTCAGTCGTAGAGTAAATCAGAATGTCTTCGATGATGACCACGACAAACCGATCAAGATATGGCTGAAAGATGCTGTTCATGAGGGCCATGAACACTGCTAGAGCATTGGATACGCCGAAAGGCATAACCAAGAACTCATAGTGGCCATACCGACATCTGAAGGCCATCTTCTGCACATCCTCATCTCTGATGCTGAGCTGATGATAGCCTAACCTGAGGTCTATCTTCGAGAACCACCGTGCTCCCTTGAGCTGATCAAAGAGGTCATCAATCCTCGGTAGCGGATACTTGTTCCTCACTGTCACCTGGTTCAGGCGACGATAGTCAACACAAAGTCGCAAGCTCCCGTCCTCCTTCTTGGAAAACAATATCGGGGAAGCCCAGGGTGAAACACTGGGTCAGATGAACCCCTTGCCCTGCAAGTCCTCCAACTATACCCGTAGCTCTCGAAGCTCGGTGGGGGCCATCCGATATGATGGAGTGGATATCGGGGCTGTCCCGGGGTACAAGTCAATATAAAAGTCTACCTCTATGCGAGGAGGTATCCCTGGAACGTCATCGGGAAAAACGTCTGCAAACTGATCCACCACTGCAGGAAAACCAGGGCTCCGCACATCAACTGCTCCAAGGATGAGGCTAACCAACTGATGAGTGATGGGCTTTCCTCTCCTCCGCAGAAGTCCATCCTGTGCTACAAAGGCTCCCTTCTCACCAGTGAAGGTGAACCTGCTCCCGTCGGTGTGTACACATCGCACCTTACGCCTAAAACAGTCAATCTGCACATGGACCATAGATTGCCAATCCATGCCCAAGATGACTTCATAAGGCCTCGACGCTGCTACAAGAAGATCCCAGCCGAAGATCTCGCCTCCTAGAGTAAGCTCACACTGCCAGAACCAGTGCGTAATCGTCGAGTCTGCTCCCGTAGGAGTCTCTAGCCGTAAGGATCGAGCCAACGGCTCTGTCGGAATCTCCGAGCTACGAACAAGGGCAGCATCAATGAAAGAGTGACTCGCTCCTGTGTCTATAAGTACTGCAGCAAGGGTGGAATAGACACAGATAGTACCTCGAATCATCTTGGGTGCGCCGTGGTCATAGGCCTCTGCTGCCTGGAGCTGTGCCTGTCTCTGCCCACCTGCTCCCTGTGGTCGGGGTGGACCTCCTGGCGGTGGTGGTGGCAGAGCCTCAAAGCGTCGCCCACCACCTGCTGCTCGGCCAGCTCCTATGCCTCGTCCGCCTCCTCCCTGTGGACCGCCACGGTCAACCCTCTGCCTCTGCCTCAGTGGTCCCTCAACCGTCTGCTACTCCTCGGCACGGCGGGTCGGGCAGTCACGAGCCATGTGGCCCTGCCCGCCGCACGAGTAGCACTGTCTGCCTCTCGAAAGACTGGCTCCTTGCTGTGTGCCCCTGTAATGCTGAGCCAGTGTCTTGAGGTCGTATGCCGGAAGGTCTGGTCTGCCTGAACCCCTGAGTCATCCTTCGACTGCCTGCTGCAGATGACTCTGCCACGTGCCGCCCTGCGGTGGGTCTCGGCGCTGGTGTAGACTCAGCAAGGAAGCTCTCGATCAAAAGGGCCCGCTCAAGTACTCCTGTCTGAGTCGGTATGCTAAGGGAGATCAGCGATACCCTGATCTCGTGTCTCAAACCCTTCTCGAAGGTCCGGGCCCGAAAGAATGGGTCCCGTACCATGTCGGTCGAGTAGCGCGATAGATCAGTAAATCTCGCCGAGTACTGAGCGACCGTCATGCTGCCCTGCCGCAGCTGAAGAAGCTCCTGAATACGCACCGCATGAAGGGTGGCTAGGACGAACTCTGAGCGGAAGAGGCTCTCAAAGTCCGTTCAAAGTAGAGATGCCTCATCGTGCACCTGGAGCATCAAGCTCCACCATCGGCCCGCTGCTACGTGCAGTAGGCTCACAGCGAGGATCACCATGAGGTCTATAGGTGTCCTCACTAGCCTAAAAACTCGTACCACTGCCTCCAGCTAGTCCTCGGCTACCTGGGGGTCCGTCTCCCCACGAAACCTGGGTGGTCGCTGGCGCTGAAACTCATGCAGTGCGCTGAGGCGACGTGCATCGTCAGCGGCTGGTGCTGGAAGCATCGGGGGCTCGACGGGTAGAGCTACCGCCGGTGCCACTACTGACAAAGGGACCTACAGCGAGGCCTCGTCGCTCAGTGGGCAGTCATCACACTTGACTCTCGGAACCCTAGCTGGCTGCCGTCGTGGGGCCATCCTGAAAAGGAAACAGGTGGGTCACGGTCAGAACAGTATACTGGTGAGCTGATATAAAGTAATCACAAAGAAAACTTTGAAACACACACGCAATCAGTGTTTTCATGCATTAAGTCGGAAATCAAAAGTCAGGGTCCTGGTGTACGGATAAGTCGGCCGGCGCACCAACAATGGACTCCCTCGACTGATAACCACACGCAATACACTAAACATTATTGCTTCACATAGAAAAGATTAGAGTTCGCGGTAGAACCTAACTCCTCTGATACCAATTTGTCACGACCCGCCCTCGGGGCCCGTGCCGTGACTACCCCAATCCTGCCTTCCATAGGCCAGGGGCTGGCGACTAGCACCAAGGCGTAATTCCCAGTAAAAGGGA
Source organism: Viscum album (assembly GCA_963277665.1). Classification (NCBI taxonomy): domain Eukaryota; kingdom Viridiplantae; phylum Streptophyta; class Magnoliopsida; order Santalales; family Viscaceae; genus Viscum; species Viscum album. Next base: position 1,141,793,420 of record OY728166.1, read on the forward strand.
AGGAATTTCCCTTGAAAAGTAAACAAACAACACAGAGTAAGTAAGCGGAAAAGTAAACACTAAGTAAAAATAGAGTACAACTGAAAGTGCGTAAAAGTAAATGGGCCAGTATACAAACCCAAACTGAAAGTAAAGTACAACTCAAAAGGGAAAACAACAACTGTAAAGTAAAAGCCGCTACACCGAGCTGTCCACTGGAAATCTCACCTGAAGGGTGGGTATATATACCTCCACTGCTTCTCGGGTCCCGCCGTCTGGCTCCGAACACGTCCCGCCCAGTGGTCCACCTCCAGGTACCGTCCTACTCTGCAAGCCTCAGCCAAGATCAACGTTGTCCGTCGTCTGCAACCAACACAACGTAGTGCGGGCATAGCCTGTGTAGGGGTGAGTATAAGATACTCATTAGGGAAGTCGAGACCCCTGAAGGTCTCCCAAAATCCACAAAGGATAAACCACAACGGTGAGATACAAACACGAAGTAACAACCGACACTGCTTAGGTATATGCCCGTACATATACCTAAGTCGTCAATTCCAATACGCTCCAACCTCCAACCTCCGAGCCCAAGTACAACTCATTCCACACAGGAAAGTATACGTATTCCACACAGCAAAGAAAAACGAAATCCACACAGGATAGCACAACACAATCCACACAGGAAAGCAACAGGATTCAGCTCACACAGGTATACTTCTTCGAAAGATGATAAAGATGATCTATGATCCATGTAATTCGTCGGACCCACGAAGGATCGATAGGTAACTAACCCCCGCAAAGACCCACACAGGATCGGGCCCACACAGGACCTGTAGGCGCTGGTTCACACAGGACCGCTGAGCGCAACGACCCACACAGGATCGGACCCACACAGGATCGGGCCCACACAGGACATGTAGCACTGATCCACATAGGATCGCTGAGTGCTGTAGTCGTCATCGAATCCACCAAGGATCTCGGTACTGTCGTCGTCGCAGTCACATTAGTAGTAGCAGTAGCAGTAGCAGTAGCAGTAGTAGTCACAGTCGCAGCCAGCACTAGGGTTCCTGCACACAGCAAGCTCGTTCGGGAGGGTCCACTCCACGAGCCGAGAGGCTGATACATCAACTGTCACAAAGTCTAGAGTTGATGTATCCAAAAGTTCCGTATCGTCAACAGGAACTCAACGCAACAGACGGCGCGTCGATCGGACGCCCGGTCTGAGAGTTATTGGCCTTTTCGTCCGAGGGGCCCGGTTGATTTTTAAGGAAAAACCAACCCGACCGTACTCCACATGCGTCCAAACCTCGAACGGAGTATGCCAAAATATCTGTCTCACTATGAGGAACACAACAAAGCTGACGGCACGTCAATCGGACGTCCGTAGCTCAAGATATGAGCATTTCCGTTCCGAGGGCCCGGTTGGTTTCGTGTACGAACCAACCCGGCCGAACTCAAAATATTTCGAAACTTTGAGTGCAATATACCGAATCGACCGTTTCGATACAAGGATCGTATCGCCGCTGATGGTTCGTCAATTGGAGGTCCGTAGCTCAAGTTATGGCCAAAAGACAGAAGTCGATTCGAAAAAGGGGGGTCCGGGTCCGGGCCGACCCGGCCCGACCCGGCCCGGCCGGCGGCGGCGCGGCCTGGGTGCCGCTCGGGTGCCACGCGCGGGGGGCAGAGCCCCCGCATCTCTTGTGGCGGCGCGGCTGAAAGCCGAGCCTCTGAGAAACCGGCCCCCCTCATGGGGGCCTGCCTTTGAGAAAAACGGGGGGCCACCTGCCCCCCTTTGTGAAACTGCCCCCCCCCCCCCTCTTAATGGGGGGGAATTCAAGCTGGCCGGGGGAATTAAATTCCCCCGGTTTTTCCCCTTCCGGGCGGCCCGACCTGGCCGGCCGGTTCTTCTTCAACGGGACCGGAAAAGCCGGTCCCCTTCCGGTGTCCGACACCGGCGGCTCGGCTATCCGCCGGTCTTCCCGTTTCCGCCGCGGCCCGGAACCGGCCGCGGTCTTCGTCGTCCGGCGCGGTGCGACGACATCGCGCCCCTCCGCCGCGGCCCCACTCTGGCCGCGGCGCCTTCGGTTTCCTTCGACGCGGCGCGGCGGCGTCACGTTCTTGATAAACTTTCCGCGGCGCGGCGCGACAGTGCCTCACAATGATAGCCGTGCGATTCCCGCGTGGTGTGACGGCACCACGCCATCTCGTTCATCCTCAAGAAAAATAATAATAATCAAGAACAATGGAGGGGGAATTAGGTCGTGTTGGTGAGGTCCGACCCCCCTCTCGTTAGATGATAACCCTTAAATATTTATCCACAAGATTATCATGCTAGAACCAAGAACGAGAGTAAATAAATAATCAACAACAAACCCCTACCTCGGTTTCAAGAACGAAGATCGTCAACGACCCGCGGAAGACGTGTCGCGGTGGTCGGCATCACAGAAGAAGGACGTCGATGTCGTGAAGCGAGGATTCAATGTTCTTTGACGATGATTTCGTCGCGGGAAATCGTCGTGGAAGAAATGACGCGGAAGGAGTACGTCGTCGGTGTCGCGGGTATGGCGTCGCGGAAGACAATTCCCGAGAACGTGGCGTTCTTCGTCGATGCTCAAAGGTTCTTCGTGTTCTTCGTCAAAGTTTGAGGAAGAGGAAGAAAGAGCTCTCCAATCCTCTCAAGATAAAAGGAAACCAACCGAAAATAATAAAATAAGCTTAAGCTTATTTTATTACACAACATTCCTCTTAGAATTTCAAAGGATTGAAATTCAAATTAACCCTCCTCAATTAATTAAGCCAAGTTGTCAAACATTAATTGAAAAGGGTTAAAGGGGAGTTTTTGAGAGAAGTTGAGGAGTTGGGGTTCGTGTGGGCCCCACCACACTTAATCCTCCCAAGGGAGGTTAAGTGGTTGTGGGTCCCACCCCCAACTCCCTATGGGAGGTTTTAAAAAAAACAACAAGTTAAAATAAAAATTTGTATTCCACAAATTTTATTTAACTTATTCTAAAAACCAATAAACTAACTTTCAACCCGCAATAAATGCAACCTCAGAAAAGGTCCTCTTAAGCGAATATCGGCGCTACGAGTTCATCGGTTCCCTCCGAAGTTTATTCCGGGCACCGGTTCAAAAGATAGAAATTCCCGCTCGTTCGTTCACTGAACGTACCCGAGCCAAACTTAGGAAGTTGATTATGGGCACTCCGGGCCTCGGAATCAGGTGCCGTCAGAAACCGCGTTCTTGTAAAATTCCAAAGAAAATTAAGAAAAAATTTCCCTTTAATTTTATGGGTCTTTACAAAAAGATCATTATATGAACCAAGGAAACTAGTTTTTAGAACGTTTTAAACCATTATTTATAAATTTATTAGTCTATTTGAAAACAAATTATTCGTCAAATTTACTTTTTACTTAACAATAATTTTTTAATAAGAAGGATATTATCCTCTATAAATGTTTTCATTGTGATTTCAAAATTATTTCACCTATATGATTATATCAATTTATGTTACTCATTCATTTCTTAGTAGTGCTCTAATTGATACCTTCAAATTCCTTTTATGATTGGTTTATCCATGATTTCATGGTCTTTACAAAAATACATTCTATTTAATGGGATATATGATTATGAAATCCAATTGTCTTTCACCAATTATATTTGTGATAAATTGATTCTTAGTTTTTATATAAGGTCTCGGCCTTAAAACTTACTTAATATTGAATTAAATGAATAATTCACATTGAGGATCTTTTCAGGTTTAGAGTTTTAGAGAATTAGGACATTACTATTTCATCTCAAAAGATTACAAAGTAGACGCTTCTACTATGTTTCCATAAAATAAAATAAAACTCTCAAAAAGAGACATGTCTAGTTCCATGTTTTATATAGCACGACTTTCCCTTGATCCCATCCTTGACCATATTCCACATTAGGTCCTGTGAAAAACATTTCATAAAAACTTGGGTGAGCACAAAGAGCTCAGTAAGGGATACACAAAGAATGAAAACTGTTAGTTTTTTTCAAACATCAAGTAAACCATGTATAACTTTATCAAGGTAATACCTTCACCTTCATGAATTAGTAAAAACTCTTCACTGAATAAAATATCATTACTTACCTTTTTGTAACCAAAAGATTACAATAAAACCCATATAAAGAACACATAACATATAAAGGTAACATGGGACATAAACATACTTAAGTGGAATAACCATACGGTCGACTTCCACACATATCACTTAATGGAATATCCATACGGCCAACTTCCATACATACTTAATATAATACCCATACGGCCAACTTCCATACCCAATGCATTTGAGGTTATAATGTAACCACCCATCCTAGTATTCATGGCACCACCCGTCATGTGGTTTATCACGTAACCACCCGTCAAATTTCCAAGTACCAATATAAAATCATAAAACATAAAACCAATATAAAGGAATAATAACATTTATACATTTCAATCACAATATATAATTTAAATATATTGAAATAATAGAATCCTTTATCAAAACCATTTTCAATACCAAAATACAAAAAAGAGTATATGGTATTTATTTTATTTTAAAAACATTATGACTTGTTGAGGAATCCAATGACCAAATAATACTCGCGGCGGCGGAAAAGGTCGTTGTCACCGCGTACGTTAAAAAAACATTCCTTTTTGTCATTTAGTAAAATGCTCCATAGAAAAAGATTCCTTTTGTATAAAAGTAAAATTCAAAGGGGTTTATACACCGTATAAAAGAAACTTGTGTATAAAACGAAATATGCCTCAATGAAAGGAGATTGAGATGAAGTCCCTTACCTCGGGTCCGACTTGACTCGATTGTTCTTTAACGTCCTGAATAATAAACTTGAGTTAATATCTATTTTATTAAGAACATTTTTAAAGTTCATTATTCCTTTTATATCACTTATTTCCATGTTATGAACATTATGTAACCATTTAAGTTAATAATGTTTGTTTTGTCGATATTTGGTTCTTAAGTCGAAAGTAGACTTCTTACAATTACATGTTGTTCATTTGGTCAAAGGATCTTTATATCCAGAATGAAATTCCTGATTTGGATATCATATATATCATATATATCCAGCATATACATGTATTTATAATATTGCATAATTATTTAGAGGTAATAAATGAAATGCACCGTTCCTGGAGACGGTAAGCCGTACGTACGCATGAATGCTACTTTCATTTCTTTGTCATATTAATGGAATTAATACTAAATGAGAGGTATGTATAATTTAATTCCAGAATTATATTCATAATTTAGATGTATCATTCATCATATATATCCATTATATACATGTACTTATAATAGTACATTACATTTGGGGATAAGAAATGAAATGCACCGTTCATGGAGACGGTAAGCCGTACGTACGCATGAACGCTACTTTCATTTCTATTTCTTATTTTTATGGAATGGAATAATAATGATATAGAGGTATATTATAATTCCAGTATAAAATCATATATAATAACTTTAAATCCATCTTTTATACGTCCCACATATGGCATTAACGAATCAAATCACTTTGAGGGGGTGGTAGTCCGCACTTCCTTAAATAAAGATATCACGTTTACCCATAATGGAAACCATAAAGGCATGCCCAAAATGAAAAATACATAAGCTTAAGGAAAACATAAAAATATTATATATCATATATAAATATAGTTTCATCTTAATGGCCACCTTTGAAGGTGTTAAATGAATGTTGAACAATCATCGTTTTGGGAGACAGAAATTCGCCATCCACGGAAACAGTATGTTCTTTAACCATTATATGTAGGTGTGTGTATGTGTAGCTCTAATACATATTATAACAACATCCTAGTATATTGAGGATACTATATTTGTTACAAAAGAAAATAATAAAAAGATTTTAGGGGGTTGGAGAAGCAAAATAAAACAAAAGGACTCAAAAGAAGACATTACCTTAAAATCAGGTAACTCCCTTTGGTTTGAGCTCAAAGGCTTCCTTGGAAATGATTCTGCCAAAATTGAGTCTTCAAGGAGTTATAAAGGGATGTGTATAGATGAAATGGGCAGTGTTTGTCTGAGCTAAAGGCTTGAGAGGTGTGGGTAAGGAGGTAGAGTTGGAGGCCTTTTATAAGAGGAGAGGAGGGGCACTCTTGTAAAGTTACAAAATGTTACTTTATTTTTAAAGGATTTTCGAATTTTAAAGGTCTCACATTTATATATTTCTAGGATAAGGTGATTAGGGTTCGAAATAAACTCATACAATAGGTTTTGGACATGTGTAGGGTGTAGATTTTACATTATCTTTCCATTTTATTTAAATCGTTAAATAATGAGGTCATCGTTGCATCATCATGATGTCATAAATAATTTAATTTATATAATGTCTAAAAAATGTAAAAAAAATATCATGATGTAGGAAATATTTTTATATTCCTAATGAATATTTATAGTCAAAAATCTGACTTGTATAACCCCATGTAAAAAATGTTTTACTAAAACATTTCATGTTTCTGTCATTTTTACTTTAACATTAAATAAAAAGTTATTTATGTCATTTCCCAACCAAAGTGGCTCCATGGGGTCCCCAAGTTGACTCATGGATTGTCTTGGTCGTCCATGAAACGTCCAATGAGGTTAGGACAATTTTCAATCTCATCTCATATTTTTAAAACATTATTTTTATCTTAAGCTACACTAATTACCTCTAATCGCGATTAAGAACTGAAGAGTTACTATTCACCAAAAAAAATTATTTCAATCTCATTAAACAACATTTTACTTCTTAATGACAACCATGTATGTCGGATTTTTGAAATTCAAAACACAATGGTGGCAAAATTTCATTTAAACGGAAAATCCGTTTTTATAAGTACCACTTAATGGTTTCACTATTCATCAAAAATTGAAGTTTTTCAAAAAATTACCAAAAATTCACCCTAAGCTATATTTGATATTCCAAATTCAAAAATGAAGTCCATTTTACAAAATTCAAAACATATAAGTTGCATTAATTAATTTAATAATTAATTCCCACTGTCATGACAAATGGCGTGTTTTTATGAAACAATAAGTATCAAAAGATTGACACTAGTTTAAGTCCGATTTCAAAGTGAAATTAATTCCAATGAGCACTATTGGATTTAATGGTAAAAATATTTTCTAATTTCACTTTAAAACCAATTCAAATTATATTCTAATCATATAAATATATTAGATTAAAAAGAGGTTTTGAATTAAAATACAACATTTTACACTATTCAATAAAAAATGAACTTTATCGGAAAGATACCAAAAATTTACACAAAGTAAATTTTGATGTCCCGATTCTAAAGAAGAGTTATATTTGGTCCAATAGAATTTATAATATTGATCAAAACTATATTTAATGATGGTTCTCCATCAAAAGGTGATAAGTGAACCTTTAGTGCAAATTAGGGTATAAATGCCTAAAATTGATTTCTTTCCGTATTTTAAGCCTTTATCTTTTATTGGATAATTGTAAAAACATTTAAAAAATATATATAATCATATTTTAGTTATTTCTATCCATTCCCTCCAATACAACGGATACATGTTAACTACCATTTAAAAATAATATTATTATATTACTAGTGTGCAACGTAAGTTTTCAAAGGAACTCATCGTTGCGTATCGGGTATGCTATCAAACATAGCAACCCCTTTAAAGTAAAATTAATATTTAATTCATAAATATTAATAAATATGAAAATTTCTTATTCATTATTTACCTGGGATGTTACATCCTTCCCCCCTTTTAAGAATTGCGTCCTCGCAATTTTATTCACTTATCAAAATAAGTGGGGGTATTTATCCCTCATATCATTTTCAGATTCCCACGTTGCCTCTTCAAACATATGGTTTTTCCACAAAATCTTTACCTGGTGGATTACCTTATTTTGCAGCACTTGCTCTCTTCGGTCAAGAATCTGGACTGATTGTTCTTCATAAGAGAGATTCTATTCCAACTGAACTACCTCTGGGATCAAAACATGAGATGAATCTGGCATGTACTTCCTCAACATCGAATCATGAAACACATTGTGTACCTGAGATAAACTCGGAGGTAATGCCACTCTGTATACAACTAATCCAACTCTCTTCAGAATTTCATATGGTCCAATGAACCTTGAACTCAACTTTCCTTTCTTACCAAATCACATCACACTTTTCCATGGAGAAACCTTGAGAAAAACATGATCACCTACCTCTAAAGATGGATCCTTCCTCTGGTTATCCGCATAACTCTTCTGCGTGCTCTGAGCTGTTCTAATGTGTTTCTGAATCAACTGAACCTTTTCTTACATCTCTTCTATCAATTTGGGTCCCATCAACTTCCTTTCACCCACTTCATCCCAAAATGCTGGAGTTCGGCACTGATTCCCATATAATGCCTCAAATGGTGCCATCTGTATACTGGAATGAAAACTGTTATTATATGAAAACTCAACCAAAGAAAGATGTTGGTCCTAACTTCCTTGATAATCAATCGAACATGCTCATAGCATATCCTCCAAGGTCTGAATTGTTCTTTCTAACTGCCTATCTGATTGAGGATGAAAAGATGTACTAAAATTTAATTCAGTACCCAACGACTTCTGAAGGCCTTTCCAAAAGTTAGAAGTAAACCTAGGATCATGGTTAGATACAATGGAGAAGGGACCTCCATGCAACCTGACTATCTCTTTAAGATACAATCGAGAAAGTTGATCTAGAGAGAAAGTATCTCGTATAGAAAGGAAATGAGAAGATTTAGTCAAGCGATCAACAATAACCCAGATTGAATTATCACCTAGAGATGTCTTCGTTAATCCCACAAAAAATTCCATGGATATATTCTCCCATTTCCACTCTAGCACTGGTAGAGGCTGAAGCATCCCTTTCGGTAACATCAGCTCTGCTTTAACCTGCTGACAAGTCAAACACTTCACAATAAAATCAGCAATATATCTTTTCATTCCATCCCACTAGTAATACTCCTGCAGATCTCTGTACATCTTAGTACTTCCAGGATGAACTTAAAACGGAGAACTATGAGCTTCACATAACAACTCTCTCTTCAACTGTGAATCACAAGGCACACAAAATCTCTTCCCAAATCTTAAAACACAATCACTATCAATGTTGAATTCGTGCAACTTACCTTTCTGAACCATCTCTACCTTTTTCTGCAACTCACTGTCTTGCTTCTGTGCTTGCTGGATTCTGTCTGATAGAGATGATCTCATTGATACCTGAAACAAAACAGAAGGACATCCTGCACCAAAAAATTCTATGCCAAAGTTTATCAAATCAAAAACCAAAGGATCTCGTTCCAAACATAGCATGGTTAATGAAGTATTACTTTTTTGACTCAAAGAATCGGCCACTTTATTTGCTTTTCCTGGATGGTAATGAATTGTACAATCATAATCCTTGATTAATTCCAGCCATCTCCTCTGTCTCATCTTCAATTCATTCGGAGGGAATATATACTTTAAACTTTTGTGATCAGTATATATTTCACACTTTACTCCATACAAATTATGCCTCCAAATTTTTAAATCAAAAACAACAACAGCTAATTCAAAATCATGTGTCGGGTAATTTACCTCATGAGTTTTCAACTGATGTGAAGAATAAGCAATTACCTGATCATTCGGCATAAGGACACAACCAATTCCCTTCAACGAACCAACACTGTATATAACAAACTCACCATTCCTGGAAGGAAGTGCCAAAACTGAAGCATTCACCAATCTTCTCTTCAACTCCTGAAAACAATCATCACTTTCTTTTGTCCAGATGAACTTAACACCCTTACAAGTTAGCTTAGTCATTGGACTAGATAACCATGAAATATTTTCAACAAACCTTCGGTAGTAACATGCCAACCCAAGAAAACTACAGATCTCGGTTAAATTTGTGGGTCTTGTCCATTCATCAACAACTTTTGTTTTAGCAGGATCAACAGTTATGCCATCTTTTGAAATAATGTGACTCAGGAAAGAAATTTGTTGTAACCAAAACTCACACTTGCTGAATTTTCCATATAGTTTCTTTTCTTTTAAGGTTTGAAAGATAACCCTTAAATGACTTTCATGATCCTCTTTACTTTTAGAAAACACCAAAATATCATCAATAAAAACAACCATGATTTATCACCTGAGTTAACTGAGCCATCACTGCAGTAAACTACTCAATTCTGATTCTGACCATCTCAGTATGGTGATTTGGAAGGTCATTTCCCTCAGCATGCCTTCCCAAAAAAACTTAACTGTTTCCTCTACGAAAAAACATTCTTAACACTGAAATACATTAGGTGAAGCAACATGGTAATATTTAAATGCTATATCATTTCAATCATACCAAAAATTAACTTATAATTTAAAAACACCCTAACTCCTAAAGTTGTCTAAACCTACCTTTGATACCAACTATAAGGACCCAGCCTTAAACCTTACTTAATATTGAGTTATTACAAGATTACACATTGAGAATCTTTTCAGGTTTAGTGTTTTAGAGATTTAGGACATAACTATTACATCTCAAAAGATTAGAAAGTAGACACTTCTACTATGTTTCCATAAAATAAAAAAAACTCTTAAAAAGAGACATGTTTTGTTCCATGTTTTATATAGCATGACTTTCCCTTGATCCCATCCTTGACCAGATTCCACATTAGGTCCTGTGAAAAACATTTCAAAAAAACTTAGGGTGAGCTTAAAGAGCTCAGTAAGGGATACACAAAGAATGAAAACTATTATTTTTTTTCAAACATCAAGTAAACCATGTATAACTTAATCAAAGTAATAACTTCACCTTCATGAAGTAGTAAAAACTATTCACTGAATAAAATATCATTACATACCTTTTTGTGACCAAAGGATTACCATAAAACCCATATAAAAACACATAACATATAAAGGTAACATGGGACATAAACATACTTAATTGGAAGAACCATACGGTCGACTTCCACACATATCACATAATGGAATAGCCATACGGCCAACTTCCATACATACATAATGGAATAGCCATACGACCGACTTCCATACCCAATGCATTGGAGGTTATAACGTAACCACCTATCCTGGTATTCACGGCACCACCCGTCATATGGTTTATCACGTAACCACCCGTCAAATGTCCAAGTACCAATATAAAATCATAAAACACAAAACCAATATAAAGGAATGATAACATTTCCACATTTCAATCACAATGTATAATTTAAATATATTGACATAATAGAATCCTTTATCAAAACAATTTTCAATACCAAATTACATAAAAGAGTATATGGTATTTATTTTATTTTAAAAACATTACGGCTTGTTGAGGAAGCCAATGACCAAATAATACTCGCGGCGGCGGAAAAGGTCGTTGTCACCGTGTACGTTAAAAACATTCCTTTTTGTCGTTTAGTAAAACGCTTCGTAGAAAAAGATTACTTTTGTATAAAAGTAAAAGTCAAAGGTTTTTATACACCGTATAAAAGAAATTTGTGTATAAAATGAAATATGCCTCAATGAAAGGAGATTGAGACGAAGTCCCTTACCTCGGGTCCGACTTGACTCGATCATTCTTTAACGTCCTGAATAATAAACTTGAGTTAATTTCTATTTTCTTAAGAACCCTTTTCAAGTTTATTATTCCTTTTATATCACTTATTTCCATGTTATAAACATTATGTAACCATTTAAGTTAATAATGTTTGTTTTGTTGATATTTGGTTCCTAAGTCGAAAGTGGACTTCTTAGAATTACATGTTGTTCGTTTGGTCAAAGGTTCTTTATATCCAGAATGACATTCCTGATTTGGATATCATATATATCATATATATCCAGAATATACATGTATTTATAATATTACATAATCATTTAGAGGTAAGAAATGAAATGCACCGTTCATGGAGACGGTAAGTCGTACGTACGCATGAACGCTACTTTCATTACTTTGTCATATTAATGTAATTAAAACTAAATGAGAGGTATGTATTTATTACTTCCAGAATTATATTCATCATTCATATGTATCATTAATCATGTATATCCATTATATACATGTACTTATAATAGTAAATTAAATTTGGGGATAAGAAATGAAATGCACCGTTCATGGAGACGGTAAGCCGTACGTACGCATGAATGCTACTTTCATTTCTATTTCATATTTTTATGGAATTGAATAATAATGATATAGAGGTATATTATAATTCCAGTATAAAATCATATATAATAACTTTAAATCCATCCTTTATACGTCCCACATATGGCATTAACGAATGAAATCACTTTGAGGGGGCGGTAGTCCGCACTTCCTTAAATTAAGATATCGCGTTTACCCATAATGGAAACAATAAAGTTGTGCCCAAAATGAAAAATACAGAAGCTTAAGGAAAACATAAACATATTATATATCATATATAAATATAGTGTCATCTTAATGGAGACCTTGGAAGGTGTAAAAATAATGTTGAACAATCATCGTTTCGAGAGGCAGAAATTCACCATCCACGGAAACAGTATGTTCTTTAACCATTAGATGTAGGTGTGTGTAAGTGTAGATCTAATACTTCTTATAAAAACATCCTAGTATATTTAGTATACTGGATTTTTTACAAAAGAAAAGGATAAAAAGAGTTTAGGGGGTTGGAGAAGCAAAATAAAACAAAAGGACTCAAAATAAGACATTACCTTAAAATCGGGTAACTCCCATTGGTTTGAGCTCAAAGTCTTCCTTGGAAAGGATTCTGCCCAACGTGAGGCTTCACCGAGTTATAGAGGGATGTGGAGAGATGAAATGGGCAGAGGTTGGCCGAGAAAAAGGCTTGAGAGGTGTGAGTAAAGAGGTAGAGGTGGGGGCCTTTTATAAGAGGAGAGGAGGGGCACTCTTGTAATGTTACAAAATGTTACTTTATTTTCAAACTCTTTTCGGATTTTAAAGGTCCAAAATTGATGTATTTCTAGGATAAGGTGATGAGAGTTTGACATAGACTCATAAAATAGGTTTTGGACATGTTTAGGGCTTATATTTTACATTATCTTTCCATTTTATTTAAATCGTTAAATAATGAGGTCATCGCTGCATCATCATGATGTAGTAAATAATTTAATTTATTTAATGTCTAAAAATTATAAAAGAAATATCATGATGTAGGAAATCGTTTTAGCTTCCTAATTAATACTTATAGTCAAAAATCTGACTTGTATAACCCCATGTAAAAATTGTTTTACTAAAACATTTCATGTTTGTGTCATTTTTACTTTAACATTAAATAAAAAGTTATTTATGAAATTTCCCAACCAATGTGGATACATGGGGTCCCCAAGTTGACTCATGTATTTTATTGGTCGGCCATGACACATCCAATGAGGGTAGGCCAAGAGTCAAGCTCATCTCATATTTTTAAAACATTATTTTTACCTTAAACTGCACTAATTACCTCTAATCGCGATTAAGAACTTAAGAGTTACTATTCACCAAAAAATTATTTTAATCTCATTGAACCACATTTTACTTCTTAATGACAACCATGTATGTCGGATTTTTGAAATTCAAAACACAAAGGTGGAAAAATTTCATTTAAACGGAAAATCAGTTTTTATAAGTACCACTTAGTGGTTTCACTATTCATTAAAAATTGAAGTTTTTCAGAAAATTACAAAATATTCACCCTAATCTATATTTGATATTCCGAATTAAAAAATGAAGTCAATTTTAAAAAATTCAAAACATATATGTTTCATTAATTAATTTAATAATTAATTCCCGTTGTCATGACAAATAGCGTGTTTTTATGAAACAATAAGTATCAAAAGATTGACACTAGTTTAAGTCCGATATCAAAGTGAAATTAATTACAACGACCACTATTGGATTTAATAATAAAAATATTTTCTAATTTCACTTTAAAACCAATTCAAATGATATTCTAATCATATAAATAAATTATATTAAAAAGAGGTTTTGAATTAAAATACAACATTTTATACTATTCATTAAAAAATGATCTTTATCGGAAAGATACCAAACATTTACAAAAAGTAAATTTTGAAGTCCCAATTCTAAAGAAGAGTTATATTTGGGCCAATAGAATTTATAAGATTGATCAAAACTATATTTAATGACGGTTTTCCATTAAAAGGTGATAAGTGAACCTTTAGTGAAAATTAGGGTATAAATGCCTAAAATTGAATTCTTTCCATATTTTAAGCCTTTATCTTTTATTGGATAAATGTAAAAACATTTAAAAAACATATATAATCATATTTTAGTTATATCTATCCATTCCCTCCAATACAACGGCTACCTGTTAACTACCATTTAAAAATAATATTATTATATTACTAGTGTGCAACATAAGTTTTCAAAGGAACTCATCATTGCGTATCGGGTAAACTATCGAACATAGCAACCCCTTTAAAGTAAAATTAATATTTAATTCGTAAATATTTATAAATATGAAAATGTTTTATTCATTATTTACCTGGGATGTTACATTTTATATTTTCCTAGAGGTTATGATATGATTACATATTTATGAATTTTTATTAATTTCATGGGTTATTATAGTAATGTTTATTATTTCATGTAACATGTATGAATGATTTCATTATGTAATTGGTGTGACCTATGTCTCTCTCTAATGCATTTGGTAATGATTTATATCTCATGAGATAAACTAAGATGTTCTTGGGACTGAACCATGATTAATAATATGATATTAGGAGTGAACTCACGATACTAATATGGCCATGGGAGTAAAACATGAATATGATCATGGTATGAATAATGAATCATTACTACTAAGAGGACCTTGGAAGATATGACTTTGCTACGATGGGAATCAATGTAGGATTATGTGTTTTCAACAATTCTATGACATATTCTTATGTCATGATTTCATGGATTATACTATTTATTTCATTATGATTCATGTCTTCTGAAATTAAAAAAATTATTCTCTGAATTAAGATATGATCTTTGATATGTAGGTTTTGATTTTCTATTTTCATGATGACAATATCCTACCCTTGTACTAATGTTTATGATTAAATGTCTTCCTTATTTACCGGTAATGAGCATTTGGGATACCCATTTTTATTTCTCCCACCCCATGTTATTAAGATGTCAATTGTCTTTTTGTGCATAAGTTGAGTTCTATTCATGAAGAACCTAGTGCAAGATTGTGTTTATCAATTATGAATCGGTTTTTATGATTCCATGTTTCTAAATGTACTAGATCAATTATGATATTTGGAAATATTTTTCTTTACTGTCTAATTATTCCATAAAAGTGATGTAATGATTAATGTATATCAAGAATGGGTCATTATAGTTTGTATGAGTGAAACGGTATAAATATCCTATGGATGTGAGAATGAAAAAAAATTAGTGAGAACCTGGTGGACATGTTTAGGGATAATTCAATGGATAATTAAAGTTATATGAAAAGGACATTGAATTTTGATGATTAAAAGAGTGAGTGGATTTCTATAAATACATCCCACTCTAGATACTATTTGTGGATGTCTCTATTGAATACATGTTACTAGGGGTTAAAACTCTAACATGATGTTCCCATTATGACTGAAGGTAGTCATATAGAAGACAATAGGCTGTGCTGCACACCATGATTGGCACTCCTAGAGGATATGATGTGGTATATCACAAACTCTTCACGAACCATTATAAAAGATTAATATATAATATATCTATGAAAAACCAAGTATAAATATATGTTTTCATTGATTATAGAATGTATCATATTTTAGACATCTTATTAGTCATTTATCATGATTATGTGGTTTCTTCTAATGATAATGACGTCTTATTCTATGCTTTTGGATTTATTCAATTACTAGAACATGAAGAAACCATGATAATGGTGATTGTGACTTAAAATGGAACAATTTTACTCCTAATAAATCTAATTATATTGGAATTAGAATGAAAAATCCAATTGTGATGCTCACACAACATTCTGAAGCTATGAATCATAGTGACATTGAAAATGAAAAAAAGAGGGAACAAATTTCTTTTGATATTTCATGAGGAAAATTCCCTTTCTTTTAGATGATCATTTTATCCACGTATTACGGATCAATGGATTAGTACTACTAAAAATATATTATCTGCTCATCAGTGTTTAGATCATGAAAAGTTAATTGATGCTTTTTATCTATTATAATATGAAAAAGATCAGTGGTGGACTATAATTAATAATATTATGCAACATGAAGAGAACATATATTTGGTTTTTGAGGAGTTCAAAAATCATATTTCTCAAATAGTACATTCATTTAATTTATTGTACTAATATAGCGGAAAATTTCCTTGACTTGAAGGAAATGTATGATGTGTCTTTTGGTACATATGAGTTTAATTTCATGAGACGTGGGTGGTACGATTGAGAAATTATCATCCAACCTGAATGAAAAGTTAATAGGTTCTTTGGTGGCTTAATGCATGGTTGCATGATGGAATTTACAATAGGACAATTTACTAGATACGATGAGATTTGGAGTTGTGAAATCAATTATTAAATGGGTGTTGGATTTTCATATCAATTTCATTTATTTGATAAGAAGAGGAAAATAGAGTTTAAAGGAAACTCTTAAAACCATGGAGAAAAGAAGATTAACATTACTTTATACTCTATGTTTGGGATAAGGAATTTATGAAATATCCATAGAGGTTATAATTAATAATTTAATTGTGGAATGAAAGGCTATAAATAAATTCATTAATGAGGTAAGGAGAATATGTTAGCACAAAACACGAATGGAGGAAAATCCACACAGAATGCACCTCTTACAATTTAAGGATTCTAGTGTAAGGAAAATGGGTATTATGTTCATCAGTTCCCAATCCCAATGGATGGTGATGATGTTTGATGTCAAAAACATCATAACCTATGTAAAATATGTGAAACATCATGCAATTTCTATTTATGATAAGGGTTTCAATTATGACATGATAAAAGATACACTTATCGTCTAGTCATTTAATGCTAATGTCATATTTTATTCTTGATCAATCCACAATCTCATTAGTAAATAATTTTCTAACGGTATTAGGATGCCACCAAAACCATCAGAGGATGAATTTGTAGGGAAAGAAACTTATGGTATGACGATTTCATCTCAAATCTATGATTCCTCAATGGTTAATGTTAATGAGAATGTTCTTCCTTAAAATATTGATATTATTCCTTTGGATGAATATAATTTATTCTTAGTCATAGATTGGATTTATATGCATAAATCCAAAAACAATTCAATGAAGGGAAGATGTGTTTAATATTTCTATCCCTCCTCTGATCATCAATAAATTTTATGATAAGTATGAACTTCCTATGGGGATTACATCTAATGTATGGATCATAATTACAATTCATAAGGGCCCTCAAACTCAAATGGTAGGGGAAAATATTGAAATCTACAATATTCCTTCTGTTAGGGAATTTCTTAATATCTTTATAGAACAGTTTCATAGTCTTACAACAAAACTTGAAGTTGAGTTCATGATAGAGCTTATACATAGTTTGACCACTTTTTGAAATAATATTTATAGGATGGAATTGATTGAGTTATAGGAGTTTAAGAATAAACTATATGAAAACATTAATAAGGGATTCATTCAACCAATAATGACACTATGGGGTGCACTAGGTCATTTTGTGAAAAAGAATGACTGATTAGTGGGACTCTTCATCGATTATCAAGAGTTGAGCAAGATCACAATCAAGATCAAGTATCAGCTTCCCCATTTTAATGAATTACTTCATCAATTGGGTGGATATAATTATTTTTCTAGGATTTAAATTCATTCTGTATTTCATAAATTGATGGTCACGAAGGAGGATATATCCAATAATTCCTTCCATACAATTTTTTTCTCATAATGAATATATAGTGATGCCTTTTAGTCTTACTAATTCCTTTGTTATCTTCATGGATTTAATTTATAGTTTCTTTATAGTTTACCTCGACTAGTTTGTTGTAGTCCTTATATATGATATTCTTATCTCTTCACTAATTATGGAAGAGAATGAAGAACACCTTAAAATTTTACTAATGACCCTAACGAAAGATATGTTATATGAAAAATTTATATACTATGATTTTTTGAAAAAAAAAAATGATTCATTTATGGGTCAGATATTCTCAATAGATGGTGTAGTCGTTTATCCAACAAAGACAGAGGATATTGAAAGATGCTCTAATCCAACCAAATAGACAAATATACATTACCGTGTTGGTTTATCTTGATATTATCCTGAGTTTGTTGATAATTTCTCAAGTCTAAGTATTATTATGACCATGTTAACTTTCAAGGGTGTTATGTTTCACTTATCAAATTAATGTGTGTAAAATTTCAACGAACTAAATAGGAAGGAAGTTAGTGCACTACTTTTGAAATTACCCTATAGTGTACATGGGCATTTAATCTATAGTGATGCATCGAAGAAGGTATTGGTATGTGTTATTATAAAAAAATTACATGGTTATTTCAAATTCCTCGTGACAGTTTATGATTCATGGGAAAAAATACCCAACTCATGAAGTGGAGATAGCAGTAGAAATTTTTTAATTAAAGATATAAAGACACTAACATTATTGTGAAAAGTGTGATATATATGCAGATCAAAATATTCTGAAATATATATTCAATTAGAAGGAGTTTAAAATGAATCATATAGTAATTTTAGAGATAATAAAGGATTATTACTACTCAATACATTACCACCCTTGGAAATAAAACAATGTGTCCAATTTGTTGAGTAAAAAAGATCATGATAGCATATCTACGATGACGATCACAAATGATTCGATATTTTTGGACATGAAAAGGGTGGATCTATAAATCCTCTTCGAAGGGTAAAAATATTATCTTCCTCAAAAAAAATTCATTCAGATATGTATTTTAAGATTAAGGAGGTGCTAAAAAAAGTTAATGAGCTATAAGAGAAAGTCAAAAATGTTCCTATGTTTAACCATGATGAGGATGGAGTGATAATTTATAGGATCCATGTTTGTGTTCCATCCATTACATATTTTAATAAGGTTTTGTTAGAGGATGATCATAGTTATGAATTATCTATTCAACATGGATGTATGATGATGTATAAGGACTTAAAATTATACTTCTGGTGGGATGGCATGATGAAAAATAAAGAAGAGTATGTATGAGTTCAGGATATGTGGCTAAAAATTATGTTTTTGAGAATATTTTAGAAATAAAATGATACATAATTGAGTTTTATAGCATATAATCAACTTCAAATAGGTGGTCAGACTGAATTATAAAAATGAAAACCTGACATGATATTATGATATATTGTTCCCTAGATTTTAAAGGTGTTTGGGGTAAACACCTTACTCTATTTATGTTTTCATAAAAAAATATCATTCACTCACGCATTAAAGTGTAACCATATGGATACCTAAATAGGAAAAACTGTATAGATCCAACTTATTGGAATGAAGTTGGACAATGAAAGCAATTAGAACCTGATATCACTGATGAAATAGTCGAGAAGGAATGTACAATTCAGTAACAGATCAAGGCCTCTCAATGATGGAAATATTTTTGGGATGATATCTATCAATGAGATCTTGAAATTGATGTTGTTGAAAAAATGTGTCTATGAATCTGACCCTGGATGAAATTTATCAGATTTGGGAATAATGAAATGATAAGACCAAGGTATATTGACCCATTTGAAATTCATGATTGTATTGGGATGGTATCATATCTATAGGTAATGATATAAATATCTATAAAGTATATTATGTATTCCAATTATCTCTCATGAGGATGTAAATACTTGAAAGTTCACTTATACTGAATTGAGAGTTCATATAGCAGGAGTTGGGTATTTCTTAATAGGAGCAATCTGTTGAAATTTTGAATTCATTAAAGAAATATAAATGAAACATGACAGGAACCTAGTCAATGTATTTTTGTAGAAAAAAACAGTTATAGGTAGCTAAATGGAAAATTGGGGATATAATTATGCCGAAGTATCCTCATATTTTTACTCGAGTGATGAATTCCATGGGAGAAATTCATTATAAGTGGGTTATAATGTAACACCACATGCTTTTCTAGACATTTTTTTGCAAATAAATTATGTTTTAATTTATATATTTCAATGAACTATGTCATAGATTATATTCACTTGTAATAAACATTTTTTACATTTCACACAACATTGACATAGCATGTATTACAAGTAATGCCTACTAGGTATAGATTACACACAACCCTAATGATTATAAGAAACATAATTTTATATTTATAATTATTTAAATGATATAATTAAAACATATCCATAAAAAATAGTAATAAGAATAGAAAAGAATAATTTACAAATATTTTTAGTAATTTTTTTATATAAATAAATCATATTGATAATGAAATATATTCATTTTTGTAATGTCCTTTTTATGTTTAAAAGAATTATTTTCTGGAAGGATCCACTTTTAATGAACTTCTATGAAAATTTATAAAATTAATTTTCTACATGTTTAGAAATTGAATTTTTCCAAATAAACATTATTTTTAAATTTATAATGTCCAAATTAGTTAAGGGTAATGCTTTTGGATTTTTCTGAGAAATATCATATTTATATAAAATACTATATTTTAATTCCAAAATACATTTCAACTAATTTATCAATAAATTTTTATAATATTATTATGTCATTTAAATGTTTTATTATATAATATTTTCTTCAATAATTATAATTTTGGTCATCGGAGTCATTTTCACATTGAAAATAGATATAATAACATTTCAATCTTTTGAACGTTTCACTTTAAAAACCTGATTTTTTTGGTCTATAGATATTATTTCTAAATATAATTTTCCCATTTCATTTAATTGAATTAGGTGAATTTGATTCTATATTTAGAATAATTAGGTCCAAATTATTTTTAAGGTCAATTTTATTGTTAGGTACAAAAAATTTACCATGGTCAAATTATTATTTATCATATTAAAAGTAAATGCTTGAAAAGGGATAAAGATAAATTTTAAAATATTTACATACCTAAAACATCTAAATTTAAAGGGTAGTTGAGAAGTTTCATGAACAAAACCATCCTATAAAACATTAATTAAAATCCTATGTAATGGTATTAAATTCTACCTCTTTATAGTAAAAATATTATACAAACTATATAATTAATTAATAACTTGAACCCACCTCTCCTCAAGTATAAATGAGAACCCTCACCTCCTCATTTTGACCCTAAAATTTTATTATATCATCAAATATATTCCCAATACCTTCCTCCTCAATATACTCATGTCCATGGGATACTGATCTGATCAAAAGTCAATATCTATGGACCTTAAGGGTCATTCAAGGAGGATATATTCAATAGGAGGTTTGCATTACTATGAAGAGATTAAACAAAAAATGTTAGGGAATTTCATCTCACTCTTTTTTTTTGTTAGATACATTAATTATTCAATTATCAGTTATTCTGGGTGGTGTATATATTTCTTATTAATTTATTTTTTTTCCTTCTTATATTTATATCTTTGTTAATACACATTCTATGATAATTCATTAAAAAGATTTATGTTAAAAGTTGGTTTGAAGATATTTTTATAAGAATTCACAGAAAAAAAGTATAGAAATGGATTATAGAAATTATTATATGTTCAATGGAAAATGGTTTTCAAAATGATTTAATGAATATATTATAATCATTCAAGACTATTTATAATGAATGTAGTCTCCAATATGTTTTATTTTATAAAATGAATTTTTTAAATGATGAATGATATTTTCCCCATGAAAAGTTTTAAAATATCTTTCAAAAATATTTCTCATCAATGATCGCATTTATTGATGTTAATAATGAATATATTGGTTTTAATGAAATAGTTACATTCATATTGTTTTTATGAATTTTTTGGGATTTATATCATGGTATTTATCAATCCCATTATTCCTGTACATGTTAATTTTTCTAAAAAAAATTTCTTTAATGTATTATGTTTTTGATGAATTTTTTTGTGTTTTTATATATTTCTTCAGGTTATGATATTATTTAATATTTCTGATAACCATTTTATTTAATGGGTTATGATATGTTTTTTATGATTTCATGGAACATGTATTTATGGGTTAATTATGATATTCCTAGGACCTATATCTCCATCCAATCCATTAGGTTGAGATTTATATCTAATGAGATAAACTAAGATGATCGTTGGAATGAACCATGTGTACTGATATGGTATAACGAGTAATATCATGATGCTACAATTTATGTGGGAGGGAAACATGACTATAGAAATATTATGGGGAGTGAACATATACTACTAAAAGGTCCTTGTTGTGATTCCTTGGATACTATGGAAATTTTTATATGCTTATGTGTTTTCTAAAATTCCATGTCATCATCATATGTTATGATTTTATAGATTATTCTCATTATTTCATTATGATTCATGTACAATGAACTAAACTTATTGATGGAAGTATTTCTATTATGATCATTGATATTCATGGTATGATCATCTATTTTCATGATCACTTTCCCATCCCCTTGTACTCATTTTTATGTTTACATGTGTCCCTTATTTAAACTTAGTATGAATTTGAGATCACCCCATTTTAAATTTCATTCCCCATTTTATGAAGATATGTATTTTTTCTTTCTTGTATAAGATGGGTGAAAGTCAATAAGTACCAAGTGGGAGATAGTGTAGCTCTATTATGTATCCGTTTTTATGTTTCCATGTATCCAAAGGAACTAGACAAATTATAGTTATTGATAATATATTTATATAATGTCTAATTATTCCAAAAAAATGATTTAATGATAATTATATTTCAAGAATGGGGCTTTATAACACACATTATTTTCCAATGAAAAAATCACTCCCACTTGTGGACTATAGATCCAGCATATGTCTAGAATTGTTTGCATAAAAAAAGTACAGATAATTCATTATATTGATCATATTCATGTATAATCCAATTTTATTTTTTCATTGAATATATACTATGATTATTTTAATGGTTGATAAATTATATATATTTTCATTATTTATGAATTGTGAAACTAAACATTTTTCAATGTTGATATATAGGCATTTTTTAGACAAATATAATAAGCTTCCAGTGATCCTTCTATACAAGTTGGGATCACCATATTTTCAAACCAAACGATTTCAATGTTCTATCCCAAACTCATTTGGATCCATCATTAGTTTGGAGTCCTGAATGTTGTATTTTGTTCAAATAAACCTTTCGTAGTTTGTCTATAAAATGAATATTTAACCCAATCTTGAATCACCTATAAGCCCAAAAATATCGGTAACTTCACAAATAAAATGCATATCAAATTCGGTTTTCATGTTACTGTAAAATTCTTCTATTTATCCATAACTACTTCTTCAACATATAATATCATCCAAAATTAAAAGGAACCATACAATTATGACCTCAAGAATTATTCACATCTTTATTTTTATGGAAACCATATATTTTTTATTTTATCTTCATTACATGACCATCTAGGAGAGAATATTGTTCTCGGTGTACCGATATTAGAGAACCATGAGTCTTATATAATCTAAAGTCCATTGTTTCATCATTTATAATTATAAATCTACATTTTTTCTAATATATACTTCTTATTCTTGATAACCATTTAATAATTCCATTTGGACATCCATATGATAATATTTGTACCCCCTTTGAATTTCTATGATTAGAAAGAGATTATTTGACTTCAGTTGAGGTACAATGAAAATATTTCTTCAATGTCAATGAATTATATTTGATTATAGCTTCAAAAAATCATATTTTCATTGTTTTTTATTAAATTTATTTACTCATTTTGTTTATTTAATGATCCACATTGTTCAATGAATATTATGATCTTCCATTTTATTATAGATATTCCAAATCTAGTATTTATAAATATGATACAAGTCATCATTTATGGACTAAATGTAACATCCCAGGTAAATAATGAATAAGATATATTTCATATTTATTAATAATTTTGAAATAAATATTAATTGTACTTTAAGGGGGTTGCTATGTACGATAGCGTACCTGATACACAACAATAGGATTCTTTGAAATCTTACGTTGCACACTAATAGTATAATATTATTATTTTAAATGATAGTTAACACCTCGCCGTTGTATTAGAGGGAATGAACAAAACTAAGTAAAATATTATTATAAATGTTTTTTAAATGTATTTACATTTATCCAATAAATTTTAGAGGCTGAAAATGTGAATGAATCCAATTTTAAGCATAATTGACATTAAAAGGCTGATTTACCCCCTTTTAATGGGGAACCCTCATTAAATCTAGTTTTGGTCATTTTTATATTTTCTATTTGACCAAATAAATTTCTTCATTTTATTTGGGACATTAAATTTTACTTTGGGAAATTTTTTGGTATTTTCGAATAAAGTTCATTTTTTAATGAATAGTTAAAAATATTGTATTTTTATTCAAAAGTTCATTTTAATCTAATTTAATTATATGGATAGATTATTTTTTTAATTGGGTTTTATGTGTAATTAGAATATATTTTTAACATTTAATCAAATTTTGGTCATTGGAATTAATTTCAGTTTGAAATAGGACATAACCAAGAGTCGATCTTTTGATATTTATTGTTTCTTAAAAACGCGCTATTTGTTTTAACAACGGAAATTAATTTTAAAATTAATTAATGACACTTTTATGTTTTTAATTTGGAAAAATAAACATCATTTTTGAATTTGAAATGTCAAATAAATCTTAGGCTGAATTTTTGGTATTTTATTTGAAAAACTTCATTTTTTTGATGAATAGTGAAACCACTTAGTAGTAGTTAAAAAACTGACTTTTTGATTTAAAACATATTTTATCACTTCTATGAATTGAATTTAGAAATTCTGTCATACATGTTTATCATCAAGAAGTTAAATGTGGTTCAATAAGATGACATTTTTTTGGTGAATAGTAACTTTTGACTTTTATTTACCGCGGTTAAAGGTAAATAAGGTAATTCAAGGTAAAAAGAATATTATAATAATTCAAAATTACCATAACACTTTACCACACCTTATTGGTTGATTCATTAATGTCCATGGGCATATTTGGGTCGATTTTGGGACCCCATTGAGCCACGTGGGAGTGATAATGACAATTTAGATTAATTAACTTAAAGTAAAGGCAAAAATGACAAAAGGTAATATATTTTAGTAAATTAATTTTAAAAAGGGGTTATATAAATATTTTTTTCGACTAAAAATATTCATTGGAAAGATAAAAATATTTCCTATATCATTGTTTTTTTTATTATTTTTATACATCAAATAATTTAAATTATTTATGACACAATAAGGATGTAGTGTTTAAGTTATTAATAAATCATTTAAATAAATAAGATTATAATGATTATAATAATATCCAAAACCTGTCCAATTCCTATTGGATGATTTTATATTGACCATGAGTCATCGTATCATTGACTATAATTATTGTTGGACCATTATAAACCAAATATCATTATATAATAAAATAATGTTTTCACACTTTCCTAAAGATCCCCTCCCCCCATTATAAAAGGAGACCACTTCTAACCAATTCCTCACACCTCTCAAGCCATTTGGCTCATCCAACCTCTGTCCAATAAAGCTCCCTACATCCCTATCCTCCCCCTAGAGGCCTTACCTTAGGCATAAGGCCCTTCAAGAAGTCCTTTGGATCAATCCAAAGCGAGTTACCCAAATTTAAGGTAATGGTTTTCTTAAATAGTTTTTTTTATTTTACTTCTCCAACCCGTAACTCTTTTTATTCATTTATTTTGTAAAAAAAACTATAATAAATATACTAGGATGTTGTTATGATAAGGATTATAACTACACTTACACACACCTCCATCTAATGTATGAAGAACATAATGTTTCTGTGGATGGAAAACTAACACCTCACGAAAAGATGATTGTTCAAATATCTCCAACCACCTCTCATGGTGGCCATTATGATGGAACTCTATTTATATATGATATATATTATGTTTATTTTTTCTTTATTCTTATGTATTTTCCATTTATAACATGCCTTTATGGTGTTCATTATGGGTAAACATGATAATCTCATTATAGGAAGTGCGGACTACCGCCCCCTCAAAGTGATATGACTCGTTAATTCCATATGTGGGATGTATAAAGGATGGAGTAAATGATATTATATATGATATTATATATGAAATTATACTGGAATTATAATATACCTTTGTATCTGTATGTTTTAATTCCATTTAAATATGAAATATAAATGAAAGTAGCGTTCATGCGTAGATACTACTTACCGTCTCCATGAACAGTGCATTTCATTACTTACCTTTAAATGTTAGGTACTTTTATAAATACATGTATATACAAGATTTATATGATATATATGATATCTAAATCATGAATACCATTCTGGATATAATGAACCGTTGACCACAAGAACAATATGTAATTATAAGAAGTCCATTTTGACTCAAGTACCAAATATCTACAAAAAAAAGAATATTAACTTAAATGATTAAATAATGTTTATAACATGGTAATAAGTGATATAAAAGGAATAATAAACATGGTAATGGTTCTTAAGAAAGTATAAATTAACTTTAATTTATTATTCCAGAGATTAAATAATGATCGCGTCAAGTCGGACATGAGGCAAGGGATTTTCTTATCTCACTTTTATTTCCATGAGATTTCCATTGTTCGCCACTTATTCATTGCATGTGGTGTATTGTTTACAGCCATTTGGTATATATTATCATGATTCTCATTATATTAATGGTATTCCGTGATTCATTTTTTGGTTATTAACTTTTTTCATTCGACTCAGTTGATTACAACGTGGTAAATGTTTTAAACTCACTTCTTATTCTTGTGAGATTCATGCTATATTTTCCACTATTTTCTTTTTGTGAGGTGTATGTACAGCCCATGATTATACTATTTGATTAATATAATTACGATTATTATTATTTTTATCTTCATTTAATGATCCTTCTTTAATGTGTCACGTGTTTTGTAACTTACCAAATCGGTAAAGGATCCTTTCACCCTCCTCTTTTTAAAAGAATTATTTTTGTTATGTATTTTAATTTAAATATTATTATGTTGGGATATAGTATTATATAGCCTTATTGATGTAAAATTTATGTCCATGTGATGATATTCCCTTTTATCTCATCAAATCATTTTCTGAATTTTTATGTGACGTCATTAGGCTATCAAATTTTTACAAGGGAACTTATAAATCCAATTTCAATTCTTTGGGTTCAACTTGTACTTCCTGAATATGTCCTCCTATGAATATGTGTGAATGACCTATGATTGCATTACACTTAATATCCAATTATATTTGGTGTATTTATATTTTTCACACATAATTTTGTGAATGATTTATCCTTAATTTAAGGATACTATCTTTATAAGGGATTTCATCTCAATTTACTTTTCCACTGAGACTTCATTGTTGTTATGCACCAATTCACTATTATATGGTATATATACTGTCCTTAGACATAATATATCATTAATACCTTTATTATCATTATATTATAATGTTCTGATTAAATTTTATTACTCATTTATTTTTATTCAAGCATCTCTCTTTTTGAAAAAAAAACTCTTCAACTAAAATATCATTTTAAAAGTTTTAAAGATTTATTCTTCTAAATATTTCTCCTTAATGGACATGTTTTCCAAAAGTGTCTTATGAATTATTTATATGAACAATTTTTTAAAATGATAATTCATTTGAAAAATTCAATTTGTTTTGTGACACATTGATTTAGAAATCTATTTTTAAATTGTTTTGAAAATGATTTGATAATGCATTGTTTATTTAAATATCTTGATCTGATATAATGGAATGTGGAAATTTAATCTTTCCTGTATAATTATGTTATGTGTTTTGATTTTGTTATGGTTATTGGGAATTGTTTACGTATACATGTAGTTCTGTGATAAAACTAGGGTGGGGGAGCCCGAGATAGCTCTACAAAGAATTGGGTAACATGACGGAGGTAAACGTGATGTTTATCCCAAGAGATTTAGGGAATATACTGTGATGGGTATTCCAAGTGTAAATCCCTATGTAGTTGTGATAACTGCAATTTATGTTTGATATGTATTCCATAATTAACCATTATGATTTATTATTTGTGTGTCCTATTCACAAATCTTATTATTTCATAAGGTATGTTATGATTGAAAAATATGGTTTAATTGAATTGTATTTATTGATGGGATAATATTTATTTTTTTTATTTTATAACCCATACTATTCTTTTTATGCTCATCCCCAGTTTTGAAATGTTTTTCACATGACATAAAGATGAATAGGGTCAAAGAAGAGATTGAGGAAAAGTCATGTTGTCTAAAACATGGAACTAAACATGTCTCTTTTTTTAAAAGTTTTTATTTTATGGAAAATGGATACTGGGTAATAGTTTCTACATGTAATATTTAAGTTATTATATAATATTTATGGCCTAATTCTCTAAAACTCTAAACCTAATAAGTTCCTCAATGTGAATTATTCATTTAATTCAATATTATGAAATGTATAAGGTCGGGTCCTTACAGTTGGTATCAGAGGTCGGTTTAGACAACTTTAGGGATTAGGAGTTTTCTGTAGACACATGGTTAGTCCCTTTGACTATTATATTAGTTAAATCCTTGTTTTATAACTCTTTTATATCATGGATGTTCAGTTACAAATGGAAGTAGGAGGATCTCAAACGACATTTCTATCTCTTCCTGATGGCACGATTGCAATAATTATTGAAAAGTCATGTTCAGATGATTGTGAATCTTTTTCTAGAATATAACTCACTTGAAAGAAGTTGTTTGAGATATAAAACACCTCCAAAATACCACATTATCATCTTGGGTCATGTGTTGTATTTAGGAAAATCACATTTTCACAATATTCTTATATTTTCAAGAAAGGTAAATATTATCAAGGCTTTTTCAAATATTTTACCTTATCATAAGATTTTGATGAATATTATGATTTTAAAAATGGTGCTAAAGAATTCAAACCTTGTGCAACCTATTTATATTTTATTTTAAAATATAGTCTCCTAGAACATTCTTATGGTTTTTTAAAAGGATCGTTAATTGAAAGTTTCAACTGAAATTTGGTTCGACTTTTTTATAGAAATCATGTTTTATCAGATGTTTTGAAATTATATGTCATACATGATTATTTTCCAAAACCATTTTTCTATGAACACCCATATGACCCATGTTTTACAAGGTGTATTTGGATGGAGGAAGAAAATGATTTTGAAGGATCTCTAAATAATTTTTTCAATGCATGGACCTTCTATCTACGTGAACAAGATGACGATGAAACCAAATGGACACCATGATCAAGGTATGATGTTCTTCATTTTGGGGATTGTTTTATTTTATCATATGGTGGTGAAATAAGACATAAATAATTAAGATGTTGAGATCATAAATAATTTGGATGAAAATTTAAGTTATAAGGAAACCATTTAGGTTAAAACATTTTAGGTTTATTTTTGAGTCTTATAAAGAGGACAACCCGTAGGATGGGTGACAAACTGTCAAATCTAGTAAGGATGCATGAATTGAACCCACAACCTAAGGGAAAAAAGGGCTCATCACCTACCACTAACCTACTTGAAGTCCCTGGTTAGCATGACTTAATATTTTAGTAAAATATTTTTATGGAACAAGAGTAAGTTGATTTTTGGAACTAATGTTTTATCTAATTGATATACTTAGTATATAAAAATGATTTAGTGATTAAGTGATAAAGGTTGTTGTGGAAGACATCCTCTCTTTTGAGGAAACACTATATGCCTATGGAAGATAGAATACTACGACATTTCAATTGGGTAATAATGGTTAGTTTAGAAGAATCTATTTGTTTTATTGTCGACATATAATGATTTTGTTTATTTATGAAACTGATTAACCTATCATGGAGAATATGTGATTAGGTTAATTACTTTTTAATATGACATTTTATGAGTAACTAATGTAATTTTGTGATAAATGATAAGATTAATCTTGGAATACTATGTGAAAAAATCCTAATGACATTTGGGTTTCAATCATAGTTTGGATTACTTTTCATGAATTTTAGGGACTATTGTTTATTGAATGGTCTATGTTGATTTTTGTGTTTTGTTTGACAATTTTTGGAGATTTATATAAGTTTTTCTTCTTGTAAAATATTATTCTTTTTGGGTATTATCTGACCTTTCACTAACAATTTTGGTTTTAGTTGATTTCTAAAGACAAGGGAAATATATAGTTATTATTTGGTGGATTATGTGAATCTCAAGCAAATTATTCTTGTGCTTTTGATGTGGACATGTCTTTTTGAATTCACTTTGTTTGGAGAAAAGATTAGTTTTTGGTAGAAACTTATTAAAGGATGAAATTATACTTGAAGGTAATTATATTTCCTCATGTTCTTATTCTATGTAGTAAATGAATTCCACCAAATTATGAAAAGATATGTATAACAAAAAACATTGTTGGTTTACATTTCCTACTGGGTAGACAATTACCATTTAACCCATCACATCTTTGTGATTTCTTGATGGTTATTTTTCTCCTAAACATGTTTTCTATCACTCTCTATCAGAACTTGACCCTTTGTTTTCTTACCATATTCATGTTTTCTTACATAGAATCCTAGTATGGGATATCTTGGGTTACCCTTGTGCTTCTCTTTCTTTCTTTTTAAGTGATAGTTTTACTAACTCTTTTTCCAATGTGGGACTTTGAATGAAGTTTCCAAGCCCATTTTTTTAATTGTGAGGATTCAATTCCCAAAAAGTGGTGAAGGATGTAACATCCCAGGTAAATAATGAATAATACATATTTTATATTTATTAATATTTGTGAATTAAAAATTAATTTTACATTAAAGGGGTTGCTATGTTGGATTGTGTACCCGATACACAGCGACAAGTTTCTTTGAAATCATACATTGCACACTAATAATATAATATTATTATATTAAATGTTAGTTAACTCATAGCCTTTGAATTGGAAGGAATGAACAAAACTAACTACAATATTATTATACATGTTTTATAAACATATTTACATTTATCCAATAAATGTTAGAGGCATAAAATTTGAATGAATCTAATTTTAAGCAGAATTTACTTTAAAAGGATGATTTACCAACATTTAATGGAAAACCCTATTTAAATCTACTTTTGGTTATTTTTCTATGTTGAATTTGATAAAATAAAATTCTTTTTTTTATTTGGGACATTAAATTTTACTTGGGGTAATTTTATGGTATTTTTCAGATAAAGTTCATTTTTTGATGAATAGTGGAAAATATTCTATTTTAATTCAAAAGTGCCTTTTAATATAGTTTATTTATATGGTAAAATTACCTTTTAATTGGTTTTAAAATGTAATTAGAATATATTTTTAACATTTAATCTAATTTTGGTCATTGAAATTAATTTCACTTTGAAATTTGACATAAACAAGTGTCAATCTTTTGGTAGTTATTGTTTCTTAATAACATGCTATTTTTTAACAACGAGAATTAATTTTAAAATTATTTAATTATAGTTTTACATTTTTAATTTGGAAAAATAAACATCCTTTTTGAATTAGTAATATAAAATAACGCTTAGGCTGAATTTTTGGTATTTTTCTGAAAAAATTCATTTTTTATGAATAGTAAAACCACTTAGTAGTAGTTAAAAACTGACTTTTTGATATAAATGGAATTTTACCACTTCTATGAATTGAATTTCAGAAATTTTTCATACATGGTTGTTATCAAGAAGTAAAATGTGGTTAAATAAGATGAAAATAATTTATGATGAATAGTAACTTTTAACTTTTATTTACCGCAGTTAATGGTAAATACGGCAATTCAAGGTAAAAATAATATTATAAAAATTCAAAATTACCTTAACACTTGTACAAACCTTATTTGTTGAGTCATTAATGCCCATGGGCATCTTTTGGTCGATTTTGGGACACCATTGAGCCACTTGGGAGTGATAATGATAATTTAGATTAATTAACTTAAAGTAAACGAATTGGAAAAATAAAAATATTTCCTAGATCATGGTATTTTTGTCATAATTTTTAAAAATCAAATAATTTAAATTATTTACGACACAATAATGATGCAGTGTTTACCTTATTAATAAATCATTTAAATAAATAAGAATATAATGATTATAGTATTATCCAAAACCTGTCCAATTCCTATTGGATAGATTTTACTTATACCATAAGTCATCGTATCTTCGACTATAATGATTTTTGGTCCATTATAATCTGAATATCATTATATAATAAAATAATGTTTTCACACTTTCTTAAAGAGCCCCTCCTCCCCCTTATAAAAGGAGACCACTTCTATCCAATTCCTCACACCTCTCAAGCCATTTGGCTCATCCAAAATGTGCCCAATTAATATCCCTATATCCCTATCCTCCCCCTAGAAGCCTTAACGTAGGCAGAAGGCACTTCAAGAAGTCCTTTGGTTCAAACCAAAGGGAGTTACCCAAATTAAAGGTAATGGTTTCTCTTAAATTGTTTTCTTTTATTTTACTCTCCAACCCGTAACTCTTTTTATTCCATTATTTTTTAACAACACCAGTATCCTCAATATACTAGGATGTTGTTATGATAAAGATTAAAACTACACATACACACACCTCCATATAATGGATGAAGAACATAATGTTTCTCTTGATGGAAAACTAACGCCTCACGAAATAATGATTGTTCAAATATCACCAACCACCACTCATGGTGGCCATTATGATGGATCTATATTTATATATGATATATATTATTTTTATGTTTTCTTTATTCTTATGTATTTTCCATTTATAGAATTCATTTATGGTTTCCATTATGGGTAAACACGATAATCTCATTAGAGGAAATGTGGACTACCTCCCCCTCAACGTAATATGACTCGTTAATTACATATGTGGGATGTATAATGGATGGAGTTAATGATATTATATATGATATTATACTGGAATTATAATATACCTTTGTATCATTATGTTCTAATTCCATTACAATAAGAAATAGAAATGAAAGTAGCGTTCATGTGTACGTAAGACTTACTGTCTCCATGAACAGTGCATTTTATTACTTACCATTAAATGTTATGTAAATTTATAAATACAAGTATATAATGGATATATATGATATATATGATATATAAATCAGGAATATCATTCGGGATATAATGAACCATTGACCACATGAACAACATGTAATTATAAGAAGTCCATTTTTGATACAAGTACCAAATATCGACAAAAGGAACATTATTAACTTAAATGATTACATAATGTTTATAACATAGTAATAAGTGATATAAAAGGAATAATAAATATGAAAAATATTTGTATGTAATTATAAATTAACTTTAGTTTATTATTCATGAGATTAATGAATGATAAAGTCAAGTCGGACACGAGGTAAGGGATTTTCTTATTTTACTTTTATTTCCATGTTATTTCCATTGTTTGCCACTCATTAATTGCATGTGATGTATTGTGTACTGCCATTTTATATATATTATCATGATTCTAATTATATTAATGGTATTCTTGTGATTCATTTTGTGGTTATTTACTTTTGTTCGTACGACTCAGTTGATTACAACGTGGTAAAGGGTTTCATCTCACTTTTTATTGTCATGAGAATCATGTTATATTTTCCAATATTTCATTTTTTATGTGTATGTACATCCCATTATTTTACTATTTTTTTAGTATAATTTCTATTATTAGTATTGAAATCTTCATTGTATGATCCTTCTTTCATGTGGCAAGTGTTTTGTAATGTACCAAATCGGTAAGGGAACCTATCACACTCCTCTTTTTAAAAGACTTATTTTTGTTATGTCTTTTAAATTACATATTATTATATTGGGATACATTCTTATATATCCTTATTGATGTAAAATTTATGTCTAAGTGATGATATTCCCTTTTTATCTCATCAAATCATTTTATGAATTTTAATGTGACGTCGTTAGGCTGTCAAATTTTTACAAGGGAAATTCTAAACCCAATTTCATTTCTTTGGGTTCAACTTGTACATCTTGAATATGTACTCCTATGAATATGTGTGAATGACCTTTTATTGTTTTACACTTAATACCCACATTTATTGGGTGTATTTATATTTCTCACACATAATTATGTGATTGATTTATCCTTAATTTAAGGATACCATCTTTATAAGGGATTTCATCTCAATTCTCATTTCCACCGAGACTTCATTGTTGTTATGCAATAATTCACTCTTATATGATGTATATACTATCCTTAGAAATATTATATCATCAATAACTTTATTCTCATGAAATTATAATGTTCTGATTTAATGCTATTCTCCATTTATTTGTATTCAAGCATCTCTTTTTTTGTAAAAAAACTCTAAAAAAATGTCATTTTAAATGTTATAAAGATTTATTCTTCTAAATATTTTTCATTAATGTCCATGTTTTCAAAAAGGTTCCCATGACTTATTTATATGAATTTTTTTTAAATGATAAATCATTTTAAATCCTCAATGCGGTATGGGACACTTTGATTCAAAAATCTATTTCTAAATGGTTTTGAAAATGATATAATAAAGAATTGTTTATTTAAATATATTTATTTGATATACTGGAATCTAGAAATTTTTTCTTTCCTTTATAACTGTGTTATGTGTGATGATTATTTTATGGTTATTAGGCATTGGTTTTGTATACAGGTGGTTCTATGATAAACCTAGGGCAGGTGAGCCCGAGATTGCTCTCCAATGCATTGGGTAATGTGAAAGAGGTAAACAGTATGTTTCTCCTAATAGATTTATGGAATATACTGTGATTGGTATCCCAAGTGTAACTCCGTTTGTAGCTATGATAGATACAATATACGTTTGATATGTCCACCATAATTAGCTGTTATGATTTATGATTTGTGTGTTTTATTCATAAATCTTATGATTTGGTAAGGTATGTTGTGATTGAAAAATATGGTTTCATTGATTTATATTTATTGATGGGATAATGTTTCATTTCATTCTTTTATAACCCATACTGTGGTTTGTATGCTCATCCTATCTTTTGAAATGTTTTTCACATGACATAAAGATGAATAGTGTCAAGGATAAGATCAAGAAAAAGTCATGTTTTCTAAAACAAGGAACTAGACATGCCACTTTTTTTAAGAGTTTTTATTTTATGAAAAATGGATACTAGGTAATAGTGTCTACAAGTAATATTTATTTTGTTATGTAATAGTTAAGGCCTAATTATCTAAAACACTAAACTTAAAAAGATCCACAATGTGCATTATTCATTTTATTCAATATTATGAAATGTTTAAGGCCATGTCCTTAGACAAAAAACATAATTTATCCTTATATAATTTCTAAAATAATGTTTTCTACAAAATTAACAGGATAAAATAATGTCATTCATTTCTTATTCTCTTGGTCAAAATATGTGTTTTCTAATCCCCAATGATGTTTTATTGATCTAATTCTAATATATTATATCACATGTGAGGTTTAGAAAGAGTTTCTTTAGAAAATAATTCCAATTATTATTTAAATTTTCAATCATATTCATTTTAAAAGCCCATAATATTGGTAAATCATTTAATAATTTTATTGTTTCAATTTGTCCCTTCTCTACATTCTCATTCAAATTCAATTACATCAAAATGTTATATTCTTGAGTTATTCAAAATTTTATCGAAAATTATTGTGAAAAATTTCTCTGCACATATTATTTATTGTTATTATTGTAAACTTTATAGGTTTTAATCTTAATTTTGTTTCTAAATAATATTAAATTATATATATAATCACCACAATTTCCTTGATTTCCCTCATTATTTCCAAAGAATCATTTATTAAAAAAATTAGTTTAATACATTATTTAGGGCTTGCCTCCCATAGAATTCTCATATGGTGTCATCTTTTCTCATAGACTAGCCATATTCAATATTAAGTGCACACTTCAAATTTATTATCCTATTTCTAATAATGATGACAAATAAAACTCACAATTAGAGTAATTCTTTTCCTATTAGTCACCTATCAATTGTTTCATTCAACTATCCCTTTTTATATGTATTTTTACTGTATAATCCTCATGCATGATCCCATATTTTTAATGAAAATTTGGAAATTCAATATATATGTATTATATTGCATATTAATATTGTATTACCTTGACTGTATAGGAGGTTTCCTTCAAAAATATTTATAGATATCTATTCTTGCAGACAACTATATCTCGTTTACATTTCATATACAATACACAATACATTTTGATATTATAATCAATAATAATAATAATAATGTGCCTATATATATATATTCTTTATACATTCATTGGATCGAGAACATCTATGCAGACTAGAACAAGATGGTTTTTTCCATTTTCTTCCATGGATGATATGAAATCTAGTACATCATTCCTCATATGTAAGAATCAAAAAATCTTTTCCTGATCATGCTTTAGATATTAAATTTCAACAAAAACCATTAGACGATATATATTTCCTTTCTTTTTTTATTATTGTAGTCTAAAATCTTTTCTCGACATTTTTTTGAATCAAATATTGGCACGCCACTAACAGTAACTAAGTTGATATTATACATTTCACAAGAGATAATTGAGTTGACCGTATAGAGGAAACCTAGATAAAAATTGATGTTCCTTTGGGGATTATTTATGAATATTTATAGTGGGTATTAACTTATGGGAAATAGTCTTTAGAATTTTTTTTTTGGAAAAAACAATTATATCACAAGTGATAGTATGATCCCATCATGACCTAAATAACACGCCATCACATGATTATATAGAAAAAATAAGGAGAAATGGACAAAAATATTTTTAAAAGGTTAAAATTTGGTGTGGAATGATACATGTATTCAGGGATGGTTATTCTGTCAAATCATTAATTATATTCAATAAAACAACATGTAATGTTAAACTATATAAAATCATGTGGCATCCCAACACAAATATTACGAGTATCGCCATATGAAACCCCTTCCTGCTAAAAAATTAAAGAAATTACAAAAAATAATAAGATATCTAGATGACTAGGATGCCACAATAATGAAGAATGAAAATGTATTTTTTGAGACCATGGAATATTCCAATATTCATTTCTATTTGTGAATCCATTAATCAATAAATAAATATCTCAACTTTAAAAATGTTCTCTATAATAAGCAAGAAACATTAGATATAGATCATTATATATGAATATTTATCTACTATGGAAAGGTTCTGTGAATTATGTTCTAATCTCATGTCAACTCAATGCTATGTGGTGGAAGTATTTTACAACCAACTCTCAGTAATGTTTCAATAAGAGACTTCACATTTTTTCATTATTTTATAGGCCGAGTTCATCATTGAAGGATTTTTCATAATACTCTATCTGTTATGAAATTACAATATCGAGATTTTTTATATAGAAGAACACAAAGACATTAAATCACCACAATAATAACAATTAAAAACTATTAAAACATATCCATTGTGAAACAAAAAAACACCTTGTATCTTGGTGGAATGTAGAACCATTCTTATGAAATAAATTTCTCAGGATATAGTGAAATATAAACCCCTACTAAAAGTCATCTGATTTCTCTGAATATTTAGTCCCATCTATCTGGAACCTTCTGAATACAAATACATATAAATTTTCCACATAAAATACATAGAAATCATAAATGGATTCGTCAATTACATCTCAAAATGGAGACAATGATGAAATAACTATATGATCTACTTGCATTGTTTAAAAGGATATAGGAATCACTTATGTAGAATAATAGATATCTAGATCCAAAAAGTTATGTGATTCATCCATCCACTAACTCGCCTATATGGATTAAAAATCTACCCAGTCACAACTAGTACTAATTTATATGATCTCTAATCTTTCTGCAAACACTTTCAAGAATTATTAATGTCCTTTAAATGATATTTAAATCCATAAAAACCATATAATGCACTATCAGACATCAGAATTCCACATATGTAGTTATTAAGAAACAAAACAACTTAAACATACAAATAACTATGGGATCATCATCAATATCCAAAATAAGTCACAAAATCATTGGTTCTATAGACATATCATCACATAAAATTGTTCGGAATTGGTGAATTAATAACAAGGATAAATGTTATAGAAAAATAATGTTATTCTTAGATGAAAAAGACTAATGAATAATTAAAACATGGACAATATGACATATATATTTATAGATAAATAATTGTTTTCAAATATAATGTGGAAAATACTAAAAAATTGAAAAAAATAAAACCTATAATAAATTAATTATATAAAAAAATTATATTGAATATGATAAAGAATACCATATTGGGATTTTATATTAGAAATAAAAGTCCCAAATAAATTAAAATATTGTAGTTAGAAGACATAAATAATGTATATATAGGATTAAATAGCACCATCTCAAAATAAATCAAACAATGTTGATATAAATGTTTCAATATAAATTTATAGTCACAATAAATTCACCAAATATAAGGAAAATGTCATTATCGATCCATGTTTATTATGTATATAAAAAATCATCCAAATAAATGATAAAACCCTTTATTATACAAATTAAATATATAATAATAATTTTGATAAAATAAGATGTTCAACCACAAATTTAGAATTTTAGATATCTATAATTTAAATATGATATAATGTGTAAGAGAGAAATAAGAAACAAATTTAGTAAAAAATTATTCAAAAAAATATCTCATACAAGAATTACAATGATTATCCCTTCAATTTTACCTCTATATAATCTTTTAGAACACCAATGACTCATAGTCTAAATCCTAAAAATTGTTTTGTTTAAAAAATATTCCATTGTATGAATCAAAAACTACGATACCATACTCTTAATGTAATCTAGAAAATTTAAATTGTAAAAGAGTTCATGGATTGGTGTAATATAGGACGTTATCAATGTATATTTGAAATCATATAAAAAATTTGTATCACTTTTAACCTACCACATAGTGGAAAAATTGTAATTAATTTTTATTTTAGATCCTTTAATTCACTATTATATTAAAAAACATGGGTCACATGAAAGGTCAATTTTAAAAACAACACATGGCTAAAATTTACCATGACATAATATAATGATATCTATTATATAAACATTATTATATAAAAGAATAAAAATAATTTAAAATAATTATATATTACTATTTTCATTGATTAATAATATAAAATCGCATTCTATGAACCTTTAAGAAAGTGTATATTATATCACCTTAAAAAATTAAATTGATCACATTTATAAGTTTATTATTATATATAATATTTAAAATTGTAACACAATGTTTTCAATATTCAATTATTTAGATACTTATATTACTAAAAAATAAAACATTTAATAGGTGGAATGAAAAAAAAATATAAACATAAACATAGAGTTCAAAGAGGTCCATAGGGGATGGGAATAATGTAATCCAGGTGCATCTCATCAGAAATTATCATCAAATAAATATGAAGTAAACAAATATGCAAATACACAACAAGATTATCATCTTAGAAACATTTTCAGTAAAGAATATAATCTAATATGTTTTCATCATTCCATGAGTGACCAATATTCACATCTTGATAGAGAATATAATTACATGTTCAGATGTTGGAGATAATCTTCCATATGATTTCAGAAATGGTTTTTAATAAATAGAACCTAATAAAATTATCACATTTCATGTTAGATAGTGATATATTATAAGACATATTTATGTTATGATGTAGAAGCATCACCAATGGTTCATTGTAAGCTGAAATACCCTCCTCAAGTTTTTCATAGAAAACAGCATTATTGAACCACATATGTCATGAGAAATAGAACAACAATGAGTAACCCCTTTGGAAATGGATCTATATATATTAAATTTCATGCCATGATTGGGA
Organism: Viscum album; assembly: GCA_963277665.1. Lineage (NCBI taxonomy): Eukaryota > Viridiplantae > Streptophyta > Magnoliopsida > Santalales > Viscaceae > Viscum > Viscum album. The sequence goes on from OY728166.1 coordinate 1,141,833,438, forward strand.
TCCATACATTCATCCTAAGAATAATAATATAATTACAAATGTGGTGATGCACCTGGATGAAAGATTTTATTCGAGTGGATGTTATCTAAATCTAGATGGTGGTTAATATCCCTAAATTATTTAAGGAGAGAGTGAATGAGTTCCATGAATATGATTTTGATCTATTAAGGAATAGAAATTATTTTCTTATTACATATAACAATTTTTGGTGTCCTATTATTCCCAAAACGCAGCATTTGGTCCAATTCTTCGATACATGACATTCACTGTTGACCGAACCCTATAATTCGTACTCTCAAAATAAAAACCATCTATTAGGATTTTACTATCAATAGAACCCAAATGGACAAAAATTATAGTCCAATAAATGGTTATCATATATTATATGGATTAAAATTTGAGATATATATTGATACATTTTGTTTTTCTAATATTTAGATATTGAGGTTTGATGGATTCCAAATCATTGATTATTATCATCACTAGGGATATCCAACTATATGATCCTCCAAATGATAAAGTTGAATTTATGGAAATTAAATATACAAACGGATATGTACCCTTAAAATATAGAATATGATGTGTGTGTTTCATTTCATGTATTTTTGACCATTTCAACCAATATGAAGTGGAAGAAGGGATGAGGAATTTATCTATATCCTCATAAAGATGAATGCTCTATGAAAATTCAATTTTATCATGAAAATGTATAGAATCATTAAATTTTGGACCAAAAATATCGTATATCATGATATTAAATGGATTATGTAACACATGAAATAAAAGTTTAATATTGACCCATTTGTGTTTATATAATGATATATCACCTCTCCTAATGAGCCAATATGAATTTTCTTAGTTTTTCATACTATCCATTGCAAAATGCATCAAATATGGGAGCCAAATGACTATTAAACCTTTTAAATGGTGCGTTTTAGTATATTAGTTCAATAAAATTATACCATTGGGAGTTCTTAAGATACATTCTTATAAGTTTTTATCATGTAATCACAATATAGTTTCCTCAATACTCTTAATATTAACACCCCTTCCTGAGAGGGTTATGAATGTTTAGATGAATGGGGCCAGTGGTGGAAAGTTTTTGGATGGGAGTTCAATATGAAAATCTTAATGATATTTTAAATGTTCATAAAAATTGTATCATATATCTAGGTATATATAACTCCTCCTGTGGGATAGAAGAAAGTGTTTTTTCAACCAAATATGTCAATATCTAAATTATTGGAATTGTAATTTCGAGTAAAAGATCCTATAGATAAAACTTTTACCATAATTTACATTTTTATTAATTCGTACGATCCCATAAGATATTTTGGAATGTAAATAATCCCATTTATGTTTTTGAATATAAAACATAATTCCATCTAGAATTATCCTGATCTCTCAAGTGTGTTTTTTAGAGATAAAAATACTATTATTACTAGGGTTCATATATATTCTATCTTTGTAAAATTATTCATTAAAAATAAATATTATATTTTATTATAACCAGAAATAAAATATATTTAAATTATTACGTCGTCTACAAGGAAAATGATTAATATTGATTATATAAAAGTCTTCCCTTTTAAGGATGAATCACCCCATCAGCAAGGCCTTTGAGGATATTTCGACCTAGGAAATCTTGTAAAAAGATGAAAAATATTGAGTAAATATTCTTCCCATTTCTCAATAACCTTATAGATTTTAAAAAACTGAATATTGTTACAATAATATCATTTGAAAACCATGGATAATATAAAAAAATTAAAGAAGATTTCACAAAACCAGTCTAAAAAATATTATTATTTAGATCATTATGAATAAAAGACCAATCCATATGACCATAACCCTTCTACATATTTCATTTGATAATCACATAATATCTCGTAACTCTTATATAAAGAACATAAATCATTTCATTGAAATGTAAAATGTTTCTATGAATTTTTATCAATTTAAAAAATTAATGTTGTTCCTTAGAGACATTGAGTTATACATGAGTAGATAATCTCTTATTAAATATAATGGAAATTTAATTATATTATAATATCTATATATTAATTGGAGGGAAGTTCATAAAACTATTTGTTCATACCACTTAAGGGATATGGAACAATATAGTTATTAATTTAACTATCATCAATGAACCACCCTAATAATATTCTTGAACATCACTCATCCCTCCCCCATAATGGTGCCCATTTATTTGAGTAAGATGAAACTGGAAACCAATTTGGACTTAAGGAGCACTAAAAAAAGAGTCATGATGGATTCTAAAATTTCATCTTATTCACGAATATTTTATTATCCATGTCATTAATATAATAAGGTATATAGTCAAAGTTAGATCTGGCCAATCCCCAATCATGGGGGAAACCCCCTTGTGACTAGGAAGGCCCTAAAAGAGATTCTATGATGTAAGACACCGATTATGGTCCTATATTTTTAGTATGAAAAGAGTTGAATCCACCATAAGTTTTACGTTGATCCTTCATTCATATCATTCTTCATAAATATACGAATGAAAATCAGCTATATGTTTATCGCCTAACTAAAAACATCTACGTATGGTTGTCTCCTTAGTCATTTTTTATAGATCGAGAAAGGCATCATGTAACAGATATTTTGTATTACAAAATAAATATGTGATCATACCCGTGTGTCAGTATATGCATATCATATAGGCTTATGTCCACCTAAAGAGTTTATAGATTAATTTATTATCATTGAAGCATATTAGTGTTTTTGATAATTTCACTCTTGAGTCCTATAATATTATTATAAAGAGCCACCAAATATCTTAACTACATAAGATAAATCCTATATTATTAGAATATATCCTAAAATGAGTCCATACACATCTAATGACTAGTACAAAAGAATCATTTTGGTCCATCTCTGTAGTATTGAACAAGGAAAATAAGAGTGTATTGGTAATAGGTATGTGTAGAAATATGATTCATAAAATTTTATAAATAATGGAAATGCATTAGAGGATTCCAAAGAAAGTATCATGACTACTCTAAATACCACAACTACCACTTCAATTATTTCACCACGTGAAGATATCACTGGGGTTTTCCAAATCCAGAAGATGATTTTCAAAAATAAAGCTTTGTAAATTGTGAATGAAATTGTGTGGCTAAATACTCTCTACCTTCTTCACAAATGTATTAATTATAATATTAACATTTCTACCAAAAATACTAGCATCCAACTATGATTAATGGTAGATAGTGAATCTGATATTCCCCGGGATACAATAGATCACATATGTTATAAATAATAAACATGAATAATTAATAATTTCTATTTTTTAAATAAATATGGATACTTTTTGATGAGTTATGCATGATATCCTCATGGATCTTGTTATCCCAAAAAATACATATTCTATTTCTGAGAGGATTCCCATGTAGAAATGTTGGAATTGAAAATATCCATAAATTCCTTCTATGAAATAATATTTTATTTTAGGATACATTATTGTAATAAGGATGATTGTCATAAATCATATGGGTTTAATGATGATTTATATTTTATATAGAGAACCCATTCCACATTAATTCTAGAAAATTTAATATATCATTTATAAGGAAAAATATTATCCAATATTATTAAATCTAATATAATATTAGATACTAATCTGTAGAATAAAGACATTTATAGGGATGGAATATCAATGCTACGGGGAGGTGTCATGAGATTGAATTTCATAGACAGTTTTTGAGATGGAGATTGTTCTAACAAATCAACTAAATTGGCTTAAAGATTCATTAAATTGTTATTTGTAAGGGTGTAAAATTTAGGGGGCAGAGATCAATTGGGCCATTGTGTATAATTAGAGAAGCATTACTAGAGGTAACATGAAACCATGTATCCATTGATTGAGTTATTTAATATTGAAGAGGAACTAGATACAACCCCACCACTTCATGTAATAGGTTGCTGGGGAGTTATTTCACAATATCATTCATAAGACCCTATAATATTATAAACACCACCTCCTCCAATGGACAACCAATGGTTCCTTATTATATAGATAAGAAGAAACATTTATTAGGTGTGAACATATTGATGGCATGTATGTTTATTGTTTAATTGAAGGAGTTCGATCATTATAAAAAATACGATTCAACCATGGGTCCCCTCTATTATATGGGGTTATATTTATATCATTATGGTATGTTGATGAGGCATTTGAGGTGTCAATCGATGAAGGGCCTTGTTTAGAGTTGATGAACCACGCCTCTTGAAAACATTTTTAGAGTGTACTTGGATATGAAAATGGATATAGTGAAAAATAAATTCATGAAAAATTATCCTTTTGAAATTTAGAAAATGAATTACGTGAACAAAAGAGAATCCTATGAAGAATATGATTTGAAAAGTAAACATCAACATAATATCTCACGACCATGGGTTGTTCAATTTGTATTGTGTGTTCATTAGTGAAAATAAACTTCCAAGAAGACTAACCATTACTCTACTGAATATAATGGTTATTCATGGTAAGTGGAATGCTGGGAAGGGAAATACACAAATTAGGATGTAATTATTATTTTCATTGATTATCCTCATTGTCCTAATATAAAAAATATATATCTATTTCAATCAAAATATTAGTCCTCTATTACCCAAGAATTAGTGAAACAAATGATGGGGTAAATTATTATGGATAATGAAGGATGATTGAATAGATATAAATAAAATACATCATAAATGTCCTATGTATTAATGAATCTAGAAAAAAACCCAATGAGTGTTTCTGAATATAGAACATTACAATAATAATCCACTGAGGAAAAATGGAGTCCATTGAATCCTCTCTATACAACATAAAAATAAATATACAACACTCATTAATTTTAATCAAATTAACCTCCATATATATTAGTGGTATGGGGGATTAATTACTAGAGGAAAAATACTAGGACAAGATTAAGAGACCTCATTGAATGACTTTACTTATGAAGAAAAGTGGAACACATCTCCAGGATTAGACAATAAGTAAAAATTGTTTCCAATTTCCATAGGGGTCCATTGTAAGGTTTTTATAACATACGGATAAATTATGGTGTTGAAAAAGATACTATTTATATATTTTAAGGATAAAATAATGAATGTATACTTTCATCTCAAATAATGATATTCATAGTTATTCAATTTGTAATTAAATTTACCTAAACTATTATATTTTTCATTTTTTTACTATTTTATAATATAATGCATTTACAATCGTACCATGAATTATTATCTAAACTAACATTCAATGAATATAGAATGAGGGTTTGAATATAATTAAATTTTCCATTTTTGGATCTGGTATTATTTATTATTCATTTTTTTGTTTTTTTAATTTAATTTTATATTCTAATAAATAATATCCTGAATTAACTACCTACTTTTTATTTATTGGTTATGAAACAGATAATTAATAGGCACTATTTATGACGTCTTTACAAATACACAATGTTAATGACACGGCTAGATCAAGACTCTGCCAACATCTAAGAAATATCTCCATAATATTTCATTTTATCCATTGAATGAATCAAATAAACCACCTGAAGAGAATATATTCCTTATATATGATAGAAAATTATTAAATAAAATTATAAAAGCAATTAAATTTTCATTGTTGTGGTAGAGAATCACTAAACCTGTATAATTAATCATTTTCCACTAAAAACATAAACATTAAATTTAAGATTTTATGTGTATAATTTAGGAACAAATAATCATCCCCCATAGTCAAGGATCTGGTCACCAATATAATATCTTAAATAATATGTCATTACAGATGAATGACAAGAATAAAAGTAGATATAGATAGAGAATATAAAAAAAATTACTAAAAATAAGACATTATTGACTAAGAAATAGGAAAAAAGTACACAATGGAATTTGAAATAGAGTGACGTTAAAAATATGTTAATGAATATAAAAAACTAAAAAAACCATAGAAAAGACAATAAAAAATGAAAATGAATCGAACATTCAGATGTTGTTCATCCCTCCATCCCCATTCATAGTATAAACCTCAATCATATTTATTGAGATAGAAAATAATAATCTCCTAGATATTTTTTGAATATTTTATATCATTGATAAATCATAAAATTTATATTATTTTAAAACTATTTAGTGTTCCACATTTAATAAATGATACCTCAAATATATCCCATAGATATTGGGCCTCCAATATCAGAGTATCAGAAGATACATAAAAAAATTCACAGTATATATTTATTGAAACCTCTATAAGGTAGTACATAACACCATGATGAAATAGCGGTAGAAATTCCATAAGGTAGTACATAACACCAGTTTTAAAATATCCTTTCCTTTATTCAATAGGGTGATATCATTGTAGGGTAAATCATGACATGGAATTTCTATAAGGTATCCATGGTTGTCTCAGTCCATAAAACTGGTCAAAATATTGGGTTTGAACATCAGAAGAATCAGCCATGGCATCACTAGTGAGTTTTATATGGATACTAGTAAATTTTAGGAGGGTGTCTATGCAATGATAAAGAATTATAATATCATAGTGGAGTAGAAATAATATTATATTCTATCATTTTAGTTAATATTTTATAATAAACTTATGAAAAATGTCCCACATCAAATGTTTGTGTGGGGGTGATCTTATATATATATAGTCCTTTGTCTCTAATGGAATTTACTATTCTTATGGGGGATAGACACTCCCTCACACCACTCAAACATGATATTTCACATGCAGAAATTCATTGGCCGAAAAAGTGTATTACCAACCAATGCACATATGATATTTACAGCCTAATCCACCTCATACTATTAATTGTGATATCTCAATTCTCTAGGCATTCCAACCACCCCTTGTGGGATATCTTGGATTCTTGTGGGCACATTGGTTGTGATATATCCTTTTTCCAATTTTATATATATATATTAATTAATATCTTAATAAAATTAATTCATATTTATCTAAATAAATAATCAAAATCGATTTTTTATATTCATTTGAATTCATTTTATTTAATCCCATGTAATTTAATAATTATTCAATAAAAAATAATATATATATGTTTTTATTTTATAAATTAAATTATAAATCATCAGATACTGTTAAGATTTTGTATAATAAAATCACTGCATCAAATACTTCCACACTTGAATTACACTTATCTCCAATCATCGATTCTATACATTGAATTTATGAGAGAACCAATTATTACAGTGATTAAATTCCAATTAAACTAAATAATAATAATTATCAATGTAAAACCAAATACTAATGATCCATATAAATCATCAATTGAAAATTAAAAAATTTCAATGAAACAATGAATCCAAATGTTTTACTTTCTCCCTTTTGAAAATGATTTAAAATATCCTTTCCTTTATTCAAGACACCAAACTAATTATTATTAAAAATTACATGTCATGATTTACCCTACAATGATATCACATCTCTCATAACTCCTGACACAAATTGATGTTGAGTTATAGTAATATAATTACAACAAGATTTTTTTATTCATTAAAAGGAACAACCTTAATGAAATTTTTATTAAAAAAATGAAATCAATTGGAAAATTCAATTATATCTATAATTTTCTTGGTGATAGTTCATGGTTGGAATTGAAATGAAAATCATTATGTCACTAGGTGAAATCTTATTTCTTTTTTAACTAATAATGATATCATATGTAAAATTTTAATGAAATTCTTCCATTAATATTGAAAAATACTACAACAACTGTTGAATATAAATGTCTCTATAAAGTATTGTACAATTAATTAATTTACCCTTTAAAAAATTTATAATTTTCTTTTATTTTTCTTTAATCCACTTTTTATGCTGTTTTACGCATTCAAATGTCGGGATTGTAATAAACCTCACATCCACCACATAACCACAAAAGATAAAAATCATCTAAAAATTAATTGTGATTTTCTATTCTTCCAAATCATAATCCATTCTATTTGTTATATTTTATCATTAAAGAAAAAATATAATAAATGAATCAAAACATTTCAACATACCCAATTCATCACCACTACACATTTCCCATCCATTGTAGTGAATTTTGTCACCATGAATTCCATCAAACCCATAATTGAATGAAAATTTATCATGAATATATAATGAGGAGTGTTGGAATGGGTAATTACTTATTGAATTTTTGTCATTCCAAACAAGGACACACCTAGTATCTGTGTGAAAAAATGGATTAGTGAAAATGATGTATTATGGGAACGGTCATATAAAAATATCATGTCAATTATATATTCCTTCATACTGTTATATAATTAAATATTTCAAATTAATTTTCTAAATGGTGACATGTCCTAGGATCAGTAATGAAATATTATTAAGATATAATACAATTTATTTGGTCTATAAATCCTCTCACAAATGGAACATATAATTTTTGAAAATAACTCATGGAATTTCAGGTGATAAAAAGAAATTAACACATATTATAGAAACCGAAATAGTTTAATATACATGGAAAACATAATTTATGTAGTCAACCAATTCAATTAAATAACGAATCATAAATTTAATATCCATGATTTACTATAAAAATAAAATTCTCAAACTTTCTCATTAAATATAAATATCATTGAAAATTAAAATATGGTATCATCAGTTTCCTAAAAAACTCATCTATCCTACATAATACTAGTATACAATAAATTCAAATCATAGGCAGAAATTTCTAGTTTTACATAGCTATATGAATTTCAATCTTAAAATGTAATTTTAGGAAGATATATTGTGTTTTAGAAATAAATAATTAAATTATAATCTCTACGTTCAAATGAATACTTTTGTAATCTCTTATTATTTTGTCTTTAGGGATACCTTTATTCTAATGTTATTATGAAAATAAAAACTAAATTAAAATAGAGGATCATGAACTCATGTATTGGTAGTTTTTAGAGTATGTTTTCATAAATGTTTCATTATTTTGACCCATATGTTTCTTTTATTATTTTAGAATACTATAAATCATGGTAATTGACACGTTATATAGATTTTAATATTTGAAACTTTTTATTAATTTTATTAAACATCCATCATTTAAAATTCGAGAAAAGGGAAAAACATGTTTTTAAATATAATTTGAGGTGTTTTAATATTTGAACTTGTGCGAGTTTTCTTTTTTGATGAATACATGAGCCATTCTAACCTCATTTATTGAGATCTTATTGAATATATGAATTATTGAAAATTCCATTTTGAATTATAATAAATCATTATTTGATCAATATAAACCATTCTTTGGGATTTTATTTATGGTAATATCTACACCCTCTCTCGTATTTTTTGGTTTTATGTTTTCTAGGTTTTTTTAATTGATTTAATTTGAAACTAATATTCCCTGTGATTCTAGAGTAAGGGGAAAGTATTTTATTAAGTACTAATATTCAGGAAATTATCAATAAATAATAATGATTAATTTTCATGCTAAATATATATTTTTCTAGTGAAATAGAATATCATGGCATATGAAAATATAATAAATCATTAAATACGAATCTGTACAGAATATTCTATAGATTAAATTTATAATTTTGGGATTATCCAAGATAGTTAAAGTATCATATATTGTGTAATTTTAATTATGATAAACAAAATAATATAAATTAACCATGATTTATAATTGAATATTACCATTATTATTTATGATTAAACATGAAAGAGGAAAATATTATCACATTTTTGTATATATTTCATGTTGAAATAGAATGATTAATTTGATTCATGGAATCATTGATTAACCTTGAACATTTATGTGTATAAAACAATGATAATAAGGCCCAGGATGTGGTGTTTGTTACTATAAGAATTTCTAATCAATATTTTGAGCCATATATGGTTGTTTATCCATGGATTTGGAATTGGAATCCAAGATTTAGGATATAGTTTACAATCATGTATTTCATATATGGATTATTATCATGATGTATTTATGTGTTTAATATCCCATAGAATCATATTCCTTATGTTTAATAAGATTTTGTGTCTTTGTGTGTAGCCTTTGACATTTAATTTTGTTTCTTACAAATATATTGTAATGAATATGATATACTTATAGATTGAGGTGATTATTGGTATTTCAAATTTATTCCATATTATATGTGATGTTGTTATTTCTTTTTTGGTGGATTAAAATAGTTAAACTGAACGTGGACTATCCCATAAGAGGGTTGTGAAATAATTTGGTATGCATATACATGGGCTATTCGAGATAGGGGAATATGTTATATTATTTGGGCCAACCATTAGTGAAGGATGTACCATTATTCATGTGGCATAAACAATGACTATCCCAGTATGAAGAATGGTTCACATGCTTGGGATATGTAGAGACCATATTTTTACCATGTAATACATATATATATATATACAGCTATAAACTGATATGTTTTGACAATCCATGGACCAGTGTTCCTAGATTAAATTTTATAAAAATATTAAGAATATTTTATAGAATTTTCATGATCAAAATTGGATAAATATTTAAAGGTATCATTGAACATATATATGACGGAATATTTGAGTGTATAATGGGTCGTTTACCGTAGGCGGTACATAAATTTTTATAGTGTGGTACTTCTATGGAAAACACCACCTAGGGTAAAATAGAAGTTAAAATAAATAAACTTTATAATTTGACACATGAAATCAAATAATATAACTTAAAATTGGGGTCTCATAATGGAATTCTGAGACCGCCGTTGAGATTTTTATAGGGTTTTTTACCCAAGAGTGACTTAATTTTAGTGGGCGTCATGAATTTGGATTTCTGTGATGAGTCTAATTAATTAAAATAAAGATTTAAGGATTTGGGATTAGTTTGGAGACTACTTACATATCCCCCTAATAAGTCCCTCTCTCTCGACCTCTCTCAAATATTCTCAATCTTATAAAGGAGAAATCAAAACTGGAAACTCAGTAGATCGAAGCGAGAGGGAAACATATACATCGTCAATTATGGGAGATCAAATTGAAATGCGATTTCTCTTATTTTTTGTTGTCTAGTTAAGATTATAAATATAATATCCTTTCCTTGAGATATGAATTCATCATTTAGTTGTTTAATCATCGATGCCCGCATGAGAACAACCATAAGTCTATGTATAAACATTGATCTTCATTCATTATTCATGGGTATCCACCATCTGATTTCGGTTGCATCAAACTACTGGAACATCACTAACCAGAGGGTGGTATTTTGAATATATCATCGTAAGGTCCTTGACCCACTGACGGATTCGAGATCAGATGTTGGAAGGGAGTCTGGTGGTCCGCGAATTAGAACACCGGAGTGCTGACACTGTGATGGCCTACGACAAATTACAGTGGTGTGACACCCCATGAAGGACTGAAGAGTTGTGGAATAACCATGGATTGTAAATGATGTGATGTGGCTAGCATTGTGTCCCAGCATATCATCCAGGAAATTTCACACATTGCATCCCAGGTGGGGTCTGCCACCACAACGTGCGCCGACTGGTTGGGTACATTGACGTGGAAGCAGAAACCCAGCCACCATCCGGGATAATTTCAATAGTGGGGAAGGCTATATGTCTAGGCCATGGGAAATTAATGTAGATTAGGCTGGCCATAGTGGGTCATTACCATAGGAGTAGGCTGACCCATGTGGAGTGGTCCAGCCAGTATGTGTCGGACTAGTTCATATTGAAATGAGGGGGTATTAAACACCTTTTTCTTATAATACTGTAATCTGATTGACACTATGTGTGTGTGTAAACACGTTCCCCCCATCAAGAAGAGTCTTTTTACGAAGGTTATGGAATTTTAAAACCTGGTTTCATCGATCATTTTAACAATATTTCAATGTTTAATATTAATAATCTAATTATAATTAATTGGGTTTTTTTAATATAACATGGAGTCTTTATGTAATTTCTAATTGACCTTTCATCCACAGCAGTGCGCCCCTGGCCCTTGGGAATAATTTTCTAGTATAATTTCATGTATTTAAAATAATGTCACGGTATGGGCCACATGAGGAATGTTTCAAATGTGTAGTCGTGAGATATAATTTTTTCACCAGGTATCCGTTTTTGATGAGTGAGTAATCAATATCATACGTTATTCTGAGATGATCACAATGGAATGATTTGTTAAATTAATTTAAATAATGATTCACAGATCCCATGCAGCACTTTTTGAATATAATGTGGTGTTTGTACCATTTTCATCAAATGTCCTATTAGGGGGAGTACATAGCATTTCTGGAATGTTTTTCTGTATAGAACATGTTGGGGACACCAATTTCAACATTCTAGTTATCATGTGAGGCTTTCTAATCATGATGCATCTTCATATGGTGTTAAATAACTACAGTGATGTGGGGATAATATCTAAGACTTCTGATTGTAATTTCCCTAATGCACTAGGGAATGGTCCCTTGATGAATTAGAGTGGAATCCCAATGACTCACCAGTGACCATGTCATCTATTATGACTATAGTTGAATACCCCATCATCAGCGGTGTGGGTACACTATCTACTAATTTAGATTATAATCCCACATCGACATGGACATGGGTCCTCTATCATCTACTTCCAAATAGAGCTTCCCTGAAATGATTGGGTGTGGATCCTCAATGAGTCAAACAAAAATCCCCCTAACGTATTAGGGCACAATTACAGTTCATCATGTTTTCACTATCTAGTCACATAAATCAGTGGTAATATATACATTCACATTATATTAGAATCTTGAGTATTTGTACGGATTTCCCCACTCTGATGCATCCTTGGGACAAGACCTAAAACTATGTGAGAGAGACAGAGCCGCCCAAAGCAGATAATACCGAGGTATGGTGTTTGAACCCATTTGAATTAATGTTTAGGGTAGATGTAAGGAATACTCAATTTCAATGGTTGTTACATCTATGTCCACTAGTGACTCTTTCGAAAGATGATATCTGAGAGGGATATCACCTTACTCTCTTGTTTGGGTACCATTGAATCAGCAAATATATAAATATATACATATTATTCCAGTACGCAGTCATTGGGTTCTGGGAACTCTCCTTCCATGAGAGGTAAAGAAACATGGGGTATTAGACGTGGTTTCTTTTTATATCATAATATGGTTGGATTATTATACTCTTGTAATATACATAGAAAAGTCTAAAAGATAAGTTCAACTTCACACCATTTCTAACACATTGTGTTTAGATAAGATTAATTGACAATCTTTTTGGGTTGAGCTATACTCTTTCATTGCACTTTGTTTCAACTGTTGTACATACATATATGTTAAATCTACTACTAATCCTTCTTCCCTTTAGGGTGTCTTAATAGGTATGTTTATCCCCACCCCTACATGGGATATTTATATATTTATGAGGCCTTATATAGATAAATAATAGGTTTGATTAGGACTCTGAAGAAGCTCTGGGATATGAGATCTTGGACCGTGTGGAGTGGTCACACCTATGTATTCAAAGAGTGGAATCCTTATTGTTTTACATTCTCAGATTTCTTATTTGGTTGATATAATTTTCTATTTGGAGATTATTTTTCCCATTTTTTCATTCATCTTACTCTATTTTATTTATGCCTTTTTAGTTGTAAATGCATGTATGGTTTATTTTACAAAAGGTTGAATCTTTTACTTCATTCCATATAAACTATTTCATAGTTTTTATGAGCGTATATATAAAGGTACTTAGGCAAACAAATCCCTATGTATTTGTTACTTCATCACTTGTGACTCCATTGCCTATGGAGGCGGCATTGGGGTAGTTACAGATCAAGCCCCATCATGGGTCGAGTCATTACAAAATGGTATCAGAGTTGGTTTGATCATTTGGATGTTGATTGATTGTTTCACCAAAATGGTATTGGTTGGTTTTATCCCAACAATGTCAATGTTTCTGGAGAACATCTACATGTCCAGGGAGTTTAATGATGGTGCGGCGACGGACATAGCCATACACCATGACCCATATTACCTTCTTGTTGACTCGGAAAGTTGGGACATTTTTTGTAGGGAACTACGGTATATGAACCATAGAGTACTGAATCATTTCACATAATTTTTTAATCAACTCTGATTTGTTTTTTTGTTGTCGTCATATATATATATATATATATATATGCTTACCTAACTGCATTATTCCATGATAAATTTTTGGATGCATCCAAGACGAAACACAATAAGGACACCGACTTTGGTTTGTGACAATGAACTCTCAAGAAATTAGGCCTTAGATATGGGCCCATCATGAGATCCCCTTCCACTATGGGGGCCATTAGCGGTACCTCCACCTATGTAGATGTATATAATTCTAGTTGCATAGAAAAAGGATGAAAGCAGGTTGATTGCGCACTATGAGTTCCTACATCAGAGGCCGTTGAGGATTTGATGTGAGCCAGACCCTCAGGTAGTGGAAGAGTTCTTGGAGTTAGTGGTCTACCTCATGAGGTTTTTACTTCCATTGGTAGATAAGATGGTTGATTTTGAATGCATCCTTTTTCATGTATGGATGGGTATTTGTGGGGAATAGTTACAAAGATTCAGGATGATCAACTCTGTCATTGGAAAAGTTCTAATATCTGTTTTACAAGGATTAGTTATTCTACTGATTATGAAATATTTGGATATATGGACTTATATAGCTTCACCATGGAAAAATTATAGTGGATTTGTATGCAGCCTAGTTTTTAAAAATTACATGATACTTTATAGACATGATTTTTAACAGGTACTTATAGGAACAAAATTTTTATCGGGGACTCTGCTGAGAGATCCATTCAATAAATATACCCTTGTGCATCACTATATTACCCAAGGTTCTAGATCTAGAACATATGAATGAGGATTCCAAATAAAGGGATTCAATTCAGCTATTACCGGTATTTCTTACTTTAGAGTGGGTACATCCGTGGAGGATGGAAGACATCAGGGAGAAGGACTAAGATGTAGAAGGCTTCCCCATGATCGGACTCGATCACATGATCAAGAAGTACATGGGTCCTTTGGGGATCTATGTCAACCGAAATAGGTCATGTGTTACACTTTTAACATTCGAGGTCACATGGTGTGAGACTGGTCAAATATATGAGAGGATGACCACATGAAGGTAGTAGGTGGACCACCAAAATAGAAGTAACACCATTACCAGGTTGGTCCCCAGTGAGGTAGTGATGGAAGAGGAGTATCATGACTAGGATGTGTGGGGGATGTTATGATATCATTATACCACCACCTCGGGTGGCCAATGTCAGGCTCAAGGTGCTAGCGGTCATAGCCATGGGTATATATAATCTATAGATATCAGTGATCCTCGGACACATTAGATTATCTGAGGTGCACACTTCTTTTATATAACTCATTATTTAGTATTAGAAGACACTACAACCAATAAAAAATTTAAGTCATTACTCATGCTATGGGAGATTAAACTTCTAGTACATGTGTTATCAAAATTACTTCTTCTTGATGTTACTATGGGGAGCGCTTTTACGAATCATTTATCTTCTACTAGTGAGATATTTTATTTAGATTAGAAAGTTTCAGATGGGTCCTAATTTTCCTCACGATTGAACCTTATGTCATCATCAAGGGAATTGATTATATTTCTATGGGTTTATCCCATATTGTTTGTCACCTATAGCTTGTGAGATTTCTACACACTGATGGGACGTTTTTTACATTTCATGCTGAACGAGGCCTCAGATTAGGGATTTCGGGTGCTGTGAGAAAGATACTATGTAATTTTTCCCATCAATTATAATGTGTGACACTTGTTATAAGAGATTGTTCATGGACATGGGTTCCTTTATTTATGGAGGATTACATTTATGTTTTCCCTGATGATGTCATGGGACTATCTATAGGGTGGGAGTTGATGATTGATATTGATATGCAACTAGGGACTGCTTTGATATCTTTTACACAATATTTAATGGCACTGACCAAGCATTTGAATCTACATTTATGGTTAGAGGAACTTCATGTGGAGGGTTTCAATATAAACATTGTGTCCCCTTGGGAATATTTTGTTCTATTCATGGAGAAGGTAGATGGGAGATTTCAACTTTTTGTGGATTATCATCTCTTGAACTGGGAAAAACAAAGATAAAGTTCCCCTTACTATGGATCGATAACCTCTTAGATTAGTTTTGAGATTCAATATGGTTCTCTATGATTGATCATATATTCTACTAGCACTACTTATGGGTTCTCGAGGATAATATTAAGAAGATGGAATTTTATTACTTTTACTAGCATTAACAGTTCCTAGTGATTCCCTTCAGTGTGACAAACACCCTAACCATTTTCATGGCCATGATAAAAAAGATCTCAAAACCATTATTGGACCATGTTTTTCTATCAATATTGAAAGAATACTCATTTACTAAGTGATAGAGGAGGAGCATGTAGAGAACATGAATATGGTCTTTAATTTATTTTTAGAGCACAAAATTCATTGAAATCACTCTAGGTTTTATTTTTGGATACACAATGTTCACCTTTGGGTCATGTCATAATTGAAGAAAATTTAGTCATGGACCCCTCAATGATTGAGGAAGTAATTTCATGGGATCCACCTAATAATTTCATAGATGTGATTAGATTCCTTGTTTTGGATAGGTACTACAATCTATTTGTGGAATAATTCTCCATGAACATATCCCCTATGACCACTCTAACATGGAAGGGAAAACCATTTACCTTGTCTAAGAAGTTGCATAAGGACTTCCTGGATTTGAGGAAGAAGTTGACAAGAGATCAAATTTTTATACTATGATAAGAGGGATTTGCATTCATAGTGTATTGTGATTCCACAGGATCTTGGATCAGTTTCATCTTGAGGACTTGATAAGATGTTATCACATACGGTTTGAGGAAATTGATACCCCATGAGAAGATCTCTGCAAATAATAACATGTACCATGCAATTGTAGTATTCTCCATGTTGATGTGGATAAATTTTCAATTGGGAGAGGTATTTTTGGTTTACTCAGAACACCATAGTGTGAGGTTTATCATTACCTAGAGAGATCAAAATCTATTGTAGTGTTTCTAGTTTGAGTTCTACTAGGACTTTAACATTGAGATGTTATACACTTAGGGAAGGATGAAGTTGTAGTAGATGACCATTGATAGAAGTCCTATGATTTAGTAGAGTATGAAGGTTCAGAGTAGTTAGGAACCCTACAACTAACCCTGTAGGGAAGGATGTTATATCTTTTATGTTATATATGGTGCTGACTCTATCACTTCATGAACATGTGATAGAGTCCTAGATGTGAGATATTGACTTTGAGGTTCAACATGATTACATTTCCATAGTTGATGAACTGGATGTTATTCTAAATGATGTAACCATCAGATCTTGTTCCAGGGGAGAATAGTGATTTTAGTGATGATGTTGGAGGAGTTGTTGTAGGATTTTCAAACATCTCACTTAGATATTCATCCTAGTATAGAGATGATTAACATAGATCATTAGTTGATGTTTTGGTGGTCTTACATGACATGAATTGTGGTTGAAATTTTATCATGATGGATTGGCTCTGAGAAGTTGAAGGTTGAGCATCTCGTTATGATAGGCTTGTTGCAACCTCTTGATATCTCTGAGTAGAAATGTGATAAAGTGTGTATGGAACTCATCATAGGGATTCCACAAAATGTGAAAGTCCATGACACCATATAATTGATGGTTTACTGAATCACAATGTTGGCGCACTTGTTTAAAATTATAGACCAGATTTCGGTGTGGATCTTGGGGAAGTTTTACATGTGTGAGATCTTATACCTTCATTTGGTGCCCTTGACAATTTTCTCAATTTGTGACACTCAGTTTACTTCTTGATTGTTGAGAGTTGTGTATGAGAAATTTCAATCCTAGATGATGATGACTATACCATTGCATACTCTGACCAATAGGCTGACTGAGATCATTATACAGGTGCTAGAAGATATATTGAGGCCCTTTTTGTTAGATTTTCTCAGGAGTTGGGGGGGGGGGTCACCTACCATTTATAAAGTATCCATAAAACAGCTAATAACACTATACCATTGATATGGAACCTTTTGATATCCTTTAATGGAGAACCTCTTTGTTGCCACTGTGCATGATGTTGGTTGGGGAGTCATCCCTTGGGGGCCATAATTGGTGAAAGTGATGACAGAGAAAGTGAAGTTCATCCATAAATGGATGAAAATGGACCAATGTTGATAGAAATCCTAGGCATACCACCATCACATGCCATTGAATTCAAGCAGGGAGACCACGTCTTCCAAAGAGTCTCCCCATGATGTGGCATGCAGTGGTTTGTATATGGAGGCAATATATACCTGAGGTCGATTTGGTCCCTCAATATCATGAGAAGGGTTTGAGAGTTTTTCTACCATTTTTTCATTCCACCATAGCTCGAGCGGGTGCAGGACGTATTTCGCATTTTACCACTGACGAGATACATGCATGATCCCTTGCACGTCATCGACATGCACGAGCTGAACATTGAAGATTGAGACAACTTTTTAGAGAACCTGGTGGTGATCAAGGATTGAAAGTAGTATACCTTACATGAATGAATTATCCCTTTAGTTCACGTAACATGCAATCATGAAAACGTGCATGAGAGTTCTTTAGAATCAGAGAGACATATGTGAGTTCAGTATCATGAGTTCTTTTATTTGTTTTTCTTTTTTATGGGATGAAAATAAAGAAAGTGGTAATGATTAAAATACCTTATTCTTTTTTTAAACATTGAAATATTTATATATATTTCTAAATCTAGGCATTAGAATTGTTTGAAAATTCGACGCTAGTTGTTCCTGAATTAAATTTTATAAATATATCAAGTATATTTTATTTTATGAACACGAAGGAAAAGGGATAATTCTTAAACAGTAGCCTGGATCAGAAATTAGATGGGGTGGTTGAGTCCAGAACGCACTGTTAAACTTAGGGAGGACATAACTATTGTCAGAATGGGTCATAAGCTGAAAAAGCCACTCATGGAAAAAATTCCTAATTTAAAAAAAAATTTACATAATTATTTTATGCTTAACCTACTATTAGATAACATTATATTGAGGATAGTAATATAATTCTGATACCACTGTTGAGTTTAGAATGTGGTGTTTTACCCAAGAACAGATTGAAATGGGGAGGTGCTTTAGATTCAAATTTCAATGCCAAGTGGGATGACTATAAATATAGATTTTCTGATTTATGATTTGGGTTAACCCTGACTCCTTATCTCTCTATTAAGTCCCTTTCTCTCTATCTCTCTCTCACTACTGTTCTTTGTCGAATCGATGATCAATATCATCAAAAACCTTAACATATCAAATCTAGATTATAGTGGATATATCGATAGTGGAATCCGATAGAATCGAGGTTCTATTTCTCGTATTTTTATCATAGATTCATCTTTTAAATTTTAAAAACCATACCTTTATTAGTAAATTTATTATATTTTTGTTGAATCATCGAAGGACATATAATCTTGGCCATCCATCTATGTCTAAACTTATTTATTCATCTGTTCTTCAAGGTTATACACCATCTGATTTTTGGGGAATCAAACTACGATTTTATTATTAATAATAGGGTGGTGCAGTGAATCCCTCATCACAAGGGTTCCCAATCTGCTGACAGATTCAGGATTCAGTGAGAAAATGTATTTTGGTGCTCTAAAGAATAGACCACCAGATTCCCACCGACGTAGCGGCCATCCACGGGCCGCCATGAGGTAAACCATGAAGCAACGGTCGCACTGTGGCCAGGAGGCGTCACGATGTGGTGGGCGATGTGTCATAGGTGCAGACCGCTTCCAACATGTTTGGTGGAATGTCAAACACATTGATTTCGCAATAGTGACACTACCACAGGTTGGGATGGTGTAGGAAATAGGACGAGCTGTGCAGCTGGATAGTGGGTCGGCAAAGTGGATCGGGCAGGACAGACCAGTTCAAATCAGCCTTAGCTATCTTTAAATTCCATTTTCTAATAAACTAGGGATCTTATTGATGCACCACATATGGACACACATTACTCTCATCGAGTTAGATTTTTTATTATTAAATTTTCAAAACAATGTTCTTATTGATGACTATTTTCTTTTCCACACATGTTTGGGATCAGTTGTTCTCATCCATATTGATTGATCATAGTGCCATAAATTCCTAAATTTTAATCATCATATAAATTAATTATATACACATTTATAATCATTCATAAAAATTAATATTGTAAAAAATTAATTATACTATTCATGGAGATAGGAGATCGTGCACACACATCAATGCGATTTCCATTTTCCAATTTATGGTATGATAAAATGTAAAATAATGATTCATATTTCTATAATTATTAATGTATCATATATATTTATAAAAAATATCCTTATTCACATCCATGTAAAATATAAATGAAAAATGAATCAGTTCACACCATGGATGATACTCCATATGTACACATGAGTGACACAATCATTTCCCAACAGATTTGATGATAAGATGGAAGACATCATATTATAATTCCATAATTATAAAAACTTTAAACATATCATATATTAATATTAAGCCCATTATTATTCTCATCCCAACTATATGATGATGAAAAAGTTTTTATATCATTATGTGGATATGGTATCTCTTACATATGCACAACTGACACTTTAACTATTTTTTTGATGGGAAAGAGGGTGTACAACGGTTTCATTATAATTTTTATAAAATTTTAAAATATTTATGACTCTGAATTTATTATTTAATATTAAATATAATATATTTAAAATAGGTAACAAAAATTTGAAAATGAAAATGATCACTTTGAGAGATTACCTCTTATTTAAAATGACATCTTTAGATCTTCCCAAAAGATCTATAGGGTTGGCTTTTTTGGAAGACCAGAACCATTAGTATGTAGTTAGGTAAATATAGATAAGTTTTTTAAAAACATTGTATGATATATAAATATAAATTTAATGAAATTAATTAAGGGAGGAGGTTTCTTTTACTAATTGAGGTGAGGAGCACTTTTGGAATTTCTCAAACAATTAAAATATATTAATACTATTCATGTGAGAAATAAATAATAATATACTATAATTGAAAAGGGTATTAAATATTAGACCATATATTAACTCATTTATGAATAATGTTTTCCTTATATTTTTTAAACTATTTAATAAAATATTAACCATATAAAATATCATTTATATGAATTTTTATAGTATTTAATCTATTGAAAATATAAACAAAAAATAGAATTTATATTTGAAAAAAACAATTTTATTATATCCTAATAAATTAATAGTCATATATGGAATTAATATATCATATTAAATATATAAAATAATGTAACTTGAATATTTTAATTTCATTTATCTTATTTTTCTATTAATTGAATAATTACTACAAAAACATTTTGTAAGTATTTATGTTAATTATTAATTTAGTAATAATTTTAAAAAATTACAATTATTAAGAAAAATAATTTAAATTTAAAAATAATTTTCTATTCAATCTTTTAATCTAGATATCCCGATATTAAAAAGTAATATTGTTGGCGCCAAAATATGGAACGGAAAGGAGTGGCTAAAAAGAAGCCATGCACACAACCTCGCAAATATACGAAGGAGATAACGCTCCGCATATGGTCTGACGTTCACGAGCCCGCCATGAAGCACAAGAGGTGGTAATGCTTCGCGAACGGCCTGACGTTCGCTAGCCCGCAGCAAAGCACAGGAAGCGGTAATGCTCCGCGAACAGCCTGACGTTCGCGAGCCCTCCGCGAAGCACCCACCGCCCCTCTTCGCCGCATGAGTTCTGCTTCGTGGCACCGCTTTCCTATAAATACTGGGTTCCCACTGAGTCCAGGAGATATAAAATCAGACATTTTATCTTCTCAACCCCTGAATTTCAAATCACCTTTCGCCCCGAGAATTATGAGCTCTGTGAGGTATTTTTACTTCGCGAAATGCCTTTGCTTTGTCTCGTTTTGAGCCCCTCTTCTGAGAGGGATTCCCTTTGCGAAGCCAAGGGTATTCGAGAAGGAGGGGGATTCCCAAGGGAACCCAGGTAGCCACAGAGCATTTATGCTTCGCGAAACTCCCATCCTGTTCTAGTGATCCCCATGCCATGGCAGGGTCGCTGCATATCGCGACGCACACTGCTTCACAGCACCTTGCTTCGCAAGGCACCTCTGCTTCGTGAGGCAGTGCTCCGCGAATACTATTCCACTTTACGAAGCACCCCCCATTCACACATCTTCCCCATACTAAGGCCAAGGAACTCCACTTCAAGAATCTCACTCCTTTTCTTGGAAATCCCTCTTCCCGTGAGACCCTCCAAGTTTGCATGATGTGATTTCAAAGTCTCACGGACAACACCACTTGCAGCGTTGCTTCACCTAATGTTTCTTCACAGAGGCATGCTAATGTCTATTTCTTCTTCGCATAGCAACGCTAATGTGGACCCCTCGATGGTTCTCTCTATGACCCCCCTTGACCACGACCTTACTGGACTCCCCCAAGGAGCAGAGGGTGTCGGTCATGTAAGTCCTAGGGGTGAGGAGTAAACCCACCTCATCTGAGTTGTAGGATGTTAAACTGCCAAGCACCTCATCCTCAACACATGACGTTAAACTATGACCCGACCCCGTGCCTCGCACGTAGGGTCCCCCCAGCTCAGACATTCTTTACGCCACTCAGAGCGGTGTATGTCCACAGGAGAAGGGAAACCACCTTGGTGTAAGCCCCTAGCCCCTCTTGAGAAAGGTAGCACCCATGCATCTCCGTACTTCCCCACTGACAAGGTCAGTGGAGGGTGCTATAGGGAATTAGGAACCCCCCATCATTGGTACCAAATCCCTCTCTCCAAACACTTTTCCACACATTGGGCCTCCATCTCGGAGTAAGTCCCAGCACCATGGGCCGCTTAACGCGTAAGCCCCTCATCGCTTCTCACGGACGGACCATTCGTGACGAGATCGTCAGGTCCCTGCTGCCTCTTGTTTCTCACAGTGAGCAAGACTCACGTGGGCATAGAGTAAGCATCGATCATGGCAATGCCCTCATCCAGCATGGTGTTAAACTATATGCCCTCGTCCAGTATGACTTTAAACTGTATGCCCTCGTCATGCATGACGTTAAATTGTATGCCTTTGCCCAGCACGACGTTAAAATGCACATCCATTTTAACTACGAAGACTTTGATCCATGTCAAGGCATGGTACGTAGGAATCCTCCCTGAGTGTCAATCCCACCACCCGTCATTTCTTCACGTCAGTTTCCACCTTCGTCCAGCATGACGTTAAACTGCATTCCAGTCCAACAGAAAGCCGTTGTTACCAACCCGAACTACGAGGACTTTGATCCATGTCAATGCATGGTATGTAGGAAGCCTCTCTAAGGTTTAAGCCCATCTCCCATCGGACCAAGGTCCTTTATTCACGTCGATTCGTCGACACCCACCATTAATCACGAACTATGAGAAATTTAATCCATGTCAAGGCATGGTACGTAGGAAGCCTCACGAGGTTCAAGCCCACCACTAGTGGACCCCCGGGTTGACCTTCACGTCGGTTCGCCAACAAAGACCCTTTGAACTATGAGGTCTTCGATCCACATCAAGGCATGGTACGTAGGAATCCTCCCAGAGGTTCAATCCCACCACCTATTGGTCACTCTAACCTTCATCATTTCGGTTCATCAACACCTGGGCAGCCTAGTGTGTAAGCCCCACACCATCTGGACCAAGGTCCCTTCTCGCGTCAGTTCGCCGATACACCATTTGAACTACGGGGACATTGATCCATGTCAAGGAATGGTACGTAGGAAGCCTCCATAAGGTTCAAGACCATCACCCGGTCATCCCAAACTCACTCACATTGGTTCACTGAAGATGTCCACCGGACCAAGGTCCACCTTCATGTCGCCTCGCTGGCATCATCCCGAACTATACGGACTTTGATTCCCTTCCACGGGGATACGTAGGAGGTCTTCTCGAGGCTCAAGACCAACTTTAATGTGGCCCTTACGATGGTTCTGTTACATTCCCCCTCCAATTCATTCACCCATCCATAATCCATCCTGATTCTCACCTGGACCCCCATATCCCGGTGAGATCATGCCATCCCGATCCTCTTCAAAACATTCAAGAAGCCGCCCACGGGATGGCCCCAATATCAGGATCCCTTCATGGGAAATTCCTCTATCTGATCCATTCCAGTCAATGCTCTGATCGGGCCGATCCGTCTCCGCTGGACGTTAAACCTACAACATACCCTGTATTAAACATAGGGAGCTGAGGAAAACATCAGATATATGCCTACGGCATATAATTCCCCGTGCTCGATGTGGGATGCCTCGGGCTTCCACGCTCCCAAGAAGCCCTATGATAAGGGACAATAGACAGACACGCCAGTTCTCTTGTGTTCAGACACACTACTGATGCCTCGACGTGACTACTCCCCCGATGGAAGGTTATTTCCCTGAACGGACCCTTTGGAATGTCCTGACAGAAGCAGTGTATTTAACCGGTATCCATGGAAACATGGAACTGGGAAGAGTTTCATGAACAACATATTAAATCTACGAGGGAGACCCGGACTAGGTGACGAGTTCTAAGGAAGAATCCACAAAAGGAAGAACCGAAATCCCATCATCCCATTTCGATCAAGGAGTATACGTCCTTGAACAAGGAGCGAATGCCGCCCGCCTTTGGAAAGCGGGAATGTAGGGCAACAGCACCGTGTCCTCCACAAAAGGATGTGCGTGCCCCAAAGAAAGTGTCGGAAACAGAAATGGTGAACCCGATGTGAAATTATTCTCCTCAATGTGGAGATTAGTAGCATTAAAGGAACCAGAAGATTGACTTGTCATCGGATCTAGTTATCTGGCACCGGGTCCCGCCAAGAAAATGGCGGGCCTGGCGTGAAACTCACCGGAAGTTGGGGAAGTAGAACATGGGGAATTCTGTTCTGCAACGTGATGGCGTGGATCCATCTTACTGACATGGAGAAGGGAATGACGCTGGGGCACTGGTTGTTAATCCTCTTCCTCGCAGTGCTGATGATTTGATATCTCTATTTCCCAGGAAACAGGTTGCTATTGTGGAGACACGATCACCGCCCACTCGCCTACGCTGGGGCAGAGGCAATACCATCACAACCGCCCCGCCTGGCTTTGCTACCGCCACGATGGCCTCTACATCTGTGAATACGGGGCACCCACATCCCCTCTCCCCGTCAGAGATCATCCAGCACAGGGTGATCAAAAACCTTTTACATAAGTACGAGGAAGAAGGGGTCATCCCAACTCAGGATATGGCTAGCCTAGAACTAGAGGCATCCAGTACCCACCATCAATGCCGCCCTCAAAGGCTACGCAGGGATCACCTGCTCCCCACCCCAACATTCAGTCGTTTCAGGAGCCTATCCCTGGAACGCCTCGACAACTCCTCACCTTACGCTGATGAGGTGGGTGATGTCCAGATCGGCCCACTCAAAGTCCCAATCCAAGGGCTCCAGGAAAGGGCACCCACCCAGAAGCATCAGTGCCGCCGCCCGGCTTTGCAAGAAGAGCAGGTAGGTTATTCCCCTGCAGCACCTACGCCAGCTCGTCTGACCCGGCATGAGCATCGGGCCCGTGCTGAGGATGCTCGTCAAGGTGCGTCGACGTCAACAACCACTGTGTCCCGAGCCACCACCGATTTGCATCATGGATTCCCTACATACAATGAGCCGGGGTAATCCTTCACCCGACCAGGATTGAGGCCTCAGCCGCCCCATGGGCAGGCTGGGATGACTCTCGGGGTCGCATGCCTGAGTGCTGATTACCGCAAACCAATCTGTGGTAACGTCACTCCATACGGAGGTTCTCTCCGTACCACTATTCCCCAAAGCATGGGCCTTCCTCGCTCCGAATCTCGTCACAGAGATATTCCTCATTCTACCCCTATCCCGAAAAAAGACCTGCCCCGTGACAGTGACGCTATGCGCGGAAACCTCTCCCGCGCCCACCATACAGGGTATGGAGTCCCTCCCCTTACCCTAGACCGTCGATGTGAAGCCACTGCCCATCCGGTCCCTCTCTAACGTTGGGTTCCTCCCTACATCCTCTCTACAACGGTCGAAGGTCCCCCTCACCCTGGAAACTCGAGGAGTGAAGGTCAACCTCGCTCCGACTACATTGACCATGGAGATCCTCCCCGTGCTCATGCCAATTCCAACAGAGGTTCCTCTCACATGGGTTCTATCCATGGGTGTCCTCCCCATGTACCCTTAGACATCTTCCCTGGTGCCCCTCACACCCCGGCTATCTTGAGCGAGGGCCCTCTCCGCCACGGCACCAGCTCCGCCCCGAGACTACATGTTGGGAATCAACCTTTTCCCGAAGATCCACCAAGCGGCAGGAGAGTCAGTCGTCGCCGCCACAAGAAGAGTCCTGGGGGGGACCCGGGTGGAGATCCAACCAGCCGGTTTCTAGGATTTTGAAGCGGAATGTGACTCAACGATGAAACCTTCTCCCCGCTCCTCCGTATCAAGTACCGGGGCATGAACCAGGTGTGTCAGCCTCATTCTCCTAGAATGCGAGGTCCAGCGGATTCCCGCCTCTCTCCATAGGTACATCTAAGAGAATGCAATTGTAAAAATTCGGCAGGTCCCGATCGTGAAATAACCACCGTCGTCACTATAAGATCCCTCTACCTCTACCAGAGATCACAGAGTGCTATTTTGGGGACCAACCGTGGTAGAGAAACAACATGACCTATCACCGGCAACCGCAATTCCTGCGCCAGAAGATATGGCTATCAGTCCATCATAACATGATATCATGGTCAGGTCACCTCACTCTTCATAGTGTGGCCCGAAGTTTGGCGGCTAGTAAGCACGTTCTCCGTATTCTCCATAGCCAAGTTTACTGTCCCAGCGGTCCGCATAGGTTCTGATACAGGTCCGTCAGTTGCCACCGATTGACGAGTGGGGCAATACGGGGCTGAACCCTGAGTCCAATCCCTGGAGCTTCTGGAGCATTCTCATAGTGGATCACTTCCCAGAGAATTTTTGGCCGATGGCAGTGTCGAAACTTTGCGCACCGGGGTCCCTTACCCTGGAGGAAGTGGGGTGCTTCCGCAGAACCCTATGGGAGACACACATCCGCCTTCATTATGAGCAGGTGGTGTACCCCAGCAGTCGAGAGCAATTTGAAGAAATCAGTGAGCAATGCCGCCTGATCAATTTGTCCACACTCCCTGTGGCCCAGCACCCTGAGTCAACAGGCCGCCAGAGCATCCTTCAACGGAAATGCATTCAGAGTTCTAAAGTACTGCGCAGAGTCATCAAGGAAGCTACCCCCATGTGAATGTCCGCGGCTAGGGACACTATGCCGCTCTCCTCTTCATCCATATATAACGGTATCCTGATTCGTTATGCGACATTGAGGACATGCCCTCGAGAGGGGTCGCGGTCTACATGGCTGGCATACTGGACAAGGAAGATGAGAATGAATTTATCGATGGGGACTTACCCCCTGAGGGTGTACCACCACTACTGAACCCATCAGGGAGGGTTACCAGTCAGTAGAGGAACCTTCTAGGCCTCCCTGTACCCACCGATTCACTGGTACTCAGTTGAAATTCCGGTAAGGGTAAATAGCACGTCAGAACTGTCAAGCACTCCGACCCGTCCGCCTCTTTATAGAAGATAGATGAAGATCCTGAAAACGCCGCGTTGCGCCAGCAGCTTTTTGAACAGAAGAGGCTAGTTGACGAACTCCTAGCTGAGTGTGTTGCAGAACGGCGACCCGACATCTGTACTCCCAAGCTGGGGTAACAGGGGCCGGAACGATATCCCCCCGGCGAGATGACTCCGGGAAACCCTGATCATGCTACATCCACAGAAAGGGCAGAAGCCGGAGCCCATGACAAGATGGCACGATACGTCTCACCAAACCCCACTGAACGACGGGGAAATCTGAGGAATCCAGCCTGGGTTCCCCCAGTTGCAGCATAGGCCGTTCCGCCAGTCGCCCCACGAGATGCAGAAGCCATATACCATGTCGATGAACCCGACAACACACTTGTGATTAGGGATCCCCGTCAAGACAGGGACCCCAACCCGGATGATCATATAGTGGCACTCATCGCCAGCCTCGAAGCGTTGGAAACGCGGCAGGTGGCAGTCCCACCGGATGGCAAGCCATATCCCGCGTGGGTGGATGATATGCATGCACCCCAATGTTTTGGGAACCCCACATTCTCTCCATTCAATGGGAAAGGGGACCTGCCACAACACTTGGCCCATTTTTCTTCCAGGTGTGGCCCCATGCTGGGGACTCCGACCTAGCAAGAAGCCGCCATGCTCCGATGTTTCGTGCAGACATTGGAGGGTCTCTCTTTCGTCTGGTACAAACTGCTCCCTATCGGATCAGTGACCAGTTGGGAGGATCTCCTCTAGCAGTTCCTATACCAGTTCAGCTCCACCATGCGAAAGAACAGCATTGCAGACCACTTCAAATGCAAGAAAAGGCCTGACAAATGAGTCGCAGACTTCATCGCCTGGTGGAAGGGGCATACATACTCCCTCGACATGCCACTAACTCAGGAGTAATTACTGAAAATGTTTGTAGGGAATGTCAAAACGGAGCTGGTTCCTTCCCTGATCACCCAGAACTACCCTGGAGGGTTCTGAAATTTCTCAGATAAGGCTCAGCGACTTGAGGAGGATCTGCAACAGGCTAGTCAGGCACGTTC
This sequence comes from Viscum album, assembly GCA_963277665.1. NCBI lineage: Eukaryota > Viridiplantae > Streptophyta > Magnoliopsida > Santalales > Viscaceae > Viscum > Viscum album. The sequence goes on from OY728166.1 coordinate 1,141,862,210, forward strand.
ATTGCCCCCTGTGATCCCAGCCGGGAGGGCTGCTAGAGCCGAACTCGCCGCGGTGGCCCAAATAGAAGTCCCCAAGTAGCTAGAATTACTGCCAGTGGCACCAGCCCTGAAATCCCGCAGAGGTCCTTCACCTAAAGCGCAGGCTCCTGCCCAGCAGCGGCCATATCTGAATGGACAGGCTCCCCTGCGTAATGCGCCACCCCCACCTAGGTGAGACAATCAGGCACCGCCTCCTCAGCAGGCCCCACTGTCCCCTTGTCAGGACCAGGCCCCCAGGGCCCCCTATCCGGAAAGATGGCACCAGACATATTCGTTCAACGAGAATCAGGTCCCTGGCTACTTCCAAAGTGCTCTAGAGAAAGGGATTGTGCGCCTTCCCGAGTGGAGAAGGCTGGTGGAGGCGAATCACACCGATCAACCCAACTACTGTTCTTATCATCGGATTCTGGGGAACACCCTCAAGCAATGGTATGTGTTTAAAGACTGGCTTCAAGACCAGGTCGACAACAACATAGTCAGGTTGGGCCCGACACCAACACAAGTAGCGAGTGTCTTTGTAGGGTCAGAGATCGGTAGCGACAGTGAAAGCGAGTGGCAACAGGTTTCCAGTCGTGGGTCCCAGAAATACGATGACTAGATGGCTCGAAAAACTGTCGTCCATGCCCATGGTATCATCCGGGCATGATTGAATCAACTGGAGCCCTCGGAAAAATTAGCGGGTACCTCTGCATCACCTTCATAGTCGACATCTTCCCAAAAGGGCAAGCAGCGACGACGCAATAAGAAGCAACGTGCTCCGCCACTGCCGTCGTCATCCTGCACTCTTGGCGACTTTATGCTCCAGGAAATGGAGATGCCTCCCAGAATCTACCCGGTGGGGGATGACTCATCGAGCGGCAGCCAGGGGTATGCTTCAGTTAACACCGTGGAGCTGGTAAGGCCCTATATGACTCCCGATGAGGGGGAATGCCAGGTGAACCTCCCCAACGTTTCCAGCCGACGTCAAAGTCAGCGGAACCGCAACCACGCCGGTCGTCGAGGCATGTTAGTGGGAACTTTTATTCAGGCCATGCATCCTACTAAAACCAGACATTAGGCTCAGCGCAGATCTCAGCACGAGCAACCCCATTTGATGCCCTCAGCTCTACCTCCACCGCCGTTTGTGCTACTAGATCAGGCAGAGCTGCCTCGTCCGTATCACAGTCAGTCTTTCCCGGATACAGGCCAGTCTCTGCTATCCGATCCTAGTCCTATGACTACTCTCTAGGCTTCAACTAGTAGGCAGCGGGATGTACCCATCACTAGCCAACCGTTGGTTCAAGCGGAGGGACCCTCTATGCCACCAATTGCAGAACGACCTCCCGTAAGCAGAGGCTCGCGCTTGGCACGAATGTATGATGTCATGAAGCACCGGGCCGAAATTCCAGAAAGGATTTCTATCTTTGAGGCCCTTCGCCTATCGTCTGAAATGCGTGAGGCCCTAAGGAGCCCCCTCCAGTTTGAGACGGAGGTGGCTGCCATAAAATCCATCCACACTATGGCGATTGAGAATGCCGGATGTCAGGCGGTCATCTCATTCTCCAGTGAATATGAGGACCCTCCCATACAGGGGAATACTAGCCCACTGTACATCACTGGCCACTTAAATGGCATGGAAGTCCACCGCTGCCTCGTTGACACGGGCTTCGGGATCAACCTAATCATAACTCGGACACTGTGAAAGTTTGGTCTATCTGAAGTTGATTTAACTACCTCTGACCTTAGAATCCAGGGATACGACATGACCGAGCAATCCCCAGTTGGCAAGATCTGCCTAAAGACTCAGTTCGGTGGCCTAATTTCCAGCACCGCGTTCATGGTTGTCTCCTAGGACACCGCCTACAACGCATTGATGGGTAGGACATGGCTCCATATACATGTAGTGGTCCCTTCGTCATATCACCAATTCCTCAAATACTCCCTCGATGGTCGAGTATGCGTGCTCCAAGGATATGCATCTCCTTTCGCCTCTTGTGGAGCCCGCTATCTAGATGCTGATTATTACAAGAGCAAGGATAATAAAATCCTAGTAAGAGAGGATGAACCCTCCCCGGTCACAAGTGATCCATGAGAAAGCATGGATTCCGCCTAAATCCTCTCGATCCACCAATTGGAGGCCATGACCCCCGACATGGGGCAATGTTTTGTTGTTTCAAGTACGAAAGGAAGGAATGTTCCCATTTCCAGGTGACGATGGAAAATCACCTTGTACTCCTACACCAACTAGGCTGAGGTGATCCCGGAGCCTCCTACCCCTGTGCGGTACCGGGATGTCAAGCATATGACAATGGAAGAACGTCATACGTGTCTCTTCTGCCGGGCTGGAATCAACCGACTCAGGATGACGCATCACCATTATTTTGATATCATCAAACGTGGCCCCTTAGGCCGAAGTCCAGATGGGAGATTATCGACTACCTTCATTGTCTCAGTGGTGATCTGATCTCCTGATATGATGACCACTACAGCCCAAGACATCACCAGCTACCCGTCAGGGTTTGATTTCTTAGAAGTAGCTCCCTTTGCGGGAAATCCCTCCACGGGTGGAGAGGAGGATCTCGAGGATGCTCCCCCCTCCTTTGAGGAATGCATCTCTACCACGGTTGATGAACTGGTATAGGTGAAAATTAGTAGCAAGGAAGATCTGAGACCCACATTGATCTGTGCAGCCATGCCCCCCGTGGAATAGTAGTGGTATGCTGACTTTCTAAAACCACATCGTGATGTGTTTTCCTGGAGTTAAGACGAGATGCCAGGACTAGATCCCTAGGTAGTCGTTCACCGTCTGGGCTTCCCGTCAAACCATCATGGGTTTAAGCAGCCTCCCAGAAAGATGCACCCGTCCCATAGTGCAATGTTTGAGGCCAAAGTTGACAAACTTATCAAAGATAACTTCGTCAAGGAAGTCCAGTACGCCAAGTGTCTTGCCAACATTGTCCCAGTTAGGAAGAAGAATGGGTAGATCAGGGTCTGCAGCGACTCCCGTGACCTCAATCACCACTTCCCAAAGGATTACATTCCCCTCCCTGTGACCGAGTTATTGATTGATGCCACAGCTGGGTTCAAAGCTCTCTCTTTCATGGATGGGTATTCTGGGTACAACCAGATCCGGATGGCCCCCGAGGATGATGAATCCACTGCCTTCGGGGCTCCCCAAGGTACCTTTTGCTACCAGGTTATTCCCTTCGGCCTAAAAAATACAGGTTCCACTTATTAGAGGGCCATGCATCGCATATTCAAGCTAATTCTCGGGACATTGGTGGAATTCTACGTGGATGACCTAGTGGTCAAATCACGCCAGTGCCAGGACAATCTCAAAGACCTTGATAAATAGTTTGGTTTCCTCTGTTCCTGTCACCTGAAGATGAACCTGTTGAAGTGTGCTTTAGGGGTCACATCTGGGATGTTTCTTGGCTTTGTTGTTAGATACCGAGGCATTGAAATTGACCCAGAGAAAATCAAGGCCATCAGCCAAAATCCTCCCCTAAGAAATATTCGGGAACATCGAGGTCTCCAAGGCCACTTAGCCTATATACGCCGATTCATCACGAATCTGGATGGAAAGTGTAAGCCCTTTTCCCAGCTCATGAAGATGGGTGCCGCCTACGAATGGGATGAGGAGTGTCGGGCCGCCTTTGAGGAAATCAAGCAGTACCTGCTCCAACCTCCGATTTTGATGCCACACATCTCCGAAAAGCCGCTGGTCCTTTAAGTGACCACCCTGGAACTGTCCCTCGGTAACTTCTCACCCTGGAGAATAATGAGGGTACGGAGAATAGTCTCGACTATATCAGCCGCATGCTTCTCGATACGGAGATCAGATACTCCCCTATCGAAAAGAGCTGCCTTGCACTCGTTTTTTCCGTACAGAAGTTGCGGCATTACCTACAACACCATGATGTACAATTGGTCTCTCGGGTAGACCACTTAATTACATCCTGAACCACCCAATATTGACTGGCCGACTAGCGTGGTGGGAAGTGATCCTCTTGCAGTTTGACATCAGGTTCGTTCCTCAGAGGACCATTAAGGGACATACATTGGCAGAAATTTTAGCTTCCCATCCAACCTCTACGGATCGGTCCCTAGACATGTATTTTCCTGATGAGGAAATCCTCTCAGTCGATCATGCCATCTCATATTGGAAAATTCACATCGATGGTGCCTCCCAGAACCCCACCGGTAGGAGGCTCAAAGATCTTAAGCTCAACAGAGTTGGTCTGGGTATTGTCTTCATTACCCCAGCACAAGCTGTCCTTCCATACTCGTTCCTGTTGTCAAAAGGTTGTACCAACAACAAGGTAGAGTATTAGGCTCTCATCACCGGCCTAGAGTTGGCCCTCAAGATCGATGTGCCCCATCTATATGTGAAAGGAGATTCTAAGGTGGTAATCAAACAGGTCAATGGAGACTATGTCGTCTGGATTCCAGAGCTTGTACCATTGCTGGAGTGCACCCAACATCTAATGGCCCAGTTTTATTCTCGACCAGAGGTTACCCATGTCCCTCAGTCATAGAATGGTCGAGAAGACGCCTTTTCTGGTTTAGCTGCATCACTTGCAGAACCCGAGAAAGATGATTAGATTATACATATGGCACAGTGGAGAGTCATTTCCCCCGTCACCCAAGAGGAAAATGATGACCTGCGGGTAAGTCATCTCACTTCCAGACCTGCTACGTCGGGGGTCCCGGGTCTGTCAGAAACTATGGCCGAGGACGCTCCCGACTTGAGGGAACCTTTTATCGAGTATCTCCAAAGTGGTCGCCTCCCAGACGACAGGGCCGAGCGCGAGCGAATCCGACGCCGCGTGCTACAATTTTCCCTCTAGAGCGGTCACAGTCTTGAGCAGATCCTTTATAAGCGAAGCTTCAATGGCATCCTCCTCCATTGAATTCAAAGAGTAGAGATTTCTCAGGTTATGCAAGAGGTTCACATCGGTTCCTGTGGTGCCCATCATGATGGGAAAAAGTTGTACCATCAATTCCGGAGGTTGGGGTACTTCTGGTCCTCTATGATCCATGATTTTATTGGGTATTCCAAGAGATGCCACGCGTTCCATGTTCACGCCAATTTCCTGCATCGGCCGCCGGAGCCCCTCTACCCCACCAAATACTCTTGGCAATTCGAGGTGCGGGGACTTGATGTAGTGGGACCATATCCACTAGTGACGGCTCGCCAGTGTAGGTTCATCCGAACTGCTACAGATTTCTTCACCAAGTGGGCATATGCAGTTCCACTCAAAGAGGTTAACGCCTGTTCCATCGTCGACTTTGTGAGCTCCAACATCATCCACCGGTTTGGGGTCCCTCACGCTATCCTCACCGATAACAGCACCAACATCCGAGCGGCTGAGCTGAAGAAATTGTACGCCAAGTACAACATCCATTCGAACCATACCTCCCACTATCACACATAGGCAAACAGGCAGGTCGAGGCATTCAACAAAACCCTCTCTGGAATTCTGCAGAAAATGGTCTGTCAAAACAAGAAAAGTTGGACTGACAAGCTCCCAAAAGCCTTTTGGGCTTATCGGACGATGAATCACAACTCTTCGCAGGTGAACCCATATTACCTGGTGTATGGGGCTGAGGCCATCCTACCCATTGAGATCCAGCTGCCATCATTACGCACTACAGTCTATGACCACCAGGCGTCAGATGAGGTGGCCGAAATCTGTCTAGCTGAATTAGAAGCACTGGACGAGAATATTCTTCATTCCCTGCACATTCTGGAAAGGCATCAGAATACAATAGCGGGGGCCTTCAAAAAGAATGATCTCCTTCGTTCTTTTCTACAGGGTGACCTATTTTTGGCCCTTCGAGCACCAATGATACCTGGTAGGAAACCGCCCAAGCTAGAGCCCAAATGGGAAGGACCATATATCATCCATAAGGTTTACCCCAACAGGGCATACTCCTTGGTGACCACGGATTGTGAGCGCGTAACTCCTCCTACCAATGCCAAGTTCCTCGAGCAGTATTTTGCCTAAGAATCCTTGGTCCAACACGACCTTAAACAGTATAGTCCTGCATGACCTTAAACTGCACCGCTGTCCTGCAAGACGATAAACTGCAAAATGGCCTGAGCTGTATGACCTTAAACTAAGATCTCCCCTCATTCTTACTACAATAAGTTAAACTTCAAGTCAGTCAGGCCTTCCTGACTAAGGCCTACCCTCAGGCCCCTTGGCTTTTTTCGACTCAGGCTCTCTTATGGGATTGTACAGTGTGGTGTGGGATACGCCCCATTCAAATCGGGTTACCCGCCGTACCTATCCCCAAATGAGACGCATCTTTTGTCCAACACGACATTATAATGCACTTCAATAACTACATGTGGCTTTATTCCCATCTTAATGGGATACGTAGGAACGCTCAGACGCCTTGTCTTGAGCCCAGCCCTGAGCTCTTCTCTTCCGCAGCCCCCTGGTTATAGTTTCCTTGGAGAATCCTTACATGAATAGGATTATCATTCCTTACCCCGCTCATACAAGGATTATAAGGGTTTCACCATGTTCCCACTCCCGTTCTTCTATCCTCCCATGTCATCACTGCATGAAGTTAAATTGCATGGCTTTAAAGAACTATGCCATCCTAATGGGATACGTAGGATCGCCCAACCATTTCGTCTGTTGGCCCAGCCCAAAATCCAAAATCTTCCCCTCGGGTCAAGACATATGGTAGGGTGAACACTTTTTCCCAACTCACGTCGAGAAAGCCTCGACATGGCTGCACGTCCCCCTGGAGATGTTCACCTCTTTCGTGGATGGATACAGCTATGCTTCACCCACTCCTTGACTGGGATTCCATAATCCTTCACACCCAGAGGGACCCCCAAGAACGGCCTGGATACTACGCCCAAGGGCTCTCCTACCGACACAGGCCAATGCCCCTAAGGGTTTCAGAGAAACAAGCCAATTCAAGTCCCACATTGTGAATTTGGTCAACTGTCGATGCTCATTTGTTGCTCCATATCAGGTCACCATTAGGACGCTGTGTTTCGAACATGGTCGAAAGTGTCCTGGTTCTTCGGGTCCACCCCGAGATGTCCCAAACATCGAGTGTAGTGATTCATTCTACCCCATCCCGAAGTGACAAACATCCCTCTGGGTGGTGCCAGTGGTCGGGCCCACAACCCCGACTCTCTTATAAGGGATGTACGGCAGGGTGAAGGATTATGTCTTCATTCATGCCGGGTTAATTTCCATGTTGTGCACATCCCCAGATGAGATACAGTTATCTCTTTCCCTGTCCTCATGTAAGACGTTAAACTGCAAACTAGTCAGGCCTTCCGGACCAATGCCTGACCTTAGGCCCCTTGGACATCTCAGGCCCTAGCCCAACCTTTTACCCAGAGTGTATGATGTGGTGTGGGACTATGTCCTCATTCATGTTAGGATCATGTACCATGACGTACGCTTTCCCTCATGAGGGCCAGCCTCAGGCCTCTCGGCCTTTCCGGGCCCATGATCCTTGTCATTACTGCAAGACATTAAATGGAAAACCAGTCAGGCCTTCCTGTCTGAGGCTCAGCCTCAGGCCCATTGGCCTTCTCAGGCCCCTTCGCCCAACTTCTTACCCGGAGTGTATGGTGTGGTACACGGTTATGCCCTCATCCACGTCGGTTTGTCCACCGTACTATACACTTCCCCTTCCTTTTCTTGGAGGTATCTTACTCCCTCATCCTATCTCGCATGACATTAAACTGCATATAGAGAATTATGTATGGCTTGATTCCCATCCTTATGGGATACGTAGGACCACTGGAATATCTTAGCTTTGGGTCCAGCCCCATCTCTTGGGAATCTTTATCACACCTCGGCTCCTCGACCTACTCTTCCTCCACGAGGGGATTATATAGTGTGGTGTCGGATTATGACCTTATTCACGTCGGTCTTGTAATGACCACACCATATACCTCTCATTCTTGGGAAGTTTCGTCAAACCTTCCCGACGGTTCACCAATGCGCCTAAGGGTACTCCAGTTTATTACCTAGAATGCCAGACATTACTGCCCTCCGACCCCGACCTCAGGATAGAGGAGGCCCACCGTCACCATCCTGAATGGTTGGTTGTTTCAGCATCTCCCCCGGATAAGCAGCCTCCCAGCTAATGGCATACTCCCTCACCAATCCGAAAGCAGCGGTGTATGGAGGAAATGCAATTTTTATCTTCTTGTCATCCCGCATGAACATGAGCCACAGATGCCTCATCACACACGGGTGCTCCTCATGAGGCACCTCCCAGTAGACCTACGGGGTCAGCCGCTGGAGGCACCAGAACTACCTCGCAAACCAATGCGGGGTGTACGGTTCACAGAGCGGCTCACGATTCACTCGTGCCACCAAAACTTTGCCTATAAAGGCCAGGAGATAAGCCCAGTGCTCTTCTGTTCCCTTCCCGTATTCAGTAAGTATCCCCATCGGCAATGGGAATGGGTGGAAGTTAAACTAATCCACCCTCCACACCCAGTTCAACACCATCGACATGGTTAGTTTTAATGGGAAGCTCTCAGCCGCATTCAGAATGGAGGGGTGTAAGTTTGATCCTATCGATGAAATAGTGTTTGGATACTCATAGATCCCCTTAATGTGTGCCGAAATCTACCCATAAAGGAGGTGGAAGGGCCCACATATCCTTGGTGGCTTCTTGCCCTTGCTAACATGCCGCATCATCCTGTATAGCTTGGCAAGCATTGAAATCCCCAGATTGACCCGCTGCACCATGGCCAACATGGACGCCATGATGAATGAGCTAGGCCACACCCCCATGTTGGTATCCCACACCAGTAGGACCCAACCACAGATAAGGGGCACGATGAACTCTTCCATCCTGATGATCAGCTGTTGTTCAGTGCTGATGATGAAACCCAAAGTCTTTCATTTTTTATCCTCCAAGACCCACAAATACGAGTGCTCCTTGCCCCGTTGATCCGCCTTCGGACATGTTCGAGGCCTCAGAGGAAACTCTCGATTCTCTGGGAAGTTCAGGAACCGCTCAAACCAATTCTTAAAAGGGGCGTCCCTCACTGACTCCTAGTCCTCTCTAGGGACCAGTGCCATCAGCACCGACACGAGTCATGACATTTGCTCCATATCCTCCCACGCGCTCATGACGGGGATGAACTCATCATAAATGGCCCCAAGATCGGAACCCCTGAAATCTGGTGGACATCCCACAGGATGATTCCCACATCCCCATGGGTCAGGTGAAAATTATTGGTCCTAGATGACCATCTACTCAGCAGCTCCGGCATCAGCTGTTTCAGTTGGTAATTGTGGAATTGGGAGGCCCATGCTACCTCATACAAACCTACTCTCCTCATCTTAGCCCCAAAATCCTCGCATGAGGCACCTACCCAGTAGGCCCAGGACCAGTCATTGGTGAATTTTCCGCCCTGGAACAGGTCCCACTCATCAGACCACCCCTTCTTCGAATCCTGTAAATCCACGTTTAGCATGGTACGGTACAGAGGAGGGGACGTCTCCGGTTTCAGTGGCTTCCCGTTAATATTGTTCACATGGTTTTAGAGGCAGTCGACGGTGATGGGTGTGATTTCCTCCCATGCATGACCATCGACCACCCTGAACCACTAGAGCTAACATGGCGTGATCCTAAACCAGCAATCTGGTTCGCCCCTACTCGCCTCTGTAATGAAGATGTCATCCCTCAACCCAAAGCCATACAAGGGCAGCTTCTCGCATTGCATATAGTTCTTCTGACCCTATGATAGCAGTTCTATCAAAGAAGTATGATCGAAGTGGCTTCAGACCATCTCCCCAAGGCCCAGACAGTTGGCCATCACATCCCTCCAGGCGGCGTCTGCAAGAACCCCCTATACAGCTTCTCAATGGGCCATTTCGGTTTCAGCACTTGAAAAAGAATTTTTTCAGGCTGGATCGTGAAGCTTGCTTGCAAAGATCTCTCACGAAGATCTGGTGCAAAACCGAGCCATGGAGTCTGGCCTAGGCTGGAAAACAGAAGTTACCTTGGCGCTGTCGCGGAGTCAGAGACTTGCGGTTCGCCGCGAAGCTTGATTCGCGGAGCGCAGACACGGAGCTTCGTGAAGTCGAGAGGGCAAAGGGACAAAATTCACGAGACGAAAAAAGAGAGGTCAGCCCCCCTATCTATAGGCGGTGACCCAGGAGCATCGCGGCGCGTCCCACCCGACCAGATCATCGTGGTGTGTTCGGACCGCGTGGCCGCTTTCAGCACCACATGCCCCTTCGCGAGGCCGCATCGCGAAACCGCAGATAATTTTGGCGATTTTCCCTCAGACTTCGACCATTCATCCCTCCGCGGCTCCAAGTCTGAGGGGGGGGGGGGCATTTGTTGGCGCCAAAATATGGAACAGAATGTAGGGGCGAAAACGAATCCCCACACACTGCCTCGTGAAGCTCGCCCTAGCATCGCGGTCCCGCGAAGCTCCGGAGGCGGTAACGCTCCACGAATGGCCAGACATTTGCGAGCCCTCTGTGAAGCATAGAAGGGGGAAATGCTTTGAGAACGTCCTAACATTCACGATCCCGCTACGAAGCACAGGAGGCAGTTATGCTCTGCGAACGGCCTGACGTTCGTGAGAGCGCCGTGAAGCACAGGAGGAGGTAATGCTCCGCAAACAGCCTGACGTTCGCGAGCCCGCCGTGAAGCACCCACCGCCCCTCCGCGCCGCGTGAGTTCTGCTTCATCGCACCCCTTTCCTATAAATACTGGGTTCCCCCTAAGTCCAGGAGATGGACAATCTGACCTTTCGGCTTCTCAACCCCCGAATCCCGAAGCACCTTTCGCCCCGGGAATTATGAGCTCTGCGAGGTATTTTTACTTCGCGAGATAACTTCACTTTGTCTGGTTTTGAGCCCCTCTTCCGAGAGGGATGCCCTTCACGAAGCCCAGGGCGTTTGTGAAGGAGGGGGATTCCCAAGGGAACTTGGGCAGCCGCAGAGCATTTATTCTTCGCGAAACACCCATCTAGTACTAGTGATCCCCATGCCAAGGCAGGTTCACTGCATATCGTGAAGCCCACTGCTTCGCAGCACCTTGCTTCGTGAGGTACCTCTACCTCACGAGGCAGTGCTCCGCGAATACTATTCCACTTCGCGAAGCACCCCCCATTCACACCTATGCCCCATGCTAAGGAAAAGTCACTCCACTTCGCAAAGCACACTCCTTTTCTTGGAAATTCCTCTTCCCGTGCGACCCTCTAGGATTGCACGATGTGATTTCAAAGTCCCACAGACAACACCACTTGTAGCGTTGCTTCACCTAATGCTTCTTCGCAGAGGCACGCTAATGGCTATTTCGTCTTCACATAGCCACGCTAACGTGGACCCCTCAATGGTTCGCTCTGCAACCCCCCTTGACTAAAGCCTTACAAGTACCATCCCTCCCCCAAGGAGCAGAGGGTGTCAGTCATGTAAGTCCTAGGGGTGCGGAGTAAACCCACCTCGTCAGAGCTGCAGAACGTTAAACTGCCAAGAACCTCATCCTTAACACATGACATTAAACTGTGACCCGACCCCGTGCCTCACACGTAGGGTCCCCTCAGCTCGGACATTCTTTACGCCACTCGGAGAGGCTTATGTCCACAGGAGAAAGGAAACCACCTTGGTGTAAGCCCCCTAGCCCCTCTTGCAAAAGGTAGAACCCATGCACCTCCGTACGTACCCACTGCCAAGGTCAATGGAGGGCGTGATAGGGAACGAGGCACCTCCCATCATTGGTCCCAAATCCCTCTCTCGCTAGGCTTTTCCGCACTTCGGGCCTCCATCCCGGAGTAAGTCCCAGCACCATGGGCCGCCTAATGCATAAGCCCCTCATCGCTTCTCACGGACGCACCCTTCGCGAAGTTATCGTCAGGTCCTTGCTGCCTCTTGTTTCTCACACCAAGCATGACTCACGTAGGCTTATAGTCCGCATCGATCATGGAAATGCCCTCGTCTAGCATGACGTTAAACTATATGCCCTTGTCCAGCATGACATTAAACTGTATGCCCTCGTCTAGAATGACGTTAAACTGTATGCCTCTATCCAGCACAATGTTAAACTATACATCCATTTGAAATATGAGGAATTTGATCTATGTCAAGGAATGGTATTTAGTAAGCCTCCCTGAGGATCAAGCCCACCACCCATCATTTCTTCACGTCAGGTTCCACCTACGTCCAGCAAGACGTTAAACAGCATTCCAGTCCGATGGCAAGCCATTGTGACCAACCCAAACTACGAGGACTTTGATGCATGTCAAGGCATGGTATGTAGGAAGCCTCCCTGAGGTTCAAGCCCATCTCCCATCGGACCAAGGACATTTCTTCACTTCGGTTCATCGACACCCACCATTAATCCCAAACTAAGAGGACTTTGATCCATTTCAAGGCATGGTACGTAGGATGCCTCACGAGGTTCAATCCCACCACTAGTGGACCCCCGGGTTCACCTTCACGTCGGTTCGCCGATGAATCCCCTTTGAACTACGAGGTCTTTGATACACGTCAAGGCATGGTACGTAGGAAGCCTCTTAGAGGTTCAAGCCCCCACCTGTTGGTCACTCCAACTTTCTTCATGTCGGTTCATCCACACCCGGGCAGCCTAGTGTGTAAGCCCCACACCATTTGGACCAAGGTCCTTGCTCGCTTCGGTTCGCCTACACACCATTTTAACTATGGGGACTTTGATACATGTCAAGGCATGGTACGTAGGATGCCTCTATAAGGTTCAAGCCCATCACCCGGTCGTCCCGACCTCACTCACGTCGGTTCGCTGACAATGTCCATCGGACCAAGGACTTCCTTCACGTCAGCTCGCTTGAATCATCCCGAACTACGCGGACTTTGATTCCCTGCCACAGGGATATGTCGGAGGTCTTCATGAGTCTCAAACCCAACTTTACCGTCGCCCTTGCGATGGTTTCGCTTCATTCCCCCTCCGCTTCATTCAACCATCCATCATCCATCCTGATTCTCACCCGGACCACCATATCCTGGGGAGATCATGCCATACCGCTCCTCTTCACAGCATTCAGGAAGCCGCCCACTAGTTGGACCCGATATCGGCATCCCTTCAAGGGGAATTCCTCAATCCGATCCATTCCATTCAATGCTTTGATCGGGCCGATCCGTCTTTACTGGACGTTAAACCTGCGGTATACCCTGTGTTAATCATAGGAAGATGAGGAAAACCTCAGATATATTCCTAGGGCATATAATTCCCCGTCCTCGATGTGGGATGCCTCGGGATTCCACGACCTCGAGAATCCCTATGACAAGGGAAAAAAGACAGACACGCTAGTTCCCCAGTGTTTATACATGCTACTAATTCCTCGACATGACTACTCCCTCGACTGAAGGTTGCTACCCTGACCGGACCCTTTAGAATGTCCTGACAGAAGTAGTTTAATTAACCGGCATCCATGGAAACATGGCACTAGGAAGAGTTTCACGAACAACGTATTAAATCTATGAGGGAGACCCGGACACAGTGACAAGTTCCGAGGAAGAATCCACGGAAGGAAGAACAGACATCCTATCATCCTGTTTCGATCAAGGAGTAGACATACCTGAACAAGGAGCAAATGTATCCCACCTTTGGAAAGAGGGAATGCGGGGAAACAACATTTCGTCATCCACAGACGGATGCACGCTCCCCGGTGAAAGCGTCGGAAACAAATATTTACATAAAACAATATTGTGACATGTCTGACTCTTCATGAAATAATGTACTATAAAGTTGATAATTTCATAAAAATTATAATAAGTTCATAAACAAACCATTGGATGATTATTGATGAAATTTACCCATATAATGAAAAATTGAAATAATTTTTGGTTATTTAATAGAACTTGTTCTTTTATGTTGAACATAAATTATCCAATTTTCTATTATTATGGTAAAAAATTATTATAATAACTATTCTGAATGGAAAAAGATAAAAGTGGCATATTTATTAAATTCGAAAAAATAATTATAAATATGGAATCCATTTTTTATGATTCTTCTCTTATAATTTTAAGTATTTAAGTAAAAATTAAACACCAAAATAACAATGAAATATGTTTTCATGAAAAAAATGTTCTTTATGCACAAAAATGTAATTATACCAAATTATAGTTATATGGACGATTAAATTGTAATTAATTAGATTATATATAAATAAAGAATAAATCATTTAAATTTAGAGAAATTTTAAATCATAAAATGGAATTTCTAAAATAATCCAAATGAATGTTTTATAAAAATCATTATTTTTAACTATTATATGAAAAAAGAGTTGTCTTATAAAATTCATCATACACAATCCTATGTCAATTGTTTCATTATAAATTCAAAAATAAAATTAATTTTTTTCAAATTAATTTTATTGAAATTTAATAATTTATATAGAATACTAACTCATAAGAAAACCCATATTTCATGAAAAAGTATTTTTGAAGAATAAAATAACATAATATATAATTTAATGATTATTTAATTAAATTTTATCAGTATATAGATATTTATTAAGAAATTTATATATATTATAATGTGTTTAATTATATTAATAGCCACATAATTAATAGCCCATATATAATTATAATATTAAATAATAATGTTTTAATACTATATCACTATTTTTTTAAACTCATTATTGTGTGGAACGAAATGTATCAATGAAATATAATTATTTATCAAGATATATTTTTTAATAAATAATATAATGTTACATAATAATACTTTTAAAATAAATTTCATCCTCGAAATACATCTCTCGTATTGAATCAAATAGGGATACCTCTTCTTCATCAAAACCTCAGGTTCTAATGTATCTTCAGCCAATTGGTGGTTTCATCGAAAAACATTAACTTGGAGAGTTGTATTATATCCTATAAATACCTCTATATGATCTAGAATATCATCTAGATTATATGGGTGGTCGTGTATGTACTACTTACATGTGGAGATATATGGAACATATCATGATCCTGATAAGGGATAAGTGTAAGGTAAAAAATAATAATCTATTGTCTTGATATGTGCATATATTTCAATGTGACCAATTTACCGATGGATTATTTCCCCTTTATTTCATCCATGGATAAATTCAATGAAATAAATTCTCAATAATATAAAATTCATGACCTCATAGATGATTATGAGATTAATATTTCTTCCAAATTTGTGTTGTACTCACCTATTTTTGAATTTCTCTGACCTTTTCTACCATATCATCGACTTTTTGAGGTCCTAATAACAATATTTATACTACTTCATTACAATAACTTTTATTTCTACACTTAATTCTATAATGAAATTCATATAAATCCATATGAATTGTCATGTGAATGATATTTTTTCCATTACTCAGTGTGTGGACATATTGATCCCATCCAATAATGAAATAAAATGAACTAGACCATAGCATACCATATATGGTTTTAATTATTCTCTATGAATAACCATATTTTTTATGATGATATGTGGTGCTAAAACTCAAAATTGCATCAAGATCATACTAAAGACATAAAAAATCCATGGTAGATATATGATCCCAATTAGATGAAATTGAATGTGTTACCCCATATTATCATACTATTTCTTTAATGTATATTCTATCAGAGGTTCTAGAGAAAAATATTCCATAATAAAAAATAATTCTTCTGACTTCATATGTTTGTCATCTTAAACCCATAGTTACCTAAAAAAAGATATAATAAACCATATGGTTAGTCGTACCCTTAATATTTTGTCCCCAAATAGTAATAGAACTTATCATTAAACAACATTCCACTACAGCATATACAAAAAATGGTTGTTTTTTGTCTAGTTCTCTTAAAATATCCTTAATCTTCATAAACAACCATAAAATAAAACATCAAAAGATGGGTTAATAGCTTTGAACATTTTGATAAACCTAATACTAATAAACCCCAGAAGATATCCATAACAAATAAGTTAATGAAGAAAGGTGAACATAAAATATTTAATTCATCCTTCTTCGTTATATATTTTATTATCTTATATAAACACATATTCAGTGGAATATTTGGTTCATCCTTCTACTGATAATATATCGAATGTTAAATCATTATTCTAGAATCCATAATGTGGGAGATAATGGAAAAAATTCAATAATGGAATAACACTAAGATTTTCAAAGGGCTCATTCATAAAATATACAACAAGAAACTAGAATAAATGTGGGGATAAGTTACCCTTAATTATCATTATTATATTAGTTAATTTTGATTTCATAATAATTCCTTGTATCTTTTTTATTGGATATTGTTCTGGTGAGTCTTCCATGATAGCCCCTACATTGGGGTATTGATTCTCATAATTTCCATACTCTTGAAGTGTAAAAAATTGAGTCTGCATGGAAGATTAGTTGGCATACTCCTCTCCTTTATTTCATTACCGACCAATTAATATCATCTTCATATTCCTGAGAAATATTAACCACCATTATTAATTTAAATCACCTCTTAGTTCCATTCAATAGATTCTATTTGTTATCATTACCATACTTTTATCAGGCATATGGCTGGAATTTTGTTCAGCCATTTAACTTTTCATGTGACATGATATTTTATTCATATCAAATACTGATGAATTGTGGAAATATCAAATTTACATTTTTTTATCAATGAACATTGAATGAATTATATATAGTTTCAAATTTATATTATATACATGGCCTTTCATATACTAGGTTATAACCTACCAAATTGTTAGTCATTTTTTATTTTTTGAAATAATGATTAATCTATAAGTATACATAGAATGAATTGTAAAATTAGATGAAAAGGTACCAATAGATTAATAATATTTTTTCTTGAGATCAAATAATTTCTTCTATATCATTGTTTGTACAAAAATATAGATGATTTGTTTATTAATTTAAATCTATACATTGTTGTAGGCCATGTTTTTTAATATTCTGCATCACCAAGAAGATATAAATTAACATTTCCACACCAATTTACCATTTCAATTTAAAAATAATAAAGGCCTTATATATAATAATTCCATAAACAAATTATATAATAAATTTCATTTTATCTCTCTCATATATTAGTGAATATAGTGAAATTCAAAAATAGGATTTATTAAAATAAATGGAATGTCATTCAGTCAAATTTTATCTATTATAATTTAAATAAGCCTATATAATATGATTCACTCATCATATATAAAAAATTTACTAACATTAAAAAAGTGACGAAATTACAAATTAAACATTTAAATTGAAATCAATATGGATATCCTAATTTCCAAATTATGGCATAATCCATGATCATCCCAATAATAAACCCTAGGGGTCGTTTTTATTGATGCATAATACCTCCAAAGGTTAAAATTAAGTTATAATAACCATAATAATTATGTCATAAGAATATAAATAATAAATTTCGCATTTATTAGGTGATACACAGAGTGTATGACTCATTAAATAATTGTATAATTTCAAATGGTTAAATATTGAGGGAAAAAGATAAAGACCACCTCTTGTATTCCAATGATGATTAACCCATCCTATATCGAGTCTTTAATTTTTATGATTTGAGAGAAATAGAAAAAAAAGATAAATTTCCTGAAAATATGATGATTTATCTCACGTTATAATAGAGAATGATATGGATTGGAAAATTAATAATTGAATAATTATGAGTTGCATTAATAATAAGTAATAACCAATATGATAAAAATTGGTTGAATCGGTCAACTCTGGGAGATATTTAACTATAAATAGGATAGGGAAGATGAGATTTAGATGATAGGGATGTGGAACTACATTAATGAGAGAGGAATAAAGGGTAATGCATTAAAATTTTATAGGGGGAAAATTGGGATTCCACCTCTTTAAATCATCTTCATGGTTTGTTTTTATATTAGGCCAAACCATTCACCACACATGCATGGGATATTTTCTATGAAGGGTGATGACATGGTTCATGTGAACAATTTGAGAAAACACCCAAAAAATGAGTGTTTATCCTCTATTAAAATCTATTAAACAAGTTTATTATTTTTAATCCATGTTCGCATGGTTTTGAAAAACCATGATGAACCGATTTCCTCCCTTAACAGGCTACACTATTTCTCCTGGAGCACCATATGGTTTCCGAGAAACTATGAATCTATCCTAGTTTCTACCAATTTTGAGGTTTTGGAGCCTAATGCACAATAATGTCAGTAGGAAACCTGAAGAAACTCTTTGGATTTTAAAGACTTATAAAAAAATAAGGGTTTAAAATATTAGAATTTTCTCTGAGACTCAGTTTACTGAATGGCCCGTGCATGAATTGGTAAATTTCAAATTTCATGGAAAATTTCACTTGCTCCAAAGCATGAGATGTTATAAGTATCCAAACATAGACCATTTCAAATATGAATTGACATAGAAATGAAAGAATCATCACATAAATTACTTGGGTTATAAATATTCTTCTAAATAGATGCGTTTCATTACTAAATCCTTAACACACCTCTAAACATCCTTTTAGTAGTATAGTGAAAAAAATTTATAGACATGAGTCAACTCTCAAATGCAATACTAAAACATCGAGACGCAACATAACCAATACCATAAACAAGGTATCTGTTCACGGTTTTTTCAAAATAATCAAAAATCCCATTCCACTTACCACTAGTGGGATTAAACATTAAATGGAAAGTTTAGATCCACAGTACTCCCATTTTATTGGGTTTATATTCGCGTGTTCTCTTATCATTATCGCACTAATCGTGGAATGATCATTCTCTTATATGAATTTTTGACTCTGATTTGCCATCATTTAACTAGGTTGAGATTGATTTTCACGAAAAACATTGGTTAAATAAAACTACACTTGGATTATTTGAATGGAATTTCATTGAATATTCCTCAACAACTACACTTAAAAACATCTAGAAACTTGTTGATCTATAATTTTATGACAATTTAATAAAATATATGAATATACTACTAGAATATAAATACCAATAGCACAATTCCATTTCCCATGGAACCTTTTATTTTGTTCATCCACCTCAAAAAAAATATTTTAATCGACGTCTGATGATGTCTCCAAGCTGGAATGATCATCTCAGTTATCGTGCCTCAACATGATCATTTATGCATACCCAATCCAACACAAATATATTTTTCCCTTAAAACAATCCATTTGAGCATGACTGTTTTATAGGTTATAATATAAATCATAGATATGATTCTATGGAGAAAATACAGTATAGTTCAACTTGTGGGTTTTAAAAGGGGTTTTTTGTACATTTCTGAAACATTCTGATAGAAAAACACTGACTTATCACAATGGTAGTCATGTCATGGAACTAGCTAGTGTACATGAAACCATCTGTGGTGTTCGAATATAGAAACCCATGTATCACACAGGACGAAACATTCCTAGATAACTTATCATACTATAGAATCAAACCTCCCATAGAGTATATTTATTGTATAGATGTAACATTAAACTTTTAGTACATCATAACACTCTCAATGTACCAAACACATTGTAAATATTGGTAAAATGATCCAATCTAAACTAAGAGTGCACTATAAGTATTTTAGGAATTTATAGAAAGACATGGAAAACTTCAATCTTAATCATAATGAAGTGGTTGGTATTATTTCTAACCAACCACACTGATCAATGCATGAAAAGGATAGGCGCAACATATCTATGGGACTCTTTATGAAGAATCTTGACATTACACACAGACACATCATCTCTAATCGACCATGCAGAACACACTATGAAGGAGTTCTGTTATTTGTCAAATGTAACCCAATTCTTTCTATCCATAAATAAATAAAATTTTAATGGTATAATAGACAACAATTAATTTCATCATCATGCTACATTTTATGCACTCACATGTTTTCCAAACCCACTGTCTTGGCCCAGATAATTTAAATTTCAATATTTATTAAATATATGGTGTTACAAATTATATAATAGTATAAAATTCAAAAATAATTAGAAATCAAATATATATATATCTCTCATTTACAATGATTATTATACTAGTATACTATGAAACCAATTAACATTCCAAACATTACTACAAGAGAAATGAATAAAATAGAATATAAAAAATGGGAATGTACATATCACACCAATATACTAGAATAATCACACCCACTAAAATTAATAATATACATGATGAAAAATATTATTAAACCGATCAATATCTTAATAAATCAAAATATATCCTTTTGGAGAATTTCTAGTTCCTTTTTGAGTGAAATAATGAATTGGTACTTATATTGTATAAATGTAAATACAACCACTAGGATTTAAACATTATAGGACCATTAGTCAATAAGAACATTGGAAAATATGATCATTGGAAACTATAAAATAGGTTGACAATTTTATCATTATAATTATTGATTATAAGTAGTAATGAAAAAATATAATTGATTCATAAATAAAAATCTATGGAGTCAACATGTCTTGTATAGGTATTTAATGCCCATTTTTCAGAAGATGGGAGGGTGGTAGCATCATTTGGGTTCCCCATAGACCAATCCCAAGTCTTGATTCAACATGTTCATATTTCAAAACATCTCTTATGAGATAATTTCATGTTAGTAGTGATAAAAAATTGGTCGATGTTAGTTGAGACCCCCATGAAATAATGACCATTGCACTCCTTACTATTAGCATGTATGTTGGTGTAATAATGGGTTACATTTCCTCCCTTAGAAAAATAATATGTAATTTCATTTTTATAAATAAAAATGTTATTCCTTCACTTTAATATAATACTATTGTTTCTTGAAAAATATATATCTATAATTGATTAGAATTTGATAATTTTATTTTTAGATGGAAATAAAACATAATTGATTTTTTCTTGAAAATATATGTAATTATATAATAATCCTCAGTATTCGGAATAATGTTTTTCATAATTATGTAATTTTTCAAAAAAAAAAATCTAAATATAAATGATTAAATTTATTTTTATTTGATATGGAATATTTATAGGTTCAAAAAATTTTATTATTCCTTAAATACATATATTTCTAAATAATGTATTAAAATATTACATATAATTTGATATTATCATATTTATATACTTTTTAAAATAAAATTAACATCATATTTTAATTTAGCTCATCCAAAATTTTTTAGAGTGAATTTTTGAGAATTCCATATATCACATTTGTTTTTTCACGAATATAACAAATATTATTTTGGATTTTCAATATGTTTAATGACTTCTTATTTAACTCATAATTATTTCATAATAATTTTACTAAATAGGGCACCTAAAATATTTAATTTTATTTTTATTAATTTTTTTAAAATATTTTAATCAAATTCAAAAACCAATAACTATCTATCCAAATTTTAAAATGGAACCATTGACATTATAAACATTACATGATGGAAGCATTAGTTTTCCAAATGAATACTAGTTAAAAATGATTTATAGATTCAATTGGTTAAAGTACCATAAAATATGACAAAAATTTCCAAATCTGTTAGCAAAAAAGCCTGGGTATGCTAATGATTTTTTATTTTCCACAAATATGATTTCTAAGAACAATAATTTAAAATTATTAAACAAATACTCTACATTTCTTATAACTACCCAGCAATTTAACCATTTAATTCACTAACAATCCATCCTCCATGAATTTATTGTTATTTTAATTCTCATAGAGTCCCCCATGGTTTCTTAAATCCACCAATGTTCTATTTCTCATGGTCAATAAATAATTCATCAATGTAAGGGGTTATCCTACCTTTCAATTAAATTCAAGAAAATATTGTATTTAATGTTGTTGAATTTTTATGTTAAATCTATTTAATTACCCTTTTTTGTCATAAAATTTTAGAAAACATATATTTTTTTATCAATGGTAGACCCATATTCTGAATCAATTTAACCTTTTATAAAATAATTTTTGATGCCCATTAGGCTACATATTATTCTTCTCAATAATATCTCTTTTCAATGAGAAATTCACTTTTCCATTTTATTTGAATACCCAAACATATTTCAATACATTGGATATTAAAAAATATGTAAATATTTCTTTTTTATTTGGGTATTTACATTTATTTAAATCTAATTTCATTTAATGTGTTAAAAATTTTGTACTGAGCATGTCTCTATGCTATTTTGTACATAAAGATTCTGATAATAAACTAGTTCATTATTTTTCATATATTAGTAATGAAATTATTTATTATGATCTACATAATTCACAATAAATTAATACATATGATATGCGTTCCTTAATATCACTCTAATTCATTGGGTAATGAATTTAATATCTATAGATGACATGTATTACGATTCATCATTGAATGAACTTGGTAGATTACATTTACCACACCTTGGTGAAAACCATTGAATATATGATTATGAATTTTTCATTTAAATGTTTTAGCCACATTTAGAAGTTATCATTCATGTTTATTATATTAATATATTTCTTTTAATCTCTTTTCCAAGAAATATTTCTATTCCTCATGTTCTAATTGATATTATTTATTATCACAAGCTAAATGTTTCCCTCACGTTTTCCTTTACTGGGCCTCATGATCACCTATTTCATTTAATGTTTGTCACCATGTTATGAGTTGCATTTAATGTATCTTTGGGTGAACCCATGAATATATATTTAAATTTGTTTAATATTTTTATTGTTTTTAGGTATTACATGGCTTATTTAATAGAATGTAAACATTAAAATATTCTCTGTTTGTACCATGTATAGAAAAGATAGGTAATACAATGTAAGGATTCTATAGTTATTATAAAAATATTGTTCATTTATTTGTTGGATATTAAAAATTAAAACAATAAGAATAACGCTAGAGAAAATTTTTAATATATGAAAACATCATAGTATTTTGGTAAAATATTATATAAGTGGTTTCCAAGATAATAAATCCTTTTATAGATATGAAAAAGTTTATGTGGTGAAAATGTATCATGGGATAATAGTTTAAAAACAACACATTAACATAGTCTTATTCGAGAACTGATGCACAACAAAAATCTTTACTATACCACAAGTTTAACACTCTCATGGTATATTTTTTGTTAATGAAAATATTTTTATGTACCTTTGTGTAAAATATATATGAAATATAATTTTTTTATAATATATTTATAACATATTTAAGAATGATGTTATAGTACATAAAAATAATTTAGAGTTTTAATATTCATAAAATTAACATGCTTTCATTATGGTTTTATTATTTTATAAAAACATTTGGAAATGAGTTGAACAACTGAAATGATGAATACAATGGTTGATGCACTGACGACATTCAGATGAATTCTATAATCAAAAAAATCAATAGGTTGATGGTTCAACTAACATGAGTTATGAAAAATAACAGAATCAAGTAGAGATAACAAATTCATCTCAAACAGAATAACTTACCATCAAGTGCTCTATGAAAAAACACAACCTCCTTTCAGTGTATCCACTAACCCATTTATTGCTAAAAATAGATATTCTCTATATAAAAATACCTTTTAAGTACTCTATTTTTAAAATAAACAGAATTTCAGCATGGTAGTATAATAATTATAAAGAGAATCTAATCTATTGTGTAACTTATTGAAAAAACAAATCCAAGAAGGGAGACTGATATATGGAGTGGGAATATTTCAGTCGAGTTTTTTCAATTAATATTTTCCTCGTTCGAAATAAAAAATTGAGAGAATTAATAGTGAAAAACAAGAATGAAATTTAATAGGTTGGAAGTGATGATATGAATGTTACATGTCATACTCAACACACCTATATCATTGTTATTGATCCTACGGGAAAGGATCATAGATTCTTCACTGGAATGGGACCCCATCTATAGAAGAATATTGAAAATCATGATGATGATTGCTATGGTGAGATAGTGTATATGGATTTGAAGGATAAATTGGATTTTCGAGAGATGTAGTGGCTACCTTAGATGAATGAAACGAAGTGGTAAATGGACCCAAATATATTGAGGATCATTTACTTTGGAAGAGGTAAAATGAAATTGAAACATCCCATGTGTAAAAATGTGTAGTGATCAGTCATGGAACATATTATTTATTAGTCAAATGTGAAAAATGTGTGAAAGATATTGACATGTAGCTCAATAAGTCTTGGTAAGATGAAACCAAAACTTCTCAACACCAACAAAAAAGGAAACTGGTGCAGGCAAAGATGGAAATTATATGCTTTAGTTGTGTATATCAAGGGAAACATTTACAATCAATATCAAAATCAGAAGATAATGGAGGGGAACCACATTCATTATCAGTATAGGAAAAGGTATAATGGATAATAATTTCATATTATAATAGCTAAAGTGGATGTTCTAAATGATGTGGTTATAGGTACTCTCTTTGAGATCTCAATACTCTCAAGTATTTTGATTGACTATGGTACTGGACATTGCTTTATTTAATCCATGTTTTAAGGAATAGTGAGTAAATCCATGAAAAACGAGCATTATAGTTATCAGTAATGAATCTGGATAGAATAACCTAACATCGATAGTGTATAGAAACTATTATATTAAATATGGTGAGTACAATCTCATCTCACTTCAAATAGTCTTTCCCATTGTGGAATTTGACACTATACAATGATGGACTATTTATCAAAGTATAATTATATGATCAAATATATAATAACAGAAACATCACGAGTCATGAAAGGAATACATAATATTATATTCAAATGATAGATGTCCTTAAATAAGACTTCTCAAAAAAAAATCTAATGCCTTTCTTTATAGATATGATCAGTGAAGGTGTAAAAGGAAATGAATGTATAAAGATAGATAATGTACACATTGTTAAGTATTACATTTTCTTAATATTTATATATACATTCCAATGAATGAGAGGTAGAGTTATTCATTAAACTCATTGTTGGATCGAATACAATATCAATGGACACATATATAATGGAAATTTCTCATGTGGTGTATATGTGGATGGAATAGAATTAGAAATATGGATATAGAGGATCTAACGAAAAGACAACAAGAAATTTTATAAACAAGATTTATCTAACCAAGTGTGTCTCCTTAGGGTTCACCTATTTCTTTGTGGAGAATAAGGATATATCAATGCATATATTCATTGATTAAAGAGAAAATAATAGTATTATAGTGATGATCAAGTACCATATCCAACATATTAGTGTTTTACTGGATCATAATAATGGGGATAAATTCTTGTCCATGATTTCCTTATGATAAGGGTATCATCAATTGAGTGTGAAGAAATATGATATTTCAATGAATTCATTTCGAATTAGATACATGAATTATGAGTTTTTTATAACATATGTTTTGACCAATTCTATTGAAATATTTATGGATTTCATAAATATAGTCCTTAATAACTATCTTGCTGAAATTCATGTTAGTTTTCATTAAGGATATTATGATATATTCCAAATTTCATCCAGAGCATGAGGACCATCTTGGGTTTATAATTATAACTTTAAGAAAGGATAAGCGATATGGAATATTAAGTAAATGTGAATTCTGGTAACAAGAAGTTGCCTTCTTGGGGAACATTGTGACACATTAAGGTATCTCAGTTAAACATACGAAGAAATATATTGTATAAGAGTGACATAATCCATTAATATCCATGATGATTTTTAATTTCCTTGGTTTAGATGGATGTCGATGGAGGCTTGTGAAAACCATTTACGAATTTCTTGACCGGAAAACCCATTAAATCAAACATGTGATAATTTCATCTTGAGAAAGGGTTGTAAAGAATGTTTCCAAGAACCCAAAATGATATTTTATATGAACACGTTATTAACATTACCCATTTTATGGAATGATATATTGTATTTATTTATTATTATCTTAAAGGTATTGGGTGTGTCCACATGAAATGTGACTAGGTGATTTCATATTAAAAGACATGGTAAATTAATTAGGAAGATAATTATTCAATATAAGTCCTTGAGGATGTTGTAGTTATTTATTCTCTGAAAATATAAAGGGACTATCATTATGTAGAGAAATTTGATATATACATAAACCACTAATGTATGATGTATATTTTCATTAAAAATTAATTGAACATTATATAAAGTGCATGATCCAAAATTCTTAATAACTACAACTGTTAAATTATTTTTCACAATAGAATACAAAAATAATTAAATGATGCATTTAGTGAAAATGAATTGGTTGTGTTTTAAATGATGTGTATTCAAGGATATCAATTGTTCACGGACCTATTAAAATTGGACATGGTAATTATAAGGTAAATGACCTCATCAAGACTATCAAAAATGATTTCTATGCATTCAGTAGTAGTGAAAATAAATAAAGCTAAAATTGAATAACTAATCTTACAAAAGAATATACAGGATGAAAATAATGTCATGTTTCATGAGTTCAATATTGATTAAGAATGTTTATCAAAACATAATATAAGGCCATGTGTTTCATCTAACCCCGACATAAAGATGGATCTGATAGATGGATTTCATATATCAACAACCATTATACATTTTGAAAGAAAAAAATTGTACAGGGACCATCATGATCATTATTGGTGGGATGATATAAAAATGGAGATTGCTGACTACACCATAATGTTATTTTTATGTTAAAAATTGATGGAATAGGGATATATTATCAAAGAGGAACTGCAACCACTAACCATACTAACATGGAAGTGGGACATTATAAATATGGACTTCATCACTAGTAGCCCATGAAAATACTAAGGAAACAATAGGATATGGGTTTTCTTGGATCAACTGACTATGACATCACCTATTATCACAATTAAAAATGATTTATCTCTTCACTAAAATTCCACGATATACATAATGTAAGTGGTGAGGGTGCAAGGGGTTTAATTTTATTGTGTTTTTAACAAGGATATAATGTTCATTTCTAAATTATAAAAAAGTAATAAACATTATATACATATAGAATTGAATATCAATACATCTTATAACCCCTAAATTGATGGACAATATAAAAGAACTATTTAGAACCTAGAGGAAATGTTGAGAACATGGACAATAGAATTTAAAGGTAGATTGGATCAACTCCTCCAATTATTTGAGTTATCATTCAAGAACAACCTCCACATGAGTATTCAAATGGAACCATATGATTTTTATATGGAAATAGATGTATATCTCCTACTTCATGGGATAATGTTGTTGAGAGGAAATTGATTGGTCTCGATTGTATGCAAGAGATGACAAAAAGGTTCCTCAAATCCAAAAACATATAAACGATATTGAGAGTTAGAATAAGTTTTGTGCTAAAAATAATTGAAGGGACTTGGATATTGATGTTGGGGATATATTTTTTTTAATTATTATATCACCAAAGAAGAGTTTCATATGATTATGAGTGAAATTGAACCTTTGTTCTAGGTACACTTCCCCCATTTAAATCCATGATAATTTAAGAGATGTGGTATATCTGTTATAAGTTCTACCAAATCATCCTCAAAATAATTTTTTATTCAATGTATCGATCTTTAGGAAGTATATAATTGATCAAACAAATGTACTAAATATGATTTTTGTACAAGTACAACATGAAATAACTTATGAGGATTATCTGGTTTGGATCTTGGACAATAGGGAAAAGGTTATACACAACAAAATTAACCACCTAATAAAAATATTTTGGAGGAAACAAAAATATTACAATCCCACTAGTGAACTATAAGAGATTGTGAGACTGAATTCCAACATTTTTTTTTCAACTGAGATAATGTATCGAAATTTTAGGGATTAAATTTCTCAAGGAGGGAATAATGTAATGAGTGTAATTTTTAAATGATATTTTCTTTCTGAATAATTGTTTTTTATATTATAAAATATTATACACATAAAAAATAAATATAAACCAATTTTGTAATCTCATTAGAAATGATCATTAAATTAGTCAGTTATAAAACCAATTAATGTACCAAAACTTATAACTACAAAAAAATAAAATATAGATTAGAAAAAATGGGAATGTATTGATCACCCGACTCTACATGAATAATCATTAACATTGATAATTCTATAAAAATCAACAAAATATATTATTAAACCAATAAAAATCTTAAGAAATATAAATATATACTTTGGGAGGAATTGTAGAGAATTTTTGGATGAAATAATGATGTTTTACTTATTGGGTATAATATGAAATAAGAAAATTTGGAATTGAACGTTATATGACTATTGGTAAATATGAAGATTGGAAACAATACATTTGATTAATAATTTTAATATTGTAATTATACTTTATATGTAGTAATGAAAATGTATAATTGAAAATGAAATTAGAATTTATGGAATCACCAATTAGAGTCATGCCTTTTTAAGCCCATTTTTCTGAAATTGGGAGGGACATAGTTTCTCTTAGAGAAACCCTTCCCCAAGAATAATCTATGATTCAATATAGAATATGTAATGGAATATATTAATTTATATATGAAATTTAGCAGATATTAACACTCAATCGATGGTATCTGAGCCACCACATGAAACAATAACCAACACACACTCTACTTTTAAGTACTATATTGGTGTTTCTTCAAAAAAAGTACAAATATTTGTATAAAAATGGGTTACATGTCTTGAAAGTTGTTTAATAAAGTGTATTTTACTGTATATAAATAACATTATTATTATTATATAAATTCATTTTAAGAATAATTTATCTGATTAAAAGATATTTTGGTAAGATATTTTATTGATTTTTTTATTTTTGGAAATAATTAAAATATAATCTTTTTGAAAAACCACATACTCCTTAAAAAATTCATATGTCTTCTGAATAATATTATTTTTATTAAATATTCATTTAAAACAAACATAAAAAATAAAAATAATTAAATAATTTATAATGGGAAAGGAATATTTTATAATTTTTAACAACTGGACTATATTTTAATGACTACAATTATTAAAGAACTATAAATTTTTATATATTAAATTTGAAAATTTCAAATTTATAGAAGTTTTATGGTAATTTTTTTTAAATCATCATGTTGAAATTAGGTAAGGTTGATTTTATGATAATTTTTAAAAATACTATTTTTTTCCTTTGTAGTATGAATATTGTTCATGGTTTTTTGCATGTGTAATGATATAATATTTATGTCATGATGATATAATAATTAATTAAAAAATATTAATGACCTAATAAATAAAATATTATTAATATAAATATTTTATTATTTTTTAATCAATTTAAAAAAAAGTGATAGTATAATGGCTAAAATGGAAACATTGACTTTAAAGACATTAAATTGCGGACAGTTAAATTTCCTATGTCAATATGATTAATAATAAATGATGGCTTGTTATAAAGGGTTAAAAAAACAATAATTTTAACCCAATTTCCAAAAAAATGTTACTATATTGGTAATCCATTGGTTTTCCATTTTCCACAACCTATATTTTAAAATTATAATACAATTCCTCCACATTTTCTATAAAAAATTCAATTTTACCATTTCCCTTAAACCTGATTTCATAATCCAAGAAGTTATAATTAATTATTATCCTAATGAGTCCCCCAAAGTGTCCTTATTCACCCCATGTGTCCATTCTTAATGATCTAAGAGTAAATATTCATGGTGAGGGGAGTATCTATCCTTTTTCATCAATTCAGGAACCTGTTTTTGTATATGTATTTGAATTGATATGGATACTCTCATTAATTTCATTTTTTGATCATACCATTACTTAAAAATTATTTTTTATCTATGAGATACCCTTTCCCGTTACATTTTATCCATTTATAAAAACAAATTTTATACATATCATACTACCGAATTTACTTATCAAAATTCTCTATTTTACAGGATAAATTCTATATTCCTTCTAATTTGAATATCAAAATTAATTTCCATTCAATCGGTTTTCAGAAAAATGTAAGCATGAATTTTTTATTTAGATATTTACATATATTAAAATAAAATTTCATTTTATTATTTAAAAATGAAATAATGGTGATATTTTAAAAAACTTGTGTATAACATCACATAGATAAGAATACTTTTTATCATTCACCACAAGTTATTAATGAAGTGATTCATTATGGTCTATGTGGATCATAAGAAATTAATTCATATGTGTATGCACTAATAGACCTTAAAATATTTTGTTAAAGAATATAATCACTAAATATGACATGTTTTACGATATCATGTTGAATAATCATGGTAGTATTCATTTGTGACACCTCGGTGACTTCCCTTGGTGGTATAAATTTTAATGTATCATTTTAATGTTCCATCCATATTTCTATGTTATGTATCATATTCATTTAATTTATGTTTGCCTTGTAATATATTTTTAAATCTATGTTTTGATGCATCATTTGGGTGTTGATATTCATCATGATCACACACTGAATGTTTCCCTTTCATATTATCTTACTCGGCTTCATGCTCAACCATTTGGTTTCAAGTATGTCATCAATTTTTGAGATATAGTAAATGTATCTTAGGGAAAACCCATGAATTTTTATTTAAATGCGATTTAAAATAATTTTTTATTACTTCATGTATTTTATATCTTATTTAAAAGAACTAAACACTAAAAAATCTTATATTTGTATGATGTAATGAAACATTATGTAATAAAAAGGCAGGATATAATACTCACAAGCAACACGGAATTCAAAAGAAGCATTGAAAACATAAAAATATTCCAACTTGTTTGTTTAATTTTACATAGAAGGAAACATTTTACTAGATTATTTGTGATTTTTCAACATTAGGAGTTTCCTAGTCATCATATTTTGGTAAAAAGTGAACTAATTTCATGACACAAGCTCCATTGAACACCGAAAGTTGGTTCAGGGCATGAAAAACATGCTAAAAAATAATTAAACCAATATAGAAGTAAAATTCCACTTTAATATTCCCTATATTGGATATATTATACACATTCATGTGACACACTACCCGAGTTTTGTCTATTCATGACATAACATTAGGTGTAAAATCCAAATCACACTAACTAATGGGTCAAAACTTTCCCTGATTTTCTGATATCAACTGGAGCAATTGGGATTATTATAACATCATATAAATCCATGTTCAATATACATGAAGGATGACCCATGAAAATTACATAGTAGCTCCTATCATGAATTTTTTCTCCTAGAATTCATGTAGTATTTTGTACCATTTTAGTCAACTCAATGCATATAGCATGTATCACTACATACTATCCAAACATTCATAAGAAAAGTGACATATACATCTTTCAATTAATAGGTGTATAATCCCTATGTATCAAAATATATAATATTCAGATCATTTTTTATGTTCAAATATTTGTTATCCCTAATGATAGTTAACCCTGTTGATAGTGTACTAAGTCATCCATTACTGAAGAAGAAATGAGAGGGGCCACCAAACCCGCTAGGTTGCTGACTATACTATATACCTATTTAATCCATTGAAACCATAAAATAAAAGAATATCAAATTATCTAAAATCCTTCAATCATGACAACAAGGGTCATTTACGATACTAAGTATCCCAGTTATGAAACCCATCACCTGAAGGGCCCCTCAAATCCAAAATTATTGAGCTGATTTTATCAATGTTTAAGTGTTCTAATTTCACTACAAACATTGGTATTTCCATTCACAAAATTAGAAAACATCATCCCCATAGCTATGTCATGTTGAAATAGTCACTAGGATATACTACATATTATCTATTGTTATGCTCTAAAATATTTGCCTACGAGAACACTCAAATTCTCATTTCAAGGTAGATCTTGGGAAAAAGTATTAATCTACAATTATTCAATGGTCAATGAAAAGAACACCACAATAATGTTTTATTTAACATAATTAATTTATATAAATTTTGATAATTTATAAATTTAAAGTCTCTAATTTGAATCATAATGAACCAATTATAAGGAAACAATACTTTGTAAATTTATTTAGCTATGGAAAAAATGCACACATGCATGTTTTATTCAACATCCATTCAATAATTACATTTTAATATAAAATCATGTCATAGTACAAAAATAAAATCTCATAATATAAACTCTATAAATCATTTCATTTTTAATAAGATTACAATTTTCGAATATTTATCTAAAATGTCAAATCTGATCATGAGAGAAAACACGCCTTAGTTTTTTATTGAAATATTAATTATCTAAGAACACATATATTAATGAAAAAAAACAAATGATATGTATTTTATAAAATAAGGAGGGTACTTGTCTAGTGAGATTCTACCATACATCAATAAGTGAATCCATGTAGGCAGATGCACAATGTTTAAATATCTATCTCTATATATAGTAATCATTACACGATGGGGTTTAAAAATATGGAATACTATAATATAATTGACCTTGGATGCTCGTATTAATCCATTTTTGATTCTACTAAATTAAAAAAACATTTTCATAATTAAAATAATGAGGAAATAACCTTTAGTGGGTTAATTTGATTAGAATGTAGCACCACAACCAACCTACCCATGTCGAGTATGTTCTATCCCAAACCATAATAGGTCAGGACTATCATTCTTGTGATGAGTCAAATAAAAAATCCATAAGAAAACAATTATTTTAATAACAAGGTTTTACAGAATTTGTTTTTAAAATATAGTCTAAAGTTACATCAAACTCATATACATTGGATAGATTATATGGGTTTTCATTTTCAAATTAACAATGAACCCATACACATTATATATTTTAAATTGGATCCCATTTAATTTAATGTAGTATGTTATGTTGTTTTGAAATATAGATGTTAATATATATGAGATGTCACTATAATAGATGCGTGAATTGCATATTTAAATGTTATGTATTTAATCTGTTAAGAAGAAACATAGTTAAATAGAACATAATCCTATCCAATTTACAAACAATAGAAATGATCAAACTGGTATTGGATCTAATAGATATGATACGATATGATAGCACAAGTAATAAAAACGAATGTTATTTAAATTGAAAATAATTACCATAGTATAAAAATGTAAATGATTCTACTATATAGAATATATAATATCCTAATACAATATTTAATGAATGTATTGTATTGTATTTGAAACAATTACAATAGATAATAAATTGAATAGAAACTGAAAATTAAAGGATTTTATTTCTCTTATAAATTGAAGTTAAAAAATAAAAGGTATGACAATTATTTTATCCCAAAGAGTAGGGTATCCTTTCACCTAGTATAAAAGGAATGTTTACCACCACATGGTTAAGACCTCGATATGGTGATTAACACGTCTATCTTTTTATCCATGGAAGCCCTTGATTAAGAAGGTAATCAGAACCCATGTCTTTCAAGTACTTGAAATCCCTCGATATAATGATCGGTAGCACCATCTTCTTATCCTAGAAGCCCTAGATCTTTATCCCATTGATCAGTTGCACAATCACAAACAATAAATTTTTTCAAATACATAAACTATGAATAATCCATTCATATCTTGTATCTTCATGGATTTTCATACAACTCATTGATATGTCACAAAGTCTCTCTCTAGAATTAAAAGTTGAAAAAGTCGATTTCACTTTTTCATATGACATTATATTTATTGGCCTCAGGTTTTAACCATAACATTTCCTCCAATGGAAATATTTCTCTAGAAAATTTAGAGGAACATCGACACATTGTATTATAACAGTCCAAACAAAACAGCATACATGGCATCATTTTTATTGGTATATAACTAACATCACAAAATCATTTTGGTTAGAAGATAGTCACTACAAGGGTATGTAAGAATGTGTATGATGAATTTCAATTTGAAACATGTATGTAGTATTAGAAAAAAAACATGAGTGCGATACATAAATAGGTTTCAATGCATATCATAGATATGAAACCATGCATTTTTTTGTGCATAAAGTGATTACGATACATATCATGGAAATGAAAAATAGTATAGTTAAAATATATGATGTGATTTTGATGAGTAACATAATTATGATGTATTTCATTGATATGATACATGGTTATGATACATATCATGAATGCAATGTATTTTATGAATATGATGAATATGATGGTTACAAAACATAGTAGTTATGTTTTATAACTTGATTAAGATGCATAATGTAATTATGATGTATATCATGAATACGAAACACATTTATGATGCATGACATGAATATGATGAATATCAAGATTATGATGGATTTAATGATTGTGCTGAATATCGTTATTATGTTTCATATGGTTTTGTAAATATCATATGTTGTTACAATTATAAAATAATTTATTTGAGTAAAACAATATACAAGATTATAATAAGATACTCTATATGTAGTTATAGTTGTAAAACAACATCATATGTTTATGATGTAAAACAATAGCATATGATTACGATGTAAAACAAAAGCATATGATAATGATCTAGAACAACATCATAATATTATAATGTAAAACAAAATGTAATTACTGATTTAAAAAATGAAAATATTAATGGGAATGTTGAAACACATTTAAAACTCAAAAGTCTCCCTATTTATGGAGAGAAAAAAACAAAATGAAAAATCAAACAATAAATACATATCTCCTCTGTGTGTTTTATCTCTTAGTAGTGTAATATTGAATACGAGAAATTAAAACATAGGATAAATTTTTATTATGAGGATAGTATTATATTTAATTTTACATTTTATTTCACCCCCTTCATAATGTATTCACCTTTTTTCCTCTGTACGAAAGTAATTTCTCATTTTCAAAATTATTCTCCCCATATTTTATTTTCAATAAAATAAGGGGAAAATTCATTTATTGCAAAAGAGTTAGAGAAATAGGGTACTAAGAATTGAAAATTAAATTGAATGAAAAATGATTTTATTAAAACAAGAGTTAAAAAATTCGTTCTTTCTCCTTTTGTTTTTCCAAGAGGTTGAACACAGAGAGATTCATCTTCTTGAACTCTTTTATATCCTCAATTTATTTTTAATATATTATTGTTGAGACTTCAGCATCACATCATGTTCTGTAATAATTATTTCTTGTATCTAGATCCTTTAATTATTAAGCCGATTGATTGATTCATGTGATTTAATCCTTAATTCATGAGAATTTTTATCCACCTTTTTAAATTGTATAGGCCTTCTCTAAAATTTAAACTCTATTTTAGTGTAAAAAAATTTAATTACAACTATCTTATGAAGTTTTTTTATGTTCTTCAAGAACATAAGAAGATAATCTTTTTGAGGTGCCCAGTCGTTGAAAAACTTCTATTTTTTCATTCAAATCAGAGGCCAAGTTTTGGTTGATTGAATTGAGATTATTTACCAACATCACCAATTGAACAATCTTGTCTACAAGACATTTGAAATTGTCATAAATGTAGTATAAACACATAAAAACAATGCTAAAATCCTTTCTATGCTTAGTAACATTTTCTATGAATACATTTAAATCGTCTACCAGCTTAAAAAACCAATTCTTTAGAATCATGAAAGAATTTTTTTCTTTAATTATGACTATTTAAAATGATATCCATCCTAGTATGAATTTTTGGAATGAATGGGATAATATTTTCCAATCTGTTCGATGCTAGTTCAATATATTGAATTCCCTTCATTGTGATTGTTCTTGAAGAATACGTATTTTCACTATATTCTAGGTGATCTCCAAACTGTGTTTTTGTGCTGACAAAATAAGCTGGTTGATTCAGATTATTAAAATATTCATATTCATCTTCTTTATGTGATATTTTAATGACTTTATTAGATGAATTATTTTCAAATACTCCTTTAGATGGATGAGTATCAGGAGATGGAAGTTTAAAATATTGTACTTCTGAAAATTTTGATGATTGATTTCATTGATTTGTTGCTTCATCATCTTCCACATATTAGTATTCTTTTCATTTTTCTTCCACACATTATTATTCTTATTATTATTATTTAGTGTCTTGATTGTGACTTTGTGTAGCTAATTGATCATATTACTGTCTCTCTTTTCCCATTCGCTACTAGATCCAATTGATTTTGAATAGGTGGTTCCCTTATGAAAATTTCGATTTTTGATTCATCGAATATTTTAAGAAACTATAAATATAAATCTCTTGAGCCTTTATCTTCATCATTCACCTAATATTTTATTATTCTTTTAAGGATTTTTTAGTTCTTATTTTCACATCCAAGGATTCTTCTAAATCCAAACCGAATTACAGATCACATTATTTCTTATCATACTTTTTCTTTCTCCACTCTTCAGAAAACTCATCCGAAACTAATTTTTTTCTTTTCTTTTTTTTTATTTTTAGAATTATTTATATTAATTTTTCATGAAGCTGATTTTGAGGTATTTTAATTTATTTCAGTCTCTTTAGCTACTTTATTTCCTTTTCCCTACATGTGGATCTTTCTTAAAAAAACATTATTTAGGATTGAATCGTAACATGAGTCAAATGATTTTTTCCTCACTGATGATACGATCCATGAATGTTTTTTTATCTGACATAATTGAGACATTAAAAAAATTATTAACTCTTTTAGAAAATTCAATGGATTTTTGGAAACATGATCAGCTGAGACATCATTGAACTAGATTTATTTTTACTAATTATCAAGAATTGGATCCCATAAGATTTAACATCCTCATATTTACCAGACAGTTATACACATAAACATCACAAAATTTCAAAACTTCCTTCTCACCCTTTCATGGTACTGGGAATCCATGCATACAGAGAGAAATATGACAATTATCAGATGATAGATGATTTAACCTCGTCTTATCATCATGTATCTCGAAAAGATATTCCTCTAATTTCATTTTACCAAAAGTCCCATCATGTTAGGTAATTTGTGGGAATGACAATGGTATGTACATAAAATGGAACTCCAAGGAAATATGTTGTTATTTTGTTGTGGTTCTGTATTTCTTATCATACATCATAAATGATATCCCAAGACCATTATTTATATCAATTATTTTATAAAATTGTTGCAATTCTGCATAAAACTCAATTTCTTTATCTAATTCTAGTATTTATAAACATAGGGATTAAAACCTTTTGAAATTTATTATCCTTTACATGGAATAATCAAAAGTATAAGAAAAATCTAGAGAGACTAAAATTTCACCTCAAAAGATTATAGATGAGAAATCATTTTGTTAGATTTGGTTTGGAGATGAAGCAGTTGATGCAGACATGAATGATTATCTAGTTACATAAATATTTTATTAGTCACCAAAGTTATGGACATATCAGATTATGAACATTGACGTAAACTCTAATTACGTACCATGCTGGGTATTTATAGAGCATCATAAACTTGGGGAAAAATAATAGAATTCTATGTGTGATGGGTAAAGAGGGGTGTTTTTAAAAAATAATATTATGGTCTACATTAGATCTAAAATCTCTAATGTTTGAGAATGAATTTGAACACATGAGGTTGTACTTAAATGAAAATCGTATTCACAATGAATATAATTAAAACATAAAAGAATCAAATGAAATACCAAAAATTTGAAATAATATGGAAAATATAAGGTTTTAAAAATTGTACCTACAAGTGAATTATCATAGATAAATTGGTTTCATTATATTGAAATTTTTGTGATAACAAAAAAAAATTCAATACAAATAAGTATACGAAACCGATAAGAATTCCCAAACCGATATTTTTTTTAATACCGATAAGATATTCTAAAATGATAAAATATGAAACCAACAACCATGAAATGGATAAACGCTAAATCAATAATAATTAAAATGACAAACTGGAAAACCAATAAAATGTGAAACTGATAAAATGTAAAACCGATAAAATGTAAAATCGATAAAATTTGAAAAATATAGAATCTACATCTAATAAAATGTTAAACTGAATAATTACTAATAAAATATAAATTTAAAAACACTAAAATTTAAAACCGATAAAATGTAAAACTGATTAAATGTAAAACTAGAAAAAATGTAATACTGATAAAAGGTATGTATACTCCCCATTTGAAAGAGTGTAATCTAACATAACGATATGTTTTAAAGAAGAATTATATGTGAATGAGTAATTTACAGTTATCGCTCATACATTCTTTTTAATGTATTCAAATTTATAAGATGATAATTGTTTTGTGAAAATTTCATTACGTTTTTATTGAATTCCAATTAATTGTGAAATAATATAACCATTCTGTGTGTGATGTCTAAGAATGTGATGCATAATATCTATGAGTTTTCATGTGAGTGATATTCATGGTTTTTACTCGGAGGAATTAAAATATTATTATAAAGTATTATTTGAGTTTTGGAAAAACTCACACCATAGTCAGTGAGTGTATGTTTCATCCAAAAAACTTGAGCAGAACCACATCAAACTGCTATATACTCTTCTTCAATAGTGGAATGTTCAACTGAGTGTTTTATCTAGAGAAAGACTCTATTTAATCTTCTATAAGATGACATATCATGGATGTACATTTTATATTCATTCTACAACAGCCAAAGACATCATCTAAAAAACATTTTAAAATATAAATATTTTAAGATGAATAAAATAGTGTTATATACATGGTTCCCATTATGTAATGTAAAATTATCTTCACTTCTTTGAAATGACATTACAGGGAATTATAATGATATATTGAACAAAATAACACTAAACAATTATGTATGGATGACTTGCTATTAATTATAACAAACTTCCTATAATCCCTCTATAATATGTTTGATCAATTAGTATCCTAGTATCATCAAGATCAGAATATTTTGAACTACTTATTTGAGTGATTATACATTTAGTGTTGTCATATACATTCTTTTTATGTAAATATTTTATAAACTTATATTGGGATATATAAGTTTCATCTAGTTTTGGAGTGTTTTGAAAACCTAAAAATAGTGTTAACTCAACCATCATACACATTTCAAACTCAAATTTCCTAAGATTCACAAAATAATTAGTTAGGGATTTCTCAGTTGATCTGATTATAATTCCATCAAAATATATTTGGAAAATCAAAAATGAATTTGTTTTCGATTTTATAAAAATATTTGGATATGCAGTACAATTAAAATATTTTTTTTTTGTATTTGAAATATTGTAATTCTATCATACAACTCTCCAGGGGATTGTTTAACGCCATAAAAATCATTGGTATGTTTGAAAACATAATGATGATGTTTTAGTATACAAAAAATATAGGTTGTTCTATAAAAATTTATCTTCTACATATATATTTTGAAAATCACATTTCACATCCATTTAAAATTTATTGATGTTAAAGAAATCAATAATGGAAATTAGAATATGAGTTGATTTAAGTCTTTCTACAAGATCTTAAGATTCATAGTAGATTATTCCCTCAGGTTGATTATAGCCTTTAGGAACATGTCATGGTTTATTTCTTATAATGACACCATTTTCATCATATTTCATTATGAAATACCATTGTAACCCAATTATATTTTTTTAATAATTTTTAGCATGGTCCATACAATATTCATTTCAAAATAATTTAATTCATCTAGAATTTCTAAAATCCAATCCACATCACATAAGGCCTCATTTGAAATTTTATGCTCAAATTGAGATAGAAAAAAGATGTTTTATTTCATTTCTAAAGGGATTTCTAGTCCTTAAGGGTTGATTTACATGACCAATGAAATTATCATTGAGATTATTTCTATGAAACGATTTATTTAGGATTTTTAAAACATGTTCATCAACATAAGGTCAAAATTCTTCTTGGGTAAATATTTCAGAAACATCTTCTTGAGTATTTCCATTTTCACAACAGTTTTCAATCAATATTCATTAATCAGTTTGTGAAAACACATCATTTTATGTAGGAAGAGGATGTTTGAAATCAAAAGGATTAATTTAATAAAATTTATCTTGTCTCGTTTCTTAAATAGTACAAGTGTTTCTGTTAAAACCACTATAATACTTATGATAAGTGGAATAACATAAAAATATACTTTTATTGGATTAGGGTGACAATTTATGTAAGTTATCTTTAGTATTCAATATAAATTAATTTAATCCAAATATAATGTAGTAGGAATAATTTAGGATTTATCTAGTACATAATTAATAAGGAGTTATATTTATAAAAGGTCTAGTTAAAAATCTATTTATAGTATAAGATTGAGTAAAAATAGATTACAACTTAAAATGATTAGAAATTGAGTACCCTTTCAATATGGTTCTTGTAATTTCAAAAATAATATGATTTATTCTTTTAACAAAACCATTTTGATGATGGGTTATTAGAGATGAATTTTTTTGACTAATACCATTGTTTAAAAAAAATTCAAAATCATAATTTTAAATTCTCCGCAATGAACAATTAATTTATTTATTAGTGGTAGGTTTTTCTCATTTTTAACATAGTATATAAATGTTTTGAAATTTAAGAATTACTTTATATTTCATTTGTAGAAAATATACCCCTATAAATATAGTTTAGTTATCAACTAAAACAAATATTATGTATTTTCCACTAATGCTTCTACTTTCTATGGGACAAAGAGATCCACGTGCACTAACTACAATGCATTAGAAGTTGATAATTAATTAATTCATTTAAATTATGTTTTAGGTTTATTTCCATTTTTAAAAGGGTCATATACGTTTAATGAATCAATTATGAGATCTAGTATATCTTTAACAATTATTTTTTTAAGAGTTTACAAAGGATTCTAGGATTACAGTGTCCTAACCTACTATGCCATAACTATTACTGCTATTTTGTTTCACTTATGTAAGGTTGGTCTTGGATATTAATGTATTACAAGTTTTGTTTTTAAAAATTTTCAATCCTATGAAGAGAAAAAATAAATTCATCTATGTAACTGAGAATTAATCATTTATCAACCCTAAAATTTGCAGGGAAACCTTCATCACATAATTAACATATGCATATATGGTTGTTCTTAATATTTCAAAAAAACATAAAATTTTAAATTTAAACATTTCCTAATCAAACAATATATCATATACCAATGATCCTCACTTGAAAGTTATCTCTAAAGGTAACTTTTCTACTATTTATATCAATGATCTTTTCAAAGATGTTTTTATTTCCAGTCATATGTCGACAACATCACTATCCATGTAAAGCAAATTATTGTTGTTGAAACACTATTTATTTTTTTCAAAATGTAAAAATTAGAAATTTTGAACCCAAACTTGTTTGGATTAAAATTTTTTGATAAAAGATCATTAATAATACTCACTTGTTCTCAAAAAATGAGCTTTATGAAAGCTTAAACATTTGGTTTTATTATGTGAAAAATTTGTTTCCAATTTCAACCACATTAATACATGGTTAAAATTAGAGCAATTTGAGGAACAAAATAATTATGCATAGAAATATATTTTGAATGATTATAACCAATTTTTGAAAAAAAATCTTTAGATGAGGAGTTTGTGAATAAATTTTATCAAATTCGTTCCTTCCAGATGAACATTTTATGAATTTTTCTTAAGAGATAAAATTTTATATTTTAGTCTAATGAATAATTTTTCATTCAAAGAGGATTTTTTTTGGAAATTAATTTTTAAACATTTTCCTTTGAAACAAGTGGTTCAATGTCCATAGAAATATTATCCTTCTCAAAATTTACTTCCATAATTTTTTTTAAAATATTTCCAAAATCAATATTTTTATTAAAAAAATATATTAAAAGATATGATACAGATTTTGTAAGGATAGATATTCTAGAATTTTCATTACCAAGATTTTTCTTGATATTTAAATTTTCTTTCACATGTAGCTTGGAAAATCAGGATACAACATCAATAAAGGGAAAATTATCCTCTGTTGAGGAATAATATTCATCTGAAGATTAAAAATATTTCTCATGAGGTTAGTTGACATTTATTGATAAATTTGTAATATATTTTTCATTGGGTAGCATAGTCATGGGATAATTATTTTCTATAGTTAACATGGGAACAAGTCCAATATTCTTATAACTAGAAGATTAATAGTCAAATGATTTTTCTAATGAATCACCACCAATAGCACTCCAAGTATAATATTCATCCAAGGAATTCTTTGTCATAAAATTGTAATAATTTTGTTTGTTTGTTTAAAAATGTTTATCCTTTCAATATTTCCTCTTATGAAAAGAAAAATATTGCTTAATATGACCTTATCATTGACATTATAACATGTTACATCTATGTGTATCTTGTTATTTCTATCTTTCATTTTGAATATATTATAAAAATCATTCATTCCAACAATAGTTTACATTGTTCGTGTAATATTGGATAATTACTTATCTAAATTATCACATTCACTAGATGCTGATATAACAACAGATTTCTTGTATTTGGATTTTATTACCCATTATTTTTTCTATGATTTAGATGTAGTAGTAAAAGATTCACATTATTTTCCATTCTTGTTCATATTAAAATCTTCAACTATTATCATTATTTTCTCATGTTGTAAGAGAGTACCAAATAATTAATCAATATTGGATTTAGTAACATTAATTTTCCCATAAATATGTTAATTTTTTAATTCCCACTCATTTGGAATTATATTAATTATCATGTCCACATAAACATCATCATCTAGACCTTTTTCTATCATATATTGAGTAATATGGAAAACTTTCATAAATATTTTTTGAATCATTCTTACTTGTTCTCCATAGGTAAAAAACCATAATATTCAGCTCAAATCATGTCTCTTCTTATTTCTATATCTTCAAATGTACAAAAATGTGAAACTTCTAGTTTCATTTTGATATATATGGCTGCTTCGCGTGGTGATATATGACTATATATATTTATTGTCATAGAACATAACAATGTACTGTGTACCTTATAATTTAGTTTATATTCTATTTTCCCTTGGTTGATGATTGTTCAGACTTCATTGTCTAATATTTTATAATCTATAGTGCGAATCAAAAAATTATATACACTAGTATAAATAACAAAAAAACATCATTGAATCTCCCCAATACTCATAATAATTCCCATAAAAAATAGTTGGTATAGATTGTATTAGATAAATTCATTTTTCCACTCCACATAGTTGTTTAGTAAGTAAATATAAACAACGAGTTTATTACATTAATAAAATTTTATAATATAATGAATTAAATAATGTAAAATTAATTAGTTAAAACCTCCTCTAATACCAATTCATGGATTGAAATATTGATGTAAATTTAAATGAGATGACACAATACAAGAGGGAGGGTAAATTTTTTAAATAACTGTTTTGTATTTAACCTTTTAATAAGAAACTTAGTTTAATAGGTATTAAACCAATGCAATTCAAAAAAATAATTTTTTTAACTGGTCTAGGATACAATGGATATGATATGATATAATACCATATGTGATAAAAACAATTGTATTTGAATTGAATACAATGATCAGTGTATAAAAAATGTAAATGATTCTACCATACATTTTATAGAATCTCTTAAAAATATATAATTAATTTATATTAATTTAAACAATTACAATTG
Source organism: Viscum album (assembly GCA_963277665.1). Lineage (NCBI taxonomy): Eukaryota > Viridiplantae > Streptophyta > Magnoliopsida > Santalales > Viscaceae > Viscum > Viscum album. The sequence continues at coordinate 1,141,905,692 of OY728166.1, forward strand.
AAAATATAATGAATATAAAGTTGAAATAAAAGGATTATATTTGTATTACCCATAACTATGGAAAAATAATTGGTATTGCAATTTTATTATCACAAAGAGTAGGGTATCCTTTCAACTAGGATAAAAGGTCAGTCTTACCACCATCCAGGTAAGACCTTGAATCAATGATTGTCATGTATGTCTTCATATCCATTGAAGCCCTCGATTAAGAAGGAAATTGAAACCTGTGTCTTCCAAATACTTGAAATACCTTACTATAATGATCATAATCCTTATCTTCCAATCTCCAGAATCCATTAATTTTTATCACAATGATCAGTTGCAAAAAAATCAATTATTGAAATACATGGACTGGGAACAAGATTTTCACATCTTGTATGTTCAATTATTTTATCATGAAGAAAGATATAAGTAACACAATATCTCTCTAAAACATTGAAGATGCAAAAGTTTTTTCTATAGTTTGAATGACCGCCTATTTTCAGGACATAGGTTTCAACGGTCCTATTTCCTTTACCAGTCATATTTCTAAGGAAAATTTGGATGATATTATACACCTTCCACTATACCGATCAAAATAAAACACAATACACGACCCCATTTTGATTGGTAAATAACTAAATTCACGACATAATTTTGGATAGTATATAGTCAGTAGAAGTGTATGAAATACTTAGTATGATTAATTATAATGAGAAACATGTATACTGTATTATAGTAAAAGATGTGTATGATGTATAAAATTGTTACAAAGAATATTATAGATAAGAAACATAGCATAGTAACAATGCATTACGTGATTACAATACATATCATAGATACAAAACATAGTATACTTACTATTTATTATGTGATTATGATGAGTAACATAATTATGATGTATATCATTGATAGGATAAACTATTATGATTCATTATTTGAATGCAATTCATATTATGGTTACGATGCATATCATAGTTATGAAACATTGAAGTTACAATGAATAATATGATTATGATGTGTAACATAATTACTATGTATATCATGAATATGATACATGGTTAGGATTCATAACATTAATACAGTGCATATCATTATTATGATAAATTTCATGATGGCAATGCATATCGTTATTATGATAAATATGGTTACGAAAATATAGTATGTCATTATGATTGTAAAATAAATTCTATGACTAAAACAACATATGTTATTATGATTAGACTCCATATATGTTGTTACAATAGTAAGACAATAGTATATGAATAAAATTTTAAACAAAATCATATTATTAATATTTAAGACAACAACATTTGATTATGATGTAAAACAAAACCATATAATTAGGATATAAAACCACATGAAATTTTTTATTTCTAAAACAAAAAGATGAATTTAAAAGTCAATCCACATTTAGACTCAACTTGTTTCAGCCGATGTAACCAATAGTTCATGTCTCAATCATGTCATGATTGGATAGTTAAGGTATCATCATTAATCTATATATTAAATCAAAATTACGCTGATGTTAAAATATTTAAAATCAAAAATTCAACCAGATTATAAAAATTTATCCTATAAAATGTAATAGATCAAAATAAATAAATGAAATTATTATTTAACAAATTAAAAATAAACACCACAAATTATTACATAATCATGAAACACCCAATTTTGGTTTCTAGTAGACTTGATAAACACGAGAAAAATATTCACAAGTACAAGTTGTATATAAAATTAGTCAAATCACCACATATCATATTATAAATCAATCATTCTAATGAGGAATGTAATGTTACACCATAATCATTCCTAGAAATGAACCCCACATGGAATGGTATATGCATGAAATGTAAATCTCTAAGTTTCCATAATGTGGATTGTAATGATACGTCATAATCATTCTGAGATATGGGTAAAATAACACAAATATCATAAATCATTAAATAATGGAAATAATAATATTGACATAAGATGATATATTATTAAACTATAACAATGAACAAAATGTGAAGTAATCTCATCCCAGACCACATGTACTTTTCCCAATGCATGGGTTAACCACTACTAGAAACATCTGTTAGATATGATCCAACACATTACTAGTATCAAATCTACTAGTCCAAAATTTTAAAATAGAAGGAAACAATACACATATGATCCAACTTTGTAATATCATTAAACTAACTATAAAACTATTATTTTCACTTGTCACCACATGGACTCAAGTGCACTTCCATCTTTGTTAGAGGCATCCTACTAGTATAGAGGGACCAATGTTGATATGGTGTGGAGGGTAAACCATCTTGATCTGAGTAAGACATTGCTATATAAAAATAATAACAATAGAAATCAGGAGTAGAATTAATAAAAAAATTAATAGAAGTTGAATAATAATAATAATTGATAAACTGAAATGATGGAAAACACCAAAAATTTAAACCATTAATTCATGTCCACATGATTCTAAATTAAACAATAAGTAAAAAAATATAAGATGATACAAAAACATATAGTAGGAATAATCCAAATATGAAAGGATGTATCCATGATAATAATTAGTTCCAGCTCAGTGTTGTGCTCCTAAATACCATAATCAGGAACAAGAATAACAACATGAACATTATTCAATGAAGAAGCACCTTTAATCATGATATATGATTGGGTACCCTAGTGAAATGGAGGCCTGAATATGGTGTGTGATATATCCTATAGTCTATCACAAATGGTTTCATAGTCTATCAAGTACATAAATATAAAATATTGAAGTGTTCTAGTATGACAAATTGGAAATAAATGAACAAATGCAAACTATTTTAATTAGGTGACTAAGGGACACCTAGCTGACCATATTTACTTCATACTAATCTATAATATCTCTAAAATTGATCAAACTATATTGATACAATGTAGAAATATGTATATATATATATATTACTAGTATTTTTGCATAATTTATAGGAATCCTATATAGGCTGTCATTAATTTCATTTGTAGTCGTAGACTGAACCAAACAATGATATTTTAATTTTAGGACTAATACATTTTATTTTAAATTTAAAATTTTTAGAATTTCATTGAAACAATATCATGATTTTAAATGATCGTCTTCATGGGCCCATCTGGGGATATCCATATTGAGGAACATAAGTATTTTCAATAGGACCATTAAAAGTACCATACATCATAAATTTCCATCCAAGGAGAATTATAATTTCATCCCAAATATCACTCCAAGCATGGTGAAAAGAATAAACCTATGAGCTCATCCCATGTATAATACATTTTTGACTGAGTATCACTTGCAACGTGGAATAACTATCATTCCATCGAGCCCATCCTTGGTAACTCACTAGGGGAACCATTTTCATCCATTGCTATGTAAAAACATTCCTATTGGGATAATGTCCAAGGAATCCTATAATGAATCCATGTATCAATACCATTGTAATATAAATCAAGTAACATATGAGCATGTCCTTGGTTTTCTATAAAATTAAAACATATGTATAACTTATGGAATGATATTTTCTCAATAGTCTATGATAACATCCATGGTGTCCTATTAAAAATTACTAAAGTATCACTCAAGGCATACTTGATTCATTTTTCAATTTAAATTTAATGACATAGGAAGGTTATGATTGTAAAATTACACATAACTTGTCATTTATACATTACATTGACCATGCCCATTTACCATTATAATTTATGAACATTAATTCAATGTACATTATCAGTCCATTAACATTAAATATAATTAATTCAATTTAATTCACTCTATATATTATAGAATATGGCATACCACAAAATATGGTTTCATTATAACATATCGAGAGATTATAATTAATTTTTAATCTAATAAAATTTCACTAATACCTTTTAATATTATTTGTTCATAAAATATAAAAAATGACCATAGAGTGATCAAAATAAGACATTATAAATAAATCATTAAAAACATTATCAATAAGGATGTCCTTATATCCCCAAAAAGTAGCAAGTCGTTGACACAAATATGATACACCCAAGGGGTGGTTCGTGTAGAGGTTAATAACATAAATTTTTATAAAATATGATAAAATGACCATATGAACAACAAAATTGTAAAAAATATATTAAATTTAACATTTATTAGGTGAATTATGTAATGCCTGGTAGATGGTAAAACTATGTGATTCATATACACTAAAACTATGTGGTAGAAAATGCTATATTCCACCAACCATAACCCAAAGATTCTTATGTTTTCCAAGATTTGGGATTGATTTTTTCCATTTAGAGAGAAATTTAATAAAGGTACAATCACCCTAAAAATTTGGTCAATTATCTCGCATAGAGACTACACAGAAAATAGAAATATGAAAAATTAATGGAAGGGGAAGATTAATAGACATATAAAGGTATAGACAACATGAAAAATGAAGGTTGAAATGGTCATTTAATGATGGTGTTTCCTTCATACCATTGAGGAGGTTGAGGAGGATCTCAAGTTGAAGGGTGACAGGTAATGAAAACAATATAGATGAGAGGAGGAAAAATAATTTATATGTTGTTGGGGAAATAATGATTTGTCTTTTTCTAACCTTATATGGTCTACTTATATCAAATTGTGATCATATGGTATATGTGAACATTTTGAGAAACCATAGGAAAAAAACTTATTTATCATCTATTAAAATGATTGTAACTATCACATGCTCATACAATATTTTAACAACCCAGAGTTTATGAATGATATTTTTCACATGAAATTAATTTTTGTAATAATATAGTATATAAAGAAACCAAAAAAATATTTAATTATTAAAAATTATTACATTAATTTAAATAATGTTTATTAAAATTCAAAAAATTACAATTTAATTAAAAAAAATATTGAATATTAAAGCTAAAATGGGAATATATGGATCGCCATAGTCTACAAGAGTCAACACCCCATTACCAATACTATTGAAAATAAATAAAATAGTAAACCATGAAAAACAAAAAATGGAAATTTATAATAATGAGAGGAATTGAGTTGAATGTTTTGTGATTAATTAATTGGAATATGTAAGAGGTAATGTTATTATTTTAACAGTAATGTGATTATTGGAAATAATAACATGGAAATTTGACATAGTTACATGACCGTTCGGAATACTCTCATGACTGTTGGAATAGTAATTTTACTGGAAAATAATAATTTTAGATATTTATAATATTTATCAGGATTACCTAATGAAAATATTATTATTATAATGTTACAAAATAAATATATAGATTAATAAAATTAAATTAAATATATCACCTTTTAATAAATCTGTTCGTTGAATTATTTCATAAAAAAGTAAAAAAAATTATTAAAAAATTATGCAACCTATAAAAAAATTTACCCTGATAAAATTTATATCATTTTTAGGATCAATATTTCATAATTTTGATTTGGGTTATTTTTTCATAATGTTCTAAAATACCTCAATTTTCAACTGAATTGAAAAAAAACTATTTTTAACAGAGATTATGTATTATAAATTAAATTATTCATGATATAATACTTATAAACTAAACTATATTACATGAGGTTATTCCATGATATATTTTATTTCATAAATGATTCCTTTAAATATAATAATATTTATACCAAACATAAGAATCACTTCACAAAACGTAAAGTCATTATTGATTCTTAAACAAACAATTTTAATTTTTTCAATATCACTTTTTAATAAACAAATAAATTAGATTTATAAATGGGATTTAATGTCTCGAAATTGTTATATTAAATTTATCTATGATTTAAATTTTAAAAAATTCACAATTACATTTTTTTAACATTGATATAATATGTTATTCAATATTTTAATCTAAAAATAAACAGCTCCTCAAATATAAATAAAAACAATACCTCTCCTTGGAAAACCACTAATCACCCATATTCCAATTCATATCATCTACCAAAATCTTTCATCTCATGACACTAAGAATACAAAGGAATTTTTTACTGTAAACAAACTCTAATCATTTAGAGATATTTAGTTGCGTAAAAGAAAAGTTACACTCAAGATTATGTATGTTTTAATCACATCTTCTTCTGCATATTTATTAATATTATTATCGTTATTATATAATGACCCCTTTAATAGAAATGACATAATATATTAATTAGGAACTAATTTAACATTATATTAATGATTGTATCCAATTATGAGTATCATATTTCCTATGGGTATAAATTTTAATCATATCATTATCACTCCCATGAAAATGTCCCATAAAATGTCAGTAATCCTCCAATAGAGACATGTCAGTTACAACACTTATAAAAGTCATCACGGAAGGATATTATTAATTGTATAAATTGTATAATAATTTATTTATTTATATCATTATATCCTGAAAATATTTATTCAAATTATTAAATTACATATGACAAAATCACGAAATCGAAAAAAATAATGATATTATTATGTAAAATATGATATCAAAATTAATTCCCTAATACATAGGTTATTTAGAAATTTAATAAAATAAATATAAGTATTAAATATTTTAAATATCAAAAAAAATTTCATCTTGATAAATGTTCTTATAATTCTATGGTTATTATTTAGTATGCACAAATGTGATGAAATAATGTAAGAATATAGGTTTGGGGATACTCAAATCCAATTCATTTTCATTGGGTTATCCCACTTTCATAATAGAAATTGAATGTATAAACCTTTATTTCTCATTAAAAAATATTTCATTATTTTTCAAATTTATTTTTGGGATATAAATGATTCATACCTGATGTAATTACGAATACAATGATTTTTAATAAAAACTATTCTTCCCAAAACCGATTTTTCACTCCTCTTGATTTATTTCTTCCTCATTTAGGAATAATGATTCTTATAAAAAATATTTTTTTACTTTTATATTTTTAACCCCTTATGATTTAATTAAATAATTATTGATAAATCCCTTATGAAACCCATTCCATTTCATGGGTTAATTCATAACAATGATTATAAAACATTCAATGTTGACTTCATTATTCTGTAAATAACAATACTTGATGGGTGTGCATAGAAAATTTTAGTCCTACAAGTCATTGGGAAATGTGATGAATCTCATAATAAAATATATAATATTCACGAACATATTTATAGAATTTTTTAAAATGATGATGTTTTTTTATTAGTTTATAATATGCATGTATATGATGTTATATTTGTTCAAAACTATATGTGGTATTTGACCACTATGAAATGATGATTATTTTTCATGATATAGCACATTAAATGAATTTATCACATGTTTCCCTCATGATATTAATGATAATCTAATGATTATGATATGATGATAATGATTGTCCTCACCCATGTTATATTGATTTATATCACTTATTCACCCTCTTATAGGAATATTAGCTCACCCCTTTAATTGATGTATATTCGCAGGTGATTAATTGTATTTAAGAGAGTGTGATATTTTGATGGTATATATTAATGTTTCAAATGAACTTTTATGTTTTATTATGATCTTATTACATATGAGCCTAATTTTACTATGATAATAAACCTTTTGATCATGGATTTGTATCTCTATTATGATTTTTATCATAAAAATATGTAAAATTAAAATAAGGGAAAATATGGTCGCTAAAGTTTGTATTAGATCCTGTTTTAGTTAATTTTGGAAGTATGATTATAGAACATAAGGGAAACCCTTAATATAAGTCTAACTATATACAAATAACATTTTTTTTGGAAAAGGAATAAATCATTGAATTCTAAAATATATATACTTTGTGTTAATTATTTTAACCAATTAATTATTCATTCTTTGTCAACTTCTGTTTAGAAAATTTATATATTATAAAATTAAGGGAATAATATGAAACAATAATGAAAAAATATCCACATCTATTCTCAATAGAGAAGATGAATTTAAATTTTTGTGACATGTTTTTTAATGGGGTAATAATCTAAAAAACTATAATTTATAAAAAAATCTTGAATTAAATGTGCATTATAATATAATATCTAAAAAGCCAATAAAATATTATTTCATTAATATGCACAGTTACATTAATCCACAATAAAACCAGTTAAAATTAAAATAATTACATTTAGAAATAAATATAAAATAAAAAAATATGGATCTCCCCTATCTAAATGAATCATTACCCAGTCATCTAGCACTAAAAAGAAGAAATGAAATATCAATAAACCATTCCACGTACTATAAAATTAATATATAGAATCTTAAGTGTAATTTCATTCATCATTGATTAAATAATTCTATTGAAAATTTAATAGGTAATGTGATCATTGAAATAGTAATGCAGTTGTTGGAATTAAAACCTTACCATTGAAAATAGAAACCAGGCTATTGTGAGTAGTAATATGACTGATGGAATAAAAATTTTAACTAAAAATAATAAAATATGATATTAAAAATATTTATAATTATTTATTTAAGTAAGAATGTATATTATAATCAAAAAAGTATGATGACTGAAAAAATTAAAATATTAGTTCATTTTTTATAAAATCAATTTTTAATTATTTCATAAAAATAATAATTATTATATTGAAAATTAATATTACTAACGAAATTTGTTTTATAAATTTAATTTAAATTTTTAAATATAATTGGGTTAATTTTCTAACAGTAATTGTTTTAAAATTTTATGAAATACCACTATTTTCAGGTGGATAGTAAAAATACAGTTTTTCAAAAAATAGGTGTATCTGAAAATATATCATTCAGGATGAAATAATGATACTATAATTTATATAAAATTTTGTTTTGACATGTTATATTTTATTTAAAAAATGATTCATTGAAATATAATGAATTTAATTTCAAAACCTACAAAGCACATTCGAAAACCTATAGTAAAAAGTGATTCCTTAAAATAATAGTTTTTTTTAAAAAAAATATTATTTTTAATAAAATAATGAACAATAGTTTTAATGTAAATTTATAGTATTATAAACATTTAATGGTTTTTTATATCTTATATATATTGTGAAAAAGTTATTTTTACATGTTTAACATTTGATATAATATTTTATTCAATATTTTATTCTAAAAATACTCCTTTTCTCAGGTAAAAATAACCCCTCTCCATCCCCATGGACAACTACTCATCTATTAATTTACAAATACAAAACAAATCTAAAATCCTCCAACTCTAGCCCCATACAACACACATGGATGTTTTGGGGTAAACCAACTCTAAACATCATGGTATTTGTAGTGGCGTACAAGAGGAGCTACCGAAAGGATTATGTTTCTATCGACTCTTCTTCTTTATTACAAATTCTCCAATTATTTATTTTATTTACCACCCCTATCAATAAAAACCTATATAAGGTTAATTAGGTAGTAATTTAATATTATATTAATTATTTTAACCTAATTTATGTATCATATTTAATATATCTAAATTTTAAAATTCTCATACCAAGGACCCTGACAATGTCTCATCAAAGGTCGGTTATCCACTGACAAAAAATATCCATGATAATACATATAACCATAATAATGGAATTATATTATTAATTTAATACAATACATAATAATTTATTCATTTTTTTATAATCATTTGTATTCAATTATACTATGTTATAAATTTCCATTAACAAAATAGAGAAATCAAGGCATTATAAGATCATTTTAATTAAAACATTATATCAAAATGACTACCCTATAATTGATAAAATTGAGAAATATAATAAAATTACTATAATAATTAAATATTTGAATTTTTTACATAATTTTATTCTCGGATGATGATTCAATAAATAAACATTTATTATTTAGGGTAACAAAAATGTTGAAATAAAGCTGTAATAAATGTAATGGGATTATCGAACCCAACTCCATTTCCTCAGGGTTTCCATTCATCATTAATTCTACTATATCAATACTCATATATTGTTCCATAAATATCATTTCCATATTATTCCCATTTATTTCTTCGCATAGAGATGTTTCCATCGTGATTTTATGAAAAAAACATGGATTTTCCAAAAAAAATCATTCTAAAACATATCTTTTTCTCTACTTAATTTTTTCTTATTCACACAGAAATGATTATTCTTATAGAAAATAGTTTTTACATTTTTTAAATGATATAAAAAATTTTATTCAATAAATCATGATTTATGAAATCCTTATAAACCCAATTCCTAGTTATGGGTTAATTTATGATAATAATTGTATTTTTTTCAATGTGGGGTGAGTTATTATGTAAAATTCTGGACATTATAGGTATGATCAGAATAATAGTTCCCTTATATGAATTTTATAATATGATTTTTCACAGTATATATTTTGTAATATTCAAGAACATGATTCTATATTAGTTTACAGTGATGATTTCTTGATTATGCACATATGTTATGCATGAACATGATGCCATCCTTGTTCACTACTATGTGTGGTATTTGACTACTATTACATGATGATTTAATTTTTGTAAATTTTCTCATTAAATATCTTTGTCAAATGTTTCCCTTGATAAATGAATTATGATATTATGCTTATGACATAATTATTATTATTATTCTTAGCCATGTTATACTGATTCATTTCCATTATTTATAATCTTACCATCCTTTTAGATTACCAATTTCATTGATGTATATACTCATGTGATTCTATGTACAATTTTTACCATTATCTTTTAATGATAAAAATGAAGTATTCAAAAAAAAAGTTTTATTATGTTCATATTTTATATCATCCTAATTTTCCCAGTTTTATATACAATTTGATACATAATTTGTATCTATATAAGGTTATTTATCGTAAATATGATGTAAATTATGGTTGATTTACTCTTGGTGTGTACATATTTCCAATGATATATATCACCCTCAATCTCTATTTAAAGGAATAATTAATTCTTTTAGATGGTTGCACAGTTTACTGAAAACCATGTGCCCATGTTAGCTTCTCCCAATTTGGAGGTTCTTGATCAGGATGATCCCAAAACATGAAAAAACCCCCATGGAACTTCTAAAGACATTTTCAAAAACTAAAAACAGTTAATTAATGTGTTTCATCTCTTTTAATCAGAATCCATAAATCAGCATAATGAACAGACCATCCACTAATTGGTAAAATTAAAAATCATTGAAAATTTCCCTTGGCCTAAAAATGGGATGTCACATCATGGGGAGATTTATTATCCAATAACAATACTATGTAATAATTATTAATTTTCTAATTTATATATTTATGAATAATAGGGTAATTTGGGTTTGTATTATTTTTTATTTTGAATATAATATATTAATTAAATAAAATACATATATTTTTTCGAAAAGGGGTTTTTCCTGGGTTTTGTAAACATCAGTTCATCATTATCCATTCATGTGTATTAATAATTTATTGATTATATACTCAAAATATTTCAAATAAAAACTCCCTAAAAATCAATTGTATAATGTATTGAATATTTTATAATATCCTAGGGATACAAAAATTCACCTCTTATACATAGTTTTTTGGTGAATATTCCATAACATTCTATATACCAATAAATTCCAATTAATATATATATATATATATAATTATTATATAAACCCTCTTCATAAAAACATATATGATATTAGATAACATATAGTGGTGATAAATAATGAGTATATAGTTGAATGGGGTACAATGAAATAACCATATGATAAGTAAAATGGTACCATTTTCCCTTGGAAGACCCACTACCTCCTAAAAAACAAATCAAAACATAAAAAACTGATGAAACAGGATGTAGGATAACATTGAAGAAATCCCCTACTGCACATACCCTTGTAATAAATTTTCAATCATTTGTTATTATATGACATTGTGATGGGATACTATACAATAAAAATGTGTAATGTATAGAAGAATGTATATTGTTTATAATTTAAAAAAATTGAATATAGAGTGAAAATCTTATATTAATTTAGTTATAAGATATATTCCTTACAATGGGATGATTGATTATTTAAATATGAAATATAATAGATTATGAGTGTCAAGAATTAGTCAAATATTAATGTGTTTAGTGAGAGATTTCATCCATTTATCTTCATTCTTGATCTTTGATTTTAATTTTTTATTCCCCAATTATCTTTATTTCTCATATTCATGGATAATGATTATTTAGAACTAGTGTATAGTTATTAAAAGTTTTTTATTAATAGATTTATTATTTATGTATGAATACATCTTCATAGAATATAACATTGATTTATAATGAAATTAATGTTCCAAATATATGGAACATAATATTCCAAAAATCTACTTATTCATGTTCAAATTGAATTTTAGCTAAGTAAGAAATCATTAATAATGATGTATATGACATAGAACCGCATTTTATGTTCCATCCATCCTTATATAAAAATTAACTAATCCTTATTTATACCATGGTATTATATTTTTAATATTACATGGGTTGTGACCAACATTATTTTTTATTCATTAACAATAGTATAATTTTATATATATTATAAAACACCTACACTAACCAAATGGATATCCATTAGTTGTGGTGTTATTCTGAAGTATAATTTTTATTTGATATTGAAATCTCATCTGAGGCCTCACATAGAAATTTCATGGTTAACTTGGCATGCACCCAAACCCGATGGGCCATACCACAGATGATGACTTTGGTGTTAACATAATTTTATTATTGTGTGTGAGACCATAGTTTCACATGAAAAGACCCTTTCCCAAAAGGATATGGTAGTTTAATTTCATCCAACAAACAGAACATGATTTCCCTTACTATAACTAGAAATAAATAAGGGTTGTATACACTAAATGATGGCTTCATTCAACCAACCCCTTTCCACTCAAATGGCCACCACAAATTGAGAATTTTCAAAGACCAATGTACTATAGAAAATGAATAATTTTGCGCATAAGGACCTTCTAATCACATGGTTTTTTTCACCAAGATGCTAGGATATCACCTATAATTAGAAGCAACCCCCCCCCCCCTTATAGGGAGAGGCTATTAGGAAGATGAAACTCCACTTTTGTGCATGCATGTAATCCTATTCCATGAAAACGTTAAACATGGACCACTCAATGTAGAGAATCTTTTCCGATAGACCTCCTTTTGGATAAAATAAGTCATGTCCCATAATTGAGTAATCCTTACACAACTCCACAAAACATATCTCAAGTGCACACACATGACCTTCTTGTAATCATCCCTATGATGTGTCCAACTTCAATCCTACATGCACATACCCTTATAAACTCATTGGAATTCTGTTGTTATATATCCCCCTTATTGTGATATACTGTGTGAAACCCTCCCAAAATGCATGAAATAACCTATGGGTCCTAGATCCAATGCTACCTATGCTTCTATATGATACATTCCTTTATCTGTTACTTCTATGAATAGTTATGCTAATGATTGTTTCTCATAATCATAGGGATTCATACATTTATCCCATGAGCTACCTCTGTATCAACCCCATGATTGAACACTCATTCATGGTAGTGACAACATCATTTCCCCCTAATGAACATGTGTGGTGGTCATGTAATCCCTAGGAATGGAATATTTAGGGGAATATTTTCCACATTCTTCGAGAAGAAATATTAGGACAAGTAATCAACTCTCCTGACATAGTGCCTCAACAAATGTGAGCATGAAAATGTCTACATTGTATGATGTAAAACTACCAAGTTCCACATCATAGTCATATGATGAAAAAATGCATGAACAAAATCTGTGAATCATGACATTATACAACTTTTTTATACATCTAAGACCTATAATGTTAAATTGAATAGAAATTCCCACATAAAATGACATATAACTGTATCCTTACCCTTTTAAATAAGAAAGGGATGACATATGTGTGAGTTGGATGGGATGACCCACATCGCATCTTCCAAAAGTATTCAATAAGTACCTATCACAATGAATGAGATCCTCTAGGAAGCGTCCAACAGTAATCCCCATCCCTATCATCACAGATCCTAGAAGAATGAGGAAATCTAAATGCATAGTCCCCACACCTTCCCTCGTTAAATATTTTTCCATGACATGAGCATCCTTACTACATGTGAATCCATTGTTTGTTCTAATATAATTGGTAAATAATATGTGTGACATCATCCCTCCACGGGATACTTCTCCCCAAAAAACCTGAAAAACCATTTTGATCATCCATCTGAATCAACCTCCTGGGGTTTTTTGATTGATTTGGAAACTTTTAGGCTTGTAATCTTTTCTCATAGGGACACACCTTCCAGATCAACTTCCATGGGTATTTTAGATTCACACCATCAAATCATAAATAAAGATAATTCTATTTAACCTTCCAGTTCAATCTCTTTGGGAATTTTTATTCAACCATTTAGGTGTAAAAGCATCCCTCCTAAGGATATAATTCTAAGATCAACCTCCATGGGGCATTATGATCCACAAACACTAATTCATATTAAGGGGTATTCTGATCAAACTTATGGATCTGTCTCAAAGGGTGTTCTAATATATAACCCTTGACCTACTTCAAGGAGAATTCTAATTAAAAATATGTGATCTACCCCCAATTTGTATTCTGATACATCATTAAACCTTCATGGTGTGACATCATACCTCATAGGGATAAACACCCACTAGACCCTTCTTATGGGACAACCTCGTCCACAATGTCGGATATGCCTCCATGAGGCCTTCTAATCCATCTATATTATCCTCACAATACCCTAACCCTAGGACCATCTCTAAAAGAGGTTAAACTCGTTCATCAGTCTATATAAACTAGCTATTTTAATCCATCTCCACGATATTATAAACTCATGTCCCAATCAATATAATTTATAGACTCAAATCTGTATCTATGGAAGGTATAAGTTGTGACCTGACCCAAAATACCTACACAATGAAAAATATGGGTTTCATGGGATGAAATGTCTTATAATTCATAATATAATGGAATTAATTACCTCTTTATTAACACAAAAAACCTTGGTTTTGATGGAAAAATATTCCTCACATGAGATGGCCTCCTAATAAGAACATTCATGGGTGACGAATGTACACAATGGTCGTACATTCCAAACAATTAAAAAATGTGACTACACTCTTAAATAAATGATTATACCCTACCATTAAAAAGTAATGTAATTATCCAATGTCCACAAATATATGGAATATGGAAAGAGTTCCATGATCTTGAATTATATTCATGAGCGAGACCCAGAATAGGAGATAACATATAAGGAGGAATTCATGGATGAAGGAACATACACCCCAACATCCAATTTTTTGTCATAGAGAATAAATAATCGATTTATGTGATGAAAATTTCCCACCATTAGATATATGGAATGTAGGTATTGAGTAAACAGTTTACACATGCATCATGTTTATATATAGATGGAATCATAGATAATGTGATTGAAAAAGAAATGGTTGACCCGATGTGAAACTATTCTTCTCGACATGGGGACCATTACCATATGAGACATTTTGTTTAGGATGTCACAATATAGAAACATATAGTTACAGGTATAACAAAAATAATAGTAGGACCGACATGGAACTGATAATCGGATTGGGGTATTGATTGTTGGGTATTATTGGTTTGCATCATTATTAGCGAGAATATTTATCTACGTTATAATATTGGATGATGCTAGGGAAATAGAAATAACAATCATTGTACTAGTATTAATCGATAAATCAACATCAGTTACATGAAAATAATTATTCGAATCCAACCATACAACACATATAAGAACCATGGTATGGGAATAAATGATGCTAAAATCATACATAACCACTCTTGCACAATAACGTCCACTATGACTTGCACTATGAATTCAACTATCTGAGATGAATTTACAATATCACCCTTAGAGATCATTAAATATAGGGTTTCTGAAACAATTCAAGTATGATATGAGTAGGAGTGGTTTAATAACACATGCTATATGGCTTGGAAAGTCCTAGAGGTGTTAGTTCTTTGCTAAAATTGTTTTCCCCAAGGTTTTCATTGTTGGAATCCACCCCCAATTCCAACATAATTTTTTTGGTGTCTCGACACAGTTATATATTATAAATATATCCACAGTATAGTAGGTGGGGCATGTCAGAAATCTTATACATGAATAATCCCCATGTTCCACAGAGGATGGCTCCCAAGAAGTCGTTTCAGCATAGGAAGTGACTGGTCCCTCAAGTTGAAGAACATGTGGAATTTTCCCCTACTCCACAGACACTAGTATAATGAACCCAAGGAAACATCAAGTGAATTATTAAAATGATTATTAAATAAGGGTATCATTTTTTATGTCACCATTGTCCCATGAGACCACCTATGTATCCCACCAGATCATTGTAATAGGAGGCAAGGGATCCACCTTTTCTTGATTGGGATCCAGACACCATCCACCTCATTCGAAGGGTGGATTGACTCTGTTTGTTACTGGAATAACAGACATATGTTTAGTGAAAAACCATGATGAGGATATGTAGTCTATAGTTCATACAGAAATCATCACCAACTAAAGTGGATGACCTAACCACTCTATTTGGAACTAGTACAAATGTATTCTCTACACTCTTGCATCTTAACAATGAGGTCCTCCCATGTCTATTTCAACTAACATGATGATCCCCGACCTTATTTTAAAAATTAAAGTGCAGTTTCCCTCCACTCAGAATAGTTACCATGATCTAAATAACAATCCTTGGGTATAATTGAGAAGAGTCACCTATGATGGTGAAATCATATGAATCATTATATCATCATTGACCTCATTGTCCTATATGATTCCTAGGATAAATATGAATCAGTAATGAATTACACCCCAAAAACCATATTATAGGACAAGATCCTAACTGGTGACGTGCACCATTATGGAATTTGAAATACATTGGATCACTTGATCCCTATGTAGATATATACATGAAAAGGATGTTATGGCCCCATTCTGGAAGCTCCTAGTGCATTCATCCTTATCACTACTAGTTTCCATCCCCACTAACTCTACCCACAAAATTATAGATTTTTTATGGATTGGTCTAACTTATATAGTTGGTGATATTTTTATTTATATGTTTATTAGCTATTCTTCCCTCACACACATGTATGTGGTAAGTACCCCATCCTATATGCATTTGATGATGTTTTTGTACATGCCTTGAGATATGACCAATAATGCATTGAAGTTTTAACTATCAAAGTTGAATGTATATCTCCAACTATCTACTATACCAATCCACATCTATTTTTTCACCAATATCCTTCCCAAAACAGATCATATTATGGTTTTACCAAGATCCTGGATTTGATCAAGAAGAAATCTTGTAGTATCTAAGCACAAACTAGATTTTTCTAGTTTTTTAGCCACATGAAACTCTATACATCATCATCCATGAGTCCCTCACCAAGGTCAAGGACATGTGTTTCCACCATACCATTAGGGCGATGCTTCACCCCATTCTTGATCATCATTTGGTATATCCATGATGTTAGGGGGACCTTGAGTATATTAATCAGTAGTGCAGAATGGTTGGGTTGACATCACTCTCAATGGATCAGCAACCTAGATATCCTGACAATCTGTAGTCCCACAAAAAAAATATTCATTATGATCATCACAGTTCTCTACCATATTGTAGAAGAGAAATATTTATATTTTCATATTAGGGGATTTGAGAATTATTTTTCTCTCCATTTCCACCCAATATTGTGACATCCTGACACACCCATCAATAATGTGGGTATCCCTCTTGGTTCAGTTATTGTATAAATGGTTTGTATTAATATTCATTGAAATATAAACAATAATATATGGTTCGATATGTAAAACCATCTATAATGGGTGGAATAAAACTAGTTATACCATAATATAGGTGTATGTACTGATCAGCTGATGTAGGTGCTCGGCCACAGGGATCCGCTCAACAACACACTTCCCCATGACATTATTTGAATAAGGGTAAAGAGAATATTGGGCCCTCTAATCCATCTTTGTTTATGACAATAATAAATTTCAATCCCATGATAGCCTTCATTCTTTAGAAGCATGATGAGAGGAAGAGGATCATTAGTAATCTTACAGTTGATCGGTTCCCATATTATTATGATACACAAAGAGATAATATTTTACCTATAGCGGTGCATTAAGTATGCATTGATAGTTTCCCCCAATTGATATCAGTAACCATATAAATATATATAGATAAGATATTGGTTAATACGATAATAGACCACGAAATGAGTCCTTAAACCCTCCTGTTAATTGTAATCACCCTCCCTAGGATCTTGTTTGTATCTGTACTTTAGTTGTTGATCTAGAATTTAAGGTTGATGATCCTATCAACACATTTTTATTCTTGAATCCTAGTCATGGAAGGTACCCTCATCCAAAAAAAATTCAACCACTCTCACTGATTACATTTATGCTCTGAAATCATTAATAATGGATATTTCACGTGATGTAAGTTAGTACCCATCATCATTGGATGACATGGAATCAATCACATAGTTTTGGAACCATATATATTAAACATTAAAAGATATGGGAAACTAGTTGAAGCATTTTGCCTAATTTGTTTCATGGTGAGGTCCCATGATGGGAAACACTGTGTAGTAGGAGGAATCCAAGCATTGGTGTTTCATACAAACATTGGAAGGATGCATGTTCGTCTTGTATATGCATATATCTATATGGATTTTATTTGGTATAAATACTATAATCAGTTGAATCTCTTCTAATTCATCAATACCATGTGCCAAAAATTGTTTATGACCTCTTCAGGTGGATAAATATTTATTATGAGTGAGTTACTGATTTTATAAACTGGTGGAATGATCTCACATACACCTTCGACATAACAATGACTAAAGAGGAGATTCTAATGATGTGTATGGGGTATTTTAAGACTGAACTGGTCTTTACCACATCACAAAAAGCATCTCATGTGGATTCATGGTATCCCGTGAGGAGGTCCAACATTTGGAATAATATTTATAACAAGTTAGAATGTTTTGAATGTTGCATCTTCTAGCACCATTCAGAAGGTTTCCATTGTAGATGTTTTTCCATTGTTCAGATATAGGATCCGAATCAATTATATTTTATGGCCACATTCATAAAGCAACTTACCGGGTGTAGCAGCATTACCCGGACCAGCCTCATCCAAAATAGAAATGGGAAGCATTTCATCTCCAATAACAATAAATTATACAATAGAGTATAGCTCCCACCCCTCTTCGAGCTCTTCCCTCTCATTATGGTCTAGATCCTATAGTGAACATTCCTGATAGAAGGATGTGAACATATTTTTTCATTGATTTATAGGTCCAAATTTCATTCATATGTTCTATGAATAAAGGGATTTTAGCGCTTCTAAAGTCTTGGAGACCCATAGAATATAAATGCACCAACCACCTCATCATTTTTATTATGAAAGTCTCATCGTAAATACAGTCAATGAATAATATGTTTTCAAGGATTGGTGCAATGACCAATTAGGAAATGATCTGGTCAAGTTGTGAAAAATAACTATACAAGTGGAACATATCTCCACGATGATTACCAGTAAAAATGATTGTTTTTATTAATGGAAATATGTTTTCAATCATGAAACTCAGAACTATGAATACTGGGAGGCTTGCATAGTACTTCCTCATGATCATGGTGTCATTCACTCCTTTGGGAGGCCCAAACCACATGAATTCATCAGGAATTACCTCGGATTGTTATTCTTAAAATACGTCACAATCTTGTAAATCATTGAGGATCATGTGTTGATAGGGTAAGAGAAATCAATTTCACCCACAGATTTCAAATCCATCATGAAATCCTATTGAATGACTGACTCTTGATTTGGGATCCACCTCCATGGCTAGTCTAGCGATAGAGGACCCATTTTATGATTAGTAGTGGTATGCCTCTGTGAATGTTGCTGAGTTGTCAGACCAATTGCTACTAGCTGATGATGAGGAATTCCAAACTAATGTATAGAATGCCTATGAACAACACCATTAAAGGAGTGGTCGAGGTTGTGTGAACTGAGTGAATGATCATGAAAATACCTCAGACTAATCCATGTATCATTGAATGACTAGGAAGCATGTTTTTCTTAGAGCTTAGTTATCATTGTCCTCTACCTGCTCAGCCAATAAAGTTGATCAAGTTGAAATATCTAGCCGATTATCCATAGAAAAATCTAACAGATGACCAAGAATACTATTTATTCCTACCCCATGTTCGTATACATAGAACTAGAAATAATATATTTTTATTGGAATTTATAGTAATTCCTTCCATGTAACAACCCCTTTTGCTATAACCATTTATTTTATGTAGAAAACAAACTTATTGAAGCACCTCACAAGCACAACTGCTAGGCTCTCGATCCTAGTGGTCCTCCACTTATTGATTGAAATGCATTAGTCCATCATAGTAGATTTTAAAATACCTTATAATATCAATGATTTGGTATCATTAGTATAAACCTACTACGGGGAAGAGTGTGAGGGATAAAAATACAAATAAATCATATTTTTCTCCAAATAGGACTAGGGAACCCTCAATTTGGGGAACATATTCCTATTTCACATCACATGGTAGTTCAATGGTGTAGAGATTTGATGCTAACTAGTCAAAAAATGTTTCGGTATTAACCTTATCCTATCTAAAATTATCAATAATATTGTTCTAATTGATGCATATTTGACCCCTTCTGACATGATCATTGAATGTCATAATAGGAATGATTATAAACTACTTTGGATGATTCATTTGGAGACCTTGCATGGTGGGTTGATATCCAGAATTGAATTCATTATAGTCTCACATGATACAACCTACAACACATATATGTTTAGGATTTGGATTCAATTAAATGTTATAGTACTCTACTCATATAACATGTTCCTCATGTACCCCCTCATAATTTGGGTAGGGGTTATCTAGGGTGATGTGTCTTCCTTCAACTCCAATAAATCAATCTAACTAGACATTATCTAATAAAATATTGATGGAAATAATGTTTAGGTAAATGATATTTAGTACAAAACTAGTGAAACCAGTCCGTTGGAAATTTTCGATGATGCTTTCATTCACACGATTCATCATTCGGAGGGAACCACATCATATCTTTTATGTTTTTTGTCGTTTCCTAGAAAAAGTATTCCAAAATTCATAATAGGAATGAATGTATGAGGTTGAAATAATATGATTATACATGATAGACCATGTCGATATCAGAATCCCCCACCCCTATTTTGTATTAAGAAATTCTATGTTTTTCCACTGTGTGAAAAAAATTCCATATGTTCATACGAGGATGCTTTAAATAATAGAAGCTAACTCACCACTATTTCATTTACATCATGAATGGACCATCTAGTCATGTCTTATAGGGAATTGGATCAATAGACTCTATATCCATGGTTTTAGTTGAGCATAAATCCCTCAAAAAAGATTATGTGTCTCCACAAGAATCAACTTGTGCACCCCTTGAATCATCCAACAAGGTTGAGCATCCTGTTATTGATTATTTTTTATCAGATAATGAGGAGGATTTTTAAAATGATTATCCTATATTTTAATATGGATTATAAATAACAATTTATTTGTTGATTTCGGTGATCCTCATTACTGGGGATTACTCAAGGATAATATTTATGATGGTAGTCCAGCCCCTAGAGAAGCAGAAGTACTATGTGGATATCTTGAAGAATAACCTATATATTTTTTCCTAAACATAAAATAAATTTACATTACATTCCCATAATCTTTCTAGAGACCATATTGGTCTCTAGGGAAGTCATTTTAAGTTCAGTCAACCTACAAGAAAGATGCCCTGATCCCATGTTGAAATGGTTAAGGCTGATGTCTATATGATTATAAAATGCCCCATCATTGGGGAATTCTATTACAGCTAATGGATTGATAACATTATTCTATTCTGAAAAAATAATGATTATATCATAGCCTACATTGAGTTTTGACTCCCCAAATTCCATTGTATGAATGTTTATTCCCCCTTCCAATGATAGTGTTGTTGATTGATGATATGGTTAGATTATATACCCTATACTTTATGGATAGATACACTAAGTACAACTGGTTCTAGATGGAATGAATTATGTGTAATCCTCCACCTACATTTCCCTATAAGGAATATTTTTCAATTAGGTGATTCTCTTTTCCATAAAAAATTTCTAAGGCACTTATCAGTGGGATATCAACCTAATATTCAAAATGATCATTACGATTCTAGTGCAATTCAATGCGGATGAAATTTTGGTCATGTCCAGCATGCTTCATGACCTATTTATTGACTATGGGATTTTTACAGGATTCATTTGCTTCCGAGATCTTGAGATGAATACCTTGGATTTCATGTTTGAGGTTACTATTGGGAAGGATCTCAGCCCTTTCATCAAGTATTATGGAATTGAGAACATCCAAGATTTGATCAGGGCCATCATCCAGATGCCTCACCTATGAAATCATTAGGAACTTTGAGACACCTAATAGCTATTACCCTATATACCATCATTCATCATAAATGTTTCCTATAGGATTAATTCCATTTCGAGGCTCATTAATATTGTCACTTCACTAAAGTGGAATTATGAGTTCCATATTGAATTAAATAAAATCAACAATTATCTATTACATCCTCCAATTATGCTACCTCCAATATCAGGGAATCCTTTGGTCTTCTACATGACCTCCATGGAATAATTCCTCATATCCCTTCTCATTCATGTTAACAATAAAGGTATAGAGAACAGTTTATACTATTGGAGTTGCATGCTCTTTGATATAGAGAACACATAATCTAATATTAAAAATTACTTCATCATGATACTTTTGGTAGTGACAAATCATCATAATTATCTGTAGCATAATGATGTACTTCTACTGTATTTTTAATATACAATTAAGTACATCCTGAATATTCCCATACTGATGAGATTTCTAGAACACTGGGAAGTGATACATTAGAAGTTTATTTTCTCATTAGTTCCAAAAAAATGTTTTCATGGGTCCAACATTGTAAGACATCTTGGTCGCCCATCCACAACCTAAAAATTTCCTATAGATTTCAATTTCCTATAAGAGGATATCATACAAATGGATTAGAATATACTGTGATGAAAATTTCATTTCTATGGTTCCTTATAAAACCCAATTAGTTAAAGAATCAACAATCACATGCTCAAAAGAGTATCCATGTGGATCGTCTATATCACCATGGAACATGCTATTTTTTTATACTAATTCCATCTATCATATTGATGACCAATAATGTGGATGTGTATCGGGTACTCATTACTAATTCTAATCTATCACATAAGATTGACATCCTCCACATATATGTGAATGGATATTTTATGTTTATCCCCCAATTGAATATTGTGGAATACATCATTAGAAATCCATAGCTTGTGCCCCTTATAATGCACAAATTTCAGTTTTTGGCCTAGTTACCTTCTAATACAATAGTTACTCAAGTACCTCAGCAGTATAATAGTCATGCTGACACCTTTCCTAGTTTGGCCACATCACATAGAATTCCAGACTATGATGAAAAATTCATTCAGGTGGTGCATCAATGGGTCATCACTCCCATCATTTTATTTAATTATTATAGGAATAATGTATAATATATTTATTTTTATGCAAGTAAATATTTACACTATGGATCACAAATTGTTGATAAAACACCTAATTTGATAGCACATTTCATTGAGTATGTTTAGTGTGGCACTCTCACATTAGTTCTTCTAGAGCCTAATATATTCTAATGGTGGATAGTACAAATTTCCCTCCATATTTGGCCTAACCATGAGAAAACATTACATATGTGTTGGTTTCATGGAATTATCCTCTATTTCATCCATGGAGATATAATTCCTCAAACCAAGTCATATGTTTATATCTAGTCTTATGGTTCCCATCTGACAAGATTAAAGGTCTCCAATTAGATTTTATTGTTTAGAAAACTCTATCCTAACACGTTTGATAATTTTATCATGTTTTCTAATTAAAATATTTTCTATCAAATCCATGAAATTTATGTGAATAAAAATATGAAAAAAATCATCACCATTATGTATTCATGGTCCTTTTCATTATGCATAAATGATTTTTTCGGACCATATCTGCCGACAATAGCTTACCATTGTATGTTATTTCTGACAATGAATGATTTATTCTCCATGTGGAAAGAATATACTTCATTCATGGAGTTCAATACATCATCAATGATCTAATTCATTAGCACTTACAACCTTAATTGATTTTGTGTTCCTCATGGAATTCTCATTAAAAATGGCACAAACCTATAGTATCCCAAGTGGAAGCAATTGTATGACATGTAAAACATCTATTCAAACCATAATTCCCACTTAACATTCATGTGAAAATTTATAGGTCAAGTAATTGAAGATGATCCTCTGTAAATGAATTTAAATGTTAGTGTGAAAAATTTAGAAATATTTTTGATAACAACTTGAAATTCAAACTATGCGACAACATACTCCATAATGTACGAAACATAGAAAGATATTCACATTGAGATATAGTATTTATAGCACCAAATAGATTTATATTTATAGAATAAAGTAAGGAGAATAGATTGTGTCAATTTTTAAGAGTTGGAATCCCTCAAATTGAATAGGATCTGTGCCTTGCATAACCTTGAGAGGTTCCAAAACAAGATAGTGAGAGTGTTAATCTAAAAGGTCCAATAAAAAACTTTTCTCTATGGTTACACAAAACAATATCTCAAAACAACATTGATTATTGGAAATAAGTCTCTAATGTTGCATCTCATCTGGTAAGGACTATACATTATTCACATGGTGTATTCTAATGGTTCCTATTATTTGATCACTATTGGGGGGGAGCGTATCATACCACCAACCAAAACCATGTTTCTCTATAAAAACATTGTATATGAAAAGTTAATGTTTTATATATATGAACATAATCTATGATCCCCTTATTTTATGAAATCTACATCCTTAAATAAGTATTTCATTTCCATGTATCATGACGTTATATTGTGTGTGATCCTTCCATGGGGATGTGTTGTGTGGTGCAAGACTCATTGTCCCTCATTCATGTGATGTTGTTACTATTTCACAACATAATTCCTACTTGGATAGAATAACTGCCCCCTCAAGTCAAAAATATGTAAATGTAAACTAATATTCAAAGGTATTATCTGTATGACCTTAAACTAGGAGCTCAAGTACATGCATCTTCTAATTTAAACAATATGCATGTCTTCTAAAAAAACAAGTGGTGCATCATTAGGACTCCTTGGAGAACAGTCATATCAGGGTTTTCACTTATCCATTCTTCATATATCCTTTGGAGGAGCCCATTTCCCATGTCCAATCTATAGGAACATAAACTAAGAACTTTTATTCTATCAAATTGTACTTTAATGTAACTATACTCATTCTCATTAATTTGTTTAACTCATCCTCCTTATCCCTTATTCACGTTGGGTTTATCTAACTTTCATGTTACAAATATCCATTTGAGACACTCAATTGTGGCCCAAAATCTATGTCCATAAACTAGGAGCATATCATCTTATTTTTATGAATGTAAACTATGTTCCCTCTATTTTTCTATGAATTATGAAAATAAATTACATTCACCCACTATAGTTAGAGTTGTATTAATTTAAATCAAAATGTACAACATCCTCAACACACGATAACAAATTGTGATTCTCCACCATTCAAACTAAGATGCCTCCAGTTGAGAGGTCATCATTTTCCCTTACAAAAATGGGATTCCTCAAATTATTATCATGTGATGGTCAACAAGCCTTACCACATTCCCTAAAAATTGGATAACCCATAATAACCATGGGATGCCTCAATTTATCTTTCCAGATAGGATCAACTATATCGGAGTAGGTCTCATACCATGAAGTGGTTTCAAAACATGTGTGGAATGATTATCCTACTCATGGAATATGTAGTGTTTTCCTACCTTGTCATCAATGGGGCTAAGAGAAAGTTAATTTAACACTTTATCCACATTTCCATAGGTGTTGTCCAATCATTATCACCTTAAAAAATATGTTGTTTATCTTATGGTGTGTATTCGGTACAAGATCCTTTTTATTTCATTCAAGTTGGGATATATCTCTTCCATGCCACACATATTCTTATGAATCCCCCTTTATCTAATTCCTATAATTGAGACCTAAATGTATGTTTTTTATATTGATACTTATGTGGTACGTGATATTCCTTTGGATCAGTTACATCATGTCTTACGTATTTTTTTCCCCATGAGTACCCTTGAAAAAAACACTTTTATAGTCCACACATCATGTCATTGCACTCATATTTTATAGTCCATGATACATGAATCTATAAAATTTTACATGGTATTGACTTTATGACCATAAACATTTTCTAACCAACTTAAATATTTATGTCTCATGGTACTGGCCCTCCATGGATCTTTAACATTGAATTTTGACCCCACCACACAAGCATCCTTGAACACCCTTCATCCCGTGGTCCAGACCACATTCCCTAAAAACATTTTGTATAACCTCCAGTACTATGGGTTTCGTGAGTACCATATTTATGCGATACGTTTGGATACATATAATTTTAATATTTAGTTGACAGCATGGATTCATTTTGAGATTGATTGTCCCTCACAACATGATCTCCCCTAAATATCTCATTGGCCTATTTCATGTTACATTCCACAATTAATTACCTTAAATCATTAGTGGTCTAGGATTCCCTCATATATTGATATAAGGATGGATAATCTTATGTCTATGTTGTTAAACTATTATATTAACCTGAAAAAGTTTGGGATTACTTTGAATAAGATATTATTTTATGTTATGTCAACCCATGATTCCCTATATAAAATATAATGGATAAAAAAACTAACATCATTATTATATGATGATAAACCATATCCCAACCCTTTAAAAATTATTCCCACATCATATACGAATATTCAGTTCCTTCATTTGAGAAGGTATCCCCATACCTATGTCGATCTCTTAACATAGTGTGTTTCCAAAATATGTGTGGCTTGATCCTAGTACACATTATACATATTGTGGTGCTCAAATATATTATTTTAGTACCATAACCACTATTGACTATTCTGGAGATTTTTTTGGTCCAATCTGTATAAACATAAAATGCATCCAAGACACACCTTAAAACTTACATAGGAAAATGTCTTTCTATCCCTCATTAAAATCTTGTTAATTAACTTTTGTTCCATGAAAAACACTCTAACAAACCCCATGTTTATAAATCTATGAATTTATACTAAGAGAATAACCTAAGTCCACACATTATGACTCTAAAATATGTACTAGCCTCCAAATGAATATGCAATGTGGTGTCATATCTGGATGGCCCTCCATACATGCAGGGTTGTCAACTCTTCATGTTATGCCTCTCTTCAGAGGGTGTTGATAGTTCCCAAAAACATTAATCTAATCTATTTTCTGTGGTCTGGGCATTATGACTATATATTACTTTCTCTATATCTAAGAATTTTGAGATTATTCAAAAACCACGGTTTATTTATGATGAACATGAGTGGTTTTTGTTTTGTATTAGGTATATTTTAGTGGCTTCATGTGTCCACTTTGGCCTCTCTATTCACATCGAGTAACATTCCTTTTTTGTCGCATTAATACCATTGATAAACCTCCCCCCTGGTTAATGAAACCAAACGTTAAATTTTTTTTGAAGGTCCAAAAAATATGACCTTAAACAGAAATCCGTGATCCAATATCCATGGCCATAAACAAGGTAAATATTAATTGGTTCTAGGATTTCCCATGTAGGAGGTCCGATGAAGCCTCCCATTCATGAGATAATTTTTACAAAATGTTCATGTGTGTCCCAACCCTATGCAATGGACAATTTTTTCCTTCATAACATGTCCTGGGGAAAAAATTATGGGAAGCGGGGTTCATAATCTCTACAAGTTCAATGTCTTAGAAACATGATATTTAACTCGGGGATGTGTCCTTTTTAGATGATGTTAAACTTAAAAAGGTTTGATCCTGACCATATTCTTTTAAACTACATGTCTATCTTCCACACAGTACGATGTAAAACTTTATGTTTACCCTCCTTAGTGCATGAATTAAAACAATGTTCCATCATAGTCCCTCAACAAAGGGAAAGTTTCCTCGTATACAATTAAAAAATGAAATCATTCATTGATCCCATTCTCAACATTTGATATGAACTCCCAAGAAGTGGAGTGTTATTATTTTAATACTGAAGTCCCGACATCAATGTACTCTAAGGCACTAGGGTGTCATTCCAATATTGATTGAATCCATTTTATTTTTAAATCACTTAATATAAACTCTTTTTATTCCCATCATTTGGATCCTCGTCCTCCTCTACATCTGGAGGGACCCCTTAATGATATGGTGCCCAACCACACTAGACCACATAGTATCCTTGGCTAGTGTCCCAAATTAGATTTGAAGATATTCTAAGTCAGGTTCCATGTTTCAGAAATTTTCATCAGTCAACCCTGACATGTATATTCGTCATTATATTTTATTTTATATATATATTTTGTTTTTAACATTGTTAATCAGTATAATATAACATCAGTACACCATAGTTGTTTTAGATTTTTCACACCCAGATTCACTCCCTCAATTACCCTTTGTTTTGGTAAAAGTCAACACCCATGATGATACCCCATTCTCGAACATGAGCAAATTCAAAAAGAAAATTGGATGTTCTTAGATCCCTATTATCATATTGTTGCCTCTTTCATTACGAACAATCCAAAATAGAATATTACGAAGTGTTTCATGGTTTTCAACCACTCTCACAAAAATGAAAAATCATATGTTAATCCCTTACTTCTCACAACTTCCACGAGTCACTTGAGAACTGATATTTGATGTTGGTTATCTAAAAATATGATTGATGTGTTATAATAATTAAATGATATATGGTAATATATAGTAATGTTTGAAAAAATTTATTTGGAAGTTAGTGAGGGTAATCCACATTTTAGATGCATTTTTATTTCATGGAAAATTTCCCCTACGTCTGTTCCCCAGTGATTGAGTTTCTTAGCTTTATTGGTGTCTAGAGTGTGGAAAATAAAACCTACAAATGGTGTTGGGAATATAGTAGAAGCCCCAAAATATGGGATTTAGAAAACATTCACTTAAGAGTGAAATGAACTTGTTGTAATTGGTTAATTATTTCCTGGATTATACCGAAGATCTAACATAGAGAAGATTAATTACAAAATTGAAACCATAAATTACATTGTTTAAATCCAGATTATTGCTAGACATTTAATAATAATTATAAATTACAACTATAATAATCCAAATATGAATCCCTCAAGACCGACCACACACTTTAAAATTTTATGAGAGCATTATTCGTTGAAACCTTGGTGATATCATAGAGTTATGATCACACATTCGACACAGTGATGATCACCTCATAACCTTATTTTTTATGCAAGAAAGTGTGCTCAACCCAAAATCCTTAGATCTAGAGCCTCTCTCTTTATAAATTGGGATAGATAATAAAACAGGTAAATCCTGTGAATGGTCTAAATAAAATTCATCTCTTATTCTATTTATAGGGTGTTAAAGAAATTACATAGTTATACATTCACAGTCACCAAATAATTGACACTCTATATAAACAATATTTTTACTACTAAAATGGTCCATATTGATAATTTATTATTATTATATTTTTTTTAATATAAGAAATATTTTACATGATAATAAATTATTCATTAACCAAACTTGTTATTCCTAAAAATATTAAATTGACGTTGAATAATAATATTTCTTCAATAAATATTTTTCTTGTATTTAATCAAAAACATATAAATACATTTCATAAATAAATTAAATTCAGATTATTTTTTACATGAAATATATGAGTTTATTTTCTACATTGGTGACATTATCTCCTTGGTCAAAATCTAAACCCCATTGTTGTGTCCCACCATGTCCAATACTATTATTCTACTGAATATGGATTATTCTTGAATATGCTATCATGTGTTACCATCTAATCCATAATCTCAATATGAGTGAATGCTATTAACAAACCAAGAGTGGGATCTATCAACCCATCCTAGCCCCTAAATATATAAGGATATTCACAACACTAGAACCAACCTAAAAACAAGAATTCTATAATATAATAACTTTGTCATTAAAATCGTACAATGTAGGACACACTCATATGTAATCTACCTTTTCATGATTTAACATTTGTTGAATAATCTAGATGGATTTCCCATAAACTACAATGGATATTAATTTATCAATGTACTACCATCCCGATAAACATGTCTAGATATATAGAACTACCTTAACATAGAAGGTAAAAATCCATTCGTGACCTTTTGATCAATGACATTCCACTAATGACGCACCCAACACAAGCTACCTCAAAACTATTTGATCATAATGGTTTTTTTCTCGCATCAAAGTATAGGATCAAATGGAACACATTGGCAATATTCACAACCCAGAACACCATTACACAAGTTTGTATATAGGAATATCCAATGATACCCAAAACATTCGGTGTTCTTATTGGAAGATATGTATACATGGTCTCGTTGATAGATATCACTAAGTGAGAATATCCTGAGAATATGTGTCAATGCCTATGATCCCCCGTCACCTGATAGTCAAAGATAAAAAATGTCATGTTAGTATGATCAATATAGATCATAAGACCTATATTTTATGGTTATGGTAAAACTATATCAAGGTTCTCAATATATCCTATGACCTACTATTACCATTTTATATGGAATTTAATGTATGGAAATTATCATTAAATAGTCGATGCAGAGAAGTATACACTATAATTGTAAGAATAAATCATGTATAACTAACTTTATAAATGATATTGAAATCAAAACCATAGTATTGATGGGTCTATGGAAACCACTATTTCAACTCTCCCACATGCCCTAGTGAAAACATTCTAACTAGTCTTCTTAGATACCAAATGATTAAGATCATGTTTATACTGAGTCAGGACATTAGTTGTTGCGCCATCAATGATTGTTCTATATGGAAATTATGATATAGAAACCTCAACTCGTTTAGTAAAACATATCAAGAGATGGTATCCCATTGTAGATCCCCCTTTTACATTATTATAAATTTACATCAAGAATAATACATGTAATGGAATTTTCATAATGATAAAACATTACTTCCTTGGATGGATTCCATGAACCTTAACAAATCATTGAATTTAATAACTACTTCTTAGCTTCCATAGAATCTACGATGAACATTGTATTTATATGTATGGCTTCCACTAGTTTATACATTAATGTATTTCTCAACAACATAACATAAATATGTTATTATGTTACATATATCTAATGAATAATAGTTTTTTACCCATGAAAACTTGTATCATTTCATCTCCACAAACAAGGTACATATATTTTGTAATTAACGATGTAAAAATAAATAGTTCTCAGAGCATCACTTTTTATTCTCTTGGATATATATGAAATTTTCATACTATAGATTATATAATAGATATATCAATTTGTATATATATTATGGCTCTCATGATTAATCCATTTCCTAGCATATGGATTTTAGGTCATGCTGTTAATATCGTCTCATCCATTGGACTTGTCAACCTAGAGGGATATTTCCAGTGAAATAGAAGACAATTCTATCTTGAATTGTTCTGGGATTTATTTTTTAAAACCACATCTCTCTATGAATGATTTAATATGTCCAAAAAACCTTTATATCCACCTAAGTAAATCATGTCCCCTAGATCATAGGTTGTTACTTTAAGTCAATCACTGGAAAATAAATTTAATCATGTTCTCAACTAACTAGAATACCGATATTAGTTTTTCCCTATGATGTAGAGCATATTTTACATAGAAAAAAAATAGATCACCCAATATAAAATGGTTGAAACATGCCTAAAATTCATTACAAATGAATATTCTATGATCATTTTTCTTACTTTAACCCTAAACATTATATTAGTAAGTTGAAACTGTTATTAAAAATTTTTAAATTTGCCAAAAATTTTGGTTGCTTAATTTTGACACCTTCCAAGATTGTTTTTCATTTCATCAAATTCTCAATATATTAATCATAAAAATTAGTAATGACAAGTAATATTCTAATGGATTTAAGAATTAAAACTTGGTAGAACCAATCCAACAATACTTGTACTCCACTTGTACCAACCATGTATCATATCACTTGAATTCCAACCAAAGTATTCATTATACATTTCCTATTTAATTTTGAAACATGGAATCCATTTATGGAATATTAATTAGCCTTGTAAATCTTCACTAATTGTCATATACATCATGAATGTAAGAATTATTTTACTCAATGAATAATTTATCACCTGTCACAATGAATTCAACAAAAATCACCCTGGTTTAATCCTTCCTAGTTATATGTGTCTCTAGAAAAAACCCTTACCCACATGCTCTTTTGGAGCAATTACTATAAAATCTAAATGTTCTTCTCTATAATTGACTAAAAACTATTCAATATTGCTCCCACTATCATTAAATAGATGAGAACCTTTCTATAAATATAGTCAATAACATGAAAATAACATTTTAATCTCAGCTATTTATCTAATATCCTAATCAACTGTTAGGAAAATTATGATCGATTCAAAAAAAAATTACTTAATGAATGTTTGATTATATCCTAACAAACTCTTTTCATAAAAAAAAAACTTGTCTTTTATGAGATAATGGATTTATATCACACTATTAATAATATGACTTACATTTTTCATACTTTTTGATAATGGGATATCAACATTATTTTCATAGAACGTCATAAAATATAATGGGTTTTTATCCATTTTGAACCATCAATACTACATACATCATAACAGTTATTTATAAAATATTCATTTAGGAATTTCATCATAATACAATTTTTAGAAAAAATATTATATGTTATACTTAATCATAAATCATCAACATTATCATCAATGTCATGAAATAAACATGTTATTGTGCATTTCTGAATTACTCTACACATCATTATCAAGATTGATGAATGATAGGTCAATATATTTTTCAGAATGTCGACCGAAGCAACTCATATTTTTTAAATATGAATTTACATCACTGGAAAATTATTTTATAAATTAATGGAATATAATGATGAATATATACCTCTATCATACCATTTATAATAGTTCATTATAACTTTTTGAACTAATTACAATATCATTGTGTCTTAAATTTAATTATAATGGTTCATTTTCCCAAAAATAAATATATATGTCCATAATACCAAAGGATCATAGATATGTTGATCCTAAAAACCAATCTATGAATATCCTTCACGTAAACATTATAATTTTCTTGGGAATGATTTAACTTTACATAAATTGATAAATTATGCCTTACATCTTATATTCATCATAATATTTCCTATGATTCATGTACCAATGCACTATTACTTGAGTATTCCTCACCAAAAACAACATTCATTTCCGAACAAGGAATAATGTGCCCTTCTATCCATGTGATGAAATAGATAATATTATTTATTATAATCAATTAAATTTCAATTTGAATCATTAATGTGAAGATTTTATGTCATATACTTTTCACCATTGACATAGAAATTAACCTTTCTAAAATACTTAGAGTATAAATTTAACTTATAGTAATGGTTCTATACTCACTTGGATACTTTATTTCAATACACATATGTTATAGGAATATAGTATTTAATACCCATGATGGTAAACTAAAACAATAAATTTTAAATTTAAGATTAAACATGATGATGAACCAGATACATTATTTTTAATTTAGTTAATTTCATTTAAACACCATGTGTTTTATTTTATGATATATAAATAAAATAACCTATGTTAATACAAATTTCATTTGTGGATATCAAAAATGTAATTATGGAATTACATTCCATTGTCCTTCTTTCCATTCTTTTCAATTCTATATCTATAAGAATTAAATATTAATCAGTATTTTATGTTTTTATTTACATTGAAATCATTACCTAAATTTTAAATGAAGTGTTTACTATATACTATTCATTTTGTAACCAAAAACAAAACATGGGTATATTGGGGAAAATTATACAAGAAATAGATCAATTGAAAGATCATGATCCATCATTCAATTTACACTTATTAGTGTAATTATCATCTAATTCATATATTTCTTCACATTCTTCTATTCACGGAGACGAGACTTCTTGTTATATCATACATGTCTTCATGTGGTGACCAAAAATAGCATCAAATGCTGATGATATCCTAATGCAATAACCTTAAAATTCCCTATAAATGAGTATCATGTAATAAATTTCTCACCCTCGCTTCTTGAGGAGACTTAAGACTTGTTTTGGACACCATCACCTTGAGATTCCAATATCATAGTACTTCGCACAAGCACTCTTAATGTTCAATAATACTCATTCCTTTATGGATATTTAAAATTTTCCTTTATTTTTTACAATTATTTATTAATTTATAACTTTTCATTTTATACAAACGTGTGTTTTAGCATATTAGTAATTGTATATTTATTAACTTTTTTACATGTTGATTAATTAATTAAATGTATCCCAATATTTAAATTAATATTATAGAAACCCACTATTCTAGAGTTATAATAATAAGTATCATGATTATTATATTGGAAATGAAATCTGAATCATCCCTCATAGTCCATAATCTATTTCTTCACAACTACTTTGAGGGTTCAAGGTATTATTTTGACTAGCCAGCCACATTTACACACAATTTCTTGATCATAAGAGTGAAGTCCTAGCTTCTAAAATCATTACATTATCTACTCAACAGTTGAATAAATAATTATATAATGTTATATATAGATAATTATTACTACAAATTTAGTTAAAAAAATACATCATCATCATATGTATTCCCCTATAGTAAGATTCACCATCACTTATGGCATAACCGGCACCCCAAACACCAAGTTTTGTACAAAGTGAAATAATGGAAGAATGTTTAGGCATACTATTTCATTGATGTTTTTATGTTATTAATTTGATGAAAGAAATAATTTTCTATATTATTAGCACTTACAAAGTGATCGCTCTAATAAATGACCATGTTGTAAATAAAAATTCATCACGTAAGATGTTTATTTTATCAGTGCATTCATGTTTAATATTATATGTGATCACATGTAAACTACACATTCATAAAATAATACACCATGAAAAAAATAAAATGATGACATGTTCATTAGCTGATAGTAATGGTTAATCCATTTAGTGAATAATGGATTAACCTAGAGCCTAGGGAATATACCATGAATCACGTAGCTTGCGACTTGAATTGCTACATCTTCCTATCGAATGTATCCATATCATGTCTATTCTATAACGTTGCATGAAGCACATCACTTCTTTTGTCATCATTATAGAATAGTAATGGATTGCATGCGATGGGGTGTCAAGAGTAGAAAGAAAAAATGGTTTAAAATAGACACATTCTCAATTATTTATATAATGACACAAACGATACACATATTACCATTTATTCAATGACATATTAGAAACCTTTTAATAATTAAATAAAAAAATTAAAACTTCACCAAATAATCATTGTTCGGTCCCCAGATCATGATTCATCAATATTCTTTATGATGGGTATATTATTTAAATACAGAAATAAATAATTACAGAGTGATTAATATTTATTTTCGACATAAATATAATTGACCTAAAATGTCACTCTTATATTAATTAAATATTTTCTTTCCATCCCACTAATTAATTTAATTTTCAAACATAAACTAAACTAATTAAGTAATTAATTTTTTTTTCAGAAAAACTATATTACCTTTATCTGCAATTAAAACAAAATGTAGAGAAAAATTTAATATAAATTAATTCAATTTGAAAAAAAAATTAAATTAAGGAATTTATAAAATTATTGATCATATTAAAATTAACCACGCATCGAAACCCCAAAGCATACCATGTTTGGGTCAAGAAGAACTATTGGAGGCCCATTCCAAGCTATGTATACCTTATGAATGGGTGATCTTTGGTGGTCTGGTCCTCACAAGCCAATTTCGGGTTGGGAAGACCCTCACATGCATATTTTATGGTAGATAATGCCCCATTGGACCCGATACAAGGGTTACCTCACATAGATGACCAGAATTGGGGATGGTCATGATTTTGGATATTCGATGATAGCTTGAAAAGGAAATACCTTTAGCCTGGTTTAGAACGAGATGATGATGTGAGGTGGTGCTGGAAATGAAGATCGGTGTGTCAAGTGTTTATGGTGGGTTCTCTTGGTGGGTGGAATCTGGACATTGGGCACTGAAGATCTAGTTGTATTGTGGGACTCTGATGAGAAACCTATAAATGGATAGACACAAAGGACAAGGTGGGTGATGCATATGTTTGGAAGAGGTTGCAAAAAGGCGTGCACAGTGGGGAGCCTTAGTAGTTTGCTGACTCGATGGTGGATCATTGGGGTAACATTAGGTGATTGCAGTAAGAAGGTGGTTATAGAAAGATCCTTCAGTGAAATATATTTGTTCAAGTAGGGGGTAACTCTTCTAGATAGGGCTCGATGCTAGTAATTAGTGGCATAACATGGGCTACTGTAGTGGTGGCTAATGCATGTTCTCACGGGGTTGGATGCTAACTGATGCTATGTGGTGTTGTGGTGTTAGCTAGGTCGAGGAGATGTGAGGTGGGGGGGTACAGGGGTGTCCAACCAATATATAATTTTTTTCTGACCCAATTATCA
Organism: Viscum album; assembly: GCA_963277665.1. NCBI lineage: Eukaryota > Viridiplantae > Streptophyta > Magnoliopsida > Santalales > Viscaceae > Viscum > Viscum album. Next base: position 1,141,942,495 of record OY728166.1, read on the forward strand.
CCACTCAAATTTGTCCAAAAAAAGATTCAAACCCAACCACCCCTTGGGAAAAAATTCCCAATTTTCCTTAATTGAACTTTTTTGAAATAATAAAAAATAATTTTCATACAATAATTAAATAATCATATTAACTATTTTATTATGATGTCTAAAACTTCTACTCTAGAAAATACTAATCTGTCTAATAATATATGGTCATAATAGTTGGGAACCCAAGCTATACCCTACGTGATTTTTGTATATTATCATAAAAGAATATATATATATATATATATATATTTTCTCTTCATAGTTAACCCATAAAAGAAGTTTCCAATCAAAATAAAAATCATCGTATGGACATAAATTGGATATTTAAGGTAATATTTGAATTTTTTTTGCATTATTTGGAATAGAAAAATTCCCACTATTAGGTATAATGAATATTCAATTCAAGCTTGATTGAAAGTTATCATTCATCCTTTTTTTACCAATTGATGTTTGTTGGAAACCATTAAAAGCCTCAAAATATTGAATTTTAAAATTTCTCACTAACGAATGACATGGATTACTCACCATTATGAAATATAATTCTATTTTATGTTAGTGATCACACATGAGGAAGATTAAGCATAAAATTAAAATAAGAAAATTCCAAGTTTAAGTCCAAATTCGTGCTCGATGCCTGCTCGTCGTTAGTGAAATCTACATGATTAATCTAAATCCAAATTCCTCATGATCCTCTATCCATGCTTCAAAAATATGTAAGAGCATAGATGGTCGAAATATGGGTGCTGTTGTGGAGTTTCAATTTTTCCTTTGTTGCAATGACACTAACCGTATTTCCTGGCTTGTGATGTAGAGAGGGATCATGCTCTGAACTCCTTGGTTTTATAGCATTAATTTATACATCATGGAGAGATAAATGATAGATAATGACCATTAATAGTAACATGTAAATATATATCTTTTTTTATTTATAGAGTGTTAATAAAATAACATAAAATTACTTCCCGACACATGAATAATTAACACATAATATTAATAATATTCTGACCACTAAACGAAGTCATAAATATTATTATTTATTATTTATTTCTGGTCATAAAAAAAAATATAATGGGATAATAATTGAGTCATTAACTTAGCATGTCATTCTTACAAATATTAAATGAAATTTGAATTATAAAATTTGTTCAATTAATAATTTTGATTTATTTATTCAAAAACATTTAAATAAATTTAAGAAATAAATTCAATAAAATTTATTTATAACACGAGTAAAATAAATTTATTTATTACATTGGTGATCATATATCATTGGACAAAAAACATGACCACAAAGGTGGGGACCATTATGTCAAAAACTCATATTCAACCGAATGTCGAATATTTTTTAATACACTATTATGTGTGAACCTCTATTTCCTTATCATAATAAAATTGAATACTAATCAATGTCTAATAACATGATCTTGTAACCCATTACATCCCTTAATGAGATATGGATTGTCATAGTAGTGATGTCCAACCTACAAAAACAGACTCTGCAATATAATTTCTTTGTCTTTAATATTCCATAATGTAGGATTCAAAGTCTCATCATCTCCCATGTATTTTTATATTATTTGATGATCAAACTAGACATATATACCTTAGACTTCCATTTCCGGGATTTATCAAGGTACTACCATCCTATCAACATGGACCAAAACATATAAATTCCTTTACATTGAAGTGATAAATTCTTTCTAGACCTTTCAACCAATGTCGTGCCACTAATTACTCAACCAACATAAATTAACTTTACAAGATTTCATCATCATGGTTTTCTCATTGAATCATACTATATGATAAAATGGAATACATTGTTAATGATCTCAATTCATGAGACTTTTAGACATGAATATATATCATAACATCCAATGACACCCAAAACATGTGGTGTTCATATTGGTGAGTTTTCCATCATGACCTCGCAACTAGATATCAGCAAAGTGCAAATGTCCTAAGGAGAGGTCTCAATTCTTAGTAGCCCTATTCAACAGATAGTCAAACATCTACTAAGTACAGTTAGTAAGATGTATCTAGATCATATAACCTATATTGTGATTAATGGCATTGTATCTCAAGGTTCTCATTATAGCTTGAGATCTCTTATAATCTTTTGATACAAAAGTTAATCTACAAACATTAATATTAAATATTGAATACATTAAATAATACACTATAAGGGTATCAATGCATCATGTGTAACAAACATTATTATAGATATGGTAATCAAAAGCATTGTATAGTTGGGTCCAGGGAAACCACTATTTCACAACCTACTTTTACTTCCCAATCCCTTATTATTATTCATTGTTCATAGGATGATTCTCATCAACCCCAATCATCACCTAGTATAACTCAGCTTGGATCTAGGAAATCATATTGATTATATACTTCATTTGATTCTTGGACTCCCCCAGCTGTTCCCTTAGATAATTTATGTCCACTGATTGATCATTGATAAAGGTAGAACTCTCATTAATTTTATCTTCTAGATGTAGGGTATCTCGGTTGACCTCTAGGTGGTTTCGGGTACCAACAGACTTATAATGATTCCATGGCATGTCCAGATGTTGACGTATATCATGAATCCACTCAGCAAGGATGTCATGGAACAGTTCGTGCAGACCGCAATCATCCACCTCTCCAGTGATCTGTTTGAATAGCTAGTGGAGTTGGGATCCCATCTATCTTAATAGATATTATTCTAAAAAATGGGTGATGAAACACTGAATTCATATCCAATAACTATGATGAACAATGTGGTTTTCTTTTGCTACCTCATACCTAGAGTGCACTCCCATTTAGGGGGTTCGATATTGTACTCAATGAAGGCTGTAATGATAGATGTAGAAGGTTACTCTCATGGGAGGCTCTTAATAGGCCGGGATAAATGTAAATATGAGTTTCAACTTCATATGAACCCTCCAAGGATGAACTATATATTGTAGCCACATGATCCACCCCACGAGTGGCATCAACCATGAAAATAGAAGAATATTTTATTAGGTCAAAGGCAGGGTCATCATGGAAAGACGAATCTTCAAGGACTGGCACAACCAACAAGACGTGGGACATGGATTCTCAATCTATAGAAAATATATAGAAATGAAACACTTAAATCACTTTATGGAATATTAACACATAATCTAATTTGGTCAAAATGTGTCTAGTTGTTTCTTTCATGGGATTGAAAAAATTATAGTATTTGAGCACAAGATGATTTAGTCCATGTGTCCTAGTAGGGTGTTCCACAATCAGAGATACCTCAATTCCATTTGAAACATCGATAGATGGTACCTAACCTCCCAATATTGGTTGATATAGAGTTTCACGGTGACCGACAAGAGGAAAAAACAATCACTTTGAAGAAAATAATATATAATTTTTTTCAAGGGGACTAAGTCAATTTAACTAAAAATATGTAGGGGGATTTGGATGATAACACTCCCCTGCTAGTCCGCTACTCCAGCAGTGGGAAGAAACATTAGAATAAATAGGTGTTCTCCCCCCCCCCCAAATAAAATATGACAGAGATGACCTAGGACTCATATTCTTTCACTGTAACCACTAAAACATGTCCAGCAATTGCTGAAACCTCTAACCCAGGACCCATAATTTTCTCTCCATCAATCAGGGTAGACCAACCCCCTCCCCAATGAAATTATATATTAAATTTAAATGTTTTATTTATACAATGAATGCTTTATTTAGAGATATTGATCATCTAAATGGGATGGTTTGAAGGTGGTTGTAAAATTAGTAGGCCTATCGGGAGAAGTATGGCCAAGACTTTATCGAAATCCAAAAATTATCCACTCCCATTTGAACTCTCTTGGACATCAGCTAACACATATGATTCATCCAAGATGGTTCCATGTGAGGACTACCCATTTATATCCCATATGTTTCATCAATAAGTGAATTATCCTCCCACCTTGAATCCTAGATGAACATCACTAGCACTTTTGTTGAAGGAGGATCACACGGGAACCAACCATATGAAATGTATTCCATGGGAGTTAGGTATGTTTTCTTATGAATAAATCGCACATTGTTCATCAATAGAATAGGGCCAACCCTTGGAAACTCAACCCCATCATATATCATCATCCTCCACAGGAACTATATAAAATATTACATTGAAACTATCATAAAAGATGTCTAGATAGTGGGAAGAAAACATACGCAGCCGTACATGGTATATACTTTTTCCTTTTTCAATGGGCATCACTTACTCAGCTCTCTCATCCTATGAGCCCTCCACTCACCACCAATATTTCTTCTGGGACACATCTCTTCCTATATGAAGGGTAGTAACATTTCCCAACATTGTCCCCACTGTATCTTCATCTAGAGACACTCCAGAAAGTTAGAATACTCCTTAAGAAATACTATGCCTGTAACATTATTTCCATGATGCTTCACACACTAATTGGATTAATCTTATCTAGTTTTGTAGGTTTGAATCTATTTATGATTTCTGCCAGTTTATTTAAAAATACATTTATAGGAAAGCACTAATGTTGGTCATTGGTAGTGTGGTTGTCTCTTCTGAGTCTTCACCAATCATCAACCAATAGTAATAATGAAGGATTTAGCTATTTTTTTACTTATGAACCCCCATGTAGACTCTCCTTGACTTCTTCTTGGAGGAACATGGATTTTCTTGCAAATTGGGATGCTGTATACAATTCAGAGTTGAGGACGACATAAATCCTATCTACCAGCACAACCCCCAATAATATCCACAAGTATTCCTTCTATTCCGATGTCCCCAATTGGTTGTTTACCATTGAGATTACACCGATCAAAAATGGTTGGAAGTTGACATTTTCAATTTTTTGACCCAAATCATGACCCGGTCTCTTTGAAAATCATTAAGACGACACCAATGATGTTGAACCTAGATGGATGCAAGATATTATTTTTTGGGATGAGGGAATTTGATAACCCATATCCCCCAATCAATTACATGATCCATTAATATATGAACTGGAATGTGCCAGAACTAATCCTTAAATTATCATGCCTCAACACTTGGGCCAGTAGACTATAGATCTGGTCCAATATGGGTACCCCTTGGTTAACCTTTTTACTGGCCACCAAGATTTCCATAACCACTACCTTAAGAGGGTATATACCCATCCAATTTTTCTAGAATTGAAGGATTCATCAACAAAAAAATGTGGCATGGAATGGATTGTATTCGGCTAGTGTCTCCCAATCATCCACTATGCTAATGGAAAACTGGTCAAACTACACTTATTCACAGATCAACAAATAAAATCCATGTTTCCTCTTCTATGGTGGTATTTTGAACTACATTCCCCACCCTGAATTCCTTAGGAATGGGTCCTAATTAAAAACAATTACAATCCATAACATGAACTGTATGTCCGGATGAAATATGGGTTCATGACCCATTTTCTCATCATAGCAATTAGCATCTATTGTGATTCTTGAAAATTCCACTACCAATCATCACACATGTTCTAAGATGGAAGGAACTTATTGTACTAAAATCCTTATTATGGGATATCAGAAATATAGTAAAAATCTAATGAGATAATGATCACATCCCATTGGATGGGATGGAGGGTTTTGGTATCTTGGAACCATTGGTTGAGGAGCTCGGATGGTAGCTCCTTCTATAGATATGTGTGGAACTGTGATGTCCAAACTACTTCATATTGTCAAATATATAAAATATCATCACCATACACTGAGATGGTATAGCATAGCTGGTAAAACCAACCTCAATCACTGATGAATTTTACTCCATACCACAAATATTATTCCTTATTCCATTCCTTAATGTGGTCCCACATGATTCTCTAGAGGATGTTGGCATAGTGGGTGGGGAATATTTCAACCTATGGTTCATCCCCCATGGAAATCCTTACCCTCTCCCATTCGGCACGTAGACAACCATATCCAAATGTTCCCTATAAATATGTCCACTAATAGTGATTCTCTAATTATTATGTTCATTCTCACTTGGAACAAATATCACATTGAGTCCAACTCGTATCCCAAGATGTTCACCTCATCTAATAGACCAATATCTCATAACTAAATGTCTTCTCTCCATGGATAGCACTTCTAGGCCCTATTTAGCAAGTCCATGAACATTTTAGTTTTTGAAACAGCCATCCTTGCTTGGGGGATCTCTAGGATTCCCTACAATTCTGCTCTCTAAGAGGCCAAAGTAATTTTAATCACTAGTTAGTTTTCTTGATATGATATTATAGATGATGATATATTTTCCATGGTAAATAAACACAGGAGAAGAGATTTAGTTCTATGATACTATTTGGTTCAAATGGTTTTCATAGTGTGCATAAAAAAGAGCCCATGGTTTTGGGAATGGATTCAAAGAAGTATAGACACATGACATACATGACCAATTATTGGTTCTTCATGAAAAAGATGACTTAGGAGCATGTTATAAAGTCCAGTTATTAAATATGAAGTCAAGGTACAATTTAGATATACCCCACCAAATAATTATAGTCATGGACGAATCTATTCCATGAATAAAACCCCTAGTGTGGATGATAACATATTATGAACGTACCTATATTAGAGAGAAATATGCTTTGTCATTTCCCTCAAAACCCAACCTTATAGTCCCCTGTCATCTCATATTTTCAGGGGTAATTTAATTGAATAAAAATAAATAATGAGGACTCACGTGTCTAGTTATAGATAAATCGAGTATGAACACTATAACATTGATCCATTCTATGGAATATGAGTACAGTGTGCACAAAATTGTGTTGTTTCATTTGAGATTATCATTTCACAAGCAGTGACCTAGAAAGACAAAATAGATTTGATTTTTTCTGTATTCCTCTAAGGATGACCATATTAATTAGTGCAGTGCATGCATGAAATATGGGTTTATTGCAAGAAATGACATTTGTAGGAATCCTTCCCCTTTTTTCATCAACGTACATGTCAATATATGCATTAATCATGACTAATGTCCAGTACTAATGGAAGAATTTTCCTTTCAAGGACCTTCCAAACCCACCATCGATGATCACATCTATTAATATACCCCCTACTAGGTATAGAATCTCTAAAATAAGAAATTATTATCTCATGAGTATTATTCTATATTACATGAAAGGACTCATCATCCATGATAGTAAACAATGTAAACCATTAAATGTGGTGAATGTTTCACAAATGAAGACCTATAGTCTCAAACATGATATATCTCATTGTTGAGTAACCCCCCCCCCACACAATTCCTCTTAACATATCTTGGGTTCACAAAATTTAACGCCCAGACCCTAGTCACCTAGAGTCGGTACATTATTACATAATATTGGCATGATCACAAGCGCTCAAATACCGAAAAACCGATTAGTTTTGTTTCATTGGGAGTACTAGATGCATACATAAGTATTACATTATGTTATGAAATGAAAAAATAAAACATAATTGTTTCCCCTTATAAACACTTATATACATTAGCCTATTCATGCAGGTCAACAAGAAAATACTTCGTCACAACCTCAGAAAAATAAAACCTAGAAATGTCAATATTTTTACCACAACCCATGAATGGTATATGAATAGCACAACCATAGTGAAACATAACTCATTACGTACAATATGAAAAATTTTATTATTATAAATTAACCTCAATCAAAAATAATGATGGATATTGACATAGATTAAAATAATTATTAAAACTATTTGAGAGAAATATCTCCTTTTTCTTGAAATTATTTAAATGCGTTTCTATTTATCAAGATGCCATTTAAAAAATTTTTTTTGAATCAATGTGTCCTATACAACATTGAAAATTTTAGAAAGAATTTTGATTTTAAAAAATTAATGTTCATATAAATAAATCCTTAGAAAGATTTTTTAACTATGGACATTAATGAGAATGATTAAGAAGAAAAAATCATTAAAATTATTAAAATGATATTTTTGTTAGAGTTCCTAAAAAAATGAGGGACACTTGAATACCAATAATTGAGGAATAAAATTATTCATAACCGTATTACATCATGAGAATAAAGTGTTTCATGATAAACTATGTCAATGTACAATATATAAACCATATAAAATTGAATTGGTGCATAACAAAAAGAAGTCTCAATGGAATGTAAATTGAGATGAAATTCCTTATAAATATTGTATCCTAATGTTAAGTTTAAATAAATAACATAATTATGTGTGACAAATATTAATACAATAAATATGATTGGATATTCAGTGTAATTAAATCATAGGACGTTCACACATATTCTTTTAAAAACAACACCAATGCCATGGATATTTAACTCAATGAATTGAAATTGTGTTAAGAATACTCTTCTCAAGTTCATATCAATGAATTAAGAATTTATAAAGGAATTTATTATGTATATCAAAAGTATATCCACACAAATGTGAGTGTAAATTACTACATAAGTAAATAAATAGTAATTTCACACAAAATATTGGATTAAAATAAAAATGATTTTTTCATAAATACCAATAAGTGGAAATTGAAAATTTAAATTCCCATACTGATTTGGTAACATACAAACCATACACCCCTTGAAATAACGATCATACAATTAAGATGTAAATACCAATAAATTAATGTATATTACACCAAAAATACATTCATGGGCAGTACAAACACAACACAAAAAAGAAATTGTGGCTATATAACATGAATCTTACGGGAATAAGAAGTGGGATGAAAACCCCTTACCTCGTTGTAATCAATTCATTTGTGTGTCCAAAAGTTAATAAAAAATAAATCAAAAAATACCATGAATATAAATGGAACCATGATAATATATATCAAATATAAGTATAAAATACGCAACATGTAAAAAATAAGTGGCGAATAATGGAAATCTCACGGAATTAAAAGTGAGATAAGAAACTCTTTACCATGTACATTTCCTTGGTTGAGAGTAAATTTACCTCCTATATAATAGTTAAATCATTGTTATTAAATTATGTAATGACCATATACATATATATGATATCATATATGATCTTTTAATATTTAATTGTTAATATTATTTTTGTATTATTGTCGTTTTGGGTGTTAACTGATTTGCTTAGCTTTATATGTTTAGTTTCGTATGTCTTGTTTTCTATAGAAAGAATGTATTTGATTCATATACCAAATGATATTATGTTCTTAAACATTATTTTTAATCATAAAATGAAAATTATTCTTGAATGGTTATGATGGGGAAATGAATCGCATCCCGTTCATTGAGACTGTAATACGTACGTACGCACGAGCGATAATATCATTATTTTGATATTAAAATAAAAAGTAAATGGATGATATATCATATTCACAGAGTCATAAACATGTTATATTTATTATTTACATCAATTAAACTCGTCATTATACCCATCTAACTAATGAATTTTGGAATAACTAACTACACCATGACGTGGAGACGGTAAACCATACATTTGCACATATGGTGACTTTATCATTCATAGGAGATACATAATTATGAATATGGCTATAACATAATTATAATATCATAACAATATTTAAAATGTACTAGATTTATTATTTTCATATGGAAATAAATAAATGAGAAAGTGGAAGAAGAAAAGAACTTAGAAAGAGGTGATGAAATTATTACATCTTCTTCGGGTGATTCATTTTAATTTGATCAAATGGGATCCTTAGGATTACATTTTGATCAAAGGAAGGAATCTATGATGAATTGAACATAGTTGGTATAATATTTGTTCAGAGGTTTGTCTGAGCCTATAGGATTTAGAGGTGTTAATTTTAGATAAGGGGAAGTTCTCTTTTGTAAGAGAGGTGAAGGTCACTTTAGGAAAAGTTTGAAATATTATTTTATTATACAATCGTATTCAGTTTATAATGGTTCCAATGTAATTTATTTAGAGGATAAGAATGATATGGGTTAAAAACACTCATCCAATAAGTTTTAACTAGGTTTGGATCATCATATAAACCTTATCTTTAATATTTAACTCTTAGTTAAATAGTTTAACTTTTACCTTGTATTCTTGTATTATTAAAATAGGTTTTTAATAATATTACAAGAAAATTTCAAGTTAAACTAAAGTGGTTCATTAATAAAATATATATCATCATATAATTCCTTTGGCCGAACCTTAGATTTTTAGGAATATTATACCACTTAATAATATAATATATGTTTTCAAACACTTATTTTCCAATTTTAACACTATTTGGTATTTTGTTTTTTTTAATGTCATAACAAAATTATTAAATTAAAATAGTAATTTAATAAACCCTAATATGTCATATTAACACATCAAATTATTTTAATTCATAAAAATTCCCAAATCGCATTTATTGGATATTTATAATATCAATTATTTTTACCATTCATTAATAAGGAAATTACTACATAATCATTGTGTCATAAATAAATATAATAATTTAATATCAAAAAATTATAAATAAAATACCATTATGTATTAAAATCTGTTTTTATTTCTAATAAATATTTATAGTCGAATTTATCTTACCTATACCCCTATATTATAAGGTTTGGTTATTAAACCTTGAATTTAACATTTTTACTATTCATTAAATAAAATATTAATACATTTCCTAATCTAATACAAGTGGGTAAAAATGATCATATATTAATCCAAATATTGATTTTCATCGAACTACACTTATCGAATAGAATTAGGACAAGTGGTAGTGTAATTATAATATCATTTTTACTATTAATTACCCTATTAACATTTAACCATGGTAAATAAAAGTCAACAGTTATTAATCACCAAAAAATTATTTTTCATCTTATTGAACCAAATTTAACTTACTGATGTAATCCTTATCTCTCGGATTTATGAAAATCAACTCATATAAGTGGTAAAATTAGGTTTTATTCAAATTAGAAAATGATCCTAGAAGTTGGGTAAAAGACCGTGAAACAAATTCAATAAAATTTTATTATAATAATCTTATTATAAAATGACATCAATGAATTAAATTAAAAATTTATAAGTATTATGTATCTTTTTTACCTAATATAAATTTCAATAAAATAACTATTTATCTAAATAAGTGGCCGGTTTTAACCAATAACGCAATATTTGTCTCTATTCATAAAAAATTGAATGTTTTCATAAAAATACCAAAACATCACCCTAATCTAATATTGATATTTCATATCCAAAAATGTAGTCCATTTTGAAAAATAACATTTATTAAATTTAAAAATGGTATGTATTACTATTAATAATAGTTAGTTTGATTGGTCGGGGTGTGATAGGGCTCGAAGTGGCGTACAAGGAAAGCTATTGCATTATTCAAAGGGAAACGTACCATGGAAGATTGGTGTGCTACATTATTCCATTTCTTAGTAAATTTCATCATGTTACTTTAATATCATTATTGGAAACATGATGTTTGATACAAAAAAAATATCTTAGTGGAAATCCTATATCGAAAAATGAATTATTGTGGCCTCTATTTAAAATAAATAAAGGTAATTATAAAGGTTACCGAAAATAAAACATACTAGGGTTCCATGTAGGAAAACATGGATATGGAAGAGAAAAACAATCATCATGTTCTGATGGATGGTGATTGAGTATATTATTCGGATAAAGTTAACGATCTGAAATCCATAAACATGTGATGAATTGAAAGGACATTTATTACCCAGTAGGAAAATTAAATAGACAACGTTTTTGTTTTATGTTCTATTTAATAATGGTGAGGACTTTGTTTATGATATTGAATAAGTGTATAAGGAGATATACTTACATTAAAATTAGAGTTTCATCAATTAATACATTTTTACCACAAACTTATCTTTTCTCAAAACGAAGTGTATTCAAGAGGTCTTGGTTACACCTGAAGTGATAGAATAAACTTATAGAGACAAACATAATCCAAAAAGGATTTAATATATATATCCATAGTCTTTAGAAATTAACCAATTCTAAAATGTCATGTAAATGATTAGATGATCCCAAAAAAGGATAATCTTTTAATGAAAGAAATAGTACTCTTAATCATCAAAATTTAAATGAACAATACCAAATGTTCAACAAATACAAATCAATGAATAATTGACCTTAAAAACCTTAAATATAATCCTATCTATGATTGAAACCCAAAACTCAAAAGAATTTGATTATGTAGTCTTCCATGGTACATTCTATCTCCAAATAACATCAAATACTCTTAAAGTCACATACATAAAATTATTTAACCAAATCACATATTATCTATGATAGGTTTATCAGTTCCATAAATAACCCAAATATCTATAAATCTACAATAAAAACATAGATAAATATCCACCATTACTCTGAAAATTCAATCCCATAGTATTCTATTATCCTTTGACATATAGTGTTCCCAACAGAGTAAACATCTTCCAAAATCACATCTGTCACTTAATCACTAAATAATTTTCCTATACTAATGATATCCAATTGATAAGACGTAAGATCTTAAATAAACTTATTATTGATCAATAAAATCATTTGACTAAAAATAATTAGTCACACTAACCAGGGACTTCACATAGTTTATTGGTAGGACATAAATCCCAATCTCACTCTAGTTGTGGGTTCGATTCCCGCAGCTTTGTGTGACGTGACGGTTTTTCACACAGTCTATGTGTTATTTTTTGTAAGACTATATTTTATAACATTTACAAAGTGATATACATTACCAAAAAATAACAGTAGCATAATTAAACCACCAATTTTATATCATACCTCTAATTTTCATCCCAAAAATTAATAACCTATAATTTCATTAAATTAAAGGATCATATAAATCATAATATTTCATTATAAATAATATTAAAGAAATAAAAGACAATTCTTCCTCAAATAGAATTTCCACATAAAAAACTACATGGTTACGCATAAAATCGAATAGTCGTCAAACATAATCCCATACACTTAAACATTTATCCATCCATTTATTTCCACATAGGTTCATCCTTAACGTGGAGGTTTTCATATAGAAAAGTGCATTGACTCAGGTAATTCCAAGTCCCATAAATTTATTTAAAAGAACTGTAATTGGATTATTAGGATCATTATTATTTTCATCAAGAATACTTTTAATTTTTCCTCAGTAATTATTTACTTTATGTCCTTCATTCCCACTCATAAATCATTTCTCTGTTCCATTGAGACACTTTCTTGGGTGTCTCCTTCCACATTTATGGCATGATGGTAATTTTAATTTATTTTCCTCATGGTTTCCATTGTTGGAGCTCTTATCATTCGCTGCCTTTCTCTTCTTTGTTGAATATGAGATTTGGTTAATCTATATATTTTTATCATATTTCTGGAAAACGGATTTGGTGAAAACATGATATCTTTTACGCTTATCAACATTCCATTTTGATACTGATTCCCACCACCTCTCCCACATTTTACATCATGTTAAATGTTACAAGAAATTCTTTGTAATACATCCATTGACTAACATAAGAAATCATAGTGTGAACGATAAAATCATTCATAGAATATCATGACACCTTATTTTCAATCTAAAACACTTTAATATTGACCAAGGTTATTTATTATCATCATATATTAAAATATTTTAAACCAGTTTGTAAATAAAATTTAAATTATCTTAAGAATATCCCACAGGATTATCGTAACCAATAGTGCAGCAAGGCCCATTGTCATGTACCAGGATAACATGGGTCATGGTCGAAACTCTTTGTTAGAGTTTTCACTCCAAGGTACATCTGTGTATGAGACGCCTCTATGTACTTATATCCATACTTGGATGTATTTCATTGGAAAATACACAAAATATCTACATTACAAAAATTATAGGTTAGTCTTCTATAGGAATCCTCAAAGTCTATCTTAGGGTAATGTAATATAATCAGAGTTTATCTAAATATAGTTTCTATGGTTTTTAATAAAATTCCTCTGATACCAGCTATAATGGCCCGACCATACATATCCAGAGTTGGTGCCTTATTTCATAATATTGGCATAATCAGAATAGATCATATCCAGAATGGCTGATTAGTTTAGTATCCGGGAATTTACTAGATACATAAATAAGTTTTACATTACATTATGAAATTAAAAACAACAAAAAAAATTTCCCCATCAAGAATGTAACGCCCCGACCCCAGCTACCCAGAGCCGGTGCATTACTTCGTAACATTGGCATGATCCCAAAAAGATCAAGTCTCGAAAGACCGATTAGTTTAGTAGCCTTGGAAACACTAGATACATTCATAAGTCTTTCATTACATCAAAATTAAACAAACTACAAAAAAACATGGTCTTCATAGTCCACACTCATATCTTCACTGATTATTCTTGCAAGACAGTCATAAAATACTTCTTCACAACCTGGAAAATTTTTAAACATTGAAAGGGGTGAGCTCAAATGCTCAGTAAGGATAACAATAATGCGGAAGCTTTCATAAATAAACATTAACATTTAAGGAAATGTATAACTAAAACAAAAGCCTCTTAAACATGAACTTCAACATAATATGGCAAAAGTAAAATGAGATAATGCCATTTACTTCTTCACATGGATATTCTACTGGTCGAATAATCACATGTAATATCAATAACCACTTTCATAATGATGGAATGCATAATGCCAGACTATCATAACCACATAGCCAAGGCCTCGTGCCAAGACTACAAATAAGATTTTGTCAAGGCCTTGTGCCAAGACACTAGTTTGTCTCATGAGACCTGCCGATGCATCGAGGAGCTATAGCGGGCTCCACCCGTCACTTATTAAGTCCAATGCATTCCTCATATGAATAGGTTTAAACATTTCATAAACCATAACATAATCGTATCACATAAAACATGCATAAAGGAAACATAACATTTCCACATTTCAATCACAAGATATCAATACAACACATTGATATAATAAAAACGCTTTCAAAACCATTTTCAATACCAAAATAAAAGAAAGTTAAAACTTTGTATTTATTTTTCATTAAAATAAAATGATGGCTTGTAGAGGAAGCCGAAACTCAAATAATGGTCACGACGGCGGAGAAGTCATTGTCGCCGCATAAGTACGGAAAGAAAAACATTCCCTTTTGTCGTTTAGCAAAACGCTTCGTATAAAAAGATTCCTTTTGAATAACCGTAAAAGTCAAAGGGGGTTTATACACCGTATAAAAGAAATTTGTGTATAAAACAAAATATGCCTCAATGAAAGGAGATTGAGACGAAGTCCTTAAAAAGATCATTTTTAAAATAAAATAGATATATTATGTGTATTCACTATAGGTACACATAAAGAAAGTAAAAATACAAAATATGACATAATAACATCATGACATAATTTGAATGTAGGAGATTAACCCAAAGAATGGAAGTTGGGTTAAGAAGTTCCCTTACAAGATCATTTATAAATAAAATAGATCTATTATGTGTATTAACTATAAGTACACATAAAGAAAGTACAAATACAAGATAATACATAACAATATCATGACAGAATTTGAAAGTAGGAGATTAACCCAAAGAACAGAAATTGGGTTAAGAATTTCCCTTACCTTGTGTCCGACTTGACTCAACCGTTCTTTAACCTCCTGAATAATAAACTAGAGTTAATATATACCTTATTAAGAACCATTCTCAATTTCATTATCCTTATTATATCACTTATTACAATGATATGATCATTATGTAATTATTTAAGTTAATAACGGTCGTTTTGTCGACCTTTGGTACTTGAGTCAAAAATAAACTTCTTATGATTACAAGTTGTTAATGTGGTGAAATATCCATTATATTCATAATTTAGATGTCATATATATCTTATATATCCAGTATATACATTCATTTATAATATTACGTAACATTTAGAGGTAAGAAATGAAATGCACCGTTCATGGAGACGGTAAGCCGTACGTACGCATGAACGCTACTTCCATTTCTATTTCATATTTTCTGGAATGGAATCATAATGATATGAGAGTATATTATAATTCCAGTATAATAACATATATAATATCATTAACTTTATCCTTCACACATCCCACATATGGTATTAACGAATCAAATCACTTTCAGGGGGCGGTAGTCCGCGCTTCCTAAAATGAAGATATCGTGTTTTACCCATAATGGAAACCATAAAGGTATGCCCAAAATGAAAAAAACAGAAGCTTAAGGAAAACATAAACATATTATATATCATATATAAAAATAGTGACATCATAATGGCCACCTTTGAAGGTGTTAAATGAGTGTTGAACAATCATCGTTTCGGGAGGCAGAATTTCGCCATCCACGGAAACCTTATGTTCTTTAACCATTTGATGTAGTTGTGTGGAAGTGTAGCTCAAATAAATCTTATAACAACATCCTAGTATATTTAAGATACTGGTGTTGTTACAAAATAAGTAAATAAAAAGAGTTTAGGGGGTTGGAGAAGCAAAATAAAACAAAAGAACATGAGAGAATGAATTACCTTAAAAAGTGTAACTCCTTTTGAGTTGAGCCTAACGGCTTCCTTTGAAAGGATTGTGCCCAAAGGGAATCCTCTAGGATGAGTAGAGGGATGTGGAGAGAGCAAATGGGCAGGGGTTGGCCGAGCCAATGGCTTGAAGAGTGTGTGAAATGAGGTAGAGGTGGGGGCCTTTTATAAGAGGAGAGGAAGGGCACTTTTGGAAAGTAAAGGAACATTACATTATTTGAAAATGTGTTTCGGTTTTAAAAGGTCCCACATTGATAGAATTCGTGGATAAGGTGATAAGGCATCGAAATCCACTCATCCAATTGGTTTTGTCCATGTGTAGTTCATAGATTTTATATTATCTTTCCATTTTATTTAAATCGTCAAATAATGATGTCATCGCTGCATCATTATTATGTCATAAATAATTAAATTTATTTAATGTCTAAAAATTATAAAAAAAATACTATGATATAGGAAATCTTTTTATCTTTCCAATGACTATTTATAATCAAAATTTGGACTTGTGTAACCCTACTTAAAAATTGTTTTAGTAAAACACTTTATGTTAGTGTCATTTTCACTTTAACATTAAATAAAAAGTAATTTATGTTATTTCCCAACAAAAGTGGATCCATGGGGTCCCCAAGTTAGGCCATGGCTTGTCTTGGTCGGCCATGACACAACCAATGAGGTTGGGACATGTGTCTAGGTCATTTAATATTATTAAAGTATTATTTATACCTTAAACTACCCTAATTACCACTAATCGCGATTAAGAACTTAAAAAGTTACTATTCACCAAAAAATTATTTTTATCCCATTGAACCACATTTTACTTCTTTATGACAACCATGTATGTCGGATTTTTGAAAATCAAATCACAGAAGTGGAAATATTTCATTTAAACGAAAAATCAGTTATTTAACAACCACTTAGTGGTTTCACTATTCATCAAAAATTGAAGTTTTTCAGAATAAGGCCAAAATTTCACCCTAAGCTATAATTGATATTCCGAATTGAAAAATGATTTCTATTTTACAAAATTCCAAACATATTAGTTGCATTAATTAATTTTATAATTAATTCCCACTGTCACAAAAATAGCGTGTTTTTAAGAAACAATTTATATCAAAAGATTGACAATTGTTTATGTCCAATTTCAATGTCAAATTAATTCTAATGACCACCATTGGATAAAATGGTAAAAATATATTCTAATTATACTCTAAAACCACTCAATAGTATAATTTATCACTATGAATTATTTTGATTAAAAAAGTTGTTTTAAGTATTTTTCACTATTCATAAAAATTTTGAAGTTCTCAGAAAATTACAAAAAATTCAACATAGGCTAATTTCAATATTAGGAATACAAAAATGAAGTCCATTTTGAAATATAAAATTTCTATAATTTTAAAAAGTGGTTATTACTATTCATAACGGCTACTTTGATTTGTCGCGATGTTTTAGAACTCGAAGTTGCGTACAATGCAAGCTATTGTATTATTGAATGAGAAGCGTATCGTGGAAGCTCGGGGTGTTACAAAGAACACTCATATCAATTAGCCTAATTTCACTGGTAAACAAAAAAATACTTGTTCACATCCTAGAAAATATAAATCATAGAAATTGGTTAGCTTAGATGCTCAGTAAGGATAACAATATTGCAGAAACTTACATTATAAGCATAAAAATTTAAGGCAATGTATAAGAATAAAGAAAAAGACTTTTAAAAATAAATTTAAGCACAATTCAAGAATTATAAATTAAATAATTCCATTTACATATTCACATGGATATTCAACTAGTTGAATAATCACATGGAATATCAATAGAAAATTTCATAATGATTTAATTCATAGTATCAGACATCATAAGCACGTAGTCAAGGCCTCGTGCCAAGACTAAATATAATATTTTTGTCAAGGCCATGTTCTAAGAAACTAGTTTGTCTCACCGGAACTACCAATGAATTGAGGCACTATAGATGGATCCACACATAAAATAATAAGACTTATTCATTCCATATA
This sequence comes from Viscum album, assembly GCA_963277665.1. NCBI lineage: Eukaryota > Viridiplantae > Streptophyta > Magnoliopsida > Santalales > Viscaceae > Viscum > Viscum album. The sequence goes on from OY728166.1 coordinate 1,141,961,002, forward strand.
TGAAAAGGTTGAAACATAATCAAAAAAATTGTATTAAAACTTACATACAAAATTTCAATATTTTAACCACAGTCCATGAATTGTATACAAATACCTCATCCACAGTCAAAAATAACACATTAAACACAATATGGAAAATTTTATTATACTAAATTAACCTTAATCAAGAATATTAATGAATATTGACATAGATGAAAATTATCATTAAAACTATTTGAGAGAAATATCCTCTTATTGTTGAAAACATTTAAAAGTGTCATTATTTATCAAGAATCCATTAAAAAAATTCAATCAATGTGTACCATACCACTTAGAAAAATTTAAAGATAATTTTAATTTTAATATATTTATGTCCATATAAATTAATCCTTAGAACCATATTTAAATCAAGGACATATATGAGAAATATTTTGAAGAATAAATCTTTAAGACATTTAAAATGTTATTTCAGATGGATTTCCAAACCAAATGAGAGACACATGAATACGTATAATGGAGAAAACATTAATCAAAACATTATTATACCATGATTATAAATAGATTCCTGAAATAATATGTCAATGTAAAGTATATACATCATATAAAAGTGAATTTGTGCATAATAAAAATAAGTGTAAATGGAAAGTAAATTGATATGGAATCCATTATAAATATTTTATCCTTAGGATAAGGATAAATCAATGAAATAAATATGTATTAATAATATAAATACACTCAATATGATTTTATATTATCTGTAGATAAATCAGATAACATTCAAACATATTTTTTTAAACAACAACAATGACTTTGATGTTCGACTCAATGAATGGAAATTGAGTTAAGATTACTCTTATGAAGTTCATATCAATGAACAGATAGTTTATCAATGGGGTGATTATGTGAATAAAAAGTATATCCACATAAAGGAATGTGGAAGGTACTACATAAGTAAATAAATAGTGATTTCATAAATAATCATGGAGTAAAATAATCAATAAAGATTGTGTAAATCCCAATGAGTGGAAATTGATATTTAAGATTCCATTAACCTTTTGGTAAAATATGAAACATACACCCCAAGAAATAAAGATCATATAATTAAGATATAAATACCCATAAATTAATGAATATTACACCAATAATACATTTATGGGCCATACATACACCACACAAAAATAAATTGTGTCAAAATAGAATTTATCTCATGTGAATAAGAAGTGAGATGAAAAAACCTTACCTCATTGTAATAAATCCATTAATATGACCAAAAGTTAATAAAAACTATATTATTCTCAGAATACACAAAAAATATTGATAATCATGATAATATATATAAAATGGAAGTACAAAATATAGTTATTTATTATCGTCATTTCAGGTGTTATCTGATTTGTTTTCCTTTATATGTTTTGTAACATATGTCATGTATGATATAGATAGGATTTATTAGATTCATATACATAATTTTATTAAGTTTATAAAAATTATTTTTAATATTAAAATAAAAATTATTCTCCAATGGTTACGAAGGGGAAATGAATCTCATCGTGTTCGTGTAGACGGTAATCCGTAAATACGCATGAGCAATAACATCAGTCTTTTGATATTAAAATAGTATGTTAATGGATGGTATAACATATATAATGGATCATAAACATTTTATATTTATTATTTAAATATATTTTATTCATTATTAAACATACCCAACTTTTGAATTGTTGAATAACAAACTAGACCATGATGTGAAGACAATAATCCATACATACGCATGTATGGTGACTTTTTCATTCATAGGATAGACATAATAATGAATATGGTTGTATCATATTTATAATATCATTATAATATATGTTAATGGAGTAATTATTTTGGTATGGAAAAAAAATAAAGAGGAAGTAGATGAAAAAAATAACTTAGAATGAGGTGATAGAATTATTACCACTTCTTCATGTTCTTCCTTTTGATTTGATCAAAAGGGCTCCATTGGTTGGATTAATGATAAAAATAAGGACACTAGGATGATGTGAGGGTTTCTAGGAGTATATTTCGGCTGGGGATGGTTGATCCTAAAGTATTAGGATGTGTGAATTTGAGATAAGTGGATGTTCCCTTTTATATGAGAGGTGAGGGTCACTTTCGCGAAGATTTGAAATATTTTTTTATTATAAAATAATAGTCGGTTTATAATCTATGAAAAGTGATTTATTTAGGGTATAATATTGGTATGTGTCGAAAACATCCCAACCAATTGGTGTTGTATACGTTTGGTCACCATATTAACCTTATCTTTAAGATTTAACACTTAGTTAAATAGTTTATCTTATACTATGTATTCGTGTATTATTATAATAATTGGTTAATAAAAATACTCTAAATAGCCAAGAGATCCTCAAGTGGTTCACTAATGATATATATATCATTATATATGTCCTTTTTTATAAAAATTTATTTTTATAAATATTATATCATTTAATAATATAGTATTTGTTTTAAAAACACTTTTAAGCCAATTATTACACTATTTGGAATTTTGTTTTTGATAAAGTCAAACCAGCATGATTAAATCAAAAAAGTTAATTGAGTCAACCCTAAAATGTCATATTAACATAAAAAATTAAATTAATTTATCAAAAGTCTCAAATTAAATTTATTTGGATATTTATAATATCAATTATTTTAATCATTAATTAATAAGGTAACTACTACATCATCATTATGCCATAAATAAATTTAAATAAAATGTCTAAAAATTATAAATAAAATACACTTATGATGGAAATATTTTCATATTTCTAATGAAAATTTATAGTGGAATTTAAATTATGTATAAACTTGTATTAAAATTTTTTATTTATTAAAATTTGAATTTAACACTTTTAACTATTTTTTAAATTAAATATTAATAAATTTCTTAATCTAATACACATAGATAAAAAGGATCATATTTTATTCCTAAGGTTGACTTTGGTTGAAATAAACATATCAAATAGAATTAGGACATGTGTTAGGGTAATTATAATATCATTTTTACCTTTAATTACCCAATTTACTTTTAACTGTGGTAAATAAATGTTAAAAGTAACTATTCACCAAAAAATTGTTTTCATCTTATTGAACCAAATTTTACATAATCATTTCTACCATGTCTCCCATATTTTTGAAAATAAACTCATAGAAGCAGTTAAATTATGTTATATTCAAATTTTCAAATGCTTCTAGAAGCTCGGTAAAAGACAGTGAAAAAAAGTCCATAAACTTTTATTCAACTAATATTATTATAAAATGACTTCAATGAATTAAATTGAAATTATATAGGTATTATGTATGTATTTTTACATAATATAAATCTAAATAAAATAACTATTTATTTAAATAAAACGTCGATTTTGACAAATAATGCAACGTTTTTCACTATTCATCAAAAATTGAATGTTTTCAGAAAAAATACAAAAAATTCACCCAAAGATAATATTGATATTTCAAATACAAAAATGAATTACATTGTGAAAACTAAAATTTATAAAAGTAAAAAAGGTGGGTATTACTATTCATAATGGCTGGTTTGATTGGTCGTGGTGTGTTACAACTTGATGTGGAGTACAACACATGCTATCGAATTATTCAATGGGAAACGTACCATGATAGATTGAGGTGTTACAAAAAAATTACCTCCTTTTATGAAATACTGGGTTATGAAAAACATCAATCTTGTATGAACCTACCCTTATAAACAACACGAACTGCCTAGATACTAGAGCCCCACGCTCACACAACTATGTTTATCAACACATCAGACATATGTGAAAAAACATATTAGTCCTCCATGAGATTCCCTATACATTCATTTGATCTATTTCTTTACATTATGCTCCAACGATTATTTATTCTAATTAAAATTTTTCCTAAACATAAGGGTTCGAACATCATGCTCCAGGATCCAATAAAAATGATCCTATGATTGGCCACTCTTCTACGGTATTTCCAACACCATTTAATCAATAGGTTCATGATTTGTGGATAAATAATCCCTAAGGGTGTTATATTTGCGGGAAACTATGCAATTTCCATGGAGGTAAAGTCATATGATAAGACTAAAATTCTCCTTACCATGGCCCCCTTTGAGTGTGTGCTCGATAATGTCTGAGTTGCATGACATAATACAATATTGTTCCACAACATTTTTATACAATAATAAACTGTACGAAAAAAACCTACCCAGGTGAAGTAAACTTCCTAGTTCCATGTCATAGTCATGTGATGATCAAATACATAACAATGTCCTCTTATCATGATGTAAAACTGTAGTCTTTCCCTATGAAATAAGAATAGAATTCCCTATGTATGAGAATCATTAATGTACTCCAAAACCCCCTACAAACTGGATTCCATGTGTACCAATATCATGAAACTAGATATTCCAATATGCATCCACGTGTATCCCCCATAAACATCATCATTCATCGTATTATATCAAGGGAAGATCAATGTGGAATCCCCACAATATACCTCATCAACAATCCATCCACAGCAAGATCATACATACTATAAAAAGTTATACTAAATATTTCATTCATATCACATGACCTTGAATTGTGGAATCAAACTACAAGGATTTCAATAACTATATTCTATATAGGGTAAAAAAGATTCTTTCCCCAGGTTCAATCCCAAAAATGGTAAACTAATGGTTTTCTATCCTTGGCTCACCTTTTGGATCCACCACGTGGGGTGTTATGATCCATCCACCCAGGCGTTAAATCTTACTTCATAGGGAATCACCCCCATAATCCTCCTACATGGAGAGTCTTAATATAATAAAAAAAACTTCTAGGTGTGACATATTTCCTCCAAGTGTAACACCTCCCTAATTCAACTCACGGGACGTTTGTATCATCCTTCCCGATCCACCTCAAGGGGTGTTCTAATCCGTTGGTAGACATCAAACTGGGACATCTTCTAACTTAGGGACACACTTCTGAAATCTCAATAAACTGGGCATTATGATCCACATCAATTGATCTACATTAATTGGATTTATGACCAAACATCTAAAAACATGTCAATGGTAATTCTAATCCAGTCATACATGTGTGATACCTTCCCTCATAGAGTCAAATCACCTGAATCATCGTCAATGAGTTATTGTAATCCACAGACTATGAACCTCCTTAATCAAAATTCTGATAAACCTTCTGAATCCATTTCAAGGGGAATTTTTACATAACAATGAAAGTCTGATATCATCTCTCTCAGAGACACAAATCCCAGATAGACAAAAATAAAACATTATGATCCACAACCTATAATCCCCATTGAGGGTCATTTTGATCAATAATCATTCATATACCACCACATGGTGTTATGGTCTATTAGTAAACCTCCATTGTGTTTCATCGTCACTATTTATCACCCCTAGATCTATCATACTAGTCATTCTAGTAAAAAATATCTTATCCTCTTATGTGAGGCATTCTCATCTACCCGTCAAATACCCACGAGACATTGGATCTTTCCACATCTCCTAATTTTGTTAAACATATTCCCTTATATATCTCAAATAGACATTTTGGTCCTTCTAAAAAATATGTTAAACTCATTCCCCAATCCTTCTCCTCCAAATGCTCTAATATAACTCTATAAGGCATAAAACATGTTCCCTGACAAAAAATTCCTACCCCAAGAATAAATTTTGTATTAAAACTGTAAAAACACATGGAATAATTACTCCCCTTTCATTTATTGACATGTTAATGACACGAGATTACTTCATTTCAGTGCCTTAATATTCCTCTAATGATATAACCTCCTATGATAATGATTCAAATTTGACCAATGTGCATAGTGTCCAGACCTGCATAGTGATTCCCTATGTGACTACTCTCCTAACTGATTGTTTCCTTACACCAATAAAGAAGAGTTTTAATTAACTAGTGAAAAAAGCAATGTAATATGGAATGAGATCAAGTAATATGAACTAAATATATTAGGAATACTCAAACTCAATGATGATCTAAATGGAGGACTCCAAGAAAGTGGAACTGAAAAACCATCGTCACGTTACGTTCAGTGAACAGTCCTAGATGATGAATTTTATGAAATAAATCCACCATTAGAATGTGGGAATGCATGCCCACAGTAGGCAGTGTGAATATACAACATGTCGAACCATTGGCCCAACAAAAGAACAAAAAACATATTAATTACAATATTTAAATGTAGGGGGATTGAATTTATTCTAATACAAACATTGAGTGTCCAAATTAAATTTTATGTGTGATACAACCATTTATTTATTCAAATTTAACACTTTTCCTAGAGAATTATTCTTACATGGAGAATCTCCCACGAGTTTTTATCACATATGTCTTATGTTTTGAAATTTAATATCAATTAGTTGTTGGGCTCCACATTTAATCAGGGGAATGTTCCCTTTTAAAATTAATTTACTCATGAACCTTTAAACATTCAATTTCTTGATCTATGGTTTCATTTTTGTCACACATGGAGAAATTATCACATAGTTCAATTAATTAATTTTTTTACATAAATTAAAATAAAATATATATTTATATTTTATTTTAAATTAATTCAATATCTAAAAAATCCACTTTAGTTTATGATCAAAAGGATTTAAAATATTACAATATAAGATATTTGAAAACCCATTAAAATATGCTATTTACCAAAATAGTAATTAAAATGTGGGAATAAAATTATATAAATTAAATGGTAATTTTATTATAATAAGTCCCTCATCTCTCCCACACACATATAATTTTTCACAATATGAAAAAAATTATTCCAAATATTGATTTAAAATATGAATCAATGTTAACAACTCATCCTGTCATCCTCAAAAATAATAAATGTAATTGAAATCTTATTAGAAACAAATATATCTCCTTTTGTAACCACACATTTAAAACTATGAAACCTCATTAATCCATCTGTGAATTAATAAAAACCACAATCACTTAAAAATTCACATCAATCACAATTCTAATGAGAATTTATACAAATTTATTCTTATACACAGGAAATACATTCTCAGCATATTCTTGTAGAGACATTACATCAATAATCTATGATATTGGAAAATGAAATAAATCTTCTAGTTTTTAAATGGTTATTTTGGTGTCATAAGGTTGGTTGGGTTACATTTAAAAGGCATTTTAGTAGAATATAGGAGGTTAATGATTTAAATATGATGAATTAATAATGAAATAATTTCATATAACGTACCTCACATAATTTTACTATGTATGAATACAAATTTATATACTTTTTTGGGAATGTGTCAAAAAATAAATAATAATGGTTTTTAATTTATAATCAATATTGGTATCATGTATATATATATATTTGAAATTATGGATAACATTTCTTTTATTCGAAATGATTTTTTTTATTTCCATGGGAGAATGGTATTACAAAATATAAATAATGAATCCGACTCACTTCAATATTCTTAATGAAAAATATAATGATGCAATCACCTAAAATTTCCCAGACTAAAAACATTCCTTCAAAATTAAAACATAAAATCCTCTCTTACACTCCAACTAGACATAGTTATCTAATAATATCAAGTGTTGAAGGTTAATAATAAATATTATGGATTGAAATGCCTCTTAAAACAATTGGTAAATTCATTAAATATAAATATTAAAGAAAGCATGGTATAAATTTGGATTTATTTCCAATGTTAGTTTCCTAAGTAAGTGTCTAATCCATTTTATTTAAAGAAATCATAAACTCAATTTATATAATGAAGAAAACATCACTTGATTTAGGTTAAATAAGAAAAAGCATTGTTTCTATCTATAAATTCAGTCGATAATTAATAATACATCAACATATTATTAGAAACATCAATGTAAGGAAAAACATTGTTTAACTCTCATGGGAATGGATTTAAATTTTTTTAACTCATAAGAATTATTAAACATCAATGTATATTTTGAATTACCCATTCCAAAAATAAATTAAAATTCAATATTTCAAAAATTATGAATAATTTATCAAAATAATATTCTACATTAAAAAATTAATTTCATATTCATATATATTAAAAGGTTCGCTATAGCACACCAAAAATAAATTAATATATTTAAAATGGTATCCCCTAACAATAGAAGAGAGATATTCCCTAACATTTCTTTTTTACTACCATTCATTTAATATCATTTAAAGGGTGATATATTATTAAAAGATAAATGGGAAGGAAAAAATACAACTTGTTTTTTTATTATAGGATTAAATCACCTATATTTTACATTTACAATCCTATAAAAAATCCCAATGAAATCTATGACATTTATTAAAAATATATGGAAATGGAGAGAGATAGAGAGTGATAAATACTTGGTTTATCAACCAAGTGGTTTTTTTTACTTCCAATATTTAGTTATTTTATTGATCAACCCAAATATGAATATGGATAATGTTTTAGTTTTTTTATCCATTTGGGAAATAATAAATTTGTCCCAAGATAGAACGGGAAAAAAAACATGTATGTTAATGGATGTAGAAAATGTGAAAATGATTTCCCCATATTATCTTCTTGGGTTAGGGTTTTTTTTAAATGTAATCACCCATATAGATGAATTTTTTTTCCAATTAAAGTAGTTTTGTTTGATGAAGTATAAGTGGTATTTTTACCAACACATACACCAATATTTCTATTTCATTTCAATGGTCTACTTCCACTTCAATTTCTAACACCATCCTTAAAACAATTATGTAAATATTTTCATAATAATTCTCACATACCAAGGATCTATACATAATACCTTATCTAAAATGAAAATGGGTAGTAAATTGGCTAGATTAGATATAAAAAATTAAAAATGAGTTAATATAATGTATGATTAAATGATTTTTTATTCATTTTATCGGCTTTTCACATATTTGATGAGAATTGGCTAAAATATTGATATAATTGGAAGACAAGGCTTTTATTTTATAGCTTCATCCTCCATGACAATTTCATTATATATATTATGGATGAACTATTTTTTCTCAAACCACATCATGGGGGAACTTATGAAATTGGTGATATAATTGTTTGAGATCATTTGATAAGATCTCTAGAATTGGTTATTCAAGGAAATCATTGATGTCCACAATGATCCCTATTAATGTCACCTATACATTATAGGATTTTGAAACCCATCATGTGTAACATTCATGTATCCACATAATTTCATTAATGGAAAATTTTGGAGAAAATATGGAGGCCATTATTTTTCTACACTAATTAATATATTTAAAAATATATAAAAAAACATAAAAAATTAACAATATAACAACGATATCTCCTCCGAAATAAAACTAAAAATAAAGAATAACCAATCCTTATTGATGGTATTAATTTTTAATTGTATCTCAGTTATAAATTATTTCAACCTCTTTATAACAATATGACTCCATTAACCCATAGATGGTGATTAATTATTACATTGTTACAATATATATGAGATCACACCTCCTGTGATTATAAATTTATCTATATTAGAAACACATAAATATATATGAAAACCATATAACATTTTAATATAAACACTTATAATGAAAAATATTCTTATCTCCATGAAAATTATTTAAATATTCTTTATTCACATCATGTGGAATAGAAATAAATCAATACTGAACTAGTATTCTTAGTAAGGGTTTCTTATTTTTCATCTAATCATAAATAACAATGTTATAATAAAATATCGTATAGTGGATAATAAAAAACATATTCCAATTAATCATCACATTTACGTCAATTAACACCCAAAAATAATAAAATATAAATATCTCATGGATAATTTAAACTAATTTATGAATAAAGGGAATTCATAAATCATGAAAATAATGATTTTTATATCAAACATTATAAAAAAAATTATCATGAATATTACCCTAATTTCTTCTCAAAAAAGACATCATTAAATATAAATTGATAGGTGTAAACAAAATAATCGTTTATTGTGACCACCAATTTTGTATCATTAGTGTTTTTGATGAATCAGGATGATATTTTGAACATGGAACCACCTATCACTTTTTTTTACTATTATTTAATCATATTTTTAATTAAAAATATATTTATTTCTTCATATTCCTAATATGATAACATTTTTTTTAAAATCACCAATATTTAAAATTAATATTTTTCTATATTACTAAATATTGTATCTAATAATATTCCTAAAAAATAATATCATATTTAGAAAAGGTATATAGTTTAATCATAAAAAATGTAATACAAATGATTCCAAATTCATCAATGATATTACAAATATCGACATGATTTAGAATAATAATATCCAATTAATAATATATATTGATAAAAAATTTGATCCTAGGTTATTACACATTTTCTATAATGGTTGAAAGTAGACCATATATTCATTAAAATTGATGGTAATTTATTAAAACTAATATAATATTTTATAAAATATAATATATACATTAAAATAAGTTCATTTTAAGTTTTTGTATTATTGTATTTTTAGATCAATTTTAAAAATTATTTTCATCATTTTTGTAAATAATCACATTTTCTCTTGATATCAATTTAATAAAATTGAGAAATTATGGAGGAATTTGTTTTCCAAAATAACCACAAGTACATGTAATGGAATAATCATTGATAAAAATATTCAGGATGGAGGGAAATTATTTTCATGATTTATATGTAAAACTAGAACATTGTTTGAAATATTTTGTAAAAATTTAAAAATAACTTGTTAAATAATATTCATTAAAAATATTTAATTCAAAATTATATATAAATTAATCCAATGGAAAAAATACATTATAAAAAGAATAAAATAGTTAAAATTTTCTTGAAATCACTTGATGAACATTTGGATATCGAAGGAAAAGTGTTGTAAAGAACAATTCAGAACCATATTTTTAATAATAATTTAATTTCATTTTGCTTAATTGTTGTTTCATTATCCTATAGGAGAATAAATATATAATAAACTTGTAAATCAAAATTTATGTATAAGTGTAGCATCCTAGGAAAATAAATAATATAACATTTTCTTATTTATTAATTTTTTTTTGAAATCAATGTTAATTTTAATTTCAAGGGGAATCAATTTATGATAGAATACTCAACATGCAAGAATGAATTTCTTTGAAATCTTACTTTGCATAAAACATCGAGTTGATAGAAAAATAATATAATATTATTATTATTTTAAATATTAGTTAATGCATAGCCACTATTTTTGTGGAAATGAATATAACTAACTATAATATTATTACACATGTTTGTAAAATTATTTTTCATTTATCCAATAAATTTTAGAGGCTTAAAATAAGAAAGAATCTCAATTTAAGCATGATATACTCTAATATTCTATAAAAGGTCAATTTACTGCATTTTGATGGAGAATCCTTCTTAAATGTAGTTTTATCACTATTATATATTCCATTTATAAAATTCATTAGAATTGGGACATCAAAATTTACATTCAGTAAAATTTTAGTATCTTTCTGTTAAATTTCATTTTTTGACAAATAGAGAAAAATACTGCATTGTAATTCAAAACTCCCTTTTTATCTAATATATTTATATTAATATTCTATTATTTTAATTTAATTTAATGTGTAAATATATTAAATTTTTATCATTTAATCCGATGTTGGTAATTTGAATTAATTTCACTTTTAAATTGGATATAAACACATAATCTTTTGGTAGTTTTTATATCTTAAAATCACGCTTTTGGTATTTTAAAACTAGGAATAATTTTAAATAAATTTCTGTAAATTCTGCATTTTGAATTTGGAAAAATGGAATCTATATTTGGAATATGGAGGTCGAAATCATGTAAATAGGTAACTATTATTATTAGGTATTACGAATAGTATCTTTAGTAAATATGTTATTTACAAGGGTTAAACAGTAAATCTAGTAATTAAGGGTAAACAAATAATATTATAATAGTATTAAATTAACCTAACTTGTGCCCTAACACAATTTTATGATACATGTACAACCATGGAAGTCCTTGGGTCTATTTTTGGACCCCTTAGATCCACTTGTAAGTGAAAATATCATTTTATAAAAAAATAATTTCAAGGAAAATGTTTCATAAATAGATATATTTAGTAAAACAATATGTATATGTGGTTATATAAGTGATATTCTCTAATATAAATATTCATTTGTAATATAATTATATTTCCTACATCATTGTATTGTATTTATTCTTTTTGTACATCAAATAAGAAGATTTATTTATGACAGTATAATGATATAATGATTACCTTTTTAATTATTTTTAGAATAATTGTGATTTTAAATAATAAATTAATTTTATTTTGATACTTTTTTATGAAATACATAATAATTAAGGATAATAAAGAATTTTTATATTTTAATTATTGATTTTTGTCGAAATAATAATGTTTTATATCTTTATTAAATGTCTTGATATTAATTGTACATATATTGACATAAATGAGTTTTTATAAAATTTAATATTTTATTAAATGAATAAATAAAAATAATTAAAATAAGATCCATACAACTAAAATTAATTATGTTCCAAATGCCATTAATGATCTATTTTGGTTCACTTTGAATTTTATAGTAATGATATTAACCATCTCCTATGAATATACAAGAGGACATAGTAAAAGAAAAAATAATTAACTAAGGGATAATGCTAAAAGATAGGTTATGTTTTGGCCATAAAATTGTCTAAAACTATTTTTTTGAGATTATTTTCAATAATAATAGACTTATATTCTAAATAAATGAGATTTTGACCTTTTAAAATAGATATCTAGTCTATAATAATATAATATTTTCAAACATTCCTAAAGAGCCCTTCCCCCCTTGTGTAAAATGCAATAACCTCAATCCCATTTCCCACAGCTCTCAAGACTCTTGGATCATCCAAACTCTTATCCAATAAGCTCCAAAAAACCAGTCTATTTCTATTATAAGCCTTCACCTCTGTAAAATAAAATTCAGGAATGTGTTTTGGTTCAATCCAAAGTGAGTTTCCATATTTAAAGGTAATGTCTTCTCTCAAATTCATTTCTATTTTTTTTCTTCTCCACTCGCTATGATCTTCATATTATTTTTTAACATAAAAAAAATATCCTAAATATACTATTTGGTTATTATGATATTTATTATATCTACACTTCCACAAACCTCTATCTAATTTATATGAACATACTATTTCTATAGACGACGAACTGCTACCTCATGGAACAATAATTGTCCAATTGTCTCCTACTGCCTCTCATAGTGGATATTATGACAGAATAGAAATTAAATATGATAAATATGATTTTTGTATCACTATGATTCAATAATTTTTATTTATAACAAACTTTTATTCTTTTTAGGTTGAATATATTCAATAATTTCATTTGAGGAAGTGCGGACAACCACCCACTCAATGTGATATGACTCATTCATGCAATACTTAGAACACACATAGGATAGAATTAATTAAATTATGTAACATATATAAAATAGATATTATAATGTAATTATAATATAATTATGTATAATTTATTTTCCATTAATTTAATAACGAATGAAATTGAAAGTAGCATTAATGCGTACATTCGACTTGTCGTCTCTATGAACAGTGTATTTCATTTTTTTTATTTCTAAATGTTATGGAATAATATAAATTCATATATAATGGATAAAAAAATATATAATTTCCCGAAATATATTATATTTAAATCAGGAAAAAAAATCTGGAGATAGTGGACTTTTGACCACATGGACAATTTGAAATTATAACTGGTTCATTTTTTACTCAAGTTCCGAACATCAGCAAAATACCCGATATAAAATATAATAATTATATATTTTTTTAGATAGGTAATAAGTGTTATAAAAGTAATAATAAACACTAATAAAAATAAGAATCTTGTAGAAATTAACTCATGTTTATTAACCAGGAAGAACATTGAACAGACAATACATGTCAGACTCGAGGTAAAGGAAACTTTCAGCCTGTTCTTTTAGACAATGACTTATTTATGTTATGTCATTAAAATTATATTTTAAAATTTTGTGAAATGATTTTCTATAACATCATTGATGTATATTTTATTTCCATTTGATTATAGATCCTTTTCTATCTGATCTTCTCATTTTCTGAATTTTAAAGTGATGTCGTTAGGCTGCCAAATGTTCATAACGGACTGTGTCTGAATCTCCTTTAATTTGATGCATATCTTGATCATATGTGCCATTATTATCCTATAGTGTGTATATACATCCTATTAAATAATATACGATGAATCTACTTATTATCAATATATTATACGTTTTATTTAATTTTCTTCTTTAGCTATTTTTACTTAAGTTCTTTCTCATATGGTAAGGGTCTCTTTAACTAAAACATTGTTTTAAATTTTTTAAAGATGTAATCTTATTAATGATTCATATTAATTTACATGTTTTAATAATGGTTTTATGGATATATATATATGTATATTAATGTTTTAAAAGTTTATTTCTTATAAAAGTTTCAATGTATTATGGGACACATTAAATCAAAAATATCATTATAAAATCTCTTAAATGGTTTTCAAAAGGAATATTTTTCTATGAAACGTTTTAGTAATTGAAAAAAAGTTTGTTTATTTTTAAAGTACTTGAGGACAATGATCATTTTTCCTCTACGATCATTATTTTATATTTTTCTTCCTTAGCAAGCCGTAGTGTTTTAAAATAAAAAATAAATACAGTATACCCTTTTTAACGTATTTTGGTATTGATAATGGTTTTTAGAAAGCATCCATTATGTTAATATCTTGAAATTATATATTTTTATTACTATGAGAAAATGTTAAATTTCCTTTAAGATTCATATATGGGTAATGATTATAGTGTGGTTCTTAGGTATTGTTTACGTATACGGGTGGTTCTATTATAAGCCTAGGGTGGGTGAGTTTGAGATAGCTCTCCAATGCATTAGGTAACATGACGTAGATAAATGTTAAGGTTTATCCTAAGAGATTTATAGAATTTATTGTGATTTGTATTCTAAACATAAATCCATATGTAGCTATGCAAGATAAAATGTATGTTTTTTGTGACAAAAGTTATTTTTATGATTTAGGATTTCTACTTGTTATTCATAAATCTTTTGATTTCATGAGGTATGTTAATGTTCTTATGTTTGGTATGTATTTATTGACTAATGTTTTCACTATTTATCTTATAATTCTTACTGATAATTTTATGCTCATCCGTTGTTTTTTATATCATTTTCATATGGTATAAGGAAGGTTAAGGTAAAGGAACAATTCAAGAATATTTATATCAAGAAATGAATTACTATTTTATTTTAACAGTTTTTATTTTATGAAAAAATGGATACTTATTAGAAGTGTATACACTGTAATATTTTAGATGTAAGTTAATAGTTATGTCATAATTCTCTAAATCTCAATAACTGAAAGGATCCTCAATGTGAACTATTAAATTAATTCAACATTATATAATTTTTTATATTTGGGGACTTAAAGTTGGTATCAGATGTCGGTTTAGATAACTTTATAGGATGGAGAGTTATTTAAGCATAAGTGATATAACCATAAGTGATTTAACCATAACGGATAAAATATTTGAAAGCGTCATAGTTACTTAAAATAAATTGTGTGGGATTAAGATAACATGAGTAATTATATCTTATTTTTTACCCACCTGATTAGATTTTATTTGATGATTTTACTAATATACTGACAATAAACTTATTTTTTTAGTAAATGGTTGGATTTATCAGGCACCAAAGTAACAATGGATGTGAACAAAATTTTGACAGTTTTTTGTATAAGAAACTTAATTAAATGGGCGCATCAATGAAAAATCTTGTGGTTATTCTCTACTAACTATTTGAAGTCATGCTTGAAGACCTCAACCATGGTGATTTTTATAAGGAATCATATATGCAAGAACAAAATCGCAATGGATGTTCATGTAATAACAATAATGGTAGTTATATTGAAATTATATGTGTCAATGATGTGGAATGAAACACTAAGGAAAATTATTCAATGGGAAGGGATGAAGATATATATGTGGTAATTATGGTCATAAAGAATGAACCTACCATGGAAAAATCAAGCATCCAATTGACTCCTGGAAAGGGAAATATGTTCTTTCTGTGGGATTAATTGAATGTTAAAAATTGGGTGTGCATGATCATTATACAAAAAGATGTCCAACATAGAAGGTTCGGGAATGGAATGAACATGATCATATAAATATATGTTTACTAATAACTAATTAAATTCCAATTGAGGATGATGAAACTGACAATGGCCAATTATTGAAATGGATTATTTGTCAGCAGATGTTTTTACATTATTGAATCTTAGGATACAATTCATGCATTTTTTGTAGGAAATAAGTATTACAAAATAATTTGTAAATGAATTGTTAAATGAATCATGAATAATATGGGAGGAGTAAAAAATATATTTATTAGGGATTCAATGTTTATGGAAGATTTTTGGATGATGAGATGCTAAAAAAGTATTAAGGCTCTTTTGATGATGAGATTACATTGGACTACATTTTCTAGTATGTTTAACCCTAATGTATGATATGTCAAAATTTTATTCATGGAAGAATTATCTCTTATTGTTTGGACAAAAGGGATAACTTTTTGGGTTCATATAATCTTTTGTTTATGAGGTGATAAATTGAAATTAAATTTGGGGATAAAAAACGAAAGGTATTATATAACTTTTGATGAAAAGAATGGTTATGATTATTTTTTAGAGAATTTTATTTTTCTTTTGATAATGTAATAATAATCATATTGTATTATTAAAAGGAAAACCCACATTATGGGTGAAAATATATTGTATCTGGCAGGGCCATTGCAATTAAACCCACAATTAATGGGTGATAAGGGCTCATTACCTACCACTAACCTACGTGAAGTCCCTGGATAGTATGAATTATTCATTTAGGATAAATGAGGTTATTGACCAAGAATAAGTAGATTTGGGAACTTATATTTTATCAAATGGATATCCTTAGTTTATTAAAAATATTTGGTGACTATGTGATAAAGGTTATTTTGGAAGATATTATCTCTTTTAGAAACACTATATTAATAATGAAAATATAATACTTTGGGATTTTATTTGTGGATGAATGGTTTAAATACTATTTTGGAAGATTATATGTTTTTATTGTGTACATATAGAGATTTGGGTTATTTGTAAAAATGATTAACCTATCATATAAAATATGTGGTTTGGTTAATTACGCTTTAGTATGAGACATTAGGAGAAGTTGATGTAATTTAGAGATAAATTATAAGATTTAATTTTTAAGACTATCTAATCAAGTCTTTATAAATTATAGGTTTCAAACTTATTTCTAATTATTTTTAATAATATTACTGAAAATTGTGTATTGAATGGTCTCTATTGATATTTGGGTGTTGTTTGTTCCATTTTTGGGACTATGAGTAGTATTTCTATTTAGAAATGATTATCCTTTTTTGGTTTATCTTATCTTATACTAATATTTATTGTTTTGGTTAATTTCTAAATACATGGGAAATATATGCTTCATTTTTTGGATCTTTTTATTCTCTAGAAGTTGATTCCAGCGCTTTAGATGTGACCAAGTCATCCTTAATTCTCATAGTTTGGGGAAAATATGAGTTTTTGGTTGAAACATACTAAAGGATGAAACTATACATGAAAAGTAAGTATATTCCCTTATGTTCTTAGTCAATATAATAAATAAATTCTCTAACATTATGAAAGGGAGCCTAATGAAAACATTGGCTGTTTAGTTTTCTTAATGGGGAATCAAAGACCATTTAACCTCTCACAAGTTTGTGGTTTTTTGGTGGTTAACTTTCCCCTGAATTTTTTTATCACTCTCCATCAGAAATTGAATGTTTCTGTCTCTTCAATATCCATGTCTTCATGGAATCTTAGTAAGTGTTATATTAGGGGAAATTTTTTAGCATCTCGTTATTTATTTTATATTTATAGCTTTATTGACCAATTTCCAATGGGAGTATTTCAATGATGTCTCTGAACCCAATTTTAAAAATGAGAGGACACAATTCCCAAATGGGTGAGGGATTTAACATCCCATGAAAATAAATAATATGAAATTTTCATATACACAAACATTTGTGAAATAAATATTTATTCTACCTTAAAGGGGATTCTATGTATTGTAGTGTACTGAACATGCAACAATGGGTTTCATTGAAATCTTATGTTTCTCACATATTTTAGTTATACTGAAAAATGATATAATAATATTAATATTTTAATGGTTGTTAACACATATCGATTATTTTGGAGAAAATGAAAAAACAAACTAAAATTTGATTACACATGTTGGTTAAACGTTTTTACTTTTATCCAAGAAATTCAAGATGATTAAAATTAGAATGAATCAAATTTCAATCATGAAATACTCTAATATTCTTTAAAAGGCTGATTTACCATATTTTAATGGAAACCCCTTTTAAGCCTATTTTTTTTAACTTTTATATTTTCCATATTAAAAAAAATTAAATTTTTATTTATAATCGTTACATAAAATTTTAATATGGGTAAAATGTTAGTATTTTTCGGATAAAGAACATTTTTGATGTATAATTAAAAATACTGTATATTAATTCAAAACATCCTTTTCATCTAATTTAGTTATATGATTACAATGTCCATTTAATTGGTTTTAAAGTTTAATTATATTATATTTTTTATCATTTAATCCATTATTGTTCATTGGAAGTAATTTTACTTTTTAATTGGACGTAAACACATGCTAATCTTTTGATAGTTTTTATTTCATAAAAGCAATATTTTTTATTTTGATAATAGGAATAAATTTCAAATTAACATTGAAAATTCTGTGTTTTGAATTTGGTAAAAATGGATTCCATATTTGGAATCCGGAGTTCCAAATTTTGTAAATAGATAACTTTTATTTTTAGATATTATGAATAATATCTTCAGTAAATATTTTATTTACCTTGATTATAGGGTAAATATGGTAGATAAGGGTAAACAAATAAAATTATCATAAAATTAAATTACCCTAAATTTTTTTGTGACCCTATTTGATGATACATGACCAGCCATGGAAATATTTGGGTTGATATTGGGACACCATGTAGTGACTTTTATGTAAAAATGACATTTTATACAAATTAATTTAAATTTTATGTAAATGTAACATAAAGATATATATTTTAGTAAAAAAAATTATTAGGGTATATATAAGTCATGTTTTTTACTATAAATATTTATTAGAAATAAAAAAATATTTCCTACATCATGGTACTTTATATATTGTTTTTTACATCAATAAAATAAATTCATTAATGACACAATGATGATATAGTGATTATCTTTTTAATGAGGTTTTTAATAAATTCGATTAAAAATGTTATAATAAATTTATTTTGAATCTTTTTATGCGATCCACTAATTTTAGTGATATTAATGACTTTTTATATTTGAATTAATGATGATTTTCAGAAATAATAATTTTTTTATAAATTTTATAAAAGGCTTCATATGAATATTTTACAAATTGACATAAATGAGTTTTTAAAACAATTAATATATTATTAAATGATAAAATAATACTAAAAATATATGAACCAACTAACTAAAATATATTATGTTTAAAATGAAATCAATGACTAATTTTGGGTGTCTTGAAATTTTATTGTAAATATATTAAACATATAGTATTAATATACAAGAGGACATGGTAAAAGTTAAATTAGTTAACTTAGGGTTAAAGCTAACAGATAAGGTTAATTTTATGATTAAAACGTGTCTAAACCCTTTGTATAAGAGGATTTAGAACAATAGTCACAATATTTTTTAATTAAATTATTTTTGAACCTTCCAGAATAAAAATTAACTTTATTATAAAATAATATTTTCTAATATTCTTAAAGAGACCCTCCTCCCCATTATAAAAGTCCATCATATCAAACCCATTAAACACAATACTAAAGCTTCTAGGATTGACTAACCATTGCTCCAATAATCTGAAAGCATCCATCTATTCCTCATACAGTCCTTCTTCCTAGACTAAGGAATGTAAATAACGCCTTTTGGTTGTATCCAAATAGAGTTACCTGATTTAAATGAAACGTCATATCTCAAGTTCTTTAATTTTACTATCCTTATACACTCTCTATACTATTATTATTCATTGTTTAATTAAAAAATAGTATAATCAATATAATAGATTGTTTATATAATAATTATTTGAACTAAAATTCCACACATCTCTATATAATGGTTACGAACATACTGTTTCTGTAGACGATGAACTACTGCCTCACGAAATAATGACTGTTCAATTTTCATGTACGGCCTCTCATAGTGGATATTATGATCGAGATGAAACTATATATGATATATATTTTATATATATTATTATTTAATTATCATTTAGAAAATTCATTTATATTTTCATGTTGTATATATATACGATAATTTTATTTGAGGAAGTGCGGACTACCGTCCCCTCATTGTAATATGACACATTCAAGCTATACATGGAACGTATAAAGGATGGAATTGATGAAATAAAGTATCATATAAAATATATATATTATAATGGAATTATAATATAGTTATCATTCATTTAGTTTACTTTTTTGTTTAAAAAAATGAATATACCATTCATGTGTATGTACGGCTTATTGTCTACATGAATGGTGCATTTCATTTTCTTATATCCAAATGTTATAGAATATTGTAGATAAATATATTCTGGATATAAATAAATATATACTGGATATATATGATATTTAAATAATTAAAACAAATATATTGAAAATTTACTTTTGATCACATGGACAATTTGTATTTATAACATGTACAATTTTGACTGAAATACAAAATATCGACAAAATGTTCAACATGAAATAAAATAATAAAATAATTGTTTTAGAAATGTAATGTAGGATTTAAAAGGAATAATAAAATTTAAAAACTTTATTAATCCAATCAAAATTAATTATTTTTATTATTTAGGAAGAACAAGGAACACACAAGACAAGTCAGATTGAAGGTAATAGAACATTTCACCCTCATATTTAAGTCAAAGACTTCATTATGTTATGTATTATAATATCAATTTTAAAATTTTGGGATATGTAGTTATATATCCTCTTTTCTGTACATATTATTTCCATGTGATGAGATATCATTTTCTATCTCATCAACAAATTTGATGATTTTTAAATTGACATCATTTAGCTGCCGAATATTATTAAGGGACTATGTCTCAATCACCATTCATTTGAGGCATATATTGATCCTATACACCTTTATTATCCAATATGTTTTATATAAAACCATCTGAAATTTTATATGATGAATCTATATATTCTCAATATATTATATGTTTTATCTAATGGTATTCATCAGCTAATTTTATTTATGTATTTTTTCAAGTGATAATGTACTTTAAAAAAATAGTGTTTTAAATGTTTTAATGATTTAAACTTATAAAACATTCTTATTTATGACTATGTTTTCCAAATGGTTTTAAGTATTTATTTATATGTACTTTAATTTTCTAAAATTTTAATTCATATAAAATATTCAAAGTGGTATGGGACACATTGATTCATAATTATCATCATTAAATGATTTTAATGTTTTTGAAAAGGAATATTTTTCTACGAAGAATTTTACTAAATGAAAAAAAGGAATGTTTCCTTTTAATGTACACAGGGACAATGTCCTTTCCACCACCGTGAGAATTATTTAATATTTCGATTCCTTAATAACCAAAAATGTTTTTAAATGGAAAATAAATACGATATAACTTTTTTAACGTATTTTGGTAGTGATAATGTTTTTTAGAATGAATTTATTATCATAATACCTAGAAATGATATATTTTTATTTCGATGTGGAAATGTTATTTTTCATTTATGCTTGTTTTATGTGTTAGTATTATGTTACGGTTCCCTGGTATTTTGTACGTATATGGGTGGTTCCATGATAATCGTAGGGAAAGTGATCCCGAGATAACTCTCCAATGGATTGGGTAACGTTATAGAGTTAAAAATTTATGTTTCTCCTAAAACATTTATAGAATATACTATGATGGGTATTACAATTGTAAATCCCTTTGTATCAGGGAAAGATAAAATGTATGTATGTTATGTATACCACAAGTTTCCTTTATGAGTTATTATTTCTATGTGTTATTCATAAATCTTATGATTTCATGATGTTTGTTAAAGATCATATATTTTGTATGTATTGATGGACTAATGTTTTATTTCTTTACTTTATTACCCTTATTTTTCCTTTTATGCTCATCCCAAGATTTTGAAATCCTTTTCATAGGGTATAAGGAAGGGTAAGAGAAATGAATAATTAAAGAATAATTATATCAAGAAAATAACTATTATTTTCATTTAATATTTTTTATTTTATGAAAAAACTGATACTAAGTAGAAGTGTCTAATTTTCAATATTTTACATTTAATGTAATATAAATGGCTAAATTCTCTAAAACAATAAACCAGAAATGACTATCAATGTGAATTATTAACATGATTAGTGATTATGTAATGTTTTAAGGATGAGGCCTTGTAATAATTGAAACAAACAATGTTGTGATTTATAATCTATTATCAGGAAATTGTCTAAATAGATAACTGGGAATAAACTATCTCAATATAAATTTTATTGTAATCAAAATTTCATACCACATTAGTAACTATTGAATCATAAATAATTGATGAAATAATAAAACATTTATTTAAAAATTTTAGGATGTAGAAAATATTAAAGATAAAACTTGTAAATTTTATAGTCATTAAAATTAGTAAATTAATTGACCTACATAATGTTACATATGTCTCAAATAAAACCAATTAAGATGGAAAACCCTTACATTTTTAATATCTTTTGAGTCCAAAACCATTAATAAGTAATATTAATTTGAAACATTAATCAACAATAATATATATAAATTTATTATATAATTTTTTACCATGGATATATGAACACCATATAGAATATATTATGAAAATAATATAACATTACTCTCAATAATGTGAAACTGAGATGAAACATTCTTTCAATATTAATAAAATTTAAATACAACCCTCTTTAATGAGTAAATCTTATTTGTAACATTAAATACCAAATGAAAACCATAATTCATTATATAATATTTAAATGGGGAATTTTATACACAATAAAAGTGAAGTTATATTTGTAATATAACATCAATCAAAATGAAGTGAAATCGAGACAAAAAACACATACCTAGGGCCATCATTGAGTCTAACGTGTTTGATCCTCCTATAAAATGTTTCTAATTTTTTTAAATAATATAATGAAAATATTTGTCATCCATTTTACATTTTATAATATAAAATTATAATTTTCTCATGTACGTTAGTTTTATAGCTCATTATTTCTTAGAATACTTAAGGTTGTTTGGACAAATTCACACAAATTACATTCATATATTGAAAATATTTAAGGTATTAATTAAATCATTCCATAATGTTCAGATTTTTATTAATTTATTGAATATATTTTTCATTAAAAATTTTATAATTTTATAATCATTCATTCATAGTGAAAAACGAAAAATGATTCACATCTCTTCATGGAAGTGGTTTTTCATACGTACCCATGAGCAGCGTTATCATTTTCCAATGGATGCAAGGATAATAAATTATATGATATATTATATTTAAATAATAATAATAATTTCATAATAATAATATATATTAAATAACTTCACCTTTGTTAAAATCTATGTAATGTGATGTGGAAAAGTATTACACTACTATGTGAAGACGATAAGTTGTTTGAAGACACGAGCATTGTTTTTTTATTCCATGGGCCTTAAATGTGGTATATAATGGATGTTACTACATATTAATAATATATATATATATATATATATAATATATATTAATATATATATATGTATTATTGTCATATAAGGATTAAATAAGGTAAACAGTGAAATAAAATGAAGACACATGATTAAGAGGTATACTTCTTGTAAAAAAAACATTTTCCAAACACCATAAGACTTATAGAATTGTCAATTGATTATGGAATAACTCATATATTCTACTGTGTAAGGTTTTAAAGGATCTTTTATAGGTAATTATCATGATATGAGGATCAATTTTTTTGAATAATAGAATATAGGAGGTTCTTTTTCACAAGTGTGGGAAATGATATACTTGGATTTACATGAATGATTTAAGTAAAATATATATCAAAATCATGTTTGTTAGAACAAAAGGTAAATAATTTTCAATGAATTAATGGATAAAGTTTAAATCTCTTCAAAAAGACAAATTTACTAATTTTTATGCTTCATTTTAAAATCTTAATTTTGGGTTAACTCCTCATTTTATCTCTTTAACCATAATCATATAAGATATTTTTTATACATTATGGGACTTAATTATACTTCTAAAGAGAACATTAGATCCCAAATAGTTCATGGGTATAATGATGAACCATGTTCCCACCAAATGTTGATCTTCAAATATTATAGGGTATTAAAAATTATTTAATAAATTGATATTTAACATAATATAGAATTATAGTCAATTTTTATGATGAAACATTTAATTTGACATCAAATCCATTAGAAACACCATGGAATTTGAATATAAAAAAATTTATCAATAATTTGGAATTTTAATAACTGCAGCGACGTGGGTTTTGGCCCTGTCATTCATTGGAATAATCTTATGAATAACTCTAGAGCTAGGTGCGAAGACAGCGTGCGATTCCGAGTCCCAAAGGGACTGGAGTTAATTTAATCAAAATATTATGTATTTTTCTATTATGTGCAATGAGAAAATGAGTTATCTATTAAAAGGAATCACATATCTGAAATCTGAGGGCACAATTGATTCTGAAGGGTGTCATTTACCTTAGGCGGGGTGTAAAAGTTTCGGGCACATGCCTACTATGAGAGATGTCACCCAGGGGAAAATTGTCCTTAAGAAATAATGACTTAGTGATTTTTCTCACTGGTGTTCATTTCAAATAACATTCAAATGAAGTCAGCGAATGGGAATACAAGAAATCTGTTGAGTTTGAAATAGGGTGTTTTTTGTAGGCGTGATATAAAATTTTTGGCGCGAAGGTTTCAGAATCCGCACCCATCGGGCGAGTATCAGAGAGTTTATAAATTTCCTTTAGGTGTTGGAATTAAGGTGAGAACCCATTTTCCCTTATCTCTATCTCTCTAATGTTCTTCAGCCTTCTTCAGTATTCTTTACTGTTATTCATTGGATTGAGGAGCGAACTCTGGCGGATCAAAGTGGGATAATAGCGGGTGTGTCGCCAACGACGAATGACCAAATCGAGGTAGGATTTCTGTTGTTTCTTCCGCAACTTTGTCGATTTCTTGAGTTTTTTTGTCAAATTCGTCGTTTTAATTATATAATATTAGAATTGGGACTATGGATGAATGAACATGGCCATCATCCAAGCCCCATTCTAAATCACGTTCTTGAGGATTCTCCATCCAAAATTTAGGATGTGCCAAAATTCTGACGGAATGACGAGCGAGGGGAGGTGCAGTGACGATCCGGCCTCGAGGATTCCGAAACCAGTTTCAAATACTTTTTCCGACCACCAGAGGGGTCGTGCGGACCGACTGAAGGTCCGAATACAGTACAGGTTGGCGACTAGAGGTCGAGTCGGTGGTGTGACGGAGCACGACAGCCGCATTTTAGAGCACGACGGAGGCTCGGGACCCGGTGGAAGAAGTCGGTCTAGTAGGGGACGGCGGTGGAAGAGCTGGACGGTCCGGAGGAGCATGGCGTTCAGAGGTGGAGAATGGTGTTTGGAGGCATAGTTGCGGCTCCAATGGGAGTGAAACAAATAGATGATTGAGGGCTCCGGGCATTGTTCGAGGAGGGTCCGGCGGAGTGTGGTGTACAACGATTTAGCGCTGGATAGTGGACAGTAGCACCGGTATGCACCGACGGCGAGTCCAGGAGGCTGAGCGGGGAGCCCAGTCAGCTGTAGCGTAGACGGCCGGTGTCGCGGGGTTGCGCTCAGCTAGAGGGGGGGAGGGTTTCTCCCACATCAGTTGCGGTTATGGGCAAGCCTTGTGGTCAGCACCTCGGGGGGTGCTGCAGACAAGGACTCGTGTTCGAAGGGTTCCACTGGTGCGGCGCATGGAAAACGCTGGCCGCTCAGCCGGTCTGTTTGGAAGAACCGGACCCTAGGGTATGGTGGTGTTCGAATGGGATGCAGCTATAGGGTCGCGGAAGGCTAGCCCAGACCCGCGGCTAGACCGCGGGCCGACGGTCTGGACTAGGCCGGTCGGGGTGGACCAGCCTGGTTGGAGCCCTTGTGTTCAAAGGGGAAAAACCCCTAAACAGTAAGTCTGATTGATGCACCGTCTACGGCCACTAGTTTGTGACATAGATACTTACTTTTTAATGTGGGTTTCGAGGTTTTTGAGTTCGGTGCTCGTATGTGGGTGACCCAAAACACTTTAATTTAATAATAATAGATCATTATTAAAATTTGCCACTGACGTACCTCATGAACCGGACGTCCGTCTGACGCGCTGTTAACAACAATATGCTACTAGATGTCATGCTAACTTTTTTGGATCCTCCATTCAGTGTTCGGGATAATGATAGGATGTAGGCCCCGTAAGGAACTATTTGCATGTTTTACTATGATATGTCACTTTTTAACCTGAAATCCATTTGGAGTTTTTGAACACACATTTATGTGTTTTTTTCAGAGTATATTATAATGGTGAAATCTACCTTCCTAAATTTGGGGTTGAGGCGTGGGCCCCACGATGTAGCTACTAGGCGTATGCTCTGTTTTTACGACTTATGATTTGTATGTCCATTCGAGGAAAATTAACAGCCTACCTTGAGTGTTCATTAAAGAAGATCGTGGTGGTCAGCACGATATAGACCTAGGAGGTGTGCAATGTGGTGATGACACCAGTTTCTTAGGTTAGCAATGTTTGTTCTAGCAGTGGTTGAGTGTAATCCCTTGGTTCGTTCCTTTGATGGTTTGTGTGACATTACTACCTCAGTATAGGTTTGTGATCCCCTCGATAGGATGAATGTATGTTAGAGTTGTGGCATCCATCTGGTGGGTTTGGAGCGGGATCCTCTAGCTTCGCTTCCCTAGATTGTGTTCTCGGTATCACTGTGAATGCTTATCCACGGGCGGTGATAGCCAATCTAACAAGTTAATCTGGTAGGGTTTGAGGCATCATTTGGAATATGGTCACCTACGTTGTGGGTCATGCATAGTAGAATTGTGGAAATTTTGGTTATACGATATCATACTAAGCATGTTGTTTATAGTAAGGTTGCAGCATCATTTGTTATATGATCCCCTACTTAGCTTATGGTTTTGGTAGGGTTGGTGCATCGTTGGTTCGATCCCCTATATCTTGAGTTATAACTGACAGGGTTCTGGTATCATCAGGACAACCATTACATGGGTGATGATCCTCTATCTGAGGGACGTGATCTGTGGAGCACCAGAAGAGGTTGTGGTATCCCCCAGTGGATACTGGGAGTGATCCCCTATCTGTGAGATCTAATAGTTAATGGAGTGGGTTTTTGTATCCCCAAGAAGAACCTCAGAGTGATCCCCTATCCGAGGAGTTTGGTATTTTTCATGTATCAACTTGAGGTTCTTAGTGACGATATTCGATGAGCGTATATCTCTCGAAAGAGTATCATCTGGAATGACAAAGCTCGTGGAGTGTGTTCCCCTAGTTATGTACATGTCGCATGTTATGAGGTCGGAACCTCATGAGACGTGTTGCATGTTTGAGTATTTCTGGATTTCTCATGGTATATGTATTGGTATATACCTGAGAGGATGTTAATGGTGTATCTATGGGTATACACCTGAACTGTGCTGACTAGTCGTGTTTAGCTGAGAATGGTCTCGAGGTGGTGTTTCTCTTTTGTTTGGGTTCCCTCTGGATGGGATAATATTACTGTTTCCTTTCAGTTTATCCCAATTATTTTGTGGTTTTTAGGGTACCATCTGGGTATTTTATATTCTCACCCCTGTATGGGCTTTCCCTGCATATGTTTGTGTCTTGTGCAGACCACATGCTTTTTGATGGAGTTCCATGAGGACCTAAAGTAGGCAGATCTTAGTTTGCACGTCCGACTAGGGGGTTTAATGGAGTTGTGCTAAGGAGCTTAATAGAAAGTGATTTTGGGAGCATTTCCCTCATTCTGAGAAGGTTGAATGATTTTGTATTTTTCTTTTGGTGGGCTCGGTTTTTCCATTTTGTTCTTTTCTTGTACTCTGGTTGTGGGTTAGATGTATGCATGGATTTCTTTCCAATTTTTATATATATCTCTATACTATTTCCTGGATGTGTATGTGGGAGTGTGTGTACATGTCCCTTAGGCTAATGCATCTCATGTGTGTGATAACCTACTTGGCATTAGTCGCCAGCCCCTGGCCAATTGGAGGCAGGCTTGGGGAGTCATAGCTCGAGCCTCGTCAGGTTGGGACATGACTGAGTGGTACTAGAGGAGGTTCCAACTTTGGTATCTAAGAGTGTAGGTGTTCTAGCTGTGAGATTGGTTTGGGTTGCATAATGGATGTTTTAAGATGTTTCGAGTACAGATTTCAGTCCAGGGACTTTAGTATTGGTGCGGCAGCCGATGTATCCATTTACTAGGACTCTGATAACCTTCCTTTCGACTCATGACATTTGGACACTAGTCTCAGCGACATAATGGTACATGCATCATATAGGAATGGGTTTTTCTGTTTCCCTTTTTTATCTTGTGTCAGCTCTACAGATATACTATTTGACTATGGTGTGTCTTGATTGAATTTCTTGATGCCTCCACGACAATAGCCATGGAGGGTTCTGCGGTGAGATTTTGGTGATGATCCGTCCCATGTAGAGGCTGTAGACCAGAGTGCAGGTTATGAAGCTTCACCTCCAGGTAGTCCACCAGTTGAGCCACCATCTTTCAAGCAGTTGGTTGTGCCAGTTGTGCAGAATGAGGTTGCATGCTGGTTGAGTGCGGTGCACGAGTTCCAGAGGCAGTGACCTCTGAGGTTTCGGGGTGATCCAAACCCTTAGGCAGCTGATGAGTAGTTCGAAGCAGTCCCCCTAGTTTTCCGCCTAGTGAGTAAATCCACATATCAGATAGTGGTCCTAGCGGCGAGCCTTTTACTTTGTTCGGCCAAGAGATGGTGATGTTTGGTGGCATAGCCCCATGATGAGGACAGGATCACGTGAGCGGAGTTTGAGAATCTCTTCATTGAAGATTTTTATCTGGTGATGCTGAGGTCAATGTGAATTCAAGAGCTTCTGCAGTTTCAGTATGACAACATGACGGTGTCAGAGTACTCATCAAGGATTAAAAACCTATCGCGCTACTCCCATGATATGGTTTGAGACCCGTTCTTTAGGGATTAGAACTTGAGGAAGGGCCTATATAGAGACTTCCGATTAGGAATGGTTTATTTGTGTCTTCCCACCTATGTTAGAGTGCTAGAGAGATCCTTGGTGGTAGAGAGATTTCTGTTTGAGCATATTCATCCCATCAGTTCTTGGATTGTGGCTGCTAGGACATCAATAACTGGTAGTTAATGGAAAACATAGGGGTCTAGGTGTGGTCGACATTTCAAGAAGCGACCCCAAGATAGATTATTTGAGGCTCAGGGATCATAGGGCCCACATACTTGTTTAGGTCAACCAAAGGAGAGGTGGTGTTACACTTGATATGATTGGGGACATCTCAGAATATATTTTCGAACTCGTCGTGCTGATGAGAGGGATTTAGTTGATAGACTTCCCTAGTAGAGGAAGTGTCTTGAGTATGGTGGTTCATAGGGTGGCAGACGATGCGATGATGCAGGTGCAACAATGAGAGGTCATAGGGGGTATCAGATGCCACCACCACAACACCCAGGTGGTTCATTCCAAGATCATGGAGATGGAGGGGGAGGGCGAGGATAGATGCATGCCCTTGAGGCTGTTGACCCAGAGGTTCAGCGGATGGATAGAGGTGCGCACTGTGTCCTTTATACTTTATGCATTAGTTTTGGTAGACACTATTTATCGGTACTCTTCAATTTAGTTTTCTTTCTCTAGTTTTTTAATTGAATTGGTAAGACCATGTGTGATAGTAGTTTGGCGTGTTTCAAATGCGTAAGAAAGAGGGATCCTTCCCCCACAAAGACACATTTTTGTGAAGTGATAAAAATAGTGTGGGATAGTCAGTTCTGCCCGAAGCGGATAGTGTTGAGGAGTGGTGGATGTTTCCCTATGACTTATGTGTTTGGATAGGGGTGTTTGTTGGAGAACTCGCTGGCGTGGGAGACCCAGTTGAGAGTCTGGTTGCTTTCCTTGTGCATATGGATTTTTGGGGATGAAAAGTTCTAAGGTTGGGAGGATACAGTGATACCGATTTTGGCCTTGTCAGACATTGGAATAATCTTATTAATAATTCCATAGCCAGACGCAAACACAACGTGTGATTCTGAGGCCCGGTGTGCCTGTAATTAATTTTATTAAAATATTAAGTATTTTCATACTATGCATGATGAAAGAACGAGTTATCTCTTATACAGTAGATTATATCAGAAATATGAGGGCATGGTTATGTCCGGAGTGTTCCGTTTATCATAGGCAGGCTGTAAAATTTGCAGGTGTGGGCCTTCTATGAGAGATGTCACCCGGTGGAAAAATAGTCATTTTGAAATAATGAAATAGTGATTTTTATCTCTGGCATTCATTTTGAATATCTTTCAAATGAATTCTCATAATGGGAATTCGAGACCTCCGTTGAGTTCGAAATGGAGTGTTTTGCCTAGGTGTGATATAAAATATGTGGGCTCGGAGGTTTCATGTAACACTCCAAGCTTCCACGGTATTATTCTCTTTGAATAATACAGTAGTGTGTGTCGTACTCAACTTTGAGATTTTAACACACCGCAACAAATCAAAGTTGTCGTTATGAATCGTAATACCCACTTTTTAAAATTTTGTAAATTTTATCTCTCAAACTGGACTTCATTTTGGGATTCAAAATATCTAAATTATACTAGGTTGAAATTTTTGTACTTTTCGGATAACTTTTATATTTTGATGAACAGTGAAAATAACTAAATTTTAATTAAAATAAACTTTTTTAATCAAAATAATTAATAGTGATAAATTATGAATTTGAGTGGTTTTAAAGTATATTTAGAATATATTTTTACCATTTAATACAATTTTTGTCATTAGAAATAATTTCACAATTAAACCGAACATAAACAAGTGTCAATCTTTTGATATTTATTATCACTTAAAAACAAACTTTTTGTTTTAACAATGAGAATTAATTTTAAATTAATTTCTACCACTTATGTGTTTTAAATTTGGAAAAATGGATTCCAAATTTGGAATCGGGATTTCCAAATTGTGTAAATAGATAACTTTTATTTTTAGACATTTTGAATAATTATTTTGGTAAATATTTTATTTACCATGGTTAAAGGGTAAATCCGGTAAATAAGGGTAAACAAATAATATTATAATAACAATAAATTACCCTAAAACGTATCATAACCTTATTAGATGATTTATGTTAGACCATGGACATCTTTTAGTTGATTTTGGGACCCCATGGATCCACTTGTAGGTGATAAGGACACATTATATTAGTTAAGTTAACATAAATACAAAAATGACATAGGCATATATCGTTTAGCAAAACAATTTTTACATAATGTTATATATGTTGTATTTTCGACTATCAATATTCATTATAATGATAAAAGGATTTACTACATAATGGTATTTTAATTATTATTTTCATACAATTATTAATAGAATTTATTTATGACATAATAATGATGCAGTATTTTCCTTATTAAAGAAGGAATCAAATAATTGGTATTATAAATGTTAAAATAAATATACATTGAACGTTTTGATGATATCCATGAAATGTATTGTTTAATATTATATTTTAGGATTTCTTAAATGAATATGGTTCGAATTAATAAATTTGTTATGTCCTTGTCATAAATAAATTATTAAATAGTTTCAAAAGTGACATAAAAGTATTTTTTTTAAATATTATATTATTAATTGATATTCTATTACTAAAAAACAAAGGTTCGGACAAAGGAATTATATCATGATAGTTGTATCATTAATTTACCACTTGGGTGTTGCTTGGATGTATATAGTATGTTTATTAACTATATAAAATAAAAATACAAAGTGACATAGTAAATGTCAAACTAATTAACTAAGAGTTAAAACTAACTGATAAGGTTAATAAAGTGATCCAAACCTATCTAAAAATATTGTTTGAGTGTTTATAGACCTATCCCCACATTAACATTTAAGTAATCCACTTTGTAGCCATTAGAAACCGAATATTAATTTATTATAAAATAATATTTGTAGCTTTTCCAAAGGTGCCACTCACCCCTCTTATAAAAGGGAACTCCCCCTTCTCTCAATTTCACAACATCAAAGCCTTTGTGATCGGAAAAACTCTACCAAAATACCCTCTAAAATATCCTCAATTCAACATAGAGGCCTTCCTTTAGTCATAAAGCCATCCTATGGAGCCCTTTTGATCAAATCAAAAGGGAGAACCCGAAGAAGAGGTAATGTTTTCACCGCCATCTTTCAAGTTCCTTTCTTCTTCAACTTATTCTTTCATTGTTAATTCCATTATAAAATAATAAAATAAATATATTCTATATATTTTGATGGTATTATAAATATGGTAGAACCATATTCGGTATTTTATCCTTCCTTTTAATGACATGTCACCATACGTGCGTATGTACAGCTTACCATCTCCACGTCGTGGTGTAATTGTTATTCAATATATTATTATTTGGATGGTTATAAAAATGATGTGTAATTCATGTAAGTAATAAAGATAACATGATAATGATTCTTTATATATGATATACAATCTAAATATATATTATTTTAATATCAAACGAATGATATCGTCGATCGTGCGTACGTACTGACTACCGTCTCCATGAACGCGATGACATTCATTCCTCATCGTATCCATTCAATAATAATTCTCATTTGATGATTAAAAAAATGATTAATGACTTGATATCATTCTATATATGAATATGATACATCCTATCCATAAAGAACACAACTTATGTAAAAAAACATATAAAAGAAAATGAGTAACTTAACATCTAAAACGACGATAATATTAAGAAACTATTAACAAAGTAATGTTAAAAGATCATATATGATATCGTATTAATTTATATGATTCTTGTATAATTTAATAACAATTATTTCACCATAATACAGGATTTTCACCTACCCTCAACCAAGGAAAAGTACAAGGTAAGGATTTATTTCACAATATCTTCATTATTCGAGATTGTTTATACGTGATATTCTATTGGGACCTTTTTATCATCCACATCCATGATTCATAAAAATGTATTTAAAATCATTATAACTATTTTAAAGAGTATGGGATAAAGTCATTTATTCCATTTTTTACTTTTTATAAGATGTTTATAAAGGAATCTTTCTGTCGTTTTCCAAACAAGGTCCTGTTTAACCTTTTCGACAGAATTAAGGTAAGAGTGTTTTTTTAACATATACGATGGGTGCAGCTATATTCCAACATTATTAAATCGTTGAAGTTTCCCTTACAAAGTTATAATAAATTTTTTAAAGTAAATGTGTTATTTTTTTAATTATGTTACTTTTAAATGATTTCAAAAAAAGATATATTTCAATCAAATAGTTTCGATTTAATCTAGGTCATCATCCTTTAATGGATTTTAAGCTTATTTGATGTTGATTTATTGTAATAATAGTCTTACATATTGTATTGAAGGTTTTGTGATATGTTTGACTGTGGAAGTGTTATTTTTATACCATTCATTGGATATGGAGAAAGTATTGACATTTTGTATGCTAGTTTTAATACGAATATTTATGTTATGTTTAAACCTCTTCATATGAGGAATGAATTGGACTTAATAAGTGACGGGTGGAGCCTTCTATAGCTCCTAGATGCATCGTTAGGTCTAATGAGACAAATTAGTGTCTTAGCACAAGCCCTTGACAAAATCTTATTTTTAGTCCTGGCACAAGGCCTTGGGAATGTGGTTATGATAGTCTGGCATTATGCATTCCATCATTATGAAAGTGGTTATTGATATTTTATGAGATTATATGACTAGTATAATATCCACGTGAATAAGTAAATGGAATTATTTCATTTTATCTTTTCCATATTATACTGAATTTGATGTTTAAAAAGATTTTTTAGTTATACATTTCCTTAAATATTTAAGTTTATTTATGAAAGTTTCCGCTATATTGTTATCCTTACTGAGCATCTAAGATCACCCATTTCAATGTTTTATTTTTGGCCAGGATGTGAAGAAGTAATTTATGAAGGACCTGCAGGGATAGTATGAGGGGATGTGAAGAAAAGATGTTG
The DNA here is from genome assembly GCA_963277665.1 of Viscum album. Classification (NCBI taxonomy): domain Eukaryota; kingdom Viridiplantae; phylum Streptophyta; class Magnoliopsida; order Santalales; family Viscaceae; genus Viscum; species Viscum album. The sequence continues at coordinate 1,141,995,486 of OY728166.1, forward strand.
TTGTTGTTGTTTTCACTTTATGATGTAATGTAAAATTTATGAATGTATCTAGTTATTCCAAGGCTACTAAACAAACCAGTCTTTCAAGACATGATATTTTGTGATCATGCCAATGTTATGTAATAATGTACCAACTCTGGGTAACTTGGGTTGGGGTGTTATAGTTGGTTTCAGAGGAAGTTTAGTACAAACCAAGGAAACTAGATTTAGATAAACTCTGATTAGAGCACATAGCCCAATGATATACTTTGAGGATTAGTATAGAAGAACTTCCTAGAATTTTTGTATTGTAGATATTTTGTAAATTTTCAGAGTAATACATCCCTCTCTAGATACTAGAAGGTAGAGGCGGCTCTATCACAGATGTTCCTAGGGGTAAAACCTGAAATCACCGCTTTGAGCTAAACTCGAACGGGAATTGGTGCACGACAAGAGGCCTTTCTCCACTCTTGGTTACAACACTCCCAGGGGATATTCTTAGGATAATTCTCATTTTCTTCACAAACCATTATGAAGGGTTTATGAGTATATACTTCCTCAAAGAATTTTTTTTATGATTATGGATTATATCCATAAATAGTTCAATTCATGTTAAGTTGTTTACAAGTATGGAATTATGTATTTTGATTCATAAACTGATCTAGTTTATAACATTTTTTAGAACTGGTGCCTAATGGAAGAAATGGAAACTGTATCAATGCACGCACTCCATGTAGGGATTTCACTCCTGCTCAAGATAATTATAGTGTAGCTGGTGATGCAACTAGTGCTGATCAGTTAATCACCATACTGGGACAACTCACTCAGGTTATGAATAATAACCTTACCCATATGGAGCACCCTGATCCAAAACGTGGAGGATCAATGTTAGATCACTACATGAGGAAAGAACCACCAACATCAATGGGAGTACAAATCTATTGGTAGCTGAGAAATGGATAAGTTCCCTGGAAAAAATATTTCAGGCTTCGGGGAGTAGTGAAAGGGAGAAAGTTATCATGGCAGTTTATCGCCTCCTTGAAGATGATGATCAATGGTTGTCATTAATACAAAACACAAAGGAAGATGATGAAGTATCAAATATGGAATAGAGAGAGTTCCAAGAGCTTTTCTTAGACAAATACATTCCTCGTGACCATCAAGTTGATATGGAAAGGAAATTTATGAGTCTGAGGAAAAAGGAGGATGAGAATGTCACAAAGTATGAGGATAACATTACAAGGTTAGAATGGTATGCTAGAGATTATATACGTAACCCAAGAAGTAAGATTGATCATTTCGTTGATGGGTTAAAACCGTTTATCCGTTGAGAATTAGTCGCACAAAACTTCTCATTGTACAAAGATATTGTCTCATGTGCTATCAAGACAGAAAAGGTATTCTCTATGTCTTATGACTTTAAAGCAAAGAAGGAGAAGAAGAGATCTGCTGATCAATCTAGGAATGAAAATAAGGGGAAGAAGGGAAATTTTGAATATCCATCATGCAGTAAATGTGGGATGAAACACCCGGGTACATGCTTGAAAGGAATGAGAGTCTGTTACCAGTGTGGTGAAAAAGGTCACCAATCCCGTGATTGCAAGGGGAAGAAAGAAGCTACTGATGTTCAATGCTACAACTGCAGGGAGATGGGACATTATGAAAATGAATGTCCTAAGCGTCAGGGGAACTTAACTCACAAAAGGCCAAGGGATCAAGGCTAAGCTTATGTTATCACTACTGCTAAGGTAGAAGCTCTGAAAGACGTGGTGGTAGGTAATTTAATGGTTTCCTCAAGTTTAGAAAATTATTTGATTCTGGATCATCGAATTGTTTCATATCTTCCTAGTTTGCAAAGAAAATTAGATATTTCCAATTTGATTTAACAAGGGATTTTTCAGTTAAAAATATTAAGGGAAGTATCATTACAACAATGTTTTGTGAATCAGTACCCATTAGATCTCATAAATGTTCTTTATCCGCTGATCTCATCATCATACCTATGATTGAGTTTGATATAACACTTGGTATGGATTTTATTTCAGACTATGATGCGAAGATTTATTGTAAGAAGAAGGAGGCTATGATTTTTGATGATGATGACAAGGAACACCTTATCTTTAGAGAAAAACTTCACCACCTAATTCATATCTAGATCTACCCCCAGTAGCTCAACAAAATTCAATTATTGGGGAGGAAGAGAAAGAAATGATTGTGGGTGAGGAATGGAATGTTCAAATAGAGTATGTACCTATTGTGAAAGAATATGTAGATTTGTTTCCGGAAAATTTACCTGGACATCCTCCAGAATGAGATGTTGTGTTTTCCATTAATTTAATTCATGGATCAAGGCCTATATCGAAGACCCCTTATATAATGGAAACTGTTGAATTAGTTGAACTAAAGAAACAACTAGAGGAATTGAGTAATAAGGGATTTCTTCACCCTAGTGTTTCTCCATGGGGAGCCCATGTTCTATTTATTAAAAACAAATATGGATCTATGAGGTTATGTATCAACTGCAGGAAGATCTATGTAATAACAATAAAGAACCAGTATCCCCTATCTCGCATTGATGATTTATTTGACCAAATTCATGGATCTCAATACATTTAAAAGATTGACCTTCGATCTAGATATCATAATTTGTGTGTGAAGAAGGAATACATTCCAAAGAAAGCATTTCGAACCATGTATGGGCATTACGAGTTTACTGTAATGACTTTTGGATTGACTAATGCACCCTCTGTATTCATAGATCTAATGAAAATAGTTTTCAAGGAATATCATGATGAAATTTTTGTGGTATTTTTTGATTATATCTTTGTATAATCCAAAAGCTACAAAGATCATGAAAATCACTTGCGCATTATCCTAAAGACTTCGAGAAGACATGAATTATATTCGAAGTTTAGAATGTGTGAATTCTGGCATCAGGAAATTTAATTTTATAGCCATATTGTCTCTAAATATGGAATCTCTGTTGAACCTTCTAAGACAAATTCAATCCAAGAATGGCCTCCACCGACAAGTATAACTGAGGTACAAAGTTTTATTGGTTTAGCAGGTTATTATCGATGGTTCGTCCAGAATTTTTCCCGGTTGGATAACCCATTAACAAAGCTCACATGTAAAGGGGTTAAATTTGTTTGGACAAAACAGTGTGAAGAATGTTTCGAATAACTGCAGAGGAGATTAGTCAATGCTCCTATATTTACTCTACCATCGGGGAATGATGGGTTCATTATTTATAGTGATGCATCGATGAAAGGACTTGGTTGTGTCCTAGTGCATAATTATAGGGTTATTTCCAATTCTTCACGATAGTTGAAAAATCCTGAGCTAAACTATCCTACTCATTATGTCGAGTTAGAAGTGGTGATATTTTCTTTGAAGATATGGAGACACTACCTCTATGGTGAAAAATGTGAGAGTTATACTAATCACAAGAGTTTGAAGTATATTTTCTCACAAAAATAAGTCAACATGAGGCAAAGGATATGACCTGAATTACTTGAGGATTATGATTTCATGATACACAACCATCCGGGGAAGGAAAATAAGGTAGAATATTATTTGTGCAGAAAAGATCATAGAGTTTTGAACAATATGAGAATTGAAAGGGATCCAATTTTCATTGATCTAGTGAAGATGGACATGGGAATAACCATGGAAGGTGAAACCTCAATGATTTTTCAAATGGTTTCCAAACCATTTTTACTAGAAAGGATTGAGAGTTCTCAGACCGATGATGAAGAATTTTAAAAGAAGATTAAAGCTGTGAAAGATGGGAGATTGAGTGACATTGTGTATGAAGAAGGGATTTTAAAATTTGGGAAGAGAATTTGTGTTCCGATATACCTGATCTGAAAAGGGAATTATTATATGATGGTCATAGCTCCAATTTCTCAATACACCATGGGAGCACAAAAATATATATAGATTTGAAGAAACATTTTTTGTGGGACAACATGAAGAGGGAGATTGCTAATTTTGTGTGAAGATGTATGGTTTGTCAATAAGTTAAAGCTGGAAGGCAAAAGCCTGGAGGAGTCATGAAACCTCTTCCCATACCGGAGTGTAAGTGGGATAATATTTTGATGGACTTTTTCATGGTACTATCAAAGACAAATAGAATGAACGATGCAATATGGGTCATTTTTGATCATCTTACCAAGTCAAAACATTTTCGTGCTATAAGGGAATATTTACCACTTGAACGTTTAGAAAGAATATATTTTTAATGAGGTTGTGAGACTTCATGGATTACCCCTATCAATTTTTTGGGATCGTGATCCCCATTTTACATCATGATTCTAGAAAAGTGTTCAGAAATCCCAAGATACTAAACTCTATTTGAGCACTACTTACCACCCTCAAATAGATGGACAATCAGAACGGAATATTCCAAACTTAGAAAACATGTTGAGATCTTGCTCACTTGACTTTCAGGGTATGTGGGATCAATATTTACCTCTGGTGGAATTTTCCTATAATAATAGCTTCCATTCAAGTATTCAGATGGAACCATATAAAGTGTTATACGAAAAGAGATGTCACACACCAACCTGCTGGGATGACGTTGGTGAAAGAAAACTTGTAGGCCCAGAACTGGTGGAGGAAACAATGGAAAAGGTAAATTTAATCCAAAACAGCATCAAATAAGTTCAAAGTAGGCAGAAGAGCAATGTCGATAACCGAAGGAAGGATTTGGAATTTCAGGTAGCATATCATGTTTTCTTGAAGGTATCTCTATGGAAGGGAGTTATACGTTTCGTAAAGAAAGGAAAATTGAGTCCCAGGTACATCGTACCATTCGAAGTTCTAGAACTAATTGGTGTTGTAGCTTACCGTTTGGAAATGCCGCCAAGTCTCTCCAATGTTCACGATGTGTTCCATGTATCACTATTGAGAAAATACATGCCTGACCCAACGCATGTACTCACTTATGAGGAATTAGAACTTGAACCCGGTCTTTCTTATTGTAAAGATCCCATCAGGATTTTTGATACCATAGAACAAGTGCTGAGAAACCAGACGACTCGTCTGGTAAAAGTTCTATGGAGAAACCATAAAATGGAAGAGGCAACGTGGGATCTCGAGGAACTTATGATGAAGAATCACCCAAGTCTTTTCAGGCTGTAGTATTCTAAAAATTTCAAGGATGAAATTATTTTAAGGAGAGGATAATGTAACACCCATAGCTTCCACGGTATGATTCTCTTTGAATAATACAGTAGCGTGTGGTGTACGCAACTTAGAGATTCAAACACACCGCGACCAATCAAAGTAGTTGTTATGAATAGTAATACCCACTTTTTGAAATTTTATAAATTTTACCTCTCAAAATGGACTTCATTTTTGGATTCAAAATATTAAAATTATCCTAGGGTGAAATTTTGGTACTTTTCCGATAACTTTTATATTTTGATGAATAGTGAAAATTACTAAATTTTAATTAAAAACAACATTTTAAATAAAAATAATTAATAGGGATAAATTATTAATTTGGGTGGTTTTAAAGTATATTTAAAATATATTTTTTACCATTTAATTAAATTTAGGTCATTGGACATAATTTCACAATTAAACTGGATGTAAACAAGTGTCAATCTTTTGATAGTTATTATCTCTTAAAAACACACTTTTTGTTTTAACACCGGAAATTAATTTTAAATTAATTTCTGCCACTTCTGTGTTTTGAATTAGGAAAAACGGATTCCATATTTGGAATCAGGATGTCCAAATTGTGTAAATAGGTATCTTTTATTTGTAGTAATTTTGAATTATTATTTCGTAAATATTTTATTTACAATGGTTAAAGGGTAAATTTGGTAAATAAGGGTAAAAAATAATATTATTATAATAATAAATTACCCTAAAACATGTAATAACCTTATCTGTTGATACATGACCGACCATAGAAATCTTTGGGTCGATTTCGGGACCCCTTGGATCCACTTGTAGGTGATAAGGACACTTTATATTAATTAAGTAAAAATAAATACAAAAATGGCATCAGCATATATCTTTTAACAAAACAGTTTTTACATATGGTTATATATGTTAGATTTTAGACTATAAATATTCATTATAAATATAAAAATATTTCCTACATAATGGTATTTTTTTTATATTGTTTATACAATTAATAATTAAATTTATTTATGAAACAATAATGATGTAGTATTTTCCTTATTAATTTAAGAATCAAATAATTGGTATTATAAATGTTAAAATAAATATACTTTGAAAGTTTTGATGACATCCATGAATTTTATTGGTTAATATTAAATGTTAGGATTTCTTAAATTAGTTTTTTTCAAATTAATAAAGTTTTTAAGACTTTAACAAAAATCAATTATTAAATAGTGTCAAAATTGACATAAAAGAGTTTTTAAAACAAATATTATATTATTAATTGATATTCTATTCCTAAAAAAATCTAAGGTTTGTCCAAAGGACGTATATTATGATAGGTGTATTATTAATGGACCTTTTGGGGGTCTCATAGATATATATAGTATGTTTATTAACTACATAATATAAAAATACAAAGTGACATGGTAAATGTCAAACTAATTAACTAAGAGTTAAAACTAAAGGATAAGGTTAATAAAGTGACCCAAACCTATCTAAAACCTATTGGTTGAGTGGTTTTTGACCTATCCCCACCTTAAAATTTAAATAATCCACTTTTCAGCTATTATTACCCGAATATAAATTTATTATAACATAATATTTCTAGCTTTTCCAAAGGTTCCCCTCACCCCTCTTATAAAAGGGTACTCCCCCTTTTCTCAATTTCACACCTTAAAAGCCTTTGGGCTAGGCAAAAATCTACCCAAATACCCTCTAAAATTTCCTCCCTTAATCTTAGGGCCTTACTTTAGTATGAAATCCAACCTAAGGATCCCTTTTTATCAAATCAAAAGGAAGAACCCGAAGAAGAGGTAATGTTTTCACCACCCTTCTTCAAGTTCCTTTCTTATTCAACTTCTTATATCGTTGTTATTTCGATTATAAAATAATAACTCCAGAATATTATATATAATTTGATGTTATTATAAATATGGTACATCCATATTCAGCATTCTATCCATCCTTTTAATGACATGTCACCATATGTGTGTACGTACGGCTTACCGTCTCCACGTCATGGTGTAATTTTTATTCAATATATTATTATATAGATAGGTATAATAATGATTTGTAATACATGTAAATATTAAATATAACATGATAATGATTCTATATATATGATATACCATCCAATTATATATTTTTTTAATATCAAAAGAATGATATTTTCGCTCATGCGTACGTATGGACTACCGTCTCCACGAACGCGATGAGATTCAATCCACATCGTATCCATTAAAGACTAATTCTCATTTTATGATTAAAAATAATTTTTAAGGACTTGATATTATTTTGGATATGAATAAGATACCACCTATCCATAACAAACACGTCTTATTTAACAATACATATAAAAGAAAATGATTAAGTTAACACCCGAAATGACGATGATACTAAGACACTATTAACAAAGCAATGTTAAAAGATCATATATGATATCATTTTAATTTATATGATTCTTGTATAATTTAATAACAATTTTTTCACCATTATACAGGAGGTTAACCTACCCTCAACCAAGGAAATGTACAAGGTAAGGGTTTGTTTCACAATCTCTTCATTATCCGAGGTTTTTTATACGTGATTGTGTAATGGGACCACTTTATCATCCACATCCATGTTTCTTAAACATGTATTTAAAATCATTATTACTATTTTAAATACTATGAGATAAATTCATTTATACGCTTTTTTATTTTTTATAAGAAGTTTATAAAGGAATATTTCTATCATTTTCCAAACAAGGTCCTTTTTAACCTTTTCGACAGAATTAAGGTAAGGATGTTTTTTTAACTTATACAGTGGGTACGGCTATTTTCTGCCGTTATAAAATTGTAAAAGCTTCCCTTACAAGATTATAAGTAAATTTTCAACGTAAATGTTTTATTTTTTAATTATGTGACTTTTAAATGTTTTCAAAACAAGAGATATTTCTCTTTAATAGTTTTGATTTCATCTATGTCAACATCCTTTGATGGATTTCAAACTTATTTGAAGTTGATTTATTTTAATACAAATCATACATATTGTATTGATGGTTTTGTGATATGATTGACTGTGGATGTCTTATTTTTATACCATTCATGGTTTATGGTGAAAGTATTGACTTTTCGTATGCTAGTTTTAATACGAATATTTATGTTATGTTTAAACTTTCTCATATTAGGAATGCATTGGACTTAATAAGTGAATGGTGAAGCCCGCTATTTCTCCTCGATGCATGGGAAAGTCTCATGAGACAAAATAGTGTCTTGGCACAAGGCCTTGACAAAATATAATTTGTCGGCATGGCACAAGGGCTTGACTACATGGTTATGATAGTCTGGCATTATGCATTCCATAATTATGAAAGTGGTTATTGATATTGCATGTGATTATTTGACTAGTAGAATATCCATGTGAATAAGTAAATGGATTTATTTAATTTTATCTTTTCCATATTGTGCTGAAGTTCAAGATTAAAAGGCTTTTGTATTAGTTATAAAGTGCCTTAAATGCTTATGCTTATTTATGAAAGTTTTCACTATATTGTTATACTTACTGAGCATCTGTGCTCACCCCATTCAAGGTTTCATTTTTCCTAGGATGGGAAGAATTTATTTATGAATGACCTATATGGAAAGTATGAGGGGATATGAAGACAAGATGTTGTTGTAGTAGTTTTCACTTTATGATGTACTGTAAACTTTATGAATGTATCTAGTTATTCTAAGACTACTAAACTAATGGGTGTTTTGAGACTTGATATTTTGTGATCATGCCAATGTTATGTAATAATTCAGTGACTCTAGGTAATTGGGGTCAGGGTGTTACATTTTGGATTCTTCACCCGTCAGCATAGTTTCAGAGATTTATAAATTCAACTTAGGTGTTGGAATTAAGGGGAGACCCATTTTCCCTTCTCTCTCTCTCTCTTGAACGTTCTTCAGTATTCTTTGGAATTATTTACAGTTCTTTGATTGATTGAGTAGATAACTCTGGCGGATCATTGTGGGATCACAGCGGGTGTGTCGCCAAGGACGAATGACCGGATCGCGGTAGGATTTATGTTGTTTTTTCCACTCTTTCATCTATTTCTTGAGTTTTTTGTCAAATCCATCATTTTAAATCTATAATTTTATTATTGGGATGATGGTCGAATGAACATGGACATTGTCCCAGCCCCATTTTAAGTCCAGTTCTTGAGAATTTTTACCAAAATTTTAGACACACTAAAACCGTGATGGAACGACGATTGAGGGGCGGCACAATGAAGATCCGGCCCTGAGGATTCTGTAACAGGTTTTAGATCCATTTTCCTACTACTGGAGTGGTTGTGGGGACTGACTGAAGTTCCCGCTCCGGTAAGGGGATTTGGTCAGAGGTCAAGCCGGATGCATGGTGGAGCGTGGATGATGTGTTTTTGAGCATGGCGGAGGCTCAAGACCCGGCGGAGGACGCCGGTCTAGTTGGGGACGGCGACGATAGATCTAGATGGTCTAGAGGAGTGTGACTTTAGAAGGTGGAGCGCAGAGTTTGGAGGAGGAGATTTGGGGTCCTGTGGGAGCGCAAAAAATACAGGAGTGTGGGCTCTGGGTATTAGTCGATCAAAGTCCAGGGGAGTGCAGTGTAGCACGGGATGACAGACGGTAGTGCTGTCAGGCACTGGCGACAAGTCCAGGCCGCGGAGAGGTGAGCCATGGCAACCGTGGAACTGGCGGTCGGTTTCGCGGCGGTGAGCTCGGCCAGTGGGGGGAGGGGGTGGTGTCTCCCTCGGCTTGTCATGGTGGTGATGGGATGGTCTGTGGCCGGTGGGCCATGGTGAGCTGGATCGCACCCACGGCCGGACTGCAGGGCGACAGACTAGACCGGGCCGGCCGGGTTGAATTGGCCTGGTTGGGGCACATGTGTTCAAAGGGGTGAAACTCCTAAACGACACGTCCATTTGATGCGCCCTATGTGGCCACAAGTTCAGGATAGCGAGACAGAGTTTTTAATTTGTTTTTGAGGTTTTTTACTTCTGCGCTCAAAGGTGGGCAACACGAAATGCTTAGATTTTATAATATTAAATTATTATTAAAGCTTGCAATAGACATACCTCATGAATCGGATTCCCGTTTGACGAGCCATCAGCAGCAGCATGATCCTATTTCTCGTGGGGACTTTTTTATATTCTCATTTCAATGTTCGAGATAAAGACATGGTGCTGGCCCCATATGGCCTGATTTTCATGTTTTACAATTAAATGTACCTTCTTCACCGGAAATCCATTTGGATTGATAGAAAAATCATTTTGTGTGTTTTTTCACAAGGGTATTGCAATGGTAAAATTTTCCCACTTAAATTTGGGATTGCGGCATGAGCCCCATGATGCAGCTAGTAGGAGTATGTTGTGTTTTTACGACTTATGATTCATAAGTCCGTTCGGGGAAAATGAATAGCCTACCTTTCATTTTTTTCCATGTAGATTGTGGGTTTGGGCTCGGTATAGGCCTAAGAGGTGAGAAATGTGACGACGACACAAGTTTCGTAGGTTAGCGACGTTTGGAGAAGTAGTGGTTGAGTGCACTCCATTGGTTCCTTCCTATGAGGGTTCTTGTGGCATTACTACCTCAATATAGGTTTTTGGTCCCCTCAATAGGATGAATTTCTCTTAGACTTGTGGAATCCCTCCAGTGGGTTCGGAGCGGGATTCTATACCTTCACATCAGATGATTGTGTTCTTGGTATAACTATGAACACTTATCCACAGGCAGTAATCTCCTATCTAGAAGTTTATTCTTGTAGGGTTTGAGGAAACATCAGGAATATAATCCCCTACATTGTGGGCCATGCATAGTAGGGTTGTGGCGTCGTTGGTTATATGATCCCTTACTCACCATGTGGTTTATAGTAGGGTTGCGACATTGTTGGTTATATGATCCTTTATATAGGTTATGGTTTTTCTAGGGTTGGTGAATTTTCGGTTCGATCCCCTACATTGTGAGTTATACCATATATGGATCTAGTATCGTCGTGACCAGCTTTACATAGGAGACAATCCTCTTTCGGAGTGAAATGATATGTGGAGCACCAGATCAAGTTCTGGTATCCCCCAGCGGATCCTGGGAGTGATCCACTATTAGTGAGATCTATGAGTTACTGGAGTGGGTTTTTTGATCCCCTAGAAGACCATAAGAGTGATCCCCTATCATAGGAGTTTGGTATTTCAACTGTTTTCGCAAGAGGTTCTTAGTGACGATATTTTATGAGTGTATATCTCTCGAACGAGTGTTATCTGGGAGGACAGAGCTCGTGGAGTGTGTTCCATGTTATGTACCTATCGCATGTTACAAGGTCGGAACCTCATGAGGCTTCGTGCATGTTTGAGTATATCTAAATTGGTCATGGATTGTGTATGGGCATATACCTGAGTAGATGTTCATGTTGTATGTATGGGCATAAACCTGATCTGTGCTGAAAAGTTGTGTTTGGCCGAGAATGGTCTCGAGGAGGAGTTTCTCTCTCGTTTGGGTTCCCTATGGTTGGGATGTGCTAACTTTTGCCTTTCAGTTTCTCCTTTTTATTTTGGGGTTTATGGGGTGCATATTGGGTATTTTATTTACTCACCCCTGCCGGGGATTTTCCCACAAATATTTGTGTCTTGTACAGACCACATTCCTTTCGACGGAGTTCCAGGAAGACGTAGAGCAGGTAGAGATTAGTGTGTGTGACCAACCAGGGGGTTTGCTGGAGCTATGCTGAGGAGCATACCAGTGGGGGATTTTGGATGCATTTCCCTCCATTTGAGTAGGTTGGACGATTTTGTAGTTTTCTTTTGGGGGGCCATGTTATTCCCTTTTTTACTTTTCTTGTAATCTGGTTGTGGGTTAGATGTATACATGCATTTCTTTCTAGTTTTTATATATATATCTACACTCATTCTTGGAGGTGTATATGGGTGCATGTGTATAAGTACCTTAGGCTAATGCCTCCCATGTGTGTGATAGCGAGCTCGGTGCTAGTCACCAGCCCTGGGTCTATTGGAGGCAGTCTTAGGGAGTCACGGCTCGAGCCATGTCGGGTTGTGTCATGAAAATAACATATTAAATTAATTTAATACCAGAATAATACCAAAACATATTGATTTTATTATATTTGAAAATTATTTATGATAATTTTTATACTCTGTGACGAAGGAATCTATTGGTTATTCATAAGATTATAACGTAATTATATTATCACTAATATATTAAAATAAATGAATATCATAAAAATTAGGGACTGATATTCAAAAAAAATTATAACTAAATATAATTTATTTATATTTTAATTGAAATTTATTAGAAATATTAATGTATGGAGTGTATCATTTTGTATTTATTCATTAATAAGTATAATATAATTATCATTATGAATTTAATATGTAACCAAAATTTCATATATTTGAAGATATGATGGATATGGTAGAATTTTCCAATCCGATAAATAAAATTCAATATTTTGGTTTTATATTAGACCTTATCAATTATTTTGAAGCATGATGAATTTGTTAACACATTACCACAGTGGAAAACCATTGCATTGGTTACAATTCATAATGATCAAAATGTAAAATATATTATTCTTGAAACATTATCTTCATAATAAAAATTATTGAATAAATTTTAGAAAATTATGTTTATTTAATTTGAATAAATCAATAATAATATAAAATCATACAACAGAATGTAATTTTTTTAATAAAAATCATCTTTTGAGACAAAAAGTTTAAGTAATATAGAAATCAAGTATAGTGTTGATTAATGTGGAATTAATTATAATATATTTAATAATAGAAATCTTAGGATACTATAAAATCCAATTAACAGTGAATGAATCCTCAAAATTAATTTCTTTAATGTTAATAATTTATTGTTTTTTAGAAATCATTATTATTTCACTATTCAATAAGGAATATACCATCTGAGAAAAAATATAATAAATTCATCCTCATCTATTTATTATAAGATAATTTGAAAAAAATTATTAGTTTTTAAATTTTGTATATTAAAATTTTATTGAAATTAATTTTCTAACAAACATAAAAAATCCAATAAAACTCATTTTTTACGTTAAATATATTTAAAGCATAAAATTAATTCATTATTTTTCAGATCCATGTAATAATAATACGATAAATGTTAAATTTCACGATTAAATTACTTGTTTATATTAAGAAAGAACAATATATATATATATATATATTTATATATTTTTAAATTTATATTATAGTTTGTTATTCATATTCATACCTCCCAACCAAATGGTGAGGTTATAATAGTCAAATTTAGATAATATCAATACACGGTTTGTTTAATCTCATGGTTGTGTATACCTCAAACTATAAAATATTTCTTTATTTCAAAAGGAGAACATAAACTGAAATGTTACATTATTTCATTATCCCATCCTTATAGAAATTTTTCCATCAAAATTTTATTTTTTTTCGAAACTAAAAATGTAGTAAGATAAAAATTAAATTCAGTAATGTTTTTATACTAACAATTTATTTTGAGTTTATGAATTATAAATATAAAATTCATGAACATGTATAAGAATAATACATTCGAGTGAGTTTTTTAAAATGTAACTTAGAACATTTGTTTTAGTATCTGTATAAGACTAGATCAAATTTTCATCTATTTTCTTCAGTTTAAGAAATTCCATTACAATTAAAATAGAAAATATGATAAAACATTCCTAAATTATTTACACCCATTATGTATTTACTATTTTATATTTCTATGTGAATCGTCATGATCAAGATGAATTTTTCTGGTTTGAATCACTATAAATGTGTTTTAATTGTCCATAAATGAAAATTTATTTCTCCTTTATTATATCCAAAATGTTTTGCACAAGCTAACATAATAACAATTATGAATAAAACATCATAAAACTAACACTTAAATTAACATTATCACACATATATTCACATAACATATTTATATATTTCAAAATACAATATTTTAAACCATAATTGTTTTCTAGAAAAATCAAATGAAAATGCATAAAATAAACAAAAATTCACCATTTCTTATCACATATAAACCTTAATGGTATGGTATACATTTATGAATAAATATTTTAAAAAATTTCACATTTTCAGAAAAATCGTTTTTCATGATGATGAATACAATTCAACAATTGATTCCAAAAATCAAATTTTGCATATTTCCCAAAAACTAAATTTTATTAGAACTATCCTTGGATGTTTATCATAATAGTAATATCAAAGAAATATTGATAAATACCACTAAATAATAATCATATATTCTATAATTTATTAAAAGTTACCTATTATTCAAATGATTGAAGGGTAAATTTATCCAGGGGTTATTCATTGATTATCATTTATCTTTCAAATATCTTTATATATTTTTTCAGGGAGAAAATGATTCCAAGATATTAAACATCATGAAAATAATATTCAAATTTACTAAATTTATCAAATAAATTTTTTCTATAAATTATCTAATAATGATTTCTATTAGATTCTCAAGATCATCACTTCCTTAAGAATATTTTATTTATATGATTAAATATATCATTAGGGACTTTTTTTATGATTAGGGAAATGAATTTAATAATATAATTAAACATTAATGTCAATAAACATGGCATTAATAGATTCCTCTTTTCCTTTTCAATATGTATCGTGAAAAAAAATTTCCCACATTTTTAACAAACACTATTTCAATTTATTAATTTACCCATGTCAAACCTCCCATATTCATAACATGTTATATGGTGAATATATTTTCTCCCAGAGCCTTTATCATTATAACAATAATGATACTGAAAATTTATATTAATATTATTATAACCAATAATGTACATTTTTTTACCCTAAGATGAAATAGTTTTCTATGTATAACCATAATATACTTCAATATAGAGAATCTCATTATTGGTTTCCCTATATGGGAAATGATATCGATCAATATCTAAGTCAGTTTACCTAATATTTACATGATCTAATCAGATCCAACACTCATTGAATATACATGAATGATGGGTAATCACTAAATTGACCATGGGTTTCAATTCTATTCATTCCACTAGGATCTATAATTAAAAAATATTACATATATTTTTAACCCAAATTCCTCATGAATATTGATCAATTGAATGATAATTCATGAAAAAATGTCAGATACTCTACGATATTTTCATAATTCTCACGAAATCTATGTTAGAAGAAAATATAATACACAAGGGTCATACTAAACTTTCTATAATACCCTGTATTACACCCCTACCCTAGTAAATGGGTTAAAATGATTACTTATTACATCATTAAAATATATAACAGATCAAAAAATAATGATATAGTAGTTTAGTAGAATTGAAATGCCAGATATATTCATTAAATCCATTTTATATTATATATATTTCATGAAAAAAATTCATTCATAATTGAATATGAATCAATGAATCCTTATTCATATTAAAAGGAATTGCAAAAATATAAAGGGTGATTTAAAAAGCACATTGATGGTTAAGTATAGAAGATGCTATCATGAATAAATGTGGCATAATAAATATGGAATAGGGGATAATAAAAACCTATGAATTGAGTTAATAAGTTTATATCAATGAGAATTCATGGAAAATATCATATTATAATCACATGGATAATAAAAAATTAATTTATAAAAAAAATAATTGAATAAATCTAAACATTGAAGAACATTATATCAATTTATATCCACTGAGATATCATGAATAATACAGTCAAACCCTCCCAATAAAGACATTATTTATAAATAGATGATATGTGATAAGTTAATATATTTTTAATATGGATACATTTCTATCTCGTGAGACTATTCAATACATCGATGATATTCCTCTAATTAGGCCCCACCATTCATTTTCATGTACAATCAATATAATATATTTTTAATGATCAATATTATTCATTGTGAAAATTAATTACAAGACCATATTTATATGTATTTAATCAGGAATACTGAACATCCATATATCCCTCGAAATTGAAAATTACATTCACATTAATATTTAATAAAATAATGTCATATATAGAAATGTAATACAATTCAAACATCATTATTGTAATTAAAATGATTTTGAATTAAACCATGAAAAAATTTATTGAAATAATTGAGAAAAACAATATCCATTGAACTGGGGAGAGTCATGTAGAATATTTTCATAAAAAATTGAATGATCCCAATATAATTTATAATATATTATTAGTATACATTCATATAAGGAAATTGATTTCAGAAAAATGATGATTTTATAGTAAAACCAATCAGTTAGAAATTAAAATATAATCAATCTATTAAAAATAACATCCTTGTAACATCAATTACTAATAGAGTTATAAATCAAATATCAAAAT
Source organism: Viscum album (assembly GCA_963277665.1). NCBI lineage: Eukaryota > Viridiplantae > Streptophyta > Magnoliopsida > Santalales > Viscaceae > Viscum > Viscum album. The sequence continues at coordinate 1,142,011,978 of OY728166.1, forward strand.
TATTTTCCTTCCGCAAAGAAAATAATAGTCTTGTTTATATCACATTATTTAATAATTCCTAAAATATTGATAAAAAATATTTTATTTTAAATAAATATTGAAATATTTTAAATAAATATTTTAATAAAATAACAATCCTAATGTAATTAAATTCAATTCATAATGTATATGTTAAAAGAGAATATTTGTTTTAAATTTTTTAAAAATTCAAAAAAATCTTCATTAATATACATTAATTTAGAAATATTCCCCTTATACCATATTATAAATAATATAACCTTGGTAGATGATTTATAAAACATTATAATATATTATTAACAATATAGAAATAATTTTAATGAAAATAGATTCATCTATGTGAAAGAGATTGTATAAAAATATCAATGTAATTTTTTAAAATGTAAGTCCCTTACTTGTGACTTACTTGATTACTCATGATCCAAGAGGAGAATAACTGGACGAAAAAATGTAAGACCCATAATAACAAAATTATAATAAAATATATGGGTTTTTTAATATTTGGATCATAAAATATAGAATAATTAAATTTTAACATTAACAAACCTAGAAAAAATAAGATTGTAACGGAAATCCTACCACTATGAAACCTTTGAATCAAAACCCATTTGATGTAATAAAATAAATTGTCACATTAAATAACATGATTCAAAATTTATTCATGATATACTATTTCAATTCATAATTATATACCCCTCATAAAATAATATATCTGCTTAATCTATCATATGTCAGAAAGAAGTCAATTTGAGTTTATAGCCCCATAGGATTTTAATATAATTTGAATCATAACACCCTAAATAATTATAAATGAATTTAAATATTATAGATATTAAATAAATATTAATTAATGATATAATATTTAAATTGGGAAATATATACATCATGTAACTCAAATTAGGTTTTTAATGCTATAGAAGTATCAATAAAATATAGATTGATTCATTATATAATATGATAATGGGTAATTATATACTCCATAAAAATTATATTACTTGAATAATATAACATAAGTCTAAATAATGTGAAATTGAGAAGTAAATCGCTTACCTTTAGTCTCAAGTTAATTGTATGTATTGGATCCTCCATAATAATGAATTTAAAATTATATTAATAATTTATTATGTACTTAATTTTATATTCTCATTTTAAAATAATATTAAATAAATTCTCTGAATAATTATTTTATACATCAACCACATAAAATTGTTTTGTTAAATTTTCCCAAAATAAGTTCAGTATGTTGACCATATTTAAATGAGTAATGAAATGATTCTAACACATATAGAATGGTGAAAATTTAAAAACAATATTTTAATCATAATATTTAAATTCATGATTGTATATAAATAATAGTAATATAAAAATTAATCACATTACATCATAGAGTTTCAAGTCAACGCGTTTTCATGAGTGATGTTATCATTTTACAATGGATGGAACAGTAAGAAGGTATATTATATATTATATTTACATATATATAATTATTTAATAAATATAATATATATTCAATTATTTCACCTTGATGACCATCCATGTGAAACAGTGATAAACAAAAAATTACATGACTATGTGTAGATGATAGGTTATATGTGTGCATGAGCATTGAATTCATTTTTTATAGGATAGATAGAAGGTGAATTTGAGTTATTACTCCCAAAAAATAACATTTTTTTCATTAAATATAATATTTTATATTTTTTTAATAGTTATATATTATATAATGTAATTATAAGATGAAATAAAATGAAAATACTTCATAAAACATTATGCCTCTTCTTCAGAATACAAAAATCAATTAAAAATTTATATTTATATATTTATTATTTGATGATACCATATTATATAATATGAGGAGGATGGTGGGGATGGTAATTATATAAGGATGTTTCTTGATATGTGGCTCAAGTCGTGTGATGAATATGGAATAATATGATCCCTTTTACAATTGTGGGAACAAACACACAATGAATTCCATAAAATATTTCAATATATTAGATATCATTAACATGTAAATTAACAATATATTATCACAATTTTAATGAACTTATTTAAAAATGTGCAAATAACTTCAAAAAATTAAATATAGACATGTCTGTGTTTATTTGAAACAATATCTTTTTGTTTATCCCATCATTGTGTTTTGTTATCCTAAACCATAATATCATGTTTCATTTTCTTTAATAGACATGAATTTATATATAAGGTGAAAAGTGGCTCAAAATTATTCCATGGATGAAATTTTAAACCATTTAACATCCAATTACATTATTTAAATATCATTATTGTTTTTTAAATAATTTAATATTATATTATATGAAATAAAATATCCTTAATTGCATTTTTGGGACTTTTCATTTAATTCAACTAAAATAAATTCACGATGACAATTGAATTTTAATATAAACATACATACCATTACATAAAAATTATAATTACCTATGAAATATTTGGAATATAAAATTTAATCTAAAAATATGAAATTAAATTATTTTTAAATCATTTACAATTATTTTTCCGCAATTTGTAGAGTGATGGTATAATCATTGGGTATGATTTTAAATTAAATACATCATCACTAAAAATTAAAAACAAGTTACTATAAAAAATACATTAATCATAGAATTATACATTTATAAAATATATTGATTTATTTTTATTCTAATTGTAATATATTAGTGAAAATAAAATAAGTTGAGTGATTTTAGTTCCAGGCACAGTTGAAGCGTGCAATGGGTGGTGCCCAACTATTCTTTTTTCCATAATTGATGATCTATCTAATATCTATACGATGATGAGTGATGTGATCCATTAAATTGAATCAAATAAATAAAAAATGGATAATATCACCTAAACTAAGAGAGATAAGATAAATAAATATTGTATATAGTTATTTTAATTTGATGAAGAAATACCTCTAAAGAATTATTTCTCCATTTATCATTCTGATGACAGATATGCAGTGCGCCATCATTGTGTTACTGAAACCATGTGTGCAATTCCGATAGTAGTGATCCATACATGTTATGAGAATCTACAGACATCACTGATGGAGACATTGAGTTCTAGCATTGAATATTATATTCCATGCCTCTTCATCCTTGATCTCATCATCAATCAATTCCAAATAATTCTCCTTGATCTGGTGGATGGGGATCTCACACCATTCTTTAGATCATCATAGAAAAGAGATATCTCTAGGTTTGAGTGAATTCTCCAATATCATTGTGAACAACCAAAAAAATGAATTGGCCAGTATGAAAAGAATATAACTGTGTATTTATATTTCCAAGGATAAATAAAATAATTTCACATGGTCCCTAATTTATTTATTTAATCCTAGAAAATCCCAAAATCAATAAATAATACTAATATTATTATTTTTCGATATCCACAGAACTTGCATATTATTTTTAAATATTATTTATTAAAATAATATTAAATATTATTATCACTGCTCGTACCATTAAACTCAATCTTCCATTCCTCCAAAATATTTATCGAACCATGAATAATGTATATTTATTTAGTAAATAAATATCACTATATAATTCACTAATAATTTAAAAAATATTAAATTTATTAAGAAAAAAATAAATATTTATATTTTACCAAACAAGAATAGTTATCAGAACACATATGGGAATAATATTTATTCAACCCATTAAATAAATAATAATAATAATATATTATTTTATTTAGTTTCTAGATACACTTAGTGTGTGACCCTCTAGGATTCTTTCAAAGTGCGACTAGGTGAAGCACCCTAATGTACAAGGATATCCCTTATGAATATGCCATGGAACCCATACATAGTGAACTTAATTCCACATTGAAATGTCACATCATACGAAATCATATTGTGTAATATAATCAATTTATCAAAATATATATAATATAACATGTTGCGTCTAGTGTTATAAACATATGTGCTTGATATATTTGTCCTCCGACTTTCTGAATAAAAAACAACCTTTATAGAACAAGAGGTCTGTGGATTTATTTAGGCAATATATTTTCCATAAAATGTCTCTAGATATTAATTTTAATTAATAATAGAAGGGACAAAAACATTTTCACATTATTCAATAATTCTGTATTACTTGTGATGCACCCATCATATCATACCTCAACCCAAAAAAATTTATTCATTAGGTTTATCAATACATCTAAGTGTGTGACTCATAATAATAATTAATAATAATATCAATATCTAATGATTAGTACACACATTGGAAGATAGGTTCATCTAATGGAATACATAAATGTGGATTTCCTAATAGAGGGTATTATTTATATAATATTCATTCTAGATATTACTAAGGACGTACACTTGGAGTAAGTGCCTCTAAGCACTATGAGTCTCCATCATTGATAGCATGTATCATTTTTGTTACAAAAATAATATCATGACACTATAAAACATATATCCAATAATAGTTTTATTGCCCTTATGAGTTCTCATCATAGTGGGGAACTGTTATGACCCATTATTGTGACATCTATTAAAAAGAAATTATCACATATTATGCCACACCTAAGATAAATCATGATGTGATAATTAATTTATAAATATTAAAAACAATGTATTCGTGTTTATCATAATGTACAAATATTTTGGTTATAGGGTACCAAAAAAAATAGAATCCAACATGCACTGCTCCCAATTGCTAACAACCATCACTCCAGTAGCATTCACATGATACCAATGCTTCATATTGAGAGAGAACTTTAGTCAATAGGTCCTCAAGTTATCCTATATGGGTACTCAATCCACTTAAAATTTACCCATCTAATATAATTCCCAAAATGGGAGATACTTTTGGAGTGTATTCTTTGTCCATTGTTGTGACCTTGGATCTTTTCAAAAATTATCCTCTATAGTGTTGTCCCAATACAATGTGATAGTTTCATTTTTTTATTGGAAACACATGAAGCTCCTAGACAATATTGCATTTCCAAACAACTTCCATAGAGACATCAAATGATGTTATATACATAGACTCTGCTGTTGAAGAAGTAATAATTGGATACATTGATCTTTTCCAACTAAATGATCTAGTGTTGAGAGAAAAAAATATTGATTCTCACATTAGATCATTCTGATATATCTGAAACGTTTCATAAATATAATCCCTGATGATAGATCCATGTCTCCTCCATAGACCATGATCATATACCTAGATCTTGTCAAACTCATAATTATGACCTTAACAACTTTTCAATGATATTCTATTAAATATTCTTGATATCAAAAAACCATTCTTTGTTCATTTAAAACATCATATCTAGTACATGACATGACATACATGACTTATAATATCATTTAATCATATGTAATCTTACTCATTCTATCATTCTCTTGTTGTGTTTTGGGTCAATGCTTAATAGAAATATGTGTACCATGTGACATTAAAACCAATCCTCTATTATATTCATCCATATTTAATATAATTAGTATCTAATAAACATATGTTCGTTGACATAGTCCAAGAATCCTCTTGGATCTATCCCAAATGATCATGATCCCTATAATTTTGTCTTCTTTAAATTATTTAATCATAGATAAACACTTGTTTAACTATTCCTTAATTTCTTGTAAGACTTATATTCCATTTCGATTAAGTAACATATGATCAAAATATACTACTTGGATAACAATTTAATTCACACTAAGCCTCTTGTAAACACACAACTCACATTCATTATTAATGAAACCAAATTCTTTTGAGGGATTAATCATATTGTATGATCAATGACATAGACGGATTATTCAATCCATAAACGAGTCTCTAAAACATGTATAACATTTTTTCATCACCAGGAGCCACAACCCATTCTGGTTTTTTCAAATAGACATCTTCATGAAAGATCCCATTATGGAAATCATGTTTTTTAAATCCCATAGTTATGGTAAGATGATATATCATGTGAAAATCTAGTGTATTCAATCATGGAAAAGTTTGAAAAGTTTCATCATATTCAATTCATTAACATTGTGTACACCATTTAGAAACAATCCTTGCAATAATGGTAATTAATTTACCTTCTTTGACTAGTTTTCTCATGAATACACATATTCATTTATTAAAATTTAAATCAACTAGCACATCAACCAGAACAAAAACATTTTTTTAATACATAGAATCCTTTTTAGAAATCATTTATTTTTTAAATCATTTATTTTTGGTCTCTCTATCTCATCTTTGTATTATATTGGTTTATCATTGTCAACCAATAATGAATAAACAACGTCTATTACTAGAAAACTATATTTCATTGGTTATCTTACCTCTCTTATAAAGCAATGAAGTACATCTATTTCATTATCCATTTCTTCCATTTGTGTTTTTTAATCTGTTCTTATGCCATATATTGTGTATATTGAGAATAAACTTCATCGAACTCAATATTTCTCATGTTATCTCCTAGATAATGTTTTTAATCTCGTGAATGAATTATTGAATGGTTCTTGGGGTTGTATAGGTATTTTCAATATGTTTCATTGGGAAACCTTATAATGATAATCCAGATGCACTGTTGTTCTAGTTTTTTCCCTTGAGAAGTCATTAATAAATACCTCACAAACCCATACAAGTGTATTATAATAAATGGGTTTCTTTTCACTCCATATCTCGATTTTAATTCCAATTTAGGATTTAGTTGGTACTTTTTTAATGTGTATAAAAAAATTTTTAAGGATTATCTAAAAAAGGATAATATATGATCTACATGACATATCATCGACAATAAAATGTACCAAATGGTATTGTCCCTCCTTTAACTACAATCATTCCACATCAGTGTATAAGGTGGAGTGAGTTGAGATTGAATCTCAAACTCTCATAGAATTTTGATGAACACATGGTTAATATATTCACCACCCTGAACTGATAAAAGATGCTTTATGTTCTTACAATGTTAATTCTCGGTTCTGTACTTTAATTCCATAATAATCTAAACTGACTTGGACTTATAACTCATTGAGTAGATATTTCCATATCTACTCAAGTAATTAGTAAAAGTTATGGAGTAAGAATATCAACCTGTAGCTTTTACTGAATAGGGTCCACACACATCACTATGTAGAAATACTACAAGTTATCTAGACATTACACTCTATCCACCAAATAGTGGTTTGTTCATTTTTCCTCATAAACTAGCACGACATCTACCAAGTGTTTATTTCTCAAAATAGACTAAATATCCATAGTGAAATATATTTTTAAACATTTATCCATTATATGATCAAGACGGTGATGCAACATATGTGTGTTATTAGATACATGTGGACATGATTCATTATTTATTTCAAGCTCTTGGATTTTGTAATTTAATACATAAATACCATTATTTACCTGACTCAACCAATAGCCTATGTTTTCCTTATAAATGAAATAATTTGTATTTACATATTTAAAAATTAAACCATCTATATATATACATGAAAACAAAATCTTCTTCTTGGTGACAATAGGTTAATAATAACAATCTATTAAATCCAAAATCATTATTTATGGAAATGAGAGGTGGTAGTCAATAATGGCATGAGAATCCAGCCTCACACCATTGGTATCTCACCGATTCACCTGTCCTTTAAAAATGTTATTGAATCTACATGGTTCCAGCATTTGGATACTGATGTGTGAACCCCAAAATATATCTAACACCCAATTTATATAAATCAATAGATTGCACTGGATAATGAACATGCATTTAGCATCCGCTTGATTTTTGGTTATGTTCAACATACAGTGGATTGGAATTCCACATAAAAAACATTATATCCATTTCATTACCCTACATATAGATATTAACCATTATAGAAGAATGGTTCATGGGATCTTTAAACTACGTACATGTCTTGTAAATATTTACTTTTTTCATCCATTTTTTAACCATAATAAATGGAGTTTTATCATGCCCCGTGTAAATATCCATATAGATAATCAAAGTCAGATGTTACAAAAGACTCTTATCATTATTTATCATATTATAATTCAAAATAATTCATGATAAGGTCTTGGTAAGTGATGAAATTATGATATCTACACGCATCTTATATGGGAATTTATCCCTATGATGCCAATGCGTTCATTGTAGTTGTTATACATGACTATGTGAGGCCTAGATGGAATAGAATCTCTAATATTAGTTAGGAACAATGCATTTTATAACACTCACCTCTCATTCCTCACCTTCCCTTGATAGATATCCAAAATTTGAGGCATCATGTTATAAGAATCCATGTCCTCATGTTTCATAAATATATAATTCGACATATATGATAGCATGAAGTGATAAAAATATATAGTTTCATTCATATTTTTCTCATAAAGAGAGAGTTCATTTTCATTTGCCTCAAATATATGTGTAACTAGAAAATGTTCTTCTAGAACATACATTTTGCATTCATGGTTATTGATTACTCGTAAGTTACTTTTCCACTCTTTGAAATTATTTCTGGTGAGACGGTTTTCCTTCTCATGTAAGGATAACAATGATATTTCTGATGTCATTTTGTTTCTTTTTATAAAAAATAAGATGTGAATAAATTTAATACTTTATCTTATAAAATTTATTAGTCTACAAAAATGTTATATTTATTAGCCTCCATCTATTTTATAGAAACCTAATAGACCTCACCATTTGAGTCAGAACATCCCTTTTCATATGCATTATAGTGGAAAGGATCAATATTCCCATTCTTATTACCCTAAATATGGTTCATACTGAAAAATGAATGGTTTAAATTATTAATTTTAAATGATAACTGTATTAAATCATGGATCCTTGATCTTAAAAGAAGACTCTTAAATCCTAAAATCATTAATTTTTATTTCTTCAACCCTTGACTCTCAGTTACACTATGCCATACATTTTCAAAAAAACCCATGATGTTAACGATGGTAAGTCAACCAAAAACCTCATGTTATGATTTTCCTATTATTTAATGCACTCTAACTTTGTCTGCTAACACACTTTGAACTATTTTTTGATTTTAACCTATCTAATCCAAGGATATAGTAAATTAATATTTTAATGAGTAATTTTATTCTTTATGTGTAAATGTAGAATTATTATATTTATCACCTGATGGACAAAAAATATGGATTTAATTATGTGATTAACCAAGTATCAGCTAAAATTTATGCGTAAAATAGTTTATTTTAATTCTATCATGCATGCTTATTAATTCATTATTTATTTGATCATGACAAAATAGCTATAATGAAATAACTATTCCAATTTACAGAAATAAAATAAAGGGTATTATCATGATCATATAATAATTTTTAGATTATTTATTTGTTGAAAAACTAGGTTGTAATATTAGGGAAAAAGCCCAAGAGAAATTGAGGTTCATATTGCATCATTCCACCTATCCAACTATGTATCTCCTTGTATTGGTTTCATATCATCTCTAAATATAAACCACCTCAATTATCATGGGTCCTTGATTAGCTAATAAAAAACATAGTTTGATTTCATTTTAAGGGTATTAAATGTTCATTTTTTATCTTATGGGAATGATTTAGTGGATTTTAATTTTGAACATCCATTCTCATCATTTGTGTACTTCATGCCTAATATGCATCAATTTAGGCACAATTATTGATCTGATTTTAAATAATTTAATTATCCATATTTTAATTTGATATTTTGTGAAATGGATATAAAAAATAATATGAACATTTTTAATTCAGGTGTCAATGGATAATTCATAAATGATGATGGGGATATTTGGTGATTAGAGGAAACAATTCTAGAGAGGGCATATAGGATATCATCCCACTGATGGGAATGTGGGGCCCAAAGTACAAGCCCAATGAAACCCAAAATTCATTGGAGGCTAGAAGACATAGAGAGGAACAAATAATTCTTCTGGGGCCAGTTATAATTCGTCTTAAATGGTGGTGATTAAGGCATCCCAATTTGAAGATTCAATTCTGGGCCAGATTCTGTGGCCCAGAAAAACAGCCCACTGTTTTATCATATCTCGCTAAAGGATTATTATTTTGGGATAAAATTTTATAGGATATTAGGGAACATCCGGGGATTAATTTATGTCTTATAGGTATTAATCAGATTCAGCCTTCTAGAAGGTCCTTTCGCAGCGTCTTTCTGGTGGATGCAAGCTGGCTGCAACTTCGGGGCAAGAAGTGGAAAATTCTCTCTACATTAACGTTCCACCCACCATTACCCAACACAATTAATTTAAGACACATGGGTTGTTGGGGGATCGGCCAAGGCTTCCTTTTTTCCTATTTATTTAAATATTTGTGTAGGATTTAGGGATCTTGGTTCTTTTTTTTGATTGTAATGTTATTATGCCAAATTGTCTTTGTAGCATTTTTCCTTCCCATGTAAGTTGTTCGAATCACCTTAGTTTTTAATAAAATTTATTCTTGTTCTCTTTTTATTTTCATCATCTTATCACCTTGATACTGTTGCCTCAAGGTGTGAATTTATTCACACCAAACCTTGTGATTTTGTTCACACAATGGTGGAGTGATCATGTTTTTTTGTTGTTGTTTATTTTACTTCTTTAATTCCACCCTCATAAGTCTACTTCCTTCTTCTGTTGAGAACATGTTATCAATGGAGGGATAGATATTTTACAGGTTGATCCAAGGGAGTAGAAAGGGGATGGATTGGAGGTAATTTCTCACTCTCTAAATGTCATTAATTTCTTTTATTTGAGTTTCTTTCATTAAATGAGTTTCTCTCTTCCTCTTCCTTATTGAAATTATTCGCCCCACTTTTATGTGCTATGTAGATCCTTTACCTTGGAGTGATCATGAAAATGATCCTAAAAGTGTATAAATTATTAGAATGTTTTTTTGAAGGTGTTTAACCAGTAAGTGGTGAGGATAGTTTTAATTCTTTTCATGAATCCTTCTCGAGTTAATGAAATTGAAATCGTAAAAAAAGGAATTCATCCAATCCACCTCGAGCAATAACCTAGGATCTACTCGTTTCTCATAAAATGAATTCACATAGATCTTAGTGCTCTTTTAAAACTCATCTAAAAACAACCCATGTTGTCCACTTCATAGCCAAAAATCCTTCTCTTTATATTGTGTGTCTAAAGGTTCTTCTGAAGTCTCTAAGGATTTGACAACCCAAGCTACACTGGAAGCAACTTCTTGACCATTAAAACTTGGGTAAATTTGAGAGAAACAAATTTTTTTCACCATTTCTGGGGACAAAGTAAGTTCCTTAGACAAATAACCTTCTTTCCTCACCCCCATTCTTCTATTCTCACCCACGATCTCTAATATTTTCCCTTTCTCACTTTTTTTTCTTTTGTGCATGTCTGCCTTCACCCGCGATAACTCAAACAGACTAGTTAGGGTGAAAATTCATAGGATAGGGGAGTCAAGTACACCATTGGATCCTATTCTTCCTAATACCCCAGAGTTAAATATTGAGTCAATTTCAATAGAGGGTGTTCAAAGAAACCAACTCATAAACCCGGACGGGAATCGAAATGGAAATCCAACTGAGGATGCCCCAAATTTGGGGAATGCAGTCGATCAAACCATGAATGACTAGCTTAAACCTACCTGGACCAATGCACCATCTTTCATTATGAATTATGCCCTAGGAGATGCCCACTATGTCTTCAATACTTATTTCCTAAACCACCTTCCAACCTTCCATGGGATGGAGTTAGAAATGCCTTACCTTCATGTCAAGGAGTTCAATGACATTGTTGAAACCATGTGCTCACCACATCAACTTGAGTCAGCCTAGATGAGTCTCTTTCCTTTCTCACTTAAGTATGAAGAAAATAACTGGTCAAATAATCGGATACCTTCATCAATCCACACTTGGAACCAACTGCAAAGAGAATTCTCCAAGAAATACTCTCCCCACCACAAAACAGTTGCACTTAAAAAGAGTATCCAAAACGTTTTTGAAAAAGAGGGAGAGTCATTCTATGAAACATGAGAGAGGATCAAAGACACCCTAAACATTGTTCCACACCATGGTTTTTCTATTCCTGAACATGTAAGAATTTTCAATGAAGGTTTGGGACTAGGGAAGAAACAATTCATTGATATGATGTGTAATGGGACCTTTACAAACAAATCCCCAAATGATGCTAACAAGTACCTAGAAATCCTTGTTGAACAAAACCAAACATGGGGAACATCACCTAATTCTGAAAATAATCAAAGAACTTCAAGAATTCATACACTTAGAGAAGAGAAAAACATTTGGGGGAAACTTGAATCACTCTCTAGGAAGGTTGAAGAGATAAACCATAGGAAAATCCATGAAATCCAAACAATAGACCCTGTTTGCACAATATGTGACAAACATTACCACAAAACAGACAGATTCCCAACCATTCCATCCATCAAGGATGTTATTTTAGGAGGAACACCTACTGAAGTAAATTTCCTAAAATTTCAAATGCCTCAATACCCAAACACATTCAACCCAAGGTATAATGACCACTCAGGCTTCCGATGGAAAGATAACCAACAAACTAGCCAACCACAAGGACCAACCCCTACCCTAAACAAAATTTTCAAAACCATAACCAATTCCAACCACAATAAGTCCAATACCAATATCCTCTAGTCCAATACCAACAACCCATCCTACAAACAATGTATCCCCCTGGGATAACCCAACCAACACAAGCCCCTTCCCAATCTGTCCCTCTCCCAATCCTTGAAAAACTGTGCAAAAAAATGGAAAGGATGAACTCAGAAGTCTCTTCCCTAAAACAAGAACATAAAACCATCAAAACTATAAAGGCACCCCTTCCTACATAGGTCATTCCACAATTAACATCAATGGGGGAGACAAGTTTCACTCAAAGAACTCATGAACAACTAAAGGTTGTGACAGATTTGAGAAGTGGGAAATCAATTGAGAAACCTGGACAAATAGTTCAAAACCCACCTGACGATTCAAACTGTAATGAAAATTTAAATGGAACACATGATCAAACTAAAGATACTAATAAAAATGTGAATGAAACAACTCTTCAAAAAACAACCCCACAACCTGCCCCATTCCCTCAATGCATGAGGGGGAAAACCAAGCCTGAATTGAGTGAAACATTGAGGGAAATATTCTCACAAGTCAAGTTGAACATTCCACTCCTAGATTCCATTAAAACCATTAATGCATACTAAAAATACCTTAAGGACCTCTTCACATTTAAACCGAAATTCTCATATAAGAACCATGTCCATCTGGTAGAAAATTTTATCACAACAATCCAAGGAAGCCTTCCTCCAATGATGAAAGACCTAGGATGCCCTTACATAAATGTTGAACTAAGAGAGAACAAAGTTGTCAAATACTTGTGTGATCTATGATCCAGTTTGAACCTCATTCCTTATGCTATGTATTGTCAGTTAGGGCTCGAAGAACTCCAACCCACATCTTTCACTCTTCAACTTGCTGATTGTAGTATTCTAGTTCCAAAGGGTATCTGAAAAGATGTTTTGGTGAAAGTTGAAAATTTCATTTACCCAGCTGACTTCATTGTTCTAGTAAATCACCTAAGCTTAGGTCCAAGGGAGAAAACCCCTATCATCCTTGGTCATCCCTTCCTTGAAACAGTCAACTCTGTTATCCGAGCCCTAAATAGGAACCTGACCATCACCTTTGGAAACATGAGCCTATACTTGAACATCTACAATGAAAACTCTCAAAATGGGGATGATTAAGAGATCCATGAGGTTAACTGGATAGGTAGTGTTGATATTGAACCCAAGTAACATCAAGGAATTACTAAAGGATGATTAATTCAAGAAGAGATCAATTTTCCTTGTTCACATGAGGGAAATTTGTCTCCTTGGCTTGAATATCTTTCAGATAGCTCTATTAATGATTTTATGGAATCACCAATCAATGATACCATGGGTGAAATCAATAACATCGTGTGCATACCCATTCATGAAACTACTCTAGGTAATTTAGTGGATGAAAATTATTTTTACAAGGAACCAATTTTCTCATGAAATTTGAACAAAGAAACTGAGCTCAATACAATGTCTCATACTTTCTTGGAAAGTGATAACCACTCTAATCTTGAATTTAAGGTTTTACCTTCATTACTCAAGTATGTGTTCTTAGGGTACAATCAATCCTTTCTTGTTGTCATTTCTTCCTCTCTTGAAGATAATCATGAGGGGATGATTCTCGATGTCCATAAGAGACACAAGAAAGTCATTAGAAGGACCCTATCTGATATTCCTGGGATTAGACCACTTATTGGGGCTCATAGAATTGTTCTAGAATCTGATTCAAAGCCATGTCGTCAACCTCAGCGGAGACTCAATCCTAATCTCATGGAATTAGTGAGGAAAGAACTTTTGAAATTGTTAAAAGTTGGTATCATCTATCCTATAGCTAAGAGTGAGTGTGTTAGCCCAATACATGTGGTTCCAAGGAAGTATGAAATCACAGTAATAACCAACAAGGATGGAGATATTCTTCCAAAAAGGGTTAGTGTCTGTATTGAGTATAGGAATCTAAACTCTTGTACCAAGAAAGACCATTTCCACTTGCCCTTTATTGATCAAGTCCTCGAGCGAGTGGCGGGTCATCAATTCTACTGCTCCCTAGATGTATTATCAGGGTATAATCAAATCGAATTCTCCTTATAGGATCATTGAAAAACAACCTTAACTTCTCCATTCGAATCTTTTGCCTTCAAGCGCATGCCCTTTGGGTTATGTAATGCCCATGGTACCTTCCAGCGGTGCATGATGGAAATCTTCTCGGACATGGTGGGGGATTGTTTAGAGGTCTTCATGGATGATTTCTCCATCTTTGGGGATACTTCTGAGGGATGCCTTCTAAATTTTTAAAAGGTTTTGTCAAGGTGTGGGGATAAGAATCTCATACTAAATTGGGAAAAATCCATTTCATGGTTAGGGAAGGACTTTTTCTAGGTCATCTGGTATCTGGTAGAGGGATTGAAGTTGATAAAGCTATGGTTGACATCATTCGTAACCTTCCCTCTCCTAAAACTGTTAAGGAAGTGAGTTCCTTCTTTGGACATGCTGGTTTTTATAGAAGGTTCATTAGAAATTTCAGTTTTATTTCTCAACCACTTTGTGCTCTATTGGTAAAAGATGCTCCATTTTTTGGACATAAAGCTATGAGGAATCATTCTCTACACTCAAGTCAACTCTTATATATCCACCTATCATGAAATCTCAAAATTGGAAACTTCCTTTCGAGCTCATATGTGATGCAAGTTCTTCACTGTAAGAGTAGTCTTCGGACAATGGTGTGAGAAAACTCCATGTGTCATTGATTATGCAAGAAAATAATTAAATGATGCACAAATAAACTACACCACCACTGAGAAAGAGTTGCTTTCTATTGTCTTTTTCTTAGATAAATTCAGGTCTTTTCTCTTAGGATCACCCATCATTGTCTTTACTGACCATTCAGCCCTAAAATACCTTTTCCAAAAACATGATGCCAAGTATATATTGATTAGGTGGGTCCTTCTTCTTCAAGAGTTCTATTTAACCATTAAGGATTAAAAGGATGTTGAAAATGTTGTATCGGATCACCTCTCTAGGATGGAATTCAAAGACAACTCACACCACCTCTCTGTATCTGATTTATTTCCCGATGAGCACCTCTATTCAGTGAGTGATTTCCCTTGGTATGCTGACATAACAAACCATTTGGTGACGGGTGACATTCCAAAATTCATGGGGACCCAAGATAAGAGAAAATTCTTTTCTGATGTCAAACACTATGTGTTTGATGATACATACCTCTTCAAATTCTATCCTGATCAAATCATCAGGTGATGTGTTCTCGAGTATGAACAAGAGTCCATTCTGAAATTTTGTCATGGAGAGGCATTTGGAGGCCACGTTTCTACAAAGAAAACCACTGCAAAGGTCCTCCAAAGTGGTTTCTACTGGCCGAACCTCACTAAGGATTCCTTCCAATTCTGCAAAAGTCGTCTACAGTGTCAGCAATTAGGATCCATTTCCAAAATAAATCAAATGCCCCTCACTCTCATTTTGGTCATTGAAATCTTTGATTGTTGGGGAATTGATTTCATGGGACCCTTTCCAAACTTTAAGGGATACCTCTTCATCCTCTAAGCTATTGATTATGTCTCAAAATGGGTTGAAGCCATTCCCACCAAGTCCAATGACCATCATGATGTGATCCGACTTCTAAAAGGGCATATATTTTCTCGATTTGGAATTCATAGGGCTATAATAAGTGATCGAGGAACACATTTCTATAATCGCCCATTCTCTTCACTCATGTCTATGTATGGAATTTCTCATAAAGTTTCCACTGTGTTCCATCCGCAAACCAATGGTCAAGCTGACTTAACAAATAGAGAGATTAAGCAAATTCTTGAAAAAACTGTCAACCCATCTAGGAATGATTGGTCTGAGAAACTCTTGGATTCTCTTTGGGAATATCATACATCATTAAAATCCATCCTAGGAATGTCACCATATAGTTTGGTTTGTGGAAAAGCATTCCATTTACCTGTTGAAATTGAGCATAAGGAATTTTGGGAAATCAAAAAAATGAATTTCGATATTTCTTTAGCCAAAGAAAAGAGTAAATTAGATCTTAATAAACGTGAGGAAAATAGGATGGAGGCTTATGAAAATTCAAGGATAAATAAAGCTAGAGTTAAAGCCAACCAATCTAGGAATATCAAAGTCAAACAATTTGAACTGGGAAAACATGTGCTCTTGTATAGTTCAAAACTTCATTTACACCCAGAAAAGTTAAGGTCTAGATGGTCAGGCCCATTCATAGTGCATCATATGTACCCTTATGGGGTAGTAGAGATTTAGGATCCCACAAGTGGAAACATTTTTAAGGTCAATGGTCATAGGTTAAAACCATTCATTGAATTATTCAACAAATAAGAAATAGAGGTAGAGTTAACAGATCCAACCTATGAACCAGAAAAAATTGATAGATTTAGGATCATTGTCGGGATAACGACATTAAACAAAAGCGTTGCATGGGAGGCAACCCATGGTTTTCATTTTTATAATCTTTTTGAATCATCTTTTGTTTCCTTATTCTTCATTTTGTTATTTAAAAAAATATAGATTGTTGACATGTTCTTCCTTTATGTGTAAGGATGGGTATGAAATGGGAGCACTGTATACATTTGTGTCACGCGGTGTGATCCTTGAGTAATACCTTACCCAGAAAATATTAAGAAGACAATATATCATCAGTTTATTCTTATTTTATGTTTTTTTAGGTATTTAAAAAAAATAGATTGTTGACCTGTTATTCTTTTATGAGTAAGGATGGGTATAAAAGGGGAGCACTGTTTTCATCTGTGTCACACGGTGTGATCCCTGAGTAATACCTTACCCAGAAAATATAAAGAAAACAATGTATCATCAGTTTATGTTATTTGTACGTTTTTAGGTTAAAAAAATCCAATATATATATATATATATTAAAAAAAATTAATGGCAAGTCATATGTCATTGGGAAAATCTCGTCACAACCGTCCATGCCATTGGGAGACAAACCAAAACTGAAGGGAGACATGGGAATGCATTTTCAACATCAACAACTAGGTGACTTCATTCCATAATTTTCATTTTCAATGTCTTCCTTGAACTTTTATCCTTCCCCTTCTATGTTTCAATTCCTTAAACACTGAGGACATTGTTATTCTATGTTGTGGGGTAGATGAAAATGTGTGGAAGGAAAAATGTCATTAACCATGAACATGATACCACAGATTCCAAACTCTGAAATTGGATATCAAATAATTTTTCAGGCTGTTATTCTGTTTTTAATGCACATTTATGTTCATGTGTATAGATATTGGAATGTGTGGTTGTTCGATGTGATTTTTCACCATTATATTTTCATCCATTTAATAGAAAAACAAAATGAACGTCCTCTAGATTGTGGGGTTTTAGTTTGAGTTCTTGGGGAACCATAATAAATAGCATAGGATTGGTGATCATTTTAATTTTAACATGAGTATTCAAAAAAAATCAATTCCGCGTAGAGCAATTAATTGACCTAATGTGTGGCTTTCGACACTTAGGGATCGTGACTCCGTAGTTTTTTGGCCCAGAGTTGGGAATTTTATCTCTATTTTTGGTAATTTGAATTTGTTTTTGATTGATTTAACTCGAGATGATGCCCAAGTATGTGAGCTTCACTTGGTTCCTTAAGGTCTTTGAGCCTGGGAGTCATCGGCAAAGTCTTGCTTCATGGGTTGACTCAATTGAGATCAATTTCAATAACCATGGAAAAATTACAAAAAAATAAAAAAAAATCCAAAAAAGAATAAAATAAAATAAAATAACAAATGAGTACTAATCTTATTATTAAATATGATTTCTCCTAGGGCTTCCATCTTTTCGCCCTCGAATGAAAATGAACCCCCATGTCTATTGTGACACACAACACTTCATCATGCTTAATTGGATTTGGATGATATATGGCGATGAATTTGAACAGTGGAATGGGATTGGGATTGAGATATGCCTGTGGACATAGCTTGATTTAAATGATTTTTATGGTCTTCATAATTGTTTGGTATGAGATATTTGGGTGAGAAATGAGTATTAAAATGTTTTTGGAAAAGGTCAGTCGAATTTCATTTTTGTGAGATATATTTTGCTCGGGACTAGGAAAACTCAAGTTGGGGGGTGTGATTAGATAATCAAAACACATATTTTGATTTCATTTTAATGGTATTAAAAGTTAATTTTTAATCTTATGGGCCTGAGTTAGTGGATTTTAATTTTGAACATCCATTTTTATCATTTGTGCACTTCATGCCTAATATGCGCCAATTTAGGCCCAATGTTTGATCTATTTTTAAAGAATGTAATTATCCATATTTTAATTTGATATTATGGGAAATGTATATAAATATAAATATGAACATTGTTTATTCAGGAATCAATGGAGGGTTCATAAAGGATGATGGGGATATTTTGTGATGAAAGAAAACAATTCTGGAGTGGAAAGATTAGTTATCATCCCACTGATGGGAATTTGGGGCCCACAATACAGGCCCAATGAAGCCCAAAATTCTTGGGAGGATAAAAGACATATATAGGAACAAATAATCTCTCTAGATCCAGTTCTAATTCGTCTTAAATTGTGGTGATTAAAGAAGACCACTTTGAAGATTCAATTCTGGGCCAGATTCTGTGGCCCAGAAAAACAGCCCACTATTTTTATCATATCTCACGAAAGGATTATTATTTTGGGATGAAATTTTACAGGATGTTAGGGGGAATCTGGGGATTCATTTAAGACTTATAGGGCTCACTCAAATTCGGCCTTATATAATTTCCCTTCGGCGTATCTTTCCGGTGGATGCAGGCTGGCCGCAACATCGAGGCAAGAAGTCGAAAAGTCTCTCTACATTAATGTTCCACCCACCTTTACCCAACACAATTAATTAAAGAAACATGGGATGTTGGGGGCTCAGCCAAGGCTTAATTTTTTCCTATTTAAGGAAGTAGTGGTGGAGTATTTAGGGATCTTGAAGCATTGTTTTGATTGTAATGTTATTATGTCAAACTGTCTTTGTAACATTTTCCCTTCCCATGTAAGTTGTTCGAATCACATTAATTTTTAATAAAATTTCTTCTTATTCTGTTGTTCTATTCTTCTTCTTATCACCTTGATAACTTTGCCTCAATGTGTGAATTTATTCACATAAAACCTTGTGATTTGTTTCACACAACGGTGGAGTGATCGTTTTTTTTTGTTGTTTTTTATTTTACTTCTTAGATTCCACCCTCGTAAGTTTATTTCCCGCTTCTGTTGAGAACATGTTATTAATAGAGGGATAACTCTTTTATGGGTTGATCCAAGGGAGTAGTAAGGGGATGGATTGGATGTTATTTCTCACTCTCTAAATTTCATTAATTACTTTTTTTTGAGTTTCTTTCATTAAATGAGTTTCTCTCTTCCACTTCCTTATTGAATTTATTCACCCCACTTTTATGTGCTAAGTAGATCCTTTACCTTGGAGTGCTCATGAAAATGATCCTACAAGTGTATAGATTATTAGAATGTTTTTTAAGTTGTTTAATCAGTAAGTGATGAGGGTAGTTTTAATTCATTTCCTGAATCCTTCTCGAGTTAATGAAATTGGAATCGTAAAAAAGGAATTCATCCAATCCACCCCGAGCAATAACCTAGGATCAACTCATTTCTTATAAATTGAATACACATAGATCATAGTGCTCTTTTAAAACTCATCTAAAAACAACCCATGTTGGCCACTTCGTAGCCAAAAATCCATCTCTTTATATTATATGTCTAAAGGTTCTTCGTAGGTATCTATGGATTCGACAACCCAAGCTACACTGCGAGCGACCGCTTGACCTTTAAAACTTGGGTAAATTTGGGCAAAACCAGTCATCCATCCATTGCATAAGAATTTATCTCCCATGTAGTTGAATGGAAAATGGGTATACATAAAATAAACCATTGGAATACAAGAATACATAATAATTAGGAGAGAAGGAATGCATTGAAACAATATAATTCAATATATATTAAATTAAACCCATCACATAAAAAGGGTATATTTTATCCCATTATCATTCACATACATAGAGATATATACCCATTAAATAAAAATATGATTCAATTCATTAATTTTTATTATTTAAGATAAATTTCAGTAGAACCGATTAATTATTATGATTAATTTACAATATTTTTATCAAAAGTATTATATGAATTTCATTAATATTAGCTTCAATTATAATTTCTGAAAAAATTAATATATTTATTTAAAATTATCTTTATACATAAATGTAACTTTTATGTGATATGAAGAATACCCAGACAATCCTTCCTAACATGTGTTATACTAATATTCTATTTTAATCAATTTAAGAATGAAATACATGAATTATCATGTATATTCTCATTGAGTACATAATAGATGATTATAGGAATTATATGAATTTTCGGTCATTTTTTATGCTTAAATGATCATAGAGTAATGACTTTCATTACACCTCACACATGATATACATATTTAAACATTATATTGATATAAATTTAACATTAAAAATTAATATATATTAAAAACTACAATATGATGTTTCATTTCATTTTAACCTCCCAGAAGTACATTCCTCAAGGTATACATTTTAATGTAAATAAATATTTTAAATCACTGTAATTTTGTATAAGTACATGATGTGTAGATCCATTGTACATGGAATGTACACACTTCACTATCTATCGTAGCTAAATTCCTAGGTTCTAGGATGGTAAAAAATACCTCATTAAAATTGTAATACAAGGAATATCCCCTAGGACATACACCAAATTGACTATATGTTACATAGTAACCTATCAGGTATGAAATATATGGAATAAATGGATCATATCTAACCCAAAAAGACTACATGATATTTATGTAGTATACATGGCATGTAGTCCATATGATCATGGAATATTTTATTTCGGTTGAAACAAACTTCATTAAATGGCATACTTAATTGAATAATCAATTCGTAATACCCTATTGATTTTGGAATCAAATCATGTTGCATTGAAAATTATTACATGAATGTATTTATGGTTACATAGCATTTAGTCTAGTGTTGTCTACCTAGAAACCTTATAACCTCCAAAATATTTCCTCAAATTTATATCTATTATAAAAATAAATATCTCGAATAGATCTACAGTAAATGAAGGAGGTATAAATAGATTCCACAATTTCTATTAAAAGAATGAATAAACATGAATTTAAAAAATAAATTATATTTCATTGATAAAAAACAATCATTAAATAATAATATAAAATTTTGTTCCTACTCAAATACCACATATAGTTTCTAGGAAATGTGTAAGTGTAAGATTTTTGGTGCTCATCATTTCTATATTCTATAATCAATGATCAATTTGAGACAAATATGATGATGAATTTCATAATCCATGGAATTCGATCAAAGAAATAAAAAATGGATAATACCAACAAAAGCGAGAGAGAGGAGATCAACACATTTTTTAACTAAATTATTTAGATATAGAATTACCAAGAAGGAGTTCGTTAATTGTTGATGAATTGGGTCACAAATAAATGATGCTCCATCGTTTCATTGTAGAAACCACGTTTAGATTTCGTCAATTGGTTATCCACATGTCTTCCAAAAATCTCTATATGTTTCCAAATTAGTATTTGTATTTTATAATGATAGATCATTATGCTTGTGTTTCTAACATGATCACCATGAAAATTTCTTTTGTTTCATTCATATTTACATGGTGGAGGAGGATTTCATCCCATTCATGGAAGAATTCTTAGAGAAGAAATCTCTCTAGAATCTAGAGGATTCTCCATGATTTTTTTAGAAACCAAAAGAATGAATTTTTCATTTAGAAAATAACATATGTTTATATTTATATTTATACGGTTAAATAAAAATAATTTCAATATTTCGTTAATTATTTATTTAATCCTATAAAATACCAATGTCATATAATAATACTAATATTATTATATTTCAACATGCGCTTAACTTTTGAATTATAATTAAATATTATATTATCAAATAATATACATTATTATTATTTCTCACTAGATCATGAAACTTTTTCCTCTGTTCTTCCAATATATTTATCAAACTAAGAATAATAATAATTTCTTTATTAAATAAATATCACTACATTATTCGATAATAAATAAATAAATATTATATTTATAAAAATGAAAATAAATATTTATATGCGATCTACTATGTATGAATAATTATTAAACCATGTATGGGAATTATATTTATTCAACCTATTAATTAATAAATAAAAATATATTATTTAATTGAGATTCTCGATACACTTAGTGTGTGACCCTATAAGACACTATCATTGTGGAATTGGGAAATGAAACCTAAAAATTATGTTTAGTATCTGGAAACAAACCAATGAACCCATGGAAAATGTAGTTAATGCCACAAGTAAATATCGCCTCATGTGAATTCATATCATTTAATATAATCCCTCTATCACTATATCTCTAATTGAGGAGGTTTCATTGTAGTTCCATCAACCTATGTGCTCTCTATATCATTCATTGACTTTTTCAAAATTGAACATTCCTACAAAATACCATGGCCACAGATTTATTGAGGATATATCATTTCTATCAAAGGGCCTAAGATGCTATATTTTTTCAATTCATTAGAGAGATAAATATTTTCTCACATTATTAATTAAGGTAATATTACTCATGATGCATCCAATGTATCCTAGCACAAAACTAACATTAATCATCACAATTTTCACCATTAAATCTATTTTTGGGACTCAAAATAATCCTTGATGAAAATATTAATGTATATGGACAAATAAACATGTCATTATATAGAAACATCCATTGATACATATATATGTTGATTTCCTACCTTCGAGTCAGATTCTCATAATATGGATACTCGATATTTCTAAGGGCGTACACTATTGGGAGGTCCCTCAAAGTAATATGGGTCTCCATCTTCGATATACTATATCATTTGTTTACCTAAAATGATATCATTAGACTATATAACAATAGTATAGAATAGTGTCATAGAACATCCGGGTTCTCAAAAGTATGGGGAACTATAATGACTATTTTGTGTGACATTTGGTAATAGAACATTATCACATACTATGTATCATAGAAGAATGATTTAAAATTAAATAATTTATTTATTAACAATGAAAACAATTAATAAAATATTGTCACAATGTATTGATAACTTTTTTATAAAGAACAAAGTCCAACAAGTGTAATTTTTTATTTAGTCAATACTAAAAATAATATAAAAGTAGATATCAATTGAAAATGGCCCCATAATACAATAGATAAAAATTTAGCATGTATATGGTGGAATTAATATAATAAAAGGATGTAAATTCATGTTTAATGTTTATTTTCATACCTTCTCTGATAGTTTATCCATAATACATTTTTTTACCCATTTTCACAGAATAAATGTTTTCCAGAGTTACGATTCATAATTACCGACAAAATAAAGGGACCTTATTTAAAAAAATCTGAACGTAATGATTATAAATATTGAATAAATTTTCAGGATTCAATATATAGGAGAGAGGAAAATAAAATTTATAATAATTCAGTTAATCAAAAATAAAATTGTTCATAAAAATATTGGATTTTTATGTATAATAATAATGTTCTCAAAATTTATATATAATAATTATTCCAATGGAATTAAGAATACCATGTTTTATAATATGGATAATATATTATATTAAAAATATTTTCAAAATATAAATATACTATTAAATTACTAAATTTAGATAAAATAAATCATTGTTTTTCAAAAATTGGTATTTCATTCACTATTATCTCAATAATAATCATTTTCAAAAAAATAACAAATTCTTCCTAAACAACTCATAAAATTGTTATTTTAAAAATGATACTCATTCCATTACATATTTCATAAAAAATTACCTATAATTAGTAAAAATATTCATATACAAAATAAAATAATATCCATTTAAAAAATTGTAAATTTAAAGATTATAATATTTTTGTTCTTTTTCTTTTCCAAGACATAAAAATTATATTTCTTATAGTTTTCTCAACTAAATTAATTATTTTTATTAAAGAAATAATTTATATATATATATTATAATGACGTTATTTATATTCATACTATCCAACCCAATGTATATGTTATGAAAATATAATTCAAATAATATCTTTTCATGGTTTTATTAAGCATGGAGTTTTTCATAACTAACACTATGTAAAATATTGTTCTTTTAGGAGGAAAATATATATTGAAATATTATGGTATTACAGAAGTGTTCATACTAAATATTATCTCTAGAGGATCATCACTATAAACAGATCATTTAATACACATATGAATAGTTTTGTTGTTTTAGTGTTTTATAATGAAAAGTGAATATTCAGGTTTTTTGTATTTTAATTTACAAGAATTTGTATAATGTAATTGAATGTGAAAGAAATAAATAATAATGGTTCACATATATGTTAGCAAAATAAGTCCCCTTCATTTTCTATTTATATATTTTATGATTAGTTTAATGTTCCACTAAATATTAATTATGTACTACCACCCTCAACATGAAAAATACAAACTAATACACTATTTGAAATATTGAAAGAGATTGAAAAATCACATTATTTTATAGTGTTGGGTGAGAAATATGCCCAAATCATCGACAAACCACCACTCTAAAACTATCCCCAACATACAACACTCATGTATCTTCCCATATCATTTAGTCATATAATAAATGAGATAACATAATGGTTAGAGATAAAAACTTCTAGATTGATTGAGGAGGTGAAACGTAGCTAATGTAAGTGTAAAATCACCAAATATCTTCATGGAAAACTATAAGCCTCATAATAAATAATCAATACAGTATTTAATATAGTAAAAATGATTTAAAAACCAAAATGTCATCCTTAATACATAACTTCATGATATAAGAAAACCATCATGGATTTTTAGAATTTATTTTTCATTAAACATATTGAAATATGGAGATGATGAAGTAGAATAAAGTATTATTATTAAAAATGTTGAAATGAAAAATACGTAATGGGAATCCAATACTAATTTACTCAATTTTCATACATTACAAGGGATGATTATATGTTAAAATAAAAAATGGAATGCATTGTGTTATATATAACAATTTCAACATTGCTATTTGGGTTAATAATTTATTACATGAATCAACATTATAAATCGCCGAGAAGTCCTATGGATTTATTAAAAAGATGTCATAGTATTTAAACAAGAATATTTTAATATTATTGTATAAATCCTTTCATTTTTAGGTCATTTTAATCATTTTTAGAATAAATACATTACATTTATATCTAAAAGGATATTGGAACCACTCTTATTCTAGGTCCAAATAATTATTATCTAATTATAAATTCTAAAATATGGTGTTCTTTGTCAATGAAAATTCTCAATATGGATCATCATTCCATAGAGATAAAATAATAAATAATCACACATCTCATTCAATTTCAACTGTTACTTTTCTTTGGTAGTGTACCAATTTGGTGAATCATCCATAGAAATAATTTTTCCTTTAACATCACATATAAATCATTCATTAATCATTCATGGGGAAATCATTTGTGGAGTCAATTTGATAGTGTATAAAAAATGTCATGTTTATTCATATGTTATTTCTCAATAATTTTATGTGAATGATGGGTGATCCAATATTATCTAATGTATGACTCAAACATGGATTGATTCACATTGGGAATATTTCCTAGAATTTAATTTATACACAATGAATCTATATATAATACCATTAATAGGATCACTAGATCCAGTTCGGAGGGTCACATGAAATCATGCATTATTACCTATATTAAAGATGTTTTTGGTTAGTGGAAACACTCTAAATACCTTTATTCGGGAAAATATAACCTTTTTTGTAATTTCTATATACCATAAACCACAATAAATAGAAAAATCAAAAAATCAATTTTTGGAATATGTAATCATAATTTTATGAAAAATGTTACACAAATCATAAAATAAATAAACTAGGCTTCCAATGTGAAATTTCAAATCATATTATGTATGGTTCGAAGAAAAATTATGATAATGTTTTTTAAATACCCTACAGTCTACGCAGGTAATACAAGACACTCAATGATCTAAATCTCATGTTTCTTTCATGAGCCCCTTCCTATTACCTAGATCCTGAATCATGATACCTAGAGGCATATAGTGATTCTCAAGCAGGGTCTGAGTAATAAACCCCACAGGAAATAACTAATTCATCCTTTACGTATTTTTCATGCGTATAACATGTGTAATAAATTATAAATATAAATGTTAAATATAGAATAACCAATTATGTACTGAGAAGTCATGTGAAAACCATGCCACCACTGGTTGAATCAGAACCTTCATTGCATCCATTATATATGTATAGTCATAAAGATGTCAGATTTAACTAGGTTATAGAAAAAACTATGGGGAAGAAATATTTCCATAGTGTTAATTAAATGAGTTAGGATAGGTTACATTGTGGTCTCTTCCTTCCTTCATCACTTCTCAGACCCTAAAGACGTTATATCCTAGTTCTACCTTGGCTCATTGCACAACATTATTATATTCCAAAAGTAGATTCCATAGATATGGACTCATGTCTATCATTCCCCTACCATATGTTTGAGTCACTAATAGACATCATCACATTTCATTCACACTCCTCAAAAGGGGAAAATAAAATACTTTTTCTCCACCTTGTTTGATTTCCAAATAAATGCCTCTAAAACATAGAAATGAGACATTACATGGTTAAGAATGAAATGGTTTAACATGGTATGTAGTCATGAGAATCAGTAGTAATAATAAAAGTACATGTTATTATAAAAAAATATTAGAACAAAATACATATACATACTCATGTAATCAAACATCATATATAAGTCTCCAAGGGGTACAAACACCTAATTGTGATCACTATAAATAATGGTCAATATCTATATGGGAATAAAATTATAATATCATTGACATATGTTTAGAAAAGGGGTTCAAATTATATGGAACATTCTACCTCAGTCTTGATAATGATATAGTAAAATATTTAGAAACGGATTGTTGAAAAAAACAAGTTGTGAACGCATGGAAAACTTCTTATAATGTCATTTATTCCTATATAAGGTTATGGTTTATCAATTAAGAGATTTATAAAAGATACCCAAAAATATTAAATGATAATAAGTTTGGTTATAGAATCAATTACATGATGGATGACATAAAATGAAAAAGTTTCATGATATCAAAAGAAGATGATGTCAATTCAATGAATCTATTATAAATTAATTTATAGATCATGAATTCATTATCAACCCCAGATGATATATTTGATCTTATCCAATAAACCTTCATCCACTAATAATATATTATTCTTTTGGAAATAACATAAGGGAGTTATGAAGAAATTGTTTTCAAGGTGATTGATCTATGATAAATTACCTAGATATGTCTACCATTTAAGAAAAATCTACATCTAGTAAATGGAATGTCATAGAAATATCAAAATCACCGCCATTTTATAAAAGAACTATCAATTCATCACTTAGTGGACTTAAAATCTCAAAATTATAAAAACATCATTTTGGATATATGATTCATCAAAATATTAAATGATATATCTTAGAGAAACCTAATAATTATAAATTTTAGAACATGTACTTCAATTCCCAATCAATAATTCTCTTAGATCCAATAGAATAAATATCACAATGAGAGGTAACAGTTGATGAAGGCTATGGAATTATCAATATTTTAGAGGGAGTCATGTTTGAGAAAGAGTAGGTAATTATTTAAAATACATTTTTTAAATGTTATTTTTTTAATATAATATCATATTTATAGTGGTTAGTCACATGGTATGACAATCATTGTGCCATATTTGCAATGCATACTAACACATTTAGGATATTGCATGTCTTGTTCTCATTGTTTTTCAAACCATAAGCCTACCATGAATTAGCGATGTGGAATATGTCACACAGTTTTTTATTGGAGTATATGTGGTTTGTTAAACCATTTTACATAATAATGAACAACCCCATTATCCACTTCGTCCGTCTATATTTTTTCCTATAGGAACAACACTATTTAGGAAATACATTCACATATCGTCAACCTCCAGAAAGGAAAAAAATCATTAAAACCATTCAGAAATAATTTTATGTCATCTCATTCATATTACAGTAAAAAACTGATTAGATGATGATATCAAATAACAATGAAAAAAAGAAAAATCTAAAGCTATTATAAACTACCCCTCTAAATATTCTTCATCTACAAGATGCATCACTAGGAATCATTATAAAAAACATGGGACAAGGAGAGAAAATATCCAATTCCCACTCACATATATCCTCCTAGATTTATCCACTAGCCCCTTGATTATTTAATTGTTGTATTTACTTCCCTTGTAATTATTTCACAAACTATTACAAAATCTACTTCAACTCTTCATTTTATAACTGTCATGGTCATGCACAATATACTTATAGAATATATCATATTTAGGATCATCGATGCACCCCCTATGGTGAGACATAAGAAACCCATCATTTATACTTCATTAGCGAGAAGAAATATCCAGAAAAAATGCCACTATTCCAATATTCAGTGTGATATATAAGGGTCTAATATAACATGGTACTCAATTTCCATTCATTCTAAAATGTCATAGACCTATCTAATGAGTCACACTCAACAAAACTATATCCCATATAGAAAACCCCAAAAGGACACCTATTACATTCATAATAAGATATCTTTATACAATATGTTATGATCATACTTTTTGATTATCCGTCACTCCCTTAGAAATCTCTTATACCATACTGATCCCTTCCAATGATACCTCAGTTGCCTCATGCCAAAAACATGGTAAAAACATAACCTAGCATAATGAACCTCATAATTGTTAATACAAATCAAATCATAGAATCTATTGATATATGTAAACAAAAAAATGATAACTGGTCCTACAATGATCATACATTATTAATAGTGCATACACAAATATATGTTCTAATATATTAGTCATACACTATTACAATCCATTGGTCTAGGGATGGAACATTATTCCTAATATTATTAATGTCCCTAAATAATTTTTCATGCACTCCCCAAAAAAAGACATAAAATGTACATCTCTATTAGATACAATGATCAAGGGAACCCTATGTAAGAATAAAATCTCAAGAACATACATAATTTCCAACTCCACTATTTATTGATTCTTAACGAGTGGTAGGAAAATAGAAATATTAATTATACAATGAACAATCAACAAAACTATTTCATGAAACATTAGAATCCATGGAAAAAATTCAGATAATCCATCATGAAATCCTATCAATTATCCATTGTAACAGGAATTTTATGGAGAAACCTGCTAGATTGATGGTACTTGGACATTATCAATTGGAATTTAATGAATAAGGAAGAGAATAAAATATATAAAACCTTATCCATGGCCACCATAACACACACCTATTGTTATTGTAAATATTTGTTTATATAAGAAGAATAGTACAGATTAATGTGAGGATGTATCTCATCATCTCTTCACAAGTGAAGGGAGGGACTATAAATCTAAAATTTACATGGATCACATTGTCATGGCCCAATTACCATCTTGGTATGAGGTTACCACATTCTTATTATTCATTCATGATAGTAGATTCGTATTATAATTCAATACTAGAGTTTACCCAATCTACTAAGTAAGATGTGAATAAAAATGATGAAAATGGCATCAATAAAAATCCATAAATATCATAAATAATCAATTTATCTTATTATCTCATCAAGAGAAAATGATCCTTTCAGGGTCGTACACTGTGATCTTGGGATACATGCACCTTATTGCAAAATGAATCTATAATGACATTATCTTTATCGAGATTATTATTCATCTCAAATTCTAACCTCACCATATACTCCTTCGAAAAATACTTCCAAAAATAATGAACAACATCTATAGGATCCTTGTAATGGGTAGGATAGTTTCACCTATGGTTTAATAAGTGTTGTGACCAAAGCATTATTACTCAGTAGCACTACATTAAGGATAATCCCAAATAAAAACAAGTTCTCAAACACAGTTTTGGGATGTGTTGATGAACATGATTCAACAATAATCTATATTTACAATAATATATGGTATTAGAAACAACAATCCCTAATAAAATCACCTCATGATTCCAAAGTCGAGGCTTAAAAAACATAGGGTGATGTTTAGCTGTCCAAAATGTACTCAAGTCTATCACAAGTTTCCTGAAATGCAGATCTTCTATTTGTTTGTAAGTGAGGATAACACCAACGAACACTATGATAAATGATTCAATGTATGGTTGAAATATATTAATCTTGAGATACTAGAATAGTTCTAATGTAATGATCAGTCCAAATTGCATGACCATGTACATGATTATCACATACTGACTCCTAAATATCATCTTCATAATATCATCCTCTTTAACTTGCAACTAGTGGTAGCCTTTTTAGATGTCAATCTGGAGAACCATATATTTCTCCACAACAACAAAAAATATTATCTATCATAGGAAAAGGGAAACAATTTTATATGTCCATCTAATTAAAATTATATTAATATATGTAGATTCATATACAATAATCCATATTCATGATGATAAAATTAGATACACCCCACAGTTATGTACATATCATCATAAAACCATTCTATTCCATCACCCCAATATGTACATTGATATCCATTAACTATGTAATAAATATACTATAACTGTATATTGAAGTTAGTTTTACACATTGGATGAGTTCAATATCAAACTCAACTCCTCTATTAGAGGTAAGACCTATGAAGTTTTCATGGATGGAATCTTGATAGATATCCATCAATGAAGTAAAATATAAGGTTTTTACCATTGATCTTTCTGAAAGCACCAATTATAAAATATAAATAGTAATCACTTCATGCTAGATAATATTTATACACAATCTACATTCTCTCAACTCCCACTAAAAATCCGTGTATAATTTTTATCCCATATGTGATGTAAACAATTCTCATTAACAATATAAATCAATGTGGGATTCATAAATTTTCACCAAGTATAAGAAAATAATCACATCTAATTTTTTCATCCCTAAAATAAAAAATAACCATATAGGACATTCATCGGTATTGTATATATGACACCCTAGGAATTTATAAAGAATTTAAACCTCACTGACCAATAACTTATCAATGCAATGTTACTTAGATGATATTATGATTTATAAGAATGTTCAAAATGAATTTTTGATGATTTAAAATAATAGAGGTGAATGTTATCAAACTATAAAGAAGTTATTTTAAAAAAAAATTAATGATCACACCTCAAATATTAATTGATCTATAAACACTATTTATTATATCTTGATCCACTACATATAATAAACCAACCATAGATTCATGACATGGATACTAGTGTCCATGAATCTCCTATGTTATTGTCATATAATTATTTTACTAAAGAACTCATCCAGATCTATAAATCCAAACAAAAAAATGTCCATCACCTTTATAGAATCCTGAACTCAAATCACTGGAGTTGAACCTCTTGAGATTTCCCATCATTAAACTATGTTAACACATTCTCTGAGGTGTTTGGTAGAACCTATGATAATGTATTACCTTCCAATAGTTGAATCACTAGAGAACTGATCCTAATGGGTATGAGGAAGACATAATATTATTAACCTATCTACTTCAACCCAATTTCAAATCATTGGTCTTCCACTTCCCAGTACCAAAAGATACACTCATTGAAGCTTTAGGAGGTTCGCATGTAAAGAATTGAAATGTGTAAGAACGATGACATATTGACCCTCCTACAAACCCTTCTCAAAATGGAACTCATCATATAGAACCTCTCGATAATTTATTAGTATATTAATCTTAAAACCTCATATAATATCATAATGGATACTGATCCTTAACATTGTGGTCTTTTTCTCCTTGTTTCTAAAGAATAGTGTAGAAAAGTGAGCTAGTTAAATGAAATTTGGGGAGTATGCACATAAAATTATTGATCCCTAATAAAGATCCCTAAATTATTAGTAATGATAAAAATTAATCACATGTAGAAATAATTACACCAATATAGATCATTTAATTCCATATGAGAATTACCATCACATCCTCTTGCATGTCCAACGACACCCCACCACTACCATGAATGTCCTTGATTTAGGGACCTCTATAGATTCACCCATATGTCCTTTAATATCTTGACAAAGTTAAATATACCCGCAATAATGTATAAATATTTCTCAACATTATATGATCTCAAAATACCATGATAGGTTGGTGGATTCTAAACAAAAAAGTCACGGACATAATCAACTATAATTATGAATACCCTTTATCCAAGGGTTTGTAAAATGAAGAGGATTGTATGAAGATATGGATATAATGAATAAAATACTTGATTTAGTCTAGGTATATTCTCACATTCATCCTCTTACATAAAATGTGGTGAAAACATTGATTCATCCCTAGAGGGAGAATTCATGAATCTTCAGGGATGTAGTTTTTTTAAAATATCGATCAATCATTTGGTCACTGAAGTAATTATGATAGTTCATAATCATTCAACAGGATTATTAAAATGATAATCTAGGAGGATACCTATACCAATATTTATTTCTATCATATCACATATCATGGTTCTAGATACATTCATGAAAGTCTTAATCATATATAAAAAACATAACACAATCATCAATATAAATTAATTAATGGTATCTTAGATATATAACCATAGCAAAGAAAATTAAAATATCACCCAATTGAGAAATTTAAGTCTATTTTGAATAAATAGAACAATAAATTAATTAATGTATGAATTTATTTAGTGTCAAATAGGTATATCTAGGAAATTTAATTTTAAATTTCTTGTAATGATGCATGAATGCACAAAAAACTCCATTATAATTGAATAGAAATCCCATCAAACATTAACCCAGAAGTATATGGAACATAATCTATCAACTGATATAGAAACTACCCATCTCATGTTTGGTAATTACTTATCCATTCTACCACATAAAATATTTGTCAATATAAAATCAACAAAACTCAGGGTATGATACCATTTTCATTCACCTAAACCCAGATCACCCAATTCATGCTTGAGTGTCACATAACCTCCCTCAAGCCTCCCCAATCATGGATAGAAGGAAACTAGAAGTGAGAGTCCAAATGCCCTCAATTGGGAGACAATACACATATTAATCATTTCAAAATAAAATAAACATAAATAAATATTAAAATCCAAAATGACAGAATAAATAAGTAATCATAACGTAAAACTAATTTGTACAAATTTCATATAAAAAAATATTCCAATCAATAATTCTAATAATCTAAAATACATTATATATGGTAATATGGTAAATAATAAAAACATTGAAAAGATCCCCTAGATTCTTTCTTGGTGCCTCTATAATCTGTACACTACAAATCTTAGTTTTCTTTCACTGTCGTGATTATCCTACATGGATTCCAAATAAAGAATTCATCATTTTCAAAGAGATTCAGGTGAAGTGATTGAGTAATTAACCATTTAGGACATCGACAATGATTTTATAAATTTTTTTAAAGATAATAAAAGGTGTATAAAATGATAAAGATAAATTGTTTTGTAAGAATAAATAATCATACACTACTAACTCATGTGAAAACCATTCAACCAAGGGTCCCCGTAATACCTACTTCATCCCAAAACATGAAGGTTTTTTATATGGATATTATAAATAACTAAGAGAAAATAATAAGGATGGTGTGAATATATCTATGTATTATTATGTAATTGAGTATGATAGGGATATAAATTCCAAACATCACCCCCAATATCATAGTTTCTCCCTCAAGTATTTCATATATTGTCTTTGCCTTATGTCACGTAATTATGTCATGAAACCCCAAATAAATCTTATAATGGAATAGAATCCATTCCACCATACACTAAATTTGGTTTTGATTAATCATATTAATCATTTAATTATAATTCACAATCCCACATTATAGGAAAACAATATCATGATGAACCACTAGTCTAATGACCCAAATAACTGAGTTCTGAAGCATCTTAATCCCACATAATTGGGCTGGGAATGTAATGGAGAATAAGGAATTCCATCATGACAATAATTATTAATAAAACAGTTTAATGTGATCAAATTTAATTGTGAAAATAATATACAAATGCATAATCATGGAATAAAACATCATATATATGTTGCAAAATCTACACTAGAACACACATGTGGTCACTATAAACTATGGTAAATGATGTTATGTTAACAAAAGAGTCATATCAATGAAACAAACATATACAATAGCAGAAAATATAATGGAATATCTAAAATGATTTTTGTTGATTATGTACGACAATATTAATAAACTTATTGATGATTGAACTATGTTTCAAACCCACAAAAACATTTTTATCATGACAAGGATTCCAATCATAGGATATAGTTCATCAATGAAGAAATTTTTGAAATGAATCATGAGGAAATAACAAAATAATAAGGGTATTTATTGAATCACATAACTCATACGGTGTATAAAAACTATTTACTATATATATCAAATAAGAGGATATCAATTTCCTGTATTTTCTGTTGATTAATAAATGAATCATGAATTCCCTATTAATTCTGCAAGAGATGTAGGGTTCTAGAAAAAAACATTAACCACTAAAAATATTTCATTATAATCATAATAAAACATGTGATTTAATAAAAATATTTCATCATGAATATGGATCTATGATAACATACCCATAAATATCCACAATTCATGTGATATCAAGATCTGATTAATTTTATTTTGTTGACATGTTGAAACCCCCATCATTCTAGATCCAATCCAAGATTCAGTCATTATATGGAATTTAAATTCACAGATCAAAAAAATGTTATTTCATATCAATAATTAATATCAAGTGAAAATATGTATGTGTATTTAAATTCTGAATAATAAGGGTTTTTATATAACATACCTTAATTCATAATCAATGTCACTATCAGATCAGATGTAATAAAGAATCTAGGAGAGATAAAAGTTTAAGAAGGTTGTGAGAGTATTGGGATTTGTTATGGATTTATATAGAAAATATAATAGTTAAAAAGGATATAAAAGGATAATAAATGTAATTTTAAAAATATAAATTCGTAGGAAAAATATTTTTTCACATGGTATTAAAAACTGTATCCTAACCATACGAAGATTACAACACCTCTTTAGCACCCACATTATTTGGTTGAATTGTTTGTGATTCCATGTTTCCAAATTTTATTTTTAAATTTATTCATGTTACATGGTTTTATAAGTGTTTCCATATATATTTTTAATTAGTGGTATAATAAATCGTCCCACCCCATGAGACACAACCTCCATCTAAATGCATTCACAGAATATCTATACAGTTTATAGAAACCATAGTCAAACCAAAACATTTAAATATGCCAATATAACAGTCAAAAACATTCCAAACACTCTCAAAACTCATCATAGAAAAATTATAGTTCAATTACACATTATTGATATAAAATATTATTCCATTTTTAATATTATCTATAAAATATTATCTAGGGGAACCCATATTTATGCTAGCATAAATAGTTGTATTATCAAAGTCTTGAAAATTATTTCATTTTGAAGGAATATGATCTTAGTTTTTTTAAGAGGAACAAATATAACTATATTATATCATATAATCCCTTTAATTTCTATACGGGACTCAAATTTTATAGTTTTGAATTATGATTAATTAAACCCACTATATATGTTCATATAATAGTCCTGTGCAATTCATTACAAAAATAATGAATAATATAGTCTTATTAAATATGATAAATTAATATATTATAAAAACAAGTATTTAAAACCTTAAATTTAGGTTTAATAACATTATAATTTAGATTACTTATATTATTTGAAACCTATTTTTTCAATTTAATTTAAATTATTGTAAAATTTTGTAATATTTATTCAAATTAGTTTCAATGTCTATAATATTGAACATTCACATTTAAATAAGATCCTTTGGAATGGTTATTAATGGAAGTTCAGTGACTATCAGAATGTGGTATGAAATATGATAGATACTATTCAAATGGTTATAAGATGGGTTCTCAAACCATGTAATCCAACCTTGAGAGGACATACATGACCTATGAAGGTCACATTTGTATATCATAGTTTTGATATGTCTTACAGAAATTGTGTGATTTTCACAGAATCTTTATAAATTTTTGTTTTACTAAAATTACCCACCATATTTTCCTACTGAAACACAACCTCACCACTTATCTTCTCCTGTTCACATCACTCATGAATGAAGCCCCAACACTCATACCCACATTCTCTGTCCACTTAGACTCCTTGGTTCATTATTTAATTTCAATAAGATTATGTTATTTTTATGTATACTTATCTTCCTCATTCACCTTTCTCTCATATATCTCTAAAATTCCCTCCCTAGTTTACTAAACTGTGATTTTGACAAAACCCTATATAGGGTTTCATCACTAATTAATTTTTATATTTTACTTTAGGGTGTGTGATTGGATATTTGAGCCATCCATATGTTCTTGTTGATGGTTTTATGAAATGTTTTCCCATCCTAGGAAATTGTTTCCATTTTTTGTGTTTCCATAATTTACAATAGGTGATTGGGTATTTCAATTATCATTACATAAATTTATAAATTCATCAAGGGTTTATTTTTATTTAAATATAAATATTTATATTGTTCGTTAGAGTTATTAAAATGATTTCCAAATGGGTTTTTAGTGATTTATGCCGAAACAATAGCTTCCCTCATTTAATATAATTTACTTTCTTATGATTAAATATATTTTATGGTTTCAATAAATAAATTGGGTGACTAAAAATTATTTTATGTTGTTTTAGATAATTTATTAGGTTTAAATATTTCATCGTGTGAATCTTATTTAGGTATAATTTTATATAATCCTCTTGTTTTATTTGGTTATTTTATATATATATACATATACATATAAATTAAGTCATATTAACATGATGAATTGTGATTTTTTTATTTCACAAATGATTATAAATATATTTTCATGTGCAGTTACGTACATGGTTAAAAAATTATAATTTTTTATTTTAAACTCGATGGTGTATTTTTTTCAAATAAATGAAATATGATTTTTAAATATAATTTTCCAATTAAAAATAGGTTTTATTGTCTATATTATTTTTGAAATAGAATGACTTAGATTTTTTTAAAATTAATATTTTAAAATTTGGTTTTGAGAGGTGGAAATGTTAAAATTTGAATTAATTGTTGAGAGTTTTTATTTTTTGTTGAATGAGTGATTGATATGTGGTATTCTATGTGGTTAGAAAAGGGAATACTATTGGTTATAAAATTAAACGATGGTTGGTAATAAAATAAAAAGATGGTTGATTAACTTGAATTATGAATTATGTTATCTATGTTATTGATTCCATTTTTTTAGAGATTCCCATGTTATATTATTTTTTTGTCATAGTTTCATGTAGTGTTCTATGAGATGGTCCTTATAGAATTCTTAAAATGTACTCTAATGGAAGAATATCATGTCATGTTTTAGTTGACATGGTTTATTGAAAAATCATTCCTAACTTTTTTATGAATATAATATTTGGATGTAAAACCTAGTTTTTGGATTATAATGTGGTTGTTTCTTCTAAAAACATTTTCAATATATTTTTTTAAAAAATATTTTTATTAATTTAATTTTCTATTTATTTAAGAAATGATAATTCAGAGATTCATTGGTTCATACATAATAGTTTGTTAATCTATCAATATACTCATATGAGTCGGTGTTTGTAGGTCAATTGGATTTTTACGTTATGATTTGAATCTCCAAACATTATCTGGGATTTTATGAAGTGTGACCTATGGTAACATGGGATAGATTCTTCAAGAATGATAGTTGTAATTTCTATTTTTTCAATAGCTGTAGACAGATAAGTAATTTTATGCATTTATTTTTAGTGTTGATTATATCAATGGAATAATATGGGGGTATCTAGAGGTCTCTACAATAGGATGTGGAATGTGTAAGGTGAGTGGAGGGATTTATATTACATAATTTATACTTAATTATTAGTTAAAGATTGATTAAAAGTTTTTTTATATAATTTTTAGGGTGAGGATTTTGGACTAACATAGGGGTCCTCGTGTAATTCTTGTAGAATTCAACTTCTATTTAATGATTATTTATATTGATAAAATCATTGAAATTTATTTTATTCTACTTTCCAAAGACTTATAATTAACATGTGGGATTAGTTAATCTCATCGAGTCAGTGGAAATATAAATTAGATTCCTATTCAGATGGAAGACTTGGTTGGTTCATTACAAATTATATAAAATCCTTGGTTTTTAATGTTCTTAGGTTTCACAAAACTCATTTATATTTGGGATACCTAGTAGATAAATTTCAAACTATTATAGATTATGTGATTGGGATGGGATGAGTCTTACAAAATCATTCTATGTCTATACCATGATTTACACTGGGAAATTGACTTTTTTTCACCTATTATTTTCTTAGAAAGATCTATTGTCTGATGATGTATTTTATATAATTTGTAGATGAAGATGTATTTGATCTCATGGTACATAGTGAGATCACATGGTTTGTTAACCAATGTAGATCCAACACACATGGTTATTTAATTATCGTAGATATAGTTATAAGTATTATGCATTGTAAAACAAAATTTGGCCAATCCAGGAATGTCTACTAGCCCATATTTATTTAAGCATGATGTTGTAGAATGTTAATGAAATTTATTTTTAGTGTATTTTTGACAAAAAATTTAAGATTATTATTTCATCAAATTAATTTTAAAATAGTTTAAAATGGAAAATGGTGTTGAAATGGGTTTCAAGAATAATGGTTTTATATAGTGGGAGTTCAGTTTAAATACTACAAATATTTAATGTTTATTTTTATGTTTAGTTTGAATATTAAAATTTTCATATTGAATTTTTTATATTAAAAACCATTAATAGATTCCCATTGTTATTATTTTATAATGGAACAAATGTGTTAAATTGGGATGTTGTTCATGATAATTTTACTATTTTATATATAAAATTTGAAATTTTATTTAAATTTGGTAATTTGGAATCAATTTACATAGAGGAATTTCATCTCTTTATAATGGGGTTTCAAACTGGGATGTGTATTTTAAGCTGATTAGTTTTTGATTCAAAATCCCTAAAAAGGGATAGTTTTAATTTTTTATAATATTTGTTTTAATTTGATAGTGTTTTTAATTTATTATTTTTAAATTGTTATTTTCAATTGAAAGGTTATTTTGGATGGAATTTCAATTGTCATTGAATATGATTAAACTATGTCAAGTGGTCCGTACACCGAATAAATAAATTCTCCCAAGAAATGTCATAAGTGCTCTCAAGATTGTGTGATCATATATTTTAGGTTTATATAAAACAAATTCTCTAAAATAATGCTTTTTTTGTATGTGAATCATTGGGTTCATTCTCATTGGGTTCATTTTAGGTTTTGGGGTATTCTATGTCTCATAATGATGGTAAATTCTTTTTGATTTTGATAATTAATTATGATTTTGATTTTTGGTTTCTATACTATGATTATAGGGAAGTCCCTGAATGTGTTAGGGATTCCTAGGATGGGACATGAACCTATCAAGGTTATATTCTCACTAGTATTAGTTTTACTAGGCATCGTAATCAGGAATGCTATTTCGGATACTGTCATATTTTACCATTTCATCATTAATTTACCTAAGGTTCATCCCCGTATTATTTGATAGGTCAAATAGATGTATTGTTAAATCATACTATTGAACCCTTTTAAAGGATTATGGTTGGTGGAATTTTATTTCTCAATATATAATTTTTTTAATGCTCGCTGGGACTTCTTCACCGTTGAGAGTGGTAGGTTGAACTTTTGCGATATTTATTTCACGTTTACTTTTCCTGTTGATGCTCAATTTTCTGTATTTGTGTTTCATCCTTTTTATTATTATATTTATAGATTTAGGGAGATGGATTTCTTAGGGAATCTTCGATTTAATTTTTTTCATTTAATATGATTTAGTTCTCTTTCTTGGATACTCTCATAATGATTAGAAGTGAGATTTCAATGTTCTTTATTTTCTAAATCACCATGATATTTGGTTTTTAAATGGTTTTAAAACTGAAAATGGTTCTCCAATTATTGATTATCCTAATTGAATTATATTATTATCTTCTCCCTACGTATTTTGAGATTAATTAATGTTTTTCAGATGATTTTAATGATTATGATCGAATTTTGTTTAAGGTAGCTTGAAGATCATGTCATAGATTATCCCTTTACATTGATTAATATCCTCTTTTTAGACTTAATTTCAATATCATTAACATTATGGGGGAATAATGTCTTATCGTGGGAGGAAAATTACAATTATATTTTTATAATTTCTGTAAATAATTTATTTATTGGATATTATTTTATTCCATTGAGTTTCAGGTTTCATTACATTAAATTTTTAAATTTTTATAATTTTTTGTACTAATGTATATGTAATATAATTTTCATTTTAATCATTAATTGTCTATAATATTTATTTCTGTAATGGTATTTTAATATCCTCATCTCTCTCCCATATTCAAATAAATTGATTCCATAAACCTACTATATAGAAGAATCATGTAGTATGATCAGTGGATTTTTGGAGATAAAATCTAGAAGTAGTAGAAGTTTGAGAATTGAAATATAGTACATGATGTCATATTTTTGTTCATAGTCATTATGTGAATTACTAAACTAGGTATATTTTTTTCGTAACTCATAATTTTTAACATGGTTCATGATGTCAATAGACTATGGTTTTCAACTAGTGAATATATCGTTGAAAAAAAACATGGTATGCAAATGAATTTCTTGACATGAATTGATTCAATGTTTATTCGATTTGGTAGATTTATATTTCATAAAATATTATCTTAAACAATTATTGGTTTGAATTACCCATTCACACTATGAAATTATATTTTTAATAATTCCACTAAATATTTGCACAGTTCATGATTTCAATAAAACCATCGAAATTATTCAAAACGATTGGAGACAAAAGTTTCAATTTCAAGGCATTGAAAATAACTTTCATTATCGATTGATCCCCATATTACTACTCTCAATTAATTCTAGAACTAATTTATTTTCTTCTCATATGATTTTTTTCTTTATTTATAATTATTATTCATCATAATATATTTCTCCATGATATGGTTTTTAATCTCTTTTGTTCTTATAGATTAATTGGGTTGATGTCTAAATGTTTGTGGAAGGACTTTAAAAGATGATTGTAGTTTCTTAATGGGATGATTGGAGATCTATGTTGTTGTTCGATTAATGGTTGATGAAATTTTAATTAATTTATGTATGGTATTAATTTATTCACTTTTTTATTTGAAATCACAAAATAATATAAATTTATCTCCATAGGGGATGGTGGAATTAACCATTATAGATATTAAATCAAATTACTTAAGATGAATTATTTATAGTTATAGTGATCACATTTTTTCATTTTGACAACATCATTCAACATTTTTTTATAGAGAGTGTGCTATATATGTTATGTTTTCTATATTTTGTTTCTTTTTTAGGGTTTAGGTTTCTTAATTTGTTGATGAAACTTATATAAGGAACATCAAAATGGTAATATTGGTTAAATAAATAAGTAAGGAATAAGTTTTTCTGAATATTTTGATTCGTATAATTTGATAAAAATAAAATCATGTTTATACATATTTAATTGAGTTTATATTATTTAATATATTAATATAATTAACTATATAAATTGAAGGACTAAATATTTTTTTTATAATATTAAAAAATAATGTTAATGATTTTTTTCGTCATTAATGATTAAAAAAACATGATTTTATTATTTAAATTATTATTAAATATTTTTTATCATATAATTGACAATGAAATAGTGTACTTATTGTTGTGAAACATGGTAAATGAATAAATTATTCCAAGATCATAATAAAACTGATTGTTTGATAAGGATAAATTTTTTTAATGGGTGAGAATATTGGATTTTGAAGGCTTGATTGCATGATTTTAGGGGATTCAAAAATTATATAAACTATTTATCATTTTATCCCATTAAATATTACTCAACATGTGACCACAGGTTTTTGATATTATGTGAGATTTTAATGGATTATGGTTGAAGATATGTTGGAAGGGTGACCTATATGTTTTTAGTAGCTGACTCGTGTTATGGTGGGATATATAGTGATATATATGGTAGTGTGAGGTGTGGAACTTGGTTTTATGGAATAGTATGATATGGATTTCTTCCACTATTTTCCTGAAAGATGGATTCAATCAAAAAAATGTTCTTCTTAAAAGGTTATAATTTTGGGATACTTTCTTATATACATTATGTTTCCCACTACTTGAGTTAACTGGTTGTTCATTTTATTGTATCTCTTTATGGTAGTTGTGTATATTTATTATATTTTCTAGAATCATTGAATGTTAATAATTAATAAATTAATTAACTCAATAGTTCAATTAATGTTGGAATGATAATGCTGGGAATTTTAGGATCCATGGAATCAAATGGACTATGCATGGGGTTAATGGAGATATGTAATTCTTTTATGAATTATTAAGAAAATAATTTCAATAAGATTACAATAAATTAATCAACATAAATAGAAATTTTAAATGGAAATAATCGATTTAATTGAAGTTTCCTAAATTACATGGGTGGTTATATGATATCATGTTCTTAGGGTTTTAGTGTAGTGTTTGATATATAATTGCTCTAGTTTAGTCTACGACAACTGTAATGTCCCTTGTTTTGTTGGAAGAAAAACCATATCATATATGTATTGTGATTTCATACATGGACCTACCCATAT
This sequence comes from Viscum album, assembly GCA_963277665.1. Classification (NCBI taxonomy): domain Eukaryota; kingdom Viridiplantae; phylum Streptophyta; class Magnoliopsida; order Santalales; family Viscaceae; genus Viscum; species Viscum album. The sequence goes on from OY728166.1 coordinate 1,142,055,546, forward strand.
ATGTTGGAAGACTGATACCTAACTGTCTTTGATAGGCTATTTTCCCAAACATCTAGGATATTGAGGAATAAATGTATGACAACCCCCTATAACCCCAATTTATTCATTTAGTAGTATAATATTACAGTATGAGTTGTAGTAATCTTTACCTATATATGTGTGTAGGGGTTTGTAAATGTTTTTAGGATATATCCGAAAATTGTGTCTCAATATATATTATCTTATATATTATTGTTTTTATGATGTGTATGGTCCATGATGGCTTGAGGTAAAATGAATGACATAGTAGTTGTGGTGTCTCTTAAAAACTACATGGATAATATCTACAAATATGGGATGAGTTTAATTGATGATGTGAATCTTAGGAATACTGATATGATATTTTTCCTAGGAGTCGTGAGGTTATGTAACTTTTATAGATATATAGATCTTGGTGTGCAACATTGGGGTATAGTGAAAAACCAATGGGGATGAAGTAGTGGGGTGCCTTGTATTTATATTGTGTTATATGATTTTTTGTATGTGAAAATTATTGGTAGATACCTATTATGAGGTGGGAAAAATATTATATATTTATGTAACGACTTAGAGTCACTTCTTCATTAATAGGCTTCAATATACATTTATTATAGTTTCTATGAGAGTTTTTTGGGAGTAATTATTGAGTATACATGTTATTGTCACCCTGCATATATAAAAACTATTTATTTGGTCAGTATAAGAATGTACATAATTATATATATTTTAATCGAAATTGGGTTATTCATTATAAGTTCAAACTTGTGTGGTTTTTTCTGAGTTTTACATTTGAAACATCAAGTTTTCATAAATGATTTCAGTATTATGAAATTACATGGTTTTTTCAGATCTGTTTCATTTATATTCAGTATGTGTTTCGGTGTGTTTCAATTTTGTCTATATCATCTCTTAAATCATATAGGGAAATGACTCCCACCATTGTGTTTGATATACCCTAAGTGTTTTTTAGTATCCCATGGATTATTTGAGGGAGGTTTGGGATTAATAATCTCTCTTATATTATTATTGGTATAGGAGATATAAAAATTGTGTGATGGGTGGTGATAGTGTGGTATCAATGGTTCAGGTAGATGAATATACTAGTTTTTGGAAGATGCACATTAGAGGATTTTATGGGATTTTAGGGAAGTGGTTTCTTTTATGATCACAATGAAATTTAAACAAGGTATACTAGTTAAGAGATGACTATATTAGTCCCCCTCTAAACTGATTCATATATCATTTTTTTCATTGATCATAATAGCCAGTTTCATACAATTTTTTAGGTAGATATTTAAGAAAGATAATGCATTATACTTATTTCTTCCCATATTTAAAATGGATATAGTTTGTGATTAGGTTTTACAATGAATAATTAAATTAATCATTATTCATTAATATTCTATTTTCAATGTTTATTAGACTATAATGGAATGTTATTGTAGAACTATGGATATATATTGATGTCTTCAACAGGTTAATGATGAATATTTTGAATAGGATGTTCTAACATGTCTCTAGAGGATAAATGTGGATGATAATTACACCTAGATGAGGAAAATATTAGAGTATCAATGATATAAATGATTGTGGTGTGTTGGATGCATTTCTGAATTAGTTATAGAAGACTCATTGAAGGAAATGGAGATAAGGTTCAGTTAAATCTATACTCTTTGGAATAATTTCTTATCATTGGTGGTGGTGATGCTGCATGGAGAGGTGATGCAATATATATTATTGCTCCATAGTTATCATGGGGGGGGTCATATATATCATCAGAGATGTTTCATGACTATATTCAGAACATGAAAATATTTTCAATAATAATGGGATCCAATCATTATGTGATTCTTACCCTTCCCTAGGGGAGTCACAACTTTTTTGAATTCTGAATCGATTTTAAAAAGCATTTCTTTTCTGTTTTGTACTTATTAGTAAGTGATGAGTCCATGGAGAATAAATTCTATTATACATTCTATCTAATGATCCATAACTATGATAAAATATATATACTATTGATATATACCATGGTTCCTTTATGAGAGGAAGTCATTGAGATGAAGCTAGATTATACTAGATCATTTTGAGAATGGAGTCATTAGGATTCATCATGTAATAGAACTATCTTTTATAATTCATAGTTTCAGGGATATAATAGATTCTAGATTGGATATGGTAGGCCCTATACCACATCATGTCATTTTTATATGGTGTTGGACCTAATTCATCTTCCAATGGATCAAACTCATGTATTTATTGTGGAGGATAGGGTCATTAGTAATGAGAGTTCACGATAATTCAGAACATGTAATATGAAATATGTTCTTTGATTTAGGAACCTTTGTTACGGTAGATTCATACAAGTGAATAGAATAAGGGTTCTACATAATGGTATCATCATAGATTTGTAAGGGAAGTAATATGACAGCCCTATGATGCTCCTCATCCAAAATGAGTTGAGTTACTCAATAGAGGTGGTATTCATCATGGTCAAAGGGTCTATACAGAAGGTCCTAATCAGTTATACTCTTTAAAGAAGCAATTATTATTTTATATAGATTTCATTCATATTACTCAGTTCAGATAATCTACATGGGTTGATATATTATTTAACTTATAATATTTATAATCATCTATATCACCTTCCCTCGTCCATTCTTTAGGACTTTATCTGGAAGGTACTTCCCTACTCAATTCCTTAGGACTTGATATAGAAGGTATTCCAGTTCCCTCGACATTGACTACATGAGTTAGAGGTAGTGTATATCTTTATAATGTGTATTAATGCTATAATCTACTATTGAGGAAGCATATGTTTGTTGGATACTTCCTATATTAATGGATACAAGCATATGAAATCATCTCCAACACAGACTAGTTTTATTAAATGTGTGAAATTGTTGATTCTTGAGGTGTAAAATTGTATTTTATGATGATGATGGAGACAATGTAGTGTTTTTTGGTGAGGGATGCCCATAGATTTCGTCAAATAATGTTCCTTTATTATTTATCATGATGATCAAGAAGATTTTGAGTTCATCATAGTTTTAGATGAATGTGTTTCGCTGGTTAATAGAAGATTACCATGATTTGTTTCACAACATAGGTTTTCCTGTTACCCTATAAATGGGATATACTGTTTTGGATAGGTCGACAGTGAGGAACATGTCCGATCTTAATGTCTTTTTATGGGATGTGTTACTTATAATATGAAACTCTATATGTACTTATAAATGATATTTTTTAGAGTGGTTTTATTGGACATAGATTATGGCCATTTGGTGAACCAGTTTTATTAATAATAATGCTTGAGGGAATTCAATGTATTGATATCAAATATTGTCTCTTATATAAAGTTATAGTGGAATCCCACTATAATCTTAAATTAATTGATGATTTATTCAATTACCAAAAATTATCTAGTTGGTTTTTGGATATCGATCTATGGGTGGGATACAATCAGATGCTATTAATTTTTTATGATATACCACGGACCACATTCTGATGTCATTACTGATATTATGATTCATTTTTGATTTCATTAAGTGTAATAAATTTAGACTAACCATTCTTGTGTTTGATGAATTTAGTGTTCATAGAGATCCTTGATCGATTCGTGGTGGTTTTTATCATTGACATACATAGGAACTTATTTTTTTGAGGATGATTATTTGGTGCATCAATGTGCAATTTTGGGAGTTCTTCCACATCCGTAGTTATTTGGGGGTGTTGTTAATGTGTGATTAGCAGGATAGTTATGTTCATTTATCGGGGCCTTTCGTGTCCCAAAATGGTGTCATTGTGGATGCTCTAATGACCAAGGTAATAATTTCATGGGTGGTCTCCAAGATAGTTGAAGAGGTGTAGAGTTTCCATTGTCTTCCATAATATTATAAATGGTTCTTATCAAATTTATATTAGGTTGTGAGACCTCTTATATTTTTTACCTTTCCAAATTTTGAATTGTTCTCTATTTATCACTGTAAACTTGCTTTCTTGTATGTGAAGGAAAATTTATTCAACAAGTTGTTTATTAATTTTCTAAAAGTGGGATATCAATTCATGGTTTTCTATGAAACATACATTTTTTTGTTAATTTGATTTCTAGTGTATTACAGATACGTCCTTTTTTATTGGTCTCAGTAGTTACTTCTTGATGTGTGTAACTATGACACCAATAATCTCAAGTCATTGGTGGTATTATTTTCTTGAATTTATAGAAACATAACCCCATTAGGAATCAATTTTATATTTTAGTAATCAAACGATCAAGAGGTATGTATTCTTATAGAGAAACCATAAATGTATACAGTATAAGTGGCTAGAATTACTATAGTATTATATTTTTTATATTTGATATAAACTAGGAATTGTTAATGTTATAGATGATATTCTGATAAAGAAGTGATATAGTGATGTCATGCAAGAGTCGTGAAATTCTTATAGGGAAATGGGATAGCTCTAACTAACACAACATGATGTGGCAGAGGTTGGTAGAATATGTTATCATTTTCAAATGAATGTGTAGTTTTCTTTGAGGTGGCATATAGATAGATATCATTTGGTGAATTCCATGGAGGAGGTATGATGTTATGAAGTTATTTTTAATGGTTCCCTTGATGGTTGTTATAAGGATGAAAAAGATAGGTGTTATTATAAGGGAACCTATAAATGAAAATGGTGATGTGTGAGGTGGTTTTCCTTGAGTTCCATAACTCACCCTAGGCATAAAATCAAACATTAAATATGTACTATGCTTTTAGTGGACATTTATCTAGTCTTGGTTTGAACCATTGAGTTTTAGATTTTGTCCCTTAGAGTTTGGTTTGTGTCAAGCTGGAGCTCCATCACCATGTTTCTTGTTGTTTTACCCTTCCATTGGGTATTACATATTTGAATTGAGAGTAAATATTTATGGACATCATTATTGGTTTACATAGATATAAATTATGATTTAATTCTATATGGGAGATAATGGTATGTCTGATGAAATTATAAAAACTTTTGGAGATGATTGATTTGAGTATTGTGGTGGTATTCTGTATGCAGTTCCTATATGTGGTTGTGGGACTCCCTAAAGACCCATGGATGATCATCTACAAATATAATCCTTTTATTACCTCTATTTTTAGAGAGGTATTTAGATTTATTTTGGATCTATTTTAAAATGTATAACTTCTTTTCACATATATATGGATGGTTATACATCATAGGAAATCTAAACACCTGATGATATGTGATTGACAAGTGTTATAGATTGTAGTGGTTCATGGTTGTGGCACTAACCCCAGATTAATTATTCTTATAATAACAGTTTTACTCCAAAATATTTATTTCCCCCTATGGAGTTATTTATGGGAAACATTTTAATTCATCTTATTAATGTACTATGGTCAGAGATTAAGAAAGTTTTGGATTGTAACTAGTTTAGATCAAAATATAGATTGTTCAGGTGATCCATGACAAGATGATGGTAGAAAAGTATCATCTTAACACCTATTTTGATCAAGATAGGAGACCTGTAGAGTTAAACATTGGAGGTCATGTGTTCATAAAATGTGACTCCTCAATATTGGTAGTGATGTTTCAGTCAACAGGGTAGGATTTCACAAAACTCAGATTGGCCATTTGAGGTTTTTTCTTCTGTTTGAGTCATTTCATGTTGGATTTAATTTAACCTCGTGATGATATGAATTCATTATTCCTTTCATATGTCTTAAAATAATATTTATATTCATGAAAACTAATGAAATTTATTGTTGTGAGATCAATTTTTATATTGATGTCACCATCAATGAGAAGCCTATAGATATATTGAATCACCAGGAGAAGGTTTTTCAACAATACTGTTTCCCATGTGTTCATGTACATTAAAATAATGGTGGAATAGCAGGTATAACCTAATAATATTATTCTTATATACACACTTAGTATCCCAGTTGGTTATTGTTTTAATAATCTGTTAAAGCGATGCTCATTTTGTAGTTTTTTACCATTATATCATTTTCTAATAAAATATATATTGATTGTGTCCATAATCATTTTTATGATGTATCTAACCCAGGATAGTGTTTATTATTTTGATAGTTTTGTGTAGATTTTTGACACCCTGAATTTCAATTGAATTCTTTGTTTCAAATCCTCATATGGTTCTTAGCTTTCACTGTGTTTCCATGTGTTCCAAGATTGAATTTTTTGTTTCTCCTTTATTCTTGAGATATGACATTGGTCTTGGGGGTATTGAATGGTACATGGCCTCCCCTTTTTTTCAATGAGAATTTGTGAAGTTGTGTGGTTATGGAGTTTGATTTGGGACACTCTTAATGGAACCACTTGAGAGTAATGTTGTTGTTGTGATTTGTACACTTTAGTTGAATGAGTTTTGGGGTGACAATTATAGTTTCATTCGAGACTATTTCTCCTCTATCATTTTCCTATATTTCCCCCTTTTATTACCCCTTGGACCCCCTATAATTGTTTGATAATGTCATAGTTTGGGTTTCCAGAATAAGAAACACTATATGGAAGCATGGTTCCATACTATGAAGACAAACAGGGAAATAGTGAGTAGATCCTTAAAAAATATTTGAAAGTCCATTTTTCCTCCAAGAAAGAAATTTAATTTTCTCCATTATTTCCCCATTCAAAACTAGTTTCCAGGGGAGGACTCCAAGCTCCCTCATTCTCCCATTGAATCTATGTTTTATAGGGTTTCGATGGGGAAACTCCATGATTCATTCATGTAAGTGTTCCTCTATTCATTTACTTCCATATCCTTAGGTTTTCCTCCCTATTTTGTAATGTTATATAATTTCCACAAGTCAGGTTCTGATACTTGGTATTGATTTGGGTTCCTTTTGGTAAAATTCTGTGGTCTACGTCTGGATTTATCTCCATTGTGATGTATCAGAGGTGCAGTTGATGATTCGTACAATGATTTGTGGGTTTCGACATTTTAGTTATGTGATTCCATGTGTAATAAATGTATGATGTGTAACATTTTTTGGTTTATTAATTTAGCATGTTTCTAATCAGTTTTGTGTGGTCTGGAATCCATTTTTTGTTGAAATACCAATGCATTTATCATTAAAGTTGTGCTTTGGTTTGAAGTGTTCATTTTTCAAAAATAACTCATGTGTTATTCAATTTTTTTTTGCATTATAAAATGTTTAAGGGATTTATTGGTTATTTAAAAGGGATTCAATTTATTTTTTTAGAATTATTTAGTGTCATGTGGGCCTCAAGAGATGGATTTGAATAGGAGTCGTGTGTACAACAATTTCTTAATCCTTGAAAGTGTTTTGGAAAATTGGTATTTTTCATGGGCATCTTTTCTAGAGTTATATGAGGTGATTTTATAGAAATTGAGAGTGGTTTAATAACTATTTGAAAAGGATTCGAATTCTACCTTGGCAGGGTCTTGGTGTGATTTTGGCCTTGATATTGATTATTGAAATGGGGTTTTTGTGAAAAAAATTGTTATACACTTTGGGGGTTGTTTTGTGAAAACAATAAATGTTTTATTTTGTTAAAATAAATGTTGTAAAAGTGTGTATATGTACTGTTTCAGTGATTTAGGTCACCTACTATGGGATTTTGAAAGGTGAAGTGGTGATTTAAGATGTCCTAAATTTGTAGAATATTTTATAAATTGTCGAAATGTATCGCAAATTTGTGTTGTGGGTGTGAAACATGGTTATGGCCAGTTTTGTGTGAGTTTGATGATAAAAATAAATATTGAAGGCGAGAAGGGTATTATGTTATATTTTTGGTATGTTATGTGAATTTGAATATTTTGTAATGGTTTTATAAATTTTTTACATGATTTTTAGAAGTTTTAATGAAATTTGAAATGTGTTGTGGGCTATTTTGGTGTCAGTATGTTTTCAAATCGAATTTGAATGAAAAAGTGAACTATGTGACTTGTGTGATATACATGATGGATATTTAGATAATTTGTGTTGTGGAAGTTGTATTTTCTATTGAAAGTTATATTTTATGGATTTTTTAACTTGTTTGGCCATAAGAGGGAAACCTCGGTATGTAGGTGTGGTGGTCGTGTACTAGTATGCTAGTGATCTCATGGGGTTTGGCTTTAGTTCCATGTAGTATGTTTGACACATAAATACCATAACTAAATAGTAGAGATGATTATTTGGGACCACTATGTTATGGATATGTTCCCTAATTCTGGCTCATGCAGGAGAACATATATATTTTTATGGTTACTTTCAACAAGATATGAGGTACCTAGGACCAACATCGAGCTAGTGACTATGGGTTATTTTCCCGTTTATTTTTCACAATTTATATTTTGTTCTTATCGTTTGCATTCGGTATTATTATCTTGAATAATAAGTATCAATTTGGTTTTATTTAAAATATTCCTTTCTTTTAAATATCCCACTTTATAACTGATTTTATTTGATTTTTTATCTTTTCGAAACCATCACAAGTATATTCTTATTTTAAAAAAAATGTAATAATTTTTTTGTTAAAATATTTATCATATAGAATATTTTATTTGTGGTATTCTACTGGGATTTGGATCACACCCTACTTACACCAATGTATATAAGTAGACTTAGTTTTTTTATAGTTTTGGGTACAGTTTTTAGTGCAAATTGGTTCGGGTTTCTGGTAGTACTACATGGTGTGTTATCATGGAGATGGATTGATGGTGATTCCCCCTTTACTTGAGGTGGTTATTTTATTTCCATTTTTTTGTTTTTTACCGTGGTTATTGACTTTTAAATTGTATTAAATTGATTATTTTTGTTATTAAATATTATAAAAGGCAGTATTGTTAGAAAAATTATGATACAATTTATTAGACTGGTTTGCAAATTTAAGTTTATAAAATCGAGTAAATCATTTCTAAATTTATGTTTATGATACCCAAGAAATTATTCCAGCCTATGGTAATTAGGAACGCATATTGGGACTTGTCTCAGTCCGATTTTCATACTGGTTTTGAAGATGAACATATTCGGTTTGTGATAAAATGGTATTAGAGGAGGTTCAGGTTAAGTCTTTGGACCTTTTCATTTGAGGATGAGTTAGGTTAGTTTGATGTTAGTATTATTGGGACATGAAATTATGGTAATGGGTAGGGTGAATGATCACCACACATAATGATGGGAGTCGAGTGTCTTGGGTAAGTGGGGATTTATCTAAGTCCTTTGGTTTTCTTGTTATGATGATGATTAGGGGAAATGAAATGAGAGTTGGGTTAATGGTCCCATGAGAACGCATGACCTGGAAAGCAATGTGGAGCTGGTAATGTTTCCTTATATAACTCTCTGTCATGGTGAAGTGATTCGAATATGGCTTCCAACCATATGTCCATGTCACCCACTGAAACTAGTTTATTCTCACATTGTCTTGGGTCTTTTAGTATTAAAACCATGGAAGTTCAGTTTTAATAAAAAAAATGACAAGGTTTTGAGAAGAATAATGTTTTTTTAATTTATTTTAAATTAAAGAGGGAACTCTTAGATTTTTTTAATTTGTCGAAATGAATTTTCATAGTAGTTTTGAAATGGAAAATGGTGTTCTGATATCTCATTTGAATGTAGGAACTATGTTAAAGTAGGTTTTGAAAAAGTGTTTCCAATAAAGTTTTCTAAAAAATTTAAAGTTCTTTTTACGAGATGATATGGTTTTAAATTAAAACTAACAGATTGAAAATTATTTTTTATTTTAGTAGTTGTGTCTTTCTAATATTTTTTGTAAGTTGTAAATTGGGTTTTATTTAATTGTTTGTAGTATTTAGACAAAGGAAGTATTGGTCGAATGTTTTGGTTATTATTGGTGGAGAGTGTTTTCATTTTAACCTTTGGTATTTCGCTAAAGGACCACATGCATGGGTTTATATGGGATGATGTATGGTTCATGGAATGTCTGGATGAGTGCCATGATGTATATAAGGAGGGTTCCTAGAATGGCACAAAAACATTCATGTTTGAGGCCCATGGGGTACCAATGGTGGATACGCTAAGTGTTGAACCATTTATTTTCATAGAGATGATTTTAAAGGAATAAATGATGTATTAATGACTAGTTTGGGATGGTTTATATTATTATTTTTTTAAAATGTTGATCTTTTGGGATGTTTTGATTCAAGAACCCCTCTTGTTTGAACTGTGTTTTTGGTTTGTGTTTGTTTGGTAATCTGAGTAGATGTACCAGTTTGTAATCTCATCTAAGATATGTTTCTAGAAACCATTAAAGAAGATCCCTTCATATGTTTGGATGTTATATTTGGCCATTTGTTTACCAAAGTTCCATCTTGGTTGGGTCCTTCGGTTTTCTCATCGTATTAGGTAAGCCCCCATTAAGGGTTAGTGTACGACTAAAGTGCAACCTGGATTGTTTCACCATTGAAAAATCATAAAGTTGATAAATATAAGGAATATTTTCTAAACATTTTAGATTGAGTCTACATCCTATTCCATATTGTTTTTGGAATCTATTGTGTTAGAATAGTTCTTGTGGAAGGTTTATAGAGACCTTAGTTTCTAAAGTTAACTAATTCTTCGAATGTGAATGTAGTTTTCGGTGGTCAGTGTGGATGGTGTCAAAGAGGGCCTATGTTTCCTTCGAAGTCTCTTAAAATAAGGGTTTTTTTAAACTACCAATGTGGGAAATCTGGAAATGAGCGGCTATTATGACCACTTTCTGAAATCGTTTGATATTTTGGGGAGGTTGCATAAGGCCCTCTCCATGTATTGTTTCATTCAGTCACAATGGGTATGTTAGGTGAATCCATGTGATATCATGTGGTAATTTGACTATAATGACGATGATAGTGCAATAATATGATAGTATTTGTTTTTTTGGGAGTATGTCTCCCTCGGAAAAAAATCCTCTGTTTCAGAGATATCTTCTTATATGTTTCATTTTCTTATGGTGTTTCTCACAAGATGAAACAAGGTGTGATGTATGTTCATCTCTTATTACCATGTGTCAGTGAAATATTTTGCAAGGGTAAAGTGGTTAGGGATTGTTTTTTGTCTTGGAGAACATATCGTTGAGTGTGGAGTAGTTGTTAGTGGCAATGAAAGAAGATATTTCATTTAGGGGGTTTCTAAAGCATAACTGTGAGGCCAAAGATGCTTCAATCATTTTAGCATTAGACATAAGTCCTGGATAGAATTTTTCATGTAGTTAGGGGATATCCTAGGGCCGTTGAAATCCTTGTACAGTGTTCTAACCTCAATATGAAATGTGGAAAGAGATTAAACCTCGGGTGTCATCACACTAGATCTATTATTCTCGTTCGATGGATAGAGTTAGAGGGCCTCGTGCCCATGTTGTCTCCCAATGTCAGTCATTTTACCTTTGGTTTCCATTGTTTTTTTGAAGAATGTTTTGAAATTTCTATGTGAAGGTGGAGAACATGGTTGGTACAGGATTAGTAGGGACCATGTTCTAGGAATCCATGCAGATATAATGATCCCCAAAGTTATTGAATGCTTTTTCAAACCGTGAGGACTTACCGTACGACTGCCCCATCTTTTTATGGTTTGGGATCTTTCCGTGTTGGTATGTGATGGTCGGTTAAGGTGGTTGGTTCTTATAGTGGGGAGAACCACTATGAATTTTATGTATATTATTATCTAAATTTATAATGGGAGTTTACCCCTTGTATTGGGGAGTCCATTCGGGCCTCCGCCTATTAGTGTCCCATTCATGTATGTGGAAAAAATATGAGTTTCCTCTTAGGGTGGGGAGACCATATTAGTCTCCCATTAATAGTAACTATTATCAGTACTTGTTCTTGTCTTGGTGATAGGTAATCTTAATTGGAGATATCTAAATACCAACAACATTCTTGGGAAAACGATGGGATTGGTGAACAGCCAATGGTTGGGTTAAATCATGTTAAGTGTGTTGTTTTCCGTTTTTTGTTCATTCGGGTAAACTTTTTAAAGCATGTTAAGATACTATTTGAGGTGTTTTATTTTGGTATAATATATTAATGTTCTTGATGTTTTCAGGAATGTTTTGTATGATTTGGTTTTTATAGTATTATATCATTAATTGATCACTAGAGGTGTTTTGGCCTTTGGGGGTGGAACATGGAATGTGAGTCAACCATGACTTATTAGTTTGATTTGGGGTTTTCTTTTTTCTTGTGATGTGACTTTCTACTAGAAGAAATCATTATGTTTGGGAGAATTTTCACATTTGGAATTTCAATTCAATGCTTTGTTTCAAATCCTCTATTTCTTCTTATCATTCTAAGAGTTTTCTGGTGTTTCGGGTATGAATTTTTGGCATATAATTTATTATTGAGATATAATTTTGGTATTGGGGGCATTGAATTGTACTTGTCCTCCTGTTTTGTCAAAGGTGAGGTGTGAGGTTGTCACGTTTTTTTTGGATTGGTGACACTCATTGTGGCACCACATGCTGGGTATGTTGTTCAGGTGGTTTGTATCCTTGAGTTGGATTATTTTTGGTGGGAAAATGATAGTTTCTTCGGGGAATTTCCCCCCATTATAATTGGAATATATTTTGATCTTGGTTTCCCTCTTGTAACCCCATAAAATTTTAGAAGAATGGAATGGTTTTTCGTTGCTAGAACTGGCTGCACGGTTCCAAACCATGGGGACACACCATGCAAGTGTGTCCAGGTCATTAAAAAAATTTAAATTCCATTTTTTTATTCTTGTAAATAATTCTAATCCACTTCGTTCTTCCACCATTCGATTCCAGCAGCCATGAGAGGCCTCCAAGTACCCTCAAGCTCCCATGGAACTCATATTGGATTGGGTTTTTGGTGGAGAATCTCCATAATTATTTAATGTAATCCTCTATTCATTTCCTTCCTTATCCATAAGATTTCCTACCTCTTTTGTGAAGTTCTAAATTGTCAAAAAGTTAGCATTCAAACCTAGGGTTCTATTTGGTGTCTTTATAGTGAAATATTGTGGTATCTGTATGGATTAATATCCCTTGCAGTGCGGTAGAGGTACAGTTGAGGTATCACGCCAAGATTTGATGGTTTTGAAATGTTCCATAGGTGATTCCATGTGTAATCATTTTATGATGAGTTAGCTTCCTCTGTTTATTAATTTATACTTTTTCTATTTTATTTTGTATTGTGAAAAACCCATTTTTCGTTGCAATATTAATGAATTTAGCATTAAAGTTATCTTTTTTTTGAAGTGTGTATTTTTTAAATGTAACTCATGTGTTATTTCTTGAGTAATTTTTATAAAATGTTAAATGGATTTATATTTTGTTTAAAGGGTCATACAATTATGTTTTCGGAATTTTTTAGTGTCATTTGGGCCACGAAATGGGGATTTTAATGGTTGTTACGTGTAAAACCTTGTTTTACTCCTTGAAAGTGTTTATGAAAATGAGTTTTTTTCATGTGTACTTTTTGTTGTATTATTTGAGGTGATTTAATGGCACATTAGAGTGGTTTAATAAATTTTGATTGGGATTCCAATTCTACATTGTGAGGGTCTTGGTTTGATTTTTTCCTTGAAATTGGTTTTTGAAATGGGTTTTTTGTGAATAAATATTTTTATACCCTTTGGGGTAGTTTTGTGAAAATATTAAATGATTTATTTTCTAAACATTGATGTCAATGATGAAGGACCCCGAGTCACCCTGAGAAGGGAGGGGTGAGTCAGGGTGAAAACTTTTTCTTTTAATGTGATGGATCATGTTCCCACTTTGGTAAGAACTTGTTGAACATGTATGATGAAAATGATAAGAAATAAAGAATTCACATGCATAGAGAAGACACAACACTATTTACTTGGTTCACCACTAAGGGCTACGTACATGGAGCATAAGCCGACAGGTTGTCAGTCGTACCAAATTCCACTAAACTTCACTAGATGTGGGTTATATGGTTTTGGGAATAGTCACTATATCCCAGGCTCACTACCTTTACAAAAGGTTCAGGTATAGCTACAACATCCCTCAGGTCACTCCCATTGACTCCCCCTGGCTCACTGCTCTTGTTGAAGTCACACTCAGTTTATAGACTTGATAGTCTCCTCATCATTTCCAGAGAATGCATCTTCTATTGTGTGTAGATTCTCTATTGAATACCCACTTTCACTCGTAGACTAATCTCACTTTTTACTGAAGATATCTGTAAATATTCTAGCATTCATGCATCTCCAAAAAGACCGGCGTACACCAACCTCTCCTGGTGTGCTTCTCTAAGACCGGCGCGCAAGTTTCAAGAATGGGGTGCAAGTCACTTGAGTGGTAGAAATTCAGTGTGCAGGTGTCACTAACCTACTTATGTGGAACTGCTTCTTTCAACTCCAAACTTGCGTGATGATGCGCCTTTAACTTCCAAACCGCGATGGTTGAGCAGCCAACAACTGTCGCCCAGCCTCTACTTGCGCGACCCAACTACCACTTGTGTGACTTAACCACTTGCACGATGAGAGCATGAAAAATATCTAAGTCTTGAAATTTATTGCGAATGAGGTGGGGTGGTCCTCTATTTATAGGAAAACTAGACCCCTTGCACGGTGGTGCGCAGGTGTCCTCACGGCGTGCAAGTCTCAGCGCGCAGCTCCAACCACCCTAGCGTCTGTCGCGCAACTCGATTGTGTGACCCAACTAATACTTGCATGACCTACATTAGTTTTCCATATTTTGGTGTTCTGATCATGAAGAAAAACTGGAGCGCATGTTTCCAAACCTCCTAGGCATCATCGCGCAAGTCCTTCCTCGGCGCGCAGGCCACTTACACGACCATCCCAAAACCTGCGCGACCCTTATACCTTTTCCATTTTTCCATGTTCTGATCTTGAAAAACATATGGCGTGCAAGTTTCCTCTCCTTCAATTATAGGACCTTCAAGTCTCTTCCAAAAACACTTTTCTCCATTTGTCGATTTTCAGGCCCAAAAATTTGGCAGACACTGGGAAACTGTACCACCTTCAATATTATTGTCTGCTTGAACTGTATGATCAAATTGCTGGTACACATTCTGAACATCCACAGAGGAATGATAACAAACATAAACCCTAATCCAATTAATGCATAGAAGACCATGGTTTTAACAATCTCCCCATTTGGGTTTGCTGGAAATCAGAAAATAAATTCAATGGATCCCCATCCATGTGCAAAAAAAATGCAAGAATCAACTCAGACAACACTCTAAGTCTACATGAGAAATTCTCAGTGTAGAAAACAAGTGAGGAAGCTTGAATTGGGTTCCAGTGTTTTGTAATTATCAATGACACTAAAGAATAATTACACGGCCGATGTATTCCTTCTCATCCTTCTCATCCTATCACTGACACTGAATTCGCATCATGTCATAGGAGCATTACATGCCTAAATATTCCTGGATTTATTCTTTTCTCCCCCATTAACAATAAACATAATGACCGGTAATTTGTTCAAAGTACAGATCAAACCATACTCCCCCTGGATAGTATCTCCCCCACAAACTTGCATAACATCCATAAATAGATAAAAAGATTTATCATAATCAGGGAGAGGGGAATTGCGTATCATCATTATGCACTGGGAGGTGGCTGAACACCGAGGATCAACCGATGCTTCTCAAACACAATAGATGATAGTGGCTTGGTCAGGATATCACCCACTTGCTCATCAGTTCCCACATGATCCATTCTAATCACCCCTTACTCAACTTTTTCTTTGATAAAGTGATACATGATTTCGATATGTTTTGTACGAGAATGTTGAACATGATTCTTCTTGAGATCAATTGCACTCTTGTTATCACAGAAAATTACCATGGGTTGATTCAACTCATCACCAATATCTGTAAGTTGTTTCTTCATCCATAGCAGTTGAGTGCACGCCTTTGTGGCAGATATATACTCAGCTTCAGTAGTACTAAGAGAATTACTTTCTTGTTTCTTGCCCAACAATCCAACACATTTATACCCAATATAGAAGTCTCCACCACTAGTGGACTTTCTGTCTACTACATCTCCCACACAGTCAGCATCAGAAAACGCTGATAATTAACTATGCCTCCAGGCTGCAAAAAATTACCCAATGATATGTGTACCTTGAATGAACCTCTTGATTCTTTTTACTGATGCCATATGTTCGCACTTTAGATTACTCTGAAAGCGGGCTGCAAGATATGTGGAAAAGACAATATTTGGTTGTGTCGCTATCAAGTACAATAGGCTCCCAATGATCATCCTGTTAATGTTGGTATCAACAAAGGCCCCATCCTCATGCTTTCAAAGTTTAGTTACAACTACAATCGGAGTTGACATTGGTTTGAATACTTTCATATTAAACTTCTTCAGCAGCTATATTGCATACTTTTCATGAGAAATGAAAGTGTATTACTTCTTTTGAAACACCTGAAGCCCCAATAAATATGTGAGCTCCTCAATCATAGACATTTCAAATTCTGATTTCATGTGATTGGAAAATTCCATCCACTGATTTCTGCATGTTTCCACTAAATATGATATCATCATCATAAACTAGAACTATTAATTGATCTTTTGGATAATTATTTGCATAAATATTGTGATCTACCCCTACTCTTTTGAATTACAGCTTCTTGAGATATGAATCCAATGGCAAGTACCACACCCATGGTTCCTGCTTCAAACCATATAGTGCTTTCTTTAGTTTGCAGACCTTTGTTTCATCAGTACCAAGAACAAAAACCACTGGTTGTTCAATGTAGACTTCTTCTTCGAGTACACCATTCATGAATGTTGTATTGACATCAGTTTTGATATACTTTATATCCTATTTGGAGTTCCATGGCAAGGAAAAGCCTAATTGACTCTAGTGTAGCCACTGGAGAAAAGGTTTCTTCAACATCAATGACTTCAATCTGGGAGTATCTTTTACATACCAGTCATGCTTGTTTCTGATGACTCTTCCATGCTCAACAAACTTATTATTAAATATCCATTTTGTACCAGTCACATTGTGAACATCAGGTCTCTGTACAATATCCCATGTTTGATTCTTTTTCAATCTAATCTAATTCTTCATTCATTGCTTTCACCCAAGATTCATCCTTTGTAGCTTCTTCAAATGAGGATGGCACCACAACTGACAGAAATGCAGATTGCGTGTTATTCCTCATCCTTCTTGTTTGAGTGGGTTCACTCCTGTCCCCAATTATGTTGGATGGATCAATCTCAGCTCTTTGATTTCTCATGTGAGTTTCAGTTGAATTCTCTTCATCCACATTTTTTTCATCAGATTCTTCTTCTGAGTCAACATCATGATGTGAGTGTTGAGTGTTTCATACAACTTCCTCTATTTTTTTATTTGTTTTTTCTCTATTTTCTCTTTCTTCCTCACATTCTATCAAATCATCATATGATTTCCTTGAAGCATTTGTGGTTTTATCTTGAATTATCTTAACATCAGTGATTTCTACAATCCTTCCTAAATGTTTTTGAAACATTTGTAGGCTTTGATATTCATTGAGTAACCGAGGAATATTCCTTCATCTGCATTATTTACATACTTCCTTTGATTTCCTTATTTGTCCCTGATGAAGCATTTACTTCCTAAGACATGAAAGTATTTTAAATTGGCCTTCCATCCATGCCAAAATTCATATGGTGTCTTTGTGTCACCCGTATAAAGTCCTGTTCAATTCTGAATATACACTACAGCTCGAACAACCTCTTTCCAGTAATATTGTGGAATACGACTCTCAATCAGCATTTTCTGTTCCATGTTGTTCACCTGTCGATTCCTAAGTTCAACGACTCCATTTTTTTGTGGATTTCTCACAATATCTACCTCATTTTGTATGCCATGCTTCTCCAGATAATTTTTAAATTCAATGGATTTTTATTCTCCTCCATTGTTAGATCGCAAAACTTTGATTGTTCATAGGTATCATTCTCGGCGATTTGCCGATATGTTTTCATACAGTCAAGGACTTTTCGTTTCCTATGAGTGACCATCACACATGCCATTCTACTATGATCATATTTTAAAAGGACAAAGTACCTTTCTCCATGAGTTCCAGAAACATTTATCGGCCCACATACGTCTGTATGAATGAGATCAAGAAGGTGAGATGCCCTTTTCTTCATTGTCCGATATGAACTGTAGACCACCTTCCCACGAATGCAAGCATCACAAGACATTTCATTCTCACGCTTCAGGTTGGGAATTTCCAGGACAATCCTCAATTTTGATGTTTTCTCCATGTCTTGTTGATTGATGTTTCCAAGTCTCTGATGCCACAAATTATTTTCTTCTTCAATAGTCATGTAACAGTCATTTTCTTCAATATCAACCTGATACAAGTTGCCTTCTGTTTTGCATCCCTTCATAAGTGAATTTCATTTCTTACCCTTGATTGTGCAGCCTTCCTAATTAAAAGTAACTATAAGTACCGAGTCACATAGTTGAATCACACTGAGTAGATTATGACGTAGGACATCTACGTAAAGGACATCAGTCTTCTTTTGTTCTCCATTAGTTAATTCAGTACTTCCATTGCCTTTGATTTTCAGAGCTCCATCATTACCAAATTGTACTGTACCATCAACCTTTCTTTTGATATCTGTTAATAGGCCACCATTACCTATCATATGAGATGAACAACCACTATCCAGAATCCAGGTACGGCTATTCTTTGTAGCTTTTCCGGCTACCTCTACAAGGTTGGATTTCCCAATATTCTTCCTTTTCTTCCATGAGACATTGGATTGAGAATAGAGTTCTAATATCCTTTAA
Organism: Viscum album; assembly: GCA_963277665.1. Taxonomy (NCBI): domain Eukaryota; kingdom Viridiplantae; phylum Streptophyta; class Magnoliopsida; order Santalales; family Viscaceae; genus Viscum; species Viscum album. Next base: position 1,142,074,272 of record OY728166.1, read on the forward strand.
ATTATCTCTTCTGTGTACCCAGGTTCTTCATAGTAAAAATATTTATTGAGAGGAGAAAACTGTTTGAAAGAGAAACACTATCTTGCTGACGAGACTTGACTTGTCTTGAACATTGGTATGAGGTGTCCATGTCCATTCTCTACTGGAAATTAGAAGCCTTATGACAAATGATAGAACAAAAAAACAATTTCGATAGAAATTGTTTCTTTTATAAGAATTAGGATATGAATTTTTTCACCTTTGTTGAACTCATATATCTTCTCTGTTCAGATATCTTCTTGCCTCTTCACAATAAGACATGGTATTAACCAGATAGCCACAGAACGAACACTTCATGAGAGTAAATGTCTTCTCAATTGAATTTCTCTTCATACCTTCTTCCTTGGGAGAAAAGTTATACAGTATGTCATTTATGAATGTTTGAGGATAATTTTCAGTTCTCCTTTTAGTTTGGATTGAGGGTTCCTTTTTCAGCACTTTAGGCAACATTTCAACATGTTCAACTTTCATATTAACCTTCTTTTGGATCTTTTCACTTCCAGTAGTTGATGTCCCAACCTCATAGCCAATTCCACTCTTTCCCATGCAAGAGGGTCTTTGATCACTCAAGATTTTTCCAACCCCAACTAAACCACACTTCGCTCTTTCAAGTTGTTCTACATATGAGAATCTTCCAAACTGTATTTTCATCCATGATTCTTTTGGAATTGATTTACTCTCATATTTACTTCTAAGAGTAACAACTTCCTCCTCAAGACGCTCAGCAGTCGTGGATTTTTCTTCAAGTATATAGCTGAGGTCATTGATGACCTTTTCCTTCTCTTCAATTCTCAGCTTCAGATCCACTACATCATCATTGCATTCAATTTTTTTAGACATTACCTTAACAAATTCTTCTAGTTTTTCAATTTAAGAATCAAGTTGATAAACGTATTCAGTTGATTCTTCTACAATTGATTTCCACTTTTTGAAACTCTTACATTTAGTCTTAAGCATACTAACAGCATCTTTAAGTTGCATCGTGGGATCTGCACAAGTTTTCAACTATTTTTCTCCACCAGTATCTTCTGGAATTTCAACAGTGTCCATCATGGATGCAAGGTTCCTAGTATTGAATTCTGGTTCTTCTTCATCATATAATTCATTATCATCTTCTTCCTCTACATAGAAAAAACTATTCCGTTCCATTTAATTTCCTGATTTGAAGTCTCCCTATTTTAAAAACCTTCTCTGAGACTTCTTGAAGCTTTCATCTTCACTATCTTCAACATTGATGTTTCTTAAGCACTGAGCGGAAATGTGACCAACTTTTCCACAATGAAAACATGCGAGAGTTAACTTCCCTTTCAATTTACTTTTTCACTTCTAGAACTTCTTTGCAATGAGAGAAAGAATTTCTTTTTCTTATTCATCTTCACCACTACTATCATTTGTAATTTTTAGTTTATCCATGTCCTTACATTCCATTTCCTTTCTCACATAACTCGTATCATCTTCTGGTTTGATTCTCATTTCATTTGCTACCAAGAAGCTTAAAAGGTCATCTAGATAATGTTTTGAAAGATCTATTTTCTCATGGGATGATACCTTTGCATTGTACATGGGAGGAAGTCTTCTCAGTATTTTCATCACAATGTTGAAATCATTGATTTCTTCTCTTAGGCCTCGAATTTCTCCAACTACATCAGTGATTTGATTAAAGAAGCAGTCTGCATTCTCATCAGGATACATCTTCAAATCATCGAACATATTGTGCAGCAATTGTAGTTTTTCCTCCTACACATTGCTATATCCTTCATAAATATTCTAGAGTTTATCCCACATGGATTTTTCTGAGGTGAAATTCATAACATTTTGGTATATTTTATCAGAAAGGGATTCTGTGAGTGCATTTTGTGCATTAGCATCTACATCAAGAATTTTCCTGTCTGTGTCAGTCATAGCCAGGCATGTAGGATCAGTGACTTGTATTCCTTACACGGTAGAAAATAGAACGTACATTCCAAGAGATCTTAGATGAGATATCATTTTGTTCTTCTAGATCTGGAAATTAATTCCATTGAAGTGAGGGAATTCCTTGACATTGACCGCGTTTTCCATGACGACAAAGGAAAGATTCAACACCAGCAAACTTTACCCTCTGATACCTCTTGAAGGACCCTTTTTACACCCTGAGAGGGGAAGGGTGAATCAGGGTGAGAAGTTTTTCTTTTAACGTGATGGATCTTGTTCCCACATTGGTAGGAACATGTTGAACTTGTATGATGAAAAGGATCAGAAAGAAATAATTCACATGCACACAGAAGACACATCACTTTTTACTTGGTTCACCACTAAGGGCTACGTCCAAGGAGCATACACCAATAGGTTTTCGATCCTACCTAATTCCACTAAACTTCACTAGATGTGGGTTACATGGTTTCAGAAATAGTCACTCTATCCCAGGATCCCTACCTTTACAAAAGGTTCAGGGATAGCTCACAGCGTCCCTTGGGTCACTCCCGTTGACTCCCCCTGGATCACTGCCCTTGGTGAAGTCACACTCAGTGTAACGATGTGAAGGTCTCTTCATCATTGCAAGAGAATTCATCTTCTATTGTGTGTAGATGCTCTGTTGAAGACCCAATTTTACTTGTATACTAATCTCACTTTATACCGTAGATATCGGGCAATCTTCCAGCTTTCATGCAGCTCCAAAAAAATTGGCGTACTCCAACCTCTCCTGGCGTGCTTCTCCAAGACCAGCACACAAGTTTAAAAAATGGTGGGAAAGTCACTTGTGTGGTACAAATTTGGTGCGTATGTGTCACCAAACCACTTGCGTGACACAACCTCTTTCAACTCTAAACTTGCGCGACACTGCGCCTTTAACTCCCAAACCGCCTTGGTCGTGCAGCCAACAACCGGCATGCATCCTCTACCTGCACGACCAAACTACCACTTGCGCGACTCAACCACTTGCACAATGAGAGATTGAAAAATATCTATGTATTGAACGTCGTTGCAAATGAGGTGGAGTGGTCCCCTATTTTTAAGAAAACTGGACCCCCTGCGTGGTGGTGCGCAAGTGTCCTCACGTCACGCAAGTCCCGGCGCGCAGCTCCAACCGCCCTAGCCTCTGTCGCAGAAATCACATTTTTGACCCAACCAATACTTGCACGAATTACTTTACTTTTCCCTATTTTTAAGTTCTTATCATTAAGAACAACTGGCACGCATGTTTCCAAACCTCCTAGGAATCGTCGCGCAAGTCCTTTCTCAGCGCGCAGGTCACTTGCGCGACCATCCCAAAACCTGCGTGACCATTATCCCTTTTCCATTTTCCCATGTTCTTGATCTTTAAAAAAATATGGTGTGCATGTTCCCTCTCCTTCAAGTACACGGCACCACCTTCAATATTTTTGTCTTCGTGAACTGTATGATCACATTGCTGGTACACATTCTGAACTTCCACTGAGGATTGACAACAAACACAAACAGTAATCAAATTCATGTATATAAGACCATGGTTCCATCAAATGGGTGGATATATACTGTTTGGGTGAGTGTGTTCACCTAATATGGGTTTTTGAATGGTAATTTTGTTATTTAAGATGTCAAACCTTTTGAATGGAAAAGGGGATTATTTGAATTGTGTGATGTGCATGGGGGTTATTCCGTGAATTTGTGATGTGGAAGTGTTCTTTTCATGTGAAAATTATATTTTATGGATTTTTTATCATGTTTTAGAACAACATGGAATCCTGGGTAAGTAGTTGGGTGGACATGTACTAGTATGCTAGTGATCCTGTGGGGTTTGGCCATAGTTTCACATAGAATGTTTGGCTCCAAAAACACTACCTATAATATGGTAATTATTGTTGGGGACCACTAGGTAATGTTCATTTTCCATACAAGTAGACCATTCATGAGAACATATATATGTGATGGTTACATTCACAGAGATATGAGGAACCTGGTACCCACAACGTGCTAGTTCATATGGGTTATTTTCCAATTATTTGTGCTCACTTGATATTTTGTGCTTACTTTCGGCATACCGTATGATTGGCTGGAATATTTACCAGCATTTTGGTTTTATTTAAAATCTTCCATTTTTTAAAATATATAACTTGAAAACTATTTTTTAAGTTGCATCTTTTAGAAACAATCATAAGAATTTTCTAATTCAAAAAACATGGAATGGTTTTTGTTTTAAAATTTTTATCAAATGGAATATCATAGTGCTGTTATCCAATTAGGAATTGTCTCACACAGTACTTACATTATTGGGTGCATGTAGAGATGTTATTTTTATCATATGTTTGGTTACAACATTATGTGCCAGTGGTTCGAGTTTCTAGCGGTCCTTATTTGTGCGTTTATGGGGAGATGGAATGAGGGTGGTTCCCCCTTGACTTGTGGTGGTTATTGGAAATCCTTTTTTATTTTTTAAAATTTGTAATTGTTGTTTGACATTGTTTTAAATTGTGTAGTTCAGTTATGAAATTTTAAAAATGACTATTATTTTTGAAAATTCCATCTTTGGTTTATTGGATTTTTTTGCTATTTTATGTTTATAAACATGAGTAAATTCTTTAGCATTTTGTGTTTTTGATAGTCAAGCACTTGTTCCAACCTGTGGGAATTTGTAACACCTTTTGGGCCATGTAATGGGCTGGGTTTGGTGATGCTTTATTTGGAGACCAGATTCAGTTCGTGAATTGTTTTTCACTTTATTCATATATCTATGGTGGTTGATCTATAGTGTTTTTGAGATTAATTAGTGTAATCCCACATGGTGACTAATTAGATGACACTTTTTTTCTTTTACTAAGGGATTTATTTTAAATTCATTTGGGTGAATATTTTTTGGGATAACATGTATAGTTTCATGGATCCTTATATCCCATTCCATTGCAGGTTATTGAGGTCTATGGTGCTTGGAGGAATCCTAGAATAGAATTCGATAATAATTGTAGATTAATTATAGTAGAAATTGAATTTCAGAATGTGAACTATTTTTCATGTCATGATAATATGGACCATGTACCAAAAAGAATTTCATAACTTGGGTTTATATATCCATGTCGTATCATTCATGATTAATATCAAGGGTAATGATGTGAATACATTGGGGTTTGGACCCAATTAATCTATCTATTGAAACTCATTATGTGATTATAAATTTCACAACATGAATAGATCCAATGATTTATTGATTTTGATGAATTTTTCCATAGTTAATCTTTAACATCACCATTTCATGAAACTATTAACCCTTCATAATGTGATGTTATATTTTAAAAATTTTCTATAGAACATGTTGTGCACTAAATTTTCTATGAATCCATATTTATTTTCTTCAACCATTGGAAACCATATATTCTTCTTCAAATTATTTCAAGGCTCTGTCATCCCATACTTCCCATGCGTGAATCATGGTGATCCAAGATAATTTTTTTTTTGTTTCTTCTCTGATTAGACTTTTTCCTCTGATTCAATAATTCTATATTATGGGTGTTGACATATTTTGATCTTATAGAGTTATTTTTTCATGGTTTTCATGAGGTATTTTTAGAGATCTATGATTTCATTCTAGGAGAGGTAATTATAAATCTTCATTACATTTTAATATCTTTAGATGAACATTTAGAGGCTAAAGGATGAGGATTCACTAATTCTAATTATTTTTTTATTCTATCATGATTTAATCATTCTTTATCTCTTTTGGTGATGGTGGAATTTACCATAATAATAGTTAAACATAATTGATGAAGATAAACAGTTTATGGTCGTAGAGATTTAATATTTTCCAACCATTATAACAGTTTGAATCTTGATTTAATATATAATGTTTTATCTATGTTAGGTTTTTTTGGAACATTTTCTTTCTTATTGTTTGTAATGTTTAATATAAATAAAATGGTTAAATAATGAAATACATGTAATTTTGATTGTCAAAATATTTAAAGAGGTGTTTTAAAGAATCCATTATTTCTTATAATTTTATGGAAATAAAGTGATGATTAATGACTCAATAATTTATTTTTTAGAACATATTTTTATGGAACTGGATAATTAATATTAATATGAATGTTTATATTGGTCAGCATGTTATGGTGGCATATTAATGAGTTTTTTATCATTAATTATTTTTGAAACTATATGATATGATTCGAAGTATCTTTAAATAATTTATATCTTTTAATATGTCAATCATTAGTTTATATATTGATATAACTGGTGTTAGTTGCATCAATTTATCCATGATGGTAATAAAAAATTTTACTTAAGATTTTTTTTAGGAATAAGAGATCTAATTTTCTTGTCAACGTTCGATGCCCTGTTTTAGTGCCAATATGTTATTTTGACTATGTTTTGTATCATCCAAACATGATTTCTCTCAATTTGAATCTTGTTATGTGATATGATGTGATTCTATAATGGATGAATGATGATGATATATGGTCTTGGTGTCCTGAGATTGTAGATGTCGATCACTTTTATAAAAGTGGGATGCATATCTATATGAACAGTGGTGTCCAACATAGAACCAGATTTGAATGATTGGGATAAATGTGGGAAATATGATTTTTGTGTTTATGGATAGATTTGTTCTTGATAATTTTCAACATTAAAGGAAATAGGTCTAGTTTTCTTGCCTATGTGCATTAATATTTCCACTACATGAGGTGGCTGGTTGTATCTTTTTGATGACTCTATTTTATAGTAGCTTAGGATGTTTTATAGGGTACCCAGAAATATGAAATATCAATGATTAATAAATTATTAAACACATGGGGTTCATTCTGGTTGGTATTAAAGTGTTTGTAATAACGAGGATCCCCAGATTTGATGGATAATTTCATGAGTTCTTGGAAATAATGCATTGGTTAATGAAATTGGAATAGAGTAATGTAAATTAATTGTCAATGATGAAATTAATATAAATTTATGTGTAAAAAAGGATGAATTATTTCTAATGAAATTTCATGAATTTATTCTGTGGATATAGGAAATCTAGTTCATAGAAGTTTCACTCTAGTTTTAGATAGACAATAGCTCAACTAGAGAATAAAACATGTTTAATACCCATATTGTGGTTGGGGTCTATAATAGAGCCTATATGATTTTTTATTACATAATATTCCCAGCCCATGTCAGTAGGGAGACTGACACCTGGTCCTCTCTAGGAGGGTATTTCCATAATATCTAGGATCCTTTGGAACATATGGATTCATTTCCCCTCTTAACCCAACCTCTTCTCATTGTATTGTTTTTTTCATATCAACTATAGTAAAATTTTTCCATGTATATAGGTATAGAATTGTAATTTCTTCTCAGTATTTCACACAAAAGAACATCTAGATATATTATCTCATGGATTATTATTTGTTTTTCATGAATGGGACATGATGTATTGATGTATAAAACTCAATATAAGTGTTTTTTTTTTGTATCATAAAATCCACTAGATTACAATATATATATATCTAATGTAATGATTTGATGATGTGAGTAATGTGATGAATGATATGATATTTTATCTTAGAATCCTTCAAAATTTCTTTCTTTTAGAGAGATATGGCTCATTATTTTCTACATTTTGGAAGTGAAGAAACCAATCGATAAGTGGTAGTGATATTACTTCTTTTGATATTATATCATATGATCTATTTTATGTGATACTTGGTGAGGGATATCCATAGTGAGGTTCGGAATTTAGAAAATTTTATTAGCATAAGAGTTAGCATCATTTGTTATTCAAAGTTATTTAGTATTCTTTTTCTATATCTGGAATGATGGTATCTAGGGAGGATCCTTGAGAGTATTTATATTATTATAACCCTATATATATATATACCATTTATGTAAGTTGTAGTAGGTTAGTAAATTAATAATAAATTATAATCTTGATGGATGTTTATAATCTATTTATGTTTATGTATTGAATGTTAAGTTTTTCGTTTGTAGCATTTAGTTTTTAAACTGTTTCTCTATATTATTTCATTACATCCCTGTATTTAAAATATTTTACATTTATCATGACCTTGTTTTTTGGATGATTTTTTATCTCTCTAATTTTTAAAATATAATATTCTAATGACTCATATGTGTGTGTATGTTATACCCCCAATACAAGTCACTAACCTATGGTATATTGATGATCATAATTATATTCCAACTATCATTGTCATCTAATTAGGGGTACCATGGGGATTTGGGTTTATTGAAAGATATAGATCCATTAAACTTGGTTTAAACATTGTTTCATAAAATATGAGATCCAACCATGCAAGGCCATTGTTTTTATAAATTTTGGGTCCATGGATAGTGAGCTATTTTATTAAACCACGTAAAACCATGATAAACATTTAGAATCATTAAATAATTTAAATATACAAAAATTATCATCTCACTTTCCCCCTAAAACATGACCTCAAAACTCCCCAACACATATTCACATCACTCATGATAAAATATCCATTTTTCTTACAAATGAACACTAATCAATTCTTCTCTATGGTAGATTGTTTGATATTGATTGGATTATAATTTTGGGTAAGTCTCCTTCTCTGCATCCTCCTTCGTATTTATCCCCCCCCCACTCAAATTTTTCCTCCCTCTTCTGCTTTGTTTTTAATTTTCTCAATTCTAATTTTAGTTTCATTATTCAATTTATATTTCTCTTTATTATAAGGTCTATGATGTGGTTTTCTAGAATTCTTCATAATATTGACCCATATTTTGCATCATCTTCTAATTTTACAAGTTTTTTTATATAATTTTATGATTCTATAATTTTATTCTTTTTATTTGGTGTTTATATTGAATATATTTCAGTTTATAAATGGTAATTGGGTTTAATTATATTTATATAATAATTTTGCACAATATTTTTAAGGTGTTTCGACTAATTTTAATTTTTTTTATAGTTTTTGAAATTTATTATCACATTCCTTAAAGAATAAATTATATTTTTGGATGATAAGATATATGTAGTTATATATATATATATGTGTGTGTGTGTGTTTATATACTCACATAATGATATATAAATATATTCATTGATAAATATTTATAACTATATACATTTTTTTCATATCTATATAAGGTTTTAAATGGGTAGTTTTTGAATTTAAACATGATGTGTAAATTTGTTCATGGAAAAAAACAAATAGGGTACTAAAATGATTTTATTATCTTCTAATTAAATATTGGACATAATTCTTTATTTTTAAAATGACTTCAAGAAAACAATTTCATTTAATATGATCTTTATAATGGGTTTTTAAAATGTGGAATGGATTAAATTTTTATTCTTGATTTTGTGATATTATTTTTGATAAAATGAATTATTATTATATGAAATGTATTATGGTTGGAACATGGGAATCTATATCTAGTCGTTTCATTGAATGGGTGCTTCCATGGCCTTATTCAAGAGGATATATTGGTTCCCTTTTAATATATCCATTAGAGAATAGGGTTGAATTATTTTTTATCTCACATAATCATCTAGATTTCCATAAAGGGACTCTTGCTACCTTTCATACAAATATTCCATATCTCATCCAATGCATAATGGGTTATGTATATGATATTCTATGTTATATGGTTTCCACTATTTTTTAGGGATATAGATTTGATTATTCTTACATTATTTTAGTACCATTGTTTACGTCCACTACACATTAGTTATTATTTTTCCATGTTGTATTTATTTCATTGGTTTATATGTAATTTAATTAGTTAAAAATTTATTATTTATTTCTATTTTTAAAATCAATATAACGATTTGATTTCAACGAATTGTTAGCATGATTAAGGATTTGGATTTAAAATATTTAAACTGATTTGTTAAATAACTTTTTTATTCTAATATTTTTTGGAAATAACTGAAGGTGTATTTTTCTAAAATCACTAAAATTATATTTTAAAAAACATTATTTCAAAATAATTTTTATTATTTATTTTAAAAATGAAAAATTCATACATTTTTTGTTTTTACCTTTTGTGATTTGAGATTGCACCATACTCACAATAGTTAATGTTTATATGCCATGTTTCCTTAATTGTTCTAGTTCGATTCTGGGGACCTGATCTTAGATCAGAAGGAGTATGACAATGGGAACATGAGATATATTTTCCTACTTTGTTTTTAACTATTTATATTGTTTTATAAGTATCAGGAACATATTACAGTCATCTAGGTATTTTTTCTAGATTTTTTAAATGTTGAGGGATGTATGGATTAGTGGAGGGTGTTTATTCATCTTGATATTCATGGATTACAGATGGAAGGATTTATATTTAATTTATGAAATCTACTACTTCCATATAAATTATCTAAACTATTTATATTTATTTCTGTTTTTATGTGGTCATCTGAATTATGAAAATTTTAAGATGGTTTTCAGGTAGAGTTTCACTACTCATTAATTTTTCTTACATGGGAAAATCTAATCATTTTATCTTTTTGATGATTTATTATCACTAATCACCAGACCTTGGGGATATATAATTCCACTATGGTTAGTGGTGATCTAATTATGGTGTAAGTTTAGATGAATATCACTTTCAAATTTTAATAGAATCTTCCCTCATATGCGTACCATCAATGGTTCTGAATCAATCAATGCTTTGGTGGGATTATACACATCATTCACTATATACCAATAAATCTCATTGAATATGGTGGAATTAGGAAGAGATCATCAAGAGATAGAATTTGGTAGTGGGAATGGATCAGATACTAAAAAGAATCTCTATACTATTTTCCACTGAATATAATCTATAGTTATTCTCATTAAGCCACTAGTGTATTTAAATACATTATATAGTATGTATGGGTGAATATAAATTTCAATAATGATTATTGTTATGACACGTCCCTCGGGGCCCATGTCGTGACTACCCCAAGCCTTCCATCCATAAGACAGGGGCTGGCGACAAGCACCAAAAATGCGTATTGGCCGGTTTTTTACCTAAAATATTGTTTTTATCCAATTTAATTCCCCTAACATGTAAAAGTATAGAGAGCCAGTACGGGGTTGGTCCACAGGGAAGAAGTGGTGTATTTTTATGTTTCTTCAATTGAATTCACTTACATGAAGATGATTAATTTAAATACATTTTGTTGGTTCAGGGAACAATTCTCAAAAGGTAACTAGTTACTTGAGCTTTTCTAATTCACTACCTATTGTACATGAAACTGAAGATTACATAAAACCAAATTTTAATGAATAATGATGAACATGTGTTGGGGCTGGACATGTGTGGGACATTAAACCATATTACCTATTGTGTTTTATTGTTCATAATAATCGAAATTTCTTGGTTTCATATGTGTCGGAACTCCCTTGGTCCATTGAGTTATGATCAAGTTGTTAGAAATCAATTCCATGGTCTGGAAATTGATTTCCACTAAACCTATATTTAGGAACCACCATCTAAAAATGAAAATGGTATCCAATGGTCGTGGATATTTTTGTCATAATTTTCCCAAAGATCCCTAGAAACTCCATTCTTTTTCTTGATATGGGGTTACCGACAAAATAAACATGAAGGTGTTGGGAGAATTAGGTGAGATATTATGAATAAATAAAAGTGTAGAGAAAATTGTTTTAGGGAACCCACATTTTTCTCATCTGCAACAGAAGGGGGGTTTAGCTACTCATGATCTAAATAATAATAAAATTACTAAAATGTATTAGGGAATTCATTACAACAGAACTAGAAGAACAGTCATAATTATAATATTAAAAAAAACAAGTCACCATAGAAAATTGTCTCATTCTTCCTCCTCGTGACCTTTTTTCCAACCTCCTACACCTCCATGTTATCCCTCTCTTCTCCCAGCTCACCCCCAGGTCTTCCCAATCAAAAAGGTAATTTTCACAATTGTGCAAATTCAAGCATCAAAGGAAATACAAGGTCAATTAGTTGTTGTAATGTGGTAAAGAACAAGAAGAAGACATCGGTGGTCTGCATGGTTTGGGGAACAGTTTGGTAGACCGTGTGACATTCGTGCTGAAGATTCAGTCTCAAATCCTTCAGCCTCAGTGTTTTGGCACACAGTTTAATAAACCATCCTACAACCATGCACCAACTTCTATCTTGAATCTTTTAACAGCATGGTTTTCGTGGATGTCCCACATGGTTTGGTTAAGCCGTGTTCCAACAGTGCAGACCTTTATATCATTGGAATATCCTCCCGCACGGTTTGCACACATTTTGGATAATCGTGCAGCTATCGTACACGTCATCTTTACCTTTTATATTCCTCAAATTTTCATCCTTTATGTCAAGTGGTTGATCTGAGTGACTCCCTTCCAGCATAATCAAGGAAAATAGGGTCCTTATGCCTCCAATTCCATTCTGAATATCCAAAACTCATAAAATCAATGATTTATCCATTGCTGTCCAGAAAACATATCAAGATACATTAAAATTGTGAAACTCATGTATAACTATTCACAAAACCATTTTATATATATTAGACCATGTAGAAATTTATTATGCATAACAATGAATCAAACTCCCCCACACATGATTGGTTGTTTGTCCTCAAACAAAAGCATAGACAATCATAACCAAGGGGTCACCAAAGATATAGGTAGAAATATCATAGATTATACCAATTAGGTGAATATGAATTTTCAACTAATTACCATTAAAAATTATAGCATTTATATTTCATGCCATCTGAAGTCTATGAAGTTATCCAAAAATGTAGACTTAATCCAAAATAGTTAACCATTAATTTATAAATCAAATATTTATTAAAAGTGATTTTTCCCTTCTTCATTCAAAGAGACTGCCTACCTCCATTTACATCTCATTATACACTCAGATTAGCTAAACCTGGTTTTTGTCTTCTCCAAATGGCGGGCTATCACTTGTATAGGTCACACACCCTCATTGACTTGCGTCATTTGGAAAATGATTAATGGTCACCAAAATTATTGGGCATGCCTTTACATATCTCAATATATATTATTTTTCTTTGTAGTGGTGTGAGATACTAGCATAAAATTTGTCCCAATATTCTCATGTCAACAAATGATGATAATGTTTGAGAAAGTAAAGAGTTCATGAAATTAAGACCACGTAATAGCCACTGGTGTGGCAACAATAATTCCCAAAACCTCACCCTACCTTATGCACAATTCGACTTCCATTTTAATGGGTTTCTCAATTCAAATTACTCCATTACAAAAAATCATCGTTAAATGGACTTGTTTTTCTAAAATATTGGATAAATGATCCTTTTCAAGTATTATAGAGTTTATTAACATCACAAACTTGGTTCGAAAATCCGAAAATATGAGCCATTTTCAGAGATAATAGCCAAAGTTCAGTTTTAGGTAATTGGTATAAACCCATGACATCTTTAACAACAGTTTAGACACACATATGAAAATATTCTACCCTAAATACTTGGTCAATCAATCAATCAAAATGGTGTGCCAATTAAGGGTGCCCACTACCACACTTAAAACCGATCACGGTCCCCCATGAAGGTTAAAATGTTGAGAAGGGTGGGAAAAGTAGCATGAAAATGGAGGACCAAAAAACGAATGGAAAAAGTAACAACTGAAAAGCTCCCCTGATTGATGGAAAGTGTGATAAGTAGGTGGTGTGAGAGATCCCAATGAACGAAAAAGTGGCCAGTGTGGAACAAATGAAACGGCTACTGGAAAGTCAAAAGAACCATACATTTGAAGCAAAAAAAAGTAGTATGAGTAGTAGGAAAAGAAAATCACATCACAAAATTACACCAATGCATTCAAAAACATCACACCAGGTAAGACTGAACACGACAGTTAAAAGGCTCAAAAAAAGAAAGAATAAATAATGCAGGAAACATTACGTCATCAGGGAGCAGGTGGATCATCAAAGAAGGATCAAGTGCCAACATCCCAGACTGGATCGCTGGTTGGTGGAGAGAGGTCCACTGGATTAGTGGAAGCATAGGTAGTAGAAGGCCTGCCTGTCGAGGCACCAGTTCCTGACATATATTAAGAGGGTGGATGGTGGGGCACATCCTCAAATAGGGTGGGTGGCTGAAGATTGGCCAAGATATGGCCCTCCACTTCTATGCACCTCCTCTTCATCTTCCAATGGAACATCGAATATTGGTCCTGCTGCAATTTCCATAAGAGGTTTGGTTCAGCTTCTCGTGTTCCCTACAGGACTGGATAGGAAGGATATGGTGGGTGAAATAGAGGGGGCATGGAAGGATGTGAGGTGGCAGCCATAGAATCATGGGTCCCCTAGGATGTGGGGTGGTGGGGTGATATTGGCTCAGCAGGGCGATCCTCTGCATCTTGGTCCGCTAGTTGTGGAGTAGTTGGTTCAGCCCCGAGAACATCCCACAGTCGAAGTCGGACACCATCAGGCTCCATCATTCTAATCTTGCGGAGTAGAGTGATTTCAAAATAGGGCACTACCGGTAATTCCACAAACTCTGATGCATCATACTCAAGGTGCAGCTGATCCACCAATATTCTGATGAATGGGCCACCAAAAACATCCCCCCTTGGGCTTGGATAACATCTACCTAAAATATTGGGCATAGACGTAGGAATGATTGATGTTGTTTCAGATCACCATGGATTCCAAAATCAACTGGTCCTGATTGCTCATTGTGCCTTGGGTATCTGACCAAGCCGTAAAGAAAGTGGTGATGATTCGATGAAGGAACTAGTGGATAGGGTTAATAAATCTGGAGGCCTTGGTAGTCTGCGGGACGAATGGAGGCCCCATGGTAATAGTGGACCAGAAAATCCTGGTCGGGGTGGGATCCCACACAAAAGGTGTGAGGAAATACTCGTCACCCTGGACGTACTCATGGTTATATAATCCAATAAGGTTGAAAATTCACATAGCTAGAAGTTGTGCCCATGTTTCATGAGATGGAAAGTGATGCCATCAGTAGTCTCCATGGTAAAACCCTGGTCAGTTTCATTAAACCGCTCGCAACAATGGTTGGTGGCCCCAAATTCCAATACCATCTCTTTATAAATGGGTTGGTGAACCGCCAAGGCGTGAGTGAAATTTACCCAAACAATATACATTTGGAGTTCCTCCTTAATGCCCAATGATTCAAGGTGAGTTAGGTAAAACTCATGGTAAGGACTGACCTCACTGTTCAACATAGTCCGGTACCTTATAAGTTCCTCTCTTTTTTTGTAAATTTGGCATGTATTCCACGTGCGGACCTTGATCCAGAGGCCCAAGCACTTTTGTATGTTTACATTAAGGGTTTGGGTTGGGGTTTTTGGGCACCTACATTAGAAAACAAACATACAACATATATACTATCATGACAATTAGAGATAGTAATATGAAATTTCCAAAGTGCAAAACGTACAAATCCTGAGGTAAATACCTTTTTTTTGAAATTTAGGATTTGAAAACACATGATACGTGAAAATCATTGTTGCACGTGTGTGTGGTGAAAAATTAGTGGAAAAAAAGAGATGACATGGAGTGAACGACCAAGAACAAAAAAATAAGAAAAGAAAAGAAAATGGGAGTGGGGGAGGTTTCTTGGACAAATCCTAGGGAAAGAGCGGGGGAAAGAAAAGAAATGCAAAATAAATGGAAGGAAGAAAGAAAAGAGAAGAAAGGATGATACCTTAGAGGGAATCCTGACAAGAGAAGCTGTCTGGAGGAGATGATAAAAAAGAGAGGATGAGGTGGGTGGAACGTACAAGAGGAGCAGGGGGAGTGCATGGATAGAAGAAGGGGGGTAAAGAAATCCGGGTTTTATAAAAAAAATCAGGTTTTAAGCAGACGCACGGTTTGGGTGCAGGGTTTGAAAAACCATGCGCTAACCATGCGGAAACTACTAGAGTGAGGGTTTCAGGGTGCACGGTATACGCACGGTTTTACATAACCGTGTGCCAGTTGTTCACAAGACACTATCTTAGGGGGTCCAACGATAATGACCAATGAACGGATTGGAAAAACCATGTTCCAACCGTGCTGCTGGTTCTATGTGATAAATTCTTTTAACGTTTCCCCCTTTTAAACCAATAATTGACCCTTTTCATTAAAATATATTTCCACTTTTTATGATAAAAGTCATATTATGATTTTCCATAGAAAGTGAAAGACTCGCATTAAAAAAATTTCATATGATACCCCGACATGGAGTGTGAATCCACCACTATAACACATATGAATAGAAAATCACACTAGCATGTGGTCATAAGAACACTCGAGCAAACAATGCATTCGAGTAGAATATTTTTCAAAATGTCGGGTTACCTCCCGATCAGTGCTATGTTTTATGTCTCGAGCTCAACTTACCTGGGCCTTGAACTGCACCAATTTCATGGTGGAAACTGTTCCCATCATTTATTCCATGCTAAAGTACGGTTTCTTGCGCTGCCCATTAAATTTAAATGTTTGACCATCTACGCCTGCCACTTCCACCGCTCCGTGGTGAAAAAACAATTATCACTGCGAAGGGTCCTGACCAATGGGACATTATCATTCCTAGGAGAAGCATCGGTCAAGAGTTAAAAATTAAGTCTTTATCACCTGGCCAGAAGGACTTCTAGGAGATCATTCGGTCATTGACCGCCTTCTTTTTCTCCTTATACAGTGTCACAATCTCATAGGCCTCCCGCCTTATCACGTCATGCTCTGTTAATTAGAATTTTCTCTTTTCTTCTGTATCCTTTGGATCATAGTTAAGGGCCTTGATAGCCCAATAGTCATTATGCTCCATCTCCACTAGTATGTGACAGGGTTTCCATAGATTAATAGAAAAGGTGACATACCCATGGGTGTTTTGAAAGTTTTCTGGTAATTCCATAACACAACGTCCAATTTCTTGGACCAATCCTTTCTTGATGCGCCTACCTTTTTCTCTAGTATTTTCTTAAACTCTCGGTTTGACACCTCCAAATGACCACTAGATTGCGGGTGGTAGGGCGTCCCTTGGTTGTACTTGAACCCATACTTTATGATCACATTTCTCATAAGCGTGTTGTCAAAATGAGTATTGTGGTCACTAATAAACACTCGCGAGGTCCCAAATCGACTGAAAATATTTTTCGTGAGAAAAGTGACAACGACCTGAGCCATATTATGAGTCATTGACACTGCTTCCACCTATATGGATATGTCATCAACACATACTATAATGTACATGTGCTCAATTAATGGGGGAAACAGACCCATAAAGTTGATTCCCCACACATCAAAAAATTAAACATTAAGTATCGGGTGTTGTGGAATATTATAATGACAGACTACATTTCCTGTTTGTTGGCATCAATCAATGCAGGAGACAAATTTACGACTGTCCTTATGCATGGTCAGCCAGAAGAGTCCTGATTGTTATATTTTTTCAAATTTTCGATCTGGCCCATGATGTCCTCCTGCAGGAGAGGAGATTAAAAATTATAAAATACTTTGAGTTTGTTAATATGGGATGCAATGTCGGATTACCCCATCACCGCATGTGCAAAAAAGCAGGGCGTATTCCTATAAATACCTCTTTACCTCCAAAAATCATTCCTCTATTGGAATTTAATGTCTGGGTGGACAACTCCTATGGCTTATTAGTTTGCAAGATTAGAGAACCATCATCATGGTGTCACTCGGATGGAAAATAGTTTCTCATCGGGAAAGTCATCATTGATCTCACGGTCCTCTTATCTCTCTAATTGTGGCAGTTTCAGCCAGGAGAGGTTATCAGTCACCACATTCTCACTACCCTTTTTTACCTTGATTTCAAAATCAAACTCCTAGAGGTGCAACACCCAAATGATGTGAAGTGGTTTTGATTCCTTCTTGTTCGACAAATACTTTAGTGCAACATTGTCTTTGTAGACCAAAACTTTAGAAACCACTATGTATGAGCGGAATCTATCGAATGAATAAACCTCAAACAACATCTCTTTCTCAGTGGTGTTGTAATTCAACTGCACCTCATTTAATGATCAGCTTGCATAATAGATCATTCTGAGAATATGATCTAGTCATTGACCAAGCACTGCACCCACAACATAATCACACGTGTCCCACATAAGCTCAAACTACTCCTCCCGATTTGGAGAAATCATGATGGGTGCAGTGACCAGCTTTTCCCTCAAAATTTGGAAGGCTAAGACACATCTATCATCAAAATAAAAAATTTCATCTTTGGCCAGTATATTGGTTAAGGGATGGGCAATCTTGGAGAAGTCACAGATGAATTTTCAATAAAACCCACCATGCCCCAAAAATCTCTGAATCACACGGACTGATGTGGGAATGGGGAACTACAAGATAACCTCAATTTTAGCCGGATCCACCTGAATTCTTTGTATTGAGATCATATGTATTAAAATGATTCCATTTTGCACCATAACATGGCACTTCTCCCTATTCAAAACCATATTGGTATGCTCACATCGCAAAAGCACCATCTCCAGATTCATCAAACAAGTGTTAAATGACTTCTCGTATACCAAGAATTCATCCATGAGGACCTCTAGAATCTACTTCGCCATGTCATGGATGATGGATAACATGCACCTCTGAAAGTTTTCTGGTGTGTTGCACATTCCGAACGACATTCGGGGGTAGGCGAAGGTCCCATAAGGACAAGTAAAGGTAATCCTTTCCTAATCCTCCAAAGCGATAAAAATCTGGTTATATCCCAAATAACCATCTAAGAAATAGTTAAATTCATTCCCCTCCAATCATTCAAGCATCATATCCAAAAATGGGAGAGGTAAATAATCCATCCTAATTGCATCATTTAACATCCTGTAATCGACACAAACCTGCCATCCTGTAAATGTTCGGGTCGGGATGAGTTCATTTTTTTCATTGGTGATGACAGTGATGCCTCCCGATTTAAGCACAACCTGGGGAGGGATCACCCACGGGCTGTCTGAGATTGGGTATATAATACCAGCATCGAGTTATTTGATCACCTCCTTCTTGAAAACATCTTTCATGGGGGGGGGGGTTATTCCTCATTGTGGTTGGCGAGATGCTTTTCCCCCTTCCTCCATAAGTAAATTTTCGGTGCCGATAGTGGGGCTTATACCCTCAAGGTCAGCAACTATCTAGCTGATGGCATGTTTTCACCTTCGGAGGACTTCCAGAGGATCCTCTTCTTGATCTTTTGAGAGTGATGAATTTAGGCTCACGAGAAATGTATGTTCCTCTGCCAAATAATTGTACTTCAACAAGGAAGGGATAGGTTTAAAATAGAGATGGGGAGCCTTGATAATGGATGGTATGATAGGCTCAACCTTGGTTCACTCTAAAAAATCTAGACCAATTTCCCTTTTCCAGTATTGGCCACCTTTTCCTTCAATGAAGCTTACATCCTCGCGGTTTTCTTCAAAGTGGTCATCCTACAGAACAGATTATTTACTGAAAGAATAGGATTGCATATCATCTTCATCTAGGCCGAATCACTCAACCGTTGTTGAAAAAGCACAACAATCCTCTTTCTCCATCAATGAAACTTCTTTTTCCGCCTTTTGGACATGGTAAGAAACATCATCATCATCAATATGGAAGATCATATCTTCTTTTTGCACATCAATTAACAGCTTCTCGGATTCCATAAAAGGTCTTCCAAGAGTAAGGGATTCCTCTTGGCTTTCTTCTATATCAAGGATAAAATAATCTGCTGGCAGAATCATCTTTCCCACTTTAACTAATACGTCTTCCAACAGCCCCCCTGGGGTATTCAATAGAACAACAAACTAGTTGTAGTGCCACTTGGGTTGGCTTGAGATTGTTCATCCCTAGCTTCTTGAATACCCCAAAGAGAATTATATTAACACTCTCCCCCAAATCACAATGATCTCTTCCAAACTCACAAGGCCTGATAGTACATTGGATAGTAATGATTCCCGGATCTTGGAGATTAGAAGAGAGAGTATGTTGGAAAACTGTCGAGCATTCCATGGTCAAGGGAATGGTTCCCAAGTCTTCCATTTTTCTTTTTTTTAAAGGATTTTATTCATGAATATCATGTATGTGGGCATTTTACTTAATGCCTCGGCAAATGGGATGTTGATATGAATCTTCCGGAAGACTTCGATAAATTTAGTACATTGCTAGCCCAGCTTAGGTTGTTTCATTCTCGCTGATAAATGAAAGGGATGTTCATATGTTATGATCACTTATTTTCCCTTATCCTGTGGGACTTCCAGTTCTTTATCCTTCGCAAGTCTTGGGGAAGATTCCTTAGCTGCAACTTCTCCACCTGGGGATGTGGATTGCTTTTATATTGGGGAAACCCGACTCATAATGACCATTGGTGTCAGCTCCTTCCCACTGCATAGAGTAACAACATTTCCCTCCTCTAGTGGATTTTTCTCTGTGTTTCCCAGCAGTGTAAAATTCTTTCTATTGGAATGTTGATTGGAAAGATACCTAATCTAGTTCTTGAGGCTTTAGATTTATTCCTTCTAGTTTTGAAATTGTGTCTCAGCTATGGTAATGAATTTGGACATCATTTCCTTCATCCATGAGGGAGGTTCAAATTGAGTTTGTTGGGTGAAATGTGGGGGAGGTGGCTATCTAAATGGTTGAGCAGGATGAGGGTTTTGATACCCTTGTTGCTGATATGTGCCCTGATGAAATTGTTTACTCTGTTGCTACCTCAGGTACTGATTTTGGAATTGTTTTTTCCTATAACCAGGGGGTCCTTATTGTCGGGGCTGAGTATTTTTTTGTTGCTTCCCCCAACCTATATTTATATTTTTCTGCCACCATTGGTTCTGGTATTGAGGGTAGTTGTTGGTTCCTCTGTTCCGCACAACATAATTGACTTCACTGGTTGAAGCTCTCCCACTGGCCCCTATGCACTCACCCAAGGCATGGTTGTCAAGACAATTACCACACGCTGGTGGACTGGCAGTTCGAAAATGATATGGATGATTGAGATTAAAAGCGTCGATACTCTTTTAGACGACATCGAGTGGTGCCAAAAGCATGGTGGTGTCATCAATATTATGTGTGCCCCTTTCTATGTAACTCTTTCAGAATTCCATGGAAATATATTGGTTGACATGTGTTCTAACAATTCATATAGCTCTTCAGGGGACTTCCTCATGACTGTCCCTCCTATAACAACATCAACCAAGAACGTTTTTTCAGTAGTGATACCACCATAAAAAGTTTGGACTTACATCCAAAATGGAATTCCATGGTGTAGGAACTTCCTCATCATCTCCTTAAATTGTTCCCATGACTAATAAAACGATTCCGAGTCATGTTGTTGAACGTTATGAATTTGTTTTCATAAAGTGATCATCTTCAAAGGAGGGAAATATTTGGATAAAAAGGCATGGACCAATGCCTCCCAAGTAAGAATGGATCTCTGAGGGAGCCCCTTAATCTAGTCATTCGCCTTGTACCTTAATGAGAAGGGAAACAACCTTAGGCAGATTGCATCCTCGGATACTCCACGAAACTGGAAAGTGTAACAGATCTCAAAAAATGTTGGAGAGGTGAGAATTGGGGTCTTCGCTCAGAAAACCATCGAACTGCATATTATTTTGGATTAACTGCATTATCACCTACTTGATTTCAAAATGTTGGGAATTTAATGGTGGTCTGACTATTCTAGTGTCCATTCCCTGAATGGATGGTAGTCCATATTCCATAAAAGTCTAGCGTGGCGGCACTAGTTCCTAAGGTTCCTGGTGAATAAACTGATATTGATCCTATGGATAGTAAAAGTTCGAGTTCTGTGGAATATAGGGAGCCTACTCCCACGGAATATATTGTCTTTGCAGTGGCTACATGATCCCCGACGCATATTGAACTGGTGGCTGATGTTGGTTCCTCGGTTGGTATTCCATATAAGCCCTCAGTGGATTCAGAAGCTGATCATCCTCACCCCCCAGTGGTGGATTGTTTTCAATAAGAAATGTTTACCTAATGACTTGGACAACCTGCAGTTCTTCCTCTTGATACGACACAGGATCATCAGCGTTGTTGTCAGTAATAAGTGCACGACGTCTCCGGACAATGTTCTTTCGATTTTGGGGATATCGAGTGTATCTCTGATGACTCATCAATCTGGTAACAAGTGACTCAGCCACACATATACTACATTCCTACACAACACAGACAAAACACCCAGCATAAAAGGGAAAAAATAATGAAAAACAGAAATAAAATGAAGAAAGTAATTTTTGGATTTGTTTGGTTTTTTTAGAAAATTTTCAATTTTTTTATTTTTGCTAAATGATTCTATTTCATTTGAAAAAAACAACCACTGATTCCCCGACAACAGCACCAATAATTGGCCAACCCTTTACCTGAAATACTGTTTTCATCCAAATTAATTTCCCTAACTTGTACAAGTATAGAGAGACAGTACGTGGTCGGTCCATAGGGAAGCACTAGTGGAGTTTTATGTTTCATGAATTGAAGTGACTTATGCAAAGATAAAGAATTTAAATACATTTGGATGGTTCATGGAATAGATCTCAAAAGGTAACAGTTACTCGAGATTTTCTAATTCACATCCAATTTAACTAGAAACTGAAGATTACTTAAAACCAAATTTTAATGAATAAAGATGAAAATGTTCCACAGTTGGACATGTGTGGGATGATAAACATTATTTTCTATTGTATGGTATTGTTCACAATAAATCACGTTTCTGGGTTTCGTATGTGTCAGAACTCCCTTGGTCCCGTGAGTTCCTATCAAGTTGTTATAAATCAATCCATTGTTCTGAAAAATGATGTCTAATAACGCCAAATTTAGGAACCACCATATAGAAATGACAATATTATAAAATGTTCATGGATATTCTTGTCATAATTTACCCAAAGATCCATGGAAACTTAACTCTTGGTCGGATATTGGGTTTCCAGTGAAATAAGACAAGAATGTGTTGAGAGAATTAAGTAAGATATTATGAAAAAATACAAGAATAATGGTTTTAGTGAACCCACATTTTTTCCATCCCCAACAAAAGGGGGTTTAGCTAATCATGATATAAAGAGTAAGAAACTTACTAAAATGTATTAGTGAAATCATTACAGTAGAACTAGTATAAAAGTCGGAAGTACAAGATTACATTAACAAGTGCCCTGAGAAAATTGTCTTCTTATAGCTCCTCCTCTCCATTTTTCCAGCCTTCTCCTCCTCCTAGTTCTCCCACTCTTCCCCTGGATCACCCCCCAGGGTCTTCCCAGTCAAAAAGGGTCTTTTCCCAGTTTTCCAAAAGCAAGCATCAAAGGAAATCCCATGTCAAGGAGTTGTTTGTAAGAGGTAATGAAAAAGACAAATACTGTAGTGTTCTTCATAGTTTGGGTGCACGGTTTAGTAGACTGTGTGCTAGCCGTGCAGAAGCTTCTCTCTGAAATTATTTAGCCACACTGTTTGGGTGCACGGTTTGGTAAACCGTGTTCCAATTGGGCAGAAGCTTCTGTATTCAATCTTTGAACTGCATGGTTTTCATAGATGGCCCGCATAGTTTGGTAAAGCCATGTGCCAACTGTGCGGGCCTTTCTGTCATTGGAATCTCCTCCCACATAGTTTTCACACGATTTGGATAACTGTGCAGCTACCATGCAGGTCATCTCTGCCTTTGATATTTCTCAAATTTCCATCATTCATGTCAGGTGTTTGATCTGAGTGACTCTCTTCCATCATAATCAGGGGAAAAGGGCCCTTATGCCTCCAAATCCCTTCTAAATCTTGAAACTTCATATAATTCTTGATTTATCCTTTGGTGGCCAAAAAACCTATAAAGATACATTAACATTGTGAATCCCATGTAGAAACCATCCAAAACGTTTTTTATAGATATTATACCAAGTTGAAATGCCTTATTCACAATAGTGCATCATGTTTCCATATAATGGGAAGTCATTTTCTTTAAACCTGTACGAACACACAGACTAGAATGCAACATGATGCAACCACAAAGTGAACTGATGGAGTCAAAATAGTGCTGAATGTAAAGGGTAAGGATTAAAAACCCAACTGAAAATCACAAGTACAACTAAAATTTAAAATAAAACTGAAAATTGAAAAACATCTCACGGATCATCTACCAAGGATCCTACCTGAAGGGCAGGTACATGTCACGATCAGTGGTCCCTGATTTATGTCACGCCAAATGATCCACTTCGGAGTACTGTCCAGTCCTAGCACCCTCAGCCTCGATCAATGTTGTTCTTCATCTTCACAACACAGAAAAAGGTGCGGGCGTAGCCCGTGTAGGGTTGAGTTTGATTATACCCAGTAGGGACCCCGAGACCCCCATAGGTCTCATAGAGTTCACCTAAGTAAATACTACAATGCAAGTGATCAATCTCACAACATGAAGTAACAGACATGAACCCTACTTATGTATATTCCCATACATATACCAATGTTATCAAGATATACTAATCTCATACAAGAGGGAAGAATACTACAATGGTAACACCACAAAGGTAGACGTACCAAAAATATAATACCAGGAAGATAGACATACACATATGTAACATGCGAAGATAGAGGTATCACACAAGTAACACCATGAAGATAACACCATGAAGGTAGAAGTATGAAACATGTAACACCACAAATATAACACCACGAAGGTACAATTACCACACATGTAACACCATGAAAATAAAAGTACTACATAGGTAACACCACAGTCACAACACCAAGAAGGTTGAAGTACCACACAAGTAACACCACAAAGCTAGAAGTACCACACATGTGACACTATGAAGATAGAAGTACCACACAGGTAACACCACAATGGTAAAAGACTTAGCTCACACAATGTATAACATAAGTACAAAATTAAAGATGATTTGTCATAAGGCTAGATCATCTCATTCAGTTATGTTACACAGCTTCTCACCCACACAAGATTTGATATGTAACTAACCCTCACTAACCCACATAGGATCTGACCCACATAGGATCTGTATGTGCTGACCCACAAAGAATCGTTGAGTGATAACCCACAAAGGATCTGACCCACATAGGATTGGTATTCTCTGTCCCACATAGGATCTCTGAACGCTGACCCACATAGGATCTAATAGATGCTGACCCACACCGGATCTATGTTCTTTATTTACATTATAGCCACCCACTGGATTCCACACCCCTTGTGCGCTCGAGTTCCATAGAATCTTCACCTCGAGATTGTTTTTGTACCTCAACCGCCACTAATCTCCAAAAATAAGTAACACAAAGGACAACCATATCGTAAGGGTTCAAACACGATAGACACTGCGTCAATCGGATGCCCAGTCTATGAGTTATAATCATTTTTGTTCCGAGGCCCCAGTTGGATTCAGGTCTGATCCCACCCAATCGTACTCCAACGGTCTACAGAACCCAAGTGGAGTAAACCAAAAGGAATGTATCTATCCACAGATCTCCAATCCAAAGACGGTTCATGAAATGGACGTCTGGTACACATGATATGGCCCTTTATGTGTTTCTGGGTTTGGTTGGGACCAGATCCAGTCTGACCTGGTCATAACAACCTGTCCAGAGTTCGACCCGACAGGGCTGGGCTGTGGTGGGCTCATCCCACTCGGACATAGTCCGGTCCGTCCTGCATGGTGGGTGTGGCCTGGTATGCAAGTGGGCGGCATGTAATTGGTGGAAAACAAGGGTGTTCTAGCCCAAATAGGGAAGCCCGGAAAGGGATGACCCAGCTCACGTGGGGCAGTGACCTGTAACGGTGGGGGCCTGGACTAAGTGAATCGACAATATGGGGTGGCTTCTTGGTCTGAGAGGCAGTGAACCGCTGGGGAGGTGGCCCGGTCCAAGGCTGGCGGCCCGACATGAGGGCGGCTGCCTAGCTCTGAGGGTGGCGACCAACACAAAGGCTGGTGGCCCGGCGTGAGGGCAGCGGGCTGGCACAGAGGGTGGTGGCCTATTCCGAAGGTGGTGACCCGACGTTAAGGCGACGACCCGGCTCTGAGGATGGAATCCTTCTCTGATAGTGGTATCCCGATCGAGGGAGACAACACGATAGATGGCGGAGACCCATCCCAGGGCAGCGACCAGCTGGGGGCGGTGGTCATGCTGATGTAGGTGGCGCTTTTCTGTCTGACGTAGTGGGGGTGATGTAACCCCCGGGAATATATGATTCCCAAACAACCCGGTGAACTTTCGGTTGGCGATGCAGCGACGCCACTTGGTCACTACGGACCCACCAAAGGCAGTTTCTACCTCCACTACAGCTTCGTTCGTGGCATCCATTTGCCGGCGACATGATGGTCACACCACCTCCATCCCATCGATCGTCCGTTATGTAGGACGCCTCCTCCGTTCGCCTCGACTAACAAGCCGTGGCCCTTCTCTTGCGGCGAGCGTCGACGTGAATGTGGTCTTCCAAGGTGAAGAAGGATATAAAGATATGGGAGGGTTGGGGTCGGGTTTGTTAGGCCCCCCTCCCAAATTAGCTCATTTTATGATGAATATTAAGGGAATTCTATATAAAAAAATTTAATTAAACACATGATTGACCCCACAATATTCCCAGCAATAACCACCTGCAAAGACCAATGAATCGCGGATCAACCCGTTAGTCGGTTGACCCATGTTCTTTGGGTAAATTTATGAATTGGGAAGAGGGAATCCAAATTCACAATGAGAATAAAAATAACCCAAAAACTAATGAATGATGGAGAAAATACCTTCGTGTAGGAATTTGATCAGTGTTTGTCGTTCCCCGCAACTATCCTACAATGACGTTGCTCGACCATTGATCTCCTGTTCAGGGTTTCGGTGTCTCTCATTACCACTCACTGAAACCGGATCTGTCCTAAAACATTTTGGAATCTCAGAACATTGTCAGCACTTCACATATTGGTGAATTTTTCTGATACCTCTCCCAAAGCTCTATATAAATAAGAGAGTTGGAGAGTAGGTAACAACGTTGAGAATTAATGGAGGATCATTAATTAAGAACCTTCCAAATTCCCCAATGTTGCTATTACATATAATTTAAAGGATAAGCCATTTATTTCCTTGAAACGTCGCTGGTCCTACATTACCTCATGTTCGTTGGTGGAAAATAATGAAAATAAAATTACAATGATATTTTATTTATTTATTTTAAAGAGTCAAAAAATCTTACATTTTCTCCAAAACTACTCCAGTGGAAGTGATGTCTCCCTTAATCGAATCCTAGCGCTGTTGATTTAATGGTGAACTTTCTTTTTTTATCCAATCTCGGGTTCAAATTTTAGAAACCACTGCTCACACGTTTTCTCAATGTACCCAATACAATGTTCAATAAATTATTAACATTCACTGTCATCCCTCACTGGTCAAGGGTATGCTTTACTTAATGATAACACTCCCCAAATAACTCAACGGTTCTCATTGATTTTCAATCCAGGTTACCATTTAGATGTTATGTATTTTAGCAATTAAATAATTGTTACATAATTATTTTATTTACGGCAAAAAACTAACTTAAACTTCTGTCCCTTTTCCGACCAATGTTGGTATTTTATTGATGAATGCATTCCATCACAAGCCCATTGGCGGTATCAAATATTTAATTTGAGTCATAGTTTGTGAGTTATAATCATTTGAAACATATATTAACTTTATTTAATTATTTTATTTATAGTTATTCCATTTTTTGGTTTTCTCACATGAGGCCTATGCCAACCAAACATAAGTCACGCCTAGGGTAAACCCGGCATCATGAATGCAACTGTGCCCTATAATTTTTGATCTAGGGAACAATTTTATATTTATTCAACTTTTTTAAGAAAAATGCCTATGCACCCTAATTAATGGCCATAAATAATTTGACGGATCATTCTTGGCACACCGAGCCTCAGAATCATGCACCATCAGATTTCCCGACCTCAAAACAATCCCAAATAATTTTAAAAAAATTATATGGAATTTTCGGGCCTTTATATTCTCCCCAACTTAGGGACTTTTTTCCTCTATATACAAAACAAAGGAAAATGAACAAAAAGCGGGTATTAAGCATGAATATGAGCCTTCCGCAACCATGTATTGTCCTAATGGTTCCAATGATACCGGTGAATGTTCACTAGAGGTATTGATTTCCCATGATTGACCCACTAATATCGATCCTCAGTCTCTACTAAAACCTCTGTAAATGTCACCCTATCATCAATTCCCATCTCGCCCTAGTTGATTACATGTGATTGATCATGCACGCATCTCCTTGGCTGTGACACATGGAAAAAATTATGCACCTGGTGCATCTGTTGGGGAAGCGATATACGGTATGCCACCTTGTCCACACTACTGTGAATCTTGAATGGTCAGATTATCCTCGATGATAGCTTGCCTCCCTGGCCAAACCTCCACAATCCTCATCAGGGTGAGATATGTAGGAAGATATAGTCTCCCTCCTCGAACTCCAAGGATCTCTATCTCCTGTCAGCATATTACATCTTTCTGCTCTGTATAGTCTTCATTTTCTGAAAAGTGAGGCATCATGATACAAACACTTCCACTATATTCTTAATATCTATCCACCAATACTGATTCCAGAGGTCTTGGTACATCTACTTCACTCAAGGATCTACCATTAATGGGGATGTATAGATATTTTTCTAGATGTCCTCCCAAAGAGTCACTGGAACCATGGCACATTCTCTGAAGAGGATAATGTTTTCCCCACATTCAGGAAATCTTTCAGGAACCCATCCTAAGGATATCTGAGCACGTTGGGCTTTTCAAGAAACACATCAAGTTGTGCATCTTGAAATTGTTGATGATTTGGGGGACTTAATGTCCTAGACTTGAGGTATGATGTTCTATCTTTATCGATAAAAGTTTTATGATGAGCGACTAGCTGCTCTAACACCTCACTCTGAAGCTATAGACCAGAACACATACTGAGTGTGTCTTATACCACATTCCCCATCCCAGGAGTATAGAATATCTCAATGTTATAGTTTTGTATGAACTCTAGACATGGTCACTGTTTCAGATCCTGAAAGTTCTGCTAAAACTTTTCCATCCACAAGGAAGGATCCCCCATCATTGTTAATGTTTTCAATGGTGCTTCTACCCTTGAGAATTAGGGATCAAAACTCTTGTAGTAACCATCCAAAGCAGAAGAACCTCCCCCTTCAGGGTGGTAATCTAGGAAGCATCTTTTGAAAAGATGTGCACACACTCTGAAACTCTTGTTGGGAACTGAAAAGTCAAAACTCATGATTCCACCAGTGTGAGGCTGGTCGACTCAAGAGGGGTCGATTTCATCCTCATATGCATGAGTTTATCATATGATAACTGTGTTTAATTTTTTACTGAACAAGGAAAACTCCATTCTAATGTTGTAGATGAACCACAACATTTTTTCTTAATATAGTAAATCTATGATTGAACTGTGGATTTACATTCCTAACCAAATATACATCGTAAGGAATCAACACTTCCAAAAATAGGTTACAAATGAAACTCTCATCTCAAGGGTTAGATCACACCATCAGAATAAGTGTTATTATCGAGTCGCCTCCCAATGGAATCTCCAAACATAAGGGACAAGTCAACAATTTAACCAAAAAATCTAGGTATTGACCAAGATTCAGGGAATAAAGGAACAATTAGTTCTTATGACTATTAATATAGAAGCTAGTAGTGAACATAGACTATACCTATATTCATTAATGGAGTCCTTGGGTCACACCCATTGACCAGATGAAGCTACTCCCTTCCCTTGTCATTGATCTCCCTGACCCTGGTGGGGATCACATTGGGGTGGTGGTTGTAACTTGTAAAAATGTGTACAACCTCTTGCAACTCAACTAGATCCTATACCAAGGATGGTTCCCCATCCAATTTATCTATTGCTATAACTTCCTCATTTTGAATAATTTTACATTACCATTTATCGAAGATTGGCATTAGTTTCTGCCTTCCACAATGCTCACAGTCACTGGCTGTATTTGATCAGCCAAAGAACATTCTACATCAATGGTTCTCTTTAGAACCCTATCATAAGTAGGAATTAATAGAGGAATAATGATGGATTAGATGTCCCTAAACACACGTTTCATGGAGGTTCGTGCCCTAAAGCAATGATCATAATGTATTCATCGAGTACCAGTATTGGTCAGTATGCCTCAATGAAGACTCACCTACCGACATGTCATCTTAGTGAAACTATAGAAGCTCAAGGTAACTCTCATCCATTAGATCTTTATGGAAAGATACTGAATTCATTGAGGAATTTTTACAAGATTGTCCAAAAGAAAGTAACCTCTTCGCAAGATCATGTTAACCTAAACCATGTCACCATTCTACTCAGACACGTAAAAGGCTCTCTACCAGGACCAACATCAGATCGAATAGTGCCTTGGATATATGGAAATTGGGACACATCCTCAAGACAGTCCTCAACTGCCTATGAGTCGGGCACACCATGGAAACTGAAGGGTGTCTGATACTGAAACATGGTTATGGAACTAAGCCTACATGTATCCTATACTAGTACCGCTGGTGGTATCTTTTTTCCAAT
This sequence comes from Viscum album, assembly GCA_963277665.1. NCBI lineage: Eukaryota > Viridiplantae > Streptophyta > Magnoliopsida > Santalales > Viscaceae > Viscum > Viscum album. The sequence continues at coordinate 1,142,104,741 of OY728166.1, forward strand.
GAGGATTGATGTAGATAGCACACTATCTGAATGTACTATCTAAGGAAACTGTCCATGTATCAAAGCCTCATCACCATGTGGACCAACCTCATAGTCACACACTAATAAAGAATACTATCTAGGATCACCATCAAATCTGTAGGTGCCCCAAATATGCAAAAAATGCTTGCCACAGCCTCCTGCCAGTCCTCAAATGTCTACGGATCTGTCTCGCCTTGAAACACTAGAGGCCTCTACTACTAAAACTCATGCAACACGATATTTTGATTTGAACCATCGACCAGTGCGTTTAATGGTAACTACTTCCCAATGGGTGGTGGTGGTGCTGGTAAACCCCATGATGTTCCCAACACGGTAAGAGGTCCCTGCACCAGATCCTCGTCACTCGGTGGGCCATCATCGTTTACTCATTCTAGAATCCTAGATGGATGCCTACATGGAAACATCATGATAAGAAGTTATGTGTGACAAGATCAATAAGTTATATATTGTGTGATGGCTCTAGAGATCACGAGAAAAACATTTTTGAAACACATGAAATTAGTGTATCCATCTACTGAGTCTGAAATCCAAATTTAGGGTCTGGGTGTATGGATACGCCGGCCTCCACACTAACAATGGATTCCCCAAACTAAAAACCACACTAATAACTCTTAACAATATTTCCACATAGAAACAATTAGAGTCCTAGTTCTTTGGTAGAACTGAATCCTCTGATACCACTTTGCCACGACCCGTCCCTCGGGGCCCGTGTTGTGACTACCCCAAACCCACCTGTCATAGGCCAGAGGCTGGTGAATAGAACCAGAAAGGCATATCACTATAATGTGATGGAATTTCCATTAAACCTATACAAACACACAGAATAGACCACAACATGATGAATCCATGAAGTAATCTAATGTAGTAAAAAGTGTGCTAAAAATAAAGGTTTCGGAATAAAAACCCAAATGAAAAAAACAAGTACAACTTAAAGTAAAAATACAACTAAAAAATAAAAAATATCTCATGGATCATCAACTAAGGATACTAAATGGAGGTTTGGTATAACTCATGATCAGTAGTCCCTGTGTCATGTCATGCCAAATTATCCAACTCTAAGTACCATCTAGTCATGGCTCCCTCAGCCTCGATCAATGTTTTCCATCATCTGCACAAGACACAACAAGGTGTGGGCGTACTCCATGCACGAGTGAGTATAATGATACTTAGTAGGGACCTAGAGACCCCTGTAGTTCTCCTAGAGTTTGACAGTGGAAATACCACAGAGCAAGAACTCAATCTCAAAGCATGAAACAATACACATGGGATCTACTTAGGTATACTTCCATACATATACCTATGTTATCAAGAAATACTAATCTCATACACGAGGGAAGTATACCACAAAGGTAACACCATGAAGGTAGATGTACCAAACAGATAATACCACGATGATAGAAGTACACACAGGTAACACATGAAGATAGAAGTACCACACATGTTACACCACAATGATAACACCATGAAGGTAGAAGTATCACAAGGTAACACCACGAAGATGACACCACGAAGGTAGAAGTACCACACAGGTAACACCACGAAGATAGAAGTATCACACACATAACACAATGAAGATAACACCACAAAGGTACATGTACCACATTTGTAACACCATAATACAAGTAGTACCAAACATGTAACTCTTCGGAAATAGAAGTACCACACAGGTAACACCACAAAGGTAAAAGACTTAGCTCACACTAGTTATAAAATAATTAAATAAGTACAGATGATTAGTAATAAGGAAAGATAATCTTATTCTGTTAAGTAGCACTGCTTCTTACCCACACATGATTGATATGTATGTAACCACCTCTGACATTTATAGGATCTAACCCACAAATGATTGGTATGCTGTGACCCACGTAGAATCACAGAGTGTTGACCCACATAGGATCATTCCCACATAGGATCATTATGCACTAATCCACACATGATCATTTACCGCTGACCCAGATAATATCTATTATTTCTCACCCACACAGGATCAATGTTCATTTTTCACTTTACAACCAGACACTGGATTCCTCTCACTAGGTGCGGTCGAGATTCATATAATCTTCCCCTCGAGATATCATTCGTAACTCGACTGCCACTAAGCTCCACAAACGAGTAACCCAAAGGACCTCCATGTCACAAGGGATCTAACACGACATACAATGCTTCAATAGGACGCCCGATCTGTGAGTTATAAGAATTTTCGTTCTGAGGGCGCTATTGGATTCACGTCTAATACAACCCGAACATACTCCAACTATCTACGAAACTAAAGTGGAGTACACCAAAAGTACTGCTTCGATTCATGGAACCCAATGTCATAGACAGTTCGTCAAATGGACCTCTGGTACTCATGATTTGTCCCTTTAAGTGTTTTTAGGTCTGGTTGGGCTCAGATCCAGTCTGACCTGGTAGGATCGACCTGTCCTGAGTTCAACTCAGCCTGTCTAGGCCACAGTGGGATCAGCCCGCTGGGTCACGGTCGGGTCCATCCTGCAAGTGGGGTGCGACCAGGCCCACAATGGCGGGGGCCTGCAATGTGCAGACCGCAAGGGAAGCCTGGCCCGAATAGGGTGGCCCGCAATGGGGAGGTCCGACTCATGTGGGGTGGTACATGCTTGGATGGAGGCCTACGAGGGAAGTGGAACGATCCATGGGTGGTGACCTATAAGGTTGGCATCTTGGTCTAAGGGAAGTAGCTACTGGGGAGGTAGCCCGGTCCAAGGGCTATGACTCAGTGTGAGGGAGGCGACCGACTCTGAGGGCGGTGTCCCGGCGTCCAAGCGGTAGCTCAGCTTCGAGGAAGACATCATACTCTGATAGTAGCATCTCATTAAATAAATGCGACCCAGTTAAGGGAAGTGGCATGTCCGAGTGTGGTCGTCCAACTGGGGGCGACGACCCGGTTGATGGCAGTGGCCGAGCTGGGGGTGTAACACCTCAGTCTCTTAGATTCCCGAATGGCCGGAAGTTCATTCGATTGGCGATGCGGTAGCACTGCTTGGTTTTTTTTGGACCCACCAGAGGTGGTTTCAGACTCTTCCACGGCATTGGCTGTGGAAACTTTTTTCTGACGGCGCAACGGTCATACTGCCTCCCTTTCTGCGGTCGGCCGTTATTTCAGCCACCTCATACATTTGTCGCAGCTAAATGGCCTCCACCCTCCTCTTGCGGTGCACGTCGATGTGCTCCCAGTCTTCCAAGGTGGCACAAGGAATGAATGATAGCAGAGGGTTCGGGAATAGTTTTCTGGGCCTGCTCCCTCCTCGTACACTCATTTTATGGAGGATATTAAGGGACTTCAATAAACAACTGAATTAAACACAAGATTGACCCCACAAAATTTCCCACAAATAACCTGACACAAAAAAGTATGAAACAAATGTCATCCCATTAGTCGGCTTCCCCACATTTTTCATGTAATTTATGGAATGGGGAAGAGGGAATCAATAATTCACACCAAATATAAAAATAACCCCTACCTAAATAATGACGGAGAAACTCCCTTGGTAGGTGAAGTGAGTCGGTGTTTGTTGTCCCCTGTCACTAGCCTACAATGATGTTTCTCGATGGTCAATCTATGGTTTAGTGATTCGGTGTCCCTTGACACCGCTCGCTGGAACTGGCTCTGTCCTCCAACGGCTTGGTGCCTCAACACTTTTTCAGCACTTCACTTCTTGGGGAAGCATTCTGATACCTCTCCCCATGCACCATATAAATAGGAGTGTGGGAGAGTAGGTAACAACATTGACAATTATTGGGGGATCATTAATTAAGAACGTTTCTAATTCCCTAACTCTATGGTTACTTAAGATGTAATGGTCAAGCTATTTATTTTCTTGACACATCACTAGTCCCACATTGCCGCATGTCCATTGGTGGAAAATAATGAAAATAAAATATCAAATTTATTTTATTTATTTCTTTTAACAAGTCCCAAAATCTAACTTTTTCTCTAGAACTACTGCGGTCGATGTGATGTCTCCATTATGAAAATCCTAGCACTGCGGATTTAACAGTTCCCTCATAATTTTTATCTGTGAACTGGTTCAAAAGTTAGAAAATTATGATTTCACGATTACTGAATGTACCCAAAAAAATTTGAATAAATTATTAACGTTCAATGATAACCATCATGGGTCGAGATTAGGATCCTCCTAAAAAAACCCCTATGAACTCAACATTTGTCTCGAATTTTCAATATGAGTTACCATTTAGAATTTATGGATTCTGAAAATAAAATAATTGTTACATAATTGTTGTATTTACGGTCAAAAACTAACATCCACTTTTGGCCTTTCTCTGAAAAATGTTACTATTTTAAAAAGAAATCATTCCCTCACTAGCCGAGCGGTGGTCTCAAATTTTTAATACGACTCATCATTTGTGAGTTTTAAGAATTTGAAAAACAAAATAACTTCATGTAATTATTTTATTTACAGTTATTCCATTTTTTTATTTTATCACAGGATTCGTACGCCGACCAAACAAAAGTTGCGCTTAGGGTAAAACCGACACCATAAAAGCCACAGTGCCCTCAAAATTCTTGATCCATGCTACCGGTTAAGATTTATTACACCTTTTAATAAAAATTTCATAGGCATGCTAATTAATGCTTAAAAAGACTTCAACGGATCATTCGGGGAAATCTGGGCCTTAGAATCACGCGACATTAGATTTCACAGCCTCGAAACAATCCCAAATAATTTAAAAAAATTATATATAATTTATGGTTCTTTATACTCTCCCCAACTTTGGGCCTTCCATCCATGAAATCCAAAACAAAGGAAAATAACACAAAATAGGGTACCGAGAATGAATCTAATCCTCCCGTTCCCATTTGATATCCTAAAGGTTCCCATTCATCCATCGAACACGCACTAGAGGTATTGATCGGCAACAAAGGACCGGCTCCTGTTGATCTTCAATCTCTACTGGAAACTCCATTAACGCTGCCTCATCGTCAATTTCCTGCTCTGCGTATTCGATAACATTCAATGGATCATACTTGCATATCCTCAACCATGTCCCATGGAAAACATTTGGTACCCAATGCATATGTGGGGGAAGAGAAAGATGGTGTACCACCTCGTCCACTCTGCTGTGAATCTAGAATGTTCTGATGAACCTCATAGATAGCTTCCCTCCTCATCCAAACATCCAGAACCTTCATTGAGGTTAGACCTGTAGGAATACTTGGCCTCCCTCATCGAACTCCAAGGATCTCTATCTCATGTCGGTATAATACTTTTGATAGCACTGTGCAGTTTTCACTTGCTAAATATCGAAGCATCATGATACAAACTCTACAAGTTCATCCTTTACAACTGGCCACTAGTACTGATTTCATAGGTCTTGGTACATCCTCATCACTCTAAGATGTACCATTAAAGGGTATGTATGGATCTCTCTCAAGACCTCTTCCCAAATCTCCACTGGAACAATGGTATTTCTTCTATAGAGGATGGAATGCTCTCCACCTTCAAAAAACCATTCAGGAAACTGTCCTAAGGATATATGAGTATGTTGGGCTTTGAAGTAAACATTTCAAGATGTGCCGCCCAAATTCACTGATGAATTGGGGGACTTCCAGTCATAGACAGGAGGTGATATGTTCTATCTTTATCCATGATTGATATGTGCTATGCGAATAGCTGCTCTGGCACATCCCTCAGAAGATGTAGACCAGACCTCCTGCTGAGTGTGTCTGATACCATGTTCCTCTTCCCAAAATTATAGAGTATCTCAATGTCATAGACCTAGATGAAATCTATAAATGGTCACTGTTTCATCTCCTGAAAGCTCTCTTGACACTTCTCCATCCACAGGGAAGGCTCCCCCATCATCATTAAAGCTGTCAAGGGTTCTGCTAACCAAGAGAAGTATGGTTAAAATCTGTAGTGGTAAATAGAAAAAGTATAATTCCCACTCCATTCAGGGTGGTAATCCTAGAAACATATTTTGAAAAGATGTCCACACACATTACCACTCTTGTTGGGAACTGAAAAATGAAAACTCATGCTTCCATAAGGGTAAGGCTGGTCGACTAAAGAGTGATCAGTTTCACCCTCCTATGCATGAGTTTATCATGTGATACATGGGTTTCATTTGTCACTGACCATGTTAAATCCCATTCCAATGTTGTAGATAAACAATAACCTTATTTCTTAATACATTCAATCTGAGTATGAACTGTGGATGTACATTCAATACCCAAACTAACATCATAAGGCCTCAATGCTTCCAATAATAGATTCCAACTATAACTCTAGCCTCATGGGTCAGATCAAACCATCAGCATAAGTGTGATTATCAAGTCTCCTCCCAATGTTATGTCTAGATATAAGGGTCAAGTAAATAGTTTAACTGAAAACTCTAGGTCTTTACCAAGATTCTGAGAAAGAATGAATTATTAGTTCTTATGTCTATTAATACGTCAACTTGTAGTAAACACTGACTATACCTATATTCATTCCTTTAGTCCTTGGGTCACACTCTTTGACTACATGCAGCTACTCCCTTCTCCTGTCCCCATGCTCTGTGACCCTGGTGGGGAACGCATTGGGGATGTGTTTGTAACATGTCAAAATGTGTACTACCCCTTACTACTCCCCACGATACTCTTCCACATCTGATGCCAAGAAACTTCATCTATCCCCATAACATCCTCTTTCTGAAAAAATTTACTCACCCAAATCTCTGAGACTGGTGTTAGTTTACAGCTTTCACAATGCTAACATTCACTAGATGTATTAGATTGTCTAAAAAATTAAACAACAATAGTTCTCTCTAGAACCCTAACATATGTTGGAATGCACATAGGAATAATGCCGGATTGGATGTCCCTAAACACACCTATCTTGGTGGTCCGTTCCCTGAAGCATTGATCGTACTGTATTCATCAAGTAACTGGAATGGTCAGTATGCCTTGATGAATAATCAGCTACCGACATGTCATCCTTCTGAAGCTATAAAAGCTCTTGGGAACTCTCATCCCATAGATATTTATGGAAAGATACAACATTCTTGGAAGATGGTTCTCAAGATTTTACACAGAAAATTCACCTATTTTCATGATCAGGTAAACCTCAACCCTGCCATCATTCTGTTGAGCCACATAGAAGGCTCTCTACGAGGACATCCATCTGATCGAATGGTTCCCTGAATAGATGGAAAATGGGCCACCACTTTATGACTGTCCTTAGATACCTATGAGTAGTGATCACCTCAGAACCTGAGGGGAAACTGATACAAAAACATGTTTTCTCAACTAAGCCGACATGTGTATTTACTGGTACCTCTAGTTGTAACTGCTGGCCAAAGAGCAGTAATATAGCAAGCACACTATCCAAATGTACCATCTCAAGAAATGGTCCATGTATCTAAGGATCATCACCACATGGTCCATCCTCATGGTCACACACTAATAAATACTAGCATCTAGGATCACCAACTAATCTGCTGGTGTCCCAAATATGAGGAAAATATAGACACATCTTTTAGCCAGTGCTCAACTGCCTGGGGATCTATCTCACATCGAAACCTTAGAGGCCCCCGCCGCTGAAACTCATGCATCCCGCTCAGTCGAAATACACTGTCTTCCAGTATGACTGGCGGTAATTTCTGCCCAATAGGTTGTGGTGCTGCTGGTAAACCACCTGAAGGTGACAACAGGGAAAGAGGGCCAGGCACTAGAGCCTCGTCACCCGGTGGGACATCATCGTGTACTCTCTCAGGAATCCTAGATGGATGTCTACATGGTGACATACTGATATGAAAATAGATGTTCCCTGGTCAATAAGTTATAACCAGTGAGTTGACTCCATAGATGACAAAAAACATTTCATAAACACACGCAATCAGTGTTTCTGTGTACTGAGACAGAAAGCAAAATTCACGGTCCTTGTGTATGTATATGTTGGCCGCCACACCAACACTATATTCCCCAACCTAAAAATGACACTCATAATAGTTAACACTATTACCACATAGAAAAGATCATAGTCCCAGTACTTCGGTAGAACCGACTCCTCTAATACCACTTTGTGATGACCCGTCCCTTAGGCCCCATGTCCTTACTACACAAAACCCACCTTCCATAGGCTAGGGGTAGGTGACTTGCATCATAAAGGTGTATCCCTATAATGGGAAGGTATTACCATTAAACATGTACAAACACACATAGTTGAACACAACAAGATGCAACCACAAATCAAACTAATGTAGTAAAAAGAGTGCTAAAAATAAAGGGTTCGGAATACAAATCCAACTGAAAATACAAAGTACAACTAAAAGTTAAAATATAATTAAAAATTGGAAAACATCTCCTGAATCATCCACTAAGGATCCTACTAGAATGGTAAGTTCAACTCATGATCAGCAGTCCCTACATCATGTCACGCCAAATGATCCACATCCGAGTACCGTCCAGTCTTGGCTCAATTAGCTTTGATCAATGTTGTTTGTGGTATGCACAATACACAAAAGGGTAATGGTGTAGCCCATGCACAGGAGAGTATAATGATATGAAATAGGGACCCTGAGACCCCCGTAGGTCTCCTAGAGTTCAACTAATGAAATACCACAAATCAAGAGCTCAATCTCAAAGCATGATGCAATAGACATGAAATCTACATAGTTATATGAACATACATATACCTAAGTTATCATGATACACTCTTCTCATACACGAGAAAAGAATACCACAATGGTAACACCACTATGGTAGAAGTACCAAACAAATAATATCACAAAGATAGAAGTACACACAGGTTTCACACGATGATAGAAGTACCACAAAGGTAACACCACAAAGATAACACCACAAAGGTAGAAGTACCTCACTGGTAACACCACAAAGATAACACCACAATGGTAGAATTAACACATAGGTAACACCACGAAGATATAAGTAACAAACATGTAACACCGAGAAGATAACACCACGAAGGTAGACATACCAAACACGTAACAAAACAAAGCTTGAAATACCACACCTGTTACACTACGAAGATAGAAGTACCACACATGTAACATCACAAAGGTAAAAAAAAATTCTCACACTAGGTTTAACGTAAGTAAAAAAGTACAGATGATTAGTCATAATTCTAGATCATCTTATTCATTTATGTATAAAAGCTTTATACCCACATATGATCAATATGTAAATAAACCCCACTGTCCTGCACAGGATCTGACCTAGACATGATCATTATGCGCTGACCCACCCAAAAGTGTAGAGTGATGACACAAACATGATCTAATCAAAATAGGATAGGTATGTGATGACCCACACATGATCAATGAATGCTAAACCAGACAGGATCTGATAGGTGGTGACCCACATAAGATCGATGTTATTTATTCACATTACAACCAGCCACTAGATTCCCTGCACCAGGTGCGGTCGAGTTCCATAGAATCTTCGACATGAGATATCATTCATACCTCGGACACCAATTATCTCCACAATGGAGTAACCTATAGTACCTCTATATCATAAGGGTTCTAACGTGACATACGTTGCATTAATCGGATGCCCAGTCAGTGAGTTATATGCATTTTTGTTCTCAGGGCCCGGTTGGATTCAGATCTGATCCGACCTGACTGTACTCCAACTATCTACAAAAATCATGTGGAGTACATCAAAACGATCGTATCTATCCATAGATCCCAAAGTTGTAGAAGGTTTGTAAAATGGATGTATGGTACTCATGATATTTCCCTTTAAGTGTTTATGGGTCCGATTGTTCCTAGATTTGGTCTGACCCGGTTGGACCGACCCGTCCGGAGATCGACCCGGTAGGTCTGGGCCATGGCAGGGTCAGTCTGCTAGGTTCTGATATAGTCTATCTCACAAGGGGGTATTTCCCAGCCTGAAAGGGGGAGGCCTGCAAAGAGTGGCTGAGCCCGAATAGTGTGGTCGACAAAGGGGCGGACCGAACCCCACCGGACGACAAACTATTATGGTGACAGCCTGTGAAGGCAGCAGCCCAGCCCGTGTGGGGTGGCGACCTGCGTAGGCAGAGGCCCGATCCAAGGGTGGGGGCCCAATGTGAGGGAGGATATCTGGATCTGTGGAAGGTGGCCTTCTCCATGTGTGGCATCCCGACGTGAGAAAGGTAGTCCGACTCTGAGGGTGGAAGCCTGCTCCGAGGGTGGTGGCCTGACATCAGGGAGGCTTCCTAGCTCTGAGGAATGTGGCCTGCTCTGATGGATGTGGCCCGGTCAAGGGCGGAGGTGTGGCTGAGGATGGTGGCCTGGCAGGTGGAAGGGGCCAGGTCAAAGGCGGAGGCCCGACTGGGGGTGGTGGCCCATGTGATGGTGGTGGCCCGATTCGGTCCAACCTGGGGGGTGAAACCCCCCGTTCTCCCAAATTCTTGAATGGCCTAGAGGCCGTTCGGTTGGAGAAGCGGAAATGCGACTCAGTTAATTCAGAACCACCGTAGAAGTTTTCATCCTTCATCATTTATTTGGTTGCGACATTTTTTCACCGGCAGTGCGACGGTCACACGACCTCCCTTCCCGCGACCAGACGTCATGTCGGCTACCTCCTCCATTCACTGAGGTAGACGCGTCGTGAACCTCCTCTTGCAGTTCACGTCAATGTGATCACGGTTTTCCAAGGTTCCGCGAGGAAAGAATGATAACAGAGGGTTTGGGATGGATTTTTTAGGCCCACTCCCTCCATGTTATCTCTTTTATGGAGGATATTAAGGGATTTCAATAACCAATTTAATTAAACACAAGATTGTCCCCACAAGATTCCCCGCAATAACCTCCCGTAATGAAAAATGTATCGTTGTTAAACCTATTAGTCATTTTACCCATGTCATTCATTTAATATCATGAATTGGGATGATGGGAAAAAAACACAACAAAAATAAATATAACCCCCTACCTCATGAACTATTGAGAAACCCCCATAGTTGAGGAAGAGGGTTGGTGTTCATCTTCCCCCGCAACTAGCCTATAATGATGTCGTTCGATCAAGGATATTTGGTTGGGGGGTTTTGCAGTCTCCCATCACATCTCATCGGAAATGGCTCCATCCTCCAAGGGTTTGTCATCTCGGCACATTGTCAGCACTTCCCTTCTTGGTGAAGTAGTATGATACCTCTCGGCAAGCTCCATATAAATTGGAGAGTGGGAGAGTAGGTAACGGCGTTGGGAATTAATGGGGGATCATTATGTAGGAACCTTCCAAATTCCCCAACGTTTCCAATTCATAGGATTGAAAGGTAAATCCATTTATTATCATGACATGTCACTAATCCCATGTTTCCGCTTGTCCATTGAAGGAAAATAAGGAAAATAAAATTACAATTTTATGTTATTTATTTCTATTAAAATGTCCAAAAGTATAACTTTTTTTCTAGACCAACTTTAGTCAAAGTGAAATCTCCCTTAAGTGAATCCTTGCACTACAGATTTAATGGTGCCCTCATATTTTTAATCCAAGCACTGGTTCAAAAGCTATAAATCACTCATCATGGATTTACTTAATGTACTAGTCAAAATTTTCAGAAAATAATTAACGTTCACCCTCAACGGGCGTCGGTCGAGGTTAGGTTCCTCCTAACGAGAACATGACACCATGACCTCAATGGTTATCAAGGATTTTCAATCCATGATACCTCTCAAAAGTTATAGTTTTTTAAAATAAAATAATTGTTACATAATTATTTTATTTATGGCCAAAAACTAACTTCCACTTTTGGCCCAGACCGACTGATGTTAGTATTTTCCAAAAGAAATCCCACCCTCACGAGCTTAGCGGTTGTCTCATATTTTTATTCCGAGTTATTTTTCTGAGTTATAAGAATTTTAAAAATTAAATATCTTTATTTAATTATTTTATTTATGGTTATGCCATTTTCATGATTTCATGCTGGTGGCCTTCGTTGACCAAACTTAAGTCGCACCTAGGGTAATCCTTCCATCCTGAATGTAACGATTCCCTCAAATTTCTGATCCGGGAAACCATTTAAGAGTTATTCAACTCCTTCAATAAAAATTATTATGCACACTAATTAAATCTTAATAAAACATTGAAGGATCATTCCTGGGACTCTGAGCCTCATAATCATGAACCGTCAGATTCTGCATCTCAAAACAATCCCAAATAATTTAAAAATAAAATATATTGAATTTCCATGCCTTTAATATAATAACCCATGGTTCAAATTTGTTATCTCTAATGTTTAATCAATTAAATTTTTAAAACTAATTATAGGCAATGTGGAATATAACTTAATTTTTACTTATTACCATTAATAAACCCATATCTATCTTACAATTAAATAAGATTCACACAATATGATTATTTTAAAAATACAACCCCAAAACAGGCCCATGTTATATGATATGACCAGCCACGGAAGCATCCATATTTCATCATCATATAATATATATTTATATGCCAAATTAAAAATAATATTCCTTTATTACATTGATTATGTACATTGTGATATTACTTTATTATTTCATGTGTTATAATATAAATGGAACCAAATATGTAAAATATTTTATGGAAAATATATATCATAATAAAAAATTACATATTTCCATCACAAATGGATCCTACACATCAAAGCATCAATAAAATTATATCTAAATAAATTTTTCCTTGGGTAATGTATAATATAATCTACTGTAGACTACCATGATGTTTTTCATCGACGCAAAATGAGGTTTGTGAATACTTATCAGAAATTATTTCAATACACCCATTAAAAAATAATCAATATTATTTTGAATAATACAATACTAACATTCAAATATTAGTATATAAAATGAACATTTTTTTATAAAATAAAGAAAAAAATATATATTTATTAATATATTAATATTAACAAATGTTTTCCATATAATTATATCTATTTAATTATATTTATTCATTATAGGCATATATATTGATTTTTTAACATTAAAATACACTTATTATTTCATATCAACATTCATATAAGATAGTTCCATATTATTAAATTATTTTTCATATTACATGTTCAAGTAAAAAATTTATTGAACTCAACCACTTGGTTGCCAAATAATTATGAAATATTCTTTAAAAATAGTGCCAAATATTTATAATCAAACTCATAATAAATATAAATTCATATACATGACTATATAATAATGAAAAAAAAACAAAACAATGTAAATCTATTTATCATAATTTTTTATCTATTGAAATTAGTGCTCCATATTTTTTTGATTTTTGGGGGGAATTATTTCATGAAAACTATTTTTTTAAATCTCTTAATTACATATAATATTATTTTACTCTTCCATAATTTAATTACATAGTTTATTATAGTTATAATTATTCTCTCTAGACTATAAAATGTTAGATTTATTTTTTTTCATTTTATAAATTCTATCATGATTGATATTTTCTCTAATGAGTACATTTTCATTTCAGACACAAGTGTATCTATAGACCAAATCAATGACATGAGTATCTACTATATAAATTACATTATTACTAGTGGATTGAATTTTATTGTATAATATCATTAATTCCTATTATGATTATTAACAACATCTTTCATCAAATTGATTTTGTTTATAATTTTTTCTAACTGACACTCATGATGTGGGGCTATAAATTCAAAATTTCATTCCATTGAACTTTTTCTATAAATTTATTTTATTTATCATTTTCTATATATATGTTTGTCATAAAAAATGAAAATAAATAAAAAATATATAAAAAATTATTATAGAATAAATTATGAAACTTATATATGTATAAATAGGTTTTGATTAAATTGAAATGAATATGTGGAAAATTTATTAATCTTATATATTGGTTATAAATATAATATTATTTTTACATAATACTAACAAAAAATCTCTCAAATGATACCCCACCATTAAATTACCAAATAATATATTTATATAAAATATTATTCAATTTATATAAAAATTTTACAATATTTAAATGATTTTAATAAGAATAAGTATACTACATTTGGAAACTAATGAAATTATAATAAAAAAATTATAACATATTACATTTTTACTTTACTTTAGTTGACATAAAATTCCATTACAGATATATGAACCATGTGTCTATCATAAAATACATTATTTAATGAAAAATACCCCAAATGGAAAATACTATTTTGAATAACCATTAGGTGTTTAATATAATAGTCATAGAGTATTTATGTAGCATGATTAATATCAGATACTAAATTTGAATTCATATTATATAGGGCCAATAATTTATTATTATGATAAAATAGTAACTCATGATATATAGAAATTATAAACATGTTCTCAATGATAACCACTTCTACATAATATTCCCATAATACCCAAAATGTCATCATATAATAATATATATTAAAAGCTTGTGAAATAAACGTACAATTACATTCTATTTTCTAGTTCATAGTGGATTTGTGATGATGTTTTGTGGAAATTATGGACAGGAAATTAATTTCAAAGTATAAATATCATTAATAGAATGGATAGTGTTGTGACCATGAACATTGGGACATTATAGATATTATTTGTAATTTTAGTTATATGGATTATTTGTATTTTTAAATTACCATAATGTATAATCCATGAGGATGTGTTTTTCCTTTTTGATCATAGTTTAAATGTTTTTATTGTATAGTAATTTCTCATAAATTATCATTTTCATTAGGATTATCTAGGTTTTGTGATAAGGAGTATTAAATAGTTCATTGTTAATCTTCTATGTGTGTAATTATTCAATTTATAAAACATTTCTTTCTAGAAGGTATTATATGTTAGATCACATTATAACTAAATATTTATGTTCCTTGAGATATAATTTATTGAATTTCATGGTCATGAATATCTACGGACTTTTTATTTTTTAGGTTTACTTCATGTTTAATGTCATGAACCGTGAACATTCATGAATTGAGATATGAAGGAAAACATTTCACAATATCCCCTCAAGGATTTATTATATTTATATGGTATTTCTCTTTTGTTTTTGGAGAGATCACACAATTATTTATAAATGGTGTCATGATTTCCCCCAAAAAATCCACTCACATCGTGATGTTTTGTTTTCAAGTTAAATTATAAAATCTACTTATCATATGATTATTATCTATAATTTCTGCATCCTTGAATCCAAATATGATCTTTGGTGTTTTAATTGATCCATTTCATTATCCCTTATTTTCTTTTTATCCTTATATTTTATTGGATAAGATATCAATATTTTAAGAATGTTTATATATTCCTTTAATATATCCCATAACATTTTTACACATAATGATGGTTTTGAAAGTAATATTCACTTGTTTTTTGGAGATATTACATAGACTATTTTAATTAGAAATTGCTGTTATTATGAATTTTGGTATATCCCTTTATGTATGATATTGTTTTATATATAATTTTTTATTATTCAAATGATGTATTTTTGAAACCATCATTACAAGTAAGAGGTTGTATAATTATCCTTTAATAATTATTTTTATATAAGGAATTAAAATTCCATCGATTCTATTGGGTGTATATTATATATTATCCTAAGAAAGTTATTGAACCTAACCATATAATTGGAGTTGTAAAAGTATTTTTTGGACATTCATTAAAATATTTTAGTATATTCTGTTAGTATTATTTTTTCATACTAGTATGTTTCATTTTGTTATCCCTTATTTCCATTATTATTTTTCTTATAAACAATTAATAATTTGGTAATTTAATAATTATTGTAAAAAAATTATGGTCATAGAACTTGGGTAAGATAGAGTTATCCATTTTCATAAATTATATAATCAATTTGAATGATTGTTTCAAAGGGGATAATATATATTATTATTATATTGAGAGTTTCATGCAATTTTTTAGTTATTATCACACTATCTAGTATTAGGATGTTGATAACTTTTCATTTTAGTGTAGTTAGTCTTCGTTGACGTGGGAAAATAATTGGTTAATGTGGTTGCTATTGTGGTAGTATTTTCATTAATTTTAGTTTATGCTGATGTGGTAGTATATAAAATTATGTGAGAGGATTATGTGACTGATTTCAAAGATTCTTGGAAATATGTTTTAATGATTAAATTAATTGAAATAACTTATATATAATTATATATAAAATGTTTTGATATGTTACTTATCTGCTATAATTAACGTCCAATGGTCTGGGTAATTGATATTTGATAAATTGGTCAAGAAGCATTATTATAGTTTTGTTATGTGAAATAATATTGACAGAAAAGGAATGTGATATTAATAAATTCAAACTACATATATTATAAAATGATGAAATTTATAGTGATGGTATACAAAAGGAAGTTTGTATTTTCATGTTCCTTTTTTCGTGGTGGGATTTTTGGATCATATTTTAGTAATTTTGTCAGTTGTTTCCACTGTAATATGACCAGGATTTCATGAAATTATAATGATATAAAAAATTGAAAACTATTTTTTAGTCAACCAATTTGATGGCCTTATATGTTCATATTTATAAATAGTAATTTTCATGTTATTTCTTATACTCAACAACCTATGTTGAGTGGGTTTAATAATGTCCATATAATTTTTGGATCTAAATGATTTAAAAAACATCTAGGGTATTATGGTAATGGATGGTTGACTACTCCCTCATTCAAAAATTCTATTTTAGTAATAGTATACAATGAGATGACATATGTTTTTTAATAATGGTTTGTAATTTCTTACATTTTCTATGAATATGATTTTTTTGGGTTATGCAAGTTGATGCAAAATCATAATTGTATGATGGAATTAGGTTTATGTCTTTTATGTAGATGATTTCATACTATGATGAGAATTTAAATTGTTGTTGTGAGATGATGTTATGGTATATGTATGTTTTAATGGTATTTTCTCTTTTTAATAGTATTCGGTGATAATAAAGTATATGTTGTTATGATATATTATGAAGTTATTACTCTGTTAAATATAGATTATATGGGTTAATCAAGATTTATTATTTATGGGTGTCATGGAAAATAAAGTATTCCGATAGTGGTTATGTGTCGTTATTTTTTATATTATTATGAACATATGTTTCTATAATTTATTGTGATAATTTTTGTGGGATTAAATTTGAATTTTTGGGATAATCTTCTTGGTCACAGAAATGAGTAGCTTCAATTATTTATTCGCTAAGGAATAACTATAGTCATACAAAATTTTGAAGAAAGGATATTTGGGTTGATATTTATATTTATAATTCTATTATCATCCTTACCTACATATATCTATTTTTATATTTTTTTTATTATAGGGTTATACATTATGATGGATCATATTTTATCTATGTTTCTTGATTGGTGTTGGGATCATGGAATAATGAGATTATTTTAATATATTTGTTTTCAGAAACATTTTATATGAAATTGAATGCATTAAAGATTTTGTTTTATATTTTGTTTAATAGAGTTAAATTGTGATTTTATCATATTAACCTAATAATATGATGGTAATGACTCCAATTTTTGTAATTTAATCTACTCGATCCAAGCCACATACCAATAGTTTTTTTATGATTCCATTGAGTGTATTACAAGGATTTAATACTTTCCATGGTGGGTTTATTATAGGTATATTTCAATAATAATCACATAAAATCATATCCCTAGTTATCTCATGAGAAAAAAATGTTTACCCAATGAAATAGAGGGATATATAATTTTGCCCCCCCCCAATAATGAATACCATAAAAATGTTTTACACAATATCACAAATCATTTATTGTATCAGCTATCATAAACCATGGAAATGCAAGGGGTTTCATAACCATTTCATAATTTCATCGCAGCATAATATACCTAAAAAAATGTGTTTCATAAAAATATTACAATAATAATAATAATAAAATATTTTGAAAAAATAAGGATTGTATAATTAGATCATATTTATAGTAAATACTGATTAATATAATATGATTTTATCATATATGAAAATTACTTTAAAATTTATCATTAATATTACTAGAGGTAAATACCAATTTTATTTGAAAATAGTTATTTTAAATCACAATATTTATTAAATATTTAGAAAACATTTTATTTGATAATTACCATATAAAATTCAAATGTATGTGTCATATTATTTAGTGGACATGATGATATAATATTATATTTATATCATGTTTTCTCAAATAATGATTACATTCACATTTTTGAGTTAAAATTCAAAAGTACAGTGTTTATAAAATTACCACAAGATTCTATTGAAACAATTTTATTGAATGTAAAAATGGATAAAAATAAATTTTAAATGTCATTGCATAATATTCAAGTAAAGTAATTTTAATATTTTTAGAAAATATATATATGGAAAAAATAGTTTTCCATATTAAAGGGGGTAAATAAGGACAACATATCATAAAAAGGTTTTTGGTGCAATAATGAGTTTCAATGACCACAATACGGTACCCAAACATAAATATATTAGAAATATCCAATGGATAAGAAAAATCAAATGGATTTACCAGAAAAGGATCATATAATCTACTAAGTGGAAATTCAACCATAGAAAAATCCATTTTAAAATGGTATTGAAACACAATACTCATAACTAAACTCTCATCAATCCTCGAACATGTTATAATTTTCCATAAAATAATTATAATTTTAATATAACTCTATTTCAAAATATCATTATATATATTAATAAATATATAAACAATATATAAAATTTGATCACCTATTTATTAACATTTCATTATTAAAATTATCATTCTATGTGTTACAAATTCTTTTTTCTTGAATGTTTTCTTTTACTAGTACTAGTATTTATACATTATTTATGCTTAAAATATATAAATATATTCAATAATAAAATTATTTTTATATGTAATCATTATATATTGTTTTATAACATTTCAAGAAAAATTTGTTAGGAAAAATTTATGACATCACTTTGTATACACGGTAGCCCAATCATAGAAACCACTATTGTTCCCATTTCATGATGAATTATATAATGGAAATTTAAAAAATAAATCACCTTAGTAGATTCGTAATAAAATCTTAAATGAAATATGTAATGAATAATTTATTAATTTAAACTAATAATTTGATTTACTGATGAAAATTTAATCACACCACTTGGTTGGGGTCATAGTCCACACATACACACGATTGATGTTTTATTTACCCGTATGATGAAAAATATATGGATAATGGTTATTCTACAATCATAATGACAATTCAGAATATTTTATATATTAGGTTTCTTATATAAAATGTATATGATAAATATTAGTGTTGGTTGAAGATGAAATAAAATTTCATGTACTCATATTAGAGTTATACATATTTGTAGAGAAAATTATTTTCTCGTACCCCATTAGAAATTAATATATTTTCATTAGGAATGAAACAAATACAATGATGTGGGGAAGAATTCATAGAATATATTATATTTTTTAATCGGTGAGAGATAAGGGTCCAAATAATTTAATAAGAGAGACTCATACATTCCATTTCATATGTGAGGAGAGGGGAAATCCAAGAATTATATAACGTATTATATTTTAAAAATTAATATTCATGAAAAAGTTGTACCAAATTGATATATTTTGAATTTCATGATCCATCCCAATGAGGTCCACCTATCTAGTGGTAATATGATTATGAAAACAAAAATACAACCTCTCACAGGTTAGAAGCTGGAGACTATTGTTGATTAAGTATAATGTAAAATGGGGGAACATAGCCTAATATACATTTTTCACGCACATTACCATATTAATTGAAAATTTTAGATGAATAAAATTGGATATTATCGTATTAAAAATAACCTTGCATGTAGAACACACCAGGGAATATATAAATTAGAGTAAAATAGTATAATACAAATGATAAAGGTAGAAAATACATTTTCAGTCATAAATAGAAGGGGGTTCCCAAACTAGCAGAAACTATAAAGTGTATAGCGAACAAGATCATAGCTCCAGATCCCATAGTCTAACCACCAAAACAATAATCACAACCCTTTACTTCTAAGATCCACTAATACGAGGATCACCACAGTCACTGCTAATATTTCTATCATTAATATAAGACATGATAAGTATTTGGAAAAACATTTGAAGGGTGATTATAAACAAACCAAGTGGTAAACCAAAAAATTATTAAACACAATTCATCCAGATATAATATTCAATTCATCACCATGAAGAAATTTCAATCAGAATATGAGACAATAACTAGAATCATAACATCCAAAATACCAATATAATTTTTAAAAATCCTAAAAGTTAGAGAAATGTGATCTCTACTACTATATAACAGATATGAAATATAATTCCTTTTACATATTTATAGGTCAATCTCTAATTACCATAATCACACACAACATCACAAGAATATATTTTTTGTTGCCCACACCCACCACTATGCTCCATAGGCGAGGGATCCCCACATCTAGTGGGGGAACCACTACCTAATGGACCACAAATATGTGGGATTACCACTCAATTGATAGGGGACATGTGCCAATATGTAATATGTGGGAGTAATAAATCTACCTATTTAATGAGTTTAGGTTAATTGTTCCTTGATGTGACATGGGAGTAAAGACAACAATAACCGTCTAATGATCCTACCTAATCAAGTGAACATAGATGATGAGTATCACGGACCCAAAGCTTGGTGAAAAAGTGTAGGTTGAAACACCATTACCTCTATGTAGACAAAACATAATCCTTAACCTCATCCAAGAATCACTGAAGAAAGATATGAAATAATATCCCCCTTATTCGAACATCGAATTCCACAATAAAGGGTACCTTCACATTCTACATAGATTAATATTTGGGATAGGATAATCAAAATAAAAACTCCTTATCTAAAAGAAGGAGGTATACATTGAGGGAATTCATTGAAGTGAATAAAAAGAATATACCTAATGACAAACAGAATGATCCCGGCTCAATGGAAGTGAGGTTGGCCTGATTCCCAACTTTAATTTTTACCATGATCACTGATTAGTCAATGATCAATACGACAATGAATTCTGGTCACTATATAATAGAATCAACGATTTAGATAATGAAGGAAGATGACCTAAACCATTATAAAGGATATTTGACATCATGTTTATAATTATTTTCAAAAAGAATAGAATACAAGGATATTCTATATATTCTTCGTAGATAATAATGATCATTTTGAACGAACCATCCAAATTTTCTTGTGGTGCTTGAGAGGATCCAAAACATAATCCCTTTAGCGGTGATCCACATGTGACTCAGTGGCCTCCGATCGAAACCACTTGTTCTCCAGGTGCTAGCGCGGTGAAGCGAGTGTCTTGAATTTTTCATTCTTGATCACTTGATCTTTTTTTTGAAGAACATGTATTTTTCTTGATTGGGGGAAGAAGATGATTTAAGAGATAAACTGTTTTTCTCAACCATTCCCAATTCATCATGCATGATGTGTGTTTTGTTTAACAATTGAAAATTAGACATATGTGTCTATTTATATGCATGGAAATTCAGTTATAATATTTAATTTCATTAAATCAATTACAATGAATCATGAAAATAGAGAAAACACATGATCATAATAATAATACACCGTCCTTATTTTTGATGAAACATATTTTGTAAAACAGAATTATTTATAATATTCCACATCACATAATAATATCAGCATCATTATTATTTTAACATGTGCCAACTAGTTAAATATTTATATACTGTATTGCAAATAATTATTTTACTGTCGGACCGACATTGGTCTGCACGAACTCCACTTAAATTTTTTGAACACTCGAATAAACAAATAAATAGATTATTCAACTCTATAAATATTTTATTTACGAACTGGTGAATAAATTTTTATTAAATATTCAATAAAATAAATAAATAAATTTAATTTAATTTATGAGATTATTTTAAATTGAGTGAAATTATTCCACGGTCATGAAAATAATATTTATTTCATTAATTATAGTCATATAGAATTTAATCAAGACCACCAAAAGCACTTGTTGAGTGACCCTATACGATTAAATCTTTTTTGAATTAATCAGCCTTTCCAAAAGTCCAAGAGTACTGTCTATAAAGAGGTCAAATAACCCAATAGAAAAATATATATTCACAAAAATGACATTCACATACGAATGCTCACTATGTAATATAATCCCAGTGTCTCAATATCTCATCAATATTTTTTTATGATACTGTCATCAACCTTTATGCTTGATATGTCGTTTGTTGACTGCCTAAAATAATATATTCGTTACACAATGGTAATGGAATTTTACTGGATAGTTATATTTCAATTAAATGGTTGAGATATAATCTTTCATAAATGGAAGGGACAAATACTTCCCCGACTTATCCATTAATAACATTCCACTTGTGATGCACCCAATGTACCCTACTCATAGAAGCGTTGACACATCCATTCCTTAACAGACTATAAGACTAGTATCTCATAACCAATAATTAATATGTCATCAACATTTACTATTCGGAAATCAGCTACCCTACCTCTAAACGTTTTGTAGAAACAATTATCATATTCTTTCTTGAGAAAAACAAATTCTATTATAGATTCATCAAATAAATTTTCATGACATGAATGCTTTCTTCAATCAATATTTAGTTTTCTGAAACATTCATACCTTATTGGAATATTTTGGAGTCCTAAATAATTTAGGTTGTGTTATTTAGAAATCATCCAGAAGGTTCTCGTTACTGATGCCTATATTGACATGCCTTTGATAAATCTTATAGTCATGATAATTGGAAATGGAAAATATAATTATGATGGATTTTATCATTGAAACTGGTGAAAATGTTTCGTTTTATTCAATGACTCAACACTGTTTGATCACTTTTTAATCATTCATGTCTTATAGGTTCTGGCTTGTCCTTCCATGTACATTTTCTTCTTGAAAACCAATTTTCTACCAACAAGATTTACATCAACTATAGGATCTTCCAAAATCCAAACATGGTATTTTTACATGGAATTCATTTCAAAATTCATGTCTTCTTACCACTTGGAAACAATTGTCCCACATACTACTTCATTGTATGTTATATGTTTAGTATTATCAACTAATAATGAGTCACCATCTTCGTTAACTAGAAAATCTTATTATTCTAGTTCTCTTAACTCGGCTGTATTCCTACATAGTTCTTGTGTCTCGAGAACAGTTTGTTCTTCCATATGGAATTGTGGAATTTTCTCATGTACCAACTCATCTGTACCTTGAGCCTCAACTTAATTGAATTCTATCTCACTACAAAAATATCATTTAGAAATGTTCTCCCCCTCAAGGAATATGGTGTTTATTTCCACTATAACATTTTTTTCTAGGGGCGGTATATGTAATATCACATAATTTCATTGTGGAATGATATAATGGTACACATTGGGTCTTGGGTGCATGTTTGTAACCTGAATATTCTTTAAAAACAATTCTCTTCCCCACACATGTAAATTTGATAACATGGATTTTTTCACACTAGAACACACATTGAATACCATTTATCTATTTATTTGGTACTTGGTTTACTATGTGTGTCTCTATTTGTAACTCATATCCCAAAAAGTATAATGGAAGAATTTTATGACTCATCATTGATATCACCATGTCCAATAAGGTTTCGTTCCCCCTTTCACTCACACTATTCCACTAGGTCCTGTAAGGAGAATTGGGTTAGTATAGTATCCAAAACTCTTGTAAGTAATCAATAATATCCTGACTAAGATATTAACCACCTCAGTCTGAGTGGAGTTTCTTAATCTTTTTATGAAGCTTTTTCTCAACATCATTCTCATATTCTTTGAAGTTATCTAAATAATTTGACATATACCTCATTCTGTAGATATATACATATCGACTAAATCAACAGTAAAATTTATGATGTATGAGTAGCCTCTCCATTATTCAATTGAATATTTTCCACAGACACTGGTATGAACCAATTCAATTTGTTCTTTATCCCTTTCACATATCCCACTAAATTGGTATTTAGAAATTTTTCCTTTTAAACATGCATAACATGGGCCATGTGGTTTTAGTTCTAAAAATCTAAATGTACATCTTGATGTAACTTAATCGAGTGTTTCTTGTTTACATGACTTAGCTGGTGATGCCAATGTTCGGTGTGGTATGAGTCATGTGAAGTATATTTGTAATCAATTACCACTACTTGGGTTGTGTAATCCCATAGGTAAATACCATTTTATAAACATTCCCTACCAAAACAAATTCTATATTTTTTAAAGAAGAAAGATTTATTTACAACACGAAAAAAAATCCTTCTGTATTTAATCTGGAAACAAAAAATAATGTTTTTAGTAAAAGATGACACATAATTACAACCCTTTAACACCAAGATCATCTTAGTTTTCAATGTGGTGTTGTAGTCCCCGAAAACTACAACAACATGTTTGGATCTATTGGCTTCTCACATATCTACCTCCTATTGGTCAATATTTTTGAGTCAACATGGTTCCTATATTTGAATACAGATGTGAGCACCAAAATCAATATCTAATACCCAATTTGTTGAAACTGATTTATTTCATTCAATAACAAACTCAGATGAAGCTTCCCGATTCCTCTTTTTCTAGTTGCAGTTCTTCTCCCAGTGGCCTTCCATGCCACATGTGAAATAGACAACCTCTTTTTCCATTGCATCCCCATTGATCATCCTTTTATTGTATGGTTATGAAGAATAATTGGGCTTAAATGTAATATCCATCCCATTCCTCTTATTCTCCATAAGTACAGAAGAATTTTCACGCTTTATATCATTTCTGACAAGGAGAATGGGGGTTAGAAGATAAAATAATGACATCTCAATGTTTTTCCTAATAAAATTGACAACAATGCCAGATAAACACTCAGGGAGTGATTGAAGAATGAGATCTGTGCCCATTTATTTAGAATGTTTAAATCTTAGAACCTCGAGAAGATCAATGTAGCCAATGATGATGACTCCATGAGGCATATATTGGGATTTCTCTCCAATCATACTGTGAATGAGTGTCTTGGAGATCTCAAAAAATTCCTTTCATTATATTGCTAGGTAAATTCCATGGATGTTCATGAGCATGATATACATATCCATGTTTTCGTGAGACTTCATGCGCTTACTAGACATTGATGATAACATCAAGAATTGAATGTCAACCACGTCTCTCATATGATTCTCAGAGAGAAGGAAATCCTCATCACACACCACATTTTCTAGTGTATCAGGTAATTCTTACTCCAATACGTATGAATTCAATTCTTGGAGTTGGATAACCAGAAGGAATCTACACCTTTCCTAAAAGATACTGCCAGTGAGGATGTTTCCTTTATCCCAAATTGATCGCATGGACAGTGTGGTTGAAAAGCTTGTCATTTTTTAGTCTAAAATTCCAAGATAAAATGACTAAAACATTCTTGATTAAATTTTTATGATAAATAATATATTAATATTATTAAGTCTCCCACTATTATGTCATGCGACAATGGTCCTCACCCTTGAACTCAGAATGTCTAATTTCAATGCAATTCTAGTGGATAGGGTTCATATTCACCTTCGCATAACCCCAACAAGGGTTGGTCAACCTATTTTATGGTATTTAGGTAGGAATGTCTTTTCCAACTGCGAGTTTGTAGTTCCTTGATCTTATGAGTGGACTCCCTAATCCTAAAATCATGACTTTGGATTTCCTCAACTCTTGCCTCTAGTATTACACCAGGACTATCAATGGATACAACTCTTGATGAAATATGGTTATATAAACCAAAACCCTTTTATAAGGTCTTCCTGTATAAATGTATGTGTCCCAACAATGGATGGTCAAACAAATTTTTTTATTGAGTATTTCCCTTAATCAAGTAACAAATTTATTGGTCTGATATAATATTTTATTTGTTTTATTTTTACAACTTATGTGTAAATTACTTATTATCATTATCACATGGATGTTATTATTAAGTGGAAATTACCAAATTGATTAAATATATCTTGATAATATTTATGCATAACCCTGTCTTATTTTAGTTCTATCTTTAATGATCATTTATTTCATTAATTATGTGATTAAGACAATGCATCCATAATAATAAATGATAAATATAACAAAAATAAAATAAATAAAGGGGCATGATCATGATATATTTTATGGTCAGTTTATCTTGTGGTTGATAAACTAAACCAGACCTTGGGAAAAAACACCTTGAACCTTTTGGATTAGTGTTTACATCTTTCTACCAGGACACCATTGTATCTCTTGGGATTGGCCGCATCTTTGATATAGATAGAAATTTTCCAATGATTACATATGCCACTTTTTTTTAACTCAAACGCAGTTTAAGGGTAAAATGTGTTTTAAATAAATGAAACCATTAGAATGCATGCCCTATATATTAATGGGGAGAAGTATGAAATGCTAAAAAATTTATTTTAAATAAATTAATTAAAATAAATCATCCCTTGAAAAATTTCTTTGTCATGACCATGATCATCCATACAGTCAATGATATTTATGCATAAATATAACTAACAATTAATTCAGTAATCATTATTGTTTAAGATAAATCCTACTTGAATCAATTAATAATCATTAATTAATCAATCCTTTTATCTTAAACCCTTTTTTAAATTTCCTTGATATTCTCATCCATCATAATTTTGATCAAATAATTTCATTTAGAATTACCTTTGTACGTAACATGTACCTTGGAGGAAACCTCATGAATTCCAATTTATAACTTCCCAATAAATGAGAATTACACAGATGTTAAATTAAACACATATATATAAAACAAATATCACCTATTGTGCCTTAGATTTACACCCACACTATTGGACACGTCATAAGGGTATGCATAATATAATTAAAAAATTTAACAAATATGCATAAATTTTATGAGTACAGGCCATGTAGTTTAGACTACACGGCGTGTACTATCGTTCACCATCCATTTGAATAACATGCCTAGGGACAGGGAGTGTGGATGTACATCAAGAATCATTGGAGCAGGTAGTGTAGTTAGTGGGCCATAGACCATGTAGTATCCACATTAAAAAGTTTCCTACCAGGCAAGCCGTGTACGAGGTACATTGTCTGACCCTAACCAGAAGGCGCTACATGTCATGTCTGGTGGACTACACGATGTGTAATCTGGACACCACGTGCCACATGTTCCAGGTCAACACACAGATTTATTTATGGTTTAAAAATACACCAACACATGACTTGGTTTTTTTGACCAGTCTAATGAAGTGAATCTTGAAAACACGGCGTGTACTACGAATACATGTCATGTGTTTTTGTGTTGTATGGGCTGGATGCTTTTTCACCTAAAAATTAGATACTCTATTTTATTTGAATCAAAATTAACAGGAATGATTTTTTCTCTAAGTTGAATGAGAAAAAAAAGTGGAGGAAGAGATCTCAAGATTACTATTTACAAAACAATTAAGATTAAATGAAACAACTAAATTATTAAATGTGTAAAAAAAAAGAAATATTTAAATTATTATAAACTATGATTTAAACACCCTGATACCACATAAAAGTCATGAGAACAGTGGAATCACGGTTGGGCCGATGCCCAAATTTAATTTTTACAATGATCTGTGATAATTATGGAATCAATACGGAAATGGATGTTAGACTCCATGGAATAGAATCAAATATTTAGATAAAGAAGGAAGCAGCCTGAAACCTATAAACAAGATCTTGTACACCATGTTTATAATTTATTTATTTAATTTCATAATTAAATGAATTCCTTGATATTCAGTAATTTTTTATTGATGATGTTGATAGTTCAAAATTACCCTTCTAGGTTGTCTCATTCTTCTTGTGAGTATCTAAACCAGAATCCCTCTGGCGTTGATCCGCACATGGATCGATGGCCTCAAATCGATAACATTCAGTCTCCAGGTGCTAGCACGCTGAAGATAGTGTATTGCATCAGTCTTTCTAGATCAATTTTCATCAGCCCTGAAGAATGTATATCATTATTGTGATTATGATGAAGCATATTAAAGAGATAAATTGTTTGGCTCAATAGTTTTATATTCACAAAGTGGGCGGTGTGTTTTTCGAAAATGTAAAAATAGTTATACATTTATTTATATATATATGGTACTTTAGTTACAATATTTAATTTCATAATATAAATTAAATACATTCATGAACATAGAGAAAACACAGGCTCATAAAAATAATACTATGTCATTATTTATGGTGCACCAACATGCGCCAATTAGAATTATAAATAAAATTCCACACCACAAAATAAAATCATCATCATTATTATTTTAACTTTTCCAAACTTGTCAAATAATTTTTCATCATCTTGTAAATAATTATTTTACTACCAAAAAAACATTAGTCTGTTCAAAATGCACATCCATTTATTGGACACCTTAATAAATAAATAAATTATTTATTCTAATAAATAATTATTTTATCTACAAACTTTAAATAAATATATATTAAAATTTCAAAAAAATAAATAAATATATTTATCTTTATTTATGAAATCATATTTAAATGAATAAAATTATTCCACCTTTTTGAGAATAATATTTATTTCATTAAATACATTCATGATTAATTAATCCAAACCACCAAAAATATATAGAATGTGACCATCTAGGATTATTTCTCAATGTCATTTGACTATTTTTCCTAATGTCCAAGAGTACTGTCTACAAACGGTTCAAGGATCTCAAATGAAAGAACGTAATGTCGCAACAACAACATCCACATATGAACTCTCACTATGTAATATAATCTTTGTGTCTCAATATCTCGTCAAGTAGGTTTCGTGATAGGGTCATCAGACATTGTGCTTGATACATTGTTATTAGCTACAAAAAATGAACGTGTCATTACACCATGGCCATGGAATTCCACACAACTATTCTATTTTAATTAATGGGCCAAGATATCACCTTCCATAAATGGAAGGTATAAATCCTTCTACGAATTATCCATTAATAACATGCCACTCGTGAAGCACCCAATGTACCCTACTTCCCGCCAACTATTTTCATGGTAGTTTTCATCAGTAAATCAATAGACGGGAGTCATGAATTGGGATAAATTATAATCTGAAAGTCTATGGATCACTACACATGTTCATATATAGAATTTCCCGATGACACCAATACATGTAGAATTCCAATTGACGGGTCTGTTCTCATAATATCAAGTCTTAGAAATTTCCATGTGAGAACTTCATGACAGTAATTATCATCTACTTACTAGTACCAGCACCTGATAGTTTTCATGCTATGTTCCTATCATAGTACGTCATCCAACCATATAGCTATATTTAATAATATATTTATATCATTCACGGTTCTCATCGTAGCAGGGAAAATCAATGACCTTAATCCAACAAATAATCTAGGACATTATTAAACCCTATTCTTAATGAACAAGGAACAATATGTAATATGTTGTTTAATATTTATTAAATATAATTGTAATCGAAGTACATCCATTTGGTTCTAGGACAAAAATTCTTACAGAAACTACATTTTACCTCACCTAGACACTATGTAGTTTCCACTCCTTCTCATGGCTTAGTTTTCCCTATTTTACTACATGAAATGTAGAAGTTGTACACAACATATATTATTTTTAGATGGACTACTAAAAACCATATAGATAGATCAGACATACATCGGAATGATTCTATGTACACATCATATTTTTGAATACAATATTCACATTTTTTTTCTTTCTACTCCTGGTGTAATCATCGATTCGTGAGTTGTGGTTCAATTTTTTTGTTTTATTCCCCCATGTCATGTGTTATTTATCTCAACCCAAAACCATATATGGTACATCATGGTGAATCCATGGTGTTCACCACTCTATAATGCACATCATATATATCATGTATTTTTAGAAACACTGAATTCTCACATGTTTTCAATTGTTCGACACCACCTCCTTTTGAATCACCTATAAACTCACAACAACACATTGATCTAGGTTGACCCCACATCATAACTTACTGAATATTATACTTTGCCTCTTCTTCAATGTATAACTGGTAATCATCACATCTAGAGGCACCACACAACTAAACCCATGTAAACATCACCTCTCACTCCTCACCAGGTTACCACTATCAATGGTAGCATGATTTTGGATACCCCTTACTTGGAATCTCTTACTAATAGTTCCCCAATGTAATCACCTTTATCTACCTATAAGATTCACTATTACTGTAACCATTTCTGGGTTCCAATTTTCATCACCTCACCACAATCGTGTTACCTAAAAAAAGAACCAACCCTATAGAGATGATCCATTTTTTCAAAGGATGAACGAAAAACAATTTGATTACAATGTTATAGGTGAATCATTATCCAACTAAAATAAAAATGATACAGACCAATAACAGAGGGACATATGAACATATCTAAAAGTAATTCAAGATCTATGGTGGGGTATTTTTCTTCAATAATTGGTGTAATATGACTGGAATGTATTAACTAAAGGTAAGAAACAATGATACTAATTTCTAAAATTCCTAGATTAAGGGAGATGAATCATATGTCTATAAACCAATGGGGATCCATACGTAAATTTAAATAGGAAATATATTAATTCATGTTTCTCTAAAAATATAAATGGGGTTATAACAAAAAAAATCAAAATCCTTACCTCAGGATTGGATTAATCATTGACAAATAAATTTTCTTCTGTGTTTTTGTTGGTAACATCCAAGAACACCATTAATGGTTACAATCCTTGCAGTACTCTGATCTTTTATCCATGATCCTATAAACATACACTTATTATCTTACTATAGTAACTCTCACCCCTCAGTCCCATTAGGGTTATACAGTTATCCCTTGGGAAATGACTATTAAAATATTTATATAGAGGTTTCATTTGCGATTTATAAAATACTTAAATTATATTAAATTATATTATTTATATAATTCTTATATGACTACACTCTATAAAAATACATGAAACATACAATTATTATGTCATTAATATGTTAAAAATGACAATCCAGATTTAATGAATGTTTTAGATTTATTATCTGAGATTCCAATCAGAACTTCTTCCATTACCTATAAATAACTATAATTATGTGATATAATGTATTTAACATATTCATTATATCAATATTGGGTCTCCCCAAGACTCCTAATTATGCTCCAACTATGTACTCATCATAAAAACTACTTCTCAAAAAATTCAAATGACTTATACTGAGAAAATAGAGTATTCATAGTAACCCTATACTGAGGAGGATTCAAAATCCTCTCATAAAATAAAATTATAACAAGATGATGTGATGTTTTCACCCTTTTTCATTGTCATATCCCCTAGTTAAAAATGATGAATATTACTACAGTATCATTTTGTTGTGTATTTAAGGGTCACGAATGTGACAATAAAATATTAATTGACCCATGAATGCTCCATTGTTGAATTTTTAACCCATATCCCTTTAAATTTTCCTAAAATAAAATTATTAATAATTTTATATTTTTTGGTAAAATTTTATTTACAATAAAATATAATTAGTAAAATTTCATGAAATATTTATTTAGTTTGATATTAAATACATACAAAGATAAATGGAATTTTAATATAAAAGTTTAAAACATCACTATTATTTTATTTAATTTAAAAAATTGCAACATTCTAATTTAACCATATTTTATTTATATTAAAATTTTTAAAATAATTTATTTTATTTCACTATTAATTGACAAATAATTTGCTAGCATTGAGTGAGAATTTATGGAATGAATTCAGTAATTATAAATTGTAAATAAATTAATATGATAAAAAAATATTCAATGCTAAACATAATCATTTAGAACCCAACACAAATTATTTCTCACAGCATGATAAAATATTGTAGTTATAAAATTAAATAGAGTGACATTTTGTATTTATCATTTTCTTAAAATAATAAAATGGTAATAGCCAAATAAAAACGAATCCATGAGGTCATATTTTATAAAATATGGATGATAATGGTTGATATCCATTTAAAGAATAGGATAAATTCTTGTGTCATTGAATCATTAAATCCCAATCCTAAGGAACTATAAATGTTTTATCCTTTTTCCCTTCTTAAATTGATAAATATTTACAAAGGATACTATTAGTTATGATAAAAAAGTGTCACATTTACCAAATTTAAAACTATTTATTGAAAATATGAGATCCATTTTTCAATATATAATTCCTTGATGTGGAATAAATTATTCATGCCATAAGAGTTTAAAAGTAAACAAACCCCTTTTTAAAAAATTCATATCTGAACATAAAATTAAATGTATTCAAATTCAATTCCTAGTAAAACACATTTGATAAATATTAAAAAAATTGAATATGTTATCATTTGATATCACTAATATTATATGTAAATAGAGATTAATTCAATTTATAAGAACACATTTTCAGCATAAATACAATTTTTTCCAAGGTACATCTCTATTTACCTTCAAATGATGTTATTGGTATTTCTCACCATTTGATAACTAGTGAATTTATTATATAATTTTCTATGAAATATTTTTTTCATAAGGTATTTATCCATATTCATACTATCTGATATAATGGCTAGGAAATAACTGTAACATTATATAATTACATTTCAATAGTACGACATTATTTTATTAAACATGATGTAGTGTTTCAAGAAATGTTTTCATCAAATTGAATTTATCGAAATATTAGGATATCATAGAATTTCATGGTGTCATGTTATTCCCCCATGAAGTGAATTATTTGATAAAAAAAATTTCACTTACGTACAAAAAATGACGATATATATATTTCATTACATCCTCAGGATCCCATGCGGTATCTTCAAATTTTTTATTCCTTTAAAAAGTTTTATCCAAGTGATTATTTTTATCTGGTAGAACCTTTTATCTATGATACATTGTTGGTAATAGTTTTTAATTAAAGGAAATATTATCCTCCTGTAGTACACCATCCATGTTTTTTATAAATAAATGATCAAATATATACTTCATCATGATAGATACATAGAATAAATAGTGAACTAGATAGAGATTCAATGTAAGGTAAAAATGATAATATAGAATTCTAATGTGATCAAGAATCACAATAGTTTATAAATATTTATTGATTAGAATTCCCTTCAATCAAAATCTCATGACCTTATAATAGGGATATATTAATTCGTATGCCTAATCACTAATTTCAATCTGTATTTCTCATCAAATATTTCCATTATTGAATATCTATCAAATCTCAACTTCTCTTATATTCTTTTGAGTTTCTCTTACCCTATTCAGTATATAATTATATAGGTGATGTCTTACGAGCATTATTTCACCATCTTCATCCAATTAAATTATAATTATGCATTTCTTATTTTACATGGTTTCATAAGGAGACATCTCAGTGGTTTAGTGAATGTAATTATTATCATAAAATAAGTCTGTGTTAATGTGTTGATCCAAATAAACATTAAAGTTCCTAAAAAATTCACTCAATATATATTCCATAGTTTTAATAGTCCCTTGTGACTCAAAATCATTCAGATGATGATGTGTATTAATGAAAATAAAATATATTTTATGATCCTACTAAATACTTATCATGAACATTTTGGTAATCCTCAAATCCCTATAAAAACCTTGTTGAGAGTGTTACTGCCTACAATCTCACAACCTATTTAATATATATCCAGTAAAGGATAACTATGAGAGTAAAATACTCTGATTGGAATTTAGTGTGTATTATTCATAATGTGAAAGACTATAATCCGAACAAAAGATTTCCACATATATGTTTTCGTCAGTTAAAAAAAATAATTATATAGAAAGGATTTCCTATTTCCATTAATGTAATGGTTATAGTGGTAACATTCCCTTCAAGGATTTTTCTCAAAAATAACATGCTGACATGACATATATTGATTTATATACTATAAAATATCCCTTTTTTATTCAATATAAAATACCATCTAACAACATTATACATCATCGTACTTCATATATTAATAGTGAATGATGATGTGCAAGATTAATATAAAAATTATGCCTTGAATTTTTTTTCTTTATGAATCACATTCTAAATTTTTTAAGTATTTTGTTCCATTAAAATAATTTTAAAACATATTAACATCTCTGAAAATAATCTATGGTTCAATATCTACCTTTTATGTCAATTTAATCCACAAATGGATAGTTATATGATCATTTAAATATTATTTATAATATTTATTTCCTTTCCTCATGATTTAAAATTTTCGTTTCTTCAAAACCATAAGTACTGGATAAATATCAATCCTCATCATGAAAAATTGGAATAATCCATCTAAATCAGAATATCATCCACCATATTAATCTTTCGAGTGTGGAAATTTATTTTCTAGTCATATTCATTTACAAATGGTTATCATATTTTTAGGATATATTAAACTCTTTCTTTGTGAATATATAATATAGACTTTTAAAATATAAATATATGTTATACAAGAACCTATTATTAAAATTTTCAAAAGTATAGAATTTTATTCCAATAATTCTCACTTTTACATTTTTAGAATATATCATATTTATTTTTTAAAAAAAATACATCATCAACATGCCAAGAATAATTATTTTATAAAAAGGTGACCACATTCTATGAGTATCCAAATATTATACACTAAAAAATATTAAAATTATTACATGTTTCCCTTTCATGACATGTATTCCCAATTTTCATCATGACATGGTACCTATTATAGTGAACCTATCCTATTACATTTAACATTACCCAATTTTAATCATAATTATACATCAGAATACAAGACAAATATTATAATGTCTGCTGTCATGGATGACTATGTAATTAATAAAACATTATAAAAACAAATTCTTAATTAAACTCCATAATTAACTCATGTATTCCATTGATCTCATAAATATACATAGGATAACCTAGGGATAACATTAACAATAGGATTACCTAAAATCCCAGTAAGGGAATAACCATAAGAAAAAATCATTAGCACATGGGAAGGAAGGAATGACATGAAGATATAAAAAGGAATGTGACTTATGGAATCATAATATATAAACAAGGGATCATTAAAACATGGAACCATAATAATGTGGAAAAAGAAAAAAACATGAATTAAGTATGAGTAAAGTCTAACTGTTAAGATTGTTTCCCATAGTTGCACAATCCAAGGCTAACATCCAAGACTGTTTCACAAAGTAGTAAAAGTCAAGTCTAACTGCCAATACCATCGTACATAACATCACATGAGACTCAACATTACCCAATGAAATAGAGCTATATCTAGGTTAACCCATATTATAATTCATGAATATGTTTTCAACATAAATAATCATATATATTGAATCTTACAAAAACATAAGTGTTACCCATGGAACTATTTGTGTATAACAATCATGACATAAAGCATAACCAATGGGTGTATCCTGAAAATTTCCTTGAAGGAATGGAATTGCAATATACATTGACATTTAGAAGGTAAAATAGGTTTATATCATGGTATGTGATGTCAAACAGAAGTGAAAATATAAAATAAATATATTTGATAAATTTTAGCATTAAAACTTTTATATGTGGTTTTAATGAAAATATTTTAGAGTATTCAAAATAGAAAAGGGAAAAATAATTTATATAAAACCATAATTGAAGAAATACATTTTTCACAATAAAAATAAATTTTTAATAAATTAAAATGATGAAATAAAATATAGGATATTGTTTACATGAAATTGGTTAAAAATATGGGATGTTCCATTAAAACGTGTCTACTTATTTGGATGTATCACGAATGGATTCACATAAAATCTTTTATATCTCTAAAACAGAATGAGGGATGGATCATGAAACACGAGTTTGAGGTATATAAACAACATTTTGATGTTTTTCATTAAAAGAATAGATAAATTCATTTTGGTGAAGATAATTATAGAGAAACTGAATGGAATAAAGGTGGTTCGGGTAGAATTCCTTATGGATTATTGGCATGGTATCTGGTGTACTTAAGAGAGATTAATATGAGAGAATAAGGTTTATCATAACATAGACATAATGAGGGAAGTATGGAAGATGTGAAAAAACATGCACCATTATTACGGATTACACATATAATATCATAGCATAGAAGAAATTCTTGAATAAAAGTGAAATGGATAGGATCCCTTACTTTAAACAAGTCATTGTTCTCCACTTCTTATTAATGTCCTCTTGAATCAATCTTCCTTGAGAGAATTTTTAATGGGAGTGGATTTGGTATATTGACCATACCATGGGAAATTTAACACCTGGGGGGATATTTATGACAGATTTGAGAAGAATATGCGAAAGGTACAAATCATGAGAGTAGTGAAGATAAGAAATACGAAGGGCTGGTATATATGGTGGAGGAGTGGAGGGTTTTCAAAATTTTATAATCATTAGTTTAATATTTTTCTATAATACAATAAATACTGATTATTCTATGAAAAAAAATTGTAATAAATTCATGTGAGATCTATATTTTTTTCCTAAATCACTTTTGATATTAGGAATAGTGGATTTAAATTAAAATGTATTCGTACAAAAAAATAATGTATATTAGTACTCAAAAAAAATTCTTGTATTTTTGAAAAATGCAAAAAATTCACCCTAATCAATTTTTGATGTGTAGAATCAAAAAATGAAATATATTTTAAAAAATTAGTTTTCTATTCATTATTAATTTAATATTTAATTAAAATCATAAATTAATGAAAATTTACATATTTTAAAACATTTATTTTCTTATTCCATGATATATGTATATCATAACTCCACTTGAATATTTTTTATATAAAATCTTATGTAAGGATACTATTTATTAGGATGTGTTACTATTAATATGGGTAACAATACTATTCATAAGGGTATGTCACTATTCCACAAAACTAATGTTGGTCATATTAAAAAAAATTACTTAATGATTTCTACCTTGCCTATCATATTTTAAAATTCAAATCACATAAGTGAAAAACTAATGTATAAATGTAAAATAGCACATATTAGTTCCTTTCTTTTTTATTTCATGTTATTATATGACATATTTAATAAAATTAATTTTCATTGATAAAACGTTGGGTCGTTACATCTTTCTGCCATTATGAAATTTCTCCCTCGAATGTTTGTTTTACATTTTAATCCACAAGATGGTGTATGTACTTTTCATTCATTTCCCCCTTAGTTCCCATGTTATCTCTTCGTTCATGGGATTCTCCCATAGTAGACTGAATATGTTAGTAGTCTTGTTACCTAGAACATTATCCTTACAATCCCAGATCTTCCCTGGCTGATTGTCATATGAAGGACCATCCTCCAACTGTACTACCTTCGAAGAGAGTACATGTGAAGGATCGAGAATATACTTACACAAGAGGGATAAATGAATAAAATTCTGTACATTGGACATGGTAGGCATATTTTCTAGTCGATAGTCAAAAACATCTACATGATCATTAATTTTTAAGAGAAATATGTAGCTAGGACATAACTTATCATTATTTCCAAACGTCATGACTTTATTCCTGGAAGATAATCATAGAAATACAATATGTCCAACTTTGAACTCAAGGACTGATCTATTATTTTTTTCATAACTCTTTTTTGGACTTTGGGAAGGCTTGATATGCTAGTGAATGGTTTTGAACTTCTCCACCATTAATTCAACCATTTCAGGTCCTAGCATATTAATCTCGCCAACTTCATCCAAACACGTTTTTTTGCACATTTTCTCATAATGTGCTTTATATGGTGTCATTCATATGCTCAAGTAGAAATTGTTATTTTAGAAGAATTAATCCAATAGAAGATGTTGTTCACATAATTGACCAAATCCCATAAAACTTTTTCTCAACATGTATTCTATTCTTTGAATGTTTCGCTCAGATTAGACATCAGTTTTAGGATGATGGCAATATTTAATTTTAGTTCTGTGCTTATTGAAAGTTAGATACATTTTCATAACCTTAAGGTGAATCTCATATCATAATAAGATACAATATATAGTGGGACTCCATGAATCCTCATCACCTCTTTGACAGATATTTGTGCATGTTAATCCAATTAATGATCTCTTCAACTATGATAAAGTGATATTTCTTTGTAAGAAAATCCACAATAACACATATAACATTGTTTAATCATGATTTCCTTTGATGTCCATAGGAATATTACATGGTAATTCTTGTCCACACCCAAGTTGGTATGGGTAGTGGTTTTATAATCCCTATACACTATTTCCTTTCTGCCTTTACTTTTTGACATAACATGCACTTTGATGTATATTCACTAATATCCATTTTCATATTATCCCACCCAATGTTTTAATGGAGACCTCGATACATATTTGTGATTCATGGATGGATAGAGAAGTTTGATCTTTGTGCATCATTCAAAATCTCCTTCTTTATCAAGGGATCTGATGGTATACATATTCGTCATCCAAATATTACAAATACATCATCAATAATCGTGACCTTTTAGGATTTACCAGTTCTAATAGCTTCCACCCTTTTCGGAATTTCTACATCTTTTATTTGGGATTAAATTATTTTATCCATGAAGAATGGTTGATAAATCATTTTAGAATTTAATTATGATGTTCCTCCTTTAATTATTCCAATGTCCATTCTCTACAAATATAGTAAGAACAAATACTTTTCCATTCTCATCATTAATGAAGATGCGAGATCATTTCTATATAGAGAACCTGCCACCATATTTTTCTTTACCAGGATGGTAGTGGATTGAGAAATCATAATTTATGATGATATATATATGTATTCACTAGAACATATTAATATATTTTTGTGTAAACTTATATTTGATACTCTTTTGGTCAGTATATATGTCACACTTCTCCCAATAGAGATAATGCCAACTGATTTTCAATCCAATTATCACCTTCGATAAATCCAGATCATGCGTAGGATAGTTTTTCTCATATATTATTAGATGACATGATGAATAGTATTTAAATTTATCATTTTAATCATCACACATCCTAATATCTTCTATTATGAATCACTATACACTATAAAGAGTTATCTATTTGTTGGGAGTGTAAGTATTGGCACAGTGGTTGGAATTTTTTCACCCCTTTAAAATTGTCTTCACATTATTGAGTCCAATAAAACATTTCTCCCTTGTCTATTATCATGGACATTGGATTTGAAAATAATGAATATTTCTTCATAATTCATGGATAATAGCATGCTTGACCCCGAAAGCTGAGGATCTCCGTTATAGATGTTTTCCAAGGCAACTCTTTAACATCCTTTGTATTGGGAGGGTCTATTGATATCCCTTTTCTAGCGATAACATTCCCCATGAATGATATTTTCTCTATCTATAACTCCCATATAATTTACATTTCATACATATTATCCCTTTTCAATGTCTTTATGAATGTATTCATATAATCATTATTTTCTTCATTTCTCTTTGATTGTATGAAAATATCATCAATAATGACTACCAAAAATTTTCAAGGTAATATCTATAGAAAATATTCATTAGATCTAGGAAAACTTATGGAGATTTAGTGATTTTGATTTGCATAAATCTAAACTAATAGTGTACATACATCATTTAAAATGAATTATTTGGAATATCTTCCTTCCTCGCCTTAAATTGGGGATATACCGACCGAAGGTCCACTTTACAGAAATAATTGGACACATGAAGCTGATCGAACAATTCACCTATATGCGGCAGGGGATAATTATTATTTATCTATATATTATTTAGCTCAACATAATCAGTTCATTGGTGTGTTGATCCATAGTTCTATTTGATTAAGAGGACTGTATCACCACACAGTGAAGCACTTAGGTTTATAAAACACTTCTCCCGATTCTCTTATAATAGCTTCCTCAGCTCCTCCAGATCTAATGTGGATATTATATATGTTTTCTTTGATATATATTGTGATCCAGTTATAATTTTAATTGAGAACTCAAACTCTCAACCAGGATGATGGCCGAGTAAGTCTTCATGGAATACATAAGTGTAATACCACAGTATGGGCATGTCTTCAAGCATTATTATCTCCATTTTCCAAATAACATGAGATAAAAATGATTGATCTTATATTATTTATATACACACTTGAGAAAATGATTGTAAAGAAGATTCACCTTCTTTCTTAAACTTGTAATGAATCATATTATTCTTTGGGATTTGAAGAGTGATCTCCTCATACTGACAGTTGATGATTTATTTGTATAAATATAAACAATCCTTGACCAAGATGGTGTCTAACTCCACTGAAGAAAGTATGATGAGATTTTATCAGAGGTTCAATCTACAAACATTAACCCTATAGAAATTATACACTATGGCATCAACTATTTTCACATTCTATATTCTTCTAGTTAACTTTTCCTTCAAATTTTGAGGTGGTGTTTGAATAGATCTAATAAACATGAAAGATATAAAATAATGTTTAGAAACAAAATCAAATAGTATGTTCACTATTGTTGAAGGAGTAACATGTGTACCTATCACCACATCCTTGTTAGTTCCATGTTAGTAGTAGTGATAGCATGATAAATTCCATGTTCTTGTGGAGGCTTTTGTTGGTTTCCTCCAACAACCCTTGGATTAGGGAAATTTTTTCATAATTCCCATGAACCTTGATGTTGTAACAGTGCACTACAGGCTGAGTGTTGATATGAACCTTCATTTATTCTTCCACATTATAGGCATTCTTCATATCCCATCAGCACTTCATTCCAAGATGTCCCATATTTAGACATTTGATGAAATACATTGTTCCCTTTAGATAGTTACTAGGATGCTACTTCCCACTACTTTTACAATTGGGATATTTAGGATTATTTCCTTGAGGATAATTTTTTTATGACCCACTCATGATGTTATCCATTTTTTTGTTTTTGTAACTGATTCCAATACATCAATGATTGTGTTCAATCTAAATTTCATCCTTGAGGGCACAGTGGACAATCTATTCATAAATATAAAAGTCTCAGATCACCAACACCTTCCATAGACTTGGCTATAGCCTTCTAAAGAGCTGATCTTCCTTGCATTTGGTGTTCATGAAAAATCCAGAGTCATACCGTTCAAGCCTTGTAATGTTATTTTATTTTGCCTCAATGGACACATATACCAACTTCTTAAGATCAAGGAACTCTCCATCCATCTTGAGACGGAGGGTTCAAGGAAAATATTTATTAAAAAACTTCCTCGTGAATTCCTCCCCATCCATGGAATAAATTTCCTCTTAGGAAATTTTATTTTTGACTAGTTTCCACTATTGACCAGCTTCAACATCAAAATTATAGACTACTTGCAAAACTTTCTCTTTTTCCATGCACTAGAGGATGGATAATATATTTTCAATGGAGTTAATCCAATGATATGTGAGGAGGGTATCATAAGATCCACCAAACATTAGATGCCTTTGATATTTTAAGTATTCTATTACATGTTTCATTTTCCATGGAGGAGGAGTGTGCTTCACATGATTCATGTTATTATTCATAACTTGATCAAGAAAATCTTGTATCATAATGAAATTTTTACAACCCAATCCTATCACATCAGTCATATCATTAGGTAATTATTCACATTGTATATCACATTGGTAGTTATAACTTGTCCTAATATTTCCCACTATTAACTATAAAAAACCATAGAAATTAGAGGGCTTAAATACTTAATTACTGAACATAAAATGGAATCTTTTGACCATAGCATGATAAATTTTTTAAGGAGATGTATATACTAACATGGGATTCTATAAGTTTAAATATAGTTTAATTTAAATATATTCCTTAACTTATATTCATATGGAATTTTTTATTCCCGTAATAATGGTGTGTAATAAGATCATTAATTTAACAAATCATATCCCACATAAGTGTCAAATCAAGAGTTAAGCAAGACCCACTATCATGTACCATTATTCCACGACATAAGCCCAAAAATTATTGTTGGTGTTTTTACTCCTA
This sequence comes from Viscum album, assembly GCA_963277665.1. Taxonomy (NCBI): domain Eukaryota; kingdom Viridiplantae; phylum Streptophyta; class Magnoliopsida; order Santalales; family Viscaceae; genus Viscum; species Viscum album. The sequence goes on from OY728166.1 coordinate 1,142,146,763, forward strand.
GGTACTTTTATGCCAAATATGCCTTTACATGTTGGTATCCATACATGGATGTATTTTCTTGATTAACCACTCACTATATACTTACAAAAATTTATGGATGTTTTCTTATAATTCGTCTCTTACATAAGGTTTATATTAATGTTCTCTTTACCTAATCTCCAAAAAATAACTATCCCAACAACTGATACAAACTATAGTGACATTATCCTCTTACACATAACATTACATTATGTTAAGAATAATTATATATCATATAATGTGCCACGGATTATAGAGTCTTGTGTCTTGGAAGACTTAGTACATAGTAAATAATTATAAAAACAAAATTTTATTTAAACTACATAATGAGCTCCAATCCTCCATTGCGCTAATTATTCTGCATAGGATAACCTTTAGATAACATGAACAATGGGATATGAAAAAATCCTTATAAGGGAGAAACCATAAAAACAAATAATTAGAACATGGGATGGAAGGAATGCCATGATGACAATAAAAGGCATGTAACATATGGAATCATAACTTATAAACATGTGATCATTACAACATGGAATCATAAAAATGTAGAAGATACATAAAACATGAATTTAGTACACGTCATTGCTAATCACCATGTCTTTTCCCCATATTAGCACAATCCAAGGCTTACCTCCAAGACTGTTGCACATAGTAGCATAATCCAATCATGACCGCCATGACCGTCACACATAACAACTCATGAGACTCATCTTTACCGAATGCATTGGAGCACTATCTGGGTACACCGATAATACATTTCATGAATAGGTATTACACATAAATATTCATACATAGTCAATATTATATATACATAAGAGTTACTCATGGAAATAATTAGGTACCATAATTAGGATATAATGCATAACCATTTGGAGTATCATGAAAGTGCCCATGAGAGAATGGAATTATAAATTACATGGACGTTGAGAAGTCAAAATAGGAATATATCATGGTATTTTAGGTTATATAAAAGTGAAAACATACCTTAAATGTATTTGATGAATTTTAGTATTAAAAATTATTTGTGCAGTTTTAAGGAAAATACTATAGAGCTTTCAAAATAGAAAAGGTAACATTATTAATCGAAAAAACAGGAGTGAACCAAAGTGTTTTTCATAATAAAAATAATGATTTCAGAGAGAAAAAGTGTTTCTTAAAACAAAGGATATAGTGAAATTGAAATTGGGTTAATAAATTGGGATGCTACATTAAAATGAGTTTTCTTATTGGGAAGTATCAAGGAAGTATTCACATAAAATCATGTATATCCTTGATAGAGAACGAAGGATGGATCTTGAAACAAGATTTTCAAGTATATAAACAAAATTTATAAGTTTTAAATAAAATTTTATGACTATATAATTTGGGTAAAAGGAAATATAGATCATCCTGAAGGAATAATGGTAGTTCGGGTAGAACTCCTTATGGATTAATGATATGGTGTCAGTTGTACATCAGAAGGATTCATGAGAGAAAACATGGTTTCTCAAAACATATACATCATGAGGGAAGTACGGGGGAGGAGTATAATCATACCCCATAATTAGGTATTACACATAATATGGCATAGCATAGAGGGAATTCATGACTAAAAGTGAAATGGATACGACCTCTTTCCTTAATTCCATTGGTGTTCTCCACTTTTTATTATTGACCACTTGAACCAATCATCGTTGAGAACCTTCATAGGGGAGATGATTTGGTTTTTTGAAGAGACCATGGGATTTTGGACTTGTGGGAGGAACATGAGGAGGCATTACTCCAGAATATTGGTAGGGAAGAATGGTTGATAGGAGGGAAGTTATGAGGTAAGGATGGGTGATATTTATAGTTGAGCAGAGGAGAATTTTAAGAATATTATAATCATTAGTTAATTATAATTCCATATGAAATGGAATAGTGATGATTCCATGACCCAAAATAATAATAAATTCCTCTGAGTTATATATTTGGGAGCTTATATCACATATGATATCTGGAATATTGGATTTAAATTATAATGTATTTATATGGTAAATTAATGCATTTTACTATTCACTAAAATTTCATGTATTTTATAAAAATCCAAAAAATTCACATTTATCATTTATTGATGTGTAAAATAAAAAATTTAAATCCATTTTTCAAAAATAATTTTACAAATATGATTAATATAATATTTAATTAAATCATAATTTACATGAAAGATACATGTTTTAAAATATTTATTTCATATTCCCATATATAGGTTTATCGTACTTCCACATCAATATTACTTATATACTATCATAGTTAAGGTTACTATTCATTATTTTATGTAACTATTAATATGGGTAAACTTAATATTCATAATGGTATGTTACAATTCACCAAAACATAAGTTTTTCATATTAGAATTGAAATAACTTACTGATCATAACTGTGGATGTTAAATTTTGGTTATTCTAATCGTAGAAGTGAACAAATGATGTTTAAAGGTAATATAGAACTTATTAGTTAATTTTTTGTGATTTCATGTAATTACGTGACATATTTATAAGAATGAAATTTCCATTTATAAAACATTTTTTTGTTACACCTATCTCTATTAATCATTAAAATTAAATTGGAAATCATTTATAAAATGTAATGTGAGAAAAAATATCAGTAATGGACTTAAAAAGCAACATATTTGTTAATGAATACATATAAAAAATTTCTCTTTATAAATAAAAATTATGCTCATAGAAAACATTATCTTACACAATAAATCATTAACTCTAACCAAAAAATTTCATAAAACATTTCATAATAATTCCAAAATGAAATAATTAAACTAGTAAAGGATAATTTATAATCATGAGAAATTCATAATCATTTCAAAATGATATAAATTTCACACTTAAGGAAGTATAAAATAGATTAAATTAAAATTAATCTCAATATAATACCTTATAAAATCAAAATATTTAAATTTAATCCATATAAAGAAAAAATAAATCATACATGTGACTTGAGACATAATGTTCTATATAACTCTTATAAATAGAATATACAATATTTTCAATATTCATTATAATTCTTCAAAGAGAACAATTATTATACAATGAAATATAGGGTTATAATGGACCCACTCAAAATCATAACCCAAGAAAGTATTCATACATATAAAATTATTTTTATTACCCATGAGAAAAACATTTCAAGATACTGTAATATTTATTATACATAAAACCTTATTTGAAAACACCAAAAACATTGGGAATGTGGATTTTTATTTAGAAAAATATATGAAATTTATAAAATATGAAAAATATGAAATAATGGTTATAGAATTTTGAAATGCCATTAACTATATATATGTCTAAATAGAAAATTCCATTTTTTCCTTTTGTAAATAACATCAAAACATTCTATAAAATATTCATCAAAATATTAATTTTCCAAACCTTCTAATGGAAGTAAAAAAGGGAAATTATTTTTTTTATAATTAATTTATTTTCATCCATAACCTATTTTTAAAAATACATTCATAAAAGAAAATTATTTTGAAAACAAATCATTAAAAATTAAAAAATTATGTTTTATGTTAAAGTGTCCCTTACATTGGGTATGAATCATATCGTTCATTCATTATCTTCTTGAATAATATAGTTAGGTTAATTATCTATATTCATAAAAACCATTCTATAGAGTATTATAACTTTGATTTTATTTATAATCATTTTATAAATAATTACATAATCAATTATGTTGAAATGGGATGTTTCCACAATATGCAGCACATATGTCAAAATACACATTGGTGAGTTACATATTTTCCTAGAGTTAATAATTTAACCATAAATGAAATTATAATCATGAAAAAATTATTATATTTATACGTAATTGTTTTATAACAACCATTGAAAATTCTTATGAAATATGAACTACGTTATAGTTATGTAGATGGTTGGTTATATGTATGCATGGGTATCATTTTCATATTTCAATGAAGATAATGGGAATAAAGTGAGTATAATTTTATCATTCAAAAAATATAATAATATCTTATATATAAAATTATTTTTTAATTACACTCATATATACCATCCTTGTGATGCGTTGAGGAAAAATAAGTCACATCGCTTCATAGAGGTGGTAATCCACTTGTAGAGACACAAGTTTTTATAATTTTTAAATAAATTTATGGTTAATAAATGAGATGTTCCGTTATATATATATATATTTAAATAAATTAATGATATCCAATATATAAATTAAATCCATCATTTCACCTGTAATGAGTGGTGGGGATGGAGAATGTATTACATCAGTTACTGAATCGGTGGTCCTTCACACACATAATCAATGGATTTTTTTTCTTTTTTATAGAATAAAGAGATGCATATAGGTTATTAAATTAACATAAAAATATATATATTATATTCTATAAAACATATTTTTTAATTTCATCATGTTTCTTTAGTATTTGAATGGTGGATATGAATAAATTAAACAATAATTCTCGGAAATGAACTTTTTCCTTTCTTCGGGAAAACTATTTAGTATTATCCCTAAAGACATCTTATATTTGTTTTAGGAATAAAATGGCATCATTGAAATTTGTATGTATTTATGTAAGGTATTTATAATGTTATAGGATGTAATATAGTGATCAAATGTTTTGACTGTTAGAGGAAAGGGGGATCCCTTTTATAAGTGAGGGTACGGGTATGCAAGGAAATTTCTAAAAATATTAAATTCATATAAATAAATTTTATAGTAAAATGGTTAAAAATTTATTTAATTGTATTATTGAAGATTAAGTGAGAAAATATTTTAAACCAATAATATTGGGATACATTTAAGACATGTTTTCACCCACATATTATGGTTTTGGTCACTTTTTTCAATTACCAGGGTATTAATGTTTTTAAAAAAATTGTTTAAGGAAATTTACATTAAATGGAAAATTAGATAATTAATGGAACAATATTTTAATTTTTAACCATATTCCATTCTCTTTTATAGCGAAAGAATTTATAGTAACATTCAACCATTTATTTAAATTTTATATATTTCAAAATATTCTTAATGATACTTTAGGAACAGTTTATTTAATTTTTATAATCAAAACAACATTAACAAAATGGTTATTGAAAATAATCCTTTAAAACATTTATAATATATTATTTTCATCAATAAAAATTGTTTAATACATTATCTATCCCAAAAATATATCATTTATACTATTTTTAAAATCAATTACAATTTTTTAATTTAGTTTTAACAAACAGTAAGTCAACATTTCATAATAATTTTTTTAATTAATTCATCAGTAAAAAATAAAACTAATTTAAAAAAATGAAAAAAATCAATAATCATCAAATAAATATTAATATTTAATCATAATTTAGTTTTTTCCATATCCCAAAATATTAGTGATATTAAAAAAATGTTGTGGAATTTTTTACATTATATTTTTACACACATATTATAAGATAAATATCATTGATAAATGAAAAAAAAGTATTTATTTTTTATGTTGTTTGAATATGATTTATGTATAAATATCAACTGAAATTAATTAATTCTGTTTAATAAGATTTAATCTATATCAAATGCGATATGACCCTAAGTACCCATTTTACCTTTACCATTTTAACAAAAAATAACCATGGTTATAATTGATAATAAAAAAATGAGAGAGACATATTTTAAAAATTTTATCTCATGAAATCTAATAAATAATCCATATTCCATGTTTCCATTTTTCTATACTAAATAAAATAAAAAAATATTAAAATTAAAACCCCAACCAAAAAATTGTTTTTTTGACCAAATATGTTTTTCATGCAAAAAATGTTCGTATACCGAAAAAAACTGTGATTATTAAAATTTATTTAATACTATTATATCTATCTAAATAATAATTATGTAACATTATGATTAATTTAAAAGATAAATGGCATTGTTAAATAACTTTTTTTAAAGAAAATTAATGGTATTTTTAGAATAATTGTTTTTTCATTATTTACTAAATAATCAAGGTTTTTTGAAAAATAACAAAATTTCACCCGAAAGTAATTTTTATATATAAAATTCTGAAATTAAATACATTTTTTCTCAATAAAATTATATAATTGTGAAATTTTCCAATTAAATAAAAACATATTATATATTTCAAAATCATTTATGAAAATAAAAAAATTCTATTTTGACTGGAGAGCTATATAATATTCATAGGGAGAAAATATATCTATAAAATATGATTAATTAATAAAAATAAGATAAAAAATTAATATTTAATTAAATTACAATATTTTTTCATTCTTCCCCCTTGTATAAATATAATCCTTGCACTTTTATTAAATTAATAAAATTGTAGAGATATTTTCCCTTCATAAAATTTTCTAGATCTCGTGCTAGTTGATCAATTATTTTTTTAATAAAACCATATCCTTGTTAATCACTATATTTCATAAAATCTACTCATTATGGTTTGGAATATGAACTAGATATTCATCTTATGAATGGTTTATTTCCTACTGAGCTATTTGAAGGATGAAAAAATTTCAATAATGAGCCACAAATGTTTCAAACAAATAACACGAAATATGTTGTATACCAGATATAAACAAGATACAAGAACACCCATGGGTAACTAAAAAAAATTTATCCCATAAATTTTATTCAACAATGTTCCATAAAATAATTGTTCCTTTTTTATCAAAATGTAGAACATGTTCCCATGATGGGAAGTAATAATAACATGACTACCTACATCAATAGAAATACATTTTATCCGATTATCTTAATTAATTTGGTGAATTTTATGAGACATCCTCAAGTTATAAAAAATCATATTCACCTTCTAAAACATTTCTTCGATAAATAAAGTCCCAATAATTATTATTCTATAGTATAATACCCAAAAATATATAGTATATCATCATAATCAATATAATTCATTAGAAACAATAATTTATATTGTAGAATAAAAACTACTATTATATAAATAATGAATAAAAATTTTATTTTGATCCCAACTTCTCTGATAATCCACAGAACATTATAAAATAATATCATCTAGAGATTGAATCATTTTCATAGACTATATAATAGATTTTTTATATAATGATTTGATGTTATTAAATATTATACAAAATGACTAAAATTTTCTATCAAAATGATCATTTATGAATATAAGATAATGATAAAATACAATGGATGGTCAAATCCTTATAATATAATTGTCTCCCTTACAAAAGATTGATATGTTTTTTCATAATTTATATTTGGAGAAATGGAGTCAAATGAGAACATATAGTTTACTGATAAATAATTTCCCAAGTCACATTATTACCTCGAGTTGTATTCGTTATTCCAACCATGATATAAATTTATATAATTTCAAATTTCTATCTAGGATTTCTAAAATTATAAATCATCACATTTTTTTATTCATATTTAACCTAATGAAAAGTCATGTTTTTCACATTAATATTATTAATATAATTCTTCAGTCATTCCCTCCAAAATTTAACTCGAATGTTTTTATATATATTTTCAACTATAATGACTAAAAAATTGAGATCCATGAGCCTCACTCAAAATTTTATCTCCAAATAGGTGTCACATGTAACCTATAACTGTTTTAAAAATATAAAAACGTCATATTTGTCAACATTAAATTCATGAATGTTTTCTTTGATAAAAAATTTTACCTTTTCATGTATGTAATTGTCTTTCTCTAAGTGTTCATAATACTCTTTGATAGAGATCAATGTACTAAAAATTAGAACAAAACATAAGTAATATTTATATGAATATTTTATATTAAAACATTTATAAAATCATTAATAAATGCATCATATTATAGTTGTGTCATTGTTAATGATGAGTTATCTTTCAGACACAAATTATCTTCTACCATATTTGATTTATATATATGGATATGAGTTTCTCATTCATTATAATTTATCAATTTTATTAGTATTAATTGTCTCATGTTCATCCATATTTGATTGAATATATACATTATACATTTTTATACATATATATTTCCCACATTAATAAATATAAATTATTTTTATAAATTTTAAAATAATGAATTGTAGTCTCCAGTTCAAGGGAATGAGTAGGATCAATTTTTACCTCATGTTTTAGTTAAAAGTAGAATCTGAAATTATCCGACAATTCTACATTAAGACATGACATAATCAATTTATTAAATCATCAAAATATATAAAAAATTCACTATTTATAAATGCTAGGGCCAAATCTAGATCATTCAATAATCTTAATTCCATTTAGTGAAAAACTCGTCTCATTCGTTTTTCAATATCCAAATGACAATATTTTATGTTAACATAGTTCTTAGGATAGATAAAATTGAAATTTAATAAAAAACCATTGGTAATAGACAACTATCCTCCAAAAAAATATGAATCTCTATCATATCTCTCTGTCTTTTTAATTAATCAACCTCATTACATTCTATTGGATCAACAGTTATTCCATATTTATTTATCATATATGTAAAGAATGTAATATATTCTATCAAAACATCACATATTATATATTTTATATATAAATTTTTTTATTTATTTTATTTCTGATAAACTTTTATTTTTAAATGATCCTAAAAAAATTATCGTAAAACATAATATCTTTAATAAATACTACCAAACATTTATCGAAATTTTCATGGAATTTTATTTTCAAATTTTCAATCAATAATGTAGGGTAATTCTTTAACCCAAAGTTTATAACTATAAAATCATATTGATTATAGCTAGTGTGAAATTATATCATTGTAATTTCATCATCTTTTACCATTAGTTAATTCTACCTTGATATAAGATCAACATTTTAAAAGTACAGAGCTCTGGGGATATTAACAAATAATTCATCAATATGAAGAAATATAAACATAATATTAATAATAATGTTATTAAATTATTAATAAATATTGGAAATCCTCATTGAATTATCATTCATTTTTATCAAATAAACGGTTTCACTCCATGGAGAAGTTATGTGATAAGTTGAAACCATTTTCAATAAATTCTTGCAATAAAATTTTCAGTGATGGATGTTCAACTTGTTCTGTTATATAAGGTGGTTCTAAAATTGGATTATCCTCAAGGACTAATCCAGATTTTAATTTATATTCTTTATAATGTATAAAAAAGAGAAATAGAATATAAAAAAATCAATATATTCTTTTTCTTTTATCTCATTATTATCCTATACAGTTCATTTATCTATAATAGTATGACCAACAAAACAGTCATTTCAATATTTTAATGGTTTCTTATCTTGTAAAATGTTATCCAAGGGAATCATTATGATATAAAAATAAATACCTAGTTTAGAAAATTTTACCTTTTCTTCTGTAATATATTTTATCTTGATAAGCTAAAATCAATTACAAAGACTAAATATTATAAAATTATTAAATTGGTAAGAAAAAATGATTATAAGGAACACCCATTTAAATGTAAAATTATTAATATAATTGTAATGTATTTTTTCCTTAATAATACCCGAATATATCTACCAAAATTCATAAAATCATTTCAGGATGTGATTCTTTTACTTTTATATGAATATTTCATTGAATGGAATGAATATGTATACCCTGAATCAAATATAAAATTATCAAAATCTGAAAAAAAATGTGTTATACATGTTACTAAATCCTTTTATGTCTAATAAACTATCAATGTTTTGGTAAATGATTTAACAACACCCTTCTTCATATATTCTTGTTTGTTCCCATAATTCATGATATTCTCCGGGAACACATCCACATAATGATCCATCTCATTATATTTAAAACACCACACTATCAGATTATCAGAAAAATTGTTATCACAATTAAGATATTTTTAATTTCAACCATGAGAAATATTCCAAAATCATTCCACATCATATGAACATATAAAATTTCATAATACATTATCAAGGGTTATTTTTCCCACACCTATCCATAATTGGATATTTGATTTTCTTTCCATCATATGTTTTGATGTGATATTACCTATTTCCTACCACATTGGCTCCATTTTCTACATAAATTTGTAGAAAACTTGATCTTCATAATACTTTATTTCCACCTTCATTGTACAATAATAAAATTTTCATTATTTTTATATTTTTGATATCGAAATTCCATTATATAACATTCCTTATATCAGGCCTTCAAAATATTAATTTTACTATAAATATAATTGATGAAATTCAGTGTATATTTCCATACATGTATAGTTTTATTTCTATGAAAGTATTGAATATTCTTCATTTTTATGACATTTATGAGTTTATTTTCCATCATATTTCAATAAGACATCAAAAAAAAATTCAATGAAAATAATATTAAATTCTTCATATTAAAAGACATTGGTATCTTCTTTATACCTACAATTCATTACCATTAACCATCATTGTCCTTCTTCACCATCAAAAACATAAATAACAAGAGTTTACTTTTAATTATGAAAACAAAAAATGAATTCAAATCTCATTTATATAATGTTAATCTATCCCTCATATGATCTATTTTATACGATTCATGGTATTATATAAGATTTTATATCGTAAAATGGATTAATATTAACAAATTTCGCTATTAGATCTAGATGGACTCTATTGTGGATACCATGACCATTTATTTTTTATTAAACTGGCCTATATCAAGAAAATGGATAATAAGTTCAACATTGAACCATTACTATTTACTGAATTGGGGGTATATTTTACTATTGGTTAATTACAAATTCAGATACATTATTTCTATTATAGAAAACCATTCTAAACAAACATATTTTTGATGGTTAAATATGGTAATCAAAAAATTTTATATCAATATAATCATAAATTATAGTATCTTATCCTGTCCAAAGAATTATAAAAAATTCCTTCGATACAAACAATAAACAAATTTATGTAAAAAATTAAAAAACCTTGTTTTTAGGTCATTACATAAATCACGCACATACTGAGGATATTGAAAGTCCTTATTAATATATTTACTTTATCAACCATATATTAATAAATATTACACCAGAAAGTGGACACTATAACATTGTATTCATTTTTACCATATTACAATGGTTTTACAATATAACAATTATTATTTTTATGATATATCATCGAAATTTATATCATTAAAATATTTTTTTCCATTCCCATACATAAATGCATATGGACTATTTTTAAAACATGGGATGATCACTAAAACAATACATATGGATCAAACATGGAACTTGTTTTTCCATGATTACTTATAAAAATTACCTTTTTGAAAAGTGATACTTTTTCTCTTAATAAATAATTTTCCACCAAATAAATCTACTTCCATATTAAAAATATCTCATAAAATATATTTTTTAAAACAAAAAATTAATAAGAAAAACACCCATAATTATAAATTATCAATCATGATAGAGAACTAAAATAATTTTAAAAAGTACTAAATTTCACTTGTAAATGTATCTAGTACATTATTTTAAATATATTCTTAATATATTACATTTGGATATAATAAGATATTAGAAAACCCCATATAAAGAATAAAAAAATAATATAGGAATATCGGGGGATCATTTTGCATATCACTCTTTTAAATGTAATAATCCAAATATACAACTTTGATTATAACTCTCCTAATAACATAATCATTACTAAATGCATTATTGGGCTTTAACAGATCCATCCATTTTTGGATTTTGACTTAAACTCCCATCGTAATATAAAAATGGAACCACCCATACAAGGTTTATAATGGATCCACCCATCAATATAATTTTTTCCCATGAACCGTAACATAATAATAACACATTAAAATTTTAATACATAAAATAATATACCTCACAAAAAATATAAAACCCATTCCTAGATACCAAAATTTCACATCAAAATTAAATCCATTTTTAAAATTCCAAGAATAGAGTAAAATATGGTATTCTTCCAATAAAATGTAGTGGCCAATTATAAATTTATAATTTACAACAATTGTTTTGTAGGATAGAAATTTATTTAACATCATATACGTTATAATAAATCATCCCATTGACATTTTGAAAAAAAATCAAAATATTATCTATAAAATTTGAAAAAAAAATTACCTTTAAAAATCATTTCAATAAAGTAAAAAAATAAAAAAAATCATTATTAATTATTTTTTGTGAATAAAAAAATTCTTAAATATGTTCATGGTATATAAGTATTTAGATAATAGATCCTTCGCACATTTAAAATGTGGTATTATGTTAAACTGTCCCTTGCCTCGTGTCTAACTCGTCTCATATTTTATTTATCTCTATAAAGAGAAAATTTATATTAATTAATATATATCTTAAAAACCAATTTCAGATTTATTACTTATTTTATTTTATTTATTGTCATATTATATAAAATTGCATAATTCATCGTGTTCATATGGAATGTTTTTATGATACTCAACATATATGTCTAAAATTTCATTGGTAAGTTGAAAATATTCAACCAAATAATTATTTTACCATATATATAATTATCACAATGAAATATTTTTCATTTTTATACACAAAAATTTATTTATCCAACAATCCATTATTGAAATTTCTGAAAAATGAACTATGTTATAATCCTGACAATGGTAGGTTGTTTGTATACATGTGTAACATTTTCATTGTTCAAAGACCATGATTGAAAAAAGGTAAGAATTATTTTTTATTTTAAAATTGATAATTATATCATAAATATCGTATAAAAATTTTATTTAAAGTTTTAGATACCATTTATGTGATACGACGATAAAAATTTAATAAAATTACATCATGGTGTTAATAATCCATAGGTGTTAAAAATGTTGTTATCATTTTACAATTGATGGGAAGGTATTAAAGTAGTTGATACCTTATAATTAAAAATATATATAATTTTGTAATTAATATCATTTATATATATTAAATCAATCATTTTAATCATCTCTGAGAGTCAGTTATGGAAATTAATTATATCAGTTCACAAAGTGGTAGTCCATCATACGCATTAACAAATATTTTTTCATATTTTATAGAAGATGGATATTTTATAGATTAAGAAACCCACATAAGAAATAACAGTACATGAATATTATTCTTGTAATTATTTAAACATGTTTTTATGAATATTTTATGGTGATATAATGATAATTAATATTAAAACACTTGGTTAATAACAACACCTATCCATTAGGTATCCTTTTGAGAATTATACATATCATCTTCAATGATTTTTTTGGAGATAAAAACAATGAATATAAGACATGGAGATTTATTTATTTTAGGAAATTCTGTAAATATTTGTATATGTATTGTTCTAAGAAGAATTTATAATGTTATGAGAGGGTATTCCATTTCATAATTGAGGGGAGTTGTACACTTGGAATTTCATACTGTATTAAATTAATATAGATTAATTTTAATGGGAAATTGGATAAAAATGATATATTTTAAATATATGATAATTATATTCAATAATAATCCCATAAAATATAATATCTAATAGTTTATTTTATTTTGTCTCGGAAAAATTTCAGTTTATCCTTCTATTAACAATTTTTATATTACAAGGCTATAAATTGTTTTACACTAAGGAGTAATGAATGTATATATAAAGGGAAAAGTGTCTCATAAACGGAACATAGTTCATATATTCCAAGATATAAAATTATATTATATGAATACAATATTTTCTTCAATATTTTATCACTTAAAAAAATATGTTACATTTTGAGTTAATTTTAAAATAACATCTTTGATTGTTCTACTACATGCACAAGCAGTGATTCTGCATTGTGTAACCCCTTAATATAAATATTCATCACTAATTTTTTTTTAAAAATAATAAAATTATTATAATTATTCCAATTTAAAATAATTATTTATAAAGAAACATTTTTTTTCTCCGAGTCACAAAAAAAATATATATTTCAAAACAAAGGGGCCAATGTTTTTCCCTATATATAGTGTTCATAATAGTTAGTTTCAATGATAAATGAAATAAAAGTATTATTATAAAAAAATTAATATTATGGATCAAATATACTCATCTAATAAAATTATTTTTCTTATAAATGCATTATAATCCTTATCAAATTTAAATAAACCATAATTAACTTATTTTTCATTTACCATGGTAATAGAAATTAAATATGGTTACTATAAATAATTACCAAAAATAATATTTATTTATTTTAAAAAAAATATTCCTATGTATCCAAATATTGAAACAATTTTAAATGATTCAAATATTTTACAGTAATTTATGACTAAAATGTAAAAAATATCAAAAAACCATTTCTTAAAAACATTCATTTTAAGCCTTGAAATAAACTTATAGAAAATAGATATAAATATGATTAAAATGTATCATATTTCACTACATATAAATAAATAAAACACAACTTAATATAACATAAAATAACTATCATAATAGGAAATTTATTTCATGTAATTTATTAAGAAAAAAATAACATTTTAAAAATATCATTATTTTTCATTCTTCCCTAAAAAGAAATCATTTTATAACACAACAAAATGTTATTATAATCTAATTTTTCTTTGATGTTTTTAAAGTGAAATTCCATTTTTTTATTCACAATCTAAATTTTTTAAATCAATCAATTAAATTATACTATAAAATATATTTAAATAAATTTATTTAGAATAATTCTATGTTACTATGAAATTAAAAACTATTAATATAGTGAATATATAAATCTAAAATATAATAAATTAACAATAATAATTCCTATAAATTTTTTATTATTAGATATCATGGGTTTCTTCATGTCACGCATTTTACCAAAACTATAATGTAGTGACATATTTAACATATATTTTTTTGGAGGATTCTCTAAATGAAGAGTCAAGTCATTTGTTACATATATTTTCAATTGGGGATGGGAATATGTTATTACCAAATAACTCTCCATTTGGAAACATAATAGTCCAATATTATATATATAACAATAAATCAGAATCCCTTTTTTGCTACAAGGTATTATGAGAATAGTTTCACTAAAATAATTTATATATCTAATTGAATAATTGTTAACATGCACCATTTCTATAAGGGGTTCATGAAATAGGTGTAGCACCGACTATGAGTACATTTGAAAAATTAACCTCATGATTCTTAGGTAGACTTGGAAACTATTCTATTATGAAATTAAAATACACTCATTCAATATTAATATCATAATGTTTTGTTTATCCATAATTTTATGAGATAAATACACTTCATATATAGAAAGTGGGATGGAAAAGATATAGGAAAAACAAATTTCCAGTTCATTTTCATCTTCAAATTGATAAATGATATTTTGTTTATTCAGAATTAAAAATATTAAATATTATTCCTATTAATTGATATAAGATCAATATAAATATATAAAATCAATTCACAAACCATATCAAATTTAACTATCGAATAAAATAAAATGTTTTTCTGGAAATAGGTACTAATAAAGTTCAATTAGAGAGAAAATATAGAACTGAGATGTGATCATTGTATCATTACGAGTTTTCAAAATTAACTAAATATATAATAATAGATGTGTTAATGTGATACACTTATAAAATTACCAAGAAATAAATTATTTTTAGAACCATAATGAAATAACGACATAACATTTTTCATGTGAATAATAAGTGTACAATTCACCTCATAATTCTGATAACCTACTTCTTCATTCATGATCACATTAAATTTCCCATATTAAATAATATTAATATTTTTTTATGTTGATAATCATCATAAATCATTAGATTCGGGAAATGGTGGGTGTTCTTCCCATAATCATTGAATTTTAATAATTTCAGTGTGGGGGGTACATTAGTAGTGGTATTTTCTCCAATATTTCATTTAATGTGAAATTAACTACCTTTTGAAATTTAAAGGACTTATGAATATACATTTCTCATTTGATGAATACACTAGCCTGATTTATTTACATTCCTTGATATTATGTCCAAAATTCCTGATATATAGAGTGATGTAATTTCATTCAACCATGTGATTTATTTGATTTTTCATGCAGCTCAATATTTATTATCTTATCAAAAGAATGGGAATAGTAGGAATATAAAATTTTATTTTCAATGTTGAGTTTATATAGAATGATATCTTTGTAATTATAATGACTCATATATAAAATGAATTTCATTGTACTTTTTTAATCTAAAAAATAATCAAGAAATGTTTATTTTAAGTCTGATGATTAAACTAGAGCATAAAATTCAAATCTTGTAAAATTTTCATCATTACTAGTAATGGATTAATTATACATATTCTTAAGATTATGTAATTCATTTAATATTTTTTATATATAATATGATGAGATTGTTTTCTGAGAAATATACTATTAATCATACTATATATATGGCTTTACTTTCTCTCTATTGACTCTTATTCCTAATTATATTCCACAATTTTTCTTATTTTACATCAAAATTGTAAATATCTATGTAATTCATTTAATTTTTTTATTACTGTAAAATATTAAATATTTTTATATTGGAATTTATCTATCACTAACCACTAGTGGATCAGATTATCTATTGATAGAATTTTAATGTTTCCTTATGAATTTCCAAAAAATAAGTTTTCCCTACATTACACATTTAAATGTTTAGAATGACTCATATCATGAGAATGGTTTGAAAAATAATAGAAAATATTTTTCTTATAACTCCCATAGAATTATCAAGTCAATAATAATAAAATGTCAATTTCCATAAATTCAGTATGAACATAGTTTATTCATGAACAACAATTCACTAAATCCCAAAAACAGAGATTGAGGAACAAAAACGATATTTATAAACCACATAGTCATTTGAAATAATTTATATTATTCATTATTCATGAAAAATTCTTTTAAATCAATGTCTCATTTATTAACTGCATCAATTATTTTTCAATATCTATTCAAATATATCATAATAGTTTAAAAGAAAAATTTTCATCAACCCACAAATATCCCATAGGAGTTATAAAAGAGGACTACAATAAGGCATTATTCTCCATGTATCATAATGACAGTAGAGATATAATTGATCGATAATTTTTTAGTTATTATATTGATATGAATCAAATGATAAACCACATCAAATTATAGTTTTTATAGAGTGATGTATTTCTAGGAAAACCACATAATATCTATATTACTAAAACAATTGTATTTTTTCAACGGATTAGACTTATCTGAATAATTTCAACTAAATGAATCTTGTACTCTTCTCTAAGGGTTGATTAAAACAAAATCTAATATAACCCATGGAGGGAAAATAATTTCATACATAAATATTACATCATTTTATAGGAATGTTAAATATATAAAATTATGATTCATACCAAAAACGTAAAGGATTAGTGTCATTATATTATATTTTCCCAAATATATTTTTAGCTTATGTTTATCATCATCTCTCAAAAAATTATTCTCATGTTTTCCCCTTCTTTCCATACCCTAAATATAAAAATTTCAAACAATGGGAATGATAATATAAGAACGTGTGATTTACGATGCTCGAAAACAGATATCAAATGAGTTCTTAATCAATGATCATATGAAATCATAAGATATATTTATGTGTAATATATAAGTATAATAAATCACATTGTTTATAACCAATTTATAATAGACTATATCATGAGAAATGGAATTGAAAATTAATATTCTATATACATGAATAATAAGATTGAGAAATCATTATTAATCAACCCTGAAATAAAAGTTATAATCATAAGAATAAAAATATTTTAAATAATTATGTGGCTATCAAATAATATAAACCATTTAACATGTTATGGTTATCTACATAAACCCTCAAATCTAAGTGTATCATAAATCAACTCATGTTTCCCATATCATAATGTATCATATATCAAAATATATTTTCCCTGGAAGACAATGGATCCAAACCTATTTATCATAGTTTATCGGGAATATTAACTATTTTATAATATATATCTCAAGAAATATAAAATTATTTCATCATAATGGAAGGTTATATAATTTAAATCCCACCCATCAGATAATAGAAACTGGAAACAGGTTTCCCAGAAAATATTAAACATTTTTCATATCCTTATAACATTACCCATATAATGGAATTTGGATTTTTAAGCATTTTATCATTTTATAAAATCATAAGACATTGAAAATAGAAAGGTTTAAAAAAATATAATTATTGTAAACACAATCAGTATAGAGATATAATAAATATGGTATCATTGTTGAAAATTAATTTAAAATATAACTGGAATAATTCTAGTGTAAAATAATCATTTAATTTAGAAATCAAATATTTAGAATACAAATATTTTTCAAATATTTAAGTGAAATTTATATCACAAATTCTTTATAAATTTTAAATGGAATCATTAAAACATTAACTTCTCATGATTATTATATATTTTATTCATTTTGGGTTTCTTAAAATAAATATTCAATTCACAATTTCAATAAACACCATAATATAAATCATTTAGAAAATGACTTGAATTTTATTTTAACCCATTATTATAATAATAAAATCATAGGTAAAAATAAATTTTATCAATCATTTGAGAAAAATAGAAAAATATATTGACTTTTTTTGAAACCATGGATATAGAAGAAAAATTTTCTCTAATTGAAAGAGGATAAACAATGTGATATTTTTTAAGAAACGTTTTCCATAGAATTTTGAGTCACAAAGAGAGTAAGATTGTACTATATATTTTAAATATCAAGAATAAATATTCTAGAATAAAAATATAAAAGAATTATCTTTTATATAATATATATATTCCTCAATGGAAATTAATGCATAAACAATCCTGATTAAAATTTTATTAAGGAAAAAATCCCACACCAAAAGTATCTTCATCCGTAATAATCATGATAAAATATTTTATAATAAAAATAAATTATTTATAAATCAGATAAATAACCATATTTATATATATCATACAATATATGATTTAATTATAACATTTTTTCACCTGTGTATAAACAATTCTTTATTAAAATAACTATTCTAGTTGGTAACTACATAGTTTTTGGAATGTTTTATTATGTTAGTCCTAATCCATGAAATTTTATCATAATCCATCATCACTAGATTTTTCTAAATACCAGTAGTTTAAAATTTTATAATTATATAATGTTTTATAAATATTTAAATAAATCATTGGATAAAATTTATTTACATTACATCAGGGAGATGGTAGTTCATACGCATGCATGAATTATGTTTTCGTTATTCATTAGATGGAATGAATGGAAGTTGAATTACATTTCACCTTTATAAAACCATAATAATATAATATTAATCATATATATTGAATGATACCATCATTATTACCATCAATGTGAAATGTTGATGAAAAAAAATACATTGCTTCATGGTGGTGTTGGTCCACACGTATGCATGAATGATGTTTTCTTTTCTAATACGATATAAGGGAATGGATAATTGTAGTTACATCATCCTAAGAAAAATCATTATATTTTTTAATATAATTTCATTATTTATAGTAGATAATATAAATTTTATAGGAAGTCTATGATGAAATAATATTAAATGATCTTGGATCTTTGTAATTCCTCTTAATTGAAAAACAACTTTTGGCTTACAGATTTTACCTTACAGGTATTGTCTTTGGGATATAGAAGAAGATATATGACTCAGGGAAGGATTATAGGAAGGTATTTTATCAGATAATTTCCATTATTAATGGGATAAACATTTCTGGATGATAGGGGATAAGGATTCCATTCTTATAATGGTGAAGGGGCACTCTTTTAATTACACAATGTACTAAATTAAAATGAATGATTTTTCATTAACAAGTCAAACAAAATTTATAATTAGAATATATGAAGAATATTTATCCAAAACAACCATCCAATAATAGATCTAAAGTTTTATGTTTTTTTCACACTTATCTCTTCTTTTTACCTCCCCCCTCTAGTCATCCTTTTGAAAATTAACACAATTTAAAAAATTACACAATATGACTAAAATATATAAACCTAAAAATAAAACTGCCCCATAAATGAATCATGGGTGATATAATAAACTATATTCAATTCATTGGGACATATAAATGTCTTTTAGGAGTTTTGAAAAACATAATAAGATAACGTTAATTATAAAATATCGTTAATTTCATTTTTCGAAGTATTCATTTATTCTATCATCAATTTCATCATGATAATAATGGAATTCCATAATAAACATACAAAATATAATTATTAGGATTTATTTGTTTATAATATTCATTAGAACACAACAATTTGCCATAATTGTATTACTTTTAGTATTTTTGAAATATTTTTTATATATTATTATACTAATTGAATAAATACTATGTCGATGTTATTTATGAATTTAAAGAAATTAATCTATGAATAAAAATTATAAAATAATTATGAATGATAAAAAATTAGTTCATATTTACAAAAACATTTATTGTCAAATATAACCAATTTTTTCATTATAATGAATATTAGATAATGTCAAGAAAGTGAAATGTTTTATTTATAATTTTATTAAAATATTATAAATATCTAAGTCAAAGAAAATTGCCACCAAGATTATATATTTTTCAACACATGAATGATAATTCTCAAACAACACTCATCCAATGAGATTTTTGATTATATTATCGAAATTTTAAAGCCTTATCCAAAAAAAATTACCATCTTTGACCTATTTAACCCATACCAAGTTGAAAAATAATTACCAACATTTCTATTAATAATGATGATAAAATAGTGGGAACTATTTCATAAATTTCAACCTATTGATTATATATATGATATCCTTTTTTAAGGATTCATTTTCTATAATTTTTTTAAATTCATTTTAAAATAATTTCATAAAACAAAACCAAAGTAATTTTAGAAAATTGTTTATTTTTACATAAAACTAGATTTATTATTATTTCATGACATGATAAAATATTATATGAATAATAAATCATTTAAAATATAATTGATATTTTTAATTTTAAATAAATAATTCACCATTAGTTAATTATATAAATTTTTAAAACCTATTTTTTTCTTCAAACAATTTTTTTCATTAAATCATCTCTATTTACCATCAAAAAATTTTATATTATGTTCCAAACATTTTAAAATTGATGATTTCATTTTATAGATATTTGAATGAAAATTTATATTTGTTTTTAGATAATTAGTACCCAGCAATATTATTATAAGGTTATAACAGTCACATAAAATAAAAATATTTTTATAGTACAACATAGTTCATTTAAACTATATTATGGGTCTAAATAAATATTTAAAAGAAATATTTTTTTAAAGGGAAATATATAATAAAATATTGGGATTTTTCAATTCATTACCAAAATATTGGGATATATTATTTGTTCAAATATATGTATGGATCCATCTATTTTATGATGAGTGATATTTGTTCATGATACCACTACATATTGTCGAATGAGGTTGATATAAAAATGCATTAATTCATGTGTCCTTGAAGACACGTCATGTTCATGTTAATCCCAATACTTGACATAAATTTTATCTATATTGATATGTAATTAATTAAATTAATGTTCTAATTGTTTATCTATAAGTTTATGATTCTTTAAATCAATTAATAACTATTGTATTTGAGGTTTGATATGTATTTTACTAAATAATTGAGAGAATGTTTGGGTGTTTATTAATGAAATTAACATTACGGTAGTAATCTAATTCAATTTTTTCATCATAATATATATAATTCCCCAAGAAATTTATTTCTTAGTATGAAATAGTCATGAATGATTTAGGGATCAAATAAATTTTTTCTTATGAAGAACCTAAGATTGTTACTGATGTTCACAACTTCTTATGCCTTATAGGCAGTCATAGGTCGTTCTTATCCAATTTTTATTAAATTTTATCAGATTTGAAATATATATCAATGAATTATCATGGATTTATGTTCCTCATTTAGATTTTAATGTAATATTATTATGTAGAAAAAATTTTATATTGTTTTTTTATTAAATAAATTCAAAGGGGGTTATTATTACGATTTTTGGTGATATGTACCATATTTTGGTTAGGTTATATCGTGATAATATATGGGGAATTGATCGATTTTTCTTGTTCATTTTTATATTCCATTTATCATAATTACTCCACCTTGGATCTTTAATTGGTATGCACAATTTCATCTCTGATGTCATTCCACAATTCCCTCTATATATAGTGCATTATAATATTCACAAAACACAAAATTTTGAATTATATATTCTACAAGAGGGATTTAAATATATCTAATTGATGGTGGAAGGAGTTATCTTATTAGTATGTATTTAATATCATTTATACACAAATAAAATTTATTTTGTTGTTGATGTTCTTTGTTGGACGATTTTGGGAAATGTTTATTGTTATTCATGAGATGTATTGTGAGTGATAATGGATGTTGTAGATTTCCATATATATTTGATGAAATTTCATATAAAATTTATATATATTAGATAACAAGAGTGTTATCATTATTGGATCAGGTAGAGAAGTTACAATTAAAATATCATAATGTGTTTATTTTTTATATAATATTCTATTTAGTGATACTCATGAGTGGAATTTAAATGGTTACTATAATAATTTCTAATCATTTAGAAGATCATTTTTCTCATCATTAATGAATATCTAGTCACCTATGATTTTCAATGATCTCCAATTTTAATAGTTCATGGTACATTTATGATTTTTCATGCATCATGGATTCAATATTTGTGTTAAGAGGTGAATATTTTTATTTAATATATTGTGTCTTTGTATTTGGGGTGTTACTAGGTGAATTTTAAGCATCAGGTTTATAGTGGTTTGTTTCTACCTATGAATTTTCAAAAACTTATGTTGTGAGGGATTATAATTTATTCCAATAATTACTTATCTCTATTACCAGGAATATGTGTTCTTATTTAAATAAATAAGGGCCAATATATTAAATTAGATCATTACATAATGGTTAATGATTTCAGTGTAATAGATTCATCATTGAAGTCATATGTGGATGGTATTGTGTGAATTCATTATACTATAAGGGAGACTATTTCAAATTTAAACCATCATTTAGACTCTTAATTATGTGGTAGTATTAAAAAAATTATAAACTATTCATTATGTATTTATTTCATCATTAGAAGGATGTTATGATAGAGTAGGTTGTCTATATGTTATAAAAAAGTTTCATGAATATGTTCTCGATATTGGGGGATCATGTGTGAATTACCTACCCTTTATTGAATCCTATAATAAAGGAACTATCACACTTTTAATGTAATATAAAATTTATGGGTTTTCATTTTATATACCTATTTTATTTGATAAGAGCCTGGGAGTCAATTATTTTTTGTCCAAATTTTGTGCAAGATATTGTAATGACGGTGTGTATTTTTCACGAGTATAATAATTATACTCAAGATAATAGCAGTTCATATATTTATCTATGGATGAGGCCTCCATGTTTTTTGATATATATCATGTATTATTGATGGTTTCAACACATCATGGTAAATAATGATTTAATCATAGAGTAAATTAGTCTCCTTGTTTAATTGATCCTTTGGAAGTGTTTTATAATGTCGATGAGGTGGTATTTCAATTATATCTTCCTATACTAATTGATTTGATCTGAAAAACCATTAATGTGTCAATGATTTTTCATTATATTACTTTCAAATCCCATATAATTGATTGGGGTGATATATAAATGGATTATTATTTAATTATTATGAATTCACTGGTTTGGATTCCATATCATTATTATAAATTGTATTATGTAAATTTTCTACCCATAATTTTATTTTATAGAAAAACAATTGCTCAGATATTTTTACATGGGATTTTATATCACATGAATTCTATATATCCTAAATTATTTTTATTGATTCTTTAATTTTGAAATAATGATTGACATTATTGATATTATTGAATTTTTTTCATCCTTGTTTTTTGATAAGGACATTATGTTGGTGAAATTGTTTTTTAAGAGGTATTACATGGGGTTTCCCACTTTGTGATTTTTTAATTTTTACACATTTTATCATTTAAATATAAATAATATTTATTATATGACAATTATCAAATTTAAAATATCATATATTCTTAATAAAATTCATTTTATAGTTTTTGGATTGTGGGAGTTGGGTTGAAATCTAGGGGAATGAGTAGAGGATAAGTAGATTTATCATCTAAAATTACATCTTTCATCAATGATTATACTTTGACCATGTCCGTTACATCATGATATGTAGCATAGTGGAGAAAAGTTTTAATATTCTATTGTACTATTCCTTGCCCACATAGGATAAAACTTGATTGCATGTTCTCTATTGAAAATATTAGTTTGTTGATTTTTTGGATTTTTTATTGATGGATGGGATTTTTCAATAGCTTTATGATTATTTAAGATGTCTACCAGAGATAATTATAGAGTTTCAGTTAATATTATACTAAAACCTTTGTTTTTTTGTCATTTTTCAATGTTGTCAGTGTCTTGGTTGTATGAATTTGTGGTTATTCTATTTTTATAATTATTTCACCATTGTGTTTTGACATTCATCATGAAGTATGTTTGTGGAGTTATAATGTTTAAGTAGTCGGTCATCATTTATAACATAAATATTAATTATTAATTATTTTCAGTGTAAAGGGACTAGTTGAACAATAATTCATCCTTTTTTGTTGAATTTTTATTTCATTAGATTCCACGATATTTGGGAGATCATTTTGTTATAACTAGTCTTTTGTAACTCAAATTGATTTTTTTCAATGAAATATTTTAATAGATTTAATTATTCAGTGATGATCATATTGATCAAAATCACACTATATCCCCTCTTACATCATTCTATATTTTTTTCTAATATATTTTTATTTGTTATTTTAATCTATTTATTCTTTAACATATGTTCATTTTTTGTATTGAAGACTTCTGCACAATATTTCCATCATTTTTATCATATCTGATCCCATGTAGAATTGTGGATGAGTCTGCGTGTATCCATTACTATATATGTGCAGTTTTTATTTGTTAATCCTGATCCATGTTATAGATAATTGTATTTGCTTCAAAAAA
Organism: Viscum album; assembly: GCA_963277665.1. NCBI lineage: Eukaryota > Viridiplantae > Streptophyta > Magnoliopsida > Santalales > Viscaceae > Viscum > Viscum album. The sequence continues at coordinate 1,142,171,863 of OY728166.1, forward strand.
CTATATAGTAATGGGTTATTACTAAGTGTAATGTTTTTTGTCAAAACATGAGACTGAATATCTTATTTTATTCCACAATTTAATTTATTTTTATGTTTTAACTATTTCAAAATAAAATGTGTTCGTTTTCAAAACTATATAGAAAAAAAATTAAATTATATTTAGTTGTAATACGTATTTGTATACTCCGAAGAGGTCTCCGACGAGATCCCAGTTTGGGAGTCCAGAAAGGCTGCACAAATCACAAACAGCAGCAAAACATTATCCACGAAGTGGATAAGGGGACTACCTATCGACGACTTCGCAGGATTTTTTTGGGAATCGCTTCGCACGAAGAACATAAAGGCTTAGAGAGAAGGTAGAGAGAGAATTTCTGAAATCGTTCTGATTTCTATTTCAAATCACCTCTCCGAACAAATGGATCGGAGGTCCCTTATATAAGCCTCTGGGCTCAGCTTTCCCGAGAATCTGATTCGATACAGGACACACAAAAGCAAAAGTAAAAGCATAAGAAAAAGCAAAAGGTGGACGGAACTACTGCGAAACTTCCACCTCACACTTTTACAATAAATACAAACTACATAAATGACATGTTCGATGTGATCCGCTCGTCCATGCCGGGTATGGCGCGTGTCTGGTTCAGTGCCCAGAATCCTTCCAAGTCGTATAGAGCATCAATCATCTCTCCAACTGAGACTTCTCTCTCCGACTCCTTCATTTTGATCAATTCTTTGATGGCGCATTGGATTTGATCTCTTATAATAAAGATATCTTCTTTATGTCCCTTCCATGTCTTGAGTTCTTCAAGAATCGTGTATGCCTCCACCGCGAAGTCTGTTAGATGTGTCATCTCTGCATGCTGCATGTCTCTAGAGTTGATAGAGACCAACACATTGTCTCCTGCAAAGAATATACAATCTTTTCTTGTTGATTTTTGTTCAATTAGATAAATGCTCTAGGTGATTTGGATATGTTCATAATGACTTTTGTTTAAGCTGAACTCTAGACAATCTTCATCGCTAAACTGCGAGTCTTCGAATTCTTTCTGGACAGGTCATTTAGTCCAGTGCCCTGGGTACAAATTCCATAGAATAACCACTCTATCCGTTAATCTGATAGGTTCAATATGTTCAACCCACCATAAAAAACTTGGATATGCGTTGTTCAGAATTGTTCTGACCATCCTGGGTACCCAATTGAATGTGGAATTTATTTTCTTAAATCCCAAAAACTGTACTGCTCCCATGATGAAAGCTTTCTGGCATTCAATAAACTCTTCTGGTTCTAATGATGTATCTGGTATATGGAGTTTTGGAATCCATGTTCCTGACATTCTCCAAAACATCGTCCAAACTGGATATTCTTCCATTCCTGTTTCCTTGATTCTCCTAACTTTGTCAAGGAGTCCTGCAACTTGGACCTTCAGCCTGATCTCTTCAGTGATGATCATATTGATCATATCTCGATCAATATTTTTATAATCCTCTATAAGATCTTCAGATTCTTCAAGCATGTCCAAAACATGGTTCAGACCTCTTTTGAATATCCGATCATCTTTACTTTTCTGGATCAGATTATAAACGGTTGTAGACTTATTTCATGAAATATTTGGAATCTTTTGCAAATATTTCCATATCTCCTTTGCTGGATTGGGCTCTTCATCTAGCTCATCATCCAGACTTTCTTGATCTTGTTCTTCCTGAACATTCTGTCGTTGAGGTTCTTTCTGAGACCATTGATGCTTTTCAAGTTCTTCATCTACATGATCAGCCCAACTCTTAATGGTTTTCTCTCTTCTTTTAGAGATTTCATTCATCTCAACCTTCTGGTTCTTCCTAGCCTTTCTGTTTCTCGGATTATCTACACATTGAGTGCTGTAATGGCCTTTCTGACCACATACAAAGCATTCAATATGGCTTTTATCCTTAGACTTACTGTCTAGAGGTCTCTTCGAAGCATTTCATGGGTTTTCAGCTTTTCTAGCTGAGGAACCTGTGCTTTCTGATCATTCAACCTTACTGGATGAATATCCCCTCTTCTGAAGGTTATTCTCTGCTAGAATCCCCTTCCTTTGTTCAAGTTGATCAACCCTTTCATTCATTTCTCTGATAACTGGGCATTCTTCCACAGAATTATTATCTATGAAAACAGGGAATCTTCATGATTTGCTACTTTCTGACATTGCACCTGCAAGAGTCAAAATAGCGAGTTAGTGCATCTGGAATGATATTGTCTTTCCCTTTAATATTTTCTATATTAAAGTTATAATATTGCAATTCATTCCTCCACCGTATAAGTCGTGCCTGGTTAAACCATTTCAATTTAATTCTCATAAAATTATTTATATAAGAACAATCTGTTCTTATAGTAAATGGTTTTCCCATGAAAAGCTCGTTAGCCCTAATTCATTTAAGAACAGCAAGCAATTATCTTTCATGGACAGGATAATTCTTCTATGCCTTGTTAAAAAATCCACTCCAGTATCTTCTTATACTATCATTATGGTTTTTACTTATCTTTAAGATACATCCCCATGCTGAGTCTGATGCATCTATTTCTAAGATAAGCTGATCTTCACTCCCATCTGGATACTCCAATTCTGGGAGGTTCTGTGCTTTCTGCTTCAGAATTATGATTACTTCAGAATCTTTTTCTTTCCAATCCCAAGGTACCTTACCTTATACCTTTTTATGTATTGGAACTGAGATTTTTGATAAATCTATGATGTATGATTTGGAATAACTTTGTATACCGAGAAACACCTGTATTTGCTTACGATCTGTAAGCTCATCAGGGAAAGTTTGTAGCTTTTCTGCAATAAGTGGTTGAAGCTTTTCTCTATTTCCTTGGATCTGCAATCCCAATAATTCTATCTTTGGTTGCATCCAAATGATCTTTCTTTCTGAAAGTATCATCCCTTATTTTCTAAAAACTTCTGCCACCGGCTGAAAATGTTTTATATGATCTTCTGTATTTTCACTAAATACAAGCACATCATCTATATAGACTGCCACAAACTGTGATAATATATTGAATTCCTTATCCATTCTTCTCTGGAATATTCCTGGTGCATTCTTGAGTCCAAATGGCATCACTAGCCATTCAAACAAGCCAACTAGCGTTGTAAATGCTATCAATGGTATAGCTTCTTCTTTGATCTTTATCAGCCAATATCCTGACTTGAGATCAAACTTAGAATATACCACTGGACTTTCATTCCTAATCCTGCTTCTCAAAGCTTCTTGGTTAGGAGGATTGTAGCCATCATCCTTTGTAGCACTATTGAGATCACGATAATCTAAAACCATTCTGGCCTTACCACACTGTTTTTCTGCATGATTCATTACCATGAATGCCGCACTCCTGTGAGGACATTCACTGTGCCTGATCAGTCCAAGATTGATTAATTCTGGAATTTGTTTCTCAAATTCTTTAACCATATCATCTAAATAGGCAATTCCCTTACTTCTGATCACTGTACTAGGATCCTTCAGGGTGATGGTAGCTTCTGGCATTGCATTCTTCCATAGTTTTAGAGGATTTTCTGACCAATTTTCTGATAAGTATTCTTTTATCATGTCCAATGCCTCTTCTTCATTAATCCTCAGGACTTTTAAAACAACTAGTTATTTCCACTGCTCAATCTTTCTGTGGTATTCTTTATCTTCATCTAGATAGGCTTCCACTTTAACAGTAGATAAATTCTTATCTGGGACCATTCTGGTTTTTCCAGATGCGGTTGGAATCAAATAGTTATAAAGGATAATTCCTTATGAAAATATCATTACTAGTTGATACATTCTAAGGAACCTATTTTTAATCAAGAAGTCATCTGGAAATTGAGGAATAAAACAAAGCATCTGCTCTATATATATCCTACCACTGAGTTCAATCTTAACATCCTTGGCTACTTCTTGAATCAGAACTGTTGCATTATTACCAAATGTAACATGCATCTCTGAAGATTCCCTGGTTACTCCTGAAAATCGAATTCTTGTATAAGAGAATGTACATCCCGTATCTACTAGGGCAATACATGTTGTTTCATTAATACTTAATTTTACTAATGTAGCCCATTCCTCTATCTTTTCACTGAGTAATGAAGATCCCATATATCCTACATGAGTTTCTTTATTCTAATAGATAGGTAGACGAACAGTCCTTTGTACAACTATCCTTCAAGAAATTGATGTTCTATGTGATTCTAATGAAGTACCTTCATCTTTTCCAATTGAGATCCTTGGATCTTCCAAATGGTTCTCCAGTATTTCTGATTTGATGTCTTCTATCTTCAAATCTGATCTGTCTGACCTTGATCCTTCTGATCTAATATCATCTTCATCTTCTCTGACCTCAGAGATAACAAGTCTATTTCCAACTTGTCTAATAACATCAGGAATAAGTAGCTTCTTCCTTCTTTATTCCTATGGATTTGGTGAAACCCATTCTCTAGGCCAAGTTAGCCTCTTGGGGTTTATCACCTGTGGTGTCATTGCTCTAATTTATGTTCCTTCATCCTAAAAAAGATGTGTAAATCGTTCCACACCCTTCCTTAGAGCTGGCCTTCCAGTATTATAGAACTTCACATAGAGACGAGTAATTACTCTGACACATCTCCTGTCAAGTGGACATCCCAATGTCTTATGCCAGTTCCTTGTGTTGATCTTTACCTCTAGAGTTCTACTAATACATATATCCATAAGAACAACATGCAAGTTTGGTATTACCTTTACCCATTCTGCTCCTGCATGCAGATTTGCACGTGCTCCTCCTAATAATGCATTGGAGAAATTCGCTAAACTGCCATCTACAACTGCAATTAGGACTGGTAGATCTTGTCCTTTTCTAACAAGAGGATCTACTCCTATCGGGATTATTCCAAAATGTACATACTTTGCATTTTTCTGGATTTCCTTGTTAACCCTTTCTGGTTTTAGAAAAGGCATTGAAAGTAATTCTCAATCTGTTTTATAGACTTCAGCTGTCTCTTCATCTTCAAATATCTTGGTCATTTCTCGATACTCTACCCAAGACTTCTGATATACCTCAGACCAATCAACTTTGGGAATCTTCCATTATTGACAGTCTCTTCCTTCTGAAGGGATTTCAGTTTCTGAAGAATGAACCAGATCTCCTTCCATCTACTCTAGTTTTACTAGTTCTGGAGTCTCTATTGTATGTAGAGGCATGTCTTACAAGATGTAAGAAATATTCCATATATGAGTTCTTCTTGTTGCCCAAAAGTAGATGGTGTTGCAGGAAGATATGGGTGCGGTCCAACCTGGCAGGAGCTTGGTAAAACCCCACTAAGACCATTTAAAACACAGTGCCAGGATGACCAGTGTGAAAGAAAGAAACCATTAAAAAAGGTCTGTAAAAGATTTGGAAAAAGAAATTCATCAAGTAGATTTTAAGGCAGAAAGCCAGAAAAATATAAGAGATTTCTTAGACCAAATAGAATCCATAAGGATATGAGAGAAAAATTTAAGGCCAAATATGGGACGTATCCTAGATGCCCTCAAGGAAAATATCTATCCAGCTGTGATTGTTGTTGGTTTTGGGGAAAGAAAGGTCACAGAGCTGACAGTTTCCCAGATGCAGATAAAAGAAGCGGTAGTCTCAAAACAATAATGATGGAATATTCATCAGAAATATTGTTCGAGCCAATCTGGGGAGAAGATATAGACTCAGATGATGAGAGTTTATATTATTTATATTCAGAGTACTCAGAAGAGGAAGACTCTACCTCAGATGAAGAAGAAGGAAGTAACCCTATTTTGAGCCAGCTTCGAATAGTCATGATTCGAATAGGAGCTAGTGCATCAGAAGACTCTCCAGAACTAGTAAAACAAGAGGAGATGGAAGGAGATCTGGTTCATTCTTCAGAAACTGAAATCCCTTCAGAAGGAAGAGATTGTCAAGAATAGAAGATGGCCAGAGTTGATTGGTCTGAGGTATACCAGAAGTCTTGGGGTACCATATCGAGAAATGACCAATATCTTTGAAGATGAAGAGACACCTGAAGTCTATAAATCAGATAGTGGATTATTTTCAATGCCTTTGATAAAACCATAAAGGGTTAACAAGGAAATCCAGAAAAATGTAAAGTATGTACATTTTGGAATAATCCATATAGGAGTAGATCCTCTTGTCAGAAAAGGAGAAGATCTACCAGTCCTAATTGGAGTTGTAGATGACAGTTTAGCCAATTTCTCCAATGCATTATTAAGAGGAGCACATGAAAATCTGCATGCAGGAGGAGCATGAGTAAAGGTAATACCAGACTTGCATGTTGTTCTTATGGACAGAAGTATTAGTAGAACTATAGAAGTAAAGATCAACACAAGGAACTGGCAGAAGACATTGGTATGTCCACCCGACAGGAGATGTGTCAGAGTAATTACTCGTCTCTATGTGAAGTTCTATAATACTGGAAGGCCAGCTCTAATGAAGGGTGTGGAAATATTTACACATCTTTTTCAGGATGAAGGAACATCAATTAGAGCAATGACACCACAGGTGATAAACCCCAAGAGGATAACTTGGCCTAGAGAATGGGTTTCACCAAATCCAGAGGAAGAAAGAAGGCATAAGCTACTTATTCCAGATGTTATTAGACAAGTTGGAAATAGACTTGTTATCTCTGAGGTCAGAGAAGATGAAGATGATCATAGATCGGAAGGATCAAGGTCAGACAGATCAGATTTTAATATAGAAGACTTCAAATCAGAAATACTGGAGAACCATTTGGATGATCCAAGGATCCCAATTGGAAAAGATGAAGGTACTTCAGTAGAAGCACCTAGAACATCAATTTCCTGAAGGATAGTTGGACAAAGGACTGTTCGACTACCTATCTATGAGGATGAATAAACTCATGTAGGATATATGGGATCTCTATTACTCAGTGAAAGGATAGAGGAATGGGATACATTAGTAAAATTAAGTATTAATGAAACAACATGTATTGCCCTAGTAGATACAGGATGCACATTCTCTTGTACAAGAATTAGATTTTCAGGAGTAACCTGGGAATCTTCAGAGTTGCAAGTTACAGTTGGTAATAATGCAACAGTTCTGATTCAAGAAGTAGCCAAGGATGTTCAGATTGAACTCAATGGTAGGATATATATAGATCAGATGCTTTGTTTTATTATTCAATTGCCAGATGACTTCTTGATTAGAAATAGGTTCCTTAGAAGGTATCAACCAGTAACGATATTTTCAGAAGGAAATATCCTTGATAACTATTTGATTCCAATCACATCTGGAAAAACCAGAATGGTCCCATATGGATGCGCACATTAAAGGGGGGACCAATACTGTTGTTTTTAGGAAGATTATTCCAATGGATTGCATACACGGATTAGTGTTGCTTCAGGGGGCAAGTATGCTAGAAGGACCTTGTCTATGAGTTTAAACTAAGTGTGGATGGCTCCTATCTGGATGATGTTATGAGAGGGGGTAGACTTGTTAGGGACAATAGGGTATCAGCTCTTATATCCTTAACTTCTTTCTATGGTGAGGGAACATTGATATTAGCTGAGGTGTGCGTTATGGCAACTAGTTTAACCCTTAGCAAGAACTCAAATTTTGAGATATTCGAAGTGGGATCCAACTCAGCAGTTCTGGTTGAGATTCTATAGAAAAATGGTAATGTACCATGGGATTTATTGTATATAATCTGGAAATGAATGTTCCTTCCCATCCAAGGCACTTCTATTCATCACACGTGGAGGGAGGGGAATGGTGCAGCTGATGCACTTTCCAACAAATCTATTTATGAGGAAAGGTTGATTTTGTACCCCATCCCAGGTTGCTTACCGAATGACTGTAAGATCATTGTTGGAGTTGATTCCCTTAGTCTTCACCACTTCCTCCCACTATAATATGGGATTATAATCATCACGCCTTCAATAAAAATATAACCTTCAGTCAGTCAGAGAACATATGATGTATTTTTTTATTAATTTTTGGTGTGGGATGTGAATTATAGGAGGAAGGACCGTGTTTTATATCCCGTATTCACACATTATCATAATATGGTGAGGATGTGATGTGTTGTTCATACATGTTAATATTTAAAATGGGGAAAATCTGTGATGGTATGTTGATGTGAATTTTTTATATACTAATAATGGGTTGAATTTAGTTGTGGTATAGTGTATTGTTTTGTTCATATATTGATATGGAAGTGATGGGAGAACAATGGAATTTTCATTTGGGTGAGTGAATTCATTGTTTAATAAGTAGATATTTATGGTAACATTATAAAATATTATTCTGATAATATGTGAAAATAATTTCATGGATTATTTTATAATGAACCATAGTGTGGTCGGGGGATACTTGTCCTAGTAGAGGTAAAAAGTGTTTTGAACTATTTATTCCATATGGAATTGGTATCCATAATTCACATTTGAATAGGAGGATGATGGGAATATCTTAATGAGTATACATGTTTGATGACATTTATAGTTTTATTTCAATTCTTATTGGTTTCTATAAGGGTGTTTGTTATAAAAAAGGATCACAGTAGCTCGGGATTACATGATCAATGATTGAGACATTTCCTAATATACTACTTTTCATAGTTATTTTTAGTGACCTTTTTTATGTGTGATATTATATATGTTAGGGAATTTGATTTATTATATATTAAATAGTGATAATTGTTTTTTATCTCTTGTTCCTGAGATTGTGAGGGTAATATATCCAATTTATGGGATCTTATACTCACAATGCTAGTTATTAACCCATATACTCATGGAATATAAATTTCGGGGGTCAAACTCATATATTATGGAATCGATTGATATGTTTTATTGAAAAATACTAAAAATAGTAATACATATGAATTCCCCAATATAAGAATCACTATATGTTAATAATTAACTATATCATTGAATGAATATATAAGTATATCCAGACCCATCATTATATATGTCTATTATCTGATGAAATAACACCCACAAACACACACAGACACAGAAACATGCACACGCACACACACATATATTTTTTTATATATATATATATGAGAAGAAAATAATATATATTATCATGTGATGAATTCAGAATGATAAATAATGAATCAAGAGAGTGGGTGATGAATTTTGGTGTATAAAATTTCCATTGATGGAAAAAAATTATATGGAGTAAGAAAATAATCAATCAGGGTTCCAGAAATAATATAATATTTAAGGGTAAAATAATCTCTAAAATATGAACATCATCAACCTTTTATATAAAAAAAATAGGAATGATCTCATAGTAAATCCAGTTAGTTTCATGTTTATGCATCTTGTTTATATAACAACATTTCTATGTAAAAATAATATATAACGATATAATATCATGATATCTATTTTATTACAAAAAATATTACTGATACAATACACAATATATTCATTTGGTTGTCCTAATAATAGAACTACATTTAACTAAATTATTTTTTTATTTATTATGTCCTATAATTTTAATAGTTTAAATTACACACACACAGATATATATATATATATATTATAATAAAAAATGATTTTATGAAATTATAATTTTAATGGATAGATATAAAATTAGAAGGTAGTTTGTTTAAAATATTAGATCTTCAGAAAATATCACTGTTAAGTTGGTGAGAAAATTTTCAAAATATTTGATAAAAATTCAATCAAAAGAAACTATATTAATTTATTCTAATATTAGTATATTAGAATGCAAGAGTATTATAGGAATGTAGTGACTCTTAATGTACTGTATATATAGGGTGTATCATATTGTCTATTTTATCCATTTTTTTCATTTTAATCACTCCCCAAAAAATACAATATGAATTCCTTTTAAGGATATTGACCTTTTTTATTAATAGTGTCTCATAAATTTTCAAACTTTATATCATTATCAACTGAATTTAACTATGTGAATTTTATTCATCATCCAAAATAATTCTACTTCAGCAACATAAGGTAATATTAAAATATACATGAAATACAAATATAAACTTAGTTTACTTTGAATATTATGTATATCATAAATAACATCAATGACGATATATTTCATCTATAAATACATTAATATTTTATTTGTAATGGGATTGTTGTATTATAATTACACCCAACTATCCTACCCATTTAATGTTTTTGGGTACACTACTCCAATTTTTTATATCTCACATCCATGAACACAATGGATCAATATTTCATGATAAAATTTCAATAGGAATCATTAGAGTCTCATCATGGTCAAACTAATTTTTATGAATATTTTACTTACATCCATTGACTTATGAGTTATTATTCTTCAATGATATTCCAGTATAGTATATTATGTACCATAAATTATCATAGATCCCTTAAATCTAACAAGAAATAACAATTTTGGTAATTATAGAAAAATTATACAGATTAAATATATAATAAAATTATCCTTTATAAATATTCAATATGATAATTTCCTTATGGGTTCATTTAAATTAATTTAATTCATTTTAATTAGGATAATCATCAACTCATTATTCATGAGAATCAATCAATGATTATCTCTATTTTTTTCGATACAATTCACCTATTAATAGTCCAATATATATCAAAATAAACATTACATTTATTTAACATCATTATTCAGAAAGTATTTTTCCAATACAACAAAAAATTATTATATTTGTTTACATGTTTTTAACAATTAACATTATATTTTCAATTTATTTTAAACTATTAATCATTGTATATCAAATATAATTATTTTATATAAATCCTATTTAGAATTGAATGATCCATAAGTTGATATTTTATTTTAAATAGATTAATCAAGTTTACAAATGAAGACCATATAAATAATTTAGATGACCAAAACCAATCTTCTATAACTCATTTCTTATTAAAAAATCATACAAAATATTCTACTTTGATTTTATCTATATTTTCATTCCCTGTAATCATTCCCAATGGGGAACAATATATAATTATATTTTATTGGGAAAATGTCTTATCATGTATAGTGTAAATATAATCTAATTGGATTTCCTACTAGATATGACAATTGATTACGTGAATTAAATGTGAAAATGAATGAAATCATTTTAGATCAGTGATTTAATGATATATTTTTTCAATAAGTATAAAAATTTTCATGAAAAAATTCATTGTAAATAATTATTGTTTTTGAGTTTTTTTAATACTTAATATTTGTATGTTTTGAAATATATAATTAAATTACGGATCAATTTTTCATTATCACACCACATGTTGTCAAACTCAATGGAATCCCAATCATCTTGTAAATTCGTGACAATCGATTTCACACTTAGTGTCTCGATCAACTTTATATATGTTTCACAGAATAAAGGTATTTATTTGTTTATAATATATATTTTATTGTGTTTTTAAATGATATTTTATTGATTTAATAATTTTTTATTATTTATTATGTTGTAAATATTAAATAATAGAAAATATACCTCATAAAATAATTAAATTGAAATATGTTCTATATCACTATTTTAAAAAAAATTAAGTAACCTAATGTATAAAAAATATTTACTTTTAGTTATATGAAGAAATTATTATTAGATTAATGGATTATAGTTATCAGATAGAAATTGAAAATGGTCTAATGTTATACGGGTATTTCAATAATTTCTATAATCTAATAATAATTATCTCTTATCTTTTCACAAGAGAAAGAATCATTATATCAATATTATAATAAATTCTATCATGGGAATTTGTTGTTACCAAATTAATATCCCAAAAAATTGGTATGTGAAGTCTTTTACCCTTTATCTACATGAATAAGGTGTCTACAAAAGAAATTAATTTATTTCCCATAAACAAATAATCCCCTTTTATCATACATCCTAGATAAGTATCATATAAATGATATATAAATATAAAAAATAAATATTATTTTTTTATATATATAAATATAAATAATCTTCATGATTCAATATAAGTGAATATAATTGAAACAACATGATGTAACTCACGCATCACTAATATATGTAAGAAAAATAATAAATGGATCATTGATTTTTCTCATAATGGGATCTAAAATCCATTACCATTTTATATCCTCTATCAATTTCCTATTATTATAATCATCTATTATGTTCATATGATAATCTTTATAGAAAAAGTAATACAATGAATCATTATGTATAAAAGTGAGAGTGTATAAATACATAGTATGGTCATCCCTAGTTGCGAGTGGAATCTAATTTACCCATTGTCTATTTTAATCAATAATAATTTGAGTGTATTAAATCTAACACCACTCAATGGAACCATCATACAAATCTATGATCAATCCTGGTAAAAAAGGTACATATAATTAATCATTATCACTAAGTAAAAATTTAAATTATCATGGAAACAAAAAAAATTCGTCACATCACATTATAATTTTATATCATGCTAATTCACCTAGACACACTGATCATTACACGATTTATGAAATACATGTCTCAAATATTCTCAGAAGCACTAAAAAATATTAAGTCCTTCAAATATCAATGAGGTAATGTTGGAGATGCACATCTCCAATTATAGTTTCTAATCTATAGTCAATACGCGTCACTAACTATTTAATGGTATTAGGCAAAATTCATTTACAAAAAATATGACGTCATTTATCTTATGAAAAAAGGGAAATTCACATATTTATTTATAATGTATTATTCTACAATATTGGTGGAATGACACATACCAAAGAACATAACAGTATATTTTCTTTCCCTAAATTCAAATTCAATTGTTATGGGTGATATATTATTTAGTATACCCTGAAATACCATAAAACCTACATTGGGTGAATGGAGATTTAATATTTAGTTAAATAACCATCCATCATATCCATGTATTAGGGATAATATAAAAAATTGACATCCACACAACTATAATGTATTATATACCAGCATCGATGATAATATAAGATTTAAAAATATCCATTTCTCACATTCCATATATGTTGGAGGGATTATTAATCGAAACATAACATTTAGAAATGTATTGTCATGCTTATCCAAGATTAGTGGTTGAGTTGAAGAAGAAACAACATTACAACATTGTCATTCCCAATACAGATCAATGGGTGAGATATGGTAGTGTCATTATTATCTCACTACAAATATATATAAATGGTGATTGTAACAAATATCCACTTATTTATCATATATATATATATAAATCATTAATAGGAAACATCACATTTAAAAGAAAATGAGTACACAATATCAAACACCTCAATCAAAAGATGTCTCATATATTAGTCTATAGCTTTTAAGCAATGCATATTTGATTCCCATTATCCCATCCCATAAGTGATAATAAGACCTAATTGAAATATGTGTGAAAATTACATGATTATCCTAAATTTCATATCAGATAAATATCAATAAAACATTCCTCCAATCCACTACCCAAGAACCAAATATAATGAATTAATTTTTATGTTTTTAACTCATTCAATGTTTCTAATAGACATTAAAAAAATATGTTTTTTATATAAATTATCAAATCGCAAATAATAAATAGATATTTTGACATTATTTAGATGAATTTTCACCTTTGTCATCCCATGTTACTATGTTTAAACTACTCCATTACATAAAACATCTGAAGTTTTCCTCACTTCAATTTCAATATATCCAATTTCTAATTGCATTATCATTATAACCATTCCGCGCCACTAGATGGAATAAAAAAATATAGATATTATAACCAACCGTGTAATGCAAAAAATAATTTTTATATATTATGTTGTTCAAATTTATAAATTTATTTCATAAAAATTTTATTATGTAATTTTAATATAAAATAAAAAATATTCATTCTACCCAATATGTGTTTTAATGCATTATATGGTTTTATATTAAATATTAATTTTCAAATTATAAAAATTGAATTTGGAAAATTAGAATATATTTTTGAATTATTCTGATCAAAATTGTCCTATGATTTTTTTATTTTCCTAAAAAAAATTATTTTTTACTGAATAGTGAAATCTACATATTTTTGTAAAAAAGATATTTCTTTTCACTGTAACTAATGCATAATATTTGTGATTTTATTGTAACACCCATAGCTTTTATTATGAATTATATTCAAATAAAATTTATTTTTTATAGATTTTATATTTCTAGGAACACCATGTTTAACATGTGTTTAATGCATTATAGAGTTTATATAATCTTACACACAACACTATGTGTAGGTTTAATTACTCGAAAAATTGGTTTTAAAAAAATGTTACATACCATTAAAATTTAATTATTTATTATGATAGTTGTCACCTAAACCTTAGCATGATGGGTAAGAATAAGATTACATAAACTATGAAAGTATTTGGTTTATATACTTATATATAAAGAATTATATAGTCATCAATTAATTTTTAATTAATATAAAAATAATTTAAAAACCATAGGAATCATTTTCATGAAAAATAATTTTTATGAGAACAAATGAAATTTACCAGAATAAATAAAAAAAATTCAAATGATTTTAATGAAACATATATAATATATATTCAATCAAATTTATAATGATCCTTTTATCTATTTTATAGAGAAGAAATAATAATAAACCCAACATTGCGCTTAGAAGGTGTATTTTTCATAATTATGTTTTCTCGCCTTTTACTCTCTAACTATAAAATTATTCTTCTACACTACTTGATAATTTACATGAAAAATAGAGATAATGTTTGAAATAATAATGTCAGAATTTTATTATGGTGAATTTTTTATAAATATTTATTCAGAAAAAACATACAATGAATGTTGAAAAATAATGATTTTTATTCCAAATTATCATTTATTTGAAAGCATATAAAATATTCAAAATTTATTTCAATATATTATTAGTTTTAAAATTATTAAAATTATATATATTATAATCCAATTTTGGAAATTTTATTAAATTTAATATTGAGTTTTAATATAAATACTTATTAAACTTTTGAATATTGTCTCTTTGAAAAACAAATTTCATATTGTGTAATTGGGAATAATTTTAAAATAAAATTTAACATTTATTTGAACATAATTTGGAAAATTTGAATAAATATTTATAGTTATTATAATTTATATTATCTAATAATTTAATCTTAATTTTTATAGATTTCTTGAAGAAAAATATCTAATATTTAATTATTATGGTTAATTGAAATAATGAGTTTCCATAGGAGTTACAAAAAATTAAGCATTTAAAATTCCCAAAACGTGTTCAAAACACATTTGATGGCCATATTTTTGTATTCTATCTTTTACTATTTATATTTTCCTATTTTAATTCGTTGTATCATTTGAAAAAATTTGGATCACCTTTTTCATTTATAAATTTACAAGTGATCCCCATAGATCACTTATAAATTGTGACCCAAATCCCCTCCTATTCATATATAAAAACCACATTGGATAGTAAAATAAAATCCCCAAAAAAATAATTATTTCATTACTATAATATTTTAATCCTTTAGTGTTCATTTATACATACTAGGAAGTGTTATAGTGAAGACCAAAAGAATGTTTCTAAAGAATAACTTAATTCTCTAGCAGAGCATATTTTTTTTCTACCTATACCTCATTAAATATTTATTAAAACCTGATGACATAATAGACATAGTATCATAGATAATCTTAGAATTTTTTAATTTAATTAATTAACTATAACTATATCCACATCTATCATTCGTGATATAAAATAACGATTCAAGTGTACGGTGAACTATTGCATCACGAACTGATGTTCTTCAGTTTCCATCAGTACCTATCACAAAAAGATATAATGTTGGAATTAATGTTTATATATATTATATATATTATATTATTATAAATAAAAAATTATAATACCACATATTTATTAATATAATACAACATATTGTAAAATAATAGCATCATTCAAGGGTATAGAAGAATATCGATTTGATAACCAGTGTGAATTTTTTAAATTTTTTTACATGGATACTAAAAATATTATATTAAGTAAATATATATTATTTTATTTAAAAATAATTATACTTATTAATTTATATCGTCATATATAACTTTTTACATTCCATTCCATGGGGGATCTGATATGGTCGTTCGTTTATATGACCAACTTCAACCACACGATGCAATATGACTCATTTTTCGGTAACGCATTCCATGGAAGATAAATACGGTATATTTAATAAATAAATTATATATATTTTAAATTTAAAATATTATTTTATTGTAATATATTATTTACCATCCATTAATTTCATCCTTCATGAAAATTGAGAATTTTTTCATGCTTGTGTACGACCTATCATCTCCATTGATGTTTTATTTCCTTTTCTATATATATATTTTTTTAATACTAAAAATACATATATACATAATATATTTTATTTTTATATCATGTTTGGACATTTTTATGTGATGTAATTATAATCCAGTAATATTACAAGAAATAAATAAAATCATGAAAGAAAAAGGAAAATTTTATAGCCCGAAACATGATTTTAAAATAGAATTGTTAATCAATGGGTCATAAAAGGTCATAAAAAATGTTATATGGCGGGATATATATAATTAATTTTTCAAATTATATTTATAATAAGCTTATATATTATATAAATTAGTTTCAAATGTGTGAAAAATAAGTTAATAGTTAATGTAAGGGATTTCTCTTCTCTTTTTTATTTCATAGAAAATTTTTTCAAATTCACCACTCATTTCGTTTTTATGGTGTATATATTTTCCCCATGGAATTTTATATCATTTATGTAATAATTTTAATGATATTTATAGTTTCAAATAATTTTATTATTTATTGTGGAATATGATTCACAATATTACTATAAAATTAAGTGAATATAATCTCAAATTGTATTTTTTGAGACATATGTCATGTTATGAATGTTGGGAAAAAATCCCTCAAGGTATCATTGACGCATTTTTGAGATGATTGTGTTTGTTGACAAAGTGGACATATGAGTAGTGATTGTTGACAAAGAAAAACTATGACATATAAATTTGTTGACAAAGAGGATTTCATGATGGAATGTCAAGTTCAAGAGTTGAGTTCAACGATCCATGTTTGATTCAAGAACGTTGATAAAAGGAATGGATGATCTGGAGGCGGTACAAAATAACAGATACAAGGTGGCGCCGTTTTCCAGTGTTTGCCAAATTTTTGGGACTGAAAATTGGCAAATGAAGAAAAGTGTTTTTGGAAAAGGGACTTGCGCGCCGAGGACTTGGAGAATAGGAAACATGCGTGCCATATGTTTTTCAAGATCAGAAGATTAAAATATGGCAAAGGAAGTAGGTTCGTGCAAGTTTGGGAGTTGGTCACGCAAGTATCCAAAAGGACAGAAGACTTGTGCGCCGAAACTGGGTCGCGCAGGTGACTTGCGCGCCGTCGCGCAGGGTGGTCAGATTGCCTATAAATACTGGACCACACCTCTTCATTGTTTACCAGAGTTCAACTCAGTGCTCCCGTCGTGCAGGTGTGGTGGTCGCGCAGGTGGTGTGTGTGGTCGCGCAGGTGAAGTTGCACGCAAGTGGTTGAAGATGTGCGCCAGTGTTAGAAGTTGCGCACCGGTTGGCAGTTGCGCGCCAATATTGGTTTGGGCATAAAAGGAAGAGAGTCGTGCATGTTTGGATTTGAGGAAGCTTGTGTCACGCAAGTGTCAGAGGAGGACTTGCGCGCCTGTTGTGACTTGCGCACCGATACTTGCGCGCCGAGGTAGACTTGCGCGCCAAGTAAGGTTTGTTCCAGCAGTGTTTTTCGGACTGCGTGGAATCTGGAAGTTTGCCCGATACTTTCGGTGCACATAGATATTCATCTTTGGGTGAAAGTTGTACTTCAACAGAGCATCTACACATAGAGGAAGATGCATTCATTCATGAAAATGAAGGGACCTACAGGTCTATAAACTTTGAGTGGATTCCCTTCCAGAGTAGTGAGCTTAGGAAGATGAAGAAGGTGATCCTCTCTAGCGGCAGTGAGCCAGAGAGAGAGAAACAGGGAGTGACCCTTGGGAATTCAGTGAGATGACCCTAAACTTGTAAAGGCAGTGAGCCTGGGCATAGAAGTGATTTAGCCTGAACATTGTATCCACATCTAGTGAGGAATAGTGGAATTTGGTACGAACCGGCAACTTGTCGGCGTATGCTCCTTGGACGTAGCCCTTAGCGGTGAACCAAGTAAAAATCTCTGTGTCTGCCTGCTTACTTCCCTGCATTGCATTCAAAGCATCATCATCAGGTAAAAGAGACAAGTGATCACAGTAACCACACAAGTGAAAACAAAGTGACCCTTGTAACAAAGAGGTCAAGATTTAGTGGGGCAGAAAGAACTCTGAAAAAGAATATCCATACCCTGATTCACCCCCCTCTCAGGGTATGTAGGCCCCTATTGGCCCTAACAATTGGTATCAGAGCGATAGGTTGATTTTATCAGATTTGTTTGCTCCGACTTGGTGTAGTCGATCTGTGTGTTTAAATAATTAGCCTGCTCTTATCTCGGTGAGACATGGAAAGGGGGAAAAAATACAAGAAGAAGCAGAATTCATGTGGTACTCCTCAGTGTGGAAGTATGTATGGAAAAAGTGTGATTCAATTAAAAAAATCAAACAGTTTACTGAAGGATGGTCTGGATGAATCTGACAGGGAAAGGATTGATTCAATCAATCATGATGTTGGAATGAGTGAAGTACATGAGCATAAGAGTGATACTGAAACAGAAGAAGATATTGAAGGAAGAATGGATATGTGAGCTGAGTTGGAGGCTGCTCTTGAGGAGATAGATGTTTGGAGAGAAAAAACAAAGAAATCCAACAAAGTTGTTCACGATGCCAAACTCTATATGGAGCAACAGGAAGAAGAGAAGTCCGAGTTGATGGAAGAAATTGAGAAACTCAAGTTATCAACATGAGAGAACTCAGAATCGGTTAGTTAGTATAAGATTAACATTGAAGAACAGAAAAAGGATATCGATGGCTTGAATAGAAAAGTGAAATATCAATTAAAAAGCATCGAAGAACCTAATATTCCAAGTGACATTGGAAACACTGAAGAAGCCAGATCTAAAGATATCCAGATCAAGGGATTGGAGATTGAGGTCAACAAGATAAAAGTATTAAATCAAAGGCTTATTGATATAGTTACTGACCTAACAGAGAAGAATGATTCACATGCTGAAGAGCTGCAGAAGATGGCTAGAATGAAAGGAAAACAAAAGGCTGGTGATTATGAAGAGAGTCAAAAGTTAGATGAAGCACATATTCTTAAAGCCATAAATAATGATCTAGCAGCACAGTTGTCTGCAGAAATTCAGAAGAATCAAAGGCTACAACAAGAGAATGCGTGTTCCTCTGACTCTTTCGCTCAAGAAAAATTGAAGGTAAAGGATCAAAATGACATGGTTGATAAGTTGAATCATGAAATAGAAGATGAGGTGAGTAGAGGGAAGCTTCTCAAGGAAAAACTTGATGTCCAACTTGAATCAAGGGATATGAAGATTCAAAAGTTGGTAGAAGATCTTGAATCAGTCAAGCAAGAAATAGAGAAGTCTAAATCCAAAGATAAGCCCATGTTGAAGGATGCACTGCATTTACTATTTGATCATCCTTCGAAAAGTGATGATAAAATGAAGTATAAATATGCTATTTCTGAAGAGAAACAACAGAATATTTTCTCAGCTCAAAGACCAACCAGTTTCGGAAAAGCTGGTATTGGATTTAATGAATCACCTCCCATGCATGATAAGATGAGAGTCGTGAACAGTTCTAGGAGTGGAGAAAAACCTGTAGGTGCTGGAGATAGACCTAAGAGGTCAGTTACAAAAAGAAGTTACGACATGTGCTATTTCTGTGGGATTCATGGCCACACATCAAGCTTTTATACAAAGGCTCAGGAATACATTTCGTATTGTGAAAACAGAAAATGTACAAAATCTGAGAATAAGATGAAGCGTCGTGAGAAATCAGAAAGGAGAGTCTCTCAAAGGAAAGCATTTGTTAGATGCTATTACTATGGAAGAATGGGACACACCATGAGTATGTGTCAGGAAGCTCAGGAGCTCAATTTCAGAGGAAGAACTCAAGCTACATCAATATCTTGACATAGAAATGATGAAATGAGGTATGTCTTTGATGGAAGATGTTTCATATGTTCTGATCATGGGCATTTGGCCAGACAGTGTAGCAAGAAGAATGCAGGGAAGGAAAAGGAATGTGAAAGGAGATTCCCGACACTAGTAGTGTATAATGAGAAATCGTACACTGGAAGACAAGGTGGTAAATTTGAAAATAGGCTTAGAGCCTCAGGGGAATCACATGGAGCTGAACAAAAGGGGCATCAGTCACCTCCTCTGTCACACTCACAACCTCTCTCTAAGAAAGAACATGACCAAATCTGGAAGAAAAAGGGAGGAAACGCTACAGCTGTGAGTAAGGAGAATGTACATTCAGTGGAGGACCCACCACCAATGAAAAATAGGATGGCGACTCATAAATCTGATAAAAGGAAGATAATGAAAGAATGCATTGAAAAAATTGTAAGTCGTGTGCCACAACAAGTAGTGGAGAAAATAGGAAGACCCTTGCAATGGTGGAAGAAGCAAGGGATGATGGAAAGAAAGGAGATTCCTACTCAGATAAATAATCAAGAAAAATGGAATTTTGGAAG
Organism: Viscum album; assembly: GCA_963277665.1. Taxonomy (NCBI): domain Eukaryota; kingdom Viridiplantae; phylum Streptophyta; class Magnoliopsida; order Santalales; family Viscaceae; genus Viscum; species Viscum album. The sequence goes on from OY728166.1 coordinate 1,142,192,519, forward strand.
AACATCAATGATTGAGCTATGTACTAGTGGTTTTAAAACCCAAATGGTGAGAAAGGCCAAGCCTACCAAATCTACATATCAGAAAAAGGCTTAGAATGTAGGCAATGAATGCCTAGTCATATGGCCAGAACAGTTGAAGTTGGCTAGGAAACTGGAGGAAGCAAGAAAGGAATGTGATTCCCTCCAAGAAAAAATAAAAGGGTTGACCCATCAGGATCAACCATCATCCTCATCTTGAAGATTTCGGGAAAATCCCCTCTCCCTATGTATATAAATGTTGTTAACTGATGATTGATGTGTTTCATGTTTTAGGGAGATACGATCTAAGGGGAAGTGGCATCTAAAGATGCAAAATGGAAACGTGATATGCTTCAGTGTTTTGATTGACTCAAATCAGTTATCAAAGTTGATGATAAAAGGGAGCAACAGAGCCCAACAGGAAGTGAGAGCACAACAGGAAGTGATTGTGTTATTGACTTTGTCTCTTGTTTCCTACACCGAGTTCCAACTCAGTAGGCTTAGAGATTTGGTTAATGGCTCGATGCTGAGTTCCAGATTAGTATAAATGGTGCACGTGGAGAAGAATGGTTATGGGTCTCTACCATTGGGCCTACTAGATAGAAGTGTTGTGTAACACAAGGAGAGCATTTAATAACAAAATCAGATGCCAGATCCGTCAAGGAAATAATTGGATGACCCAGCTTAGGAGGTGTCTATTGAGATAAGACGTACTGTGGGAGAAGCAGCAATGATCAAGCATTTAATGATTATTTATTTTGATCTAACATTATGGTATCAACTGACTGTTTTAAGGATACCAAGAAGCCGTGAGAAGTAGATGAAAGGAATGATTCCACTGAACAAAGAAACAGTAAGAAATTTTCTGATAAACATGATGAGGAGGAAAGCAACAAAGGGGGAGCATAAGTGACTAATGCTGATTTAGAAAAGAAAAATCCTCATCTGCACAATAGTCAAATAGATGAGCTGAAATTGACATGCATAATATCATTGGTGATTTGTCAGCTCTAGCTCAGACAAGGAGAATGGAATCACTGTAGAAAACATCTTTTATATCCCAGGTTGAGCTGAAATGATTTTCTGATGTAGATGGAAATGAAAACTGGGTTCAAGCTATGAATGAAGAGATTGATTAGATTGAGAAGAACCAGATGTGGGAGATTGTTTCGAGGCCATCAGACAATAATGTCATCAGGACTAAATGGGTCTATTAAGACAAGATGAATGAATCTGGCACAGTGATTTGGAACAAAGCACGACTGAGGTGGAAAAGAGGCTCCCAGATAGAGGGAATCGATGGTGATGAGACATTTTCACCGATTGCAAGGCATGAGACAATCAGATTATTCCTAGCCATTGCCGGGAAAAGAAACTTCAAAGAAGTTCCATATGGATGTAAAGACTGCATTTCTAAATGGGTTTCTGGAAGAAGAGGTGTATATTGAGCATCCATATGGTTTTCTCATTCATAAGGATGAGAACAATGTTTGCAGGCTGAAGAAGGCGTTATATGGGCGGAAACAAGCACCAAGAGCATTTTACTGAAGGCTATATCAGTATTTGAAGAAGCTTGGATTTCAGCATTACATAAGACAGGAATGACACATTCATTTCTCAATCCAAATATGCCAAGGATGCTTTGGAATGGATAATTCCAAGGAGATGAAGACTTTGATTGCTACCCGGATGAGATTATCAAAAGATGAGGATGGCAAGGCAGTTAATATCACAGAATACAGGCAAATTATCGGAAGTCTGTTGTACTTGGCCGCGACAAGGCCTGATATTGTTTTCGCCACATGCCAAGCAACGATATATCAAAGTAATCTAAAGGATAGTCACATGCTTGCAGTGAAAAGAATACTTCGGTATATCAAGGGCACAGTGGACTTCGGGCTGATATACAACGACAAATCTCAGACAAATTTATTGGGATATACTGATGCAGACTAGGCCGGTTCAGCAGATGATAGAAAATAAACATCGGGTGGTGCATTCTATCTTGGTGGATTGTGTATTTCTTGGCTAAGCAAGAAACAAGATTGCATTTCATTGAGCACCACAGAAGCTGAGTATATTGCGGCCACTCAAGCATGCACACAGTTATTGTGGATGAAGCAGCAGCTTGAAGATATGGGAGTTGAAGTGAAGTCTCCGATCGGAATCCAGTGTGATAACTCAAGTTCTATAAATCTCAGAAAAAATCTCGTCCATCACTCAAGTACAAAGCACATTGAGATTAAGTATCATTTTATCAAGGAGAAGGTTGATCCGGGAATCGTGATGTTGGAGTATGTGCCTACAGAGCTACAGGTTGCAGACATTCTGACAAAGGCCTTACCCAAGGAAGCTTTTGAGAGGCATCAACTGGCTCTGGGAGTTCAGTCGATTCCCCGCACCTGAAATTGTGTGGATGTGGGACCCCCCTCTCCCTGAGGTATGATGTGTTTTCCCCTAATGTGCTGACTTGTTCTCTACTATGTTATAGACTACCACAGACTACCTTTGGGTTCGTTGACAAAGGGGGAGAAAATTGTGATGTTCAAGGGGGAGACAATGTGGATATTTGATAAATCTTGACTGATAAGGGGAGAAGCTGACAGGTGGAGTAGCCAGATAGGGGGAGTTGAAGCCAGTTGAAGCTAAAGAGGTGTTGAAGCTGTGAGCAGAAAGGGGGAGTGTATTAAATCTGACGATGCTAGAAGTGATTGATCAAAGAATAGATATCACGACAACTGAGGATCGTGATAAAAGCAGAAGAGTGGTGTTGGAAAGTGGTAAGACTATTTCCAAACCAAACATTGGTCTTCCAACAAATCCATCAACAATTGGTATCAGTTTAGTACAAATTGGTATCAGTTTTGTGTCAATAGTGGATGTCAGAGATAAAGTGATTCATTGATGAACTTTTCATTCACTCTTGTTTCTCACGCTAAGCATTGCTCATGTGGGCTTAGAGTATGTGTTGAGTAAATCCTTGATCGCTATCAGAATCGCAATGAGGCGAATGGAGGATGAAGAATCAACGGCGTATCATTGTTTTGGAAGAGTTTTCAACAAACCCAAAGGGGGAGATTGTTGGGAAAAAATCCCTCAAGGTATCATTGACGCATTTTTGAGGTGATTGTGTTTGTTGACAAAGTGGACATATGAGTAGTGATTGTTGACCAAGCAAAACTATGACATACAAATTTGTTGACAAAGAGGATTTCATGATGGAATGTCGAGTTCAAGAGTTCAGTTCAACGATCCATTTTTGATTCATGAACGTCGATAAAAGGAATGGATGATCTGGAGGCGGTACAAAAGAACAAATACAAGGTGCGCTGTTTTCTAGTGTTTGCCACATTTTTGGGCCTGAAAATCGGCAAATGAAGAAAAGTGTTTTTGGAAAAGGGACTTGCGCACCGAGGACCTGGAGAATAGGAAACTTGCGCGCCATATGTTTTTCAAAATCAGAAGATCAAAATATGGAAAAGGAAGTAGGTTCGCGCACGTTTGGGAGTTGGTCGCGCAAGTATCCAAAAGGACAGAAGACTTGCGCACCGAAACTGGGTGGCGCAGGTGACTTGTGCGCCGTCGCGCAGGGTGGTCAGATTGCCAATAAATACTGGACCACCCCTCTTCATTCTTTACCAGAGTTCTACTCAGAGCTCCTGTCACGCAGGTGTGGTGGTCACGCAGGTGGTGTGTGTGGTCGCGCAGGTGAAGTTGCGCACCAGTGGTTGAAGTTGTGCGCCGGTGTTAGAAGTTGCGCGCCGGTTGGCAGTTGCGTGCCAATATTGGTTTGGGCATAAAAGGAAGAGAGTCGCGCATGTTTGGAGTTGAGGAATCTTGTGTCGCGCAAGTGTCAGAGGAGGACTTGCGCGCCCGTTGTGACTTGCGCGCCGATACTTGCGCGCCGAGGTAGACTTGCGCGCCAAGTACGGGTTGTTCCAGCAGTGTTTTTCGGACTGCGTGGAAGCTGGAAGTTTTCCCGATACCTTTGGTGCAAAGAGATATTCATCTTTGGGTGAAAGTTGTACTTCAACAGAGCATCTAAAAATAGAGGAAGATGCATTCATTCATGCAAATGAAGAGACCTACAGGTCTATAAACTGTGAGTGGATTCCCTTCCAGAGTAGTGAGCTTAGGAAGAGGAAGAAGGTGATCCTCTCCACCGGAAGTGAGCCAGAGAGAGAGAAACAGAGAGTGACCTTTGGGAATGCAGTGAGCTGACCCTAAACTTGTAAAGGCAGTGAGCCTGGGCATAGAAGTGATCTAGCCCAAACTTTGTATCCACATCTAGTGAAGAATAGTGGAATTTGGTACGAACCGGAAACTTGTAGATGTATTCTCCTTGGACGTAGCCCTTAGAGGTGAGCCAAGTAAAAATCTCTGTGTCTGCCTGCTTACTTCCCTACATTGCATTCAGAGAATCATCATCAGGTAAAAGAGACAAGTGATCACAGTAACAACACAAGTGAAAACAAAGTGACCCTTGTAACAAAGAGGTCAAGATCCAGTGGGGCAGAAAGAACATTGAAAAAGAATATCCATACCCTGATTCACCCCCCCTCTCAGGGTATATAGGCCCCTATTGGCCCTAACAATGAACCTATATTCTTTTATGATGTATTTATTGAAACAATTTTACATGTAATTTAATGATTTTATTTATTCTTGATATATTACAATCTTTTATAAATTTTATTCTTTCATGGGCTCTATAATTTAATGTAACTAAAGTGGTATTGGTTTTATGGTAAAATCTCATCGTTTATTGGGATCTTTTATTTTTATAACTAAAATAATGAAATCATATAATCAACCTCTCTATAAAATAAATATTATTATAATACTATGGTTTTTTATTGCGAATAATTTTATCCCTTAATAATCCTTTCTATATGTACTCAATATTCAAAATTTATATTTGTAATTTAAAACGTATGTACTTCTTTCTCTGGTCGCAAAAAAACATTTTAACTCAACATTATGTGTTTGTAAAAAATTAAAAAAATGATTAATTTTTTTAAAATGATTTCTAATATTATTTTTTATCCATTTTTTTTATTTTACATAGGGGTTAAAATGTAATATTTATTTCATTTTCCAAAAAAACAATGCATGATAATCTTTTATCAAAAATGTGAATGAAATATTTGATCTAACATGTATATCATGAACTATATTTTCAATCATAATAACAAACTATTTTTTATATCATCATTTATATGATTCAAAATTATGATTTTGTGGAAATTTATTAAATTATTATTGGAATTTTTATTTTAAAAAATGATTATCATAGATTGATATTTTCATAAGGAAAAATTTTAAAGGAATTTTTAATATACATTTAAATTATTCTATGTTTATTTTTAAAGAAAATGATTTTGGTAATTTTTTATTAATTGAAATGTTTTTTCAATTTGGAAAAGATATTTTCCTCAATAACTTTTATAAGTAATCGTTCAAAATAATTTTCTATATAAGATGGCATATTTTAATGTTAAATAATATCTTAATTAGATATGATACATTGATTCAATTTTTATTCATTCTCTATAAGGGTTATGTTTTTGGTGAAAATATTATTTTGAAATAAACATCTTTTTTACAGGTTATGGAATGATAAGAATCTTAATTTGATGAAATGATTAATTGATTATAAAACATGTTTCTCTTCTATATTTTATCTTATACTTAATGTTTTTGAAACCAATTAACTTCCATGAGTTCTAGTATGATGAATTTTTTATGATCTTATTGAACACATATTTATTATTATAATTATTTTATAATGGTTATGTTATTTTAAAGGTAAGTGGTCACCTTATTAACAAGATGGGTGGGACCTATACATCCCTCCAATAGATTGGTTAATGATTGACATCACATGAGATATAGAGGAATGTAATGGGGAGTGTGCCCGTTTCAGAAAGGGACTATGTCCACTATGATAGACTTGAATGTGAACCACAACTACAACGATTGTTGAAATGTGAAACAATTACACTATGGAATCCTTGTAAATGAACCTTGATCAAGTAAGCAAAACGATTTTCAATACATAATTGTATGTTAAAATTTATATCTTATGAAAATGATAGGTTATCATGGTTTATTATCATTGATTTTATTATGATTTATATCTCATTAACATCCATGATTTTTTCAATGACACATGTTTATGATCTAAAATATTGAGGGGATGGTTTTCTAATTTTATTATCTTGTTATAATACCCATGTGATTATGATATTTTTATTTATACCATTTTTCAATTACTAGGTACCTGATTTAACTAATTCATATTTTACCATAACCAATGTTATGAAGAATTATTTTAGGTATGGTATTTATAATAATAATACTAAGAGGGAAGATGATTATTGTAGATGTCATATATATTTCATGAAATAAAGTGATAGTGTATATATTGTCCAAATATGTCAATCCATTACAAAACGTTGTTGAGATTTTATGGCACGTTTTGAATATTTATATAATGATATGTAATATTTATATATGTAATGCTTGGATCATTATAGTTTGTATTAAATGAATGGGTAGATTTACATTTGGGTAGATGGATGTAAATACTTTAGTGATATCCAATGGATATTTAAATGGAAATATATAGGCATATGTAAAAATATAAGTATATGGCTAAGTCAATTTTTTGTAAAATTACATGGAATTTTGGTAAATAATGGAGTGAGTGGTTTTTGATAAACGAAATCCCATACCGATAAATACAATATAATTATTTTTTGAAAATGTGGTTTATATTATCATTGAAAATGTTTAATGTATTATTATATTTATGGGATAAATTAAATAATCTGGTTTTTTAATCATGTAATAAGGATTTATATATATTTTCCTTACTTATTTATGGTATTTATGGTAATTATCATATTTAAATAAAATATAACACTAATGTATTCCCATATTTTATATGTGAAAATCAAGAAAAACATACTGATATTTGGGGTATTAATAAAAATTTAAATTTTTTTATTAATTTTAAATTATGGAAGGTTTATAAAGATACCCATTTATGGAATGGTTTATGTTGGTCTTTAGAATCATTTTAATGTATTAATATGTTATTTTACCATTAAAATTTTTATTAATATAGAAAACATTATGCTCATTCTTTAGTAGCAATGTATAAAAGGAAATAACTATAATTATTTTATAGATCTTATTATCCATTAGTGTATTAGAGAGAAAAAATTCACCTCATACAGTAAGTGATGACATTTACATTGATCAAAGAACAACCATAAGATGAGATTGTGCTAATTAAATGGAATAAAATTATGTAATTATATTATCACATCAAAATTAATAAAATTTATGAAATGGATCTTGATATAAAATAATATCAGTTTACACTAATATATAATGAATGATGTTTCATTTCACCTATCACATATTAATGGATATTTAGTTTTTAAATTTATTGTGTCCATGATATCTATCACCCTACAATAGTAGTTGGCTAATAGTTTTCGCTTATATGTCCTTGCTTTCAATTCCCACCAATATCTACTACTTTGAAACCCAGTATGTGTTCTACTAAATGAACATCAATCTTTTGTTTCTCTATTTAAACAAAAAGTTTTATTATCCCTTTTACTGATGTTGTTTTACCACAAATTAATTTTTATATGTTAAATTCATATTTATCGAGTACAAGTTGAAATTGTAAGGATGTATTTTATTTTAGGGGATAGAATGTAATACCAAAATATTTTTTATAAATATTATTTTCATGAAATTTAATTTTTTCCATTATATTTCATTACCCAGAAAAATGATATATGTTATCATTTCATGAAACACTTAGTTAATCTTTCATTACACTCAGCAGTGTCTGTTAATTAAATTAAACACAACACCGAGTTTAAATGATACATAACATACTATTATTATATTATTATATATTATGATATTTATCAATTAGATATTCTTAATGTGGGTATGAGTAGTATTAATAAAATTTTGAATATATACAGTCTATACATTTATGTGTAATTATTTATTTGGTGTATAAATATTTATAAATGAAATTAAAAACAATTTTTGAAAAAGGAGATATTTTTTTAAAAGTATTATTTTATACTCTCAACCATTTTTACCTCATAATATTTAAATAAACATCGTGTGATTTATTTAAATAAAATTTAAGATATATATATTCAAAAAAATATATGAAAATCTTATTTTTTTTGTTTTTGATACAAGAGATAAGAGTAAAACCAATTTTATGATTAAAAACTATATTATTTTAAAGGATTTTTTGCCATTATTGCACAATTATTTTAAAATTATTTATATTTTCATGATTATAATAATTATTTATAAAATATTTTTTTCAATATTCATTTCAAAATTACATTAGGATTAATATATTAGATTATTTTATGAGATGATAAATATTTCGAGATTTAAACATAAAAATATTTATAATTACAACTTTAATTTTATTTAAGAAAATTTTATACATAAAATGATTTTTATATTTAATTAGAAATAAAATTTGGAAAAAAATTAATATATAATAAAAAACATATGTAATTGTACTGAATTTATTATTGATAGTTTATACAATAATGTTGTAATGGTTTGAACATTTTCTCTTTAATAATTATTTTATCATCACATCTGCGGGTTGAATTTTAATTTAACTATTACCAATTAAGAGAGTTAAATTTGGGAAAATTTATTATATATTCTTATTAATAATAAAATATATTTTATAATAATATTAACTTAATTTTTGACCATTATGAATTTTAAAAGAAGTGAAAATTAATTACTCTGGTTATGGTAAAAAAGTGTTAAATTAGGGATTAAAAAAATAAAGATGTGGGTTTCAAATAACCAAAAAAATAAAAAAAATGGCTAGAATAATTACTACCATAACTCCACTATGTTAGAAAATTTACCATTTCGGAACCTTACGTCATGTAAACAATGTTAGTATACCTTTATAATTTTAAAAATTACAAATGGACCAGTCACCTCACTTATAAATGGACTCCCTCTCTACTCTTAATCACACATAAATAACCATTTTTTTGGATAAAAACGGACCAAATAATTTAAATTAGTAAATAATATCATCCTTAAATCATTATCATTTTCATAATTATAATCTATTATTCATTTCTATGAAGATAATATATTCTCTTAAAAAGAGGTGTCAATCAACACAGAGCGTTTTATTTTATTTTACACTCTACCGATTTAAATACTAAGTATGCAAAGATTATATAATTTAATATTAATATTAAATATAATTATATGTATTTATGTTTAGTAAATAATTTATAACTATCTATAAGTCCATAAAAATGTAAATGAAATCATCATTCATGTGTACTACGGACTACAACCTCACGAATTGATGCTGATCATTTTTCATCTCCACCTCTCACGGTTTGATATGATGATGGATTTATTGATTATTTAAAAATTAATTATATTATAATTATTATTTAATTGTTTTAGGAAAAATATATTCTTACCACATAACCCTTTATAAACACTAATATCACTTGTTTGTAAGGAAAACTACCACATCACAAACTAATGCGAGGCATTTTACATTTGTATTCTTAGTGATTTGTAATAACGTAAAATTAAATATATATATATATATATATATTAAATGATTCAAATAATTATTAATATTTAATTATTATATCACATCTACCTTATTACATTCAATTTTTTTGGTGGATACAATATTGTCATTCGTGTGTACGGAGGAAGACCACCTCACAAAATGATGTGATCCGTTCTTCAGTAAAGCTTTGTATGGAAGGTAATTTTAGAAAATATAATAATTATTTTTCATATATATTAGATAGTTTTTTTATTGTTAATATAATATTTACTTTTCTTTTAGTTCATCCATTTATATAATGGAAAAAACATTCTTGCATACACATAACCTACTGTCTCCATAAATGGTGTATTTAGTTTTATATCTGCATATTTAATTGATTAGTCTAAATATATATATATATTGAATATAAATGGTATTGATATCATGTTTAAATTTTTTTATATTATTTAACAATGATGGAGGTAATAGTACTGAATATAACAAATCAAACATACATAATAAACATTGTAGTAATTGACTTAAATGTGATTTTAACATAGAATTGTTAATAAATGTGTAGTAAATGGCCATAAAAATAAGAATTATGGAATTATATATATATTTATATGTATGGTTATATAATTTATGTATAATAAATATATTATTATTATATATGACGTTCACACATGTAAGAAGGATGACAAAACAAATGTTAATGGATTTCTGGTCTCTCTAATGTCTATGTGAAAAGTGAAATTAAAAACTAATTTCATTTATGTGTTGTATATATTTCCCCTTTCAAATATTATATCATAAATTTATTTTATTTTATGATATTTAATGTTTCATAAAATTTTATTCTTTATTTTTTATATGATATGAAATATTAATTAAATTGTTTTTGATTTTTATCTCAAATTTCCCTTTCTGAGAAAGATGTCATTTTATGAACATGTATAATTTTTTAGGGGTATATATAGTGAAATGTATATGTAATATGTCGAATTTATTTATTCTCTTGATATTTTATGTATATTTTAAGTGTATTATTTCATAGATCTTACGATTCAATGTTAAAAAATTTATAATGGTTTTGTAGTATAATCTCATTGTTTATCCAGATTGATCATGATTATGCTTATATTGATGAAATCATAAAATATTTCTCTCTTGAAAATCATGAATATTATTATCCCCTATTTATTTAATTATAATACATTTTCCCCTTATTTTACACTTTTTATGTACACAGCAGTCAAATATTAATTTTTTAAAATTAAACTTACTATATATCATTATTTAGTCAGAAGATAATTTATCTTCCACATCCATGTTTTCTTAATATATTTTATCATCATATAATGGATTTATTTAAATCATTTTACCACAATTTTATTTTTTATTTATCTAAAAATGGAATACTAATTTATTTTTCAAATAAGAAATGTTGATTTTGATTTCACCAAAAATTTCAAAGGAATCATTGTTTTAATGTATTCATCATTAATAGTATTTTCCACAGTCATGAAGAAGTATTTATTTTTATGGATTATTTTATAATTTTGAAATATTAATTTTTAATTAATGGCTTTAAATTTTTATGATTTTTTAATTTTAAAACATGTATTTTCAACGAAATATTACTTTCTCCATAAAATAATTTAACTAATTTTTAAAGGTTCCAATATTAGTTAACTAACGTAATTTTAAAAAACAATTATTCTCAAAATGCTTTATGTTTTAATTTTTTTTAACAAAGTGTAAATTTTAATTTTCTCATTAAATTTTACTATGCAACATTCAAAATGAATTTCCATTTAAAATGATATTCTATCATCATACATGTTAATTACTATATATATAATCTCACGATATCATAGTTATTTATTGTCAAGATGGTTTTAGTGTATGATTAAATGATGTTTATGAACCCTTATTCTTTTATATTGTTAATACCATTATAAAATTAATATGAAATCTGATTATTTTTCCATGGATTATACTTTTTTAAATAATGAAATTTTAATCAATCTTTATTCTTTTCTATATGTAATGTTTTGATGAAGTGGTTTGGAAAAAAATTTCTTTTCATTGTATATGATATGTTTAATTTTTTATGATTTTATCAATAGCATATGTATGCTTTTTATTATGTTATGGTTGTTATATTATAATCATGGATGGTTGTATCATTTTACCACTGATAGGTGGGTGATAAATATTTCTTAAATGCATTTGGTAATGTTTGATATCTCATGAGATAAATTGGACTATAGTGTGGAGTGAACCTAGTTCTATAAGGGACTCTGTCCACTATGATAATCTTATGACTAAACATTGACAATGTTTATGGTTTGGGTAGTGAACCCATTACACATTGCTAGTATTTTAAATTATCCATTAATAACTAATAAAATTATTTTATATTCGTATGTGTATTCCAATGATCATTGTCTTATACAAATGTTATATTCATATGGATCATGTTCTTAGATTAAATTATGATTCATGAATTATAAACAACCATTATGTATTCCATGTCATATATTTATGATCTATTAAATGTAGTGTATGGTTTTAAAATATAATTCTCATGATCGGATACACTTACACCTAAGATAGGTTGATATCTCCCTTTTTTAACCTTATTGAACATCTCATGTCACACATTCATATGTTTCCTTTTCCCAGGTTATGTAAAATAGATTTAAATAGGGTTTTTATATAATTTTACTATATTTGAATATATTTTATGGTTATGTCGAGGATCAATCATTAAAATAAATGATTGTGCATCTAATGCCCAAAGGTTTCGAACATTTATAATCCTCGAGGGTGTTTTTATGACTTGTATTGAAAATTATTCTAAAAATATAAAATATTTAACTATGTAAATTCAAATTAATTACATTGGCTTAAAATAAATATAATATTCATTATGTAAGAAATAATCTAATTAAATACAATTGAATCAACATTATATATGATCTTAGTTAAAAATTCTTTTATACATAAAAATGTTTTTTTAGAAATTTTTGCTAAAATATTTTGTATGTTATAATAAAAAGAATTTTTTCCACCGATAGAATAAAATTTTTGTAAATTATAATCCGAAATTTATATAATTACAAAAAAAAATTTTAAAAAAATTTCAATATTTTTTAATAATGAATATTAAAAACATTACAACATTTTCAAGGCACTAAATTCCTATATGGAGATAACATATGATAAAACAACATGATAAGAAGAAAATATTCCATCATAAATACTATTTTATGAATCTATATATACCCTATTCACCTTGGGTACTATAGTAGTTTTTTATGGGACAATTTTCCATGATGGTGACATATATAATATTTCAAATAATGAAAAATATAACGTGTCGCCAACTTTATTTGATATATCACATATGTTTCCACCAAGGTAAAAACACAAGTTAGTAGTGAATAGTATGTTTTATATTTATCATTGTTATATTATTATCATGGTGGTAGTTGATACCTTATTTTTATAAAAAATATATTTTTTATAAATTCTAACACAACACAGACAATGAATTATTTAAATTAAAATAAAAATAAAAGATATTATTTTCAAAATATTACAAGAAATATAATTTCAATTAACTAAAGTGATTGATAAATTTATTTGATTATTATAACATATTAATTGTTTTTTAGAGTTTTATATTCTAATTTCTTCATTCTCATGATGTTTTTAAAATCAAACTAAATTTATAGTGTTAAAATTGACATAAATGTTATTTTTTAATAAATAATGTTGTATCGATATTTTTTAAAATTAGTAAAAATATACACATTTTCCGTTTAAATGTTATATGGTATATAATATAAACAATTGTACATTTATTATCCTTTTTCTTTTTATTGTATCTTTATTGACCCCTAAATTGTAAAAACATTAATATTAAGGTAATTGTCAAAAATGGTTGGAAAGAGATAAAATAAATATATTAGGGTGATAACATAACCTAAAATTTAACATTTATTATTTTATGTAATTATTAAATCATACCAATATATTACATTCTAATATTATCAATCTGAATCAAAATTAATATTAATATTAATTTACGTTAATTTTATACTTTCAAAAATTCCAAGAGTGCACTCCCCCTCTCTTATAAAAGGGATCCTCATCTACTCTTTTCATAAATCATAAAAAATATTTTTATTTATAAAATACCATTCCATAAAAAATAAATACATATTTACCCACTTTAAATTTCCTTGATTTGATCAAAAACCCTTCCTGGGTAATATGTTTTTGTAAACCATCAGTGGCTCTATGATGAAGTGATGTTTCCCTTAATCAAGTGTTTTCTATTAATTTAATATTCTACCTCTTGAAAACATTAATAAAATATTATGAAATAATACTAATAGTATCTTACATTATTTAAAATGTATTTACAATGATGGTATGACCTATATATTTCTAATGATCCATAAAATTTTAAATTAATACATCATTCGTTTGTATGTGAAACAACTGCCTCACTAACTGATGAAACCTTTTCTCATCACCAAATCATAGAGATGTTTATAATGATATATTTATGTTTTCTATATAATATTAATTAAATATTTCAAATTTTAAAAAATTAATATATTATCTAGTTTATACATATTTCATTCAGTTAAAAAATATAACCTCATTCGGGTGTATATTAGGAGTACCCTCATTAAAATGTGATGGGATTCATTTTTCATGCCCTAATAATTATTTATATATATATATATATATATTTAATGAAATTAAATGGTATTTGTGATATTATAATATATATAAAATTTTATATTAACACCTAACTTCTTTTTATAATGATCATTCGAAAATGAAAATGTTACCCATGTGTATGTATCGTCATCATATCTATGATTAGAATGTAGTGAATTATATATAATTATCTCTCTTTGTTTTTTTAAATTATAATTAATATATAAAATTACTAATTATATCATGATTATTATTATAAATATGATTGAATAATGGCCTATTTGTATATTGTCAACCATCTGATGTAATTTTGCACATATGAGTAAAATATCATCAAATAATGTAACACCATATTTGTTGATTAAGTCATTTATTAGAACATTTTAAAATGTGTAAAAATTATAAAAAATATTTTGATAAATTAAAAAATTATCATGAGTTTTATATTAAGTATGAAAAATAATGCATGTGATGATATATAATCAATGTATGGGACTCTCTTTTCGAAATCATCTTTTCATGATACTTTTCTAACTTATTTTGTCCCATGTCCATATTTTCAAAATATTTAATAGATGCATTTTTATTGATATAAAGGAATAATAATTAAAATTTTATGCACTTTTACTGTTTTTAAAAATAAAACATTTTATTTACATTGTGTGAACATTTTGAATTTCATTAACAAAACAAAATGAATATTATATTTTAACCATTACATAAAAAATAAAATTTTCCACCACAATTATCATTATTTTGTATTTGAGTTAATTCATAATATTTCATGTTTTACTTTAATAAAACCACTTTTTTATTATGTTATATTTATTATAAAAATGTTTTAAAAAGGAAATTTATATTAAAATAACAAAAAAATTATTTAGGGTACAAAAAAATATTTAAATATGTTTAATATTAAAAATTTCATTTTTTTGTGTTATAACTATTTTATAGTTCCTTGTAATTTTAGTGATTATTTCTTGTATCACAATAAACCTGGGATATCTTGTTCCACTTTAAATAAAGGATATGTTATTCTTTTATAAACCGTTGATGGGTGGGTCCGTGATATCCCTCCAATACATTTGGTATGCAATTAATACATATTGGTGACTCTATTTATAAGGATGATATGGAAAAGGTTGTCCGACATTACCTTCATGGTTTTTTTATGTCTTCTATGAGTTATTATAGAGATATTTTTATTTTTCAATATAATGCAATTATCTAATGTTCATAATATAATATTTTATTCTTTAACAGAGTGGAACATTTTACTCGGTGAAAAATGAATCAATTTTTAAGACATAAAAGAATCCTATTTTAATTTTCTTTTTTTATAAATATTTTATATTCTAATTTTAGGAAAATATTTAGGAAATAAATTTCTTCTTTTTAGGTAACAAAATTTTTATTTAGATCACAAATATTATTTTTAAAAGTAAAGATTGTACATGTATTCATGAACTGATGGATTTCAATCTTCTTTGTTTTATGCACCAAACTGATATTTTTTATCATCCCATGAAATTGATACACATCAGAGTACATAAATCCTCATGAAAATAAAAAAAATATGTATAGGATGTTATTAATGAATTTTATTATTTTAATAGTCTTATAATAACATTATATTTTAATGATGATGTTTAGTCACCCAGTGATGTTTCATAAAATAAGTGAATACAATGAATCATTCTAGGTTATAGCACTTAATTCACCCTATTTGTATCTTATACTACATGATTTATACTACCTAAATAGAAGAACTATTAATTTTTATTTTCCACATTATTTTACATATGCCTACAAAAAAATAATAACTCCAATATCATATGGATGTAGTATTTAATTATTGAGATAAAATTTATAATATAATCAACTTGTAAATATGATATAATGAGACTTATTTAAAAAAATTATGTTTAAAATAAATATAAAACAAAAAATTCTATTTAATCTCCCTATTAAAAATCATTTTCTATAATTATTTCCACTAAAATGATTTAATTTCCTTATCAAAATTTATATTTTTTATCAACATCCAACATTGATAGTCATATCCCCCTATATGATAAATATAAATCAAAAAATTCTATTTTCTATGTACTGAACAAAAGAGATGATATTTTCAATGGAATTGATATATTTTTCAATGAAAGAGGAATTTTACGATCAAAAAAAATTTGGAGGACTTTTTTGCATAAAGGTTTCAGTTACAACATTCTCTTCATTTGGGGGAACTTTTTGTTCATCCATATCAACTTTTTTTTCTTCAAAAAAGGGTTATCTAAAATGTATATTCATGATGTTCCTAACTTCTTCTCCCATGAGGTTAGACATCTCATTTAGGTATTCATCACATTGACCCTCACAATATTTGTTGACTCATTTTATCAAATTTTTATCCATTCATTTAATTAATGGGAAAAGTAGTGCACAATAATTTTCAACATATTAATTATGTAAATAATAAACAATAAACATTAATGGGATAAATCCGAAGTAAAATATTTTCCTTATCCTATGAACATCTATGATTCAAAAAATGGTATCCATGAACCATTTCATAAAATATAATCATATTGTCATTTTTGTTCCTATGGTAATGGAGTTTTGGATTTTTTGAATTATAAATTCATATCCACAAGGAATATCGAAAAATCATAAATGATTCCACGTTTTCATGCAGGAGGTGATGAACAATTAATGCTCAATGCTCTATTTTCGGGGTTATTACCCCTGTTACAATAGTGTAAGACACCTTCCCACTTTTTAATCCATATGAAGATGTATTTTCTTCAAAACCACTAAATATATATTTTAAAAAAAATAGTGATGTTTAGCAATGTTTATTCTTTTCCATTTAGATTACAATAGGATTTTCTAATAATAATCCCAATAAATAAATAAACCTTTCTCTGATACCAACTATATTGAAACATATTTTAATACACCTTAAATTATTTTCTATTACATAATGACCCACATAATTCAATCATATAAGATTAAGAGGTCTTATTTCATTGGGAAATGAGGCACATATAATTATAAATTAATACATGGGTAAAAAATCATTATTCAAAATCGTTGAAACATGTACTCATATTCCATGGATCATCTAAAGATACATTTTATATAATGGGGATATGTGTGTGTGAAAGATGTGATATACAACTCATCAATGTAATAAAATAATAACATAAGGTATAAATTTACATGTTCATAAAGATAAATGTCAAGGAAACGTAAGACGACTGAGAATCATAATCATGAACATCAAAGAATGATATAAGATAATAACATAAAATAATCATGTAAATTTAGAAACAATATGAAACAATATATCATAAAAATAATACTTGACTAACCACACGTAAATCATAACATAGGATTATCAGGGTATCCTTCAACTTACCACACATGGTATCTAGTGATATAAAAACATTACCCAATGTATTAGATGGCTATATAAGTTTGAGATCACACTTCACAATCCAATATTTTACATTAATTTCTTTTCCACAGAGATTGTACTTCATATGAACTTATTTCATCAATTTAAAACCTATTATTAATGATTTCGGATTATATATATGTAATTCTGAAACTAATTAAGGATATTTACATCTATGTGAATACCCTTGAAGGGATTTGGGGATGGTAATTCACTATAAAAATTTGTTGCATGGGAAAATTGGAGGATAATTCTGGAAACATAAGATGGGTATATAAATATTCATAAAAGGTTTTAATTAGAATTAAATAAGTATATAGTTACATATACATAATAATCTATGTAAGAGGTATGTGTAAAATCATGTCCTAACATGATCTATTGTAATTGAGAAGGTATAATATAATTAAGGTACTTGAATAAAGAGGACATGGACATGATCTCATACGTAGAGAGGGAACTTCCAAAATAATGGGATGAGTTTCTTAATATAATAGAGGAACATTAGTAGGGATATATAGAGAAAAGGTTGTAGTAAATTAAGGATAATGAGTTTTTAGTGAATATGTATCAGAATTTGGGTGGGTTCTATAGCGAAAGAGAGTGGGATTCTTATTATCTTATAAACATAATATTTGGAATCTATAAGATTATTCAAATGAAAACCTTCTTTTTTATATTTTCCATGGTTTATACCAAAGAGTAGTGGGTTTCATTATTTTATAAGGATATGAGCTGAATTCATTAAAATTATACCCATTTTTTATGAGAAATTGGGTCACATTCATAATGAGTTAATTTTAAATACATAAAATATAATATTGGTATGTGACGATTCATTAATGTCTTATAAAATTAATCAATTAAAATAAAAATTAATTGTACTCATGGTGAATAATAAATTTGGTCGTTTATAATCATTATATAATTTATTACATCACATTTATTATATTTTGATGTCATAATATATAATATATATTTATACCATATTTATTTTTTTCAAAAAATTTCCCTATCTTAGAAATCAAAAAAAACACAATTGGCTAATTTCCACGTACAAGTTTCTATAATATTATTTATTTTATAAAAATAATTTCCCAAATATAAAAATATTCACCATAAAATAAATATATTTATTAATTAAAAAATACATGTTCTTATGATGCTAATATTTTTCTAACACTAAAAAAATTTATTTGACTTTATAAAATGATATTTTGATTTAAATTTAAATAAATATTATTTAATAAGAATTTTTTATTAAAAAACCTTTATTTTAAAAAATATTCAATTCATCAAAAATAGTGTCCGGATAAAAATATATATATCCGAAAATTAAAATGTATTTTTTATTGTATAAAAATATATATTTTACCAAAATAATTATTTATTCAATTTTAATGTAGTAATAAAATAGGTGAAAATTAATATTTATTTTATATAAATTATAAAATAAAATTAAAACTTTTAGGTCTTGCATACATAAAACCATATTACACCTGAACATGCATTATATGTATGGTTAGTGATTGTGACACATTGTTTTAGTTGTTCAGTGAACAAGGTTTTTTTTGTAATCATGATAATCATGATCTTCTCTCATAAATGATTTTTCTAAAAAAAGTGTTTGTTGAATCTCATCTTGGGATAAAAAGGGAAAATATAATTGATTCCATATCCCTTAGTGGGTGGGATAAATGGTATTCATAGAGTATTATCCTTCTAGTCTGAGGCAACAATTATTTTTTCAGTTGGATTTATTGTATCCCTTATTATATATTAATTGTAATGAACACTATATAGAGGCAATATTATCAACGTTTACAATTCTTACCAGCCTTAAAATATGATAATTTATGACATATAATAGTCCAAAATTACCAAATTAGTTCGTGTGTTTTCAATAATTACATTACATAATATGGTTTTTGATCATTCAAAAAGGGAATTTCATTTATTAAAAATTATGTTGTTATAGTAAAATTTCCCTATTGGATTGGGTTGACTTTCCAATCCCAAGAACAATGTAAAAATAGTCCCATTGTTATTTTTTTACTCGTTATTCTCAAAAATAGAGTATTAAAATTCCCATGTTGGATTAAATCCTCTCTTTAATCAGTTATATAACATATTATGATATATACATTATTTCCAAATTCACAATAAGGCTATAAAATTTTATCCCCACATGTGACATAAAAAAGTGTGCATTGGATACCAACAAATGCACCATATCTAGTATCTAATAAGACGAAAATGTTAAGCAATGCATTTGAGAAATATATAATTCCAATCCCACCTCTTTGATAATTATAATATCAATATTTACATTCATAAAAGTGTCACATGGGGAATGTAAAGTAAAACTAATTCAGAACCATGATAAAATCGTTACGAATGAAGTTGGTTTCATAATCCTATGTCATGTTATTACTGAAATCTATTTCATAATGATTACCAATGTAATAAGTAATGATATAATATAATATATTTATATTTTTATAAAACAACATAGGGGTGTGAAAATGGGTTATTTGTAGTAAAATTCATGAGAATTATCTTGTATATGTATAAATAAAAATGAAAAACATTGGTGAGGGTTTTCAAAATTAGCATAAGATATATTATGAAAGTGAAGAGTTTGTTATTTACCTTTATAAAATTGTTTAATTCGAATGTTTTCTATAAAGTATTGTGACAATAATTATTTATTTGTGACACATATCTTGAATTATGAAATTTTAGAGTTCCCTTATGTGTGGTATATATAATATTTCTAATTTTAAAGGGACCATAAAACATGTTCTATCACTAAAAAATAAATTTATATTAAAATTTTTATATTTGTATGTAACCTATATACGACATATGGAAGAAATAGATGATAATATATATATATATATATGTATTTATATTTGTATTTATAAAAAAACTCATGTGTATCCCAAATGTAATGTGAATGGTTTTGGGAGATCCATATTTTTTTAAGAACCATTGTTCAAATACAACATGATAAAGAAGATAGTATAATTTTTTTGGAAATTTGGTGAATAGAAATATGATGGATACATGATATAATAAACAATCAGGGTTCCAATAAAAAATTAGAACATTTTCTATAAGGTAAATTGTGACCAAATGGAGGAAATAGTTGTTAAAGATGATGGGAAAAATTCTAAAAATTTATATAATTATTTTAGAATAAATTCATCAGGGTTTCATCATTTAATTTATTAACTCTTTTTTGATAGGATGGAAGTTTATGTTGAATATAAAACCATAGGGTTTATGAAATCTGTCATAATAGTAGGTAGTCACAGATAAAAAATAATAACTCAAAGAAAAGGTTGTTTGATTTGAAAAGAACACACTTAAAATGTCATATTATTTTTAAATGAAAATACATTGAAGCAATAACATGATTTGGATGGTAACAATTGATCTATAAAATATATAATGAATATACATCATTTTTTATACACTATAATAAACTAAAATCAGTGAATATTATTCAAATATCAATGTAAAAAAATTGAGAAAAAATACCTTTTATTTTATCTTAATTTCCGCAAACATACAGTGGAATCTTTTATATAAAATATAAAAATATTAAAAACCCATTTCAAAAGAATATTCATAACTGTTACCATTTATATTACTAATTTATAGTAATTATTTAAATAATTATCTATTTTCAATGAATTTTTTTGAGAAAATTTGACTGTTTAAAACTAGATTTGTGATATAATTATCGTTGTTAATTATTAACAATTTTTTTATTATGATAAAATTAAAGTAACTATAAGTTATTATTTATAATTATTTATAATTATATAATTTCATTTTTATGGATTTTTTATTACAATCCATGGATATTAAATCATTGAGAATCGTTATTTAGTAATTTATAACAAATAAGTTAATGTATCATAGTCATGATTTTAATTTTTGGTTGAAAATTACATATTCATGATAAATTAGTATTAAAAGTATTGTAAAATATATTATATGTATTAATTATTTCATAGTCTTCCAATGCAATATATTAAATATTTTTTTCTATTGAGTGGTAAAATGAAACAAACAAGAACATGTATCATAATTAAATGGATGGTTACGAAGTGTATTAGTTGTAATTTCATTATTCTAGATGAAATATGATCATAAATTGTACATGATAGTTTGAGATATCCAAAATGTAAATATTTAGTATAATAATATAATTTATATAAAACTATTACATATAACTAAGAGATCATTATCCATTTACTATGGTTATTTAACATATTTGATATTATAGTGATTGGTTCTTTTTCAAAATATTTCTCCATTATACATATTTTTTAAAAACAAAGTAATTTCATAAAAACAAATTAATACATTAGACCCATTCCTAGTTTCATACAAAAAGATGAAAAATAAAATTATTTTCTTTGCTTCTTAGATTAGGTAGTCCACACAAACACATGAATGGCATGTTGATTTTCAAATGAGGGAAACAAATAGAGGTGTTTAATGATTTTTCCAATAAAATAAAAACATTTTTTAAAAAAATATAATACTATCACAATTGAGGAATCAAAAATATAATATTTATAAAATTACAATGAAGAAAAGTATTTTTTAAAAAAAATTGAGAACTCAATTTGAGAATTTTGAAATTTAAATAGAGCATTCCAAAAAATAGAGTACTTCATAAAATTATATAAGACCAGATAGAGAATATATACCCAAAACCTATAAAATTTAGTATATACCTAGTAAAACTTATGTATGTTATATCAAGAAGAAATAATGAAATAGGATTTCATGTAGACCACTACCTCTAAATAAATGATAAGATAAATTATATGTGTGTTAATATTTCAATGATAAAAACCAATATAAAAATTCAATTAATTAAATTATTTCATAATATAAAAAATATTAAGTGAGTAATTAGTTCCATGTATTCATAAATATTCTACAATATTTATTCATCAAAACATAATATTAAACACAAATTGTTGGGGAACATCATCAATAGCCTATATAAAAACAACCACGTGTGGGTGGTGTGTTAGATTTTATGATGCTCAACAAAATCCCTAGAACCCATTTCCATCCTTATTCATCCTCATATATATATTTTGGTTGTTATATACCATCGAGTGAAGGATAATCCCACTGAAATGTCAGGTGATTCAATGAAACACATGGATACCCCATGTGGTGGGATGCCAATGTTTTTCACTATCGTGATCATCATTATAAACATTAATTTATATTCAAAGGCGGAGGTGATGATTATGTGGATCATTTATATAAGGTACAAAAATATAAAATATTCCTTGTTTATATGTTACTATAGTTTTATAATATCATGTATAAAAGATCCAAATATTTGGGTTTTAATTACTTCTACTAAACCCAATAAAAATCATTTGATTATTAAGAAACATAAATTTAGTATCGGAGAGAAGTTTAATACAACATATTTGAAATATTCTATTTAAATAATGAATATATAAGATATAATAATCCTCAATTGACATGTTTTTTGAAAATATATAAAAATAGTTTACCTTTGTATACTAGGTTATGTAATGCAAACCCATTGAAGTAACCTTATTTAAATGTGATGTGTAAATAAAACCATGAATATACAATTTTTATGTTGATATGAGTAAGGGTAATTCATTATTACCCTATTTGAGAAAATAAACTTTAGGATTACCCATACACAATGGTTTGTGTAAAGGTGATTACCCTTATTTTTAAATATAATCCAAGGTTATTTAATCACACATAAAGGTAAAGATTTTGTGTGTAAATTTATAAATAATGTACCTATATTCACTATAGTATATAATGTTTGTACTTAAGGATATGATATTTTTTTATAAATTTTCAAAATTTTAAAACATATTAGACCCCTATACTTCAAAGGGTCATGTAATGGTCCTTTAAATTCTACCTTTATATAAAGTACTCTACATATGATTAAAAACACGATACCATGATATATATGTGTCTATATATAGTTAAACCCAATATACCATTACATAGTTAGGTTTATGTAAGGGTATTACTTGTATTACATTTAGGAAAAATTACAAATTTTAAGGTTACCCTAACAACCTAAACTTTTTAAAATATAATTGATTCTGGAAAATGTATGTCATATTATTTAAAAAAACAAAACTATATACCTATATTAATAATGTGAGTTAAATTGAAATGAGACCATTGGGATTATACTATAATATTACCATGAGAATATACACTCATAACATTATGATTAGTAGTTTTAAATTGAAATTATAGTAGTTATTATTTCTAAAAGAAGAGTTGATGGCCTCATATAGTAGACTAGGAACATACAAATCCCTTTTGTCGGTGCTTGGGTGGGAGGTGGCATCGGTCGGGTTTTCTCTGGACCAAGCCCAAACCGAACTTCCAAATTTTAAGCTTGAATGGAATATCCTTCAAGAGAAGACTGTGTAGATAGAAATCACCACTTGGACAATGTTGTCTGAGTCTCCGCGATATTATATCCCTACTACATACCGTACTATTATGTCATCTGTTAGTATTATAAGGGGTTATGTAATGAGGCCTTAGTTACATTATGTAATCCCTTGGTGTAAATAAAATTATAATTTCATGATTTATGTTTCAAAAAATATATACTCTTAATATAATATATGTTTAATAAAAAAATATTTGATAAATTATTTTTAGTGGTCATAATTGTAATTTATATTTATTTCTCATAAATAGTTAATTGTATTTTGAAATAAACATTATTTTTTAATTATTAATTTCAAAATTAATCTATCGTTAATTTTTAAACGTTTCAAAATTATTATATCTTATTTATAGTGATTGATGAATAATGTTTTTTTAATATTAGCTGATAAAGAGTTTATTTTCATTAATTGTAATAAAATATTTTATTAATAAATAACTTTTTTTGAATTTTGTTTTTAAAATCAGACATACATTGTATTAATCATGGTGAGAAATGTGGTTTAATATGATAAAAAATCTGTCAATAATGGCTTTACCCTTTGGAATAATTGTTTTTCCCATACGAATGGTAATTTGAACACATTAATATTACACTCACCTAAGGAATTATAAATATGTTTTAGTCATCTAATGTGGTATTATGAAATAATTATTTCATAGTATTAATAAATATATGTTTTAGAATTTATTATTTAAGTATTGATATTTTATTTATTTAATTTAATTCAAAATTAAATTACTTTTTATAAAATGTAGTTCACTTTTTAATTATACAAATTGAAAAATGGTTAGGGTGAATATTTGCGATTTTTATCAAATATATAAATATTCCATTAATAAAAATAATACAGTTTTAGTATTTTGATATGTTTAATTACATCTAAACAATGTCATAATTGTTTAATGAGTAATATAGATTCTGGTAGACTATTAAAGACTAAAATATGGTATTTTGTGTCTCATATGGCAAATTACATGTGCATATACCTTGAAAAAACCCACGGTTTTACAAATACCATGAATGAGGTTTCTTTTGAAATTAATAAAATATTACCTCACTTTTGCTAAAAATAAAAACAGATTTATTCATTTCCATTCATTTTAAAATCATTATCCATGACTTTATATGCATTCTACCTCCCATGTATTCCTCCAATGATGTCCTCAAGTCCCAGAGGTCCCTACCATTTAGTATTTGATGTTACTCTTCAAGGAAAGGGAATTATCCATTTCTATTTTCATTTCATGTTCCCTTTTATTTATTACGTCTTTTTAATTTCCATTCCATGTAATTATTTACCTTTTTTTCTGCCTCTATACTATATAACGAGTCATGAATCATTGTGAAACCCTTTTTCCCTTCACTTTATATAGTTTTATAAAAGAAGGTTTCATAGCCGTAATATTGCAGAACTTTGGTCTCAAAATCACTCTCTTTTTCTTGAGAAATTATTTTATTTTAATTATGTAAATAACCAAAAAAAATTAATTTTTTGTTATGTTCTTCAATATATAAATATAGTTTATTTTATTATGATATTGACATACATAAAACACTCCTTCGCATGACATGGGTTATAAATGACAAAATGATCTTATTTTTAAGTGTGTTTTAAAACACCATGATTTTCATAAGAAACCCATCATTTTATTCTCATTTTGTTATTTAGGTAATGTATAATTACTATTTATTTTGATCACATGAATATAACGATTCATTATGCGTGTGCCCTGATACCAATCCAATGCATTGTGTCATCTAATTAATCTCTAGAGGTGACAAATTTTAAGAGGCCATGGTAACAATCCATGGAATTATTAATGAAACTTTGTGGATGGAACGTTAAGATATGATTATGAATGTATATATAAAATGTTTTATCCACATTTCCATGTTATGATTAATGTTATTTGTTTTATTATATGCATATTTTATATTATTCATGACTTTATGTATATCATCAAACTAATATTTATATAACATGTAAACGGATTCCCTTGTTTACAAATACTGGGATTCCTTCCAACCATTTCCTTTGATATGTAACACTATGTTTTGATATGAATTACTTTTACATATATTGATGTTATGATAATACCTTGAAACTATATTATAATAATAATTTAATTTTTCATTAATTATGTACCTTATTTCTAAGATCGTAGATGTTAAATATACATTGTTTGTAAAATGAATTGAAAAGTTTTATAATAAAAATACATGATTCCATATTTGGTATAAATGGATACATTGGTAATTTATGGTTATTATGTTTTGAAAAAAATTGTGATAAAACCTATAATAATGTTCCCATATATGAAATATTCATGGTATTATTTTGAAATATTAATTAAGAATCTTCCAAAAAAATAAATATATATCTAGATAAGAAAAAATTTATGCGGCTCTGGAAAAGATGAATCTAGGGGTAAAACACGAAAAAAACACTTTTATCTAGACTCGAAGAAGAATTGGTTCATCAAAATCGGTATTGATTAGCTATAGACACTTTTATCTAGACTCGAAGAAGAATTGGTTCATCAAAATCGGTATTGATTAGCTATTGGATTCACAATCCTAGGAGATATTTTGTGTTAATCACATGTATTTTTATAATTCATTATGAAGTATTTATAGTACATAAAGTTTTGATATTGACTAACACGATTAAGCATAATTCTTTATGAGATAATATTTTTAGAGTAATAGGATTTTTAATTGAAACATGTTTCTTAGTAATATTTAAACAATAATGAATATGGTTACCACAATGGACCATTCGCTGATAGAGCAATGATTAAAGCCAAAATGGATGATTTATTGAGAATGATGAATCAAATGACTAAAGTTATTGGAAATAATTTGAAACATGTTGAGATACAGATTTCACATAGAATGGAACAACATTATGTGGATTCCATTATGCATCAATCAACACTAACATTTAGTGGATATATTAGACCATTGATTTTAGAATAGTGGATAAGCACTACAGAAAAGATAGATATTGTACTTCATTGTTATGATCATGAGAAATTAACTTGGGTTGTTTACCACTTAGAGGGATTAGTTGACAAGTGGTGGAGGCTGATTAAACACATGAGGCCATTTGGGGAGACTTATTCTATGTTCTATAATGATTTTATGGGGATTAACTTCAATATTTATTTTCTTAGTTCAACGATAACAAAAATAAAGAAATAATTTATCGAGCTGAAGCATATAGAGTTTGAATATATCAGAATCTATGAAATGAAATTCACAAGGATATCTTGTTTTAACTAATGATTTTATCTGGATCCTAATTGGAAGGTTGATAGATTCATCGGTTGACTAAGACCTTATCTACGGAAGATTCTATCCAACAAATAATATAATAGCTATGAGGAGATCATGCATAGTGAAATGAAATTAAAACATGACTTTTTTGAGATGTACTGGTCTCACAAATATAATGAAAAGAAGAGAAAAATATATCCAATCATAGGGATGATCATTGATTAGGGAAGTGGTAGAAAATAAGTGAAACATCCCATGTGTAGTATATGTGGTATGAAGTAATCACGGAACTGCCAGATTGGGATCAAGAAATGATACAAATGTAGAAGAGAAGGACATACATCTCAGAATTATCATAGTGAGGTGAAGCCTCAACTTCAAACCACTAATGATAAAGATAAGATGATGTAGTCCCAACTTAACATCCAATTCATCATGTGTGGATAACTTTGTCATTTTTCAAATCAATTCCCAAATCCAATGGTATATGAGGGAAATCATTATTAGTCTCAGCATAGGACAATGATGATAGGTCATAATTACCTATCATGATGGACGAAGATTAATATCTCAATGATGTTGTGGGAGGTACATATGTTGTTCTCTAAATTGAATCAAGTACATTTTTTAATCTGTTTATATACATTCCTTTATATCCTCAATTTTTGCATCGAATATAGAATCAATCCCATAACTATTAAATGTAGAGTTACCAGTCAAGTTTTGAGGAGGGATTATCCAATAATCTATAATATTTTGAAACTCTAGTATTTACATTAGTGAGAATATTATTATTGTAAATCAAGTAGTCATTTCCATGTTATAATTCGACATTATTCTAGGGATGGACTAGATCTCAATGTGTTACGATAAGAACAAAAGTAGATGTAAGAAAATATCAATAGTACTAAAAGTAAAAACTACACTATTCTTCCAATGAGATATATATCAACCTGATATTTACTAGAAGCACCTCCTATAGCCTTATTTACAGACGTGATTGGTGAGGAAGAAAAAGGAAATGATAGTATATGGATTGAAAATTTCTCAAACATTCCGGAATACAATGATTTATATCCTGAGGAGTTACCTGGACCTCCCCAAAAAAGAGTGGTAGAGTTGTCCATTGAACTCATTCCTGGATCACATCCGATAAATAAAACCCTGTTCAAAATGAATAAATATGGAGCTAGTTGAATTAATGAGGAAACTCCTAGACTATTTTAAGATGGTTTTTATCCAACCATGTGTGCCTCTTTGGGGAGAGAATGTTCTATTTTTGAAGAATAAGGATGGGTATATTTGTCTATTCATTTATTATATAGATCTGAATGGGATCATAAAAAAGAAAAAATACCATCTTCCAAGAATTGATGACATATTTAACCAACTTCATGGGGATCAATTATTCTCTAAGATTTATCCTTGATCTGGTTATCACCAATTGTGGGAGATGAAAAAATATATTCTAAAAACTGCCTTTTGAGAATGATATGTGATTCTGTTTATCTTATCGTGCTCTTCGGTTTGACAACTCTCCTAATATATTTTTGGATTTGATGAATAGAGTCCTTAGGGGATTTCTTGATAACATTTTGGTAGCTTTTATTTATTATACCGAAATATATTCAAAAATGCCCGAGCATCATGTGGATCATCAATGGATAATTTTGAAAACACAATGAAAGGATCAGTTTTTTGGAATGTTCAGAAAATGTGACTTATGGATAAAATAAGTTTCACACTTGTGGGAATTATTTTCCAATGAAGGAATACCAGTTGACCCTACCCATAAAAATTTTGTAGAGGAGTTTCCTCAACCAGTATCAATAAATGAGACATGTAGTTTCCTTGGATTAACGGGATAATATAGGAGGTTTTTGAAAAACATATCATGAAATTCTAATACACTGACCAAGTAAACATGGAAATGGGTTAAGTTCATCTGCAAAAGGTGTGTGGGAAATGTTTCTAAGATCATGGGATGATATTAGTTACTACACCCACATACCCTCTACCATAAAGTGGAGAAGGACTCATTATTTTAGTGATACTTCTCGAAACGGTCTTGGTTGTGTTCTCATGAAAAATAACAATGTGATTGCTTATGCATCATGAAAATTAAAGACACATTAGTAGAAATATCATACACATGATCTGGATCTGGTCGTTGTTTTTTATCTTTGATGATATTGAGACCCTATCTTTATAGGGAGAAGTTTTATTTACACACATACCACCACAAATTTATGTATATATTTACAAAAAAGTAATTCAATATGAGATAGAAGAGATGGTTGGAACACCTTAATGTATGTGGTTGTTCAATTCATTATCATCCCCAAAGAAAAAACAAAGTCGTTGTAGAATTATGTAGGAAAGAAACATGTTTTATTGAAATAATGTGGATTCATGGAGATCCCTTGATCGAAGACCTAGTGAAAATGGACATGGAAATTGTAAGGTAGGGGACATCATCAACCCATTCCCAAATTATCTGTCAACCATTATTACTAGAGAATATTCTTAAAACTAAAGAATAAGATCCTCTGTATCAAAATAAGTTTTAGGATATAAAGGATGTGATCAAGAAACAAGGTTCAAATCAATATTTGTGGGAAGTCTCTAACAAAATCGATATATAGAATGGAATAGTAACATCACCGATGGAATTATAATTATGTTATAGTCATTTTATGTGGTAATGTGATATAATCATGTCATAGTATAAGTAAATAAATTTTTTAGAAATTATTAGTTATGTATTAATATTTTATTTATATAATTTAAATTACTATAAAATTAATTATTATAAAATAGAGTTAAATTTTGAATTCTACTTGTAAAAAAATGGTTATGGTTAATTTTTGGGAATTTTCCTTAACAGTTGAATTTTATATGATTAGTATTAATACAGTTTCATGTTTTATGTATGTTTAAGGAAATAATAACTATATAATAACGATTTAATGAGTAAGATAAGTTACCTATATACTCTTAAGGATTAGAAAAATGGTATGATGTGTCCTTTGTGGATAATAATTAGGGCACATACCATGAAAAACCCAATGGTTTTACAAATACCACAAATGATGTTTCAATTGAAATTAATAAAATATTCCTCCACTTTTAGTATAAATACCAAAATATTCCTTTGTTTCCATGCATTCCAAAATCATTCTATATGAGGTTATTCTAGTTATACCTCCCATGTTTTCTTACAAATGTGTCCCCAAGACCCCAAGGTACAAATGTTAGAGTTGTTTAAGGAACTCTTCATGGTATGGGAATTCTCTACCACTCATTTCCATTCATGTTATCTTTTATGTTGTATGTCATTCAAATTTTAATATCATGTTAATATTTCTATTTTATTATATTCCCAAACTATATTGTGTGTAATTTTTAAATGGGATAATTTTTTCCCCACTCTTTTATTATTTTATAAAACTATGTTTCATAGCTGTTATGCTGTAAAATATTCATCCCCAGATATCTATCTTTTTCTCATGAACTTATTTTAATATAATAATATGAATAAAAAACATATTTAATATATATAATTAATCATCAAGACATAAAAATGATTTCTTTTATTCAAGATTTTACATACATAAAACCTTTATTCAATTTCCATGGTTTAAAAATGATATATTGCGCATATTTTTAAGAACATTTTAAAATTCTTGGATTTTGATATGAAACCCATTTCTATTATTATCATTGGTTTATTTATAAATATTTTCATTATGATCTATTTGGATAACATGAATATAAATACATGTTATGGGTGTGACCTAATAGTGATCCAATACAATGGGTAATGAAATCAATCTCTAAAGATGAAATGTTTTATGATACCTTGTTGAACAACATTAGTAATTTTTATGACACCTTGGTGATGTACCTGGTTATATTTATATTAATTTATAAATTATATATTGTATAAAAATATTAATATAATTATTGTTATTTTTTTATTATATTCAACTTTTACAATTTTTCATGTCATTAAGTATGTCATCATATTCTTATTGATGTTACATGAAAAGGGACTCACATTTTTACCCTTACTCAGACTTCTACTCAACCATTCCTTTTACGTGGGTCCCATGTTATGAGATGTAGAAATTTTAGATAGGATAAACCTCTGATGAATCCTTATAAGTGTATTATACGAATTACTTATTTTTATCATGTATTATGTTCTTATTTTTAAGACACTGAACATTAAAGATCATTTTATTGTAAAATGTAATGAAAAGTAATGTTACTAGAAAGGCGGGAATACATTGATACTATTATGTAGAAGAGTTGTACATAGAAGTCACTTGGTTTACTTTTATGTTGTTGCTCGAGAAGATATTACCAATACATATATTTTCTACGTATGGTAAAAGGGAAGTTAATTGTACACAGAATATTTTTCTTTTATAGTGGTAAATAATAAATATATTAAAAACTATATATAATTTATTTAATGATTTTAATGGTCAATAAAAAATATAAATAAATTTATAAATGGTTTTTTGGAATATTTTTGGAACACAATGTGATTTTACAGTATGTATCATTTAGTTTTTTCATCTTAGAAAGATTATGTTTCATGAAACACCAATATTAATCAAACCATGATATACTATTAAATATGAACATAATAGTTGAATTGTGATGTGTCCATTATATATTATAATATGGATATTATAATAATAACTTCAACTATTAAGGATTTAATAAAATTTATGATTCTAAAAAAAGTTGATGGTATTTTATATCATAAAATAAGTAAATAAATATTTTCATAATGATAAATTAATAGTTTTAATTTTTGTGAATCATAAATGCTTATTAAAAATTTTATAATAAATAAAATGATTTATTATAGCATTCAATTTCAAAAAATATATATATAAATTATTTATTTTTTAATTATTATTATGTGATCATTTATGATATGATGATTATTTTTCAATGTGTTGTAAAATGGGTTATGATATTGAAATCTGAATTTTTTAAAAATGACTATTTTATTCAAAAATTAAATTCCTAAAAATTATATAAAAATGTCATATATTGGATTAAATTTATAAAATCTTCTATTCAAAAAATGGTTACGGTGATTTTTTCAAATTATTCTTAGATAGATAATTTTTTTGAATAGTTAAATACTATCATTTATGGAATTTATCATTATAAGTTAATAAATGTAATTTTGATTCATGGTTGAGTCATGGATTATGTAAGTGGCAATAATCAGTACCTCACATTATCTAGTTAATTTATTTAGTCAAAAGTGTCAATACTAATGATAGTCTTGAGGGAATATAATAAACTAATAAATAATACTATAAAAAAACTCTCCCATATTCCATTATTAATACCATACCTCACCACTCATTCTCATCAAAACATATACCATTATTATATTTCTTAAATTACACCCCATTATTTTCCCAAAAATATACACAACATTAATGTGTTTTTGGTTATCACCAAAAGACCAATCCCATGTTTCGTACGGAGGGTATCAAGGAGAAACTATACAAGAGGTAAAATACCCTTTCGTTTTCTTTTCCTTTCACTAATTTATTTTCTATTATTTTATTATCCATTCCTTATCACATGTATCTAAACATAAATGATTAATTTTTTTTCTTATACATACAATAATTTCATTATGTTAAATTAATATCCATCATCAAACACCTTCTCCAACCACTCATATTCAAGAAATGAAAACATATTCTAGATTGTGTCGATTTACCACCATCGTGCACAATGCACTTTCATTTTCCATTATTTCATTGAAGGATAATATGAAAACCATTCTAGGGTTAAATCATAAATTATTATACCTAAAATAATTTATTATTTTTTTAACCAATATATAAACAGTATTTTAAAAAAATGAAATATGTTCATTATTATAATAAAAAACCCAAAATAAATTAAATCATATTCATTTAGTTTTTATCAAATGAATCATTTTCATACCATATAACCAAACAATATATAAGATATTATAAACTTCTACATTTTTTTTAATATCATATAATTTCAATTCTTTAGAACTATTCTAATTTTACAAGAACTTCAATACATAAATAATCCAGAAATCATCCTAAAACTATGAAAAGGTATGCACCCAAAACAAATAATCATTATATCCCATATATATATTCATAAAGTAACTTAGTAAAATTTTAATAAGTAAAATATAATTTGGATAGGATATTTATTACGTAATTATGAATTTTAATTTTACTATCTAAGGAATTAATCCCAAGTGTAAAAATATTTCAGACATAAGGTAAGAGATTCCCCCCAAAACTATCATTTTTTTCCATTGGTTTAAGATTTCCTTCTATTTTATCATTTGAAATTTTTAATTATTATAATTTATTACTCTTAAAATATGTGTTTATATTCCAAATATATGTGCCTATCTAAAGCCTTTTTTATATTATAGGGAAAATAATTATTTTATAAGGTTCCCTTTGAATTCCTCATGATAAGAAAGCTTGATTGATGAGAACATATAAATTTATTACCTATTTTAATGTAAACATCATTATCTATATTATGAAACCAATATTATTTCCAAAAAAATATTTTTATTATGATAATATATATTAGTTCATTTCTGGTTTTATGAAAATAATTTTGCCTTTGTCATCTTTAAATACTATTTTATATTTTCCATTAAATCACACTAAAGTGTCTCATTTCTACAAATTTTTAAACACTATTTTTACTCATTTTCACTTTTGTTGGATGGAAATTATCCTGATATATTACTATTTACCAATATTAGTTCCCATTTAATACTAAAATCCATTCTTTCATGGCAAAAATTATTATACATTTCTTGTTATGCCTTATGACCCAATTACAATTCCCAAATCTATCTCTGGGTAACCCTTATGTTTGTTTATCATGATTAATTGAGGTTTATTTGTAATGATAAAATATGAAATATATTTTTAATTGTTCTTGATTTATTTGACTGGTGATATATTTTGTTGATTCCATTATCCATATTACTCTAGATAGATTTTTATTATGTCTATGAATTCATAAAATTATTTAAAATTGATTTTATAGTTTCAATATGAATGCTTATGTGGATTATTTTTCACTCCATTGATATTAGGAATACATTTGACATATTATGAGTTTTTATGGGGCCACTATATCCCCTTGATTCATTGGTAGGTCTCATGAGTCAAACAAGATTTGGATTTTGACATGGCCATACCCATTAATGAATAATTATTGGTCATAGGATTGATGGTATATTTATGGTGACCCACGTTATGAATTCCTTAATTATGATAATATTTATTTATAATAAATGTTATTGTTTGACTAGTATAAAATAAAGGGATATATATCCTTCTAATATGATTATTTGTATGGTGTTATTTAATGATATTTTATCCATTCCATATAATTCTGAAGAGTATGTTTTTTCTATAGGAGTCCTACATATAAATTAACACTGAAATGAAAATACAATCTAGGATAATATGTATTTTTTCTGAACAAGTGTCAATGTTTAATTTAATATCATGTGGTATTGTAAAAATTATGTTTTTATCCGGTTTTCCAAATCTACTAAACTGTTAGGTCATTTTCTATGTCATAACTACCTCACAGTTCCATTTTAAAAAATTAATACACCATCATCAGGCTACTATGGTGAGAGTGTTTATTGTTTGTATCAGAGAAGGTTTTGTAGAAATATTGAAAATTATAAAATATGAAAACTTAAATTATTTAAATATATTGTGATATATTACATTGAGAATATTCCCAATTAAACCATCATTAGGATTTTGAGATTATTTATACCTAAATTATCAATTATAAATATATTTTTTACTAGTTTTATATTATAAATTATGTTTTATAATTTTATGATCAAATATACTATATGTCATTGTTTAGAAATGGTTCCTAGTTCAATTAATAGAAACTATATCAACACATAAATCCCATGTTGGGAATTCCCTCCTATACAACATAATGTTGATGGATATGGTGCTAACATTAGAGTTAAGAAAATTATAATCATAATGGGATAACTAAAATAGGATTTTATAAATAACCTTACTTTCATAGAAAAGCATGATCTATAACATGTTGTAAAAATGATAGACACCTATTTCTATAACATCCCCCATCACTCAATGGTACTACAAAGACATACGTAGCTGAGAAATAGATATGTTCCTTATAAAAGATATTCCATTCCTTGTGAATTGATGAAATTGAGAAGTTTAATTTGGAAATTTATCATCTCCATGGATATACATATCAGTGGTTATTATTAATTTAATAGACAATAGAGGAAAATAAAATGGAAAATATAAAATGGAATGATTTTATATACATTTCCCTATAAAAATATTTCCCTCACAAAAAAAGTTAATATGGAGACATGATTTTTTGGAATGAGTAAGAAAGAGGAAAAAATGGTTTCTATATATCATGTAAAATTTAAAAGGTTGGTAAGGCTTGTTGTGGTCTAAATATTTATTCTATATGGGGAATATTGACCATTTATTTTATGGCCTTATTAAAATTATATGAATCTCACTATTCTCCAATACCGCTTCATTATACGAGGATATATTATTGTAAGAACATGGTTCATACTTTTATGGTACGAGTTTCTTATTTTATCTTTTCCTTAAGTGTTTTTGGTAAAATAAGGAAAATGGGGAAAAATCCCAAAATTTGGCACTACACGCCTTGTACTTTTCCACATGCCGTATACTTTGGCTGTGTGGGATGAGTACACAGGATGTGTATCCTTGTTGGCGACTAAGGGTGTAAAAACTAACTACACACCGTGTAGTGCTTTTTTACATGTCGTGTAGTCAGTCGGTAGATGAAACAGTAAGGTGGTGGGAGAAGCCGCTAGCTGGGCAACAGTACACGCCATGTAGTTGGGAATACACGTTTTGTACTCTTTTCGAAGGTTGAAAAGTTTGGCAGTGCCTCCAGATGAACAATTAAATGAGGAAAGTACACACCGCGTAGTCAAAAGTACATGCCATGTACTTTTTTTTCACTTAAAATGGGCAGTAGCCAACCCTGTTCACAGGATTGTCTTAGAACCGAACGAGAGCTCGGGAGGGGACAACCAAGTCTTCGAGGATACCTATATCGAGCACTGGGAATCAGTTTTGGCCTCGGATGATCTCGTTGGAACCGCGCGGGTAAGCCCTCCCAACTCCTTGCGTTGTTCTTGCCAATTCATCCTATAATGGATGTTATTTAAGTTTGAATGGGTTTTCTTTTACCTAAAATCTACGACGTTCATGGATGTTTCAGAAGGCGTCGTTCGCGTATACCATTCATGGGTGTTTAAGGTAGGTGTCTTGGTGATTGATTTCCAACTGTGGTGCGTTTGTGTGAATTTTTGTTCCACGAACACATGTTGGGGTATTATGTGGCTGAGGCCTTGGATGTTTAAATACCTAGAATTGTATAGGTAATAAAATGTGATATTAAAATGTTGTTTGGGATCACTTCTTGGATCCAAGACCATCCCGAAGGTGCGTTCCTCTGTTTAGCCATTTTTACTAGGATACCCAAGGGCAAGCCTTCTTAATAATGATCATAGAATTTCTTTTATAGGAATTGCTTGTGTACTACTTGTTTACATATTGGGAATGGCCCAGTTACTTGTTTAGACTAAGGGAAGTGTTGTGATTAGCCTGTGGGTAGTGTTCTACATAGCCTGTGAGAAGCTTCTTCCGTGCTTGTGGGAATTTGATTCTATGCCTGTGGGAAACACTTCTTACACCTGTGGGCAATATCCGTATGCATGTGTGAAGATTCTTGTGTTTGGATTCTCTTTACCTGAGGGTATGGGTTTACATGTCTGAGGAAATTGGCTATTACATAGAATATTCACTATGGTGAAATTTAAATTAAATGATTAAATGGATATTTAAATGGAAATATAACTGGTCATGTTAGTTACTTTTCAGTATTGCTTACGTTATTGCATTTTACTACTACACACTATTGTTGCATGTCTACACATAGTTGGGAACGTGCCTTTGGTGGGTGTCTACTGAGATTATTTCTCACACCCTGTCTGGGTCATGCTTTTCGGCCAAAACAGATTATGTTTCTGCAGGTGTGGATAAGGTAAAGGGTCCTTATCCAGGTACTTGATTGCTACTGAGGAGTGGGGGAGCATGGGACCAGGCCAAGAATCGTGATGCTACCGACTATTTTTTTTTCTGTACTCTGTATTGCAATGTCTTGTACTTTTTTGTAAACTGTTCTGGATGATTTCTTAGAACATAAGACATGTTGCATCATCATCTATATAACTGTTGGTTATCTTTTACTGCAGTTGTTTATTCAAAATGTGTATGATTTATTTCTTCTGCTTTTTGTATGCTATTTACTTATTCTGCTATGATACACTTTGAAAAATGTGGGCATAGTTTACCCACTATCAGACCTGGGCCCTCGCTGCTAGTCGGAATCCTCTGGCATTTGGGGAAATGTGCTTGACGTCACGTGGAGAACCGGGTTCGGGGAACCCATTGAGTGGCACCCGGAACCGGGACGTTACAAAGTGGTATCATAGGGGTTCTTTTCTTTGACATACTATTTGGAGCCATAGATGGGGATAGGATGAGAAAGGTAGTTGGTAATAAGCTGCGCACGGGCGTAGCTAACCCATGTATAGGGAAAATCCAATTTACCTCGTGCGACAATTTTTCTGATTTTGAAAATTTATAGTTGAATTGATTTTCACCGTAAGGTGATGCACATGTGATTGTGATGGTTATATTTTATTCATTGGTTCTATTTAGTTGAAACCCGATGATATGAGGGTATTCCATCTCATGCATCATTTAAACACATTCTGCAAATCACATCACATGCATAGTTCTAGGCCCTGTAGGTGTATTAGAAATTGCATGTCGTTGTGATAGATGTTGTGCTAATAAAAGCATGATGTTGTGATAACTGGTTTGATAAATATCTACTATGTGATAGGGTATCTTGGTATGAGCCTGTTTATAGAATGGATGCCAAAATTTGGTTTTTGGGGAGTATGGGCCCTCATTGGCCTATATTTGGTGGATCATTGATTGTTTATCCAGTTATTACAAATATAAGATGTTAAACATTGATTTGTGGGGAGTATGGGCCCTCACAGATCAGAATTTTTCACTTAGGTGTTGTATATCAGTATTTTTTTGTTTCAGAGAAGTTTTTGAGGCATACTATCTGGAAACCCAGTATACATGCCATGTAGTACCATAAAAACACCGTGTATGTTATTATATTCGTGGAAAAAAGAAAACTTATTGAGTACACGCTGTGTACCCTATGTACAAGCTGTGTAGTCTCTCCTTGTGTCATAGACCATGTGGTCGGGGACATGGGGAAGGGAAATTATTGGGACAAACACGCCGTGTACCTGATGTACACGCCGTGTAGTGTTGACCCGGAGACCGCCCGTGTAACTAACAACACGTATGGAGGAGATGTTAGGACATACACGTCGTGTAGTTGGACCTGGGGAACTGGATGGGTAAATAAAAACACGGGTCAATGTAATCCCCTCGTATACAGTACGTGTATATATAGAACACGCCGTGTAGTGTAAGTCGTATAGTGTAAGCCGTGTGTTCGGCCGTGTAACAAACAACACGGGTCAGGGAAGCTCATCTAGTACAGGCCGCCTACCGTTGGGACACGCCATGTAGTCTTGTCCGAGGACAGACCGTGTGGACTTAGCCGTGTGGATGGGAGACAAGATGGTGTAAACTCTGTGTACGGGTGTCACACTCTATGTAGTATCAAGTCGAGTAGTTGTCCATGTCACAAGGGATATGGGAAGTTGGAAAATTACACCATACACATGTTGTAGATTCTATCCACGTCGTGTAGTTTTTCTCAACGGGAGATGTGTGGCTTATCCATGTAGAAGAACCCGGGAGGGGGAAGGGAAGTCAGGTACATACCGTGTAGTTAGTATACATTTCGTCTAGTATTGTTTTGCAAATATTAAATACCTTCTTCCTCCTGTTTCCCCGTTGGTCCCTTCATTTTTAGTCTTGTTAATATGGATCTAAGGTCAGTGTTTGACCTTATAGAGTCATACCACCGAGACGACCACCCGTAGTTTTCCAGGAGAGAGGAAACCATTATACTCCAGAGATGGTGGTCCATGGGCTTCCAGTTGATCCTTAAGTAGAGCCAGATATGGCCCAAGCCATTATACCGGACGCAGGCGCAGAGGCACAGTTCTGTGAAAGCTTTATGTGGTTCATAAAGACATTTCAGGGAGCATAACCGGCTGCCACATCTATGGCTGAGCTTATTCATATATTCTAGTAGCAGCATCCCCCTATGTTTTCAGAGGATGATGGACCACAGGTTTCAGAGTCTTGGATGGGGTTGATGCAGACTATTTGCGAGCATCTAGAGACGCCTCCAGGGAGGAGGGTCAAGATCGCGACTTATATGTTGCATGATTCTTCCAAGAGGTGGTGGCATGTTACCACCCATCCAGAGAATCACATAGACATGGAGTGGGAAGATTTCCAGAAAGCCTTCAATGAATTCTTATTCCCAGATACGTTGAGGGAAGATCGAGCTCAAGATTTCATGAATCTTTTGTAGGGCGCTATGTCAGTGATGGATTATTCTGCTTGTTTAACCGACCATCAGCGTTTTTCACCTGTTCTGGTGGATGATGAGACGTTGAGGGCCATAAGCTTCGAGGAAGGTCTTCATCATGACATCCAAGCGCTGGGGAATGTTTTCAGGTTGCCTTCAGTACATGCTATTGTTAACCAGGTACTAATTGCTGAGAGGAACCTTCGGGAAGCTATTGGTGTGCGCCAGGATAGTTTATCACCAGTTTCTAGTACTATTTCTGCTAGTAAGAGGAAGAGACAGATGGACTTATCTCAGGGTGGCAGTACCAGCCAGAAGAATGTTTTAGATGGCCAGGTCATGTTCTACTAGTTTGGTAAGGAGGGGAACAAGCAACCTCAGTGTCCACGTGACCCAGTGGAATGTTTGTCTTGGGGCAGGATGGGTCATCTACAGTGCTTTTGTAGGGAGTTTCCACCAGTGGCTAGTGAGAGGGGTTCTGTGCAGACTCCGCATACGAGGGAATGACCAGCATCTTCTTACCAGTCGGAGAACTGTAATACGTCGGGGCGTGCATGCATAGATTATGGTCATGGTTGTGGTAGCCAGACACCTGGATCCTAGTGGCAGCAGTGCAAGATAGCTCAGGCTAGCAAGGCTATGTCATAGGGCCACATCACGGGGCAGGCATATGCAGTCCAACAGACCCAGCAAGAGCACGCTCCCAAACCTTCTACTGTCATAGTTACTATTCTAGTAGCTTCTTTCTTATCTTCAGTACTTTTCGATATGAGTGCAATACATAACTTTAAATCTGTACAAATTTTGAAGAGCATTGGGCTCTGTGTTTATTCTTCTTCTACTGTTATGGTGTTAGACACTCTATTGGGAACTAGAACGGCTATTGTGGGTCAGTGTAAGGTGTTCCCCATGAGGTTGGTGGGTTTCAATTCTTTTGGGACCTCTATATCATAGAGATAACGAGCTATGATGTAATTCTCAGGATGTACTGGTTG
Source organism: Viscum album (assembly GCA_963277665.1). Classification (NCBI taxonomy): domain Eukaryota; kingdom Viridiplantae; phylum Streptophyta; class Magnoliopsida; order Santalales; family Viscaceae; genus Viscum; species Viscum album. Next base: position 1,142,233,807 of record OY728166.1, read on the forward strand.
GTTCCCTTTCATCCTTTATGGATTGCTGTCGTCATAGGGTGAGTTTCACGTCACCAGAGGGCGTAGAGTTTCTATACAAGGGCGAGTAAGTTGTTCAAGCGAGTCGAGTTGGACCAGAGCATCATGGGCGAGGTTGTATCAAAGCCCAGATTTCGATCATATATATGGACAACCCGGGGACATGTCAGAAGGATTTCCCTCCAGTAGTTGATGGTTTCAGGGATGTCTTCCCAAACGACTATTTAGGTCCACCTCCAGAGCATGAGGTTGATTTCTCTATTGATCTTGTCCAAGGAGAAGCATCGGAGTCCATTCCTCTTTACAGGATGGCTACACTAGAGTTGCAGGAGCTCAAGAGAGAGTTATAGGAGTTACATGAAAATTGTTTCATCCGACCCAATACTTCTCCTTGGTGTTCTCCAGCCCTCTTTGTGAAGAAGGTGGACGATACCCTCAGACTCTGTGTGGATTATCGAAAGTTGAACCAGTTGATGATTATGAACTGATATCCCTTGCCAAGGATTGATGATCTTTTTGATCAACATCATGGAGAATGAGTGTTCTCTATGATTGACATGAGATGAGGATATCATCAGCTGCACATTAGACCATTATATATACCTCTCACATCTTTCAGAAGCAGGTATGGTCTATATGAGTACATGGTTATGTCTTTCAGACTCACGAACGCGCCAGAAGTTTTCATGGCTCTAATTAATCGTGTGTTCCATCCCAATCTGGATTCTTTTGTGGTAGTATTTGTGGACGATATCTTGGTGCACTCTCACACTCGACATGACCATGCCACCCATCTTGATATCGTATTGATTACACTAAGAGATCATCATCTATATTCTAAGCTCTCAAATTGGAACTTTGGGATGGACCAGATTCATATATTGGGTCATATCATCTCAGAGGAAGGTGTTGTAGTAGTCCCAGAGATGGTGAGAGCAGTAGTTTCCTAGGAAGACCCTATGAATGTGTGTGAGATACAGAGTTTCTTGGGGATGGCTGGTTATTACAGATTCTTCATACAAGACTTCTCTCTCTTAGCAGCACCGTTGACGGGTTTGACTAAAAAGGGTGGGAATTTCGTTTGGTCAGCAGCTTGTGAAACAGCCTTCCAGGAGCTGAAGGGAATGTTTTCATTAGCACTAATCCCGATACTACCAATGCAGGGGAAGTTCTATACAGTTTACTATGATGAATTAGGGATTGGACTGGGATCTATGTTGATGTAGGTATATCGAGTAGTTTTGTACGAGTCTCAGAAGTTAAGGCCACATGAGAGGAATTACCCAACGTGTGACCTCGAGTTGGCTGCAGTTGTTCATGCGTCGGTCTATTGGAGACATTATCTCTTGGGAGAGAATTTTTTTCGATAGCTGTTATTGTTATGAGATGTTCCACCTGTCAGCAGTTTAATGCGGAGCATTAGAGGCCAGCTGGGCATTTGCAGCAGTTACCCAATCCGACATGGAAATGGGATGATGTCTCGATGGACTTCCTGACTGGGTTGCCGAGGTAACCTTGAGGAAATGATGCCGTGTGGGTTGTTGTGGAAAGACTCATTAGGGTAGCTCAATTTTTGCCGATCAAGGAGACCTTTGGTTTTGACGAGCTCGGGAAGTTGTACATCCGAGAGATCGTACGTCTTCCTGGGGTTCCTCGTTCTATAGTTTCAGATAGGGACACCCGTTTTACTTCTCATTTCTGACAGAGTTTTCAGAGGGAACTATGTACACATGTTCTTTTGAGCACAACCTACCACCCTCAGACTGATGACCAGTCAGAGATTATGATAAAGGTGTTTGAGGACATTCTACGTGCATGCATCCTAGACATTGGGGGCTCTTGGGAGAAATATATACCCCCGATCGATTTTGATTACAATAATAGTTTCCAGGAAACTATTGATATGGAACCTTACGACCATTTATATGGTAGGCTATTCCAATCAACCTTGTATAGTTATAGGTAGGTGAGGTAGCTTTACTAGGACCATGTCTCATGCAGAAGACTTCTAAGTAGTTCCAGTTGATATAGAAACATATGGCTACTATACAGTCTCGTCATAAATCTTCTGCTGATTGCAGCTAACGACCCTTTGATTTCGTGGTCGGGGATCAGTTTTGCATACTGATTCACTGACGTTAGGTCACAGGTGGATCAGGAGACATGGTAAACTTTCATCAAGGTATTTAGGCCCATTTGAGATTCTGGAGAGAGTCAGGTTGGTTTCCAATCAGTTTCTGTTACCACAGAGGTACCGAGCCATGCATGACGTCTTCAATGTATCTTAGCTGTGCCACTATCATTCAGACCCATCTCGCGTCTTTCAGCCCGAGGAGGATATTCTTGAAAATGATGTGTCCTTTGAGGAGCATCTGATTCGTATCGTTGGTAGGAGCACGATGGTTCTCTGAGGCCAGCCAGTTCCTCTCATACGTGTGCTATGGTGGCATGGCCGAGTAAAGGAGGAAAACTGGGAGCGGGAGACCGACATACGTGGTCAATGGTCGGAGTTATTCATGACTATATCTTCACCACCCCTTGAAGGGAAATTCATGGAATAATTGATTTAAGGGGGGAAGTTTGTAAGAACCCGGTTCTTAATTTTGAAGTACAGCTTCCTTAATTTCTCTTGTCCATAAGTGTTTTTGGGAAAATAAGGAAATTGGGGAAAAATCCAAAAATTTGGGACTATACATCGTGTACATTTCCACACGCCAGGTACTTTGTCCGTAAGGGATGAGCACACAGGGTGTGTAGCCTTGCTGGAGACTAAGTGTGTAAAATCCAATTACTTTCTGTGTAGTGGTCATTTACACGCCATGTAGTCAGTCGGCAGATGAAACAGTAAGGCAGTGGGAGCAGCCACTAGCTAGGTGATACTACACACCATGTAGTCGGGAATACACGCCATGTAATCAAAAGTACACGCTGTGTAATTTGTTCTTTTTGCTTAAAATGAGAAGTAGCCAACCATGTTCACAGTATCAGATTAGAACAAGACAGGAGCTTGGGAGGGGATGACCGAATCTTCAAGGATCTCCAGATCGAGTGTCGGGAATCCGTTTCCACCTCGGACGATCTCGTTGAAACTGTGCGGGTAAGCCCTCCCATCTCTCTGCGTAGTTCTTTCTCATTATTCTTCTAATGTATGTTATTAATGTTTTAATGGGTTTTCTTTTACCTCAGATATACTGCATTTTTTGGACGTTTCATAAGGTGGCGTTCACGTATACTATGTGTGGTTGTTTAATGTAGGTGGCTTGGTGTTTGATTTCCAACTGTTGTGCGTTTTTTTTTTGAATTGTTGTGCCACGAACCCATGTTGGGGTATCGTTTGGCTGAGGCCTTGGATTTTTAAATACCTGGAATTTTATAGGTAATTAAATGTGATATTAAAATGTTGTTTGGGATCGCTGCTTGGATCTAGGACCACCCCTGGGGTGCGTTCCTCTGTTTAACCGTTTGGCCAGGATACCCGAGGGTATGACCTTATAATAATGATCATAGAATTTCCTTGAGATGAATTTCTTGAGTACTTCTTATTTACATCTTGGTCATGGCCCAGTTACTTTTTTATCCTGAGGGCAGTGGTGTGATTAGCCTGTGGGCAGTGTACTACAAAGCCTGTGGGAAACTTCTTCCATGACCATGGGTAGTTGATTTTGTGCCTGTGGGTGACACTTCATACACCCATGGGCAATATCTGTATACCTGTGGGAAGATTCTTGTGTTTGTATTCTCTTTACTTGAGGGTAGGGTTTAACGTGTCTGAGGACATTGGTTGTTACTTAGAATATTCACTATGGTGATATTTAAATTAAATGATTAAATGGAAATATAACTGGTTAAGTTAGATACTTTTCAGTATTGCTTACATTATTTCATTTTACTACTGCACATTTTTGTTGTAGGTTTAAACACAGTTGGGAACAAGCCTTTGGTGGGTTCCTACTAAGATTATTTCTCAAAATCGGTTTGGCTCATGATTTTCGGCCCAAATAGATTACATTTCATCATGTGTGTATAAGGGAAAGGGTCCGTATACAGGTACTTTATTGCTGTTGAGGAGTAGGGGAGCATGTGACCGGGCCACAGCTCGCGATGCTACCGACTATTTTGTTTTGTTTTGTTGTACATTGTATTGTACTATCTTGTACTATTTTGTAACATGTTCTTACTGTTTTCATAGAACATAAGTCATGTTGCATCATCCTCTATATAACTGTTGTTTATATTTTACTACAGTTGTTTATTCTAAATGTGTATGATTTATTTCATCCACTAGTTGTATGTTATTTATCTTTTTCACAGTGATACATTTTGACAAATGAGGGCATAGTTTCCCCACTATCAGAGCTAGGCCCTCACTACTAGTTGGTAGCCTCTGGCGTTTGGGGAAATTCAATTGAGGTTACATGGAGAACTGGGTTCGGGGAACCTATTGAGTGGCACCCGGAACCATGATGTTACAAAGTACTTGTACCATCATGATAAAGAAAGAATTATCCCAGCCACATGGATTTTAAGGAATGGAATATAGGAAGGGGTGTTGAGTACTATAGATATGGAAATATGAAAAATGAAAATAAAGGGAAAATAAAATTTCCAAAATGAAATAAATGAGGAATGAATTATCATGGTACATGGTAATGTCATTTTGTTACTACTGTGGAGAAAAAGGACCTCACACCTGTTATTGCATGGGAATGATAGAATTATCTGAAATTATTTTTTTATAAGGAGACAGGACAATATTAACATGAACGTACTAGAAATAATGGGAAAATACATTAAAAATCCTAGGAAAAAATTCCATTCATATACAGCCACAACAACTATGGTTGATGATACTAATTATGTAGTTAATGGTACATTAATCTTATACTAAACTTTAGCTACAATATTTTTATTCTATATCATCACATTCATTTATATATACCTAGTTTTAAAAAAATTATATATTTATAATTCACCTTAATAAGAGGATTATTATTAAAATACAATAAATGAAAGCAGATTTCATAAATATGTGTGGAGTAGTTCCTATTATGAAACATGAAACCAAACCATCCTCTAATTTCTGATTTTATTACCATTAATATTTTTTATTTTTATATAATTAATTACAAGGATTTTATTTTGAAATATAATGCCAAAAAATATAACAATGAAAAGGAAATTATGATCCTTAATGAATATATGGAATTTATAATATTTAGTAGGGGGACATCATCATCTGAGTCATTTTGAGATCCACATCTAGTAGCTCTTTGAAATGAGATTATAAGTGAACAAGAGAAGATAAAACCCACAGATGAAAAAGTTTATTTTTTATTTGATGATGTATATATTATGCAGAAATACATTGATTTATTTCCAAAGGAATTATCTAGACATCACCCAGAGTGAGAAGTGGATTTTTTCAATTTAATCACTAATGTGAGAACAATATCTAATACCCCCTATAGAAATTCCCTAGTGAAGATAATAGATTCACATAAATAAATAGTGGTATTTAGTTTTAAGGGTTTCGTATTCCCTAGTGTTTTACCCTGGGGATATACAATTGTTTTATTTAAGAACAATGATGGATTTACGAGGTTGTTCCTTGAGTATACGAAGATCAATGGTATTTTCAAAAAGAAAACTACATAATAACATGCATTGGTGACTTATTTGACCAAATTCACAGAGCATAGCCTTTTTCAATTATTGATCATAGATATGGATATCATTATTTTTGTGTAAATAAGGAATATATTCACAATAAAGTGATTCAAACAAGTTTTGTACATTACTTGTTTTTAGAAGTTCTATTTTGACTAAATAATGTACTATCTATTTTTATAGATCTAATTAATATAGTATTCAAGGATTATTTTGATAATTTTTTTGTCATATTTATTAATGATATATTGGTGTAATCTAAAATATATGAGGAGCATGATGAACATTTATTTGTTATTCTGGAGACTCGTAAACGAAAATATTGATAGAGGATGTTTTGAAAATTTGAATTATGGATTAAAAAAGATTATTTTCAGGGTCATATTATCACTATGTATGCAATATAAGTTTATACTATAACGAAAATTAATTTCCATGAATTTAATACACCAAAAAAATCCTGGTACATAGGTTACATGGTTTATAATGTTACTATCAGGGTTTCTTTTAGAATTTTTCATGATTAGCTAAAATGTTAACAAATATTACACATAAGGGGGTTATGTTTAATTTGAAAAATGAATTGAATAATTATATGATGAATATGATAGGATATTATTGAATGTTATAACAGTTAATATATACTATTTGGAAATAGAGTATTTCTGATTTATAGTGATGAATCGATGAAATTACATGGTTTTCATTATCCAGAATGATGGAGTTATCAAATATGCATCAAGGAAGTAAAAATAATAATAAAATGAACTATCCCAATCATTATCTACATTTATAATATGTAATATTTTCTTTGATGAAATGGAGACGTTATCTGTAGGGTGAAAATATTGGATATATATAGATCACATGAGTTTGAAAAATAACTTCTAAAAAAAGAACTAAATATAAGTAAAAGGTTATGGATCAAGATACAAAAGGTTTAGGATTATTTAATACACTACCTCTCCATGAAAAAAAATATGTTAGTAGGTGCACTGATAATGAAGCATCATGGAGTTCTAAACAAAATAATGATTGACATGGATCATGTGTATATGGTTCTAGTAAAGATAGTTATAGGAATTATCAAGAAAGGTGAAACACCACCACATTTTTTAAATGGTTTCCAAGTCATCATTATTGTAACGAATTAAACATTCTCATTTCTCCGAAGAGAATTTATAAAACTATGTTGTTTCGAATGACGATCAATCCTTGGACTATGAATATGAAGATGAAATCATGAAATTTGGAATGAGGATTTGTGTTTCCATAATTACGAAGAAAAATTTAATTATTGAATAGTGCTCATAGAACAAATTTTCCAATAAACCATGGTATCACTAATATGTATAGTGATTTGATGTAACATTCCTGGTTGGATTATATGCCATTATAAATTGTTGTTTATGTATCACAAGGTTTATTTTGTTAACTGGTGAAGAATAAATGAAAACATCCGAGAGGATTCATCCAACCTCAACCTATTACTTTTAGGAATGGGATGATATTTCTATTGATTTTGTTACCAGACTACCAAAGACTCCATGAAATAAGGACGGAACATGGGTAATAATTTAATAAATTACTAGATCATGAAATTTAAATCCTATAAATAAGGATTTCCCACTAGATCAACTTTTATGACTCTGTATAAATTATATTTTATGATTTATTTATAAGCCTCTCTAAATTGATTTTGATCTTGATCCATAATTTACACTGATGATTTGTAACGGTCTTTAGAATGATTTGGAAAAGGAGCTTATTTTGTGTTATGGTTACCACCATCAAATTAATAGACAATATGAAAGGACTATCAAAACTTTTGATGAAATATTGGGATCATGTTCACATAATGTTAGTGTAATTTTGGATTAGTATTTTATTTTGGAAGAGATCTCCAACTACAACAATTTCCATTCATTTATTAAAATGGAACATTATGAATTATTATTTTGAATGATATTTCATACACCCACTTTTTGGGATAAAGTCAGGGGAAAGAGGCTTGTTGAAGAAGAACATGCGGAGGAAACAATAGTAGAGGAAAAACTATTCAAATCCATATCAAATCATCAACATGTAGAAAAAACAATTAATTTGAAAACTAGAAAATGGATTTGGAGTTTCAGGTTGGAGATCATGTATTTCAGAAAGTATATCCATGGAATAGTATCATAATTTTTCATAATAAAGGGACACTAAGCCCGGTGAACCTTAATACATTTGAAATTATATATAGAAACTTAGATATGCATTATCATTTTTTAATTCCACCTTTCCATTCTAAAGATCATGATGTGTTCTATAATTCTTTTTGGGGGATGTACATGCCATACCCAAGGCATGGTCACAATTATAAAGTAACAGAATTATAATGTCAGTTATCTTAAATTGATTATACAATACATATCATATACACTATAGAACATATTTTGATGAATCCAATGACTTGGATTTAATGGTGCTATTGAAAAATTGTAAAATTGAAGAGACGTCACGAGAGCCAGGGATAATTATGAGAAAGAAATACCAAAATATATCAATGAGATGACATTTTGGAAATTTCATGTATAGTATTTTCTATGGAGGGGAAAATGTAACACCCAATGAGTTTTTGTTATGTCTCTTTGACATTTAATATTTTTATGGCTTATTGTTTTTTAAACACCATGCTTAAAACCCGTTATTTATAATAAAAAAATATTATAATGATTCTAATAGTGATGTGGCCCATAAAAATAATAATATAGAAAATTCCATAATAACCCCACCAATGAAATTATCTTCACTATTTTGATCTCTATTAAAAAAAATTATGATATATTTATTTCTTGGAATAAGTAAATAAAATTTTTAGAAAGGATAAATTATGTGTTGTTATTTTGTGAAGTGTAAATATTTATTTGAAATTCTATAATTAATATAATGAATTAAAAAAATTTATTTTCATAAAATTGTTTCATAAATTAATATTTTTTTTCCATTATAATTATAAGATAACATTAGGATCCCATACTAAATTTATCAAAGTTCTGTAAAAGTAGTTATAATATAAAATTTTTCATTTTTCTAATAAATACCGATTATTGTTAATATTTATAATTAAAATAATTTAAAACCTTTTTTCATAAAAATAAATACATTTTTTAAATTTAATCGCTGAAAAATTAATGGGTTTATTTTTTTGGAATTTTTTAAAATAGCAGAATTTTAGATGAATTGTGAAATACACAAATTTATGATATATATCATTATATGTAATTAATGGAATTATTGTGTAATTTATGATTCATTGAAGATGTTAGTATATCCTATATATAACTAAATATATCTAGTTAATAAATTTTTCATATTAAATAAAACTATAAATAGTCATGACGTAAATTATCAAACAATGGGAAAAAATAAAAAACATTGCTCTCTTCCAATATAAATACCACCCTCACCACGAATTTTACTAACACATTATAAGATTTCATGATTTCATATATTAATCACAATAACTCTACCAATACTCTCCATATGTTCTGGAATTTCTATTCTCACTAAAAGGAAAGTCCCTAGTTTTTTAAGGAGGACCTTAAGGAAACACGTTTCAAGAGGTAAAATCCTCTTTCGATTTCATTTATTTTCATTACATTCATTTATTTTCATTTATTATCCTCTCTATAACTCCTATATTAAAAAATACATGATAAATCAAATATATTATATATAATAAAATGTATTTATGTTAATAAGATATCCAACTCAAAACCCATTCTCCTCTCCTTTTTATTCTAATAATAAAAACATTGTTTGTGATGTGCCTATTTACCTCCATCCTAAATGATTAATTTTCATTTTTCATTTAAAATTTCAAGGGTTTTCATGAAAATATTAATATAGTTAAATAAAAATTTTATACATATTATATGTTATATAATTTTATTTATACAAAATATAATCATGATATTAAATATAATGATTTATTTTTGTAATGGAAGTAAAAATTCTAAAATAAATTAAACCATTTTAATTAATTTAAATACAGAATCATTCTCATAAAAAATTAAACATACTAATATATAAGATCAATTAAACATCAATATGTTCATTAATATCATATAATTCCAATTTTTTAAAATGATAACCATTCAACATGAACTTTCAAATATGTATCTATGAGACCCGATCATAAAAACCCAGAAAACTAATGCACCAGGATCAAAAAAATTAAACAGTTTAACCCATCTAAAGAGTCATAAATTATCTTAATAAAATTCAAATAAATCAAATATATTTATATATGTTTTTAATAATGTAATCAGATAATATAATTTTATTATCCATGAAATTAATCAAAATATTATAATTCTTTCATACATAAGATAATAGATTATCTATGAACATCCATTTTTCCTTCAGGTTACACATTCTCTCTCTTTTCCTTATTTTATTTCATAAATTTTATTATTTATTACTCCTCAATAATGTCTTTATGTTTTGAACATATGTTCCTATTATTGTTTGTGGAAATATGTTTTTTAAGGATTTATATTCTATTCTTTACAATAAGAAATCTAGATTAAAAGGGACTTCAAAATTTATTACCCATTTTCATGTACACAACATAATATTTTTTAAGCCACAATTTTTTTTTCTAAAATCACATATTATATCATGAAAATATTTCTTAGTTATTTTCCAGTTTCATTAAAACAATTACTATTTTGTCCTCTTTAAATACTCCTTTATATATTCCTTTTAACATGACATAAGTTTCTTATTTATAATATTTTATAAACACTCTATTTACATATTTTCTCTTATGTTGTAAATAAATTAATGGCATATATTCCTAATTTCCATTATGAATGTATTTTTATGATTTAAATTCACTATTTCATGGAAAGAAATATAATACATTTATTCTTATCCCTTATCACATGATTATGATTCTCGTTTCATTGCATGGGTAACAATTAGGTTAATTTATTATTCATAAATGAGGATAAATTCTTATGATGTCGTTTATTATAATTTACAAATTGGTTTATGATTTTTTTTACTTTCGATGTACTATATTGACACCATTCTCCATATTAATCTTGATATTTTATCATTACGATTAATAATGGGGAATATATTTAGATTTCAAATTATATATCAAATTTGAATGCTTATGTTGGTTGTGTTTCACCACATTTATATGAGTACTGTATTGGAATTAGTATGTTATGTGTGGGGCATGATAGATCACCTTGATGCATCAGTAGGACTTATGAAAAAATCTAGACCAGGTTCTGGTTGAGGCTTCACACATTTTTGTTGAGGTATTGGTTGATGCCTTGATTCTATGATTATGATTTCACACATTATGAATTCTCTCTTTCTGCTAATATCTAATGATAATACATGTGATTTCACATCTAGCATAATATCCAAGGATAATTAAAATTCACATGTGATTATTTATATGGAACTATATGATAATATTTAATTCTTGTAAAATTATTCTCAAATATTTTTTTTTATATCACATGTTGTATGTTATATCCATTACCACATTTTTTATGTTTATTTATTGTAAATTTTGATGTATTAACTACCCTTATTGAGCATAAAATCTCACCTTTTTTATATGTTGTAATTTTTCACAGGCCGCCAAGATGTAAATTATGAATGACAGACATGAATAATCAAAGAAAATAGGTATTTTCCAAATCTGTTTAAATTTATTATTTAATTTCATGATGTAATGTTAATATTAGGCATGTTTCTTGTTTTCAAAATCTACTAAATTATTAATTCCATTGGGATGCGATCACTTGTTCACTTTAATAATCTAATAAAGTAATACAACAACTCTGGGATACTAGGCTTCAATTCATTAAATTTTTTTATAAAGCACTTATAAATTAATTATTACATTATAAATGGTTAATAACTAAATAATTAAATATTTATGAAATATTGAATTTTCCTAAATAATTATTTTTAATATTATATATACCTTTTAACAATTTATATAGAAATTGTTATGATATAGAGAAAAATTATCTATATAGATTTCATAATAAATTATTTTAATGGGTTATAAATTTTTAAATATGGTCAAAATATAAAATCTTAACATTTATAAAATGAATTGTTCATAATGAAATATGTTGAATTATTCAAATTGCTCATTATTTGGATATTATTCAATAAGAATCAAGAAAAAAATTATTTTTGATCTGATTAAGGATTAAACAATGATCAAATATGTGATATTTATATTTTGAAAAATGATTACAGAATAAACTGAATTATAATTTTTTTATAATTTATCTAAAATCATATATTTAAAATTGAAATACCATATAATACTTAATGTGAATTAATTAATATTTTAATGAATATAAAATTATGTTATACATAATTATATAATATCCATAATTTCATAGGTATAATTATTACTGTTTTCATAATTATATTCTATTTATATATTTTTCATAAAATATTGTCTCGTGTTCAAATATTTAAATTTTTAACATTTTATTCCCTAACATATTCAAATTTATTAAATTATGTATTAAATTTAAATATTTTTTCTAATTATATTAAAATGATAAAGTAACTCTAGGATGGATACGTGTAATACTTGCTCTCATGGATTCCTTTATGAATTTAATTTATCATAGAACCTGATCTTAGTTCGAAATTAATTTTATGAACTTTTTTTTATTATATACCATTTTTTAATATTAGATGTTATACTAGTGATGAATTAAATTCTATAATTTGTAATGTTTCATTTTTAAAGGGATTCAGAAAAAATTATACATAACTATATGGAGGCTTATATCTTGTCTTGCCTCGTGAATATGGTTGGATATATATCACTTTGGGCTCAATCATGTGGATAAATATGGGATTTTACATGAACCCTTCATGTATATTAAACATGTGATGAATTGTATATTTATTATCATAACTTAATTCTAATTTTAGTTTGGTAACACACACAAGTAGGTTCTGTAAATAGTAAATCAAAAAATGGAATTGAACATAATTTTTTTGTTGATGAAATTTGATTCCCATTAAAATTACTACAGGTATTAAAAACTAAACGAGAACAACATGAGATTATATGGTTTGATTTATATCTCCTTTAAATTGTAAGTCTTATATTCCTTCCAAAGAATAACCTATTAATTCCTCGATCAAACAGCCAGGTAGTTTCACACCATAGAAGGGTAAGATACCAAAATGTTTCAACATAGTTATTCAGGAATATATTTATTTTCATTGATATATTGCGATGAACACTTGGATTAATCAAAACATTAATAATCCATGTTACACATAATTGATTTAAAATAAAAATTTAGCACATTAACAAAATTTATTTTGAAAAAATAATCATTTTTTAAATTGCATTAAAAAAATTATCATAGGATAACTTTTTCGTATTAATATAAAATGTTTCATTTTTATGAATAATGAAATTAATGAATTTTATTTGAAAAATATATTTTCAATTAAATAATTTATAGAGTTTAAATATATTTTAAATTTATTTAACTGTTAAATTATAAATATTTTACATATATCAATATATTTAATTCCATTTTAATTATTTTCATAATAAATTTATATTTAAAAACATTGAATACATCAGAAAATTTAAACATAAAAAAAATTCAAATCACACTTGTAAGATAAATTTTAAATTTATTCTTTCCACTCATATGGATTGAAATTGGAAAATTGGATAACATATATTGAATTACGGTAATTTTTAATTTATAAAATTGTTAAAATAACTGTTAACCCATTTTTTAGTGAAGGATTTTCATATTAATTAAAGTGATTAAGGTCAAAATGAGTTAATAACATTTTAAACATAGAATATAAGGTTTTTGAATGACCAAAAACATATCAAGTACCCATTAAATTGAAATATTTATACCTTATTCTATATAGAATCAATAATGATCAATTATTGGTTTTATGTGACATAATAAAAGTTTATTGAATTCACCCTTGAAAAAACATACAAGTGTATCACTCAACCAACTTATTAAAGGCCATCCCTCTCTCCACTAATTCCCATTATAAATCCACTTTGGATCAGACAATAAATGAAAAAATAACTCTATAAAATCTAAATTAGGATCCTATAATCATTATTTTATTATGAAATATTTCATATAAATGGTTTAGCGAAAACTAAAAGATTATTCCTAGTATGTAGGTAACATTCTCCAACCAGCATCATTATTTTACCTCTTCCTCCGCATCCCTCAGTTTTAATTAATAAACTATGGTGAAATTTATTATGTATATTCCATATAATATTATATTTTTATAATAATTTTATGATTTAGAACCATATATAATTATATTTAATGAGTTATGAAATTATTATTCATATGTAAGATGCACTGCCGCCTCACAAACTGATGTCGTTCATTATTCTATTACCACCTATCATGAGTGTGTATGATTATGGATCTAATATATATATATATAATATATATATAATATTTATACCCATTTTTTCAAAACATCATATATATATTTTTAACATTAATTCATTACTAGATACATCGATGTTTCTTATTAGTATGGTATACTACCACCTTACAAAGCAATGTGATTTTTCATTCACTAATCCATCATAGAGAATGAAATAAAGATAATAATAATGATAATATATGACATAAATGAAATAATTATGAAATTAATTACAAATTTACCATTCCTTGTAGATAATATTCATAATTTCATTTCTTTTTTTCACTCATGTAAAAGTGGTAACATCATTCGTGTACTAACAGATTACTACCTCAATAGAGAGAGGTACCTCCCTTTTAATCACCACTACACATAGATGAAATATATAAGTATATAATATGATATTTATGATTATATAATACCTATTTAATGATAAAAAACTACGTACCTCAATTTTATAATGATTAGTGAAAAATGGAAATGTTACTGATGTGTACATACGAACAACAGTCTCATTGATCGCAACATATGTCATTTTTCATATCCATAATTTATGATTGGTTTTAAATTTAAAATTGATGTAAAAAATATTATTATTAGTCCATGAATATTATTATATAGGTGAAATAACAATATAATATGTTCAATAACCCGATCTTTCATGATGGAACAAAAATGGGAAAATGAGGTAATTAATGTTGTACCTCTCGAACCCCTCGTGGTCTAATTTTCATGATCACAATCAATCTCTTATTTATATAATATTGTTTTAAGTGTTTTTGGTTGATATGAATATTTTCAGATTGACAAGAAATTGGGGCAAGAAGGCTGAAAGCAGAAGTGGACTGTTTTTCAGTCCACCGGCCAACCGGTGGCTTCACCACCGGCCGACCGATGGACCCTGGGCAGAAGGCTGAGCCACTGCCTCAGCACCGGCCAACCGGTGGCCTTAGCACCGACCAACCGGTGGCCTCAGCACCGGCTAGCCGGTGGCGCCTGGACAGAAGCCCTCCTCCATTTTACACACTCCGGCCAACTGGTGGCTCTGCACCGGTCCGCCGGTAGAGCCAGTCAAACTAGTCGTTGGGCCTTTGACCAGACTTGTCCACTTGCCTCCCAACGGCTCCGAAGGCCTCTCCAACGGCTCCGAAGCCTCCCAAAGGCCATTTGAGGGTTCCCCCTCTATAAATAAAGGACTAGGAAGCCCCGGAAACTTAACCAAGCCATACGGAAGCCAACGGACACATTTTACATCATTTGGCGAACATCCGGTGGATTCTTCCAAGGAACCCCACTTGCTCCAACACACTTCCACATCCAAGGTGCACCACCAAAGAAGCTTGGGAGCGCTCTTAATCAACTCCTTCAATCCATTGGATCCCAATACTTCTCCCATTACGGTTTTTCTTGTTTTATCTATTTTGAGCATAAATTTGGGTTTGTGCCTACAAACCCCCATTTCTCTCATCATCCTCTCTTTTGGGTATTCACACCACCTTCAAGGTGTGAATAGGTTATTCAAGCCTTCCCTTTTAAAAGGCTTGAATCCTAGGTGAGCTAGCCTTCACCTTTAAGAAGGCTAGTGGGTTCTTCCTCAACCAATTAAAAGAAAGTGGGTTCTTGCATAACCATTTAAAAGCAAGCTGTAATAGGTTCTAGACTACCTGAAAAGTCTAGTGGGTTTCTTGCTAAAACCATTAAAAAGACAGCGGTAGTAAATCTCTCAACGGTTGATTTGGGAGCGGAGACGTAGGCTTGGGTTTAAGCCGAACTCCGTTATCAATTTTGTGTCTTGCCTCTTTTATTTCCGCTGCACTTTTAACTTTGATTTTAATTTGTTAATTATTTTTTTAAAATGCAATTCACCCCCCCTCTTTCTATCACTTCCTTCTTTCTCCGCCAACAATTGGTATCAGAGGTAAATTCTGAGTAATACCCTTACCGGTTTCAAATTCAAGATCCTTTGTGATGGCTTCCACTTCTTTCGCCCCCGAAGGCTATTCTTTGGGTCGTGCTCCATTCTTTGATGGAACCGACTATAATTATTGGAAAACCCACATGACCACTTTTCTTAGGAGTGTTGGTTATCCCATTTATAAAATTGTCATGCACGATTATTCTCTTTCTTCTCCCGATGAATCCAAATGGACCCAAGTCGATATAAAAAATTTCGAGCTTGATGGAAAAGCCATGAACGCTCTACATTGCGGCCTTGATCGTAATGAGGTCAATCGAGTTTCCACATGCACTACATCACATGAAATCTGGAAACTATTGGAGGTTACCCATGAGGGGACCAACAAAGTCATGGATACTCGATTGGACATGTACCATCAAGATTTTGAGTCTTTTACCATGCATCCATCCGAATCTATAACTGAAATGTTTATACGTTTTTCTGATGTTTGAAATGGGAGAAAGTCCCTTGGTGATGATGTTTCTGCAGAAACAATGGTTAAGAAGATCCTATGGATCCTTCCAAGCTCATGGTCACCGAAGGTAACGGCAATCCAAGAAGCAAAGGACATCAAGAACATGCCGGTCGAAGAGCTCATCAGATCCCTCATGACCTATGAGATCACCAGGAGGAGGCAAGCTGAAAAGGAAGGCAAACCGATCAAAACTCCAAAGAACATCGCCTTCTGTTTCCGACGCTTTCGTCGGGGCGCGCGCGCATCCGTCCGCGGGGGAGGGGGACGCGCGGCTTTGTTTCCCCGCATTCCCTCTTTCCAAAGGCGGGCGGCATTCGTTCCTTGTTCAGGTACGTCTGCTCCTTGATCGAAACAGGATAATGGGATGTCGGTTCTTCCTCCTGTAGATTCCTCCTCAGAACTCGTCACCTAGTCCGGGTCTCCCTTATAGATTTAATACGTAGTTCGTGAAACTTTTACCAGTTTCATGTTTCCATGGACGCCGATTAATTACACTGCTTCTGTCAGGACATTCCAAAGGGTCCAGTCAGGGCAGCAACCTTCGGTCAGGGGAGTAATCACGTTTGAGGCATCAGTAGCGTGTCTGGATGCTGGGGTACCTGGCATGTCTGTCTGTTATCCTCAATCACAAGGCTTCTCGAGGGCGTGGAAGCCCGAGGCATCCCACATCGAGCGAAGGGAATTACATGTCATAGACACGTATCTGAGGTTTTCCTCAGCTTCCCATGTTCAACACAGGGTATGTTGCAAGATTAACGTCTAGCAGAGACGGTTGAGAATGAAATGGGACCATCGCAGGGGGGCGACAGCGAAGTTGGGCTTGAGCCTTGAAGAGACTTCCTACGTATCCCCGTGGCAGGGAATCAAAGTCCGCGTAGTTCAGGATGGTGCCGGTAAACCGACGTGAAGCTGGACCTTGGTCCGAAGGGAGTTGGGCTTGAACCTCTAGGAGGATTCCTACGTACCATGCCTTGACATGGATCAAAGTCCCCGTAGTTCAAATGATACAGTTTAACGTCATGCGGGAAGATAATGAACCCTGACATGAATAAACGACGGGTGGGCTTGAACCTCGTGGAGGCTTCCTACGTTCCATGCCTTGACATGGATCAAAGACCTCGTAGTTCAAGTGGTCACAACGGCTTACCGCTGGACTGGAATGAGACCCGACGTGAAAGAGCGACGGGTGGGTGTGTCGGTGAACCGACGTGAAAGTAGACCTTGGTCCACTATTGGTGGGCTTGAACCTCATAAAGGCGTCCTACGTACCATGCCTTGGCATGGATCAAAGACTTCGTAGTTCAGAAGAAAGTAGACCTTGGACCACTGACGGTGGGCTTGAACCTCGTGGAGGCTTCCTACGTACCATGCCTTAACATGGATCAAAGACTTCGTAGTTCAGAAGAAAGTAGACCTTGGTCCACTGTTGGTGGGCTTGAACCTCGTGGAGGCTTCCTACGTACCATGCCTTAACATGGATCAAAGACTTCGTAGTTCAGAAGAAAGTAGACCTTGGTCCACTGTTGGTGGGCTTGAACCTCGTGGAGGCTTCCTACGTACCATGCCTTGACATGGATCAAAGGCCTCGTAGTTCGGATGGGGATTTGTCGGCGAACCGACGTGAAAGTAGACCTTGGTCCACTAATGGTGGGCTTGAACCTCGTGGAGGCTTCCTACGTACCATGCCTTGACATGGATCAAAGACCTCGTAGTTCAGGAGGGTTTTCCAGGGTCGGTGCTCACTCTAAGCCCACGTGAGTCATGCTCGGTGTGAGAAACAAGAGGTTGCAAGGACCTGACGATCACGTCACGAAGGGTGCGTCCGTGAGAAGCGAAGAGGGGCTTACGCGTTGAGCGGCCCATGGTGTTGGGACTTACTCCAGGATGGAGGCCCATGGCGCGACAAAGCGCGGGAAAGATGGACCTTGGTCCGACAATGGGAGGTGCCTCGTTCCCTATCACGTTCCCCACTGACCTTGGTAGTGGGGGAGTACCGAGATGCACGGGTGCAATCATCCGTACCAATGGTTAGGGATTTACGCTCTGAGGCGACCCTTCCCCTGCGAACATACACCACTCCGACAAGAAGGATCTCATTCCATGTGCAGAAGAGTTCCATTCCCGTGGAGACGAGCGGTGTAATGAATGCTCGAGCTGGGGGGACCCTTCGTGAGGGAGACGAGGTTGGGTCACAGTTTAACGTCATGTGTTGAGGACGTGGTGCTTGGCAGTTTAACGTCCTACAGCTCGGACGAGGTGGGTTCACTCCACACCCCTAGGTCTTACATAACCGGTACCCTCTGGTCCTTGGGGAAGGGAAGGTACCAGTAAGGCCATGGTAAAGGGGGGTCGAGGGAGGAACCATCGAGGGGTCCACGTTAGCGTGGCTATGCGAAGAAGCAATAGCCGTTAGCGTGCCTATGCGAAGAAGCATTGGGTGAAGCAACGCTACGGGAGGTGTTGTCCATGGGACTTTGAAATCACATCGTGCAAACCTGGAGGGTCGCACGGAAAGAGGAATCGCTGAGCAGAGGAGCGTGCTTTGCGAAGTGGGATGCCTTGGCCTTAGCATGGGGCATAGGTGGGAGTGGGTGGTGCTTCGCGAAGTGGAACAATGTTCGCGGAGCACTGCCTCGCGAAGGAGGAGTGGTTCGCGAAGTAGGGTCCTGCCAAGCAATGTGCTTCGCGATGCATAGTTATCCGGCCTTGGCATAGGGATTACTAGCATGGGTTGGGTGTTTCGCGAAGCACGAGTGCTCCGCGGCTGCCTGGGATCCCTTGGGAATCCCCTTCCTTTGCGAACGCCCTTGGGCTTCGCGAAGGGCATCCCTCTCGGAAGAGGGGCTCAGAACGAAACAAATCAGAGTCGTCTCGCGAAGTAGAAATACCTCGCGGAGCTCATGATTCCCGGGGCAAAGATTGCTTCGCGATTCGGGAGAGGAGAAGCCGAAAGGTCGGATTGTCCGTCTCCGGGACTCAGGGGAAGTCAAGTATTTATAGGGAAGGGGCGCCGCGATGCAGGGCTCGCGCGCCGCCTTTGGGGCTTCGCGGCGGCTCGCGAACGTCAAACGGATTCGCGGAGGATTACCGCCTCCGGAGCTTCGCGGCGCCTCGCAAACGTCAAACCGGTTCGCGGCAGATTACCGCCTCCGGAGCTTCGCGGGGCCGCCAATGTTGGGGCGCTTCGCGGCGGGGCTCCGTGGATGGGCTCTGCGGCTGTGCTTCGCGGCTGTGCTTCGCGAGGCAGCGCGCCGGCTGTCTTTTTCGTTCCTTCCTTTCGGGCCATATTTTTTTGGCGCCAACAAATGCCCCCCCACAGACTTGGAGCCGCAGAGGGCGAAGGGTCGAAGTCTGAGGGACGATCGCCAAAAACTGTCGGTGGTTCGCGATGTGTCATCGCGAAGGGGGACCGCGATGCTCGCCGAGGCCGCGGATCCGGACGCGCCGCGATGCTTCGCGCGGGTGAGGTGCGCCGCGATGCTCCGGGGTCATCGCCTATAAATAGGGGGTCCGCCCTCTTTTGTCTTCACGTGTCTTGTCTTTTTGTGCGCTCTCGATTTGGCTAAGCTCCGCGTACTCCGCGACAGCACTCCGCGAATCGAGCTTCGCGGCGAACCGCGAGTCTCCGACTCCGCGTCCGCGCCAAGCGAACCTCTGTCTGCCTTGGCCAGACTTCGCGGCTTCGTCTCGCGACCGATATTCGCGATCCGACATCGCGGTCGAGCTTCGCGGCCGAGCTTCGTGATCCAGGGGGAAAAACTTTTCCAAGGGTCGACATTAAAGATGGCCCATCAAGAAGCTGTGCTGGGAGTACTCGCAGATGCTGCTCGCCGGGATGAGATGGCCAACCGTCCAGGCTTGGGAGAAATGGTTCGCAGCCATTCAGACCATACTTCTCTGACAGATCTGCTGTCGGAAGGTCAGAAGGATTATCCACAGTGCAAAAAGCTGCCGTTGTACGGCTTCGGGCTGAGGGATGACGTCTTCATCCCTGAGGCGGGAAGGGATGAACCAGCTTGTTGGTTCAGGTGCACACCGTGCCAACACCAATGGTTCAGGGCAGCCGATGGTCACGCGCGGGAGGATTTTACACCCGTCACCACCGATTGTCTCTACAATCATGTGAACGACATTGACGGGAGGCCACTGCAACCGGAGACGTCCCCTCCTCTCTACCGCACCATGCTGAAGGAGGCTCTGCAGGATCCGAAGAAGGGATGGTCCGATGAGTGGGACCTGCGCCAGAGCGGCAATTTTACCGACGACTGGGCCTGGGCCTACTGGGTAGGCGCCTCATGCGAGGAGTTCGAGGCTGATCTGAGGAGAGTGGGATTGTACGAGGCGGCATGGGCCTCCCAGTTCCATATTTACCAGCCAAAGCAGCTGATGCCGGAACTGCTGAGTAGATGGTCATCCAGGACCAACACTTTTCATCTGCATCACGGGGAGGTGGGCATCAGCCTGTGGGATGTCCACCAGGTTTCTGGGGTCCCGATCTTGGGGGCCATGTACGACGTGTTCCTCCCCGTCATCAGTGCGGGGGGGGGGGGATGCTGAGCAAATGCCACGGCTGGCGTCAGCGCTGATGGCGCTTGTCCCTGGAGAGGACAAGGAGGCCGTGAGGGACGTCCACTTCAAGAGGTGGTTCAAGTGTTTCCTGAACTTTCCAGAGAATCGAGAGTTCCCTCCAAGGCCTCGAACTTGTCCGAGGGAAGCCCAGCGGGGTAAGGGGCACTCGTATTGGCGGGTTTTGGAGGACAGCCAATGGAAGACTTGGGGTTTCAGCGTCAGCACCGAACAACAGCCAGTAGTTAGGCTGGTGGCGTTCATCACGGCTCTCATATGTGGGTGGATCCTACCAGTGAGAGATACAAGCATGGGGGTACGACCCAGCTCGTTCATCATGGCATCGATGCTGGCCATGGGGCAGCGGATCAACCTGGGGATCCCGATGCTCGCCAAACTATTCAGAATGCTGCGGCGCATTAGCGAGGGCAAGAAGCCGCCAAGAATATGCGGGCCCTTCCACCTCCTGTATGGGTGGATCGCGGCGCATATCAGGGGGATTTACGAGTATCCAAACCCCATTTCGCCGCCGGGATAAGACTTTCGCCCTTCCATTCTGAACGCAGTTGGGAGCTTCCCATTCAAACTGGCCGTTCCGATGGTGCTGAATAGGGTGTGGAGGGCGGACGAGTTCAACTTTCATCCCTTTCCACTGCTGACGGGAAGGCTTACTGATGACAGACGGGGAACGGAAGAGCATCGGTCTTACCTCCTGGCCTTCCGAGGTGGAGTTTTGGTGGCTCGGATAGATCGTGAGCCGATCTGTGAACCGTACTCCCCACACCGTTTTGCGAGGCAGTTCCGGTGCCTCCAGCGGCTGGCCCCGCAGGTATACTGGGAGGTGCGTCACGAGGAGCACCCATGTGTGATGAGGCAGCTGTGGCTCATGTTCACACGTGAGGATGGAAAGATGCAGATCACATTGCCTCCACCCACCGCCGCCTTCGGCTTAGTGAAGGAGTACGCCATTAGCTGGGAGGCCGCTTATCCCGGGGAGATGCTGAAGCAGCCAACGATCCGGGTTGGTGACGGTGGGCCTCCTTTATCTCGAGGTCGGGGTCGGAGGGCAGCTAGGGCCGCCCGTGGCAGCGGGGCTGCCATGGCAGAGAGACCCGCACCGGCCGAGGGTATGGCAGTAGTGGCGGATCCGGTGGTTCCGGGAGAGCAAGGTCATCCGGAGGGGCGGCCACCGAGGGGATTCCGTTGGATATCCGCTCAGGCTCCGGGGAAGCGGATGCGTCATATTGACATGGCAGAAGATGCTGTCTTTCCGGAAGCTTGGGACGTCTGGGACGTCAACCGGCAATTCCTCAGCCCATCTGAGATGTGGGCCCACCTGAATCGCCTCGGGATGAGACTGCCGGGCATAGGCCCAGTCCGGGCTGGGTTCATGGTGTCTCCGGCGGAGGCGGAGCAATACTTGAACGAGCTGGAGGATTACATCCACTCCAGTGGTTTCCCTCGCCCAATGACAGACCGGGTGAGGGTACTGTTGAATCAGACGGTCCCTCCACAGCCATCGGCTGCCGATTTGAGGGAGCGCTTCCCCTTGCCGGAGGAATCAGGGGATTCTTCTCGGGAGGATGAGGCTGGAGGGGGGGGGGACCCGCTGGAGGAGGGCGAGGTCGGAGACCGAAGCTCATAATCCGACGGCTTCGCGGAGGCCCTCGAGGTAACATTCCGAACTTCTCTTCTTACAATCTTTTTTTGAATCCCTACGGACTTCTTACCAATGTTTGGGTCATACAGGAGGAACTTGTTCGTAGGCCTCGTTCTCGCTCCTTGGCGGGTGACGATGCGGGACCTTCAGAACCCGCACCTAAGGCTGCGTCCAGTTCCGCGTCTGGTGGGACCAGGGGGTCTGAGGTGGCTCCTCTGAAATCTCCATACCTTCCAACAGTATACGGGGGGCCTCGTCTCGGAGTCCCATTAGTACCGGCCCAGGAGCAGCGCTCAGAAGTCGATCTTCGTAAGACTCCTCCACCGGTCACTTCGTTGCCACACGTGGGCCATGTCGACTAACTTTTATGTCTCTTTCTGTCATACAGTTCTCCGACTGGCGTGGGCTGCTGCAGCGAGGCTGGTTGGGATGTCTGGCGGCGTCCCTCCCAGGGGCATGCCGGTGATGGTGACGATAGTCCCTTCACCTCCTCCAGCTGCGGCGCACACCATCACTGGCGGGACCACCAGTAGGGTCATACCTGAAACCATTGAGGTGGACTCCAAGGAAGAGGATCAACCGGTCAGTCCCAGTCCTGTCGTGCCTGTGCCGGCATCAGGTGTCGTACCAGACTCAACGCCAGATGCGGATCCCGCTGAGGAATTCCTGCAGGCATATCCTGTGTACGAGCCTACCGACCGCGCGGATTGGGACGAAACAGCCTCTGATGAGGAAGACAGCAGCATAGTCCGCCGCCGGTCGTGGAAGCTGATCACGCGCTTTATCAGGGACACTCCCCAAACGCAATGGCTTGCTGAAATGGATAGGCTCCGCTCGCGGTTGCGCGAACTGTGTGCCGGGGGAGTGGATGCCCAACGCCCTCACGCGCTCATTCGAGACCTCATGGCTGAGAAGATCCGGGAGCATGATCGTGGGCTGAGCGTGGGATGGCAGCGGAGGAAGGCGACCAGCATCAGGAAGCTCCAGGAGGCTGAAGGCGAGGTCCAACAGATGCAGATCCGGGCCAACGAGCTTTCAGCCACCCTCGATGCGCAGTCTGAGCTGGTCTTACGATTGAAGGCCCAGGTGGAAAAGGCTGAAGAGCATATGGAGCAGACCTCTAGAAGGATGGCTGTCGTCCAGGCCGAGGTGGAAAGGGCCCGGTCCAGGGTTGACGGATTACGCCCCGCCGCTGCTGAAGAGGAGCGGGAGTTAAATCAGCGACAACAGGATCTGGACGCCGCAAGTCAACGGGTGGCGGAGCTGCAACGCTCTTTTGACAGAGTTAGCTCGTCCATGGGGGAAGTCAACCCCCGAGTATTGTAGCGAACCCGAAAGAAGCTTTTATTAACACTTTTGTGCTCCAACTCTTTCTTTCTCCTTTGTTTTGAGTTCCGTAGTACGCACGATTTCCACTGTTGAATTGCCTTGTTGCATCCCTGCAATGTTTGCGGGACGTTTGACGACAATTCCCTCAAACCAGTCCAGATTCCCGAAAGATGGGGAAGGCTTGATCGGAGGAGGAACTTCCAGGATAGCCGAATTACCGTTTCTCCAACGTGCTCTTACGCACGATCGGGGCAACACCAGGGGCGCTGAAACCGGTTCAAACAGGTGAAAATGGGAAGTGTGAATCACGATGCCCAAATTCGGAACACTGTGGGGATGGCGTGACAATAAAGGACAACCGCTAACAGTGGCGGACAAACGGTATCCTTACTGCGTTAGCCTGAAACGGGGACAACAAATGAGGGTCGACCGTTGACCATGTTCGAAACACGGGACCATGTCAAAAATGTTGTCGATCAATCATTCAGGGCGTTGGCCCAGGACAGTTGGTGGACCATAGGTCAGACATCCATACTGTTGGGGGGTCCTTCCAGACATGAAAGAGGACGAGAGTCCGAATAAGGGACACGCAAAGCGTGGAACATGGAGTGGTGGCTTGTTCAAACAGAATCCAACACCTCGGTAGTTGCACCACCGCGGAGGGAGTACGCCAGATGGGCGCATCGACCTGATCACAGATCATTCCTTCTTGGGACAGGGCCTCTCTGGCGAGGGGATCTATCGCTTCCCAATGGGATCTTGGGGCATCCTGAACTTGTTCAGGGTAAAATTGTAGCTACATAGTTCTCCCCGAGGGGTCAGGCCAGAGGGCTGGAAATGGGGAGGAACAGGATTTTGTGATTCCTGGGGCTGAACCCTAGGCGAAATGCCTGGGCGTCTCTACGTATCCCACGTGATGATGGGAATCAAGCCGCACGTAGTTCTGGAAGCGCAGTTTAACGTCGTACTGGACGAGGGGCAGCCTAACCGTGTTGGTACACATCCGGCCAAAACTACTAAGCCCACGTGAGTCGTGCTCGGTGTGGGAAACAAGTAGTAGTGGTGGGAATTTCCCGACGCAGAGAGGGGCAGGTTGGGGAAAAGGGATGCTCGGTGACTACCGGCCCAATGACACTAACACGATCATTCAGCGCATCTAGATGCGCGAAGGGAAAGAGCCGAGTATGGTGGAGTTCCACTTGAACATGAGGGAGTGGAAATGTGTGAATCATGACGCTCGAGATTCGGATCACGATGGTGACGGCGTGGCGATGGAGGACTACTGCTGACCATATTCGCAACACAGCATCCTATCGCATTAGCCTGAAATGGGGACAAACAAATGAGGGTCGACCGTTGACCATGTTCGAAACACGGGACCGTGTCAAAAATGTTGTCGAATATCCGCAGGGACGTTGGCCCGAAACGATTGTAGGGCCCTTAGGTCCAGCATTCATGGAGAGCCCTTAAGCTTAGTATCCACGTCGTCCGAGGGTCCTTTTGGATGTGGAAGAGGATGAGGATCCAAATAGTGAGCTCACGAAGCTTGGTCATGGGATGAGGGGAATGTCCCCGTGAAAATCCCATGCTTCGGGCTTTTTTTCAAAACACATCTGAATACGTCAACGAAACGTATTAGAGAGAGGGAGCAGATTCCTTTCCCTTGGGGAAATCATAGTTTATGGTCATAGAATTCGGACCATGGATTGGAAAAAGGGATCAGGGGACGCATGACATCACAACCTGACGTGAATGAGCTCGAGTCGAGGGACCGAACACCAGGGTTAGGCTGGACCCGCGGGGAAGTACCCGGGCGCTCCTACGTATCTCATGAGGATGAGAATCAAGCCATACGTAGTTCTCGAAGGTGGCAGGGTAAGGTACCAGTGCCAGGGGAAAGGGGAAGTGCGGACGTGGCCCTTGCACTAAAAGAAGCGGAATTTGATGTATCTTGTTTGTTCTTTGAGGTGAATGGTTTTTTTTGTGAAGCGACAGGCCTAGAACTGTAGGTCATGATGTCGCCACAAGAATCAAGCCATGATGGGCGTTGACAAATGGCATGGCGCGTGGCCAGTACCCAACGTGATGTCCTCTACACCGAGGTCACCACAATGCAGTGCCGTTTTTCGTCGTGCGGCCAGGACGATAATGTCAAAGTTTAGGGTCGTATGATAGGACCGAGCATGAATTTTATCGTCATGCAGCACAGACGTAGCAGAGACGATGCTAGGCGGGAAATGCGCGCAGTGTTTAAAACACATTTGACAGAGACATGATCCCACATCAAATTGTATGCCATCCGGAGGTAAAACAGGGAGAGAGACTGGCTTCCTGAATGGGTTGTACCCGGAGACAGGGCGTCTGGGCGGTCCTACGTATCCCATGAGGATGGGAATCAAGTTAAACGTAGTCCCGAATGGATCTTAGTTTATGGTCTTAGAGCTTGGACCATGGGAGCCCCAAAGGGCGCCAGATTGCAACTTTACCCCCCTAGCATGCAAATGTGCACTGAGGGATAATGCCAAAAGTGTCGAGATTCCACCTGGACATGATGGGGTGGACAGTGATGTGAATCATGCAACCAACATTCAAGGACTGAAGCAGCAGGCGTGACGACAAAGGATTACTGCTGACCATATTCGCAACACAGCATCCTGTCGCGTTAGCCTGAAATGAGGACTAATCAAAACGAGCATCGACCGCTGACCACATTCGCAACGCGGGATTTTATCGATTTGTCGTCCGTAACCCTGGAGGGCATTGGCCCGTATCGGTAGGAGAGCCCTTGGGCGTAGTATCCAGGCCGTTCTTGGGGGTCCCTTCGGGTGTGAAAGATGATGGAAGTCCGAATAGAGGGGAACACGAAGCTTGACAAGTGGAAGGAACTTGACCAAGTTGAATCTGACACTCTTGGTCCTAGACCAGAGTACTCTCAATACATGGGTGAACCACTAAAGGGAGCCAAGGGACTCAACCTTGAGGGTGATCGAGAGATGGCAGATTCCCAGGGGAAGGGGGGCATGATGCCCTCAACCTTGTATCATACCTACGCACCCCCCGCTGGAGAGGGATGGACCAAGTGGCCTAGGTGACCGGGAAATCAGGAGATCTCCCCGAGGTGGGGCTGGACCCGAATCTTAGAAATTCAGGTGGTCCTACATATCCCATTAGGATGGGAATCAAGCCACATGTAGTTCTGAAAGGGTGCCTTTTAATGTCATGCAGGACATGGGATAGGAGGACTGAACCTCAGAATGGGGGCGTGCGTGGTGCAGCTATTGCGTACCCGACATGAATGAGGACGTAATCCTACACTGCGCCACGCAGTCCTGTGATCGGGGTCCTGAAGGCAGGATTAGAGAGGTAAATTCGCTGAACTCAAGCCGGGTCCAAAGACAAGGGGTCTTGAACGTAGTTCCATATGAGAGTCTTAGTTTATGGTCTTAGAGCTCGGACCGTGGATGGTGACAACTCCCAAGTAAGCACAGATGTCAGCCCAATCCCTAAGCCCACGTGAGATAAACTCGGTGTGGGAAACAAGGGGGGGACCCTCATTGCAACACTTGGGGCATCCATTAAAGGGGAGTCAGCAGAAAATTCTGAAGGACACCTTTGATGTAGCTTGTTCCTCAAATGCGCAGACGTGCACGGAGGAAAAGTACCATGAATCCCGAGACTCCACTTGGACACGATGAAGTGACGAAGGGTGTGAATTGTGTACCCGGCATTTGGGCTTAACGGGTTGGCGTGGAGACAGAGGAAAACTGTTATCCATGAAGGAAACAAAGCGTCTGTATCGCGTTATCCTGAGGTGGGAACAACAAACGAGCATCGACCGCTGACCATATTCGCAACGCGAGATTTTATCGATTTGTCGTCTGAAACCCTAGGGGGCGTTGGCCCGTATCGGTAGGAGAGCCCTTGGGCTTTGTATCCAGGCCGTTCTTGGGAGTCCCTCCGGGTGTGAAAGATGGTGAAAGCCCTGATGCGGGGATACGCAAAGCCTGGAAAGCGGGTGCAGACGTATCCGATTAAAGCTTGGCATTCCAGGTAATGAACTAGAGTACTCTTAAGCACATTGGAGAACCGCCGAAAAAGAGGGATCGACGAAACAAATCAGCATGGGGTGGGAGCATGGCGTGGTCATCACGAGATCGTCGTGAATGAGGACATAATCCCACACCGCACCATATGATCCCCTCATGGAGGAAGGATAGGCCAGGGGGCCAAGATGGGATGAGGATTCCCGAGGAATGGGGCTGGACCCGGATCTTGGACATCCAGGTGGTCCTACGTATCCCATCAGGATGGGAATCAAGCCACACGTAGTTCTTGAAGGCCATGCAGTTTAGCGTCATGCGGTGAGGACGTGGGGGGTAGAAGAACGGGAGTGGGCGCATGGTGCGACCTTTACAATCTTTGCGTGAGTGGGGTTGCATGAGTGGGGCCAAGAAAGCCGACGCCCTGCTACACAAAGATCCTCCAAGGAGACCATTCCCAGAGGGAATAGTGGAAGAGAGAAGCTTGGGGCTGGGCTCGAGACAAGGCGTCCGAGCGTTCCTACGTATCCCATGAAGATGGGAATCAAGCCGTACGTAGTTCTTGACATGCAGTTTAACGTCATGCGGGACAAGGGGCATCTCGTTCGGGGATGTGTGCGGCATGGTACATGATCCCAACGTGAGAACGTAGTCCTACACTGTACCGTACGACCCCGTAAGAGGGTAAGTCGGAGAGAAACGAGGGGGGCCTGGGGCCAGACCTCGGTGGAGACGGGGCCAGGGGCCCAAAGAGGCCGAGGGGCCTGAGGCTGGGCCTCGGTCAGGAAGAACTGGCTGACTTGCAGTTTAACGTCTTGCAGTGAGGACGGAGATACAGTTTAAGGTCATGCGGGACCAAGTCGCAGTTTAGGGTCGTGCAGGACTAATGCAGTTTAATGTCGTGCAGGACCCTCTCGCAGTTTAGGGTCATGCAGGACCAATGCAGTTTAATGTCGTGCAGGACCCTCTCGCAGTTTAGGGTCATGCAGGACCAATGCAGTTTAATGTCGTGCATGACCCTCTCGTAGTTTAGGGTCATGCAGGACCAATGCAGTTTAATGTCGTGCAGGACTCTCTCGCAGTTTAGGGTCATGCAGGACCAATGCAGTTTAATGTCGTGCAGGACCCTCTCGCAGTTTAGGGTCATGCAGGACCAATGCAGTTTAATGTCATGCAGGACCCTCTCGCAGTTTAGGGTCATGCAGGACTAATGCAGTTTAATGTCGTGTAGGACCCTCTCGCAGTTTAGGGTCATGCAGGACCAATGCAGTTTAATGTCGTGCAGGACCCTCTCGCAGTTTAGGGTCATGCAGGACCAATTATGCCCTAGGAAAAGTATCGCTTGAGGAATCTGGCATTGGTGGGAGGGGTTACATGCTCTCCATCTGTGGTCACCAAGGAATACGCTCCATTGGGGTAAACCTTATGGATGATATAAGGCCCTTCCCATTTGGGTTCTAACTTGGGCGGTTTCCTTCCGGGAATCATTGGCGCTCGCAGGGCCAGCACCAGGTCACCCTGTAGAAAAGAGCGGAGATGGACCTTCTTGTCAAAAGCTCTTGCCATCTTGTCCTGATGCCTTTCCAGATTGTGCAGGGCATGAAGCCGGTTCTCGTCCAGTGCCTCTAACTCAGCTAGACGGATCTCGGCTACCTCATCTGATGTCTGGTGATCATAAACTGTCGTGCGTAGCGACGGTAGCTGGATCTCAATGGGTAGGACGGCCTCAGCTCCATACACCAGGGAATATGGGGTCACCTGGGTAGAGTTGCGAGTCGTCGTCCGGTAAGCCCAAAGGGCGTTGGGGAGCTTGTCCGGCCAACTCTTCTTGTTCTGACCAACCATCTTCTGCAGAATGTTAGAGAGGGTCTTGTTGAATGCCTCGATCTGTCCATTCGCCTGTGCGTGGTAGCGGGAGGTATGGTTTGACCGGATGTCGTACTTAGCGTACAATTTCTTCAATTCAGCTGCTCGGATGTTGGTACCGTTGTCAGTGAGGACGGCGTGAGGGACCCCAAACCGGTGGATGATGTTGGAGCTCACAAAGTCAACGACGGAACGGGCCTTGACCTCTTTGAGCGGAACTGCTTCTGGCCACTTGGAGAAGAAGTCTGTAGCAGTCAGGATGAACCTACACTGGCGGGCCGTTGCCGGCAGATACGGTCCCACTACATCGAGTCCCCATACCGCGAATGGCCAAGAGTACTTGGTGGGGTGGAGGGGTTCTGGCGGCCGATGCAAGAAGTTGGCGTGCACTTGGCACGCGTGGCATCTCTTGGCGTATCCAATACAATCGTGGATCATGGAGGGCCAGAAGTACCCTAGCCTCCGGATTTGATGGGACAGCTTCGGCCCAGCTTGATGGGCGCCACAGGAACCGGCGTGAACCTCTTGCATAACTTGAGGTATCTCTACTCCTTGGATGCAACAGAGGAGGACACAATCAAAACTCCGTTTATAGAGGGTCTGCTCAAGACTGGGGCCGCTCTGGAGGGTAAATTGAAGTGCGCGGCGTCGGATTCGCTTGCGCTCGGCCCGGTTGTCCGGGAGCTGGCCATTTTGGAGATAATCGACAAAAGGTGCTCTCCAATCGGGGGTCGTTTCAACCACTGCGTCTGACGAACCCGGGACTCCCGATACGGAGGGTCTGGTGGTGAGATGACTTACCCGTAGGCTATCACGGACCTCTTGGGTGACGGGAGCAATGACTCTACGGTGGGCCACGTGTATGACCAAATCATCTTGCTCGGGTTCTGCGAGCGATGCGGCTAAGCTAGCTAGGGCGTCCGCTCGGCCGTTCTGCGCCCGCGGGACACGGGTAACCTCTGACCGAGAAGAGAACTGGGCCATTAGGAGGAGGGTGTATTCCAGCAACGGTGCAAGCTCTGGCTTCCTGCCTACGTAGTCGCCATTAACCTGTTTGATTACCAGCTCAGAATCTCCCTTCACATGTAGATGGGGTACATGGATCTCAAGGGCCAACTCGAGGCCGGTGATGAGAGCTTGGTACTCTGCCTCGTTTTTCGTACAACCTTCTGACAACAGGAAGGAGTACGGTAGGATGGCTTGCGTCGGGGTAATGAAAACAATACCCAGACCCACTCTGTTGAGCTTGGGGTCGTTGAGCCTTCTACCAGTGGGGCTCCGGGAGGCGCCGTCGAAATGCATTTGCCAACACGGGACAGCGTGATCGACCGAGAGGATCGTCTCGTCGGGGAAATCCAGGTCCAGGGATTGATCCGCGGAGGTTGGATGGGCAGCTAAAAATTCTGCCAACACCTGTCCCTTAACGGCCTTCTGAGGCACAAACCTGATGTCAAACTGCTGGAGAATCACCGCCCACCGTGCTAGTCGGCCAGTCAGCATGGGGCGGTTCAGGATGTACTTCAGCGGATCCACCCGAGAGATCAATTGCACCTCGTGGTGTTGCAGGTAGTGTCGCAACTTCTGCACGGCAAAGACGAGCACAAGGCAGCTCTTTTCGATAAGGGAATATCTGACCTCCGTATCGAGAAGCATGCGACTGAGATAGTAGAGACTATTCTCAGTGCCCTCGTTATTCTTCTGGGCGAGCAGCGCGCCGAGGGATCTCTCCAGGGCGGTCACGTAAAGAACCAGCGGCTTTCCAGAGACGGGTGGCATCAAGACCAGAGGTTGGAGCAGATACTGCTTGATTTCCTCTAAGGCGATCCGACACTCCTCATCCCATTCGTAGGCAGCGCCTTTCTTCATGAGCCGAGAAAAGGGCTTACACTTGCCGGCCAGGTTCGCAATGAATCGGCGTATATAGGCTAAGTGGCCTTGCAGGCCTCGAAGCTCCTGAATGTTGCTCGGGGGAGGCATTTGGCTGATGGCCTTGATCTTCTCCGGGTCGATCTTGATACCTCGGTATCTGACAACAAAGCCCAGAAACTTCCCGGAGGTGACTCCGAAGGCACACTTCAGTGGGTTCATCTTCAGGTGACGGGAACGGAGGAAACCGAACACTTTCTCAAGGTCTTTGAGATGGTCCTGGGGCTGATATGATTTGACTACAAGGTCATCCACGTAGCACTCCACCAATGTCCCGAGGATCGGTTTGAATATGCGATGCATGGCTCTCTGATAAGTGGCACCTGCGTTTTTCAAACCGAATGGAATTACCCGGTAGCAAAAGGTACCCTGGGGAGCCCTGAAGGCAGTGGACTCCTCATCTTCGGGGGCCATCCGGATCTGGTTGTACCCGGAATACCCATCCATGAAAGAGAGGGCTTGGAACCCGGCCGTGGCGTCAATCAACATCTCCGTCACCGGGAGTGGGAATTCATCCTTTGGGCAGTGGCGATTGAGATCGCGGAAGTCGATGCAGACTCTAATCTGCCCATTCTTCTTCCTGACTGGCACAATGTTGGCGAGCCATTTGGGGTACTGGACCTCTTTGACGAAGTTGGCCTTGATTAGCTTATCAACTTCGACGTCAACCATAGCGCCATGGGAAGGGTGCATTTTCCTGGGAGGCTGCTTAAACCCACGACGTTTTACTGGGAGGCCTAGATGGTGGATGGCCACTTGGGGATCCAGCCCTGGCATCTCATCGTAACTCCAGGCAAACACATCGTGGTGCTGTTTGAGGAAGTCTACATACTGCTGCCGCTCCTCGAGGGACATGGCCGCACTGATTAATGTGGGTCTTGGATCTGCCTCGCTACCAAGGTTCACCTGTACCAGCTCATCGACCGTGGTAGAGACGCCTTCTTCAAAGGCTGGGGGGGCATCCTCCAAGTCTTCCTCCCCAGCCGTGGGGGGATTTCGTCGTGGAGACCATAGCAATGAATGCACTTGACCCTATCCCATCCGGCCTTCAGCCTAAGGGGCCACGCTTGATGATATCAAAGCAGTGGTGACGTGTCGGCCAGAGTCGGTTGATTCCATCCCGGCGAAATAGACACGTATGGCGCACCGCCGTTGTCATGAGCTTGACATCCCGGTACCGTACAGGGGTAGGAGACTCCGGGATGACCCGATCCTGGTTGATGTAGGAGTACGAGGTGATCTTCCGCCGTCGCTTGGACGCGGGAACATGCCTTCCTTGCGTACCCGAAACAACGAAACATTGTCCCATGTCGGGGGTCGTGGCCTCCAACCGGTGGATCGGGAGGATTTAGGCGTCGTCCATGCTCGCCCCGGGATCACTTGTGATTGGGGCGGGCTCATCCTCGCTGACCAGGATCTGCTTGTCCTTACTTTTGTAATAACCTGCATCCAGATAGCGGGCCTCACAAGAAGCGAAAGGGGACGCGTCTCCTTGGAGCACGCCTACTCGACCGTTGAGCGAGTACTTAAGGCACTGGTGATACGACGAGGGAACCGCTGCATGCAGATGGAGCCATGGCCTGCCCATCAACGCGTTGTAGGTGGTGTCCTGAGAAACAACCATGAACTTGGTGCTGGCAATTAAGCCACCGAACTGGGTCTTCAGACGGATCTTGCCGACCAGGGTTTGCTCTGTCCTGTCGTACCCCTGAATCCTGAGGTCAGAGGGAGTCAAATCACCTTCGGACAAACCCAGCTTTCGCAGCGTCCGGGTCGGAATTAGATTGATTCCAGAACCCGTGTCAACGAGGCAGTGACGGACTTACACACCGTTAAAGTGGCCAGTGATATACAGTGGGCGAATGTGCCCCTGTATAGGAGGGTCTTCATCTTCACCAGAGAACGAGATAACCGCCTGACATTCGGCGTTTTCAATCGTCTCGGTATGGAAGGCCTCCGCGTCTGCCACTTCCGTCTCGAACTGGAGGGGGCTCCTTAGGGCCTCGGCAAGTGCCTCGCGCATCTCGGATGACAAGCGCAGGGCCTCAAGGATGGAAACCCTCTCCGGAATGTCGGCTAGGTGCTTTAGGACATCATACTTGCGTGCCAAACGCGAACCTCTGCTTACAGGGGGTTTTTCGGCATTTGGAGGCATAGCGGGTCCTGCTGGTTGAACTGGCGGTCGGCTAGCACTGGGTACATCCTGCTGCCTGCTAGTAGAAGCCTGGAGAGTAGTCGTCGGGCTAAGATCGAACAGCGGGGGCTGGCCCGTCGCCGGGCGAGACTGGCTGTTATACGAACGAGGCGGCTCTCCCTGATCCAGCAACACGAACGGCGGTGGAGGTAGAGCCAAGGGTGCTGGATGGGTCTGCGCGTGCTGAGATCTGCGCTGAGCCTGCTTCCTGGTCTCGGTAGCATGCACGGCTTGGTCACAAGTGCCTGCTGACATACCTCGGTGACCGGCGCGATTGCGATTCCACTGACGTTGACGTCGGCTAGAAACGTTGGGGCGGTCTGCCTGGGGTTCCCCCTCGTCGGGGGTCATATAGGGCTTTACCAGCTCCACGGTGTTAACCGAAGCGTACCCTTGACTGTCACTCGAAGAGTCATCCACCGCTGGGCGGATTCTGGGGGGAATTCCCATTTCGGGAGGCATAAAGTCGCCGAGAGTGCGGGATGACGACGGCACTGGCGGTGCACGTTGCTTCTTCTTGCGTCGCCGCTGCTTGCCTTTTTGGGCAGAGGTCGACTGTGAAGACGATGTTGAGGTGCCAACTACTTCTTCTGAAGGTTCCGACTGCTTCAGGCGTGCCCGAATGATACCCTGGGCACGGACGACAGTTTTTCGAGCCATCCAATTGTCGTATTTCTGGGACCCGCGGCTAGGGACCTGCTGCCACTCACCCTCGCTGTCACTGCCGATTTCCGATCCCGCGAAGATGCCTGCCACCTGCGCTGGCGCTGGGCCCAACTTGACTATGTTGTTGTTGACCTGGTCCTGAAGCCAGTCTTTAAACACATAGCATCGCTTGAGGGTGTGCCCCAGGATCCGATGATAAGGGCAGTAGTTGGGGTGATCAGTGAGATGCGCCTCTGCCGGCCTCCTGCACTCAGGCAGACGCACGATCCCTTGCTCTAGAGCACTTCGGATGTAACCAGGGACCTTATTTTCGTTAAACGAATAGGTATGGTACTTTCTTTCCGGGTAAGGAGCCCAGGGGACCGGGTCCTGTCGAGGGACCGGAGGGGCCTGCCAAGGGGGCGGCGCCTGGTTGTCTCGCCTAGGTGGCGGTGGCGCGTTGCGCGGGGGAACCTGTCGGTTCTGAGGCGGTCGCTGCTGGGCAGGAGCCTGTGCTTGAGGTGGAGGACCTCTGCGGGGTTGTGGGGGTGGTGCCACCGGTAACAATTCCAGCTGCCTCGGGGCTTCTATTTGAGCCACTGCGGCGGGTTCAGCCCTGGCGGCCCTCCTGGCTGGGATCATAGGGGGCAGCAAACGTGCTTGACTAGCCTGTTGCAGGGCCTCCTCAAGGCGCTGGGCCTTATCCGAGAAATCTCTGAACCCCCCAGGGTAGTTCTGGGTAATCAAGGAGGGTACCAGCTCTGTCTTTACGTTCCCCACACACATCGTCAGTAATTGCTCCTAAGTCAGCGGCATATAGAGAGAATACGTAAGTCCTTTCCAACGGGCGATGAAGTCTGCAACCCGCTCATCAGGCCTCTGTTTGCACTTAAAGAGGTCCGCGATGCTGGTCTTCCACGTGGTGGAGCTGAACTGGTACAAGAACTGCCGGCGAAGATCCTCCCAACCGGTCACTGATCCGATGGGGAGCTGGCTGTACCAGACGAATGTCGGACCTTCCAACGTCTGTACAAAACATCGGAGCTTAGCGGCTTCTTGCTGAGCCGGGGTCCCCAGCATGGGGCCACACCTGGAAGAGAAATGAGCCAAGTGCTGGGGTGGGTCCCCTGTCCCGTTAAAAGGCGAGAAAGTGGGGTTCCCAAAACCCGGAGGCGCGGGCATATCATCCACCCATGCGAGATAAGGCTTGCCATATGGTGGGACCGCCACCTGCCGTGTCTCCAACGCCTCGAGGCGGGCTGTGAGTGCCGCAATAAGGTCCTCTGGGTGGGGGTCCCTGTCTTGACGGGGGTCCCTAACCACAAGCGCATTGCCAGGTTCTTCAACACGGTAGACGACTTCTGCTACTCGCGGGTTGACTGGTTGGACGACCTGTTGGGCGACTGGGGGAACCCGGATTGGGTTCTTCAGATTGCCCCGTCGCTCAGGGGGGGGGGGGGGGTTGGCGAGACGTATCGCGCCCTCTTGCCTTACGTTCTGGCTTCCGCCCTGTCCGCGGCAGTAGCATGATCAGGGTTGCCCGGAGGCATCTCACCGGGGGGAAATTGTTCCTGCCCCTGCTGTCCCGGCCTGGGATTACCATAGTCGGGTCGTCGCTCTGCGGCGCCTTCAGCCAAGAGTTCGTCGACCAGCCTCTTCTGCTCAGCAAGCTGCTGGCGCAACGTGGCCTTCTCAGGGTCTTCGTCCGTTTTCTGCACAGAGGCGGACGGGTCGGAGTGCTTGACTATTCCGACATGCTCCTTACCCTTGCCAGTGCTTCGACCGAGTGCCAGTGACTCGGTGGGTACGGGGAGGCCTAGCAGGTTCCTTTGCTGAAGGGTGACTCTCCCTGATGGGTCGAGTAGTGGCGGCACGCCCTCCGATGGTAAGTCCCCATCAAGGAACTCAAGCTCATCTTCCTTATCCACAACTTCGGCCATGTGGACTGTGACCCCTCTCGAGGGCATATCATCAATGTCGCATAGCGAATCGGGCTGTCGTCGGATAGGGTCGAAGAGGAGAGTGGCATAGCGTCCCCAACCACGGACTTGCACATGGGGGGTGGCTTCCCTGACGATCTTGCGGAGTGCCTTGAAACTCTGGACACATTTTCGTTGGAGGGCACTCTGGTGACCGGGCGACTCGGGGTGCTGGGCCGCAAGGAGCGCCGCTGCATCAATTAGGCGGCACTGTTTGCCAATCTCCTCGAAGTGCTCTCGACTCCTGGGATACACTACCCGTTCCCAACGGAGGCAGAAGAGCGTCGCCCACAGGGTCCGACAAAAGCATCCCACTTCTTCAGGGGTAAGCGACTCGGGTATGTGAAAATTTAGCGCCGCCGTGGGCCAGAACTTCTCTGGGAAGTAGTCCGCTGCAAGAATACTCTAGAAGCTCCTGGGTTCGTCCTCGGGGTTCGGCCCTACATTTCCCCACTCATCAACCGGAGGTGGCTGAGGGACCGGTAGCGGTACCGAGGCGGACCTCTGGGATAGCAAACTCGGCGGTGGAGAATACGGCGAGCGAGCAGACTGGCCACCGTACTCTGGGCCCTCCTCTGAAGAGCGAGGTGACCTGACCACAATGTCACGGTAGGACGGGCTAACAACCACTGCTTCGGGTACGGGAATTTCCGTTACCGGTGTCCGGTCATGTCGTGGCTCTACCACCGTTGACCCCCAAAACAGCTCCTCGTGATCCCAAGTAGAGGTAGAGGGCGCTTCGGGTGACGGTGGCGGTGACTGCGCGGTCAAAACCTGCGGAATTCCCAGGATTTCTTCCTCCTGGATGTACCTGCGGACAGAGACGGGAATCCGGCGGACCTCAAATTCCGG
Source organism: Viscum album (assembly GCA_963277665.1). Lineage (NCBI taxonomy): Eukaryota > Viridiplantae > Streptophyta > Magnoliopsida > Santalales > Viscaceae > Viscum > Viscum album. The sequence continues at coordinate 1,142,271,471 of OY728166.1, forward strand.
GAGAACGAGGCTGACGCGTCTGGATCCTGCCCCAGTCCTTGATACGGAGGAGCTGGGAGAAGGTTCCATCGCTGAATCGAATTCCACTTCCGAATCGGAGAAGCGGGCATGCTTGATCCCCCCCTGGGCCTTCCCAGGATTCTTCTTGTGGCGGCGACGACCTGCTCTTCTGCCCCTGGGTGGCTCTTCGGGACAGGGTTGACCCCTATCAGGCAGCCTTGGGGCGGCACTAGCTCCGTGGCGGAGAGGGCCCCCACTTGAGACAGCCGGGGTGCCGGGGGCACCAGGGCAAATATCAAAGGGTACATGGGGAGGACCTCCATGGTCGATGCGAGTGGATCGAGGCTGACCTTCACTCCTTGAGTTGCTGGGGCGAGAAGGACCTTCGCCAGTCGCAGAGAGGACGTAGGGGGGCCCCCACGTCGAAGGACTGGATGGACGGTGCCTTCAGAAGGATGGACCTCATACCCTGTACAGCGGGCGCGGGAAATGTTTCCGCGCTGAGCATCACTGCCCCGGGGTAGGTCTTCCTGCAGGATGGGGGCAGCACGAGGCATGCCTCCACGACGAACCTCGGAGCGGGGAAGGCCCACGCTCTTTGAGGTAGTGGTACGGGGAGGACCTCCGTACGGGGTGGCATCACCGCGGGTTAGCTCGCGACGATTATCACTGGGGCCTGCAACACGGAGAGTCAACCCGGCCTGCCCATGGGGCGGCTGGGGTCTCAATCTTCGTTGGGCGAAGGGGTGCCCCTGCTCAATGTAGGCGGGGGCTTCATAATGTACGTCGGCGGTGGCTCGGGCCACTATAGCTGTCGATGTGGACGCGGCTAGGCGAGCGTCCTCAGCCCGGGCCCGGCGCTGACGTCGGGTCAGGCGGGCCGGTGCAGGTGGTGCAGGGACATTGTCTGCCTGTCCTTCCTGCGGGGCTGGACGGCGGCGCTGACGTGGCCGGACAGGAGCTCTCGCCAGGGGGTCCTGGGTCGGGGCCCTGAGCGGGCTGAGCCGGACCGCGCCTGCCTCTTCGGCGTAAGGCGAAGAGTCGTCAAGGCGTTCTGGGGATAGGCTCCCGAAACGGTTGAATGTCGAGATGGGGAGCGGGGGCTCCCTGCGCGGCCTGTAAGGGCGGCGTTGACGGCGGGGCCTCGAAGCCTCCAGGTCCAAACGGGCCATATCCCTGGTCGGGATGACCCCTTGTTCCTCATACCTGCGCACGAGGCTGTTGATCACCCTTCGTTGGATGACCTCTGATGGGGAAAGGGGACGTGGACGTCCCGCATCCCGTGACGTGGCAGCCGTCGTGGCGGTAGTGGCGCCATGTGGAGTGGCCGTAGTGGTGTTGCCCCTGCCCCTGCGCGGGCGAGGAGCGGATGGTGACCGCATCTCTGAAATAGCAACCTGGTTCCTGGAAAACGAAGGGATCAACTCATCAGTACTGAGAGGAAAAGGATTGACAGCCAGTGCCCCAGCGTTCTTCCATCCTCCATGTCTGTGAGAAGGATCCACGCCAACACGCTGCGGAGCGGAGCGCCCCACGTTCTACTACCCCGACTTCTGGTGACTTCCACGACAGGCCCGCCATTTACTTGGCGGGACCAGGCAACGGATATCTGAATCCGGTGACACGTCAATCTACTGGTGTCTCGAACGCTACTAATCTCCATGCTGAGGAGAAGAAATTCACGTCGGGTTCACCATTTCTGTTTCTGACGCTTTCGCCGGGGCGCGCGGGCATCCGTCCACGGGGGAGGGGGACGCGCGGCTTTTTTGCCCCGCATTCCCTCTTTCCAAAGGCGGGCGGCATTCGTTCCTTGTTCAGGTACGTATGCTCCTTGATCGAAACGGGATGATGGGATGTCGGTTCTTCCTCCTGTGGATTCCTCCTCAGAACTCGTCACCTAGTCTGGGTCTCCCTTATAGATTTAATACATAGTTCGTGAAACTCTTCCCAGTGTCATGTTTCCATGGACGCCGGTTAATTACACTGCTTCTGTCAGGACATTCCAAAGGGTCCAGTCAGGGCAGCAACCTTCGGTTAGGGGAGTAATCACGTTTGAGGCTTCAGTATCGTGTCTGGATACTGGGGTACCTGGCATGTCTGTCCGTTATCCTCAATCACAAGGCTTCTCGAGGGCGTGGAAGCCCGAGGCATCCCACATCGAGCGCAGGGAATTACATGTCATAGACACGTATCTGAGGTTTTCCTCAGCTTCCCATGTTCAACACAGGGTATGTTGCATGATTAACGTCTAGTAGAGACGGTTGAGAATGAAATGGGACCATCGTAGGGGGGCGACAGCGAAGTTGGGCTTGAGCCTTGAAGAGACTTCCTACGTATCCCCGTGGCAGGGAATCAAAGTCCGCGTAGTTCAGGATGGTGCCGGTAAACCGACGTGAAGCTGGACCTTGGTCCGAAGGGAGTTGGGCTTGAACCTCTAGGAGGATTCCTACGTACCATGCCTTGACATGGATCAAAGTCCCCGTAGTTCAAATGATATAGTTTAACGTCATGCGGGACGATAATGAACCCTGACGTGAATAAACGACGGGTGGGCTTGAACCTCGTGGAGGCTTCCTACGTTCCATGCCTTGACATGGATCAAAGACCTCGTAGTTCAAGTGGTCACAACGGCTTACCGCTGGACTGGAATGAGACCCGACGTGAAAGAGCGACGGGTGGGTGTGTCGGTGAACCGACGTGAAAGTAGACCTTGGTCCACTATTGGTGGGATTGAACCTCATAAAGGCGTCCTACGTACCATGCCTTGGCATGCATCAAAGCCTTCGTAGTTCAGAAGAAAGTAGACCTTGGTCCATTGATGGTGGGCTTGAACCTCGTGGAGGCTTCCTACGTACCATGCCTTAACATGGATCAAAGACTTCGTAGTTCAGAAGAAAGTAGACCTTGGTCCACTGTTGGTGGGCTTGAACCTCGTGGAGGCTTCCTACGTACCATGCCTTAACATGGATCAAAGACTTCGTAGTTCAGAAGAAAGTAGACCTTGGTCCACTGTTGGTGGGCTTGAACCTCGTGGAGGCTTCCTACGTACCATGCCTTGACATGGATCAAAGGCCTCGTAGTTCGGATGGGGATTTGTCGGCGAACCGACGTGAAAGTAGACCTTGGTCCACTAATGGTGGGCTTGAACCTCGTGGAGGCTTCCTACGTACCATTCCTTGACATGGATCAAAGACCTCATAGTTCAGGAGGGTTTGCCAGGGTCGGTGCTCACTCTAAGCCCACGTGAGTCATGCTCGGTGTGAGAAACAAGAGGTTGCAAGGACCTGACGATCACGTCGCGAAGGGTGCGTCCGTGAGAAGCGAATAGGGGCTTACGCGTTGAGCGGCCCATGGTGTTGGGACTTACTCCAGGATGGAGGCCCATGGCGCGACGAAGCGCGGGAAAGATGGACCTTGGTCCGACAATGGGAGGTGCCTCGTTCCCTATCACGTTCCCCACTGACCTTGGTAGTGGGGGAGTACCGAGATGCACGGGTGCAATCCTCTGTACCAAAGGTTAGGGATTTACGCTCTGAGGCGACCCTTCCCCTGCGAACATACACCACTCCGACAAGGAGGATCTCATTCCATGTGCGGAAGAGTTCCATTCCCGTGGAGACGAGCGGTGTAATGAATGCTCGAGCTGGGGGGTCCCTTCGTGAGGGAGACGAGGTTGGGTCACAGTTTAACGTCATGTTTTGAGGACGTGGTGCTTGGCAGTTTAACGTCCTGCAGCTCGGACGAGGTGGGTTCACTCCACACCCCTAGGGCTTACATAACCGGTACCCTCTGATCCTTGCGGAATGGAAGGTACCAGTAAGGCCGTGGTAAAGGGGGGTCGAGGGAGGAACCATCGAGGGGTCCACGTTAGCGTGGCTATGCGAAGAAGCAATAGCCGTTAGCGTGCCTATGCGAAGAAGCATTGGGCGAAGCAATGCTACGGGAGGTGTTGTCCATGGGACTTTGAAATCACATCGTGCAAACCTGGAGGGTCGCACGGAAAGAGGAATCGCTGAGCAGAGGAGCGTGCTTTGCGAAGTGGGGTTCCTTGACCTTAGCATGGGGCATACGTGGGAGTGGGCGGTGCTTCGCGAAGTGGAACAATGTTCGCGGAGCACTGCCTCGCGAATGAGGATTGGTTCGCGAAGTAGGGTCCTGCCAAGCAATGTGCTTCATGATGCATAGTTATCCTGCCATGGCATAGGGATTACTAGCATGGGTTGGGTGTTTCGCGAAGCACGAGTGCTCCGCGGATTCCCGGGTTCCCTTGGGAATCCCCTTCCTTTGCGAACGCCCTTGGGCTTCACGAAGGGCATCCCTCTCGGAAGAGGGGCTCAGAACGAAACAAATCAGAGTCGTCTCGCGAAGTAGAAATACCTCGCGGAGCTCATGATTCCCGGGGCAAAGCTTGCTTCGCGATTTGGGAGAGGAGAAGCCGAAAGGTCGGATTGTCCGTCTCCGGGACTCAGGGGGAGTCGAGTATTTATAGGGAAGGGGCGCCGCGATGCAGGGCTCGCACGCTGCCTTCGGGGCTTCGCGGCGGCTCGCGAACGTCAAACGGATTCGCGGAGGATTACCGCCTCCGGAGCTTCGCGGCGCCTCGCGAACGTCAAACCGGTTCGCGGCGGATTACCACCTCCGGAGCATCGCGGGGCCGCCAAAGTTGGGGCGCTTCACAGTGGGGCTCCGCGGATAGGCTCCGCGGCTGTGCTTCGCGGCTGTGCTTCGCGAGGCAGCGCGCCGACTGTCTTTTTCGTTCCTTCCTTTCGGGCCATATTTTTTTGGCGCCAACACCTTCAAAGTTCAACAAGAAGAAAGCTCATCCTCCTCATCGTCTTCCTCTTCAAGCGGCGATTCCGAAATGGAGAATCTTGCCCGCAAGATGCACAAATTCATGAAGAAGCACAAGATGAAGAAATCCTGCAAGGCTCAATCCAACGAAAAATTCGAGCCCAAGGTAACATGCTATGGATGTGGCAAAAAAGGCCATTACAAGCCCGATTGCCCACTCCACAAGAAAAAGGCCAAGCAAAAGGAAAAGAAAAAGGCTTTCAAGGCCACATGGAGTGATAGCTCCACATCCTCCTCCTCCTCCTCCTCAAGTGACAACGGTAAAAAATTCCTAATGGCATTTCATGAGGTAACTTCTTCCGACTACACTTCCTCTTGTTCTTCAAATTCTTTCAAACACATGTCTTATGAGGATCTCCAACATGCGAGAGATCAATTTGATGAAGGTTTTCACGAACTTTCTTCCAAATTTGTTCCTTTAAAAAAGAATTTCATAAAACTTTCTTCCGAAAAGGAACAACTTCTCAAAGAAAAGGAGGAGTTGTCCCTCAAAGTCCAAAACCTTCCCGATGTTGATTCTATGGAATTAACAATCAAAGATTTAAGGGAATCTCTTGCTAAGTTCACCCAAGGGGAACAAAATTTGACCAAACTCCTTGGTTCCCAACGCATATCTAGAACCACTGAAGGGCTTGGCTATTCCATGCAAGCTTCCTCTTCCCATGCTCCAACTATTTTTGTAAGGGGGAGCTCCCAATTTAAATTTTGTAATTATTGCAAAAAACCCGGGCACTTAATTTATGAGTGCGATTGCAAAAATGCCCGGTATGGTAGGCCCAAAACTATTTTCTTTAACGATGAATTTTATAGGAGAAGACCCGCCACTAGACAAGTGTGGATTAAAAAATCCATTTTAGCGAGTCTCACCGAACCAAAATTTGTCTCGGTTCCAAAAACTTATCCCCGGTGATTTGTTTTTTTTATTTAGGGGGAGTTAGGATTGTTTAAGCCTTTTTGATTTCAATTTCAAAATTTTCATTTCAAAAATTTGGATTCAAAACTTTCAATTCAAAATTTTCATTTCAAAATTATTGATTCAAAACTTTCAATTTCAAAATTTTCATTTCAAAACTTTTGATTCAAAACTTTCAATTCAAAATTTTCATTTCAAAATTTTTGATTCAAATCTATCAATTCAAATTTCAAAAATTTCAATTGGTTTAAAATTCTCTATCTCTTTTTTTCAACGTTTCCCTCAATCAAGTTTTATGCCCCGTGCTATTTTGATAATCACAATGGGGGAGAAATTCTTGGTTGATTTGGGGAGAAATCTTTTAAATTGGAAAGTAAATCAATTTAAAGCATGTCTTTCATTTCATTTTTAAATTGTTTGTTTTGGTGATTGTGATCATCAAAATAGGGGGAGATTGTTGTACCTCTCGAACCCCTCGTGGTCTAATTTTCATGATCAAAATCACTCTCTTATTTATCTAATATTGTTTTAAGTGTTTTTGGTTGATAGGCATATTTTCAGATTGCCATGAAATTGGGGCAAGAAGGCTGAAAGCAGAAGTCGACTGCTTTTCAGTCCACCGGCCAACCGGTGGCTTCACCACCGGCCGGCCGATGGACCCTGGGAAGAAGGCTGAGCCACTGCCTCAGCACCGGCCAACCGGTGGACTCAGCACCGGCCAACTGGTGGCCTCAGCACCGGCCAGCCGGTGGCACCCAGCCAGAATAGTGTTTGCCACTGCCTCATCACCGGCCAACCGGTGGCCTCCTCACCGGCGAACCGGTGGCCTCCTCACCGGCCAGCCGGTGGTGCCTGGACAGAAGCCCTCCTCCATTTTGCACACTCCGGCCAACCGGTGGCTCTGCACCGGTCAGCCGGTAGAGCCAGTCAAACTAGCTGTTGGGCCTTTGACCAGACTTGTCCACTTGCCTCCCAACGGCTCCGACGACCTCTCCAACGGCTCCGAAGCCTCCCAAAGGCCATTTGAGGGTTCCCCCTCTATAAATAAAGGACTAGGAAGCCCCAGAAACTTAACCAAGCCATACGGAAGCCAACAGACACATTTTACATCATTTGGCGAACCTCCGGCGGATTCTTCCAAGGAACCCCACTTGCTCCAACACACTTCCACATCCAAGGAGCACCACCAAAGAAGCTTGGGAGCTGTCTTCATCAACTCCTTCAATCCATTGGCGCCCAAGACTTCTCCCATTACAGTTTTTCTTGTTTTATCTATTTTGAGCATAAATTTGGGTTTGTGCCTACAAACCCCCATTTCTCTCATCATCCTCTCTTTTGGGTTTTCACACCACCTTCAAGGTGTGAATAGGTTAGTCAAGCCTTCCCTTTTAAAAGGCTTTAATCACAGGTGAGCTAGCCTTCACCTGTAAGAAAGCTAGTGGGTTCTTGCTCAACCAATTAAAAGCAAGTGGGTTCTTGCATAACCATTTAAAAGCAAGCTGTAAAAGGTTATAGACTACCTGAAAAGTCTAGTGGGTTTCTTGCTAAAACCATTAAAAAGCAAGCGGTAGTAAATCTCTCAACGGTTGAGTTGGGAGCGGAGACGTAGGCTTGGGTTTAAGCCGAACTCCGTTATCAATTTTGTGTCTTGCCTCTTTTATTTCCGCTGCACTTTTAACTTTGATTTTAATTTGTTAATTATTTTTTTAAAAGGCAATTCACCCCCCTCTTGCCATCACTTCCTTCTTTCTCTTCCAACAATTTACACCTAAAATAAAAATAAAATTGAAATATAAATAATTAACGGGTGATAGGGTTTTATAAAGATATCATATATGATATTACAAATGTTAATGTTGTTCTAGAAAAAGTTAATATCATTTTTAATTCCACTATACATGGGTTTATATAACATTTAACCAAAAGGGAGCACAATGTAAGGGATTTCATCTCAATTTACATTCTGTTGATTCTTAGTTGTTATTATACACTAATTCACTTTTATGTGGTGTATATACTATCTATTTTCATTTAAAATCATTGATAACTCATTATTAAGGGTATATTATCATTCAATTTAAATTCTTTATTCTAAGAGGATTTGACGTGAAAATTATCAAGTGGTAAATGATATTATACGATCTCTCATTATATTATTATTTTTTACTATCTCTTACAAATAAAATTATTTTAAATAATTATCATCATAAATAAAATTTATATTAAATATTAATATTTTTTTGGATGAATGAATTTATTTCCAAAACTATAAGAAATATATACATATGGTGTTTAAGATTAAAATTATTTGATTTACTAGGGAAATATAGATAAATTTGTATCCTTTAATCATTTAGGATACATGAAAATAAGACACATTACATAAGAATTAAATATATTATTCGATAAATGGGGAATTATTTAGATATTTATGACCTGGTTTGGTCCTTGTTATAGATATACCCTTGGTCAATTTATAATTTTTTGATATGAGTATGCTGTCCAAATAAGAAGAGCTTTTACCCAGTATGTTTTAAGCCCTACTGAGAATATTTATGATGGTAAATATATCATGTACCGAGAAAAAATTACATTTAAAAATTATTAATTTAAAGAATTTATAATTAAATGATTTTTATTATCCAATACATTATCAGAATGAAATTATCTATGGATGAATATATTGGCAATTTATTGATTAAAAGGAATGTGTTTTCAGTTGTTTCCCTTTATTAATTGATTATGAATCATCTCAACCTAAAAATAATGTTACATAAATGGAATTCTTGTTCAGTGATCTATCCTCCTATATTTATAATGATTTTTGATTCATGAAATATTTTATTGTACTTTACCCATGAATAGTATTTCATCTCACATTTATTTTGTTTATTTTATCCAAGTTATGAATATGACATATTTTAATGAGATTTCAAAGAAGAATTTTATATAAAAAAATTATGTATTATATTTTATTTTATGTTACAAATATAAAATCATTATTAATTATGTAATCTTGTTCTGAAATTTTTTTAAACATTTTGTCATTTAGGATGAGATTCCATATAACTTATACCAATGTAATAAAATGTGGCACCATGTTCAGGATACTAGGGTTAGGGTATCTACAGTTAGTTTCTGATGTATTTTAGTAAACAAATTTAGAACTATATTTAAGAAAACATAGATTAGAGAACATAATCCTATGATATGAATTTAGTATATCTATAGAATAATAACTTGATGTTTCGGAAAGGTAGAGATTATGTGTCTTTTACTGGAAATACGTCTATTTCTTGATACCAAAAGTTGGTGTGGTTCTAGCGTAGATTTACATAGGGGTAATAACTTTGAATATGGAATATCATGGATCAATTAAGAATTACATGGTACATGAAAATGGTATTTTTTCAATATTGTATGAAACTCCATTTACATATGGATATGACAATCCACCTTTTATTTACAACCATTATAAATGATTTCAATGTGATGATAACCCCAAAGAACAAAAAAAATTTAATTATAATATTAAAAATGAATACAATTTAAATATATGTTAATAATTACACCATATTTGGAATTATAAATTATTTTTTAAAATTCATAATTTTGTGAGATAATCTATTATATGAAAATATATATAAATTTACCTGATATGTAGTTTTATATCAATGATCATGGACAATGTTGATATTTCCCTTCTAATGAAACCAATATATAATGAATAATAATGAAAACAATTATGGATATATTATATAATCTTAATGTGGTTATGAAAACTAAACATTCCCATATAAAGAATCCTATTTTACAGAAATATCATCCTCTTCATGATGAGTTAATGAGACAGAATCCCCATTCACTTAGTGGGATGTCTAATCCAACAATAGTAGATTAATTGATTAATGCCCATGAGAATATATTTTTTTCCTTAGGATGTTGTGAAAATGAAAATGGATACACTTTAATTATATTGTCTCAAATGATATGTTGGTCAATGTTTGTATTTAATTCAAAAAATACATATTATGTGGAAATAGAACTCTTGGAATGTAAATATTTATAAGAGATATTATTTAATAATACTTCCATTATTATATAAAAAATTAATTAGAAAATAAATATTCTTCTCATAATGATGTATGAAGAATAAATTATCACAGATTATGAATAATCCATTAAACATTTGCCTAGGTATGTAATTGATTACATATAAAACATGGATTGAAATATTCTACATGTTTTTGAATGTCTAAAGGCAAGTCCCTTAAGGGAACAAGTCTCTCAATCTTTTATTCATATGATTAAATAGTCTTAGGATCCAAAAATATTGATAAGTAATTTTCTAGATCCTTTGTATTAAAGGGAAACTAAGAGAAATATAGGTTATTTTCAAACCATGAAAAATAAAATGAATCAAACAATAAGAAAACTATGAATAAATTTAATCTATTTTTGAAATGTCAAGGGAATCACCCTAGTAAATTCCCTTAGGTCATGTTAGTTTATTAAATGATTATATAAGAGGTTCATAGTGTTTATTAAAGAAAGGATAAAAAAGGAAACACATATATTCAATTGTACAAATAAAAGGATATGGGGGACTATGAAACATAATTCACTAAGAGTAAATGTATTGTACTAAAAATGAGGCTAAAGGAATATTGTCAAGAATATGAAATCATTAAAGTGTTTGTAGAAGTACATGATGATGTGGTGTAAGGTAAATTAATAATATATTAAAATTAATCATATTATTTATTTTATTATTAAACATCAAAATCTTTTATATCTACCTAGTTTACCAAGAATATAAGACATTCCACATTTTTTAAAGGTATTTCCCAATAAAAACTCCTAATGTAACTCTCATTGAAAAAAATATATTTTTGGAAGTCTCTACAATGACACATAAATGATATAAATTTATTGAAATTATTATTATACATGTGGTTTAGTTAGATATAATCCTTGATATGGACTGGATTTCCAGATTTGATGAAAAAAATATTTCAAGAAAAATGAAATTATAAATTTTTGAGGAAGATATAGAATTCTTTATCTTTATAGAAGAGACATCATAATAATAGTCTTATATAGACCCACCACCTGAGGCTCTACTGTATTATATTTTTGTCGAAGAAGAAAAAATAAAATCTAAGGTTGAGGAAATTAATATTAAAATTTAATATGTACATAATATTTAGGAATATATTGATATATATTCGATGGAATTATCATAAAATCTGACATAGTAAGATTTTGTGTTTTCCATTTATTTAATGAATGATGAAAGAAAAATAACAATGAATCAATATTAAATGTACACTTTTGAATTAGTGGAGCTGAATAAACAACATGAGCAGTTGGGTGATACCAAATTTATTTTCCCTAGTGTGTCACCATTGGGAGACCGTGTTCTCTATATTATGAAAAATGACGTATCCTTAAAGAGATGTGTTGATTCTAAAAAAGAGTTCTATTAAAATAAGTAAAATGTATCATATTCATTATATTGTATACTTATTTGGTAATATCGATCGCGGAATGTTCCCTATAGAATGATGTCTTCATGGATTTCTTGCGTTAAACTTAGTGAAAAACTATGCTTGGATGTCTCCCATGTCTATCGGGAAGCAAACCAAGTTGCCGGTGCTCTTTCTTAAAGGGCCATTATGGAAGCTATCTCCAGTTGGACTTTCACCTTACCCACCTATTGTGATGATTTTGTCTGTAGTTATAGGGATGGTGTTTTACATACTCGGATTTGTAAGAATCTCTATATTTGAGTAGCTTTGTATTGTTTACTTTTTGTTATAATAATTTGTTTGGAGCAGGCTTTTTCTTGTCTCTCGAACCTTTTGGCTATACTTATTCGATCTTCATCATAGATCCCAATAATTTTCTAATATTTTTTAGGTATCATAACTTGTGAGAAATGTACGAATACATTTTGAAGATTGTAATTCAATGCGGTATGGACATTATGAGTTTACAGAAATTCTATTGGAATTGACTAATAACCTCTATATTTTTAGGGATCTAATTAATAGAGTATTCATGAAATATCTTGATGATTATGTTATAGTATTAATTGATGCTATTCAGGTGTATTCTAAATTGAATGTGGACCATGAAAGTAACAAGTGGATAATTTTTTTATACTCAAAAATGAATAGAGTTATATGGTAAATTTAGTCAGTGGGACCTTAAGATTCAGGAAGTTTCCTTTCGTGGCTATATTGTCTCCAAATATGGGATCTCAATTGATACTCAAAATACAATGTATGAATAGAATGTCTAATAAAAATGAACATAACCAAAGTATTGAGTTTCATTGGTTTTGCTTGTTACAATCTTCATTTCATTTTATCATTTTTATGATTGTATAGCCATTTAATAAATCCTACACATTAAGGGGTTATGTTTTGTTAGACAATGTAATTTTTAGAATGTTTTGATAAAGTATATAAGATATTGTTCAATGAACTCATTTTTTATATACCATTTGATATGATGGGTTTTTGATATATTGTGATGTTTCAAATAAGGGTAATAGTGTTTTCCTAAAGAAAAAATATAAATTTATTTCTTTTGCAACAATGAAACTGAATACTCATGAACAATATTATGCAACCCATTATTCTTAATTGGTAGATGTAATATTTTTATTGATGATTTTAAAATAATATCTCTATGGAAAAATGTTTGGCCCCAGGCATAGACATTACACATTTTAGGAAATTTTACCTATAAAGGTTCTCAAGAGTTGGATACTACCACATAATTTATCTTAAATGAAAAAAATATAAAAAAATTCAAATTTTTCTTCCACATGTGTAAAACTGAGGGTGTCAAACATTCAACTTCAATCTGTCTTCTGAAAATTAATTTTAAAGAAATGGTTGAGGATTGGATATTCCTAGTAAGGGTTTTCAAAACAAAACCATAAAGAAAATTTTTTTCTATTAAAAAATATATTTAAAATACATTATTAAAATCAAAAGATTTATATTTCCCCTAAAATGTCATCACCATTTTATTGAGATATTCTAAAACAATATTTAGGATAAACCTATAATCAATGATTCTAACATTATTTAACAGCTAAAAATAAAAATCATAATAAAATATGCACATACATGAGTAATAATTCTTTTAACACCATTTATAAGTTAAACTATTACCACACATAATTAACCCTTTTTTAACTGGGGTGAAGATAAAGCTTTTGCTTCAGGTAATATTTATTCATAAATGAACATAAAATGATGTCATTTATCATTCTTGTTTGGTCACTAAATATTTATTCTTACTTACAAATTAATTTCTATAAATTTATATATTTAAATAAATAACGTTATCCCATGTGCACATGGAAGTATAAAATTGATTAAAGCTAGTTCATAAAAGTATGATAATTTTCCATAGATATTTTACTCGTTGAATTATCACATGGGATTTCACATATAATAATCATTACAAGGGAATTCATGATGTATGACATCATAAAAATTATATCAAGGACTCATTCCAAGATTATACCTCTATATTTGTTCAAGGACCCTTTACAAAACATAGATTGTTTCACGAGACAAACAGATACATCAAGAGGCTATAATAATACACACCCATCACATAATAAGTCCAGTGGTTGTGTGAATGCATAATATTGGACAACATAATTGTTCTGTCAAGGCCTCGTTCCAAGATACTTGTTTGTCTCATGAGACATGTCGATGCACCAAGAGGCTATAGCGTGCCTCACCCATCACATAATATGTCCAATGAATAAATCAAATTTTTAATAAAAATATGTTTTTAAATCAAAGTGTCCCTTACCACATTGATTTATTTATAAATTAACAAGGACATAGTTTATGTATATATTCATTAATCAATCCAAAGTGTCTCATTTAACATTAATTATTAATATATATAATATCAAAAAAATATTAATTCCATATAGGAAATAGTTATCTCTATTTGTAATCCATCAATAAAATGAGAAATGAAATAAATGGAAATTTAATGAAAAGTGAATATATTGTTTTTCCTTCTTAAAATAATGTTTTACAAAAAATAAATTTGTTTCTCACAAAAAAATTATAAATATAAAAATTCAATTCATAAAGAAATCAATGTGTATGATAATCCTAGAATCTTTATTTGAAACCATGAGTTTATTTTAGATTAACGGTGTTTGGATGTAATGTTTGATGCATGAACATGACTATATATAGATTTTGTAATGGAAAAGATTACTATGGTCTATTCCATTGCGAAAATCATGTGTATGAGGTGTTTTTGGGAGGTCAAAGAGACATATTCTCAACATTTTTCCAATTTTCCATTTCATTGAACAATTCCAACGGTGAAAAGTTCCAATGGTAGGCAGATGTGAACAGTGAAACAGTGACCTTATGTGGATAGTGTCATCAGTGAGCATCGGTGAATAGTTCAAATGGTAGACAGTTGTGAACTGTCAAACGGTGAACTTATGTGAATATTGAATCAATGACCTTATGTGAACAATGTCATCGGTAACCTTCTGTGAATAGTGTCAACGGGGAGGTCCAATAGAAACATCTCTTTCCTTTGCCAAATTTCAAATTCCATGAACAGTTCCATCTGTGAATAGTTCCATCGGTGAGGTTCCAACGATGACCTATTCCCATTGCCAAATTTCATATTTTATGAATAGTTCCATTGGGGAAAAATTCCATCAGTGAGGTTCCAATAGTGACCTCTTTCCATTACCAAATTATGAGTTCATGAACAATGTTTCCAGAATGGTGAGCTTCCAATGGTGACCTCTTTCCTTTTCCAAATTTTGGTTTGATGAACAATGTTTCAATAATGGTGAAGTTATAATGGTGAGGTTCATGAAAAGTAATTCCAGAATAGTGAGGTTCAAACTTTGAGGTTCAAGAATAGTGTTTTCCCTTTTCCAAATTTCAAGTTTGTGAAGAGAGTTTTAATCTTCCAATAGTTTCACCCCTTTGATGTGTCATTTGCTGTAAAATGAATTAAACTCATTTTCTTAAGGACTATAATGCTGATTTAAAATCCATTGCTCTTATATTTATTTCTACAAAATCTCGTGATGTTTTTTTACTTGGCCAAACAACATGGTTTAATGTGGTCCACTTTTAATAGAAAATCCACTATATCGTAAATTGTAGCTTCGTTAAATCTTATAAATTGACGATATATCCTCCTCACTAGTTTATCCTTCTTGTTCTCGGGTGTGAGATGCTCAAACACCCCATTCCATCCCGTAGGTGTTGTGAAATTAAACATTCCTCCTAGGATTTGTTCCACACTGTTTTGATACATCCAAGAAGTATATATAAATCTTCGATAATAGGTATGATATATTACCATCCTTTAGGTTCATCCTCCTTCTATTTATTCTTTCCTTGTTATGGTATTTCATCTCCATACTTATAATGTAGTTTTCTTGGGTTTCCATTTGTGTAATCGTACGACAACATCCTTGGGTGTATAGAGTTGTCACGGGTGGAGGCGATCATGATTCATTGTGTGGAGTATTATTGTATAAAGAATGAAAAAACTTGTTTTAGGTAGGGGATTAGTTCCTTCTCTATTCTATTACGTGAAACTGTAACTTTAATATGTTTTATCCCACTATATCATAATGGAATTGAAATAATAAATATTTAAACCGAATTAATAAATTAAAATTGATCGTATGTTATTTCCTCTTGTTTTCATGATAGTGTGATATCTATGATTTTTCGTGATGGAAATTGGTAATGAACATAAAAGAAAATATTAATTTATAATTGTTTGGATAAATGATACAGAGGTATGTAAATGAATCTAGTTCATATTGATGTAATAGATGTTAATCAAATTGGTGCAGTAAGTATGTTTAATTATTTGTGGTAGCTTACTGGTTAGGTTTCCAGAATTTGGAACCTACGAATAATTAATTGGTTAATCCAAGATGGATTAATGAACTGGTTGTTTGACAAAAGATTATTCCTTGAAGGGTTCTGAGATACCCTCTTTTTGTTAAATGGAAAATATCCCAATTGATATGATGTTTTTTTCCTATGGCTTATTATTTATGTGAGCATGGATGGTTGTTGTGATATGTGGGGGTAGGGAGGCCTATTTGGATGTGGTAGAAGATGATGCCTAGAGTGGTGAGGTGCATCAGTTTATCCATGTGGGAGTCTGAGAGAACACCAAGGATGATGGAAAATGTTGGATGTGAATGTTGGGATGCTTGATGATTCTTATTAAATGTTTATATGCTTTACATTAACCACTACTCAAGGCATATGGTATTTCTTACCCTTCATCCGAAAGCGGCGATGATGTGCAGGGTATGCCACGTGCTTTAGGTGTCTTGCTTCTCAAGGGATGATGGGTCTATGGTCTTCTTATAGGAAACAATGACTCAATGGGTAGTTATATACTCACCTTGTTGATCCCCCTTCTGTTTAGTTGCATAGAATTTTTTTAAAGAATGCCTGAGAATATAGAAAAGTAATTCTATAAATAAATAATTGAATACATGATGTTAACCCATAGAGTTTGAGCTTGGAGGACCGAAATGTAGAGGATAATATATTAATGGGATAGTGGACATTAGGAGTGATGCTAATTAAATTTTAATGTGGAATTTTTATTGGTTAATTAATGATTAAAAACTTAATTAATGTAAAGTGGAACTGATAAAAAGTGAATGAAGTAATGTAATAAAGATCTTTAAATAGTTGTGTGCTTTTAGGTTACCTTGTCTTTGATGTGGCAACCCATATTTCGAGAGATGTTAGTTGTAGTTGTGTCTAGGACTAGGTTATTCCCATAGTGAGGTTGTGAGAAAAAGTATATTATGTACATTTTGTGTTTCTATAAGCTACTCCACTTTGTATATTAGGGAAACTGACACCCAAGGGATTTTGAGCACTAGGGTGGTGTTTTCCCCAACATTCTTGGGGGAGGATGGATGGTTGACTAACCCATTTGGACCAACTATATTCTCTTGGTAGTTACTCGTGTTGGTAGGCACAATGGTTAGTTTTCCCCATATATGTTTGTAGAGGGTTGTAATGGCTTGTGGTTATTCACAAAAATATATTCTGGATATAATATCCTATAGACTACTATAGGTGTAACGTGTATAGGCTATGATGGCTTGAGGATCCATACTCTGTTTATGGGATGTAATGGATTTAGGTATAATACCTGATGTATGTTACACTCTATATGATCTATGGTGTCTCCCGCATACTACCTAGTTACTTACTTACATGGATGTGGTGGTTTTTTTGCACAAGGTGAATGTGGGGATGCTCTTCCCAGGTGTCTGTGCGAAATCCTTTTTGGAGATAGATGCTTAGGACGTGCGATGTTGGAGAAAGTAGAAAAACAATGGGGAAGTAGTAGTAGGGTACCCCTGATATTCTTTATTATATTATATAATCATGTGTGTGTTACTTGGTGAGAGTATACATAGTGACGCTGGGAACATAGTATACTTGTTTAGGGGACGAGTTAGTTTCATAAGATGTTCAGTATGCTTTAGCATTCTTTATTTATTTTTTTATGAGTGGATTCAAGGAGGATCCTACTAAGTATAGTATTATACACACCCTATCTATATATAATCTTTTTTTGGGTCACTTGGATCAGGATGGAGATCAGTCTGGTTACCACTATTTTGGGGTTGCATGAGCTACTCAGGCATTGTGGTTGCTACTATTTTTTACTTTCTTTTGGGTACTTTCTATTTTCCCCTTTCAGTTGTTGTAGTTTTGCATGACATTATATATGTGTACTTGGGTTTTCTTTTACATTTCAGTCCTAGTTGGTCTTTTTTGGTTTCTATCTCTTCTCTATCTTTCACATGTGTTCTCTTAGAGTGTAATGCCTCCAATTTGTGTGCTTACAATACCCCCGGTTCTAGTCTCCATCCTAGGGCCTACTGGAGGCATGAATCTGGGTTCATTATCTACCTCCTCACATTTTCACCCCTAGAGGGGTACACCTTGTCGGGAGGGGGTTGTGACAGATGTTACATACATATGTTTAAAATTACACGACGACATGTTATAAACATTTTTTAAAATGTGAGGTTATATATTATAAAAAACAACTAAAATTATATCCTTTATATATATATACCATTAGTTTACTTTTTTAATTAAATGAACTTAATGTTTCTCATAAATATATAAGTATGTATATATATATATGATTATATATATACATGTTGAATGCATAAAACTCATCATCACAGAATGAATTTATTTTTTTGGAAAAACATCGACAAATAAGAATATCCTTTGGAAAATTTAATATTAAATCAAATTTGAAACAAAATATTTGTTGTATATATATAAGAGGAATAACGGTTTTGAAATCTTAACTTGATTTTGTAATCCTTGAAAACACTAGTTATAGATTCAATAAATGAAAAATTTAAACAAAAATATGAATAACCATTGGTTTGAACATATTAATTATATATTAATACATATATATATAATTTTCAGAGGAATATCTAGTGAGTTTTTATAACAACAAAAATCATATCATTTAACATTACATCAAATGTTTATTATTTTAAGAATCCATGTATATAAAATCCCATTCATTAACTAATGTATTTCATTTTAAAATTTTGATAATTTGAAACTGTATTGTATGTGAATATAATGATCAAAAAAATTATTATTTTATTATATACATGGGTTCATGACATGAAAATATAAATATCAATAGAATATTACCATTCTCACTTTATAATATTATAATGAAATAACTTATTATGTATTGCACATGAAACTATATACATAACCTTTAAAATAAAACACTTTCAATGAAGATGTTTTATTTATTAATTTTAAATCAAAATTTTAATATTTAACCATGAATCCAATTTTTTAAAAAAAAATTCAATGGGTTCCGATGATAAACATAACATGTAGCCATGTTTATATGCAGACCTGATGCACATAATGACTATAAGACATGATGAGATGTCTTGTGTAATTTTTATAAATATTATGATAAATCGAAAATAATGTTATAAAAATGATAGTAACCATTTCATACATATATATAAATTTATATACATGATAATTGGAATTATATTTACAACAATCATCATCGTGAATTAATTTTTATGTGAAAAATGCGGATAAATGAAAATATTCACAAACAGAATTAATATGAAATCATATTAAAATAAAAAAATAGTCAAATAACAAAGTGTTAGTGGAATATTAGTCCTGGAGTCATACATAGTATTAATAATTTTATAATATAATCAAGTTTTTAATGAATCATCCAATTATACAATGATTAATTAATTTTAATCAATACATGATAAAATAGATAAACCCTTACATGATCACACATAAGTATAGATATATATATATATTCAAAATAAAAATAATTTAATATAAATAAATTTAATCTCCCTTAAGCATTTTTAGAAGTAAAATAATAATTTTTTAAAAATAAAAAACTAATGCATATCCTTTTAATGTTTTACAAATATTAAGAACCAAAAACAAGAAAAAATATATTTATACAAATACACATACAAAATTTTATAAATGAAAATAATTAATTATAGTTAAAATTTGAACACTAATTGATTGATAAATAAATATTTATTTGGAAACAAAATTGAATAATTACCTTTATTCAAAACCACAATTCATAGATATTTTAATATTTTATCAGATGAAAATATAAGTCAGACATAATGATATGTAAAAAAATATTCTCTTATAGAAAAAGTATACATATAAAATAATTGTTTGAAACTAAAATTTGCAGAAAATGAAAGGATACTAATTAAATTGCAAATAATTTTGAAAACATAAGAGTTATTTGATTTTCTGAAATGAATTCCACAGACACAAAATCCCTTACACCTAATTTTATCAATTGGAATAAGTATTTCAACACCTATAAATTGGAATTATCAAAATAGAATAAATATAAATTTTAAAAAAATAAAATCATCAACAATTTATTATTGAAAAAAATTATTCTCTTATAAAAAATATATGCAATTAAAACCAAATTTTTTTAATGAATTAAAAAAATAACCCTCACCTCAGAAAAATTACAATACAAAAAATCTATCAAATGTATTCCACAAGAATAGAATTTTTTTTGGAAATCATATCACTGATGTACATAAATTTATGTATATAACATAGTATAGTAATAAAATGCATATTCCATTTATAGTATCATCTCATAGTGATTGTAGTGGAATCTGGATGTTAAGATACATAAGTTTATTATTAAAATTTTAAATATTTTGCATATTCATTATACAATTATAAGTGGAAACTGTATAGAAAAGTGAACCAAAACTAAATTTAACTTCCATTTATAGTCCAATGGAATGCCCCAAAATAAAGAAGTCAATTAATATTATTGATAATTTGGACATCTGAACTTACAAATCTAGACTAAATCAAATAAATAAAAATTTAAGGGGCAAGAAATCAATAATAAAAAAAATTATTAGACAAATCAACATTCTAATCTAGCGGTCCGCAAAAAATGGACACAAAATTGAATTTGATAATGGTGAAGGGGATGTGTAGAACAGTTTGGAACAAGAATCCTACTTCTCATAGAATCAAAGACTAAGAAAATGTCTTTTTTCTATACCAGAAACATAATCCTAATCAAGATCACTGAAACTCAAATCTTCATCGATGGCAATAGGTCTCGTATCGACCTCAAAATTGTTGGGACGAACCATGACTAAATGATGGTAGAATTCCATTGGAGAAACATGAATGGAAGTAGCAAATCATGTCCTAACCTGGTTCAACGATTATAGCTCCCAATTGGTGGTCCTTGTTGTGCATCTCTAACTCCACTCCTTGTATAAAACTGTAACGTCCCAGTTTCAGAAGCCTCCCAGAGGCGCCTCATACCAGGTTGGTCACATGGCCTCAAGCTCATTTCCATGAATGCTAGAGGCTACCGACTAGTAGATAGGGCCTTGGGTGTGATAGTGGGGAAAATATTGCATCATTGGACGAGTAAATAGAGTAAGTAATAACAAATACAACATTGGAAGAAGTAAACAATCTATACACATGTGAACAACTGAGGACTAAAGATGACATATTGCAGAAACCCATATATATAAATGTTGCATGATACAAATTTGTCTAGGAAATCAACCAAACAAGTTTCAATGTTGAATACAGTACTAAATCCAAGTACAAAAGGAAACCAGATAAACAACTCCTCAGCATCGCAAGCCCTAGCTTGGTCCCATGCTCTCCAGCTCCAATGCAATCAGGAACCTAAAGTAGAAGATAACTTTCCATTATCTATACTTGTAGCAATATAAACTGTTTGGGCCAAAAATCATGACCCAAACAGGGTCTGAGACAAAAATTCTTAGTAGATAACCACCTGAAGATATGTGCCAAACAGAGAGTGAATATATGGCAGGTAAAAGTTCTGAACGTAGTAAACAAGGAAATACAAAGCAGTAACAATCCACAGGTCCTAGAAAATAGTTTTTAAACAAGAAATCAATATCCCAAGAAATTAGAGAAACAAAATATCTTCTTGGTAGTTTTCACAACCTAACCCCTATGGATTAACCTACAAGTACTAGCAACCCTCTACGAGGCACACACAGTCTCACAACTTATGTTCAGCTAAAGAATAGACTCTTTGGGAAGAAATAACCGTCAATTCTCCCTATAGTCTTGTACCGTACTAATGGCACTCTGGGGAAGCACTCAACATCTCATTCCCTCTAAGTCATGCGTCGAAAAACTATATACACTCTGAGGAAGCACTCAACATCAATTCCCCTTGTGGTCACAGATCGTATTATAATGACACTCTAGAGAATCCCTTACATCCATTCTCCATATGGTCTACTACACTCGGTTCTCACAGCCCTGTGTAATTTCAGCTAGTATTACATCTCTTAATGGCCAAAGTAACCTAAAAAACTACTTGGCTAGCATTTTACAGCATCTCATTATAATAGAAACGATGACACTCCATCCTACAACTAGGCATGGAACTGGTAATATCCTAATAAGAAAAACTAGACAAAACGGTCATAAATAGGTAACACATGCATGGAAAAAACATCCAAAGCACAGTAAAATTTCTCTATTCACAAACAATAACCTCTACTCAAACATATACGCAAAGTAGGAAATCAAAAATGGAAAAACAGGAAACACTCAATACCACGTTCAAGGGTATACGTGGTATTTTCACAAAATAAGAAAAGGCCTTCTATAGAAAGGCACAACACACCTACCTTGATGTATGGTGATCGATATACATGAACCATGAGGCTTGAATCTCATTATAACGTTTTAGATCTATGAAAACGCACAAAACATTCATCCCATGATAAATTTCAAATGAGGAGGAAATGGAAAAAAATTCTCTAGGAGAAGGAAGAGCTTACCGCTGTGGTTCCAACGTAATCGATGATGGTGGATTCAGAGAACGAACGGAGGCTCAGGGGCTCAGAGTATATTCATGGCCGAACGGGACACCCTCGTTCGAATAAGATGGTGAAGAAGATTGTTCTGGGGTTAATACGTGACCCTGGTCCGTTTAATGAAAAAAAAGTACATGGTGTGTACTTTTGGAGTACATGACATTTACTAGGCATTTTCGCACACTGCTTTAAGCATCCTTGACATCACCCCACATGACCGTGTGTGTGGCCCAGACATCGTTTGCACACAGCCTTGAGCGGCATTGAAGTACCCAGCGTGTACACATAATGTACACGGTGTGTACTTAATAAATTTCCAGAAACTCATCTTTTCTCAAAAAATCTATAAAAAGGAAAAAATACTTGAAAAGAAGGTCCGATTTCATACAATATTCTCCCCTTAATGACATTTGTCCCCGAATTTCCCTAGCGAGGAGTAGAAGAAGAAACTCCATACAGTTCTGGCCACTATGATCGTACATCGACCTCCCTCTCCCATGTCATGTCATGTACTCGCCCGTGCATCCACAACACCCATACTAGAGGAATATACTGGCCATAGAGAACCTTCATACTATGATCGACAATCTGGATAGGATTCTCCTCAAATGATTCATCCACTTCGACCTCAACCTCCTCAAGTTTAAATACATATGACGAGTCTGAAAAGTAATTTCGAAGTTGAGAGACATGGAAGACATCGTGCATATCACGGTACCTCTGAGGTAACTGCAACCGATAGACAACTGACCAACTCTCTCTATCACGTCAAACTATCGGACGTACCTGGGTGAATGATTACCCTGTCTCAGAATCCTCTTATGTCCCATCCTCAGTGCGACATACAGAAAAACATGATCCCAGACCTTGAACTCCAAAAGTCTTCTCCGCTAATCAGCATAAGACTTATGTCGAGACTATGCCATAGCCATCCTCTTCCAAATCAACTCTATCTGCTCTGAGGTCTCTTGAAAAATATGACATCCCAACAATGCTTCCTCTTCTGCCTATAGCCTGCATATAGGTGATCGGCATGGCCTACATAAAACAACCTCATATGGTTCCATCCAAATAGTCACCTAAAAAATGATGTTGTAGGAGAACTCCACACGAGGTATATGATTCTACCAAGAACCTACAATGTCAAGAATTAAAGCTCAGAGCATATTCTCATACACCTTGATCATGCGCTAAGACTAGCCATATGTCTGGAGATGGTATGTTGAACTCCAATGTACATGTGTACCCAAAGTCTTTTGAAGCCCCTCCTAGACCCGAGAAGTAAAACATGCATCCCAATCTGAAATAATGGAGTGTGGAACTCCATGTAAATGTACAATTACTCGGATGTACAATGGTCTCAGGTCATTAACACTTAAGTTCTCCTTTATCAGCATGAAGTGAGAAACCTTCATAATCCTGTCAATGACAACCCATACATTATTATTTCATCGAGGTGACCTTGGCAGACCGGTCAGGAAGTCAATCGCGACATCATTCCACTTCCACTCATTAATGGGTAACTGCTATAAAAGTCCTGCTGGTTACTGATGCCCCTCCTTCACCTACTAACAAGTGGAAAATATCAAGATGAAACTAGCACCATCTTTCTTAATACCTGGCCTCCAATAATAATGGGGTAGATCACGATACATCTTAGTGACAGTAGGATGAACTAACCAATCTAATCAATGAGAATCGTGCATCATCTCCTTTCGTATGTCTGCTGGCACACATACACGTCCCTGGAAACACAAGATCTCATCCTCGGCCACTATCTATCCAAGAAGAGAGTCCTCTCCTGACACACTCTCCTGCAAGACTAGGCCTTCTGTGTCTGATAGCTTCCTCCTCTGTACGCGATCAAAAAGAGTAGAGGTAATAGCTACAGAAGATATAAAAGTATTCCCCTGTATTTTGTGCACCTCCCAATGCATCTCAGAGAGAAAATCCATAAGCTTCCACTCACTGCGGGCCTCCTGAACTGCCTATATTCGATTTCTCCTACTCAAAATTTCAGCCACTGCATTTCTCATTCCTAGTGTATAGGAAAGCTCCAAGACGAATGACTGAAGATACACGACCCACCTGCGGTATCTTAGATCCAGATAGCGCTGAGTGAAGATGTATTTGAGATTTTTGTGGTTTGTGAAGACCAAAAAAATATAATATAAAATATAATGTCTCCATCAAAATAAGGAATTAATAATGATGCACACCTATCGTAGGGTGTGGTAATAGAAATTTAATTTTTCCTAGTGCATCATAGAGTCTGACCAGGGTCATCTCAAATGAAGATATTTCTGAATCGTTCAGTTACTTGATATAATTTTACTAAACTAATTATTTTTGGTTGTTTTTATTTAATAAAATAATATAATGGAATTTATGATAATAAATGAAATGCAAAAAATTAATTCAGATGAATATTAAATGCTAAACAGAATGGAATTATTGATGAATGGAAGTTCCCCAGAATGTTGATGCATTGTAGGCCCATTAAATTACATCTTCACGCATTGATCCCTTCTTAATTTTTGTTCATATTTTTTTTGGGCATTTTCCCTCAAAATCTCAACATATTGGGACATTTATTTCGAGTGTTATGGCCTTTTTACTCTGAGCATTTATTCTGTCCAGTCAGACACTCCAAAACACCAACCCCTAGATTAGGAAGCTTTAATGGCCCCTTAAATGGCCAAAACCCGCAGACTTACCTTCATTAAAGATGTTCTAAAACTCCTTGATCGTCCACCCACTGAATAGAACAACATGTGGGCCCACCATGAATGAGTTATAGACCCCACAACAAAAATCGGCACAAACTATGACTAGTTTTCAAGATCCCAATTAGGATCTTCTTTTGAGATTCCATACGGCCGATTCAACTTTTAGTCCAAAAATAGTAAATGTAACCCTTGATGTCTAGATTCTGCAAAAAGAATGAATTTTTTAATTTAGATTAGTATAGAAAATGTTATGGCCAGAATACAGAAATAAGTTAAAATAGTTAAAAATTTAAAATGGCCCATTTTTAATATTAAGCTAAAAATATTATTAATATCATAAAAATGAGACAATTACCCAAACAATTACACTATGGTGGGATTATAAAAAATTATTTTCTGTATAAAATATTTGAAAATTTGAGCTTCATCACTCCCCCACACTTAAACATTGCACTACTAGGCAGTCATTATACATCCAAATCAAAATCCGCATAATAGTAAAAAATAAGAAAATATCAATGATTTTTCCAAAATAGAATTCCATCATGCATCATCTACAAAAACAATTCTCTCTCATTTTCATTTCAATAATTAAAATTTGTTCAACCTCATAAATAAATCCATTTCCCAATCACAAACTACCTCACATTGAATTTCATATTACACTTCAATCAAGAGAAATTGAATCTAGAGTTATACTCATACTTAAAAATAACATTTATCACCATAGATTTGTGAAAATTCTCATTTCTCCATAGCATGAAACATGAAAATGAATTTAATCATGAGGGATTTAATTAATGTTTCAAATTATTTTGTGTCTTAGGGTTGGTGGGAAAAATATTGAAAAAATTTCCAGGCTGGAAAGTGGAGGTTGGACATTTAAGTTAAATACATGATCAAATCAAGGGTAAACACAGGTAAATCCTCTCACAATCCCACATGAAAATGTGAAAAAAAAACACCACCCCCTTTTATGACATGGTATATGAACCAGGAAGTGATTATAATGTATTATATCATCTATTTTCTCCCCTTTTTTCAAAGATCCAGAAAGGCAGAACTTTATTTTTTTATCTTTTTCATGGAGGATGATATGAAAATTGAATAAAATGAATGAATTAAAATTCATGCCCTTGTTTTTGAGAGGGACATATGTCATAAAAGAATGTACAATGAGGAATTAAAGATCATCTCCATTATTTTCATTTTTTTGAAGGATAAATTGATGAAACAAAAAATAAAAATGAAATTACGACAGATGCCCAATTCTCTTATTGTATACTTCCCAAAGTATTGAAACACACCTCAAATCACCAATAAATGATAAAAATCACAATGAATGTACCTGAAAGGCCCTTCCCCCACACTGAAGCTTTAAATAGCAATGAAAAAATACTAAAAGTGCGAGTAGGTAATAATTTTTTTTATAATGTGGCTTAAACCTATAATGAAATTCATGGCATCTAAGGTCTTAAAAAGGATTAATGTAAAGGTGGGTCTCAAGATAAAATGACTCTAGCTAAATAGATTCCTTGATCATTTCAAATACATTCCATGAAATCCTATGCTTCAAAATAGAATTATTCACAAATTCTGATTCTCACACAAAATTCATGTTTCCCTTAAGAAAGTGTGGGTATTAAGAAGAATATGTAAAAGTTGTTTAGAATACCTCATAGGGTTGGAAAAATATTTTGATTCAGTGTTTCATGGGAATGGATTAAAAAAATTATTCAAACTCATTAAAATTCTTGAACATACATTTCAAGGGAAACGAATTCATATCAACAATAATTTAAAATCAATTATTTAAAAAATCATTTCAACTCTATCAAATTTAAATGATGTGTGAAAAGTGATAAGAATATTCATTAAAGATCAAAATATTATGTGGACCAAAAAATGAAAGGATTTTTAATGATAATACTAAAAAGTTATCTCCCTTTTGAAATAATGATTTGGTTCTCTTCCTCTAATTCTAGGGGCTTCCTTCTTCCTTCATGATTTTACAAAAGAAAATTTACTCAATTTATCAAAAGGATCATTTCATTTAAGCTCAAAATTAAAAGGGGGAGGGGGAAACATGCTAGAATATTTCCTAATTATGGATTTTTAATTTAAATTACTAGAAATCATGTAAAGATAAATCTTGGTATGATCCCCCATGTGGGCCCTGTAATCTTTTACTGCCTCTAGAGGGAAGTACCAGCTTGTATCCATAATCTATCGGGGGATGAAGCTTCTTTGATTTTGACCACCAAATGTGGCTTTTCCCATCATCCACATATGTGTTCTTCTTTAGGAGGACTCCAGAAATAGAGTACACCATATCCACCCCCTTCACAATGAGGCATATCTTGCATGGTGGGGGTAGGATGAAGTATGGACCATCCCATTCCTTGGTTGTTACCTATGAAACCTTTTATCTTCCAGTGTTGGATTCATGGGGGTTGCATGAAGAGAAGACTCTTGACTCATTTTCTTAGGCTCAGCTACCTGGATATCTTGATGGGGCTCCTCTAGTAGATATTCCATGACTTCCGGGAGCTCTAGGTGTTCCTCAACAGGTGCATCTTTTTTGTATCTTCATCCTCCAGGAAATAAAAGGAGTAATCTGATTCTGAAAATTCCAAATAATTGGGAGTTATACTCAAATTTGTTTCATCAAAATTAAAAGAATTTTAGTTCAAGAATGTATCATATCCCTGAGTTGGTTTATCTTGAATATCTTCTTGATTTGAAAGCGCATCTTGGAGTTTATTATCACTGGATGATGGTAGGTAGTCATTCTCCTCCACCACGTGTTTGGATTCAAAATCATGGATTTCTTCAGTGAAATTATGGAGAACCTGTGCCAATTTCTTCTTAGTATTGAATCTTTCAATGTTAGTTTTGAGTTCATCGACCAGGGATATCAAATCATCAAGTGAGATACATGTTTCAAGTACTATTTCCTTCTGTTTGAACCTTATCATTAGAGAATCAGCCTTTTGATTGAGGGACTCCACAATGTAGTGGTTTTCTTCTTCCTACACCAGTGAGTAATTATTAAATCCATAATAATTGTAAATTTAATGCATCATGGAAAAAGATTTTTGTGAATATTTATTTAGTAATGAAAACTATATAAAATATCAATAAAGATAAATTAATGTAGAAAAC
This sequence comes from Viscum album, assembly GCA_963277665.1. Lineage (NCBI taxonomy): Eukaryota > Viridiplantae > Streptophyta > Magnoliopsida > Santalales > Viscaceae > Viscum > Viscum album. Next base: position 1,142,299,636 of record OY728166.1, read on the forward strand.
TGATTATCTCCCCAGAAATGGCGCCTGTTTTGATGCACGCCTGTCGTAGGGCATGGCAAAAGAAACATAATTTTTCCTATTGGAGAATAGTGGCTGACAACGGTCTTCTCACTTGAAAATATTTCTCAATCGTTCACATAACTAATCTAATTTAACTAAACTAATTGTTTTTGGTAGTTTTTATTTCATAGAATAATATAATGGAATTTATGAAAATAAATGAAATGAAAAATTTAATTCAGATGAATATTAAATGCTAAACAAAATGAAATTATGGAAGAATGGAAGTTCTCTCGAATGTTGATGCGTTGTTTCCCCATTAAAGTACCTCTTCACATGTTGATCCCTTCTTCAATTTTGTTCATAATTTTCATGGGAATTTCCACTAAAATTCTCATCATATTTTCACATGTATTTAGAGAGTTATGTCCCTTTTACTCTGAACATTTATTCTGTCCAGTCAGACTCTCCAAAACGCCAACCCTCAGATTATGATTCTTTAATAGACCCTTAAACGGAAACATCTCACAACATTTCCATCATAAATGATGTTTTAAACTCTTTTTTAATCCTTCCCATATAATATCACAACAATAGTCCCACCATGAATGAGTTATGGACCCCACACCAAAAATCGGCATAACTCTGAACAGTTTTCAGGCACCAACTTGTGATCTTCTTTTGAGCTTCCATATGGTCTATTCAACTTTTAGTCCAAAAAAAGTAAAGGAATCCCATGATGTATAGAATATTTAAATGAAATAGTTTTTCAATTTGAAGTAGTGTAAAAAATTGTACGTCCAAAATACAAAAATAAGTTAAAAGAGTTAAAAATTTGAAATGGGCCATTTTTACCATTAAGCTCAAAATATTAGTAAAATCAAAAAAATGTGACAATTACCCATACAATAACACTATGGTGGAATTATAAACATTAATTTAGAGTATGAAATATATGAAAATTTGAGCTTCATCAAACAATGGCTGCCAACTCCAGATTGTGTGTTAGGTAGTTCCTCTCATGTGCACTCAACTGCCGAGACCCGTACACAACGACTCCATCTCCCTACATAAGAAAAACTCCCAAACCAACACATGTGGCATCACAGTAAAATTTGTATCACATTCCTGGTTATAGAAAGACTAGTATCAGTACTGATGTCAACCTCTCTTTTAGCTCCTGAAAAGCTGTCGTACAAGAATCTGACAATAAGATCTCTGCACCCTTCTTAGTCAGTCACGTCAGTGGTGCTGCTATGCAAAAAAAGTCTTGTATGAAGCATTTGTAGTATCCATCTAACCATAGGAATCATTGTACATCAAAAACGTTTTTCTGAATATCCCCTTAAAATACTCCTCTCACTTACTATAGGCCTTCTGATACTTCTATTTTTGAGAAAACGTGGCCCAAATAGTGAATCAGGTCCATCCAAAAGTGGAATTTCGAGAGCATAACGTATAACTGATGCTCTATTAGTGTACTCAAAATAATATCAAGATGGGTAGCATGGTCGTGTCATTATTGAGAGTACACCAAGATATCATCCACAAAGACTACCACAAAAGAGTCGAATTTTGTATGAAACAATAGGTTCATTAGGGCCATGAAAATTGTGGGTGCGTTCGTGAGTCCGAACAGCATAACCACATAATCGTATAGACCATACCTTCTCTAGAAGGATGTAAAAAGGTATATCTGTTGGTCTAACGCACAACTGATGATAACCAGATCTCAATTCAATCTTCGAGAACACTCGGGCTCCTCGAAGCTGATCAAATAGATCATCGATCCACGGCAAAGATATCAGCTATGGACTGTCAGCTGGTTCAACATCCAATAGTACACACACAGCCTGAGGGTACGATCTACCTTCTTCACAAATTGGATCTTCGATCCCTATGGAGAAGTATTAGGTCGGATGAAACCATTTTCTTGCAACTCCTCCAACTACTTCTTGAGATCCTCAAACATAGGTGTAGACATTCTATAGGGAGGAATGGACACTGGTGCTGCTCCTGGAACGAGCTCAATAGAGAAGTCTACCTCACGCTCTAGTGGAAAACATGAAAATTCCTCTAGAAAAACGTTCCTGAAACGATTAACCACTGGAGGAAAGTATAATTGTGAAGTCCCTTGGTCATCTAGATGAAGACAAGCAATCTGAGTTGTAACTCCTCCTAGCCCATGATTCTTGGTTCCTGCTCGACTTTCTTGGACATGCCACTACCATCGTTGAAGAAAAGATATACGCTTTATGGATATGAAACTCACCCTGCAGGGATAATACTCTACGACTTCTTGGAAGGGAATGAGCTAGTCCATTTAGAGAATGACATAATATGATGTCATCTCTAGGACATAGAGATCCTATAAGAAGTGACACCCAAAACATTCAAGAGGGATCTCTCTACACTAACGTACACTAACTACTCTGTTCCACAACGGTGTGTCTAGAGTCAAGGTATCAGTAGGGGAAATGATGCAGAGCCCAAGGCTCTCCACAATAATAACAGATATACAGCTACAGGAATCCCATTTATTGAAAATAGAAGAAGATAAAACTGAGGCTACTAATATCGTACCTCGAACTTTGGAAGGTTCGGGATCCTTCTCTGGCTAGGTCTACTCCACTACAAAAGCCTGACCTGTACCACGACCATGTGGCCCTGCCCGACCGCTCTGAGCGGATCCACCTTGTTGTCGCTGATATACCATCGACTGGGCACCCCGGTCACGCCCTCCACCTCATCTTTAACAGCTGGAAGAACTCTAGTTTCCAATATGGTGAGAAACTAGTGGCACTGCTTCTGAATTCAGAGTCATGGATGAACCTCTGTCACTAGCTGCTGGTGAGAAAAATGACAGAAGCACTAAAGGTGACCCATCTTTCTGCATGATTGGCACTCCACTATGTCTCTCTGGCACTACGTCCTCATATGCCCTATTCTTCCACAAATGTATCATTCCACCTTGCTACCTGAAGATGCATCCCTCCTCCTCGTATTGTCTCCATGAACATTATAAAACCCTCTCAGAGCTATGCATCAACACATGTGTCCGGATTGATGGTTGGTGCCAAAACTGGAACAACATGAGGACGACTCGGAGGAATTATTCTCCAAGGTCAAGTGCACACCTTAGATAAACATTATCAAGGACTGAAAACTATTAGTGTAATATGGGAACAAGATAAAGAATGCAGTCATGTTTTACAAAACATGACTACTTGGTGTGTATAAAGACTACACATCCTGTTCCCTTATGTCATTTACATGGGCTTTCACTTCTGCCAAAACTGGTCATGTAACACCCCAAACACACTGCATGTTATCCCAACACAAAAAATGTACCTGAAACCTCATTCCCTTCCTGAGTCCTTCTACACAGTTAATTCACAAGGCTCTCCTAAGAAACAACTACACCGCATGTACGCAACAAGCATAACCTGGCCCGTGTTGTTAAGGAAACAACATGTGTACCCAGTTCATACTACCCGACATGTTCCACAAGGACACGACGTGTACTAATAAGTCCCAACAGACCGTGGGGTTAATGCCATGGCCTTTACATGGCTAAAACTACACGGTGTGTTCTAGGAGGGAACGACATATATCAAAAAGGATGACAGCGACCTATGTTTTTCGGGACACGGCTGAGTACCTGGGTCAGACTACATGACGTGTTCAAGGCGGGCATGGTGCATATAAGGTGATACACCACCGACCATGTTGTTAACTAACATGGCCTAACTCCTAGGATTACACAACACGTCGTGCACAATAAGTACATTGCGTGTTCCTGTAAGGTTTTCCATATCTCGTGTATCTGCCCACATAGCCTATGAAACAGTTTAGAGAATACACGGTGTGTATGTAGATTACACGGCGTGTACTTAAGAAAAACTATTTCTTCCTGAACAGAAGAACACATGGTTTGTAGTCAAAACATCACAGCGTGTATTCTGGTTTTTTCCGAATAGTAAGCCTTAGAAACTACTCCGATGCCCCAAAAACAATGAAAGTTCCAAATTCTGATCCGTGAGGGCCAATACTCCCCGCGAATCAAATTTTTACATCTTTAAAATGTTACATACAAGGTAAAAAAGTTGATGATCCACAATATTCCGATCCATGAGGGACCATAAAACCCCAAGAACCAAAGATTTGTGCCCGTTTAAGCAAAGAACTATACAAATAAATTCACTATCAGACACCAGGGATTCTATCAAAGAATACATCACAACAACATGCATAATCTAGAAAACATCTATCACAACAACATGCAATCACTAATTAATCCTAGATAGAGTGGAAGGAATGCATGGGATGTGATTTCTAACAAGTTCCTATATGATGCATGAGATGAAACACCCTCATTTCATTAGGTTTCGGCAGAAATAAAACCACTATAACAATAACGATAACAACACAATGCATGTGAATCACCCAACGGTGAAATCAAATCAACTACAAAATTGAAAAATAGTAAAATTGCAATAAATGAGGTTGTATGGATTTTTCCGATACATAAGTTAGCTACTCCCGGTCAGAGCTCTTTACCAAGTACCTATTCTGTCCTATCCCTGGCTATAGTATCCAAACAGTAAGTCAATAGAAAAGAGACCCTTTGATACCACATTGTAACGTCCCGGTTCCAGAAGCCTCCCATAGGCACTCCGTACCTAGTTGGTAACATGTCCACAAGCTCATTTCCCCGAATGCCAGAGGCTGTCGACTAGCACCGATGTCCTTGGGTGTGATAGTCGGGAATCTCTGCCCTCATTGGAAGAGTACACATCTGATGTAACAAGACATACAATAGCGGAAGAAGAAAACAATACATACACAAGTGAACAGTGGAAGTCATAACATGATATACATCAGAAATAAATATATATAAATGATTCATGATACAAATGCATCTAGGAAAATAGACAAACAAGTCACAATTCTGAATATAGTACTAGATCACGGTACAAAAGGAAAACAGTTAAACAACTCCTCCACATCACAAGCCTCATCTTGCTCCCATGCTCTCCGGCTCCAATGCATCATGAACCTGATGTAGAAGGGTGATTCCCTTATCTATACCTACAACAATATAATTTTTTTGGACCCAAAAGCATGACCCGAACAGGACGTGAGACAAAAATCCATGTAGCCAACTACATAAAGACATGTTCCTAACAGTCAGTGAATATATGGTAGGTAAAAGTACTGAATGCCATAAACATGGAAATACACAGCAACAACAATCCATAGTTCCAAGAATATAGTTTACAAACAAGTAAGCAGTGACCCAAAAAGTAGAACAAATAGGTAACCACTGGGTAGTTCTCACAAGATAACCCCTATGATTCAACATAAAAGTACTAGAAACCCTATTGGAGGCACACAAAGTCTCACCCCTCTAGTACAGCAAATGAATACACTCTATGGGGAATCACTCACCGTCAATTCACCTTATAGTCTCATTGCATACTAAAGGAACTCTGGGGAAGCACTCAACATCTAATTCCCCCCATGGCCCATGTCGAGGAACTACAGACACTATGTGGAAGCACTCAATTATAATTCCGCCTGTGGTCTCAACTTATATGATAAGAACACTCTGGAGAATCCCATAAGACTATTCTCACTATGGTCTACTACACTAGGTTGTCACAGCCCAGGGTAAAGTCAGAAAGTATCGCATCGTGTAATGGAAAAAGTAACCTAAAGAACAACTTGGATACCATTCTACGACATCTCAGCATAATGAAAATGAAGTCACTCCATCCTACAACTAGGCATGGAACTGGCAAAAGACTAACAGGGAAAACTAGACCAAATAGTCATAAACAAGCAACACATGCATGGGAAAAACAGCCGAAGCATAGTAAAATGTCCCTATTCATGAACAACAATCTCTACTCAGACATATAATCGAAGAATCCAATCACCAAGGGAAAAATAGGAAACACGCAATACCCCATTCATGGGTATTAGTGGAATTTTACCAAAATACTCAAATAATTTCTACATAAAGGCACAAAACACCTACCTTGATTCTAGGAGATCGATATACTTGATCCACGTGGATGGAATCTCCATAGAAAGCCATAGATCTACGAAAACACATTAAACATTCAACCCACGACAACTTGCAAAATAGGGGGAACTGGAAAACAAATCTATAGGAGAAGAAAGAGTTTACCACTGCTGTTCCAACGCAATCGACGATGGTCGATTCAGAGAATGGATGGAGGATTGGGGGCTCGGAGGAGATTCATGGCCGTACAGGACGCCCTTGGATGAAGAAGATGGAGAAGAAGATGGTTCTGGGGTTAAGACGTGACATCGGTCTATTTAATGAAATAAATAAAGTACACGACATGTACTTATGAGGTACACAATTTATACTAGGATTTTCCGTACTCTGCTTTAAGCGGCCTCCACATCACCCCACACGACCGTGTGTGTGGCCCGGTCATGGACAACACGCGGACTCATGTGGTATCAAAGTTCACGGAATGTACTCATAAAGTACATGGCGTGTACATAAAAAATTTCTAGAAACTCCTCTTTTCTCCAAAACACCAAAAAAATGAAAAACATACTTGAAAAGAAGGTCCGAGTTCTTACAAAAACCATGTACTTATTATCTGAGTAGCGCACCCCCTATACCTCAATCCAGATTCCCATAACCCTATTTCCCTTCATTATTATTATAATTACTATTATTATATTACTATTATTATACATTTGATTCATTTAATAAATTTTAACATTATATAATATTAAATTTCTAACATTAAAAACAAATGAGATTAGAATTTCTTATTAAGAAAAATAATTATATACATTTTTATTCATACTCTTATTAAAAATATCATATAATAAAATATCTTATTCAATATTCATAATGGAATGTTATTAAGAAAAAGGAATAATTTTATAAAACATTATTCTAATAAAATTATATAATTTAAAAATAATAATTGTAATAAATATATTTAAACTAATTTTCATTAATTCTCAATTTATCAAAGTAATAGTTTTAAAAATATTTTAATTATAAAGGAAAACATTATAATGTAATTTTTTTAAAATAATAAATCAAACCGTTATAATTATAATATTATATATATATATATATATATATATAATTTGGAAAATCAGAATTTATAAAATATTTTTTATTATATTTATATATTATTTATTAATAAAAAATTTTAAAAATTGCTATTAATTGTATTAATAAGTTTTTACTATGTTATTTTAGTATTTTTATCCAAATAGTAAAAAGACATTTATGAAATATAGTGTTTTTCTAATTTAGGAATTATTCATCTAAAATATTTTATTAAATATTATTTTGGAAGAAATAATTTAATTAATAAAGTTATTTTCATGTAAAAAATTAATTAAATTTGAATTTGATAAATAACATTTCTAAATTTATTATAAATACCATATAATAATAAAATTAATTAAAACAATTAATTCCAATTATTATTTTTAGATATAATAAGCTTAGAAAAATATTAGTATTTTTATTAATTAGAAATAAATCCATTTCAAAATATATTATCAATAAAAATAGGTTTAAAATTTATAATATGTAACATTATTCCCCCCTTCAATTGTATTGAATCATCACAATTCAATTAGCCAAAATAGAAAAAATTCTGAATTTATGTTTTCATAATTGTAAAAACTATGACTTCTAGATTTCAAAACACAATTAATTAGATTAAAAAATATAATATACAATTTTTTATAGATCATTCCTCTAATATCTACTGTGGGGACCCACCCTTAAACATTTCATAGTAGAGTACCATTTACCGGTCTAAGTTTTGAAGAGTTAGATACATGCTTACAATTTATCGGAGTTGTAATGAAATTGAACAAACAAAAGCAAAACACTTCTTCCACGTGCATAAAAATAATTGAATTCAACTTTTTACCTTAAAGTGTTCTATGAAAAATAAGTTTAAAACAAGGGTTGAGCATTGGAGAGGCCTAGTAAATGGTTAAAAAACCATAATGGAATAATTTTAATTTTAAAACATTTCATTAAAATACATGCTTCAAATCATGAAATTATAATTTCCCATAACATGTAATTAACATTTTCATAATATATTCTGAATGAACATTTGGGGTAAACACATTATCAATGTTGCTAAATTTAATTAAGAGTTTCAAATAGAATGATTTATAAATAATGCATGTACTTGAAAACAAATGCATCAAACACTATATATAAGTTATAATATGGATGGAATTAATTAATAATGTCATTCCCAATGTGATAATATAAATTTACACATGAAGTAATATTTATTTAGAATTTTAAAAAATAAATTATGGCATTTATCATTATTTTTTAGACACTACATTTTAATACTTATTTATCCTAGAATTTCAATACATGTGTATATTAAAATATAAATCATAATCCATTTGCACTTGATATACAATACTGATTAATACCAGTTCGTAATTTGACGATAATTATACATGGATATTTTTCAAATTGAATAATCATATGGACACTAAATTACAAGAATCATTACGTGGTAATGCCCAATATAGGACATCATAAAAATTATATAAAGTCCTTGTGCCAATAACATACCAAACCATTTTACCAAGGCCTAATTCCAAGACCTAGTTTGTCTCATGAGACCCACTGATGCATCAAGTCGTTATAGAGGTCCTCACCCATAACATAATATGTCTAACACATGTGTGGATGCATAATGTCCGGTAACATAATCATTCAGTAAATTCCTCGTTCCAAGATGCTAGTTTCTCTCATGAGACCTACCAATGCACTATTAAGCTCTATTGGTACTCACCTATCACATTATATGTCTAATATATTCCTCATCTGTATAATAAAAATATTGCATTATAACAGTTTCATTTATGACATTGATTTATTAAAAAATTAAAAGAATAATTATTAAGGTACGTACACTTTAAAGAATCTAATGTTTCCAATACCACATAGAAACATTTATTTCTTAATCCATATAATCTAATAAAAGGATTACTCTCAAACTTTAAATAAATTTAAATAATATTACGCCATCAATATAATTACTATTGAAATAAAAAATTACATTTATTGAGAAAATTAGATATAGTTTTCTCTTCTCAATGTAATATTTTAAAATAAATAAATATGTTTTACTCAAAAAAGATTATAAATAAAACATTTCAATTCACAAATAAATTCATGTGTTTGTTAATCTGGGAAAAATCATTTGAATACATGAATTTATTATGAATGAATGATGTTCCAATGTTATTCTTGATTCATGAGAGTGATTGTCTGTAGATGCAACATCCTTATGTTTAAAATAACATGACGATATGTTATGCACATTCTCATAAATGAAACATTAATTATTATAACACATTAATAAAAATTATATCCTTTGCCTATATACACACACACATATTTATATACCAAGAGTATAATTTTTAAAATAATAGAACATCAGGTTTCCTATAGATATATCTATACACATATACGATTATATATATTCATGTTGTATCCATAAAACCCATCAGTACATAATATGTTTATGTCTTTTCAAATGTTGTGATAATTCAAAACATCCTTTGGAATATTTATTATGAAATCAAATTTAAATCATAAAATTTATATGTATATGTATATAAGTGGAATAATGGTTTAGAAATCATACATGGATTTAATAATACTTGAAAAAATTTGTTAGAGTTTCAATGATGCACCCATAACACAAAAATATGAATAACCCTTGATTTGAAGATAATAAAGGTTTATATATATATATATATATATATATATATATATTATCTTTGGAATATCTAATGTGTTTTTTTAACACCGAAACCCGTTCCATTTTACTTTTCATCACATTTTAATAATTTTAATCTTCAATGTACTCCAAATCCCATTAATTAACACATTTGAATCAATTTGTTTAAAATGTTATCATTTCAAACTTTAAAATATGTAAATATAGGTATAACAAAATTTCCTAATTGATTATATGCATAGTTTTATGACATGAAAATAAAAATAGCTTTCATAAATAACCCATCCCACTTGATAACATTTTTATGTAGTAAATAATAATGTATTTCACATAAAACTATAAAAATAACTATTAAAATAAATCATATTCAATGAAGACAGTGTAATTATTAATTTAAAATTAAAACATTACAATTTAAAATTAAAACCACTAATTTATTTTAATATGAATGGGTGCCGACGATAAGCAGTACACTTGGCCATGTTTATTACAGACATGATTCCCATAATATTGACAAAACATGATTCCATGTTATGTGTATTTTTCATAAATATGTTGATAAATCAAAAATAAAATTATAAACAAGATAATAACCATTTCAACCATCCTTATAAATATATATACACTTTTATTTTCATTTAATTTACCCCACTCATCATCACAGATTAAAAACATTTTTGAGAAAAAGTTGCTAAATGAAAATATTAATTTTTATAATTAATATAAAATCATATTAGAGCATAAAATGTTTTTTATTTCAATGTTTAAGTGGAATTGTTTTTTTTCGAATCATAAAATAAATTAATAAATCTTGAAAATAAATAGGTTTTTAATTAAACCTTCCATTATACCGAATCAAATTTATTTTAACTAATAACTAACAAAATAGATACATGCTTACAAAATCACACACACACACATGTTTGTATTCTAAAAATAAACATACATTGATATAAATAAATATAATCTACTTCAAAATATTCGATATGTAAAATAATAATTTTTGAAAAATAATTAATTGGTGAATATCCTTCTATAATTTAATAAATATCAGGACACAAATAATAGAAATAAATCTAATTAAAAACATAAACAAACATAAATAAAAAAATTAGAATATTCTTTATAGATAAAATATGAACATTAAAGTCTTGACAAACAATGAATTATTGGGAAAAAAATCAAAATTATTCTTTTTAGGTAGAAACATATGTCATATTTTATTGTAATATTTTATCAGAAGAAAATATAAATCATATTTAATGATTAAATAAAAATATATTTTACCTTAGAAAATTAGTATAAATATTAAATAACAATTTTAAACAATATTTTTTAAAAAATAAATTGTTACAAAATAATTGTTAATCAATTTGAAAATTCCATAGTAATTTAAATCACTTAAATTAAATATACAAATACACAATCCCATACAACTAATTAACTCAATTGGAATAAGAGATTCACCAAAAATAAATAATAAATTTTAAAATAGAATAACTAGGAATAAAATAATAATCAAGTCCACTGAAATTTATAATTGAAAATTATGTTTTCCGTATATAAAACTATAAAATTAAAACCCGGATTTTGTATAGAATTAACAAAATAAACCTTAACTAGGTAAAATAACCCAACCCAAATTCTGTCAATTTCACGCATGAGAACACATACTGAAAAATTTGGAAAATAACCACACTCATGTGTTTAAATGGTTGTGTAGAACTTTTTAGAGTAGTAGAGTCGGTCTTCTATATATAGTCACATCTATTAGAGCATTCAGTGCAATATTTATGATAAAATACAACAATTTATGATAAAAATTTGAAATATATTATTAGATTGATTATAAAATTTCAAGTTGAAAACAAATAAAAAGGTGGAACAAAACTAAATTGAAATTATATTAATAATGAAAGGAAAATCCACAAAACAATGATATCATTTTAAATTATTGAAAATAGAAACATTAGAACATAAATATACATACCAAAATGATAACACAAAAACAGAAAAGGAAATAATAAATAATTTGACAATCTTTTCTATTTTAATGATCAACAACCTAAACAAGAGTTCTTGAAAAAAAAAGAACAACATATTGATTTTGATAAAGTTGAAGGGGATGTGCCTAATAGATTAAAACCATACTCATACCTCTCATAGAACCAAAGACTAAGAATATGTTGATTTATGTACCCGCAACAGAATCCAAACAGATATTGAAGAAACTCAGATCTCCATTAATAAATAATGGTCTCATATGGAACTCAAAACCATGGTTAATACAGTTGAATACATGGCGGTAGAACACCTTCTATGTAGAATGACTAGAAGTTATGCCTCATGACCCGACCTGCCCTGTCGATGACAGCTCCAAATTCTTCGTACATGTTTCACAACTCGAACTCCATTCCCTGGATGAAACCAAACACCAAATATCTCAGCAGTTCACCCCCTATACCATAATCCTCATTCAATTAAATATATTCCCATTATTATTATTATTATTATTTTAATATAATTATATATTTAATTATTTTAATATATGATAACATTAAATAATATTAAAATTTTAACATTAAAACCAAATGAAATTATATCTTCTTATTAATAAAAAAATTATATTCATTATTGTTAATAATATTTTTAAAAACATCATATAATAAAATATCTGATTCATTATTTAGAATATAATTATATTAAACAAAATTAATAAATTTATAAAAAATTTATCTAATCAATGATTATAATTAATGAATAATATTTATAAAGTATTTATTTAAAATAATTTTTCATTCATCATAATTTATGAATGTTATAGTTATATAAATAATACAATTATAAAGAATAACATTAAAAAGTAATATTTTTGTAATAATATTTTATTCAAACATTATAGGTATAAACTCGTATATATATACACCATATTTTGAAAATATAAATTTATAATAACAAGTTATTTATATTTTTATATTAATTATTTAGTCAATTTTTTAATAATTACAAATAATTAGATTCATAACCTATAACTAACTTACATTTTTAATTTAGTCAATTATATTTTAATTAATTAATGAAATGTGGTATTCTTAAAATTTAAGAATTATTCTTCTAAAATATTTTAATATATATTCTAGTGGAAATAATAATAGTAATAATATAGTTATTTTAAAATAAATAATAAAATAAAATTCAAAAATATAAATAATATATCATAAATTATGATAATTAACTAATAAAAATCATTTTATTTAAAAAAATTGAAATTATTATTTTTTTAAAAAATTTACTGAAAAATATTATTTTTTGGTATTAAATAAAAATAATTAAATTGATAAATATATTTTTTAAAAAATAGGTTTATATTTTCTGTCATGTTACAAGAAATATGTGATACATACATAGATCATAACATTCTAAAATACATAAATTCACAAAAATGGTCAATATAAGACATATGTGATGGCTTGAGCTATACAGGGATTATAATTTTTCAATACACTACCACCTTGGAAAATAAACTATGGTATCAGATTTGTTGACAATGCATTTTCAAGGAATTATGACCCAGATGAGGATCTATAGGGATCCTATGTTCTTGGATCTAGTAAAGATTGATATTGGAGGCATTAAAGGGATATGTCAATCATTTTTCAAATGATTGAAAAAATATATCTCTTATAAAAAATAAATAATTCTAATTTAGATGAAGAAATCATTTAGAAGAAACTTAAATCTATATATTCTGGGAAGTTATCATACTTTTATTATGATGATTTTATTTTAAAGTTTGGAATGATATTATTACATCAATCTATAGCTGAACTAGAAAGGGATTTCTTTGATAAAAATCATATCTCAACAATATCTACAGTCCCTAGTAGAAAATTTATGTATAGGGATTCATGGAAACAATATTTGTAGGATGACTTGAAGTGGGAAATTTATAGTTATATCCTAATGTTTCGTTTTTCAACAACTGATAACATATAGATGGTGTCCTAAAAGAGTAATGAAACCAAATTGTTTTTCATTAATGAAATGTGATGAAATCGCTATTTAATTTTTTATAGGAATACTAAATACTCATAGAAGTAAATTTAAAATATTGGTCTTCATCAATAATATGAAAAAAATTTCACATTTCATTACTAAAAGAGATGATTTTCCAATTGAGATCCTCTTAAGTCTTTATATTAATGATTTTGTAAGACACTATAGAACACCAATTTCTATGTTGTTTGAACATGATCCCCATTTTCATTTGAAATTCTAGATAAATATTCATAATGCTCTTAAAATTCATCATCATTTTGAGAACATCCTATTATCCCCAAACTGATAAATATTATAAAAGGACTTTTCAAACTATAGAATATAGGTCATGGTTATTAGAATATGATTTTTAAGTTATGTGGGATAATTATGTAACTTTGGTAGAGTCTTCAATTATAATAGCTTCCATTTATGTTTTCTAATGTAACTATGCAAAGAATTATATGGGATGATATATCGCACTCCAACATCTTGGGTTTAATTTTGTGAAAGGAATTTTTTATCCCTATAACTTGTTGAAGAGATAAGAACGAAGGTAAAGGATATAAAAAAATCACATTACAAAATCTCAATGTATGTTAATGAGTTATATCGATTACCAGAGCATGTATTTGTAATTATATATTTGAGAATGTGTTTTATTGAAAATATCTATATTAAGGGTGTTATATGATTTGATAAAAATGATTAATTCTTCCCCTTGAACACTCGAACATTTCTAATTCTTGAACGAAATGGTGTTTTTTCTTGTCACTTGGTAATTCTTCCAAGCCTCTCAAAAGTAAACTATTTGTTTTTATATAATTAATATGGATGTACATTCAAAAAAAAATCATGAGATAACTAATATTGATATATAATTGGATCTTAATGTATATTACTATGAATAATCCTTATAGAATCTTGATACAAGGGAGAATGTATTGGGCAATAAAATCTCATTAAGGTGCAATTGAGAAATCACAAAATTGAGGATGCAATGTTGTAACTGGGATATATGACGACTAAAAACTACCCTCGCCTACTTAGAAGGTAATTTCAATGTGATTTTCCGTATAAACGTTTTTTTAGAAAATAATGTAACACAAGAAAAAATTAAAATAAATTTATTTTAGAATAAATTTTATTGACTAGATATCTTGTGATTCACACAAATATTAAACAAAACAATTTGAAGTCATGATTTTCACACATAAAATAATTTTTTTAATATGTATGAAATTTACTGGAAAGAATAAAAATTGTTTTTGAAGTCAAAATATTAAAATTATGTTATGGTGAATTTTGTTATTTTTCTAACAAAAACAATTTGTGTATTAGTTGTAAAGAAACATGAATTATTATTGAAATCTTCATTTTCATTTAAATACATTATAATTTAAATTTATTTTAACTTAAAATTAGTATAATTATAAATTTATTAATGCAATTTAGATAATTGAAATCATTTTATATTGAATTTACATCTAAAAACATTTTAAAACAGTGAGTATTTTTACTTTTATTCACACACTTTCTCAACACTTTATGATATTAATTGTAATATTATTTTTTCAATTAATGTAAATTGAATTTAGTATAATTAATTCCTTATCAAGAATAATCCCATTTTATATTTTATAATACGTTCAACAGAATTTTTGACTAATATTATTTGTGAATAAAGTTGATTTTAAATACGGTGAATAAGGTAAAAACAAATATACTTAGTGGTTAATCATTGAATATAATGTGTAAATGTGACATAATAGTTATTCCAAAAACATTTTATTGACCTATTTCTACCTTATTACAAATATTATATATAATTAACCATTATTGTGATCTGGAGACATGAAATAGTTTTTTTTGTATGTCACACTTTAAAAACATTATGAGTGTGCCAATCAAACAACTTTTAAAGGGCCTCCTCCTATCCCATCTTATTCACATAATCAATGTACAATTTTTTGAAGAAAACCTTCCCAAATCAATCTATAACATTCCAATACTGATATTACAATATATATTTTGTGGATAAGTCCAATATATTAAATATTTAGTGCAATCAATAGGAAGTACCTAAATAATATCTACACCAAAATCATACTTTAGTAGAACTTTTTTACCGACAGTTTATTAAAAAACCCTTAATTGTTTTTTTAAATAATTTAGTGGATGATTGTTAGAAACCTCCATAAAACCATTTAATTTTTCCACACACCTAAATCTGCTCCCCATACCCCTCCCCACACCCAAAACCCCCGACCCCCAAGCCCTACCTGTCCCAACCATCTCCACCCCTACAAGATGATCCCAACCCTCGTTGCCCCACACAGTCTGTCCTGAACTAGCTATTGGATACCCCTCTCCTCTAGTCCTAACCTACCACGTCAACTCCCCTCGTATTTGTTCCCAACCAAGACCCTCACTGTGTATCCTGATCGGAGCTACAAATACCCCTCCCACCAAGGTATTATTTGTCATTCTTATACATTAATTTATACATTTTAGGTTGGTTATTGATGGAGTTGGGGTGGATCTTGATATGTTTGGGCCAATTATTATTATAAATAAAATATGTAAATAGATGAAAAGTTTTAAAATTCATTACATTCTGATTATTTTACAAATATATAAATTATTAGCCTGCATATATTATTCAACTTCCTTAAATCCTTAGCTATGAGGAGGTGGTGGTTGGATGAGTAACCACAAAAATTTTTAGTTATGTTGTTATATATATTTAAATGTATTTTATATGGGAGAAATATGTTTTAACTAAAAATTATACTCAAAATAGTTTTTCCATTTCATTTTTTATGGGGTCTCCACAGATGGCACTAAGTGATCACATGGGAAAATTCTTCTTTATATGGTGAAATTGATGGTTGACCTTCCCAATACATATAACTTTTGAAAGAATATGCCTTCATATTTGAAAAAAAATATGTTTTTGATTAAAAAATATAGGTAATTTAATTAATTATAGTGTAATTGAATGTCATTACGTTATTAAATGGTAATATTTTCTAAACGAATATATGTATACATATGTTTTTACACATTAACATTGCTGATATCCTAGTATAAATGTTGACATTGAATCATTTGGAAAAAAAAACAAAATTATTTTCAATGGATATTATTGAAATAATTTAATGATACATTGTTGAGAACCCAAAAATGTATTATAAGGTAACCAATGGGGTACCATGAAATAAATGGATTGTTTTTTGATAGGAATCGGGATGAAAAGCACATGGTTTTTAAATAAATATTTTTATATTAATCTCATTTTAAATTAATATATGTATATTAAAATGATATTATATTGAACACATCACAATTAAATTACCTTTTATTTATTTTAGGATTTTGAATGATGAATTCATCGAGTGATGCTTTGAAAATCAACCCCCACACAATGTGGTCAATGAGTTTTTCTAATATCCAATCGACTCTGGTAATAATTTCATTATGTTTACTATTTAATGTAAAATATAATCTATTTATTATATTAAAATTTTTATTTATCATTGTTTAATATAGTCACAGTTTTTAGGGGACCATGAATCCCAAACAAATGTGTGGTTTTATTTTCATAAAAAATATGATTGGAGTTTTTCTATGAGCATGCCCAAGAAGTTTGTGTATGAATTCATTTATCATTAAAATAACTTATTATCAGTTTCCACTATATTAATAAATATTTGTTTCATATTAGTAATATTCAATTAATATGTAAAAAATAACGAATTATGGGATGTCAATACAACACAGTCCTACTAAGTCTTCCAGGATGACACAATTATTAATGTCCTTTGGATGCCTTATCATGGTCAAGAGGATGAGAAAGTTTTGGGACCATTAATATTTATGGTCTGTGGCAGGACACTGAGGATTTTAGTTACATTTTCTCCTAGTCGTAGTCAATCACTATCGTGAGATACTCTGATAGAGTTTGTTTTTATGAAAAACTCAATTTACAAATAGGGGGATCACATATCTACTTTATATAATTAATTGATTGATTCATACTAGAAGTGGAGAAGATCTGCCCCTAGTGGTATTTCATCAATGATTGATGGTGGATAGTAAATTACACAATTTCAAAATATTTTAGTTCACAAAAATTTATTTCTATTATGTTTTTTGTATAAATATAAACATTATTTAATTTTTAATATAAATTTCTTATAGGTTACGGTAGTAGGAAGTATTAACCGAGATGGAAAGGGTAACTAGTAGTGTTCATCATCGGATATTGATTAGTGATGTTTTTGATGTTTCGAACAAAATATGAAAGAGAGGGCTTGTTCATGTATCATATATGGAACAATGTGTTCCTATAACAATTTCAGGATCTATCTTTTTTCTGATTTCCCATGTTTTCAGAGAATGAAAATCATTTCGGGTTGTAGTCATTGATATCAATTCATAAATATAAAGGATTGAGTAGGATTGAAATAAATATATTGAAATGTAATTCCTTCCATTTAGTGAAAACAATAATATAATTTCATTTATCATAAATATAAAATCATTTCCCTAAATCGGTATAGTATTACCTTTGTGGAATTTCATTCTTTTTTGGAATCCCATTATGTAGTGTCACATAATTATGGTAATAAATTTTCCCCCCATTTTCGAAATTTTCATGCATGAATTTTCACTTAAATCCTATATGTGTACATGTTTCCTATTCACATTTTAGATTCTTATAGTCTTTAGGCCCCAAAACCATTTCATAATATATTTCTCATATTCCCCTTATGATGCTTCAACATACTGTTCGACATCAACCACTTTACATCATCATTCATGATGCATATTCTTATCACTGTTCCTCATCCAAAATGTACCATATCTACCTTGAATTATCGCATTGGTGTTTCCCCTATACTTATATCTCAAAATACATATTCACTATCATAAATTTCTATGATTCTCCCTTCACTTATCTACATCGTGTCTATGCGGTGTAAAAAATATGTGTCCTATTCATAATGAGGTATTTTTCGTTGTCAAATATTTTTAATGGGGTGATTACACCCCAAGCCTCCCCATTCATATCTATCATCCCAAACACCTCACATGGGTATCTCTATATCATTTATGTCCCACTTTGTTGGATTCATGTTGGATTATTATTGATTATTTACCATGATGAAGAATTATGAACTTCACTAGTCTTTCTATTGGTTTTATATATTACACTACATGTTTCTCTAATATTAATGGACATGATTTATTTAGTTATAGGTTACTGTTACAAGGATAAAGGGATTTTAATTTCAAGTATTTTCAAACCCTCATATGATTTTTTTATATTTGATTTCATCCAAGGAATAAAGGTTCTACCATTTATCATAGGTGTTTTTAATAAATTTAATATTAAATAAATGTTCAACAATTTTGTATTTTCTATTGTGTGTATGGGTTAATATGACTATTTATATGGTATTTCTTTTCGTGTTGGAATATTATTACACGCAATATTGAATTTTATTCCCTTGTAAATGTTGGTAAATGGAATATATAATTGTTTTTTGTTTTTAAATGGGGTTTTATTAATTTTACACGCTTTTTAAAATTCCATGCATGGTCTTGAAGAATAAAAATGATTATTCGTTAGGGTTTATGCCAAATTTGGTTTTAATAGTGGGTTATCCTTTTTTTGTGTTACCTTGTTTTAGAGTAGTGGTATGGTTTTATAATGTGAAATTTTTTAAACTTTAGAAATTTAGTTTCGATTAGATTTTGTGTGTGCACACCTTAGGTTTTATACTCTCTCCATATGCTTTCTTCAGGGTACTAGGACTACATAATCTTCAAAATGTTTTTATTTATAAATCAATATATATCAGAGGTTTGAACCAATGCAAAATATAGTACATTTTTTAGAAGTTGTTTATACTGCCACAATTTTTGAAAGCTTTTTATCTATAGTGTTTAAAACCTCAACTAAAAAATGATGCATATTTATTTAGAAATGGTTTTATTGGATTGAGTGGTAGTTTCCATAAAAAAAATAAAATATTTATGGAGGTTATAACAACTTCTAAATACTTAAAATATTTTCCCACTAAAAACTAATTCAGAATGTGATAAAACCATTGATAAATATATTTTCCATGTTATATACTGGAATCTGCTGTTAAATAGATTAAACCATTGTTTATCAGATGAAGAAAATTGATTTAGTAGTAGTTTTATGAAACAATAGTAGAACCATATCTCGGTGGTTTTAACCACCACCAAATTCAAAAAACCTATACTATTCGCTGATTTTCATATAGTAATGATGTAATATTCTCTATGAAGTATCATTATTTTACCTCATTCAGCACTTAAATAATTTTCTATTAAAAATGATGATATAATAATATTATTATATTACATATATGGGGATGTTTTAATAATAATATCATTATCTAAAACCATATCCACTTCTATCCAATTGGTTACAAAATTATCTTTCATTTTCTTAGAGGACTACCTCCTCGTGAACTACACTCCTTCAATTTTCCATTACCACCCCTAAATGAAGGTTATGATGATGGACATAAATAATATATGTGTTATTTATAAAATACGAATACTCATTTATTCACTATATGATATAAATATTTGTACCATCCATTATGTACTATATATGGTAACATCTCTTATGTGTACAATGAACAACTCCCTCACGAAGAGTTCTGATATGTCTTTCATTGTCACATCCTAAGAAAGGTGATAATTAATAAGTTAATTATTATATGTGATGAAAATTCCATTATTTTTATTTTCACTACATATTTAAAATTATTTAATGTCAATACACGTCATTTTATTTTATTCCATTTCACTCATGCAAATATTATTACATCATTCGTGTACATGTGGATTACCAACTTAATGAAGTGATGTGACTCTCTTTTCATCACCAATTCACATGGATGAAATATATATGAATATTAAATGATATTTACAATATTATTATCATAATTCAATGGTATAGTATTACTTATATCAATTCAATTTTTATCGGTTAAAAAATGAAATGTTACTCCTATATACATACTGTCTAATGTCTCTTGGATCGTAACATATTTCATTTTTTATAACCATCATTCATGATTGGTTTTAAAAGTAAAATTGATATAAAAGTATGATAATTATTTCATGATTGTTAATCAAGATATGATATAACTATATAATATCTTCATTTACTGGTTCTTTCATGATGAAACTTAAATGAGAAGACAATGAATTTAACACACAAAATAACGAAAATAATGAATTATTATTAATGAATAATTAATACAGTGTTATTAAAGAATCATATGTGACATAATTTTTTTTAAAATTGTTATATAATATTTTAATAACATTTTTAATACCACTATACATGATATTAAATCACATTAAAATAAAAGGGAGTGTAAGGTAAGGGCTTTGGACTCAATTTACATTCCATTGAAACTTATTATTTTAAAATAATTCACTTTTTTTGTTGTGTATATACTACTAATTTTACTTGTAATGTAATTAATACCCCATTATTAATTGTATTTTGAGTTTCAATTTCAATTATCTCTTCCAAGAGGATTTTATATGAAATTTTCCATGTGGTAAAAGTTATTTAGAAATATTACTTAATTTTATGATTATTAACTATATCTTGACATAATCAAACTATTATAATAATTTTTCATTGGAAATTATATTTCTCTAAAATATCAATATTCTATTACGATGGATTTTTTTATTTTTTGGAACATATTTTATCTTTATATATAGTTTTAACATTGAAAAAAATTGATTACCTATGGAAGTATTAATAAATTTGTTCCCTTCACTAAATATATATACTTGATGATAAAGAACATGTTTTATGAATTAAATAGATTATTAAATATATTAGAAATTATTTGTATAGATATGACATTGGTGGGTCCCTATTATTGATAACCCCTCAACGCATCAATAGTGACACAAGATGAGGTTATTGGATATTTGAGGTCGTTTTTCCAAAATGTTTTATAATTTCATGTGAAAGGTCTTGAAGGTAATGGTATCCTGTAGCTCAGAAAAATTCTCACAAAAAAAAATCAGAATTTCTTTATTTGAGAATTAGGTTACTATTATTATCTATGATATTTTATGTGAAACATTATCTATGGATTCAATTAATTATTATGTAATTAATTAAATGTCATGTTTTTTCAATTATTTACCTTAACATATTGATTCATCCATATCTTACCATTAAATCCAAGTCATATAATTGGAATTTGTGTTACGTTATTTACCATTATTATTGATTATATTAATTGATACATGATAGCATCCAATTTTCATAACCCTTTCTGACCATTTGAGCACACCATAACTTTTTTAATTAACAATGTTATTAATAAATGACTGTGAATGTTTTTTAAAGGAGTTTTTTTATATGCATTTTTTATTTATTATGTATTATATACTATTTCTAGTTTATAATGGGTATCATATATATAATATGGTTCATAAAAACATTTAAATGGTCAATTACTTCAAGATAATATGCCTCATATCGATGCCAAAATTATGAAACAATCTCCAAAATACCTTGGTCACATTCTCTACATGACGTTTTACATTTAACTTTCTTTTTATTATTTCATTAATGGAGTTTTAGGTAGGTTATAATAGTATTGAAAACATAAGAAATTATATAATTAATAAATAGAGTAATGTTCATCCATATAATTGATTGAACAAACAATTGTTTGATCAAATATAAATGATTCTAATATGATATAAATTGGATAATACCAAACAAAAATAACAGAGTTGTGAGTTTTATCCCATAGTGGGGTCTTTTTTAATGTGAAATATGGGTATTTTATGACAAATGGTTATAATGGATGTTCAAAAGGGTTTTATCATTTTAGTTGGACCAATAAAATAAAAATACTTATTAAATGTATAATAAAACATTCTACTAAAATGATAATAATATATTTTTTATTGATCAATAGCATCATATTCATCAAATAAACATTTTAATTACACAATAAAAGGTGAAACAAAATGTAATATGATCCTACGGAAGCTAAATATATAAATGATCTTATGAATGATTGTTTTTTGAAAAAATGTTATTATAGAAAATATAATTTGTCAAAATAGTTCTGTCCTCAGCAACTATGTGTTGAAGTTGGTCAAAATGTGAATCTAGATATTTATGTAAGTATAAATTGTTAAAAATTAGGTATCAAGGGTATTATATTCAAAATATATAATGTGATCTTATTCTTTTATCATGTACACAATATAATTTTGTATATTAAAAATTTTCTAGATTTTAAAGTCAAATACTCTTTAATATTCCGGACATCAAATGATATTCAATCTGATTGAATATATTTAAATTCATGGTAAGACTAATTGTTTATATAATTATTTTAGTAATAAAATTATATTATATTATTATGATACATATATATTTTCAACTAACAAAATAAATTGGTTAGAATATGAGAATGTATTTTATACTAGAGCATGATAGTTAATTTCATGTAATGGATAAATGGTATTTCATAATTAATAACATGATTACATTATTCTTAGAAAATATATATATATGATTTTCAATTTTACATCAATTATCTCTAAATAAGATATTGTAAATAATGGTTATTTAAATTAAATGATATGAGGTGTTTTTCAGAGGCATTGATATTTTTTTAAAATTCTATAATATATTATTATAGAAGATTAAAATTTTATTTTTATAGTTTGGGAAATCATATTTGTTCATTTATGGATGTGTTCTAACAAATGAAATGAATTTGAAAAAAATATCCCAAAATGATCAAAATTGTTTGGATTATTTAACTGGTTATATCATGAATATATTATGGTGTTTTATAGAAAATATTCCTAGGTATATGTTTAAACCATGGGAGAAATTATTGGATAAAAAATTCTAAAATTCTTCACCAACACACCGATAATGTTCATTGAAACCTAAGGTTTGAGGAAGAGATTGAATTCAACATTGCTGAATTATCCATGATACTGTTGAACTGGTTTTGGAAACATCATGGAATTTTCATGTTAGGAACAAATGTCTTAGATATTAATTCTTGAATTTTTATAGTTCTGTGATACCAAATAAGTTTTTTACAATATGTTTTAAGAATAAATGATTTCAAAATAAAAGTATTAAATAACTATTATTTTGATTAGTATTCATGATGAAAAGATTTTATTTAATTCATTTCTCTTATGTTATAATAGA
The DNA here is from genome assembly GCA_963277665.1 of Viscum album. Classification (NCBI taxonomy): domain Eukaryota; kingdom Viridiplantae; phylum Streptophyta; class Magnoliopsida; order Santalales; family Viscaceae; genus Viscum; species Viscum album. The sequence goes on from OY728166.1 coordinate 1,142,323,756, forward strand.
AGTTGTTTCCTAATAATTAGTTATTGAGACATGTATTATATTCTTAATTATACAAACATATTTTATAATTCATATATTTCCATGTTATTTTTAGGTGAAATCATGTATCCATCACATTATTTTAATACATTGGCATGATTATACAGAATCCAATACCAAAGACCAATAAATTTAACAGTAATGTAGTATATATTACACACATAATCCTTGCATTACAATTCAAAACATAATATCAAGAAAAGATAATTCTTTTTGAATGCAAATATTTCCATTGATTAACCCTTAATATCAAATAAAAAATAGTTTTTGGCATTCTAATAAAATAATACATAAGAAATGGTTGATCTTAGATTCTCAGTAATGATGAACAATAATGCAAAAAATGTCATAAATAAGAATAATCATTTAATCAAAAATTATAAAACTAAACCTAGATAATTTTAAATAAAATAGTGAACATAAAATGGAATGAATAAATCAAATAACTCCATTTATACATTAACATGGTTATTATAATAGTAGAATAATAAAATATAATATCAATAACTAATCTCAAAATAAGGAAATTCATGATTTTGCACATCATAACAATACTATCAAGGACTCAAACCAAAACCATACATAACAATACAACATGATCTCGTTCAATGACACTATTTTTTCTAATAAGACATAAAGATGAACCAAGTGGCTATAGTGGGCCTCATCCATCACTTATTAAGTCAAATACATTCCTCATAAGAAAAGTGTGAAACATAAAATAATATTCATATTAAAACTCGCATAAAAAAGTTAGTACATTAACATTAAACCATGAATAGTATCAAAATATCATATCTATAGTGAAACCTATCATAAAAACATCAATACAACATTCAATATTGAATTATTCTAAATCAACCATAGTTAATCATAAATTACAACAATGGATATCAACATAAATGAAATTATTATGTCAAAACCATTACAATTCTTTGAAAAAAATATCCATTTTTTACTTTGAAATCATTTTAATTCCACATAATATTAAATATAAAAATATTTTGGAATTAAACCTTGAAATATTTTAGTGAATCCTTCAAAATCATAAGGTGTAATAACAACAGAAAGTATCCACTCCTGCTGCATATGTTAAAAACCATTTATTCCTTTATTTTTTGAAAAAGTCATAAATTACCTCGTTTGCACAATAATAAAATGATTACATTAAATAAGATTTATAAAAATTCAAACAATTGTAAAAATTTAATTAATATATAGTTCATAATATTTTGAAATACATTTTTATGAATCATGGACATGGATGATGAATGGGTCCCAACATATACTTTTGTATAAAAAATATTGTAAATAATGAGATTTCAAAACTCAACATATCTTTCTACATTACTTTAGTTGAGGTTTCAATAAACAACTATATAATTTTTAATGTATATTATTAAATTATTCCAGAACCAGATCCATATTTATTATATCATATATGATCCACTTATATCCTTTTGCCAATAATATTTCAGTATTACCATTGTTTTGGGTGTTAACTGCATTGTTTTCATATTTCTATTTTTTATGTATGTCATATTTGTTATGAATATGATGTATTTGATTAATATACATAATTATAATTTGTTTATAATTATTATTTTTACACATCCAAAATATTTTATAATCATTTTTTAATGATTAATGTGGATTATGAATCTAACCGCGTTGTGGAGTTGGTAGGCCATACGTATGCCCGAGCGACAATATCATTCCATATATGGATAAATGTTCTGGAATTGGATATTATTTTAATTATAAATAATAACTATCATATTATATTAATTATTTAAATTAATTATACTCATAATTATACCCATCCAAATAATTTTGTGATGAAAAACATATTACACCACAATGTTGAGACAATACGTCATACATACACATAGATGGTGATATTATAATTATTAGGATTTATAAATGGATTAATATGGTTGTAACATAATTATAATAACATATAAGAATTTATATGATACATTAGTTAATAATTAATACATAAACAAAATTAGAATAGGTATTAGAATAAGAAAAGAAAATTAATTGAATGTGTAAAACAATTACCTCTTTTTCGAGTGTCTTCTTTAGATTTGCACAAAAGGAATCCATATATTATCTTTAATCACATTGAATTCCCTCTATTATTACGTGAGGGATTCTGGTAGGAGAATTACGATGGTTATGACTGATATAAAGATCTTTTTAGGTGTGAAGAAAAGAAAAGGTGAGGTTCCCTATTATAAGAGAGATGGGGGCACTTTTGGAAACTCCTAAAATATTAGACTATAATAACAAAATTATTATATGAAATAAATACAAATGGACAATAAATAAAAATTTTATTTCATTTTCAACCATGTCTTATCTATAGAAAATTATTTATCAATTTTTTTATTTTTTAAATAATTTAATAATTAAATAATTCCATAAGCTATCATTATTTCCAAATTTAATACTATTCAATTAATATAAAATAAAATACAGTAATACAGAGTTGTAATCTGAATCTATTATACTCAAACATATATAAAATATCTTATAGATATATTAAATTAATTAGAAACATTATATAATTCAAAATAAATCAAAATTTATATTTTGAAAATAATTTATTCTATTATTATATAGATGAAATAATTATTGTAATAAAATTTAAAATACCTTTATGGTTATTATATAACATATAAACTTTAATAAAAAATATTTAATTTTATTAAAATAAACATTTATATTCATTTATAGCTTCATTTTTACCATATGTGTTCACATGATGGATATTAAAATACTAGTTAGTGATATTTTAAAACTATCATTGATATTTATATTATATAACATGTTTTCAAGAATATTTATCCATTTAAACCACTAAAAATTGATATTAATGTGAAAAAGAACTAATTATATTCCCATGGTAATCGTTTCACGTGTTTTGGTTTTATTTCCCACATTATAATATTGATTTATGATTAATTAATCTATAGAATATTAAATGTGGTAATAAAATTTAACATATTAAAATTTTAAAAGTTTTTTATATGGTTTCAATTTCCAATAAATTGAAATTTCATAAAATTTTATACCATTCAATAATTTTTTTTATTTTGTCTTAGGATGTTTAAATTATTTAAAAATATATTGTATTTATAAAATATCAATTGTTTGAATTTTGTCACTATTCAAAAAATTAACTTCAATTAAAATACAAATATAATGATATATTAAAAAATTGGAATACACTCATATCATGTAATAGTATCCTAGAAATTTTTTCAATATCATTAATTAATTCAAATTATATTTCATTTATTATTTTTATAACATTTCATTTGGAATTTCTATTCAAAAATTAATTACTACATCACCGTTGTGTCATCATAAATGGTACTTATTTGATATATAAAAATTATAAATAATTTTTTTATGATGTAGGTAATTTCATTATATTTACAGAGACTATTTATAATATATGTTATGTCATAGTTATACCTATATTCAAGTTATTATACATATATAAATGTTGAGTGTGAATGTTTTTTAACACTTATTGATTTTTATAATATTTAGGACAAAGTCAAGTTCATGTGACAATTAAATAATTCTAGGTCTAAAATCATGATATCAATGATATTATCATAATTATTTAGAAAAATTATAAATTTTTACTAAATTTATAAAATTTAATAAAATAATATTTATTTTAATGAATCATTTATTTCAATATTGGTACTATTCACTATATTCATTTAAAAAAATATAAAATTAATATTATAACTTCAATAAATACTACCCAAATGTCAATAAGATTTCTATATTATTTATAAAATTATATTATATCATTGATTAAGTCAAATTTTATTTTTTAATATTATTTTAGTAATTTATTTGATTCTTCCATTAATGATGAAATTATACGTCATCATTGTGTCACCATTTAATATATTTATTTATATATAAATGATTTTAAAAAAAGAACCATTATTTAGTTTAATATTTTATATTTAGTAATACTATTTATATTCAATGATATTATCTGTATAGAAACATATTAAAAACACGTTATTTGTTAATAACCAGGGTAACAAAAATGAATTTTCACTGAATATAATTTTATAATTGCATTAATGTATTCCATGGGGCTCCAAATGGTCTAAAATTATACCCATAGATGATATGTTTTATAATAAATTTATATTATTAATTTAGTACAAGTGTTATCATAATTTTGATATTTTAATAATATAATACTTATCTTTAATTACCTAATTCACCTTTATCTGTGGTAATAAAATGAATTTCTAAAGTTATATTCAAAATTTCCAAATATAAAATGGTCCAATTTTCATAATTTGGACCTTATGATTCCTAATATTAAATCATTTACAAAAATTAAAATCAATAAATTTAGTGTAATTAATTTAACGTGAATCTCAATGTAGGAATGAAAAACACATTTTCAAAAGATAAAACATTGTAAAAGAATGAACTGTTTTTTACATAAAATTACATGGTAATATTATATCGAATGGACAATTATATATTAACTTATAAAAATATATTATATTTCATCATTATGACCATTAATTGGTATGATTTATCCAACAAATATTATTTTGATGAAACCAGTTGATTTCAATTAAAAGTTTCGATTTTTTAACTATTTATCAAAATTTAAAAACTTTTCCAAAAAAATATAACAAATTCATCCAATGTAATTTTTAATCTCACTATACTATGAAATTATGTTTTGTTAAATACAATATAATAATATGTCAAAATGTGATTTAAAATGGGTGAACCAATATAAGGCGGAAAATCTACATTTTTTTAAATACTTATTTTATCTAAAACAATTTAATTTATTCTTATATCATGTTTATAAAACATATAGTTTAATTTTAAACATTATATTAAATATATTAATTTTATATTACATTAATTACTCCATAAATAACGATTTTATTATTTTATAACCTAACATTGCTTAATTTAAAATGTGTTTTAGGTGATAGTTAATATTATTTTTACACACCATTATAATGACTAGGTTATTAGGTAACATAATAATATTTATTTGTTCATAGAAAATCAAGATAGCATAAAAGGAATTCTATTAAAAATAACATGAAATTTTATGTAACAAAATCTAATTATAGTTTTGTGAATACATCAAGCTAATATGATGTTGTGTGTAGCACATGCCTATCTTGGTGTTCTGTGAAACAAAAGATATTGAATTTATTTAAAAAGGTAACATATTTTGGAATCTCGGTGTGTTACATTCTTCTCTACATAAATAAATTTTTCCCTATAATTTTTTCAATTTGAATTCAGTAACTAAGGATTGATTATTCAAAATTATTTTATTGGAATACCACATCATAACAATGGATGATAACGCTTCCATATTAATATAAAGAAAAGGAAGTAAAAAGGTTACCATAGAAAAAAAAATATAAGGGTTACATGTATGAAAACATGGACATAATTGTTAATTATAAATAGAATTTTCTCATGGAGAGTGAATGAGAACATGGTTATGAGAATGTAAACAATCAAAAAGTGACAAAACTGTGATAATCTAATGGAACATTGCATTCATTGGAAAAACTACTCAGGAATTTTTTTTTCAAGATACTATATTAAAATATGTATATTTATTTTAAAATTAATATAATCAATTATTTGAATTAATTACATTTAGTAATCATGATCTAATCTATTGGTTATTCATTGATTTATTTTCAATCCACCACTTAATTGTGTATATGAATTTTCAAAATGAATTTTTCACACCTGAAGCAATTCATAAATCCTTAAATCATTTCCTTTATCCTCTAAATGTTTAATAAAACATAGATTTCTAGCACAATGTATCCAATAAATATAAACATAACTTAATAAAATAATATCAAATATTCCTCACACACAATTCAATCATTACGTCTTATCCAAAATACTCATGTCTAAATTCATAGTCTAAAAACAACCTAAAATTCTTAAAAATAATCACAACATCAGATTCTCCAAAAAAATTCATTTAGATCTTATTTCAAAATACAATTATAACCTCAAATACATTAATGAAATAATTCATGTTTAAAAATATTTATTGAAGATATACTATAGTACAATCCTTATATACCTCATTAATCTTATAACCCATAGAACCATTGATGTAATAATTATTTAATTGAAATAAAAAATAACATTACTCCTTCCACATCACTTTTAAATTGTTCAATATGCTTCAAAAAATTATTTATTAGTGCATCCTTCACCTCATTTTTTGTTTTTAGAATATTCATTATCAGTGGTTTCACAATTTATTTTATAACCATGTGGAATATAACCATTGACCACAACTCAATGAACTATTTGAGAATCACTAATCATAGTGATGCAGTCATTATGAACCATTCATAGCATCTCCAAAAGATTCCCTATTCTTCTCCATCCATAAGTCCATAAGATTGTCCTACAGTATGCCTTACCAGATCAGAAAGATGATATCATATAATTATAATTACCATCAATGTCATTAATAGGTTTATGATTTCTTATATTTGTAATATAAATCTATTTTCCAAGGTTGTTATCAATCCTCCCTTTGATACCAACAGTCTGACACCCCAATATTTTATGAGATATATTCTTTTTAAATTATTTCATTTCTTGTGTTGTACACCACAAAAATATTATTGCACTATAAAGAATATGGTTGTCTTTCACTATAAACCACACTATTCTTGCCTTGAGTTACATGCAAGAGGGACTTTCCTCGATAACATACATTGTATGAAATACCGAGGTCCACTAAACAATAATATATTAATATAATATTACTATATAATGGGATATAAACTTTCCTTTATGATACTATTGATAACATTTATTATTTTACATAACATTATCATTTATATTATTTATTTTCTAGACATGATATAATAAAATATTCAATTTATTGGATAAAAGATATGTTTTTTAAAAAATTCATTTTTTTCATCCTTTTGATTGTGCACCCATTTTATTTTTAGTTTTTAAAACATTTATATGTTAAACTGGAGAAAATAAACTTATAATTTTTAAGGAAAGGTTAAAAACTTACTTATGTTGATTTTTTGGGAATTTTCTGTTAAAATTCACATTTTAATGAATAGTAAAAAATACTACATTTTAATTCAAAACTACCTTTCCATATAATTTAGCTATATATTTAGAGTATATTTTTAAATGGTTTCAATGTGTAATTGGATTGTTTTAATCATTTAATCCAATGTTGGTCTCTATATGTAATTTTACATTAAATTGTACATTAACATATGACTATTTTTTATATGATTTTTACATCATAAAAATACACTTTTTGGTTTTAAAAACATGAATTAACTTTAAATTAATATAATAAAATTATGTATTTTGAAATATGAAAAATGAATTCCTTATTTTTTATTAGTGGTTAAAAGTAATGTTAATAGGTTACTTTTATTTTTGAGTATTATGAATAGCTACTTTAGTAATTATTTTTTTACCATGTTTAAAGGTAAATAATGTAATTAACATTAAAAATAATATTATAAAATTATCAAAACACCTATGAAAATCCCATTTGATGAACAAATTGTAATGTTATTATCTATTGTTTTAAATGGATTCACCTAATGGCCACATTTCCACGAACATTAAATGAATTAAAAAATAAATGAATATGACAAAATTTCACACTCTCATTTTATATATGTATATTAATATAAATTTAGGTATTACTATTGAATGAAATTGACTAAAGGTAGTATCTGGAAATCTAATATAATTACCTAAATCTTATAAATTTATTTATAATTTTTAGATATTAAATAGTTATCATTAATGATGACTCAAATGATATGAATAAATTATTTTATTCATAGAAATATAAAAAAATGATATTAAAAATATTAATATAAATTTAATAACAGTGAATTAATGTAATCCACTACTTTTATGGATGACTTTTAGATTTTATTTATGGGATAAAAGTGTTATTTTTTGATCATATCTATATTTTATGAAATTTATAAAAAGTCAACTAATGAATATTGTCAAAATTGACATTATTGATATTTTAAAAAAATAATATTTTATTCATTTATATTAACATAATTAAACTATAATCTTTGGCCAACTGATTAAGATTATATTACATTTGTCATAAATGGTCCATTTCTATCTCCTTTAGCATTTTATTATTACTATATTAACCCTTTGTAAATAAAAAGACATGTTTCTATTTCAAGATTTAAAGGAATTGATAAAAGGTAAACCAAAATTAAATTGTTTAAAATAAAACATAAACTTGTAAAAAATATTTTAGAAGAATTTGATTCAATAAATATCACTATATGATCGATTTTGAGTTGTTTAATGTAAACTTTTACATGAAATTAAATTATATACTATTTAAATCAAAGATAGATAAAAAATCATTATCTAGTATTTTAATAACTTTTCTGCGTCCACATAGCTATAATATCAAGATATGAATGAATATAAATATCAATTTTGATATGGATAAAACTATTTAAATATATAAATTTATTTTTAAATTTTATAACTCATATAATTACCTTAAGTCTCTTCAATTATAAAATTATATTTATTCAATTAATATAAAAAAGAATAAATAATTTGAATAATATTAATGATATTATATTTTGTATTAGATAATGTGACTAACAAGTTTCCAAGATCTAAAAGATATTATATTGATGTTTTAAATTATTATATTAGAAATTCCCACATTTTCGTGATGTATTTTATGTCCAATTAATTGAATAGTTTTAAAATTTTCAATCATAAGAAATCTTTTTGAATTAATTTATTATTAATTTTTTTAAGAATTAAAAAATTATTAAATAATCAAACAAGGATAATATATGGTCTAACATGGGTTATTAATTTAATTTTTAGGCCATTTGGAATTATTTAGATCTATAATAGTCTTATTATATATTAATATTTTGAGACTATCCTAAATTTCCCATATTCTCCCTTTTATTAAAGGGATCTCCTCCCACATTTAATATCACCACCTTTTGGATTCTAGCTCAGCCAAACCCTAAACACTATCCTATAAATATTCTTAGTTATCTTCTGATGGTCCTGGTTTTCCTGAAATATTAGCCTTATTGTACCAAAGAAGATGTTGGTCGGAGTGGACACTCAAGAGGGGGGTGAATTGAGTTCCAATTAAAATTTCCGTTAAAAACAATTTCTATTAAAATCCCCCAATTTCCAAAACTGATTAAACTGTAGTGAATTTATCTAGATTATAAAGGTTCAATTAGTTTCTCAAAGATTGATTAGTTCTCAGTTAACTTAATCTTATGATTAATTTAAATTTTGAAACTAACTTACTGGTTTACAATAAATATAAACACTTGCGAGTTTAACTATCAAAGTAGCTTTGAAAATAAATTATATTTCAAAGTAATAGCAGCGGAATATGAAATAAATATGTATTGTATGGATATAAACATTAACTAAAAACACAGAGGAGTTAACCAAGAGGTTCATTCTCAAGCCGAGACTTAGTCCTCTTAAAATATTATATAAAGATGATCCACTCCCTGGATCGGGGTTCAACAGTTTACAACTGTCCCGGTCCAAGACCTCTACCACTGTTATTTGTGGGAAACAAAACAATAGTAACCAGCTATTCGGGTCACACACGACCTCTACCACTATCCACAGTGGGAAAATGAATGAAAAGATAGTGAGTGAGGATTTAAAAATCCTCCAGTTAAGGTTTAGGAGATAGTGTGTGTGTAAAATACAACAGATAATACACACTGCTCGTAATGTAAAACGTAAATCACAGAGATAATGATTTAGAGTTTTGAAATGGCTCTAGTGATCTTGGTGCAGCTCTTGACTCCTTTTGTTGATTAGAATTCGTTCTGAGTCTTCTTCTGGTTTTTTCTGGAAAACAGAGTATCATCTGTTTCCTTGACTTCCAGGTTCAGCTTGCTTATCGGATCAAAGAATGAAGAGTTTTGTGTAGTTCTTCTTTAGCATAGATTGCTCGATGTATGCTCTATGTTCTGGAGGCTGGTAGTAGTAGTCTCGTGAGTGAATGTTCTCTAGTTGTTCTTGGCACGTTTTGAGTATTTCAAGCAAGTGTGTTCTGTGTGCTCGATCTCTCCAAATCTATTGTCTCTCTCACCTTTCTGATACATACACGATGTCCTTTTTATGCCTTTTTTTTTGTTTTTCTGAGAAGAAGGAATGATTATGCTTTTTGATCGTACTTGGTACGGTTTCCTGAAATGGAAACATAAATCATTTAATAACATTAAATGCATAAAATGTAACAAATGTAACCGTTAGTATAATAAACAAATAGTGTCGAGGATATAGGATTTGACTCCGCAGTTCATTATAGGTAGCTGTTTGTTTGTAGACATGTACAGTTGACTCGGTGTAGGATCTTCCATCGGTAGCTCTTCAAACTCTTATCGGTGGCTCTTATCGGTAGCTATTATCGGTAGATCTTATCGGTAGCTTTGTGCATCGGTAGCTCTCTGTGCATCGGTAGATCTCTGTCCATTGATAGCTCTGTGCATCAGTAGCTCTAGATATTGGTAGCTATGGCTATCGGTAGCTCTGGCTATCGGTAGCTCTGGCTATCGGTAGCTCAGGCTATCGGTAGCTCTGTGCAGCGGTAGCTCTGGCTATCGGTAGCTTTGGCTATCGGTAGATCTGGATATCGGTAGCTCTGGCTATCGGTAGCTCTGGCTATCAGTAGCTCTGGCTATCGGTAGCTTTCGCTATCGGTAGCTCTGGCTATCAGTAGCTTTGGCTATCGGTAGCTCTGGTTATTGGTAGCTCTAGCTATCGGTAGCTCTGTGTCTTATGCAAACCACATCTAATTGACCTATAATTGTTTCAAAGCTTGTATAAACAAGGATAATCGAGATTAACATAAATCAGAGATTATTTAAACATTATTATTAACTTGATCACTGATTTGAAAGAATTAAAATGTAGATCAACAGTAATTGAGAAGAGCATAATATATGAACACATAATTGGGATTATCAAAACATATAAATACACGATTGGGATTTTCAAACTAGGTGAGGTCAACAATCTCCCCCTTTTTGATAATCACAACTTATGTTATGGCCAAAAATAGTGAGAATATAGTATAAGAGAATATAACATTTTATTCGAATTTCTCAAAGAAAGCAGTATCAGAGGAAATAGAGGAAATAGTAATAGAATGAGATAGATCAGAAATTATCATAGTTAGTATTAAATACAATAGTATCAGAGATAAGCTTTGAATGAATTGGTACCAAAGAAGGAAATGTAAGAAATAGTATCAAAGGCTCAAAGTCCTCCCCTTTGATATTTCTCCTCCTCTTTATAGCATATTTCTCCCCCTCTCTTTATATTTTCTCCCCTTTTTGATAATCAAAAAGTGGGAAAGCAGACATAGAAAACTGATAAACAGAGATAGTGTAAATATAAGCATTTGTATTAGACCAGACAAAACTTACATAAACAGAATAGAAAAGAAACAAAATCCTATCAAACAGCCTGGCCACTTTAGAAATCCTGATCTTCAACATGAGATCTTCCTTGTGGATTAGAAGAGGATACAGGAGGTGAGGATGTGGGTGAGGGCTTTGGAATTCCAGAAATGATCACAGGAGGCTGAGCCACTGATACAGTGCCTGGACTGTATGGGGAAGTTCGTTGAGTGATCATTGGTGTGAGGCTTCTAATGGCCTGAGCTGGAGTCATCTGGACGTGAGACTCAATAGACGGAGAGGCAGGCAAGGCAGGAGGGACAATAACTGGTCTGGTATCAACATGGAAAAAGGGCAGCAACAGATTTCTGAAATCCATAATGATTCCTCCTCCTCTTTCCATAGCAGATATAAAATCATCTTTGTTCTCCATGAATTTTTCTAAGGTAGGAGTCATATGCCTTAGCTTTCTCACTTGTTCTCGGAAGGCTTGAGTTACAGGGGGTAACTTCATGTTTTCCAACATCAGCTTGAAATGATGGTTGAGTTGTTGCTTGGTAAAAATACTTTGGAAATAATAATCCAACTTGTTCTTGATTTCCTCCTGAGAGGCAGAGGCCTCTTTCATATGGTCGTGGATGATTTTCACTATTTCCCTGACTGAATCTCTTGTAGGGAGCACTACTCGGCTTAGATCTGATGAGTCCACAGAGCCACTAGTTGAAATAGAACCAAGATCCTCCTTCATCATAGCTCATAATTGATTCAAATCAAATGCAGGTTTTGAAGCTAGAGGACCAACTGAGAAAGATACAGTTTCTTTGAAACTTTTGGTCAAACCACTAATCAGATTTTGCAGTTGAGAGTCCTGATTTTTAACATGATCCTTTATAGAAGATTTGAAATCTTCAAATACTAAGACCATTTGGCTTACAACACTTTTCACATAGGCTAAATCTTTATCAGCTTGTGGCTTTGAGCTCATGTAAGAATCTAAAGCAGTAACAGACTTCTTTAACGCTTCAAGATCTACTTCTATTCTAGAAGATTGGGTCTGGCACTTTTTGACTGCTTCCATTAGCTCACCCATAAAAGTTGATAGATTGAAACCAAGAGAAAGATCAAGAGATTGTTCTAACAACTTCATTTCTTCACCAAAACAGTGCTTCATCTCAGCAACTGAGGCACTGAAGGATTCTTTCAGCTCATGCTTTAGGGATTCTAGATCAGACATTGTAACTAAATCAGTAGAAGAAACTGTAGTTGATACTCTTGCAGAAGCTAAACTGACTACAGAATCATTCATGACTGATTGAATCAAGGATACCAAAAAAATATTCCATTGTCTTTACTTCTTCTACAAAACTGACTTTGATATTTTCTTTCAGTACATCTAAATCATGTACTCGGACCACATCATCAGGTAATAACTCAGAATTGATTTCATATCTGATCATTGGTCTATTCAAAGATACTACATTATCCGAATCAGGATAATCCAAACCATAGACTATAAAGCCTGGGTATTCTACCCAATATTCAACCTCAGCAGCCACTGTAACATTTCCAAGATTGGAATGATGCTCCCCCTCAATGGGTGCATTCTTATGTACAACAACTACATTCTCTGCTGGTATTTCTTCATCAGAATCTTCCACAACAACTTCCATCTCAGCAGAATTAAGGACATTTTCTGGAAAAGATACAGCTTCTTCTCTTTCTTTTTCTACTTCAGCAGTAGTCACAACTGAGTTTCCAATCAATGGACTCAAACTCAACCTAGCAGAATCAGATGATTCAGATACATTCTCTTTTTCTCTTTCTTACTGAGGAACTGGCTGGTCTTCTTCATGAATAGATAACACTTCCTCTACCTTTCCTTTTCATGAGTATACAAACTCAGTAACAGGACTTGGGGGCAAGTCTGGATCTCCTCCAATATCCATAGGAGTTTCTTCCTCTTCTTCTTCTTCTTCTGACTCATCACTGTACTTGGGTTCCTCTTCATCAGGTCCTAAACCTGGATCTCTTTTATCCTTTGGCCTTGAAGGATAATCCACTGGATTAAATTTATCATACACCTTCTGTTCATCACTGACCCATTCTCCTTTCCACGGGTTCCAATTGATTTTCATGTACTTACAAACTGTAGTAGTGATACTGAGTTTATTCTTAACAACAACGGTCTCATCCTGAGACTCAGTTATCCCTTTCACTTTTATCATCACAGAGATCGTTTTGGCAAAGAATAAAGCAATAGTCTTTGATTTCGGCCTAATCATGTCTTCCATTTGACTCAACAGCAGTCTGCACATATTAACGCTCACACCATGTCTTAACAGATGTAGAAGATAAATATCTTGATATCTCAAATTAGAAAAATCTCATCTCCTCGGTATCAAATCATGTTGAACAAATTTGAAAAGCAATCTGTTCTCTCCATCCAATTTAGTAGCAACCACTTTCCTTTGACTTCCATTACCCGTAAGTTATTTTAAAGCGGTCTCATAGTAAAAGATGTTACTGGTAGGTGGAATTGCTCTTGAGGCATACCCGGATACACCTTCATGTGGGACTTTTAAACATTCATCCCACTCTACTGAAGAAAACAACATTTCTTTTCCATTTAAAAAAGAACTTACCCGATTCTCATTCTTAGACTTCTCGAAGCTTACGAATTCGTAGAACTGTTTCACTAACTTCGGGTAGTAGGGACCATTGTTATATGAAAAACAATCTACCCATATCTGATCTTCCAGAATTTCAAGCACCAACGACTTGCTTGGTAGCAGCCAATCAACGCATAGCTCCTTTTCAATCACAATATCTCTATTTTGCAAATGAGGGTTTACTGGTCGCTTTCCTGACCTAGTTCTAACATTACTTCCACTAGCTTCTTGTTTCACTTTCTGCTTCTTTGTTTTAGGCTCTACACTGTCATCTCTGCTGGCATGAATCTTGGTTTTTGCCATCGCGGATTTTGGGTTCTCAGTCGATTAGGGAGCTAAGATTCGAAGGTGAAAGGTTTTGGGTCCGGTGGAGTGAGAAGCGTCTTAGGCTTAGTTTTATCATGTAGGAATCATAAATAAACGAATAAAGTAAAATAAAATAATAAGAAAACGATTCATATTCTTGGCGGTAGAAAGAAGTTTTAAAACATTACATCGGTGAGAATTGATCATCGGTGAGAATTTCAACATCCGTGAGAATTTCAACATCGGTGAGAATTTCAACATCGGTGAGAATTTCAACATCGGTGAGAATTTCAACATCAGTGAGAATTTCAACATCGGTGATAATTTCAACATCGGTGAGAATTTCAACATCGGTGAGAATTTCAATATAGGTGAGAATTTCAACATCGGTGAGAATTTCAACATCGGTGAGAATTTCAACATCGGTGAGAATTTCAACATCGGTGAGAATTTCAACATCGGGGAGAATTTCAACATCGGTGAGAATTTCAACATCGGTGAGAATTTCAACATCGGTGAGAATTTCAACATTGGTGAGAATTTCAACATCGGTGAGAATTACACATCCCCATCTCGTGCCTAATGTAACTTAACCTATCAGAACTTAATGGTTTAGTGAAAATATCGGCCAATTGATGCTCAGTGCCAATAAATTCAAGAGTAATATCACCTTTTTGATAATGTTATCTTAGAAAATGATGTCTTACATCTATGTGTTTGGTTATAGAGTGAGAGACAGGGTTCTTAGATATGTTTATTTCACTAGTGTTGTCACAGTTAATTGAAACATGTTTAAACTCAAATCCATAGTACAATAAAGTGTGTTTCATCCACAGAATTTGTGCATAGAAACTACCAGCAGCTATATACTCTGCTTCGGTAGTATACAATGCAACTGAGTTCTGTTTCTTACTACACCATGACACTAGGGATCTTCCAAGTAAATGACATGTTCCAGATGAGATCTTCCTTTCTAACTTACATCCAGCAAAGTCAGCATATGAATAGCTAGTTAGGTCAAATGATTGTCCTTTTGGATAAAACAAACCTAAATTTACAGTATGCTTAAGATATTTAAAAATGCTTTTAACAGTCAGTAATTGTGATTCTTTAGGATTATCTTGAAATCTAGTGCACATACATACACTGAACATAATGTCTGGTCGACTAGCAGTAAGACAAAGTAAGATCCCAATCATACCTCTGTAATTGGTTTGATCCACTGGTTTCCCAGCTTCATTTGTATCCAACTTACATGTAGTACTCATAGGTGTATCATTGTCCTTAATACTATCCAATCCAAAAGGTTTTAAAAGATATTTTGTATATTTACTTTGATTTAAAATAATTCCATCTCTCATTTGAAAATTTTGAAAACCAAGAAAATACTTAAGCTCTCCCATTAAGCTCATTTCAAATTCATTTTGCATAATTTTTTGAAAAATCAGTACATAAAGAGTGTTTAGAATATCCAAATATAATATCATCAACATAGATTTTTACAACTAAAACATCTTTAGAAATTATTTTAATAAAAAGAGTTGTATCAGAAATCCCTTTAGTAAAACCTTTTGAATTAAGAAAATTGGTGAGTCTATCATACCAAGCTTTTGGAGCTTGTTTTAAACCATATAATGCTTTAGAAAGTTTAAAAACTTGATTTGGAAAATGAGGGTTTGTAAATCCAGGTGGTTGTTCCACAAAAACATATTCAATTATAAAGCCATTTAGAAATGCACTTTTGACATCCATTTGATATAACTTGAAATTCATATGTGATGCAAATTCAAGTAAGATCCTAATAGCTTCCAGTCGAGCTACAGGTGCAAAAGTTTCTCCATAGTCTATACCCACTTCTTGAATATATCCCTGTGCAACTAGTCTAGCTTTGTTTCGAACTATGTTTCCTGATTCATCAACTTTATTTCTAAAAACCCATTTTGTGCCTATTGACAATGTGTCCTTGGGTCTGTCAACTAATTCCCAGACTTTGTTTCTTTCAAATTGATTTAACTCTTCTTGCATGGCTATTTCCCAGAATTCATCATTGATAGAATCATTGATAATTTTGGGTTCTAGCTGTGACAGAAAAGCTTGATGTTCAACCTGGTCCCTCAGAGAAGCTCTAGTTTATGTTCCTCTATCAATATTACCAACAACAACATCTAAAGGATGATTCTTTAGAATCTTAGTCTATTTGGTAATGGTTGGACTAGAAACTTCAGGTTCATCTATAGGTTCGGGTTCAACAGAAGCAGATTCTGGAAAAAGTTCAGAACTGGATGTTTTTATAACAGGTTCTTTAGATTTACCATTAAGGTCCAGAATAGAAAAATCTTCTTCAATATTTTCAAGAGAGGTTTTAGGCTCATGTGGATCAGTTTCATCGAATTTGATGTGAACTGATTCTTCCACACATTTGGTTCTCTTATTGAAAACTCTATAAGATTTACTTGAAATAGAGTAGCCCAGAAAAATTCTTTCATCACTCTTGGATGAAAATTTGTCAAGATTGTCTTTGATATTGAGAATAAAGGCTTTGCAGCCAAAAACTCTAAAGTAGTTAATATTAGGTTTCCTATTGTTCCACAACTCATAAGGAGTCATCTTAAGAACAGGTCTGATTAAGACTCTATTGATAACATAACAAGGTGTATTAACAGCTTCATCCCAAAAGTAAATAGGCAGTTCATATTCATTGAGCATGGTTCTAGCTATTTTTTGAAGGGTTCAGTTTCTCCTTTCTACTACACCATTTTGTTGGGGGTCCTAGGGGCAGAGAAATTGTGACTATAGCCATTGTGTGAGCAGTAAGATTCAAACTCATGATTTTCAAACTCACGACCATGATCACTTCTTAGGGTTTTAATCTTAAGTCCAATAAGTTTCTCTACAGACTTGGAATATTTAACAAAGTAAGGACAAGCTTCACTTTTGTGAGCTAGAAAGTATACCCAAGTATATCTAGAAAAGTCCTCTACAAGGACATAGACATAATGCTTCATATTTAAACTAGAAACTCTTGATGGTCCAAACAAATCCATGTGAACCAACTAAAGTGGTTGAGAAGTTGAGACTTCTTTCTTTGATTTAAAATAAACTTTGTGTTGTTTCACCTTTTGACAGGGATTACACACTTTGTCATTTGGGAATTCTAATTTAGGTAAGTCTATAACTACATTTTTCCTAGCCAGTTTTCTGAGTGAGTGAATGTTGCAGTATCCTAATCTTTTGTGGAATAGCCAAGATTATTTACGAAAAGCATCCAAACAAGAAAGATTTTGTTTGGATAGAGAATTTAAATCAACAGCATAAACATTTTCATTCCTTAGAGCAGAAAATACTAAATAATTTTTGGAGTTAAAAACATCACACAAATCATTTTCAAACATGACATTGAAACCATCGTCACATAATTGAGATATACTAAGAAAGTTATATTTATGTCCATCAACGAATAAAACTTTAGAAATTAATACTGAGTCAGTGTTTCCAATCTGGCCTAGGCCGATGATTTTTCCTTTAGAGTTGTCACCAAAGGTGACATGACCTCCATCAACCTTTATTAAGATCTTGAAGCAAGAATAATCTCCACTCATGTGTCTTGATCACTCACTATCTAAATACCATATCTTCTTGTGATAGCTCTTCAAGCAGGTCTCCTATAAAATAGATTTAAACAAGAAATGACTTTGGTACCCAGATTTTCTTGGGTCTAGATAGGTTAGCAATCAGGGATTTAGGTACCCAGATTTGTTTTATTGGTTTTATACAATTAACAGAAGTAACAGATTTTTAAAGATAGACTTTATTTGGTCTATAACCATATGAATATCCTGTTGAAGCATATGAATTTCAAAAACTGGAACTAGCAATATTTTTTTCAGACTTAGGAATAAATCGGGTTATGGTGAACTATCTCTGTCCTGGTTGGTATCCTAAACCAGTAGCATATCTAGGTGCAACTTGATTTCCTAGAATTTGAGTTAGATCATCATTTCCTTTTGTGAATTTTTCTAAATCCTTTCTAAGTTGCTCATTTTACAGTTTCAGTTCTATATTTTCTTTTAGTAGTTGAGCATTCTTTTCCTTTTCTATATCAAGATCAGATTTATGCTTAACACTTAAAGCATACTGTTTCTTTAAACATTTGTATTTGTCTTTAAGCTCATTACATGTTTCTTCCAACATATCACAATACTCAAATAGTTCAGCTTTTGACATGTTTTCCGAATCAGAATCATCTCCAGAATAATATGAAATTAAAACTGGAGTGTCAGATGTTACCTCAGAAGTATTTTTCATGAAACACATGTTGGCTCGATTCCTTTCAGAGTCCGAAGATTCGGCTTCACTAGTGCTGTCTTCTGAAGCACTCCAGGTAGCCTTCATGGCTTTCTTGTACTTCTTGTCTTTGTAATCATATTTCTTTTTGAATTTTAACTTTGGACAGCCTGCTTTGATATGTCCTTTTCGCTTGCATTCGTAGTAGACAACTTCATCAGTCCTGTCATCCTTCTTCCAACCCTTTTTCCATTTTCCTTATTGATCATACTTTCCTTTGTAATTTGTTTTCCTAAATAATTTCTTTTTCCTATAAAACATCTTGAATCTCATGGCTATTTGAGCCATCTCGGCATCACTGTCAGATTCTGAATTTTCACTCGTGGAACTCTCAGTCTCCATTTGTAGTTTATCCTTGTCTTTACTCTTAAAGGCAGTAGTTTTAAACGCTACAGATTTTCTTTTGGGTTCCTCATCTTCTTCTTTATTTACATTAATCTCTTCTTAATACATCATCAGCTTACCAATTAACTCCTTGACAGGCAGTGCTCCAATGTCACAGGATTCTTTAATTGAAACGGATGTACCTCTCCATCTATCTGGAAAACATCTCAGTATTCTCATAATTTGTTCTTTTGGCAGGAACATTCTTTCTGAGTGAGCTCATTGTGTTTACTATCTCATTATATCTGAGATACATGTCAGAAATAGGTTCATCAGGCTTCATTTTGAAATTATCATATTTAATATTATAATTGTTTAATCTCATTTCTTTAACATTAGTTGTTCCTTCGTGAGAAACAGCCAAGGTATCCCAAATTTCAAAAGCAGTTTTGCATGCAGAAATTCTGTTGAATTATTAATCTCCTAGAGCACAGTACAGAGCATTCATAGCTTTACAATTATTATTGTAAGTAGTCTTTGTAGGTTCATCCTAAGTAGATCTATCAGTAGTGGGAATTTTGTATTCAGATTCAATAGCAGTCCAAATATCAAAACTCATGATTTCTAGATGAATTTTCATTTTATGTTTCCACTGAACATAGTTACTTCCATTAAAGAAAGGAGGCCGGTTAGTAGCAGCACCCTCAAGTCTATTATACATCATTAACAAAATTTAAAGAGATAAAAATTTAGAAATAACAGAAATTTTAAGAACTTTAAAATACAACTAAAATCACATTTGAAAACAGAGTAATTTAGAAGATATAAACGACCCTCTGATACCAAATGTTTGTCGGAGTGGACACCTAAGAGGGGGGTGAATTGAGTTCCAATTAAAATTTCTGTTAAAAACAATTTCTATTAAAATCCCCCAATTTCAAAAACAGATTAAACTGTAATAAATTTATACAGATTATAAATGTTCAATTAGTTTCTCAAAGATTGATTAGTTCTCAGTTAACTTAATCTTATGATTAATTTAACTTTTGAAACTAACTTACCGGTTTACAATAAATATAAACACATGCGAGTTTAACTATCAAAGTAGCTTTGAAAATAAATTATATTTCAAAGTAATAGCAGCGGAATATGAAATACATATGTACTGTATGGATATAAACATTAACTAAAAACACAGAGTAGTTAACCATGAGGTTCAGTTTCAAGGAGAGACTTATTTCTCTAAAAAGTTTATATAAAGATGATCCACGTCCTGGATCGGGGTTCAACAGTTTACAACTGTCCAGGTCCAAGACCTCTACCACTGTTATTCGTGGGAAACAAAAAAACAGCAACCAGCTGTTCAGGTCACACACGACCTCTACCACTATCCATAGTGGGAAAATGAATGAAAAGATAGTGAGTGAGGATTTACAAATCCTCCAGTGAAGGTTCAGGAGACAGTGTGTGTGTAAAATACAACAGATAATACACACTTCTCATAATGTAAAAATTAAATCACAGAGATAAAGATTTAGAGTTTAGAAATGGCTCTAGTGATCTTTGTGCAGCTCTTGGCTCCTTTTGTTGATTAGAATTCGTTCTGAGTCTTCTTCTGGTTTTTTTCTAGAAAACAGAGTATCATCTGTTTCATTGACTTCCAGGTTCAGCTTCCTTATCGGCTCAAATAATGAAGAGTTTTGTGTAGTTCTTCTTTAGCATAGATTGCTCGATGTATGCTCTATGTTCTGGAGGATGGTAGTAGTAGTCTCGTGAGTGCAAGTTCTGCAGTTGTTCTTGGCACGTTTTGACTCGTGATCGCATGTGTGTTCTGTGTGCTCGATCTCTACAAATCTATTGTCTCTCTCACCTTTTTGATACCTACACGATTTCCTTTTTATGCATTTTTTTTCTGAGAAGAAGGAATGATTATGCTTTTTGATCATACATGGTACGGTTTCCTGAAATGGCAACATAAATCATTTAATAACATTAAATGCATCAAAAGTAACAAATGTAACCGTTAGTATAATAATCAAATAGTGTCGAGCATATAGGATTTGACTCCGCAGTTCATTATAGGTAGCCGTTTGTTTGTAGACATGTACCGTTGACACGGTGTAGGATCTTCCATCGGTAGCTCTTCAAACTCTTATCGGTGGCTCTCATCGGAATCTCTTATCGGTAGCTCTTATCGGTAGCTCTGTGCATCGGTAGCTCTCAATGCATCGGTAGATCTTTTTCCATCGGTAGCTCTGTGCATTGGTAGCTCTGGCTATCGGTAGCTCTGGCTATCGGTAGCTCTGGCTATCGGTAGCTCTGGCTATCGGTAGCTCTGGCTATTGGTAGCTCGGGCTATGGGTAGCTCTGTGCATCGGTAGCTCTGGATATCGGTAACTCTGGCTATTGGTAGCTCTGGCTATCGGTAGCTCTGGCTATTGGTAGCTCTGGCTATCGGTAGCTCTGTCTATCAGTAGCTTTGGTTATCCGTAGCTCCAGCTATCAATAGCTTTGGCTATCGGTAGCTCTGGCTATCGGTAGCTCTGGCTATCGGTAGCTCTGGCTATCGGTAGCTTTGGTTATCGGTAGATCTGTGTCTTATGCAAACCACATCTAATTGTATTAGAATTGTTTCAAAGCTTGTATAAAAAACGATAATCGAGATTAACATAAATAAGAGATTATTTAAACATTATTATTAACTTGATCACTGATTTGAAAGAATTAAAATGTAGATCAACAGTAATTGAGAATAGAATAATATATGAACACATAATTTGGATTATCAAAACATATAAATACACGATTGGGATTATCAAACCAGGTGAGGTCAACAATCTCCCCCTTTTTGATAATCACAACTTATGATATGACCAAAAATAGTGAGAATATAGTATAAGAGAATATAACATTTATTTTCTAATTTCTCAAAGAAAGCAGTATCAGAGGAAATAGAGGAAATAGTAATAGAATGAGATAGATCAAAAATTATCATAGTTAGTATTAAATACAATAGTATCAGAGATAAGCTTTGAAAGAATTGGTACCAAATAAGGAAATGTAAGAAATAGTATCAAAAGCTCAATGTTCTCCCTTTTGATATTTCTCCTCCTCTTTATATCATATTTCTCCCCATCTCTTTATATTTTCTCCCCCTTTGTGATAATCAAAAAGTGTGAAAGCAGACATAGAAAACTGATAAACAGAGATAGTGTAAAGAAAAGCATTTGTATTAGACCAGACAAAACTTACATAAACAGAATAGAAAAGAAAAATAAATTCCTATCAAACAGCCTGGGCACTTTAGCAATCTTGATCATCAACATGAGATCTTCCTTGTGGATTATAAGAGGATACAGGAGGTGAGGATGTGGGTGAGGGTTTGGAATTCCAGAAATGATCACAGGAGGATGAGCCACTGATACAGTGCCTTGCCTGTATGGGGAAGTTCATTGAGTGATCATAGGTGTGAGGCTTCTAATGGCCTGAGCAGGAGTCATCTGGACGGGAGACTCAATAGACGCAGAGGCAGGCAAGGTAGGAGGGACAATAACTGGTCTGGCATCAACATGCAAAAAGGGCAGAAACAGATTTCTGAAATTCATAATGATTCCTCCTCCACTTTCCATAGCAGATATAAAATCATCTTTGTTCTCCATGAATTTTTCTAAGGCAGGAGTCATCTACCTTAGCTTGCTCAGTTGTTCTCGGAAGGCTTGAGTTACAGGGGGTAACTTCATGTTTTCCCACATCATCGGGAAATGATGGTTGATTTGTTGCTTGGTAAAAATACTTTGGAAATAATAATCCACCTTGTTCTTGATTTCCTCCTGAGAGGCAGAGGCCTCTTTCATATGGTCGTGGATGATTTTCACTATTTCCGTGACTTAATCTCTTGTAAAGAGCACTACTCGGCCTAGATCTGATGAGTCCACAGAGCCACTGGTTGAAATAGAACCAAGAGCCTCCTTCATCATAGCTCGTAATTGATTCAAATCTAATGCAGGTTTTGATGCTAGAGGACCAACAGAGAAAGATACAGTTTCTTTGAAACTTTTGGTCAAACCACTAATTAGAGTTTGCAGTTGAGAGTCCTGATTTTTAACATGATCTTGTATAGATGATTTGAAATCTTCAAATACTGATACCATTTGGCTTACAACACTTTTCACATAGGCTAAATCTTTATCAGCTTGAGGTTTTGAGCTCATGTAAGAATCTAAAGCAGTAACAGACTTCTTTAAGGCTTCACGATCTGCTTCTATTCTAGAAGATTGGGTCTGGCACTCTTTGACTGCTTCCATTAGCTCATCCATAAAAGTTGACAAATTGAAACCAAGAGAAAGCTCAAGAGATTGTTCAAACAACTTAATTTCCTCACTAAAACAGTGCTTCATCTCAGTAACGGATGCACTGAATGATTCTTTCAGCTCATGCTTTAGGGATTCAAGATCAGACTTTGTAACAAAATCAGTAGCAGAAACTATAGTAGATACTCTTGCAGAAGCTAAACTGACTACAGAATCATTCATGACTGATTGAATCGAGGATACCAAAAAAGATTCCATTGTCTTTACTTCTTCTGCAAAACTGACTTTGAGATTTTCTTTCAGCACATCTAAATCATGTACTCGGACCACATCATCAGGTAATAACTCAGAATTGATGTCATAGCTGATCTTTGGTCTATTCAAAGAGACTTCATTATCCGAATTAGGATAATCCAAACCACAGCCTATAAAGCCTGGGTCTTCTACCTAGTCTTCAACCTCAACATACACTGTAAAATTTCCATGATTGGAATGATGCTCCCCTCAATGGGTGCATTCTTATCTACAACAACTACATTCTCTGCTGGACTTTCTTCATCATAATCTTCCACAACAACTTCCATCTCAACAGCAGTAAGAAGATTTTCTAGAAAAGGTACAGCTTCTTCACTTTCTTTTTCTACTTCAGCAGTAGGCACAACTGAGTTTCCAGTCAATAGACTCAGACAAAACCTAGCAGAATCAGACGATTCAGATACATTCTCTTTTTCTCCTTCTTGATGAGGAACTGGCTGGTCTTCCTCATGAATATATAACACTTCCTCTACTTTTCCTTTTCTTGAGTATAAAAACTTAGTAACAGGACTTGGGGGCATGTCTGGATCTCCTCCAATATCCATAGGAGTTTCTTCCTCTTCTTCTTCTTCTGACTCATCACTGTACTCTGGTTCCTCTTCATCAGGTCCTAAAACTGGATCTCTTTTATCCTTTGGCCTTGAAGAATAATCCACAGGATTAAATTTATCATACACCTTTTGGTCATCACTGACCCATTATCCTTTCCACGGGTTCCAATTGATTTTCATGTACTTACAAACTGTAGTAGTGATACATAAGTTATTCTTAACTACAATTGTCTCATCCTGAGACTCAGCTATCCCTTTCACTTTTATCATCACAGAGATCGTTTTGACAAAGAATAAAGCATTAGTCTTTGATTTCGGCCTAATCATGTCTTCCATCTGACTCAACAGCAGTCTGCACAGATTAACTTTCACACCATGTCTTAACATATGTAGAAGATAAATATATTGAAATCTCAGACTAGAAAAATCTCCTCTCCTCGGTATCAAAACATGTTGAACAAATTTGAAAATCAATCTGTTCTCTCCATCCAATTCAGTAGCAACCACTTGCCTTTGACTTCAATTACCCATTAGTTCTTTTAAAGAGGTCTCATAGTCAAAGATGTTACTGGTAGGTGGAATTTCTCTTGAGACATACCCGGATACACCTTCATGTGGGACTTTTAAACATTCAGCCCACTCTACTGAAGAAAACTACATTTTTTCCATTTAAAAAAGAACATACCCGATTCTCATTCTCATACTTCTCGAAGCTTACGAATTCATAGAACTATTTCACTAACTTCTGGTAGTAAGGACCATTGTTATTTGAAAAACAATCTTCCCATATCTGATCTTCCAGAATTTCAAGCACCAACGAATTTCTTGGTAGCAGCCAATCTACGCATATCTCCTTTTCAATCACAATATCTCTATTTTGCAAATGAGGGTTTACTGCTCGTTTTCCCGACCTAGTTCTGACATTACTTCCACTAGCTTCTTGCTGCACTTTCTGCTTCTTTGTTTTAGGCTCTACACTGTCATCTCTGCTGGCAGGAATCTTGGTTTTTTCCATCGCGGATTTAGGGTTCTCAGTCGATTAGGGAGCTAAGATTCGAAGGTGAATGGTTTTGGGTCAGGTGGAGTGAGAAGCGGCTTAGGCTTAGTTTTATCATGTAGGAATCATAAATAAACAGATAAAGTAAAATAAAATAAAAAGAAAATGATTCATATTCTTGGCAGCAGACAGAAGTTTTAAAACACTGCATCGTTGAGAATTAATCATTGGTGAGAATTTCAACATCGGTGAGAATTTCAACATCGGTGAGAATTTCAACATCGGTGATAATTTCAACATCGGTGAGAATTTCAACATCGGTGAAAATTTCAACATCGGTGAAAATTTCAACATAGGTGAGAATTTCAACATCGGTGAGAATTTCAACATCGGTGAGAATTTCAACATCGGTGAGAATTTCAACATAGGTGAGAATTTCAACATCGGTGTGAATTTCAACATCGGTGAGAATTTCAACATCGGTTAGAATTACACATCCCTAGCTCGTGCCTAATGTATCTTAACCTATCAGAACTTAAAGGTTTAGTGAAAATATCAACCAATTGATGTTCAGTGCCAATAAATTCAAGAGTAATATAACCTTTTTGATAATGTTCTCTCAGAAAATGATGTCTTACATCTATGTGTTTGGTTCTAGAGTGAGATACAGGGTTCTTAGATATGTTTATTGCACTAGTGTTGTCACAGTTAATTGAAACATGTTTAAACTCAAATCCATAGTCCAGTAAAGTGTGTTTCATCCACAGAATTTGTGCACAGCAACTACCAACAGCTATATACTCTGCTTCGGCAGTAGACAATGCAACTGAGTTCTGTTTCATACTACACCATGACACTAGGGATATTCCAAGTAAATGACATGTTCCAAATGTTCTCTTCCTTTCTAACTTACATCCAGCAAAGTCAGCATCTGAATAGCTAGTTAGGTCAAATGATTGTCCTTTTGGATAAAAAAAACCTAAATTTACAGTATGCTTAAGATATTTAAAAATCCTTTTAACAGTCAGTAAGTGTGATTCTTTAAGATTAGCTTGAAATCTAGCGCACATACATACACTGAACATAATGTCTGGTCGTCTAGTAGTATGATAAAGTAAGCTCCCAATCATACCTCTGTAATTGGTTTGATCCACTGGTTTCCCAGCTTCATCTGTATCCAACTTAAAGGTAGTACTCATAGGTGTATCATTTTCCTTAATAATATCCAATAAAAAACGTTTTAAAAGATCTTTTTTATATTTACATTGATTTAAAATAATTCCATCTCTAGTTTTAATAATTTGAAAACCAAGAAAATACTTAAGCTCTCCCATTAAGCTCATTTCAAATTCATTTTGCATACTTTTTTGAAAAATCAGTACATAAAGAGTGTTTAGAAGATCCAAATATAATATCATCAACATAGATTTTTACAACTAAAACATCTTTAGAAATTCTTTTAATAAAATGAGTTGGATCAGCAATCCCTTTAGTAAAACCTTTTGAAATAAGAAAATTGCTGAGTCTATCATACCAAGCTCTTGGAGCTTGTTTTAAACCATATAATGCTTTAGAATGTTTAAAAACTTGATTTGGAAAATGAGGGTTTGTAAATCCAGGTGGTTGTTCCACAAAAACATCTTCAATTATAAAACCATTTAGAAATCCACTTTTGACATCCATTTGATATAACTTGAAATTTAGATGTGATGCATATGAAACTATGATCCTAATAGCTTCCAGTCGAGCTACATGTGCAAAAGTTTCTCCATAGTATATACCCTCTTCTTGACTATATCCCTGTTCAACTAGTCTAGCTCTGTTTCTAACTATGTTTCCTGATTCATCAAATTTATTTCTAAAAACCCATTTTGTGCCTATTGTCAAGGTGTCCTTGGGTCTGTCAACTAATTCCCAGAATTTGTTTCTTTCAAATTGATTTAAGTCTTCTTGCATGTCTATTACCCAGAATTCATCATTGATAGCATCATTGATATTTTTGGGTTCTAGCTGTGACAGAAAAGCTTGATGTTCAACCTGGTTCCTTAGAGAAGCTCTAGTTTGTGTTCCTCTATCAAGATTACCAACAACAGCATCTAAAGGATGATTCTTTAGAATATTAGTCGATTTGGTAAATGTTGGACTAGAAACAGAAGGTTCATCTATAGGTTCGGGTTCAATAGAAGAAGATTCTGGAAAAAGTCCAGTACTGGATGTTTTTATAACAGGTTCTTTAGATTTATCATTAAGGTCCAGAATAGGCAAATCTTCTTCAAGATTTTCAAGAGAGGTTTTAGGCTCATGTGGATCAGTTTCAACGAATTTGGTGTGAACAGATTATTCCACACATTTGGTTCTCTTATTGAAAACACTATAAGATTTACTCAAAATAGAGTAGCCTAGAAAAATTCCTTCATCACTCTTGGATGCAAATTTTTCAAGATTGTCTTTAATATTGAGAATAAAGACTTTGCAGCCAAAAACTCTAATGTAGTTAACCTTAGGTTTCCTATGGTTCCACAACTCATAAGGAGTCCTCTTAAGAACATGTCTAATCAAGACTCTATTGATAACATAACAAGATGTATTAATAGCTTCATCCCAAAAGTAAATAGGCAGTTCATATTCATTGAGAATGGTTCTAGCTATTTCTAGAAGGGTTCAGTTTCTCCTTTCTACTACACCATTTTGTTGGGGTGTCCTAGGGGCAGAGAAATTGTGACTATAGCCATTGTGTGAGCAGTAAGATTCAAACTCATGATTTTCAAACTCACGACCATGATCACTTCTTAGGGTTTTAATCGTAAGTCCACTAAGGTTCTCTATAGACTTGGAATATTTAACAAAGTAAGGATAAACTTCACTTTTGTGAGCTAGAAAGTATACCCAAGTATATCTACAAAATTCATCTACAAGGACATAGACATAATGCTTCCCATTTAAACTAGAAACTCTTGATGGTCCAAACAAATCCATTTGAACCAACTCAAGTGGTTGAGAAGTTGAGACTTCTTTCATTGATTTAAAATAAACATTGTGTTGTTTTCCCTTTTGAAATGGATTACACACTTTGTCATTTGGGAATTCTAATTTAGGTAAGTCACTAAGTAAGTTTTTCCTAGCCAGTTTTCTGAGTGAGTGAATGTTGCAGTCTCCTAATCTTCTGTGCCATAGCCAAGATTCTTTATGAGAAGAATTCAAACAAGAAATATTTTGTTTGGCTAATGAATTTAAATCAACATCATAAATAGTTTCATTCCTTAGAGCAGAAAATACTAAAGAATTTTTGGAGTTAAAAACATCACAGAAATCATTTTCAAACTTGACATTGAAACCATCATCACATAATTGAGATATACTAAGCATGTTATATTTAAGTACATCAACGAATAAAAAATTAGAAATTAATACTAAGTCAGTGTTACCAATCTGGCCTAGGCCAATGATTTTTCCTTTAGAGTTGTCACCAAAGGTGACATGACCTCCATCAACCTTTATTAATCTCTTGAAGCAAGAATAATCTCCAGTAATGTGTCTTGAGCACCCACTGTCTAAATACCATATCTTCTTGTGACAGCTCTTCAAGAAGGCCTCCTATAAAACAGATTTAAACAGGAAATGACTTTGGTACCCAGATTTTCTTGGGTCCAGATGGGTTATCAATCAGGGCTTTAGGTAGCCAGATTTGTATTATTGGTTTTATATAATTAACAGAAGTGGCATATTTTGAAAGATAGACTTTATTTAGTCTATAACCATATGAATATCTTGTTGAAATATATGAATTTCCAAAACTGGAACTAGAAATATTTTTTTCAGACTTAGGAATAAATCGGGTTTTGGTGAACTGTCTCTGTCCTGGTTGGTATCCTAAACCAGTAGCATATCTAGGTGCAACTAGCTTTCCTAGCATTTGAGTTAGAGCATCCTTTCCATTTGTGAATTTTTCTAAATCCTTTCTATGTTTCTCATTTGACAGTTTCAGTTCTATATTTTCCTTTAGTAGTTGAGCATTATTTTCCTTTTCTATATCAAGATCATATTTATGCTTAACAATTAAAGCATACTGTCTCTTTAAACCTTTGTATTTGTCTTTAAGCTCATTACAGGTTTCTTCCAACATATCACAGTACTCAAATAGTTCAGCTTTTGACATGTTTTCCGAATCAGAATCATCTCCAGAATAATATGAATTTAAAACAGGAGTGTCAGATGTTACCATAAAAGTATTTGTCATGAAACACATGTTGGCTCGATTCCTTTCAGAGTCCGAAGATTCAGCTTCACTAGTGCTGTCTTCTGAAGCACTCCAGGTTGCCTTCATGGCTTTCTTGTACTTATTGTCTTTGTAATCATATTTATTTTTTAATTTTAACTTTGGACAGTCTTCTTTGATATGTCCTTTTCGCTTGCATTCGTAGCAGACAACTTCATCAATCCTGTCAGCATTCTTCCAATCCTTTTTCCATTTGCCTTGTCGATCATACATTCCTTTGTAATTTGTTTTCCTAAATAATTTCTTTTTCC
Organism: Viscum album; assembly: GCA_963277665.1. Lineage (NCBI taxonomy): Eukaryota > Viridiplantae > Streptophyta > Magnoliopsida > Santalales > Viscaceae > Viscum > Viscum album. Next base: position 1,142,353,651 of record OY728166.1, read on the forward strand.
AATAAAACGTCTTGAATCTCATGGCTATTTGAGCCATCTCGGCATCACTGTCAGATTCTGAATTTTCACTCGTTGAACTCTCAGTCTCCATCTGTAGTTTATCCTTGTCTTTACTCTTAAAGGCAGTAGTTTTAAACGCTACAGATTTTCTTTTGGGTTCCTCATCTTCTTCTTTATTTACATTAAGCTCTTCTTAATACATCATCAGCTTACCAATTAACTCATTGACAGGCAGTGCTCCAATGTCACAGGATTCTTTAATTGAAACAGATGTACCTCTCCATCTATCTGGAAAACATCTCAGTATTCTCATAATTTGTTCTTTTGCAGGAACAATCTTTCCGAGTGATCTCATTGGGTTTACTATCTCATTGAACCTGAGATACATGTCAGAAATAGGTTCATCATGCTTCATTTTGAAATTATCATATTTAACTGTATAAGTGTTTAATCTCATTTCTTTAACATTAGTTGTTCATTCGTGAGAAACAGCCAAGGTATCCCAAATTTCAAAAGCAGTTTTGCATGCAGAAATTCTGTTGAATTCTTCATCTCCTAGAGCACAGTACAGAGCATTCATAGCATTACAATTATTATTGTATGCAGTCTTTGTAGGTTCATCCCAAGTAGATCTATCAGTAGTGGGAATTTTATATTCAGATTCAATAGCAGTCCAAATATCAAAACTCATGCTTTCTAGATGAATTTTCATTTTAAGTTTCCACTGCGCATAGTTATTTCCATTAAAGAAAGGTGGCCGGTTAGTAGCAGCACCCTCAAGTATATTATCCATCATAAACAAAATTTAAAGAGTTAAAAATTTAGAAATAACAGAAATTTTAAGAACTTTAAAATACAACTAAAATCACATTTGAAAACAGAGTAATTTAGAAGATATTAACCACCCTCTGATACCAAATGTTGGTCGGAGTGGACACTCAAGATGGGGGTGAATTGAGTTCCAATTAAAATTTCTGTTAAAAATAATTTCTATTAAAATCCCCCAATTTCAAAAACAGATTAAACTATAGTGAATTTATACAGATTATAAAGGTTCAATTAGTTTCTCAAAGATTGATTAGTTCTCAGTTAACATAATCTTATGATTAATTTAACTTTTGAAACTTACTTACTGGTTTAAAATAAATATAAACACTTGCGAGTTTAACTATCAAAGTAGCTTTGAAAATAAATTATATTTCAAATTAATAGCAGCGGAATATGAAATAAATATGTACTTTATGGATATAAAATTTAACTAAAAACACAGAGGAGTTAACCAAGAGGTTCAGTCTCAAGCCGAGACTTAGTCCTCTCAAATGTTTATATAAAGATGATCCACACCCTGGATCGGGGTTCAACAGTTAACAATTGTCCAGGTCCAAGACCTCTACCACTGTTATTCTTGGGAAACAAAACAACAGCAACCAGCTGTTCAGGTCACACACGACCTCTTCCACTATCCACAGTGGGAAAATGAATGAAAAGATAGTGAGTGAGGATTTACAAATCCTCCAGTTAAGGTTCCGGAGACAATGTGTGTGTAAAATACAACAGATAATACACACTGCTCGTAATGTACAAAGTAAATCACAGAGATAAAGATTTAGAGTTTATAAATGGCTCTAGTGATCTTCGTCTAGCTCTTGACTCCTTTTGTTGATTAGAATTTGTTCTGAGTCTTCTTCTTGTTTTTGTCTGGAAAAAAGAGTACCATCTGTTTCCTTGACTTCAAGGTTCAGCTTGCTTATCGGCTCAAAGAATGAAGAGTTTTGTGTAGTTCTTCTTTAGCATTGATTGCTCGATGTATGCTCTATGTTCTAGAGGCTGGTAGTAGTAGTCTCGTGAGTCGAAGTTCTCCAGTTGTTCTTGGCACGTTTTGAGTCTTGATCGCAAGTGTGTTCTGTGTGCTCGATCTCTCCAAATCTATTGTCTCTCTCACCTTTTTGATACATACACGATGTCCTTTTTATGCCTTTTTTTGTTTTTCTGAGAAGAAGGAATGATTATGCATTTTGATCGTACTTGGTACAGTTTCATGAAATGGAAACATAAAACATTTAATAACATTAAATGCATCGAAAGTAACAAATGTAACCGTTAGTATAATAAACAAATAGTGTCGAGGATATAGGATTTGACTCTGCAGTTCATTATAGGTAGCCGTTTGTTTGTAGACATGTACAGTTGACTCGGTGTAGGATCTTCCATCGGTAGCTCTTCAAACTCTTATCGGTGGCTCTTATTGGTAGCTCTTATCGGTAGCTCTTATCGGTAGCTCTGTGCATCAGTAGCTCTCTGTGCATCAGTAGCTCTCTGTCTATCGGTAGCTCTGTGCATCGGTAGCTCTGGCTATCGGTAGCTCTGGATATCGGTAGCTCTGGTTATCGGTAGCTCCGGCTATCGGTAGCTATGGCTATCGGTAGCTCTGGCTATCGGTAGCTCTGGCTATCGGTAGCTCTGGCTATCGGTAGCTCTGGCTATCAGTAGCTCTGGAAATCGGTAGCTCTGGCTATCAGTAGCTTTGGATATCGATAGATCTGTGTCTTATGCAAACCACATCTAATTGACTTAGAATTGTTTCAAATCTTGTATAAAAAAGGATAATCGAGATTAACATAAATCAGAGATTATTTAAACATTATTATTAACTTGATCACTGATTTGAAAGAATTAAAATGTAGATCAACAGTAATTGAGAATAGCATAATATATGAACACATAATTGGGATTATCAGAACATATAAATACACGATTGGGATTATCAAACAGGTGAGGTCAACAGAAGAGATCCAAAGGAATTCAATCTAAGAAGATGTAATTTCTTTACCGATTCAATTAAATTTCATTTCTTCTTATAATTCCATTTTCTATATGGATTATATAAAAATGAAATAAATCCATTATATAATACATTATGAGTTGTTATTATAATTATGGTGCAACCTTATACCTCTTTTTATTAGTTCTACAAATAACAATATCACCATGAGTGCGTACATATGGCTTATCGTCTATACACCATGGTATAATATTGTTATTCAAAAATACTTTATTTGGATGAATATACTGATGAAAATAATGTATTTAAATAATTTATATTTCAATATAATGTCTGTTTTTAGTTATTATTCCATCCAATTACATAAATTTTACAATCTAGAGAATGATTAAAACTCTCATACAAATGTATATCCTACCATCTCCACAACGTGCTGAGAATCATTATACATGTCAAAAATTTAAGAATGCTTACAAAATTTATCTTATGAGATAAAAAACTATTTTGATCATAATTTACTGAGTAAATTACATCATATTAATAATAAACATTACTTACATGGGAAAACATGAATGAGAAAATGAAGTAGTTAACTCCCACAAATAAATGAGATATTGAAATAATATTAATAAAATGATATAATAAGATAATATATAATATCATAAATAGGGATATAGTCATTTTATAATTTAATAAAATAATTTAACCATTATATATGAGGTTAACACTCCCTAGAATTACTAAAACTAAAAGGAAAGGGATAATTTTAAAATCTCATTTTATCCGGGAATAATTATACTAAAGTATTTACTTGGTATATATTTATCATCTATGTGAATGATTTCTAAAAAATTATTTAATAAAATTGTTACTATTCATCTAGGTATCATTGATTTCATTTTTAGTCATTTTTTAATGTTACTACCTGGAATGGGAGAAATCATTCTTTTTTACCATATGAGTTACTTTTTTACTTTTCCGATAAAAATGTGAATAAATTTTTTTTAACTTATATAGGATGAATATATTTTTACATCATCATAAAGCCTTATTTCCATGAATCTTCCTCTATAAAATTTCAATTTTTTAACTATGTTCTTTTCATTTTAATAGGAACGACATTTTGAGAATATAACATTTTATTTAAGAAGAAATGATATTTAGTGTATGAAATAAGCTCAATTGTTTTATCAAAAATACTTTCCACATAAGATAACATAGGGTTATGTTAATATCCTTATCATTACATGTATTATATATTTTTTAGGATTGAATTATGAAATCCATTTTACTTTTATAGACTATGTTATATTAGAATGATGTTTAAGAAATACATAATATTTCATGGATTATGATATGATGAAGGATTTATGTTTTTGTGGAACATGTAAGAATGATTTACTGATGATATGGGTGGGTACTATATATCCTTCTAATGCATTGGGTAATGATTTATATCTCATTCTATAGACATTACTGTAATGGTAATTAAATTTGGTTTAGTAATTTATGGTTGGAATAAAATGTAATCACGATTCAGTAATGGAATATGTCAACTATTATAGTCTTGGAAACAATTCATTGGCTAATATTAAAAGAATATTATATGGTTATTTATTTACCATAATTCTTTATTTTATACCATTTCCATTTTATAATGGAAAATTTTACATTATCATGTATGAATTGTGAACTTCCATGATTTATTTCAAGACTCGAGAATTAGATATTTAAACATTATGATCATGTTTTAACATTATTATGGTTATGGATTATTTTATGTTATCAATTTTAACCCATACTAAGAGTTTGAGCTCTTACTTTTTATTTTTTCCTTTCCCCATGTTATATATAATGGTCTCACGTAAGAAAAAATGGAAGATATTTATTTGAGATGTCGAAGTTATTTCACCACGATTTTTAGATTATGTTTTATGTTTCCAAAGTCAATAAAGTAATACTATCATGGTCTTCAGTTTGTGTCTTGAATTAAGTATAATGTAAGAGAAATTTATTTTCCATGTACATAATTCATGGGATGTTTTATTTTTTATTAGATGGAGGATTAGCGAAACATTGGAAACTAGGATGCAGAACTATAATGATATCTTTAGAGATATATCTACGGTATGTCTAGAGATGTCCCTAACAGTAATCCTAACTATATTTTATTTTCCAATAATTATGGAAAAAATCATTAATAACCAATTATTATACCTGATATGTTAGACATTTAATGTAATCCACCTTAATTATGTTGTTTTCCTAGTATGACTTTTTCGTCTCACACTGTTCAATTGGGGTTTAAGATGATGGTTGCGCCCTGAAAGAACCTTGTTAATGATCTACGCACTAGGAAATGAAATGATTATCCTCTAGAACAACCAAATTATTTGGGAGATGGAATTAAAAATATTATTATTATACATACACAAGCTATTAATAATTTTTGAAAACAAAATTTAAATAGATGGGAACAACATTCTATTGACTCCTTCATGAGGAAAGGTCCACATTCTTTTTTTTGGTCATTTGATCATCATGTTACTGAACATTGGATCAGAACCATTGAAAATATATTGGTATTCCTTCATTATTTGGATCATGAAAAATTGTTTTGGGATATTTATCATTTACAAGGTGGAGCATATCCATGTTAGACAATTATTAAGAAAACAAGAAATCAATATGAGATTGTATCCATGGAATGGGGAGAGTTAAATTGTATCTATAAAATAAAAACTGTTCTAGAACTTTTTATTTCAATACGAACATCCCAAAAATTATTTGAACAAATATGTAAAGGGAGTTCCTTAAGATTATTTAAAAGGGTGATGAATACATCGGTATATATGAGGAAAATGTTACAAGACGTGCAAGTTATGCTTTTGGCTTTTTCATCCAACATTAAAGTAAAGTTGATCAATTATTCGGTGGATTAAAATCAATTCATCAAAGAGAATTATCAATAAGATAATTAAATTGTTATGAAGATATTGTGTGTTATGATATCAATGTAGAAATGTATGTTTTTGTTAAATATCAATCTTATGGTTTTGAAAATAAATGAATTGTGGAGTTCGAATGAAAATATCAAAACAATGGTAAGAAAGAAGATAAATATTTACATAATATCAATGTTTGGAATGAATCCGGGTGGAGATTTTGTTAAAGGGACTTGAAAATGTTTTATGTGTGGAAAATAAGGCCATCGAGCAGTTGAGTTCTGATGTAATTGGAAAAGGATTCTTAAGATATGAATATTGCACAGACTACAGAGAATGAACCACCAACACTTCAATGCTACAACTGAATAGAAATGGTTCATTATGCTAACTAATACCCTAATCCAAGGGTTAATGATGATTGTAATTTTAATCCTATTAAGGATAAATACAATGGTAAATCACATGCGATCACTATAACTAATTTTCAGTATGGAGACTAAGTGGTGGGATGATTATGTGTCTATATAATGGGATTCCAAAATAGTGGTGTATGATCTCTTTTATAGTATTATGGAATATAGTAATATCTAAAAATTGGTCTATTGTGGTTTTACATAATTATATTAAAACGGTAACCATGATAAATGACTGAAATATTTTTGGAAAGCATGTGATAATTGTACAATGATGGGATATAGAAATAGTGAGATGTTTGATAGGGATAACATAGTTTGAGTACAAATAATAGCTTGGTATTTTTTTATTTGTGGAAAGAGTTATTTTTTACAGAATACATGTTTCCAATGTGTTTTCATGGTAATTAATATAATTACCATGTTTCAAGAGAATAAATGTGTAAGGTACTCACATGTTTGGAATGTGACAACCAAGAACTTCAAAATAAGATATATAAGGCAAATGTTAAGTCGATTTACTTCACCTCTTTATAATGTTTGATATTTTTAGTTTTTAGAATGATTTGAATGTTATCCATTGATGAATATTATATGTTATATTCCATTTGAAATTTATTATAATATTGTATTATCTCAATATATGTGGACTTATGTATATTTGAAAACATTTTATAAACATTTTTTTGAAGTTGATGGAATGACCTTTCATTCTATCGCATGATCTACTGACACGACCTGAATGAAAAATTCAACATAATTTTTTTTAAATAAGAGATAAAGTATAAATTCTTTAAGGAATGATCAATGGTGATATTGTATGGAAATCATGTAAGTATTTCTTGTAATAAAAATTCATGAACTTGAGTAAATGTATTTTGACAAAAAAAATGTTATCCTAGTACCTTCTAATCTGAGGAATCAGATGGTCCCTTAAACCATAAATGATTTATGGCATTCTTGTAGATATCATTCTCCAAACCTTATTCTATATCACTATCCATTAGAATAATATGGTCATATTTCACATATATATAGAGGTTTTCTCTTTATCACACATGGTAGCCTGTGTGGAAACCCAGTGATGAGTTAATTTGGGTAAAAATAATCTTTATATCATTCATTTTTTAAAATGATTTTTTTTATTTCTTTTTACGATGTCGGTTTCATAAAATATTCTTTCATGTAGTAAAACCTTTATTATCCTGACAAATTTCGAGGGTGAAATTCATATTATGGGTGGTAGAATGTTACACCCCCTGCATTTATATGATATAATCTTTTTAATTTATTTAATGTCTTGTTTTATATGCTAATCCAATATTAGCTTTAACTATACACAACATCTTATTATATTAATGTATATTCAACACTATTACTGGTTTACGTTACTTTCTTGAATGACCTTCCTCGATAGCAGTTGTTGTACACAATATCGATTTTCACTAAACAATGATATATTGTTAAAATATTATTTTCTATTGGGATATAAAATAGATTTTATAATAGTATTTACCACATTTATAATTTTATATAAAATTAACTTTCATCTAATGTATTTTTTAGACATGATATTAGAAAAAATTCAAATTTTCTGATAAAAGATGTATTTTTCAGAAAATCCAGTTTTTTCACCTTTTGATTGCACACCCATTTTAATTTTAGTTTTTAACACATTTTTGTTTTCTATTTGAAAAAATAAATATCATCAATTGAATCAGAAAATAAAAATTTAATTTTCTTGAATTTTTTAATATTTCAAATAAAATTCAAATTTTAAAGAAAAGTGAAAAATACTAATTTTAATTAAAAAATTACATTTCATCTAATTTATTTATATAGTTAAAGAATTTTTTTAATTGGTTTTAATGTGTAATTGGATTACTATTATTTTTATTAAATCCAATTTTGGTTATTGAATATAATATCAAATTTAAATCGGAATGAAACACATGACAATCTTTTGATATGTTATTAGTTAGAAAATCCCCACTTTTTTGTTTATAACAATGAAGTTTAATTTAAAATTAATTTCATCCAATTATATGTTTTGAATTTTGAAAAATAATTTCCATATTTAGAATATGTGGGTCTAAATTATATCAATTGGTCAGTTTTATTATTGGACATTATGAATTCAAACATTAGTATTTATTTTTATTACCATGGTTAATAGAAAATCAGGTAATGAAAAATAATAATACTATTACAAAATTTCATTAACACCCGCCAAAATAATATAGGATGAATGATTTCGACACTTATAATCTATGGGTAGATATAGAATCACTTAATAGAATCTTTCCCTTCAATATGACATGAATATAAAAATAAATAATGAATGTGACATATTGTCGCACTATGATTTTATATAAGTATATAAATTTTAAATTTTGGATTACCAGTTAATAAAATCGACTATATGAAGAATATATAAAGATAATATAATAAAAAAACTAATTAATTTATAATATTTGTATATTCAATAGTTATTTCTAATTATGACTCAATAGTGATGTAGAAATTATTTTATTAATATAAATATGTAACAAATGATTTTAAAAAATTTAAAATAAATATAATTTAGGTGAATTAAAGACATAAAATAATGTTATGGATGACATTGTCATGTTCTTTATGGTTTATGGTATTTTTTTTGAACATATATCTATGTAATGAAATATCTAAAAAATCATCTACTAATATTTTTTAAAATTGACAATATGGATATTTTAAATAAATAATATTTAATTACATTATATAAACTTCCTAAAAATAAATACATTAGACAACTAAGTGTTATGGTGATAAATATTTCATCAATTTTCTTTTTATGGCTCATTTGGTAATATATAGTTTCTATATTAACCCATAGTGAATAAAAAAACATGTTACCAAAGAAAGAGTTAAAAAAAATAATTAACGGTAAATCCAATTTGTAAGGATTAAAATAAAACCAAAACATGACAAGAAAATAATTGAATGTATAATAGTAAATATTTATAATGATATGATTAATTTTGAGTATTTTAATAGACACATTCACATTAAAATATATTATATATTATTTTAATCTACGATAGATACAAAATATCACTATGTTGTATTTTAATATCTTATATCTGTCCACATGGGGTCAAAATGAAGATATGAACGAGTCTAACACTCTATATTGATATTAATGAATCCATTTTCATTTTATTATTTTATTTTTTATTTTTTAATTTATATAATTACATTAAAAGTCACTTCAATTCTAAAACAATATTTATTCAATTAACATAAAAATAGAATAAATGATTTTGATAGTCGATTTTTTTTATTTTGGATTAGTTAGTTTGTATAAAAAATTTAAAAGATCTACAATATATATTATAAATTCTTAAAATATTTAAATTAGAATTCCTACTTTTTATTATTTTATTATATGTCAAATTAAATGAATACTATTAAATTTATAAGTAATAATATCTTTTTAATTTATTCATTAATTATTTATTAAAAAAATAAAAATTGTTAAATATTCAAAAGGGGATATTATTTGGACTAAAATTCATTATAAATTTCATTTAAGTGCCAACTCATTATATTTATATCTAGAATAGGTTTATTATTTTTTAATATTTTTGTTTTTTCATAAAGTGCTACTCTCATCTCTTCAAAAAAGCATATCTTCCCACATTTCATCACATATACATGCATATTCTAGATTGTCTAGATCCTACCAAATTATCCTATAAATATTATTTGTTATCATTTGGAGGTCACTGGAATCCAAATATTCCACCCCTTGTGTCCCTAAGAAGTGATCAAAAGGAAGTCCAACGAAGAAGTGGTGATTGATTTAAAAATTCATTTCATTTTCATTTCTTCTTATAAATAAATTTTCAAATTTTATTCCACACTAAATTAATAAATCTAGTATATTATACATGATTATATGTTATTATAATTATTGTACAACCTTATTCCTTCATTTATCCATCCTAAGAATAATAATATGATAATGTGTGTGTACGCACCGCTTACCATCTCCACATAGTGGTGTAATTTTTCTTTCAAAAATAACTTTATAGGATGGTAATAATGATGAGTATAATATATTTAAATAATTAATGTTACATGAAAATGATTCTTTATAATTAAAATACCATCCAATTACTTACCGTTTAACCATCAAGAGACTGATATCGTCAGTGGTGTGTATGTACGACCTACCGTGTACATGATGCTGTGAGATACGTTCTCCATGTTATCAATTAATGAATGATAATAAAATTTATATGATTAGTCAGAATAATAATAATGATCTTTATTTCAGAAATAAAATAAATACTTTGCATAAAAGCATGACTTACATGGAAAATCATGAATGGGAAAACGTAGTAGTTAACACTGAAAATAAATGTAATATAAACATACTATTAGTAAAATGATATAATAGGATCATATATTATATAATATATATGTATATGGTCCTGGTATAATTCAATAAAATTATTTAACCATTATATAATAGGTGCACACACCCTCAAATAACAAAAATTACAAGGTATGGGATAATTTTGCAATCTGATTTTTATCTGAGATTGTTTATATGTATGTATATACTAGAAATATATTTATCATCCAAGACCATGTCTTCTAAATAAATTTTAAAATTTATACTAATCATATATGTATGTTTAAATTCATTTTTTCAAATTTTTATCTATTACTACATTGTATATTAGGAATCATTATTTTGATTACTATACATGGTACTTTTTGACTTTTTCCAAAAACAATTACATGGATAATGTTTGTTTAACTTTTATGAAATGATTGGATTATTACTTATTCATAATGCCTTATTTACTTCAATCATACTATACCTGATTTCATGTTTTTTTGACAAATTTTTTTAAAATTTCACTTCATTTTGATAATATAAAAACAATTGGAAGATGAAACAATATTTTCCACAAGAATTAATTATCACGTGTTTTTTCAAAATAATTTTAAATCTAAGATAACATACAATAATGTATATATCACTATTAGTACAATGATTATATTTCATTTGTAATGGAATAATAAAATCCATTTATCTTCAATGGATTATTTTATGATGGAATAATGGTTAAGAAACCAATAGTATTTCATATATTATTCAATGAATAATGATTTATGTTTCTGTGAAAATGCAAGAATAATTTCATTATGAGATTTGTGGGACCCATATATCCCTCTTATTTATTTGGAAAATATTTATATCTCATGATATATACATGGATATAATGACAAGTAAATATGGATTAGTTATACTCGGATTTAACAGTATGTAAACTTGGTTCAGTAATGGTCATTTCCCACTATAATGTTCTAAGAAATAATTACTTTTCTACTATCGAAATCATATAATGTTCATAATTATTTTCTACAATTACATGTTTTATACCAATGCCATTTTAACAAGGTAAATGTTGCGTTATGATATATTCCTTATGAACATCCATGATTTGTCCCATTTCCCATGATTTTGATATTTAACCATTATGTTCCTATTTTTACATATATTTATGGTTTGTTTTAGCATCTCATTTTTTACCATTAATGAGCATTTGATTCCACCCTTTTTATGTTATACTTTCTTCATGATATAAAGAAATTTTTTAAGTCAAGCAAAAAGATAAGATCACTATGGTTGATGTTGAATATTTCTCACCAAGTTAAATGATTATGGTCAATGTGTCCATATTCACTTACTAATATGGTCTCGGTCGACATTTTTGGTCATGTATTAAGTATTTTGTAAATGAAATTTATTGTAAATGTACATCAATATTGGGACGTTACTAAACTGTAACACCCCGACCCCTGAAACTCAGTGCAGATTAATTATTTTAATAAATTAACATGATTATAAGGAATAAAATTCATAAATACTGATCAGTTTAGTAGAATAATGAAATATATTATATACATGAAACATACATTATAAATAGAAACATAATATTTTTAAATTATAAATTTTTCTTAAAGTATAATTATACAATATTAATCATGCATATGAATCATAAATCACATCTTAGAATCCTAAAAGAATAATACATAATAAATTAGTGAGCTCAAATGCTCAGTAGGGTTAATCAATACAACCAAATTTAAAAAAAACATAAACAATTGTGGGAAGCTCTAAAACTAAAACCTAATCCTTTTAAAAATATTCTTGAACATAATTGGGAATAAATAAAAAAAATAATTACATTATAACATTAAAATGGATATTCTACTAGTTTAATAATCACATGTAATAATAATAATTTTTCCCATAATAAGGAAATTCATTGTGTTGAACATTATAGCCCCACTGTCAATGTCTCTTGCCAAGACCATACGTAACCATTCAATCAAGACCTCAAGCCATTACACTAGTATGTATCCGAATACCTTATAATGCATCGAGGGGATATAGTTGTCCCCACCCATCACATTCTATGCCCAATGTATTCCAAATATGAAAAGTGAGAAATACAACAAAAACATTCAAATTAAAACTATTGATCATAATTGTTAATAAGTTATCTATAAACCAAGAATTATATCAAAATAGAACATATATAGTAAAACATAAAATAACACCATCAATAAAATATATAATATTATTACATACTAAATCAACATCAATTAACTATAATATCCGACAAATGATGTTGACATAGATTGAAATAATCTAAAAAATTCATTAAACTTATTTGATAGAAAAAACACATTTTTAAATTGAAATAATTTAAATGTAGAACAATTTTAAAATAAAAAATTGCTTTTTAAAATAATTTTTTTTATGAATTTAATTTAATAATAAAAATATTATGGTTCATAGAAGAAGAAAATCATCCCTCGTGCTATATATGAAAAAAAAATTCCTTGGTTAATGTGTCCAAAGGGTCAAAAAGTTCCTTGTTTGGAGAATGATGAAATGATTACATTAAAAATATATAAATACGAAAGATTTGGTAAAAATTAATTTATACAATTTTAAAAAATATATTGAAATAAATTTGTCTTAAACATGGACATAGATGATAAATAAGTCATGTTTGATAATTATATATATATCACATCGGATAATAATGAGATTGAAAAATTTACCATTACCTTGAACTTTCATTTAGTTGAGGGTTAGTTACCTTCATGTATAATCCTTAATGTGTGTTGTTAAATTATACTAGAACCAAATACATATTTATTATATCATATATGATTCTCTTATATAATTTTTGTTAATAATATTTTATTATTGTCTTTATTTCAGGTGTTAATTGCTTTATTTTACCATTCATGTATTCACATATATGATGTGATTTTTAAGAATCGGTTTTTTAAATTCATATGTATAATTATATTAACTTTATATTTTTTTTATTTACACATCATATAAATTTAAGAATCATTCTTGAATGGTTAACTTGGAGAATTAATCCCACCGGATCGTGGATATAGTAGGTCTTACGTATGCACGAGTGATGATAACATTCCATTGATTGTAAAATAGCATGGAATTGGATGATATAATAATTATAAGGATTAATAATTATGATATATTAATTATTTTAATATATTATAGTCATCATGATACCCATCCAAATAACATAGTGTCGAAAATAAAAATTACACCACGATTTGGAGACGGTAAGTTGTATGTATGCATACATGGTGATATTGTTATTAGTAGTATGGATAAAATGAGGAATTTGTTTTCCATAATTATAAAAACATATCATCATATAGGTTATTTTAGGGTAATTATATTTTTATGTAAACATCATAGGAATATGAATTAGAAGAAGGAAATAAATTAAGTTCAGTCGAAAAACAATTACCTCTTGTTCATATGTCTCATTTTGATTTTCACAATATATCTCCTTATGATTTATTTATCCCAAAATTATGTAATCTATGATGAAATGTAGGAAGTTGGTAGGATAATTGGTTTGTTTTTTTCCATGAATAAGTGATTTTTAGGTGTTAATTAATGTGAATGAGATGTGTCCTTTTATAAGAGAGTGGAGGGGCACTTTTGGGAACTCCTAGTATATTATAAATTAATAAGACTATTATAGATAAAAATACATTAATGTGGGATAAAAATAGAAAATATAATTCATGTTAGACCATATCATATCACCTTTACATTATTTAAAATATTTTATATTGTTAAATAATTTATTAATAAATTAATTCTATAAGATATCATTAATGTCATACTATTCATTTGTTTTGACTTCAAATAAAACAAAAATTTCTGGAATTAAAATATTATTATTTAAAACATTTATAAAATATCTTATGGTTATTTGAAATTTAGTAGGAACATTGATTAATTCAAAATATATCAAAATCAATATTATTATAATCATTTATTCTATTTTTATGTACATTAAATAGTCATTGATTCTGAATTGAAAATAATTATAATGTAATTATATAACTTCCATAAATTGAAATTAAAATTATTTAATGAAAATTATTTAATTTATATCTAAATAGACTTTTATATTTTTTAATATACTCATTATGAGAATATGTGGACCCATAATAGATATCAAAATACAAGATAGTTTTATTTAGTAACTATCATTGATTTCAATAATATAAAGCCTATTTTCATGGACAAGTTCCCATTAAACAACTCCAAATAGATATTAATGTGATAAAGATGAAATATTATTCATCCAATAATTTTTTACATGTATTGGTTTTATATTAAACGTTATAATTTGGATTACCCATAATTAATCTATTGAATTTTAATTGTTGTAATAAAATTTCAAATATTAAAATGTTATAAGTTTTTACATATATGGTTCCAAATGTCCATAAATAGATATTTTTTCAAAAAATTTACCATATAATAATAAGTTTTTATTTTTTTATTTATTATTATGATTTCTAAATTATTTAATAATTTATTATTTTTATAAATTATAATATACTATAAATTTTTACAATATTCATAACATAGAAATTAAATAAAAAACATAATGGAATATAAATTATAACCAAATAATTTAATATAATCATACCTTTCATAGTCACCAAGAAAATAAGTCAATAACCATAATTAATTCAAATTATATTTCATTTTTTATTTTGAAATTCATATATATGATATTTCTATATGTAAAATAATTTCTTCATCACTATTGTTTCATCATTACATGAAACTTATTTCATATCTAAAACTTATTAATAAATTATTATGATATATGATATTCTTTTATCATTCCAGATACTATATATAATTGATGTTATCATCTGGTTATCCTTATATTGAAATTAATATAATTATAAAAATTGAGAATGTGACATCATTTCACAGTTATTCTGTTTAAAAATATTCATGTAATATTTATGGATAAGTCCCCATTAAACGATTAAAATAGATAATTATGATATTCTTTACATTATCCATTTTTGTATGCAAGAATATTTATTCTTAACAAAATAATAAAATTAAATAAAATATTATTTATTTTAAAGAATCATTTATTTCAATTTTGACACTATCAAATAATGTTTTTTAAATATTATAAAAACTACATGATTACATATAAAAAATAATTCTGATATTTTACTAACATGTGTATTTTATCTGTAAATTTTTTTTATCATTTATTATGTCATATTATATTTATTTTAATATTATTAAAATAATTTATTTGATTCTTCTATTAATGAAATAATTACTCCATCATCATTTTGATACTATTTAAAATAATTATTTATTTCATAAAAATAATAAATAAATTTCTATGATGTAGGTTATTATTTATTATTTCTAAATTCTATTTATATTATAATATATTTCATATATATCCACATATTTAAAATTAATTATTTGTTAAAAACTGTTGTAACAAAAATGAATTTTAATTTATGGTAATACTATAAATACATTAAGATCATCCATGTGGCTCCAACTATTAATAAATTCTACCCATTTATGGTCTTTGACATAATGAACTAATGTAATCTAATTTGAACATGTTTTCGGGTAATTTTAATATTTCAAAAATATAGTAATTCAAATTATTTACCTGATTTACTTTTAACAATGGTAATAAAATTTATTACAAATGTTTATAATCATAATATCTAAAAGATGAACCTATTTACATAGTTTGGACCTTATGAGTCCAAATATGGAATCCATTTTAAAATTAAAAACAAAAACTTTTCACTAATAAATTTAAAATTAATTTGATTGTCAGAATGAAAAATGGTTTTCCAAAAGATAAAACATTGTAGAAGATTGAAATGTTTTATATAAATATTTATTGTAAAATTAATTCAAATGACCAACATTACATTATCCTATAAATAATATTTCATTTTCCCATTTAAACCATTCAGTTATATAATTTATTTACACAATGTTTTTTGATCAAATGTTATTTTTTGAATTAAAATTTAGAATATTTTTTCTATTATTCAAAATTTAAAACCAGTGAGGTAAATATCAAAACATACTCTAATGTTTGTTTTTATATCGTGATTCCAAAAAAGAATTTTATTAATATTATATATAAAAGTGTAAAAAGTTAGATTTAAAATTTGTGTCCTATAAAAAGGGAAAACACCCCCATATATTCATAAATACTTCTTTAATATGAAAAAAAATTAATTTGTTCTGATATCATGTCTAGAAAACATATATGATGAATTTTAATCATTACATTATATATATTAAATTTATATTAAATTAATAAAATCAATAAAAAATGATTACATTATTTTATAAAATATTTTATTTTCATTTAAATAGAATGTCAGTACAATGTTAATACCATTCACACACATCATTATAATTAATAGGATATTGTGTAACATAATAATATTTAGTCATTCACATCAACTCAGGACTTCCTAAAATGAATTCTATTAAAATAAATTGATATTGTGTTTAATAGAATCCATGAATATATTTGTGTATACTTTAAGTTATTCTGGTGTTTTTTGTAGAACAACCTCATCCTGGTTTATCATACAAGACTTGATTTTAATTTTTTTAAAAAAATAAATGTATTGTGGAATCATTGATGTGTTACAAAATTGATTATCAGAGATAAATGATTTAATCTAAATATTTATAAATTAATTTTGAAAGTCTTCCTCCCACTTATCGATTGTATATTTGTATAAATATTTATTTATCAAATGAAACAGATCTATATAAATATGAAAACATATATTAGGTGAAAAAAATATATTATTTCTCAAAAATTCCGAATAAAAAGAAATAATTGTTATTTACAAACAGAAAAGGGTTTGTTTATCTTAGAATGGTGTCATAAATATAATTAAATCTAATCGAATAGTGGGATTGTATTTGAGCTTATAGATGTCCATAATTAAAAATAAAATATATAAAATCAATCAAGAGTTAATTTGATTTCGACATAATATTTATAAACATTCAATTAATTTATAGAAAATAAAATTCTAAATCGATAAATTGTGTTACCATTTATAAATAGGATATCGTAATGGTACTATTTTGAGATTAATTTGTTATAATTGAATGTCCAAAAAGTGTTAAGGATATGTGATTATAAACAAAAAGAGTTATATTTATCTATCTTTAAAATTGGAAGACATTATTTCATGAAAGATTATACTAGTCAAAATGAAATTTTAATTTTAATTTATCACCAGAAATAGATTATGTTATGGAGTTAAAAAGATAAGTAAATAATTACATCAGTTACAGTAAAATTTTATAGTTCCTTTATTTTAAAAGGGTCTAGGGTATTGATTTCCAGGTGATGGTAAGGAGTAGTAGTATATGCCATATCAAAATTATTTCCACATTATCCTAAAAGTGATTAAGATTAAGGGAAAACATTTATATATGTAATTATATTTTGTCTAGGAAATTTTTTCATGGAATAGTGTTCCATGGATAATTATGATGAACATTTAAAGTGTTTTATATAAATAACACAATCAACACTATAATATTTAATGTTTTGATGTTAATAATATTAAATATTTTAAATGAGATAAACAATTAGGGGAATGATTTCGAATTATCATCATTATTAAAACTACATAACATCATTAAAGATTCCCACTAAACTGTTTAGTAGAAGGAATTTATCATATGGTCCAAGTGAGATGTGATGTATTTACATAGATATGTAATTTAGTAACATATATATGTGAAGTATTCACATATATATCTAGCATAAATTACATATGACTCAATGAAATATAATTTATAGAAAACATAATACATTTGGGGCTTTTTAAGTTATTTGAAATATTAAACCAATTATTTTATTGGTTTTATAAAATATTCTTAATGAGTTTAAGAATATAAGAAATTTCACATTAAAAGGAATCCTCCACATTATAATTGTTTCAAAATAAATATATAAATGTATATATATTTTTAACATTCATTATGTGAAATTATTTTTGAGCACTCAATGTAAGACCTTGAGTTTATCCAAAAATTTTGTTCATCAAGATGTATTAACATTAAAGAAATGATGTTATGGTTAGTGTGTTTAGTATTTTTTAACCAAAATAAATAATATTATCATGAGTCAAAAAATCAATAATATGATATTATTTTTATGCACCAGATGACCTACTAAGTATACCAAATAATGTGTCATACATAGATATATTTTTTATACAAGAGGTTCATTGATTTTATTTGAGACCCCACTACCGGAGGTTGGAATGATTCATATCCCTAGAACCTATATTGTTTAATATATTAATTATATATGTCTTCATATTGATTCATATTATATGGGGTGGTTGGGTATGTTTCTAATTATGTAATCGGTTGGATATTATCCCGGATTGGATTTTTCCTCGCAAATAAAAAGTGTGACATTGGGGACATTTATTAATAAGGATTTAGGGAGTTCATGGCTGTAATTAGATATTATATATTTATCCACATAAAGGAAATATGATGTTATTATCCATAATAATGAATGGTATGTGATGTATTCTTCGATCAGGTTAGTATATACTCAGAGGGTCGAGAATAGATCACCTATCTATATAAGATTAACATGATATATGTCCCATGTAACTCATTGTTTTTGTAAAAGGTTAATATTAGAATGGAACCTATCATATGATATAGAATGGTATATTGAAATATAGAGATAAATCTGTTTGAAATAGATCATGCTATACCCCTTTATAACTTGAGTATCATTGATGAATTGCTGGAGGCATCTCTTTTTGTACATATATGTATCTAGTTATTGGTATTAAATTTTTATTTTGTAAAGGCCCATGGGTTCAAAAATTTTAGTTAACTGGATGTTGATTGATTTTGACATAGATAGGTACTATAAAAAAATTAGAGTTAAGGAAAAGTTAATTAGATGAATTTTCACTTTTTATTACATAATTTGTGATATAGGGTTATTTTTATGATATATTTAAATAAGTGTTTCAGAATTCATCCAAAATGATGTTTTATATGGTTTCAGAACTTTTTATATATGATAAAGTATAGAGTGTAGTGGAACAATGTCTATCAGGTATTAGTTAATGTGTGAGAATAAATAATATTTTCTCTAAAACTATATCCTTTAAATAATTCACACACACCCACACACACATATATATATATATCAAGTTCATGGTATATCTAGATTGTCGTAAGAAATAATATTTCATGCATGACATTACCTCTAATAATATGTGTAAATAAATTTTATGTGTTAAAATATTTTATTGATTCATATCATTTAAAAAAATTATTTCTTATACCATTTCATGAGACAACGTTTTTAGTAAGTGAATAATTCATTTTATGAATTAATATATATGTTGGTCTATTTATTCATTTTAACACATTTATCATAAAAAACTATTGTGTAACATCTTTAGAAGGATTCATAAGTAAGTTTCATAAAATGAAAAGGTGTGTCATTTCTTGAAAATCACCCAAAACACTCATTAACCCATATATAAGTTCATTAATTCTCCTATATATATTGAGTTACTTGTTTACATTTAGGAAACAAGAGTCTATCTAGAAATAAATGTCATTCAACATAGCTCATGGATACACGGTAGAGGTGGGAAGATTTTGTTTACAAATCATATAATCTTAATATAGAACAATCAACCGTGAAAGAAGGTCATGATTATGGTATAATGTATCTCAATTGTATAGGGAACACATTTAAATTATTCATAATTTCAATGCATTATGCATCTTTCATATTATTATCTATAAAAGATCCTCAGACATTGATTATAATTTCTAAATCTAATCTAACAATAATTATTTGATTCATAAGAAACCATCTTTCAAAATCATTATTAAGTAAAGTATTATTCTTATAGTAATTCATACACCATAGTCCCAATATTAAAATAAATATATGGTGTACCATAATAGGGAAGTGTAATCCATATTTTATAAAAGGTGAGAATAACACTTTTTTTCCAAATACTCTTTACTATCAATTAATGTCATCTGATTTTAAAGTATAAAGGATTTGATAATTATAAAATAATAGAGTTTTCTAGGGGATAAGGATTATCACCTCCTAACCACTCAACTATAAATTGGTTTTTTACGTGTTCCCTATCATTTACCTTATGAATTTTTAATTTTTCTATTTTCTATTTTATTAGGGAAACCATTTTATACATAAGTAATTTATCCTTTTTTTAATAAAATAACATTACACTTACAATATAATTTAAAATTTTTATTTAAAAATATTTAATAAATTATTTCAGATAAAATTTCTATGTGTAAGAAAATTTAATTTAAATATTATTACATGTAACATTTAAAAACCCACATATTTGAAAATATATTTTTTTATTAAAATTTATGTACGTAATAACATTACCTATGGATTTTAATTTCATGATAAAATTTTCTTATTTAAATAAAATAAATATATTTGTACTTCAAATAAATAGAATCTTTATATCCTATGATTTTAAAATTAGATTATGTTCATGATAAGAAACAATGAGCTTAAATAAAGCATAATTATCTGTTATTTAAAAACAACTTCAAAAAATTATTTATTAAATTAGAGGGTACACATATGATTAAATTATTTATTATTTATATATATAAATAAATAATATAATTAATAATTTGTTTATAAAATATTATTAAATAATAAATCATTTTCATGTCAAAATGATATACTATTCAAGATTATGTTTTCATCAAAAAATGGAATAATTTTTTTTGTATGAGAAAATAGAATAATTAATTTACAAAACACCTATAAAAAACTTATAAAATAATTATAGTTTTTTAAATTATCATATCATAATTATCCTATTATGAAGATTTATGACTTTTATAAATTGATTGATTTTCATATAATAGTTAAAAATACTAATTATATTGGAAAATGTGTTATCTTTTAATTCATTTACATGTAAAATTACATTTTTAGATTATTTCTCAAAAAATTGTTCATTTAGAATATAAATAATTAAATTATGGTTTTTGTAATGAATTTTATAAATGAATTTTGTATAAAAAGTTTATATTTAAAAAAATTACATTTTACTGAAAGAAAATTTTAATTTAAATTTTACTATTTATTTTTAATTTAAATTCTCACTCTAGTATGTTATAAATTTAAAAAAAATGATTCCATATTTTATATAAATTGGTAAAAATTTGGTCAATAAGTTTCGTTTATTTTCCTTAAATATCAATAATGACCTTATTATATTTTGTTACCATAATAAAGGGTAAATAGAATGATTAAAGTTTAAAAATAACATGATACGAACTATAAAATGAAATTAAAAATTCCCAAGAGTTTATTTTATGAGTTGATTTCATCCATATTCATCCATTATTAGTTTATATGGATTTTTTATTCCATTTTTATGTGATTATAACAATTATAATATTTTATTTTATGAAAGGCTAGAAATGACACAATATTATTTTTAATAACATTACATAGGGACAACAAGATACTATGTTTTTTATTAATATTATTTTGAAATAAAAATTTTTTCTATTAATTTTGGATATTTATTTTTAATTTTTTGTGTTTAAATGAATACTTAAAATGCTTACACAACATTGAAACCATAATTAATCAACTAATAATGAAATACATTAAATGAAATTTTCAATATTAAACATAATATGATGTTAAATAATTAAGGAGTTCAATGAATTTTTTAGATAACTATAACATTTTTGGGATATAAAAATTTATTATATTCTAATAATTTTGAATTATTAATGCTGAAAAATAAAGTTAAATGAATAGATCTAATATTGACATTGTTGGTATTTAATGAAAATAATAATGAATTTAATGATATAAAATTCATTAAAAATGCTATATTATTTCAAGGTAATTGGATAAAATTATTTACTAATCTATGGGTATTTGTTTCCATTTATGGTTACTATCAAGACCTTCAAAAAGTAAGAAACATTGTTTCCATAGTAAGTGTGAAAGGGGATAAAAATGGGATAAAACCAAATTATTAGGGTAAAACATTGAAAAAAATTATATAATATGTATTTGATAACATTATTTAATGCCATAATCATATTTTTTTTCTTGATTTATTATTTTTGATAAATTTATAATTGATTATGAATTTATATAAATTTAATATTTAGAGAAATTCAAAGTGTGCCTCTCTCCTCTCTTATAAAAGGGATTATATTAATCCCTTAAATTAATACTTCAAAACCATATTGGTTTGGAAAATCCCAACAAATATACGGTACTAGAATATTATCTATCATTATAGAGTTATTTATTTATTTATGATACCATCGTTATTCAGATTAATAGGTTAATAAATGGAGACTTTACAAAGAATAGGTTTATCATTAACTGTGTGTTTTAGTCTAATTTATTATTCGACATCCATGACATATTACAGACATACAATATAATAAATCCAAAAATATAATCATTAATTTAATTATTTATTATGTTAATTTCATTTCCAATATCCATCTCTTCATCCATGAAATGTGAATCAAAAACATCTTTCGTTTCTATGACATACAACCATCTCAAGAATTGATATAATTCATTTTCCATCATTGTATCCCATAAATTTATTTTAATTATGAATGTAGGTTTTTATATATGACAATAATTAAAACTATATAAATATTTAATGATAATATATTATTTTACTTGTTAATTTTCAACGAACTAAAATATGATAATATCATTCATGTGAATGCATGTAATACAACCTCCACGAAGCAATGCGATTAATTTTTCATCACCACATCACATGGATGATACATATAATTATAATTAAATAGAAAATATTAATTTTTTGATATTTTTATCATTCAGGTAATTTAAAATTGTACTTCCCTTTTGTCATAATTAGTGTTGACCAATGGAAACGTAACTCATGTGTATGCACAGCCTACCGTCTCCATGATTGTACCATTGTTCATTTTTCCTACCCATATTTGATGATTTGGTTTAAAACAAAAATATATGTAGATAAATGGTTATTATTTCATGATTAATATTTTCAATTGATGGAAACAAGTCTTATATAACTATAATTGACTTACCAAATTTATTTGGACTTATAAACCAAATATAATCAAAAAAACCAACATGCACATAAAGAATTATGTTTTCATATATTAAATGGTAATAAGAAAAATAGATAGAATAATAAACCATAATAACATTATCAATGATTAAAATAATTAACATATGATAACTATTCAAGAAGAAAAATAATGTATGTGATTAGTTAGACTTAATGTAAGGGACTATGTTTTTCAAAATCCTCTATTATTGATTCTCTTGTAAAATATATTTTCATTAAAAATAAAAATATTTATTGGTATTTGAATTATGTTTTTATATGAACATAACGTAATTATAAATTAAATATTATTTATCTTAATACATTCATTCATAGGTTTTCAAAAAGAATGTTTTTACGAAATGTTTTCAATTTATTTGCAAAAAAGAAATAACAATTGTTTTATTTAAAGGTATACAGTCACTATGTGTAAATTCCAGGACTTTTCCTTGTAATTTTATTTAATTATATAGGAATATTACGAGTCTGTGATAATTGAGGGTGCGTGATTCCAAGGCCGGGTGTGCCCGTAATGAATTTTTGAACTTTTTTGAATTTCGTTCATTAATCGTGGAGAGGGTTTTTATAAATTTTGAACTAGTGCTCAGAATTGAAATATGAGGGCACTGTTGAACTCACAGTTCTGGTATTCTCATAAGGAGACCTTCACCTCGACCACAGTAGGTCGTGGGTGAACCTTACATTTTTTTATTTTCGTGGAGGAAGAAGAAAAATAAAATATTCACCATTTGTATTTTTATTTTGAAACCCATCTGTTTGACTTATGGGGGTGGGGACCACATGAACCAGAAACCCCCTATTTTAATTATATATTGGGGAAAACCTAAAGCCTCTTTAATGTGGGGAAGCCCCATGGACATCCTCCACATTAATTATCCATACACCACATAATTAATGGCAACCTCAAATTAAATTAAAATCATAATTTAATAAGTTTTGATTTATTTTTGGTGGGGTCGAGGAAAATATTTAGAAATAGAGAACATGGGGATAGAGACTTTGGAAGTTCATTCTCCAACAATGAACACCCCCTTTGGATTTGAAGAATGAGGGTCATGCTTGAGCCGGGTCGGAAGCATCATGAGGGAGCGATGAACGCCAGCGTCACCATCCCCAACGACTTAATCTTCTTTCTCGCGACATCTTCTAACGAGAAATCAAGGTAATGGTCATTTTTTATTAACCATCGTTAATTTATTAAACGATTGAATCTCTCCCTGTGAGCCACAAGATACCACTTTAACATGGATGGTGCATGTCAAACAAACATGGCCTGACGACTTCGCAACCATTGTGGTTAATGATGTGTTCTTACTGATGGAGGATGATGATGATCGGTGCTGGCAACTGGCACTGGTGGGACTTGAAAGTGGTGACCAACACCACGTTGGCCGCAAAGACAGCAGTGACGCAACTGCACCGCTTGAGAAGGCCCAACGGCTTGTCAGCCAAGGCGGGCCATGGGCACCGACGGCCACTCCGACCGGTCACGATATGGGGTGGTGGCGCATGTCTACACCGCTCGGCAGTGAAGGGCATCAGCCTTTTACCACAACGGTGATGGAAGGGCGGCCAACTCACTACCTGCTGCTGGAGATAGCGTGGAGCTTGATTGCCCAGCGTGGAGGTGGCTGGCCATCCGGCCAACTAGGTAGCCGAGCGGACCAATACCAACTTAGAACCTTTTCATAATTTTGGTCATATCCTGAGCTACGATCATCTGATTGACGAACTGTCTGTGGTGCAGGAATCCTTGGATCATGACTGTCCTTTTGGTATACCCCACACGTGTTTCGGATAATGTTACGGTATGACCGGGGTGGATCTTACATGAATCCAACCGAGGCCTTGGGACAAAAAGGCCAATAACATATAGACCGAGGGTATGATAGATGCACTTTCTATTGTGTTGATACCACAATATTATGGCGGTCCATTGAGATTATTCTTAGTGGGACTTCATGGGAGTACGAGTATCGACCAGTGGATAGAGGAGAAGATCCTCCCAAAATCATTTGAGCTCAGTGCGGGGACCATATAGCTGGCTGTAACATGAGAAAATGATCCTATGTGGGTCTGTGCTTCGGGATCCTATCTGGTTCTATGCATCAGGATCCTATATGGGTCTGTGTTAAAGAGTATCACTTGGATCCTCTATAGTAATCCACGTGGGAATCCTCTAGGATCTTATATGGGTCGGTTGTACTAGGATCCTATGTGGGTATGATTATTTAGGATCCTATTTGGATCTGATGATTTAGAATCCTTTATTGGTATTCCTCTTAATAGAGTAAGTATATTCAATAGTTATATCTAATCATCTTTACTACCATACCTATGTTATACCTATAGTGATGTGAGTCTTTACCTTTGTGGTATTATTCTGTGTGGATTACGTTTGTGGTACTTACCTTCATGGTTATACTATTGTGGTATTCTTCTGCATGGCATACTTTTGTATTAAATACCTTCATTGTGATACCATTTTGTTATTTTTCACTGTGGCGTGCCATTGTGGTACTTACCCTCGTGGTGATATATTTTTTGAATTATTTTGTGTGGTGTTACCTTTTTGGTACTTACGTTTTTGGTGTTACCATCATGGTATTATTCCCTTCATGGTACGATTGTACTAGGGATAATGATTTGGGCATTGAGTTTCTTCCTGAATGAGATGGGTATACTTGATAACATAGGTATATGTATGGTAATATACCTATGTAGGGTTGTCATTAGTTTTCATGATTTGTGGTTTATCCTTTGTTGATTTGTGAGACCATTGAGGGTCTTTGTGTCCCTACTGAGTATTTTTATACTCACCCCAGCATGGGATATGCCCAAACCTGGTTGTGTTTGGTGTAGAAGATGGACATCACTGACTGAGGATGATGGTACAATGACTGGAGGTAGCTCAGAGGTGGACCTAGATAAGGAGTACCGTAGATATGACCATTCTAGAGCTATATCTACCTTTCAGGTAGGATCCTGGTGGGTGTTCACATTAGTTGTTTATTTTACCTATACGTTCCATTTTTCTTGTACTTTCTAGTTGGGCTTGTATTCTGGGACCCTTTTACTTATTTTACACACTCTTCTCACTATATAGTTTACTTGTTTTCATATCTTGTTGTGTTATTGGTTGTGTCTGTTTAAAGGATATAAAGGAAATGCCTTCCCAGTTTAAGGGAATAATCCTTACGGTTCTAGTCGCCAGCCCCTGGCCTATGGAATGCAGGATTGGGTAGTCCTGGAATGGGCCCTGGGGTAAGGTCATGAAAAATTGGTATCAGAGGAGTCAGTTATACAATATAAAATTGGAATCTGATATTTTAATGGCATCTGTTTTAGATATTGTGAGTGTGGTTATCAGTTTAGGGAATATAGTGTTGCTGCAGTGGTAGACGTATCAATACACCAGGACCCTGACTTCTACTTTTTGACTCAGTGCACAAAAACACTAATTGCATGTGTGTTTAGAAAACTTTTCTCTGTTATCTTTTTAGTCAGTTCACTAGTTATAACATATTGATCATGGTGCACTAGTTTCATTTCAGGATTCCCCCACGTAGATAGCTAGGTTGGGTTCCAGGTGTAGTATGTGATGATGGCCCTCCGAGTGATGATGCCTTGGTGCAGGGCCCTCTTTCAGTAGAGGCACTAGCGGAGGCACCAGTGGTACCATTACCTATTGGGGCACCAATGCCTCTAGTCCCAGTAGTAGAGGGTGCATTGCACATGAGCGCATTTCATGAGTTCCATAGCAAGAGGCTTCCTAGGTTCAGGGGAGAGACGGACCCACATGTGGCTGAGGATTGGTTGGAGGTTGTGGTGAGAGTCTTCTTACTAGTAGTGACACTAGTTGTTCTCTTGGTGATCCTTGCCACATGTCTTATACAGGAAGCTGCAGGAAAATGGTGGAGGATGATGCTCTAGGTTCATGATGAAGTTACACTTCTCTGGGCAGACATTGAGAGCCTGTTTCAGGTAGAGTTTGTCCCAATGACTCTTCATGCAGTGCGCATACAGAAGCATCTTTGTCTTTAGTAGGGTAACATGGCTGTGGATCAGTACAGTTTGAGGTTCACCTACCTCTCAACCAACTCCACTGATATGGTTTAAGGACCATTGTTTAGGGCCCGAACCATTGAGCAGGGACTCGAGAGGGAGATCAGGACATCGATGTCAGCATCCCGACACAGGAGGCAGTGTTAGAGAGAGTCCTCTTCGTGGATAGTTTTCTTAATAAGCATTCACCAACAACGAGACCCAACATTGGGTGACACGTAGATGAATCTTATGAAGCTGGAAGTAGACAGATGTTGAAGAGGTCCAAGTGGACCAAACCAATAGGTGGACGACGACAAGATTTAGTGTTGGTTGTGAGACACACCAGAGATTGAGCCAATCATGTGAGGAGAAAGGAGTTTTACACATTAGGTGGGTAGGGTAACATGGATCATGACTATCCAACCCATCATAGTGGATCCTAAGATGGTTGAAGGACCACATAGGCAGAGACAGAGGTTCAACCGAGGAGGTCCGTAGGAAGCCGAAAGACGTGGAAGAGGATCTTGTGGTGCAACTAGTGGTGGGTGACCATTCGATTTGTAACTGCCACCGCCACCAGGTGGACCACCTCAACCATAGAGAGTAGGTGGATAGGGAGAGCTCAACTCCAGGAATCTGGGGCCGATGACCATGGCGCTCTATAGTTGATACGAGGTACGATATTTGTCTATTCCAACTTAGTTGGAGTACTTATAGACATAGGTTCCATTTATTCTTTTATTTCCAAGACCCACATTCGGAGATCGAAGATTATGACAGCGTTGTTGGATCAATAATTATGTCTATTGACTCTTATTGGAGGAGACTCGATATTTACACACTGGTGCCGACAGTGCGAGCTTACTCTTGGTGGTGACAGCTTCAGCTGTGATTTCCTTGTAGCGGCGTCAAGGCCTTACGGCGTCATCTTGGGTATGGAATTGTAATCAATAATTTCTGATCAGATTGAATGTAGTAGGTGGAAAGGCTGATGTGTCCACAAATATGGGACTAGGATTACCTTCAATGGAGAGAATGGATCCTTTTCAGCATAGGATGGACTTAATCGGTGGAGAGTGTAGACAATCACTCATCAGTTGGCCTGCCTTACTCCCAGAGTGGTTGATGTGGAGAGTTTGAGCTATCCTTGAGTTGTGGAGTAATATGCAGATGTCTTACCGGATGATGTTTCCAGTCTAAATCCTCAAAGAGAGATGGGACCTTACATTGACATGTACCCTAGGACGACACCAATTTATACACTAGTGTATCAGATGGCTCCTATGGAGCATCGTGAGCTGTGGGTATAGCTAGAGGACTTAAAGCGGAAGGGATTCTTCTGACCCATTGTTTCACCTTGGGAAACCCCATTATTGTTCACCATGAAGGATGATGGGATCTTGAGGCTTTGTTTTGACATTAGATGCATGAACTCGGTGACTGTGAAGAACAAGTACCCACTCTTGAAAATTAAGATCCTCTTGGATCAGCTACAAAGAGAACTGTGGTTCTTGAAGATAGACCTCAGATCAGGCTATCACCAGCTTAGTGTATGAGTCAAGAATGTCCAGAAGAAGGATTTCAGATGTTGTTATGGCCACTATGAGTTCTTGGTTATGGCATTCGGATTGACCGGCTATCTAGAAGTTGTCATGGGACACATGAATAGGATCTTTTTGCCATAGATTTATCACTTTGTAGTAGTCATCATAGAAGAAATTCGGATCTACGCAGCTACTGAGGAGGGTCTTTCCTATCATTTGTAGGTAGTTATGGACGCACTCCGAGAGCCGCAGCTTTATGATAAGCTCTCGAAATTCCATTTCTAGATTAGAGAGGTTCACATTCTAGGACACATTATCTCGAAGGATGTAGTTGAAGTGGACCCAACAATGATTGAGGCTATACATTCTTCAGATCCACCTAGGAGTGTGACGGAGTTACGAATTTTCCTGGGTTTGTCTGTATACTACCTGAGGTTTGTGATAGATTTATCCATAGTTGCAGAACCATTATCAACATTGATGAAGAAGGGGAAACCCTTCATGGGTTCAGAGAGATTCCATCGTATTTTTCAAGAGCTGAGGTCAAAGGTAACTACTTCCCCCATGTTGAGGCTTTTGGAGGAGGGCATTGGGTACGTAGTCTACTATGACACATCAGGTATTGGGATCATATTTTTCAAAATGAATGATTGAGAAGTTATTGCAAATGGTTCTCGTCAGCAGAGACAACATGAGAAGAACTACAATACCCATGACCTAGAGCTAGCAGTAGTGGTATTTTCATTGAAGATGTGGCAACATTACATGATGGGAAAATGTTTTACAGTCTACTATGATCGCATGTGTCTCATGTATATCTTCTCTCAGAAGGACATGAACCTGAGATAACGACATGGGAATGAGTTCCAATAGGAATATGTCTTTGAGATAGTCTATACTCTTGAGAAGGGGAACGTTGTAGCAGATTCATTTAGAAGGAGATCTGGTATACAAATTCTATGTGAGGTGATAAAGCAGCTAGATGATTTGAAAATATCCTTTGTGGATCAAGATGGAGCATGTTTTCTTCATTTTGTTATAGTCACTGCCCTACTTCCTCAACGAGTCAGGGTGGCGTAGTGATGGGACACTGACTACGAGGCACAATGTGTTCAGATATCCTCTGGATAGGTACCTGATAGATTTTCTGAAGGTAGGGAGCACCTCATCCATTTTAGAGGACATACTATGGTACTATAGTCACTCCAGGAGGAAGTGCTAATGGAATTACACACATCCCATCTAGTGGTACATCTAGGAATGGAGATGATGTATCAGGATATCTGACAACAACACTGGTGGTCGGGAATAAAGAAACCAGTAGTAGAGTTAGGTTCTTGGTCACTCACATGTTAACAAGTGAAGGCGTACCATCAGGTTTTAGCAGGATTAGTTCAGCCTTCAGAGGTCCCAGAATCGTTGTGGGATAGGATATCCATGGAATTCATGAGATTACTTCCATGAACATCCTAGTGTCATGATTCTATCTAGGTGATCATCGACTGAATCATGATGTCGGTCCACATCCTACTGATCAGAGAGTAGTGTTCCATATAGAGCTTGGGACGCCTCTATGTGAATGAGATTCTGTATCTAAATGGAGTTCCATTGAATAATATCACCAATTTTGATGCTCGTTTCACTTCCTGTCTATTGAAGGGGTTGCAGGAGGCTTTCGGGATGCAGCTTCGTTTGAGCACCACCTTCCATCCTCAGACGGATTGTCGAACTGAGCAGACCATTCAGACCCTCAAGGACATGGTGCGTGCATGTGTCCTCGAAATCTGTCATAGATAGGAGAATCACATTCCATTAGTGGAGATTTCATACAACAACAGCTATCAAACCACCATTGGGATGGAACCTTTGGACTCATTGTATGACCAACCTTTCAGATCTCCATTGGGCTGGACTGACCTAGGGGAGTCAGAACTCATGGGACCAGGTATGGTACATGATACCATAGAGAAGGTGTAGATCAATCAAGAGAAGATTAATACTTTACATCGTAGTAAGAAATATTATTCCCATAGGAGTCGAACACCTCTGGAGTTTGAGGATGTAGACAGTGTCTTTATATGGGTCTCACCATGAAAAGTTTTGTGGATATTTGGCCGGGAATGCATGTTATCTCCAAGGTTCATCAGACCCTTCCAGGTCCTCAAAAGAGTTGGCAAGGTAGGTTACCGCCTAACACATCCACCTTTGTTGCACTGAGTGATGGACGTCTTCCACATATCCCAGCCGAGGGGATACATGCACAACCCATCTCATATCATTGACCATGGAGAGGTGGGCATCAGTGATGGAGAGATATTTATAGAGGTTCCAATAAAAATTTCGGATTGACAAGAGCGGTTCTTTAGTGGGCGGTCTATACCATTTCCGTGTGTGCGTTGGAAGCCCATGAACCTCCAAGAGAGCACATGGGGGTGGAAGGCTCAAATTCGTGCTCAGTACCCACCACATGTTTTCCTTTATTTGAGTTGTGGCTTACATGGATGCAAATACCTGAGGTGGGGGGAATGTAATGACCATGATTTTTCAGTTTAAATGTATATGGGAATATTAAAAGTCCAAAAAAATTGATGGCATGTGATTCTGAGGCCCAGTGTGTCTGAAATGAATTTCGGAACATTTTATTATGTATGTTCAGTAAATGTGTGAGCATGTTTTTATAACTTTTGAACAGGTTCTCAAAATTGAAATCTGAATGCATGTTTAACTTGCAACACAAATATATTCTTAAGTTTACCTTCAACTCTACCGTAGTAGGTTGAGGGTGAATGTTAGTTTTTGTGCTTTTCGTGGAGGAAGAAGAAAAATAAAATATTTAAAAATTTTATTTTTGTTTGGAAACCCATCTTTTTGAGTTATATGGGATAGGACCACACAAACCTGAAACCCCCATTTTTAATTTTAATGGTGACGACCACCCAAACCCACTTTAATGAAGGGAAGTCCCATGGCCTTGCTCCACTTTAATTATGACAACATAACTTAATTAATGGCCAACTAAAATTAAATTAAAAACCTATTTTAATAAGATGGATTTTTTTGTGGGTTTGGGGAAAATAATTGGAAAATGAGAACTTGTGGAAGGATCCATTTGAAGATAATTCTCTAATGAATAATTCCCCCTGCGAAATCAATGAACGAGGGCGACGCTTATGACGGATTGGAAGCATCTTGCAGGAGCAATGAACGCCGACATCACTATCCCCAAAGACTTTGTCTTCTCCCTAGAAACTTCTTACAACTTTCAATCAAAATAGGGGTGTGTTTCAATTAATCATCGTTAATTTACATTACAATTTAATCACTCCCCATGAGTTGCTTGCAACTTCTCTAATGCGGAGGGTGCGGGCCAAACTAACATGTCTCAACCACTTCGCAACCCTTGTGGTTATTGATGTGTTATTCGCGATGGAGGAGGACGAAGACCGGTGATGATGACTGGAACAATAGGGACATAGAAGCCATGACCGAAACCACGTCAGTGCAACCACACCACATGAGAAGTGCCATATCCTGTCAGCCATGGTGGAGTAAGGGCGCCGTCTGACACTCTGACCGGCCTCACGAATGGGCAACGACATATGTATGCACTGCCCGGTGGAGAAGAGATGTGGACTTGCACCGCGGTGGTGAGGGATGGGAGGCCCACTCGCTACTGACCTCCAGAGAGGTCGCAGCACATGAACACGCTGTGTGGAGAAGGCTGGCCATCCAGCCAGCCGAGGAGCTGATCGGACAACCCTGCGGCCACAACACCATGGGTCGTGAAACCACGGGCCGCAACCATTGTCCGCCGCAACGTGGGCTGCCTCCATAGGCCACCACACAGCCGGCCTCCTCCGTGGGTCGCCGCACCATGGGTCACTCAGTGGGCCGGACCCACCCGGCCTGGTCGGACCGGACCCGGACAGACTTAGACTGTTTTTGTACATTCGGTCCTATCTTGATCTACGTAAATGCTTTTTACGAACCGTCTATGGTTCCAAAAACCGTGGACCGAGAAGGTCCATTTGTTAGACCCCACATGAGTTGTGGATAATGTTTGGGTATGACCAGGTTGGCTGGGACACAAATCCAACCAGTCCTTCCGTAGAAAAATGCCAATAACATACATACCGAGCATCCGATTGATGCACTGTCTATTGCCTTGAGACCCCTATCATGTGGCGGTCCATTAGAATAATTCTTTGTGGGACTTCATGGAATTTTGTGTATTGACCAGTGGATTGAGGATAGGATCCTCCCGAAAGCAAGCGTGGTTATATTGGGGACCATGTTACTGGCTTTAAATGATAAAAGGATCTTATGTGGGACTATTATTTGGGATCATATGTGGGTCTATGCTTCGAGATCCTATGTGGGTCTGTGTCCAAGATTCTCACATGAATCCGATCTAGTTATCCATGTGGAACTACTCTAGGATTCTACGTTGGTATGATGTACTAGGATCCTATGTGGGTTTGACGATTTAGGATCCTATATGGGTCTGATGATTTTGGATCCTTCGTGGGTATGCTTCTTAATAGAGTAAGATGATTCAGTAGTTACATCTAATCATCTTTACTTTTATTCCTATTTTATACATAGTGTGAGTTGAGTATCTACATTGGTGGTATTATATTGTGTGGTGTAAATTTGTGGTACTTACATTCGTGGTGGCACCATTGTGGTATTCTTTTGTCTAGCATACCTTTGTGGTACTTACCTTCATGGTGATACCTTTGTTGAATTCTACTATGTGAAATACCTTTGTGGTACTGACCTTCGTGGTGATACCATTTTTTTATTTTTCTGTATGACATTTCCTTTGTGGTACTTTCATTTGTGGGGTTACATTTGTGTTATTCCTTCCTTCGTGGAACAGCTGTACAAGGTATAATGATTTGGGCCTTGAGTTTTTTCATGAATGAGATGGTTATACTTGATAAATTATGTATATATATGTTAATATACCTCTTTAGGGATGTCCATTCTTTTCATAATTTTTTGTTTATCCTTTGTGTATTTGTGAGACCTTTGAGGATCCCGGGGTCTCTACTGAGTATTGTTATACTCAACCCTGCATCGGCTAAGCCTGCACCTCTTTGTGATTAGTTGAGATGACAAACAACATTGACTGAGGATGAGGGTACAAGGACTGAATGTAGCTCAGAGGTGGACCTAGATGAGGCGTATCGTAGAGACGACCATTAGAGAGCTATACCTACCCTTCATGTAGGATCCTTGGTGGTTGTCACATGAGGTATTTAGTTTACCTGTACTTTCTAGTTTTCTTGTACATTCTAGTTGGGCATGTATTCATGCCCACTTTTACATACATTACACAATCCATTTACTATATAGTTTTCATGTGTTCATATCCTGATGTGTGCTTAGTTGAGTGTGTTTGCAGGATATAAAGGCAATGTGTTCCTGGTTTTATGTAATACGCCTTATGGTGCTTGTCGCCAACCCCTGTCCTATGGAAGGCAGGCATGGGGTAGTCACGACATGAGCACCGGGGGACTTGTCATGACACTATGATTTTTCCCGTTGAGGTAGAAATTATTTGATATTTGAAATCCTTTAAAATATTTAATGTTTTCATCATAGAAAACCACTCTTTAATTATTTTCTGGTTATTTTCAAAATTGCTTCTAAAATTTAATGGATATTTCAATATATAATAATTATTTTTTATTCTCATGATGAATTTTTTTCAATGAATGATTTTATGTACAGTTTCATGGTTATTAGGCACTGAAAACAGGTGGTTACATTATAAACCATCATATGGTGTTTACCTTATAATTTTTTTTAATAAATTGGTCAGGCTAACAAAGTTAGATGATTATGTTTATTCCTATAAGTTATATGAATATAATTTTATAGTTATTTTATATAAAATCGTGATAGAAATTTCAAGAGTCAATATTTTTTTACTGCACGTATAACCATGATGGTTAATAAACGTGTAATTAATATACATATGAAATTTATTCCTTATGTTAACTATATGATTTATTTATTATTTCTCTGGGTTTTTGTGTAATTTTCATTATTTCACATGGTAAGAAAATGTATATTCAACTTCTTATGGTTGAAAAGTATAACTTAATGAAAAAATTATTATGAGTTTTTCATGATTTCATAAAATCTAGTATGAGTTTTTATTATTATTTTTTAATTTATTATGAATATTTATATGTAATACCTTGGGAATATAAGGTGATTTATTGGGTGGTTAAATATTTAGATTCAACCTATTGTTATATCTTTAAAACAGAAAATGTTATAAGCATTAGTGGGATAATAATTGTTTTTTAGATACTATATTCTGAATTTTGTAATCATCCATAATTTAATGTATTTTTCAATGGTTTTAAATTTGTGTAACAAATATAATTTATTAAATTTTAATATCATTCATATATTTCATGAAAATAAAGCACGTTCTACTTTTAATTGTTTTTTGGTGAAAAATCGACACTGAATATAAGTGAAAACCTCCTAATTTATATGGGTTTTATATACGATATACGACATAAATATCAATAATAATAAATATAAAATATCTCTTTAAAAGATTGAAACATAATTCTATAATAAATTAAATATATTAAGTAATTTTTAAGGTCATGTCCATCTAATTGGTATCAGAGTAATCTTTAATGAAATTATATGTCATATTTTTATTTGAACATAATATAAAAGTACATTATCTCCACAAGGGATAATGGTTATTTATAAATATATTAATAGTTTTTGATAACATGGTTAAGTATATCATATTTTTTATTCCTCCTCATAATAAGTTTTATTATGATTTTTTGATATTCACACACTATCCTCTATTCAATTTAGTAAATTAATGGATCAAACATGCACTAATGTAAGAATGAATGTGAATGAAATTTTTTTGGTTTTATTAAATAGAAACAAAATTAAATGTTTCATGTCTTAGAAACTCTTTTGGACATTCTTAAAAATATATCAATTTTGTGATTAATAATATTTCAATATTTTTATTATTTCATGTCTTAATTGCCTTGTTTTCTCATGCGGGTTTTTCAAAAAAAAATTAGTTATTTCATTTTTAATATACATACATAATCTCAATATTAATAGTCATAAAGTTGTTATAATATTTATATATAAATTTTAATATTATCATTAATAAATAAATATGTTTTTTAGAAATTAGATACATTGTTACAATAGAGAAAATATGTCTTATGTACACATTGGAAAGGTTTCCATTTCTCAAAAATCATTATAGAAAGTGGGTATATAATACGTTTTCATTCATGAATTCTCTTAATATGAAATCTACCCTATTATTTATTTAAATGTACTTATATATATCATCTATTTGATTTTTTGATTGAAATATAGTAATTTTGCATCATGAAAAAGGTAGTCCACACATACAAAAAATGTTATCTTCTTATGTGAGTAAAAATAAATGAAATAAAATGATATTTTAACATTTTAGAATGATAAATATTTAATTAATATCATAATTATTTTAGATAAATAAAAAATATTTATTAACATTATCATTATAACCATTTCTACAATGAGATAGTGAAAAATGATCCACACCAATTCACGAGGTGATATACCGTCATACACATGATCGACATTAACATATCCCTTATAGAATAGAACGTAAATAATATAAATATATATGATAGAAAGAATATATAGGGTTATTTTTGCAAAAAATTTAATATACATACTTTGTAAACATCATCATAACCAACCCTAAGAAGTTGTAATGGAAAAACGAATTATGTTAGTTTTCATTGCGACAATTTATTGTACAATGAATGATGATTTCGTAACCCATTTTATGGATGTCGGGATGGATGGTTTTCAAGAAATAAATGTAAAAAATATATAGTTATATTAAATATAATTATTTTGTTAAATGTTATTGTTTTAACAAGAATTTATAGAGGGTTGGGAAGAAATTAAATAAAAATGGTCATTGATGAACATTACAACTTATTCGGGTAACCTCCTTAGGTTCGTAAAATCCTTCTTAGGTTAAATGTATACACAAAATTATGCAAATAAAATTACTGTATGGAACTTTTAATTTCATTTTGGAATATAGTTTCCCAAAAAATGGTTTTTAAGGATTTAAGAAGATGGAAGAGGTGTTACCTTTTATAAATGAGTTGAGAGGCACACTTGTAATTTTTGAAACTTTAAAGGTGTACCAAGGTTTTTGAAATTCAAAAAAAATTAAATATGGATTAATCATGAAAAATATAAATTATATTTTGAATATGTCAATATAATATATTTTACATAATTTATTAGATCATTTTCCCTTAAATTTTTAGTATATCATCGTGGTAAACCAAGTTTAACCTTAACCATGGAAGATAATTTTATTCTATTTTTACTTTTAATTATGGTAGAAAATCAAGAGTATATTATTAGAGAATATAAATTATAATAATTCAAACTATTGAATCCATTTTTTCAAATTAAATTTACATTATAAGATTCACTAAATTTAAAATTAATCCCCTATTGAAGATGATAAAGATGGTATTTAAAGAGAAAATGTACTAACGAATATAAGGATTGTATATAAAATATTAATATGAAAATGATTGTAATTAAAGAAATTATTTTTATAGAAAAATATTTTATTATATTTTTCTTTAAAACTATATAAAAATATAATTTAAAAATATAAACAATTTAGTAAATAATGTAGTTTACAATTCAAAATAAGTTGTTTTCACAATTCATTTAAAAAATGAAATATCACACAAAATCAAAAAAATACTCTAAGATATTTTTTTATTTTTATTTCAAAAATATATATAATTATAAAAAACAATTTTTCCTAAATTATTAAAAAAATTAATTAATAGGGAAATGAGCGAGTAAACCATCTTTTAGAAAAAATTAAAATTTTTCAAAAAACATTTATTATTTCTATTTAAATATAATAATTTTCTTCTAAAAATTATATAACGATTTTTTTAATAATTATTTAAGTAATATTAAACCAAAATAATTTAACTGTTAGTTTATCAAGGTATACTATATTATCGTCCTTCTCAACACTACGCAGTTTTTTCTGAACGATATCAAGGAGATTAAATTTAGAGAAATATATTTTATGGGTTTTAATGATCAGTATTCAATTTCAAACACACTAACAACGTTCTATTTTTAAATCATGTGGTGTTAAAGTATCTAAACCTTAAAAAATATTTATCCTCACAAATAAAAATTGATCTTGATTATCTTTTTTTTGAATTTTGAAATATCTTTCTTGAAAACCCTAAATCATAAATGCATTTGTAAAATATCATCATAATAAAAGATATATGTTAGTAAAATGGTCATATAAAATAGATGATAACTATTATTTTATATAGGATAAAAAATACTAAGTGTAAATATATATATCTGGATTAACATTATAATAATAATTATAAAGAGTGATAATGTACATTGATCACAAAATTGTGAATGATCAATGGATAGTTAAGGACTACAAAAACATAAAAATTTTACGACTTAAACGTCCACATGATTCATAAAAAATGGTTTATGTTTTTTTAAAGATCCTTTTTTCTAAAGATTATAGAATTTTATAATTTCTAATAATATAATTAATTATACTTATTTTATTATCTTATAATTCATAAGAATAATTTTATCATTTTTATGCATCAATCATCTTCAAAATCATTGGTTACTCCATGAAAAATATTTCAAAAATGAATTATTTACTCTCGATGAACTGAATATCACTTTTACTATATTTATATATCCTTAATGTAGTGAATTTTAATTCAATATGATTCTTTATATATTCTAAGTAAAATATAGTTAGAATATGTTATTTAATAAAATACATTAATCTCCAAACATCAACATCAACACTAATAGTTAATCATTAATATTTATCTAAAAAATCATTTAAATAATTGGAATCTTGGGATAATATTTACTTCCTTCCATGAAACTCTTCATTCAACACTTTAATTTATTTCATTATGTTATTCTTTAAAAAAAATAATTTTCCCATTAATTAAGAAATTATCTTATTTGTCTCCATCGATATTTCTAAAAACATTAAAACAAGGACTCATTCCTATATCATCTACAACACTCATTATCTTTGTAAACTACATCCTTATCATATCTACTATGTCAATCAGTATTTTACGGACTTGGTGATTAATCATAGTGTGAGAAAAAATATTATCCATAATCACATTATCTTAAATTATAGTCATCATTCCATTGGTTTTCTCAAATTCACAATATATTCCTACATATTCATTGTTAAAATTTTTCATTTTGGTTATAACGATTTTATGAAACCATAAATCATAGTATGAGTAAAAATAATTATAGCTTTAGTACAATTTAATAATTCATTAGAATCCTATATCAGTTCATATTATTTTCAATTTAAGACAACATAGGTTCAACCAAATTCATTCATTATATTCATCTAATAAAATCCTAAAAAATTATTAAAAAGAAAATTATAATTATCCAAAGAATATACCACCTAGATTTTCAACCCTTTTGGGAAATAAGGTTCATTGTCATGCAGTATGTGATGATCATGTCAAACCCGCTAAACCATTTTTAGAATTTTTACCCTGATGTACAAATGCTAAATAACAAAATCAACATATAGTATCCAAACCGAGTTATATTGAAATGTAAAACCCCAAAACATTTACCTAATAAAAACATTATGATGTTCTTATATACATATCATCGATGTCTGACATAGGGTAATGATCCATCATCTATGTTTTCCTTAATCTAGTTACCATGTTTTCTACTAAAAATCCCTATACACAAACTATAATGAACAAGATTCTAGTAAAATAGAGTAAGTGACTCAGTTCATTACTATGGAATTATATACAAGGAATCAAATCCTACAAGACCGAATGGTGTAGATTTCTTGGTAAACTAGATGCATATATTATTCACGTATTACATATAAGAACACAAATTACTACATAATATATTCCCATGAATATTGTTTCCCTCTTTGATATCCTTTATTACTAATAATAGTACATTTTATATTTTCTTGAGAGAGGAAACATAAATAGAGTGATATAAAATAATCGATAAGGGTTGTCTATAAAGAAATTAATCATGAATCAATAAGAATAACTAAAATGAATTGTTAAAAAATCTATTACACATACCATGTAAATAAATAGACTGTAATGATTTTATAATAAATAATAAATTAAGTATGGTTAATAACTAAAACCCCTTTCTATCTAATAAATAAATTAATTATCATATTTGGATAAGG
Source organism: Viscum album (assembly GCA_963277665.1). NCBI lineage: Eukaryota > Viridiplantae > Streptophyta > Magnoliopsida > Santalales > Viscaceae > Viscum > Viscum album. Next base: position 1,142,394,348 of record OY728166.1, read on the forward strand.
CATAATCAGTATAGGAAGGTAAATTTAAAAAAATGACATGAAATATAATCAGTAAACTGAGAATGATATACATACATTGAAAATATAATTTTGAAAATATCAATGATAAAAAATACTGAATTCTCAATGACGTAAATTATTAATTATTGGACATCATGATCTCTATGATGATGATTCCTCTTCCATCAGTATATTTACTCCATTATGATTAAAATGAGGGGTATGTAGAGAGAAAATAAATATATCTTTAATTTTAGACAAATAATTCATCTCACTAAAATATTGATTCATAGATTATCTATCAATAACATGTATCCTTAGACATTTACATGTATAAAAAATTTCTCACATATGAAATGATCAATTTAATTCATAAAAAGTGTTCATAATCATGAAAAATCTAGCCGAGTATGGAATATGGGTTTATCAATGTTTCCTAGTATAAAACAAATAATTTTTTATGTATTAAACTATATTTAGAATTTATATAACATTTTATGAATAAACATAACCAAATAAATAATATTTTTATTTATGGTAACATTAATACCCCATGATAATAGATAAGTTAATATTTCAAGGGAAAGTTAATGATAGAAAAAAATAAATCATGAAAGGGAGTTTCAATAAATTCTTTGGAAAAAATTATCATATTAAATCCATAGAAATATTAAAAATTGTATCAATTGAACATATACACATTTGATTATGAATAAAGGGTTATTGTCATGGATAAAAAGAAATTACAAATCTTTATTTTAAAACATTCTTATGTAAAATTCAATTTTAATTTCGATTAATACTTTTTAAAACAAAATGTTTAGAATCCATTTTGATAATACCTATATTTGAAAATAATAATTCATTCATACAATATAATATATGAAATATTGAGTGGTCTTGATGGTAGGAAATTCTGTACATGATGTGTATGTTAGCATAAATATTCTTTAAAATTTTTAGTAAAAACCAAATGGGCATATTATTAAAATTAAAATAATATTATTTTATCAAAATAAATATTAAAAATGGGTAAAAATATCTTTAATAAGTCATTTTAAATTTTTGAAAATCATTTTTGACATCACTTTTAGAAAACATGGTTTTAGAGGAAAATTTATTTGTAATTAAAAAAATGAAATGTAATTTTATTAAAACCAATGTATAGATTACTTTATGCAGAAATTTGTGTCAAAATGGTACTATTACATTAAAATATCAATAATTATTAAATAATATTATTATTATATCATTGTATGTGAACAGTTTCCTGTAAAATCCTTTAACCATGATTCATGAAAATACATTCTCGATTATAATGACATTTTGATAAAAAATCTTAGAATGATCATAAAATTTAAGTGAAATTTTATAATTGTATAGATTATGTGTATTATCTGTAAAACACATAAAAAGTATAATTATGAAATTATATTATCTAAATTAATTTCACAAATAAATTATAATATAAATGACGAAAAAAATTAATATAACTCAATAAAAGAAATTGTGCTATAAAAGTTTGTAACACTGGCTAACTATTTTGTATAATCTCATTGGATGGAATAATTCAAATTGATAAATAAAATAACATGAATTATTTATTAATGACAATATTTCCTGTTGAAGGAAAGTATAAAACCCATATAAATTATATTTGGGTCATAATCTCTTAATATGCATCAAGAAGCGAATTTTAGGTGATATCTCTTACCTCACACATCCTTGTGGTTGAATGTGATTTAATCTCTTATATACTATTCATAAATGTTTTATTATGGTATAAATTACCATTGTTAATATTTATAAAAACATATATTATCATTTTACGCATATTATCACCGATTTGTTAATAATCATTAATTATTTTCATTGTGTAAGTTTATAATTTCCTTGTTTTCTCATGCATGTTTTTTCATGAAATATTAGGTCCATGAATATATTATATAAATCAATAATATAATTAATAATGATCATGAAATAATAATAATATTTATATATCATATATTCTTTTATGTCTAATCATAATATATTGTTTTTATAAATTAATTATGGTATGATTACGTAGACAGTAGGTCAAATGTACGTACGCATGGGTAATGTTTCCATTTTTCAGTTATCAATATTGACAATAGGTTTGTAATATTTTAAAGTTCATGAATGGTAATAATATATTACGTAAAATATATTATCCTTAAATGTACTCATTTATATCATCTATGTGGTGTTTTGATAATAATATTGTCACATTTCTTCTTAAAGGATATAATCAACACTTATATAAATAATGTTATCAGCTTTAAGTGAGTGGATTGGTATGAAATAAAATGATGTATTATCTCTTAATGATATAAAATATTTCATTAATATCATTATAATTTCAATTACATAAAATATTTAAAATAAATTTATCCTTATTACATTCTATGTATTGCGTTAGAGGAAAATTAATTACAAATGCTTCATAAAGCAATAGACTAGCATAAAAATGAGTGATGTTATTATATCCCCTAAGAATGAATGAAAAATGGAATTTATTATATAAATGAAATTTTGGTTTAAATATCTAACAAATTTCATATATATAGATTATACACATCTTCATACCTAATTGTTAGATGCGGTAATTGAAAAATGAATGACATTGGTTCACAAGGCGGTAGTCTATCGTACACATGAATAGTAATTTCATAACCCATTCGATGGAAGAGTGGATTGTATTAGGTAATTACCATAAGATATAAAATATTATAATATTTAAAATACTGATGTTATTATATCATCATGTTTTATTAATCATTTTTGAGTTTGAGTAAGAAATAAAATTAAAAATGTCAATGAAGAACACTATCTCTTATTCGGGTGACCACTTTTGGCTATCATCAAAGGCACACATATGCCGACATTATTAAAAAAATAAAGATTTTTTGATGATGAAATTGGTGTTTGTATGTGATTTGGGATTGGTTTTTAAAAACTAAAATGGTTTTATGGTTTTAATAAGAGAGAATACTGGATGATCGTTTATAAGTGATGTGAGTGGAAAACATGTAATTTTTTAAAAGAAAAAGGTTTAACCTAATTTCTCACATATAAAAAGGGTCCCTATGAATATTATTATCAATACATAGAGATTATTTTTCTATATATATTAATACAATATATTTTAATCTTGTTTTATGTCTTCTTAACCCTTAAATATATAGTTAGCCCCTTCAAAACTATTTTTTATCTTAACGATGATAAATATGATTTACAGTTTTTACTATTAAATATGTTAAAAAATTATGATGACGATATTATAAAAAAAAAATTATTCAGTTTAAAAAAATTAAATCCATTTTTGGAAATTAAATTCACCTATGCGTAAATTTTCAATTTATAAGTAATCATGTAGAGGCTATGAGAAATAAGGTTTTTAAAGAGTAACTATTCAAAATTTAAAAACCATATTAAATATAAATTTAACATACAAATTATTACAATGAATTTAATTAGATTCATATAAATATATTTGACCTTTTTTTTCATTAAATTCAAATTCAAATATAATTTAACATTATATATAATATAAATGAATAAATATTTTTCAATTAAAAATCAGTATTTTTTAGTATTAATTGAAAAATGTAACATTTCAAAAAAACCAAAAATGCAACATAATATAAATATTATATGATGATTTAAAATTTTAATTTAAATATTATCAAATAAATTTTCTAATTGTAGTGAAAAAATATTTTTAAACATTCTCGGCAAAGGGAGACTAAACCTTTATTTAGAACAAATGCATTTTTTAGAATTTTTTTTTATTTTCCCTCTTAAATGAATCCTATTTTTTTTACCAATAAGTAACCATAACTATCCTAATTTAGTCAGTACTATTCATACATTCCAATTTAATGGTTTTTTTATAATATTATACTATGTGGTAGTTCATTTGGACTTGTGGTTGTTTGTTCTACAAGATATCAAATAAATTTAATATATATATATATATGTTATGTTTTGTTTAAGGTCAATGATTCTTGTCACATATTCTATAAAAATAATTTTATTATTTTAAAATAATGAGATTTTACATTATACCAACATTAATTAATTTTTTCTATTCAATTTAACACATATATTGGTAATAAAGTGTTCGTTATTTGTAAATACCATTATTGAAAAACACTCATCGTAAAATGGTAAATATAATTCCATATTTATAAGAGAGAAAGGTGAGTAAAAGGTATAAGTGGAATAATAAATTACTAGGTTTTTATAATAAAAAAAATTTATGGAATGAGAAAATATGAAAATTGGAGAAAGGTGTAAATAATTATAGTGTTAGAGGATATTTATTACAATAATGTTATTAAACAATGAAATGTTATGGGCCTCTAAACTAGAAATATGAAATGAATTAAAATGTTATCTGATTTATCAGATATGAATGGAACATTTTGGATTCAATATCATTTTCTTATTTTTCTGTATTTATTTTAGTATAACAAAATAGAAAGAAATATACATACATTGTAAGAACCCGGTTCTTATTTTCGAGGTACGAGCTTCATCCTTTTCCTTTTCCTTAAGTGTTTTTGAGAAAATATGGAAAACGGGAAAGAATGTTAATTTTTTGGAACTACACGTCGTGTACATTATCCACACGTCGTGTACTTTATGTCATCTTGGGATGAGTACACGGGGCGTGTGGCCATGCCGGCGATGAAGGGCGTAGGAATCAACTACACGCCGTGTAGTGGTCCTTTACATGCCATGTAGTTAGTCGGGAGGTTAAAAAAGAAGGCGGTGGAGTCGCCGTCAGCTGGGCGGCAGTACAAGCCGTGTACTTGGGAGTACATGACAAGTAATCTTGTCGGTAGATGAACAGTGTGGCGGTGCCGCCAATTGAACAGTTAAATGAAAGGAGTACACGCTGTGTACTTTGAAGTACATGCCGTGTACTTTGTTTTTTCGGCTTAAAACAGGTATTAGCCTCCAAATTTGGCAGAGGAGGCACTTGAGCCATTTTGGAGCCAAAGGAGGAGGCCGGATCTTTAAAGATCCATCGGGTGTTCGTCTGGAATCTGATTCAGCTTCAGACGATTTCGTTGGAACTGCACGGGTAAGCCCATCCTCCTCCTGGTGCCGTTCTTGCCAATTCTTCTCCTAACATAAGTTATCTATGTTTGAATGGGATTTGTTCTTCGTCAGATCTATGATGTTCTTGGGCGTTTATGGAGTCGACGTTCGGGTATAGCGTTCGTTCGAGTTCAAGGTAGGTGGCATTGTGTTTAGTTTTCCAACTGTTGTGTGTTATGTGCATTTTTGTGCCACGAACCCATGTTGGGGTGTCTTGTGGCTGAGGTCATTTCTATATTTAATACATATAATTGATTAGGTATTTAATTGTGATAATAAAATGCTGTTTGGGATCGTTGTTTGGATCCAAGACCATCCCAAGGGGTGTGATCCTCTGTTTACCCGTTTGGCCAGGATACCCGAGGGTATGCCTTAAATGTAGTAATTGTAGAATTTCCTTGAGAGGAATTTCTTGTTACTGCTTGTTTACCTGTTGGGCATGGCCCAGTTACCTATTTAGCCTGAGGGCATTGTTGTATTTGGCCTGAGGGCGTTATTGTGATTAACCTGAGGGCACTGCACTATTTAGCCAGAGGGCTGTAGTATTTTTCCTGAGGGCAACCTTTTGATCCGGAGGGCTTGACTTCTATTCCTTAGGGCGACACTTCCAATGCCTGAGGGCAATTTCTGTTATGCCTGTGGGATATACCTACGGGTTGGATCCTTCATACCTGAGGGTAAGGTTTTGTTTGTCTGATGACGTGGAATGTTTACATAGAAATGCACTGTGGTGGTTTCTAATATTTAAATGGATGAAATGGATAATAAAATGGAAATATAACTGGTAATTAGTTACTTTTGAGTACATCTTACTTTATTGCATTTTACTACTGCACACTGTTGTTGCATGCTTACACGCAGTTGGGAACGGGCCTTTGGTGGGTGCCTCCTGAGATATATTTCTCACACCCTTTTTGGGTAAGGCTTTTCGGACCAAACAGATTATGTTGCTGCAGGTGTAGATATGGGAAAGAGTCCATATACAGGTACTTGACTATTGCTGAGGAGTAGGAGGGCATAGGACTGAGCCTAGTCTCGCGATGCCGCTGCTAGCAGTTTTTCTTGTTTGCTGTACTCTGTTTTCTGCTGTACTGTATTTATGTATAACATATTCTTGCTATTTTCTTAGAACATGATACATTTAACATCATCACTTATATACTATTGGTTATATCCACTGCTGTAGTTATTTCAGTTGTGTATTTTTACTACTTTCGCTGTTTATTGTATGTTTATTTTGGTATTCCGCTGTGCTGCACTTTGATAAATGAGGGCATAGTTTCCCCACTATCAGACTTGGGCCCTCGCTGCTAGTCGGTAGCCTCTGGCATTTGGGGAAATGCGCTTGGGGTCATGTGGCCAACCGGGCTCGGGGCACCCGTTGCGTGGCACCCGGGTCCGGGATGTTACAAAGTGGTATCGGAGGTGTTTATTTTCTTTGACATACTATTTGGAGCCGTAGTCAGAGTTAGGACGAACGGTAGTTGGTAATAAGCTGTGCCCTAGAGTAGAAAACCCGTGTACAGTGAAAAGCCAGTCTACCTCGTACTTTGCATTCTTTGATCTTGCAATTTTCTAGTTGATATATTTTCACGGTTGGGTGACGCACTTGGATTGTGATAGTTATATTTTATCTATGGGTTCTATTTAGTTGCAACCCAATGAGATGAGGGTATTCCGTCTCATGCATCATATAGGTACATGATAGATATCACATGCCATGCATAGTTTCAATTCCATGTAGGAGCATTAGAATTTTCATGTTGTTGTGATAGTTATTGTGCTAGTAAAGCATGCTGTTGTGGTAGCTACTTGATAAATATCTGCCTAGTGATATGGTATTATCTTTTGAGCTTGTTTATAAAATGGATGCCAAAATTTGGTTTTTGGGGAGTATGGGCCCCCGTTAACCGAAAATTGGTGGATCATTGACTGGTTATTGGTTATAACACAAATAAGATGTCAAACTTTGATTCGTGGGGTGTATGGGCCCCCACGGGTCGGAATTTGACACTTAGGTGTTATTTTTATGTATTTTTTGGGTTCCAGAGATGTTTCTGAGGCATACGGTTCGGAAACCCAGTATACACGCCGGGTAGAATTTTTATACACGCCGTGTATGTTCTTCTGTTCGGGAAGAAGAATGAACTTTTTGATTACACGCCGTGTACCCTGAGTACACGCCGTGTAGTCTCTTCCCGTGTCACAAACCGTGTGGGAGGTGACACGAGGTAAGGAAGGACTTGGGTAAAACATGCCGTGTAGTTTTGTACATGCCATGTAGTGTTGTCCCGGAGTCCGGCCGTGTAACTAACAACACGGGTCGGTGAACTCCATGACAGAACACGCCGTGTCAATTATAGACATGCCGTGTAGTGTGATCTGGGGACTCGGCCGTGTAACTGACAACACGGGCTGGTGTCACCTTTCCCTGAACACATCGTGTACCAATGGGACGCGCCGTGTAGTCTTGTCCGAGGACAGACCGTGTGGAATTAGTCGTGTGGCTGGGAAACAGGATGGTGTACACGCCGTGTGCGGGTCTAACACGCCGTGTAGAGTAAATCCGAGTAGTCTTCCGTGTCACAGACGACACAGGCAGTTGGAAAATAACACCGAACACGCTGTGTAGGTATTATACACGCCGTGTAGTTTTGTTGAAATGGAATCTGTGTGGCTTAGCCGTGTGGAAGGACCCGGGCAGGGGAAGGGAAGTCAAGTACACGCCGTGTAGTAAGTGTACACGCCGTGAATTCTTGTTTTGAAAATTTAGAAACATCTTCTTCCTCTTGTTTCTTTGTGGTTCCTTCATTTCAGTCTTAATAATATTGAATCTGAGGTGTTCTTTTGACCTTGTAGAGTCATACCGCCTAGACGACCGCGAGTTGTTCACCAAGAGAGCGGCAACAAGTATACTCCTGAGGTGGTGGGACATGGGCTACCAGTTTATCCTCCAGCAGAGCCAGATGTAGCACCAGCTGTTATACCGGACATGGGCGTGAAGGCGTAGTTCCGTAAAGGCTTATCATGGTTCATGCAGACCTTTCAGGGAGCACCGCAGGCTGCCACATCTATGGCCGAGCTGACGCGTATCTTTCAGCAACAGCATCCACCTACGTTCTCAAGGGATGGCGGACCACATGCTGCAGAGTCTTGGCTAGGATCAATGCATACTATTTTCGAGCATCTTAAGATGCCTCGAGGGAGAAGGGTCAAGATCGTGACTTACATGCTGCGTGATTCCGCCAAGAGGTGTCGGGATGTTACCACCCAGTCAGAGCATCACAGGGACATGGCGTGGGAGGATTTTCAGGCAGTCTTCTATTAATTCTTCTTTCCTGTGACGCTAAGGGTAGATAGAGCTCAAGAGTTCATGAATCTACAGTAGGGCGCTATGTTGGTGATGGACTACTCTGCTCGTTTTACAGAGCTTCAGCGTTTTGCACCCGTGCTGGTGGGTGATGAGATGTTGAGAGCCAATCATTTTGAGGATGGTCTTCAGTATGACATCCGAGCGCTGGTAAATGTTTTCAGGTTGCCTACTATACATACGATTGTGAACCAGGTGTTGATTATAGATATGAACCTGAGGGAATCTAGTTTTATGTGCCAAGGCGGTTCAGCACCAGTTACAAGTACTATTTCTACTGGCAAGAGGAAGAGACAGATGGACTTCTCTCAGGGTGGCAGTACCAGCTAGGAAGCTTCTTCAGGTGGACCGGTCAGGTGCTACTAGTGTGGAAGAGAGGGGAAAAAGAGGCCGTAGTGTCCACGGGACCCAGTGTAGTGCCGATATTGCGGCATGATGGGTCATCTTCAGTGCTTTGGCAGGGCGTTTCTACCAGTGGCTAGTGAGAGGGGTTCTGTCCAGACTCCGCGTGCAGGAGCAGGACCGGTGGCTTTTTACCAGTCAGGGAACTAGAATACGTCAGGGTGTGCATGTAGAGATGGTGGTCGTGGCCATGGTATCCAGACACCAGGATCTCAGAGGCAACAGGGTGGGACAGCTCAGGGTAGCCAGACTGTTTCCCAGGGCTGCGGCACTGGACAAGCATATTCAGTGCAACAGACCCAGCAGGAGCAGGATCCCGGACCTTCGACAGTCAGAGGTACTATTCTTGTAGCTTTTTTCTTGTCTTCAGTACTTTTTGATACGGGTTCTACACATTGTTTTATATTTGTAACCGTTGTGGAGAGCCTTGGGCTCGATGTTTCTATTTCTTCTGATATCTTGATACTAGACCCTCCGTTGGGGACTAGGATGGTTGGTGTGCATCAGTGCAAGGAGTCCCCCTTGAGGTTGGTGGGTGTCACTTCCTTTGGGACCTCTATTTCCTTGAGATGACGAGCTATGAAGTCATTCTCGGGATGGACTGGTTGGTTCCCTTTCGAGCATTTGAATACTGCTATCGTCACAGGGTGTGTTTCACATCCCCAGATGGAGGGGAGTTTCTATACAAGGGCAAGTGGGATGTTCAGGTGAGTCGAGCTGGACCAGAGTATCATGGGCGAGGTGGAGTAACAGCCCAGATTGCGAGCTTATATCTGGATGACCAGGAAACTTGTCAGACGGATTTTCCTCCAGTTGTCGATCGTTTCAGGGATGTCTTCCCGGACGACTTTTCAGGTCTACCTCTGGTGTGTGAGGTGGATTTCTCTATCGAGCTTGTTCCAGGAGCAGCACTAGTGTCTATTCCTCCTTATAGGATGGTCACGCCTGAGTTGTAGGAGCTCAAGAGGCAACTATAGGAGTTACAGGAAAAGGGTTTTGTCCGACCCAGTACTTCTCCTTGGGGTTCTCTGGTCCATTTTGTGAAGAAGGCGGATGGTACCCTCAGACTTTGTGTGGATTATCGGAAGCTGAACCAGTTGACCGTTAAGAACCGATATCCTTTGCCGAGGCCAGATGATCTGTTTGATTAGCTTCGTGGAGCACGAGTCTTCTCAAATATTTACTTGAGTTCCAGATATCATCAGCTTCGCGTTAGACCATCTGATATACCTCTCACAGCTTTCAGGAGTAGTTATGGTCTATATGTGTATATGGTTATGCCATTCAGACTCACGAATGCGGCAGTAGTTTTCATGGCTCTGATGAATCGTGTGTTCCATATGTATCTTGATTCTTTTGCGGTAGTATTCGTGGATGACATCTTGGTGTACTCTCACACTCAACACGACCATGCCACCCATCTTGAGATCGTATTGAGTACACCGAGAGAGCATCACCTATATACTAATCTCTCGAAGTGCCACTTTTGGATGGACCAGATTCACTTCCTGGGTCATATCATCTCAGAGGTAGGAGTTGTAGTGGACCCAGAGAAGGTGGGAGCAGTAGTTTCCTGGGAGCAGCCCAAGAATTTGTTTGAGATACGAAGTTTTTTAGTGCTGGATGGTTACTACAGACGCTTCATATAGGACTTCTCCCACTTAGAAGCACTATTGACAAGTCTGACTAAGAAGGGTATGAAGTTCGTTTGGTCAGAATCTTGTGAGACAATTTTTCAGGACCTGAAGGGAAGGCTGACATCATCACTGATCCTGATACTCTCAGAGCATGGGAAGAGCTATACAGTTTACTGTGATGCATCAGGGATTGGATTGGGAGCCGTTTTGATTAAGGGCATCCGAGTTGTTGCGTATGGGTCTCGGCAGTTGAGGCCACATGAGAGGAATTACCCAACACACGATATCGAGTTGGCTGCAGTTGTTCATGCATTGCGTTGTTGGATACATTACTTATTGGGAGATCATTTTGTGGTTTTCAATGACCACAAAATCCTCAAGTATATATTTACTCAGCGTGACCTGAATCTGAGGCACAGAAGTTGGGTCAAGTACCTACAGTCCATCGATTTTGAGCTTGCCTATACACCTGGTAATGGTAATGTAGTGGCCGATGCACTGAGCAGGATGACTCAGATACAGGCAGTGCCAGAGGCCAGTGGTGAGTGGAAGCTTATGGCTTTGTTCTCTGAGATGCATCTAGAGGTTCATGACAGTCAGGGGCAGACTTATCTTCCCTCGTTAGCTGTGACTTCTACCCTCCTGGACAGAGTGATGATGAGGCAGCTATCAGTTTCAGAAGGCCTAGTTCTACGGGAGTCGGTGGAAAGTGAGGACCTCATTCCAGTTGGACGATAGGAGATGATGAGGTTTTACGTTTCCATAGACGTGTATGGGTTCCATGGGATATACGCAAAGAGCTGATGTGGGAGTTTGTTACTTCAGCTTGGGCAGTTCATCCCGGGGATACCAAGATGTACCGAGACTTGAGACGTCAGTACTGGTGGCCGAGTATGAAGAGAGAGATAGCTGGTTTTGTTATGAGGTGTTCCACCTATCAGCAGGTGAAGCCAGAGCATCAGAGACCAGCTGGGTTGTTACAGCAGTTTCCCATTCCGTAGTGGAAATGGGATGATGTCACGATGGATCTTGTGACGGGTTTGTCAAGGTCACCTCATGGCAATGACACCGTGTGGGTTGTTGTGGACAGACTCACAAAGGTATCCCACTTCTTTCCAATCAAGGAGACCTTTGGTGTGGACGATCTTGGAAGGTTGTATATCCAAGAGATCGTACGTCTGCATGGGGTCCCTCGTTCTATCATTTGAGATAGGGACGCCCAACTTACATATCATTTTTGGCAGGGTTTTCAGAGGGTGCTGGGTACATAGGTGCTTCTGATCACAACATACCACCCTCAGACAGATGGCCAGTCAGAGCAGACGATACAGGTTCTTGAGGTCATGCTGCGTGCATGCGTCCTAGACTTTGGGGTCTCTTGGGAGAAGCATATACCCTTAGTCGGGTTTTCCTATAACAATAGTTTTCAGGAAACTATTGAGATGGCACCATACGAGGCATTATATGGTAGGCCATGCCGATCACCATTGTTCTGGTTAGAGGCAAGTGATGAAGCTTTACTGGGACCACAGCTCGTGTAGGAGACATCTGAGTAGGTCCAGTTGATTCGGAGGCGGATGGCTACCACAGAGTCTCATCAGAAGTCTTATGTTGATCGCCACAGACGACCTTTGGAGTTCGTGGTTAGGGATCAGGTTTTCTTGCGTGTTTCGCCGAGGATGGTACACAAGCAGATCCGGAGACATGGTAATCTTTCACCGAGGTATGTGGGACCATTTGAGATTCTGGAGAGAGTCGAGCTGGTTGCCTATCGGTTGCAGTTACCGCAGCGGTACCGAGCCATGCACGACGTCTTCCATGTGTCACAGTTGCATCGGTAACATTCATACTTGTCTCACGTCTTTCAGCTTGAGGAGGTTGAGCTTCAGCATGATCCGTCCTTTGAGGAGCATCCTATCTGTATCATTTATAGGAGCACAGAGGTTCTCTGAGGCCGGTCAGTTCATCTCGTAAGGGTACTATGGAAGCCTGGCCGAGTGCAGGACGAGGCCTAGGAGTGGGAGGCCGACATATGTGCTCACTGGCCAGATTTGTTCTGATTTTTCTCTTCGCCACCCTTGAAAGGGAAATTCGGGGACGAATTGCTATAAGGGGGGATGTTTGTAAGAACCTGTTTCTTATTTTTGAGGTACGGGCTTCTTCCTTTTCCTTTTCCTTAAGTGTTTTTGAGAAAATATGGAAAATGGGAAGGAATCTTAATTTTTGGAACTACAAGTCGTGTACTTTATCCACAAGACGTGTACTTTTGGCCATGTTAGGCTGAGTACACGGGGCGTGTGGCCATAACGGTGATGAAGGGTGTAGGAACCGACTACACGCTGTGTAGTGATACCTTACACGCCGTGTAGTTAGTAGGTAGGCTTAAACAGTGTGGTGGAGTCGCCACCAGCTGGGCGGCAGTACACGCCATGTACATGGGAGTATATGTTGTGTACTCTTATCGACAGATGAATAGTGTGGTGGTGCTTCCAATTGAACAGTTAAATGAAAGGAGTACATGTTGTGTACTTTGTTTTTTCTGCTTAAAATAGGCAGTAGCCTCCTCATTTGGCAGAGGATGCACTTGAGCCTTTTTAGAGCCAAAGGAGGAGGCCAGATCTTTGAAGATCCACCGGGCGTTCGTCTGGAATCTGATTCAGCTTCGGACGATTTCGTTGGAACCACACGGGTAAGACCTTCCTCCTCCTGGTACCGTTCCTTCCAATTCGTCTCCTAACGTAAGTTATTTAAGTTTGAATGGGTTTTGTTCTTCGTCAGATCTACTCCGTTCTTGGGCGTTTCTGGTGTCGGCATTCGGGTATAGCATTTGTTGGCGTTTAAGGTAGGTGTCATTGTGTTTAGTTTTCCAACTGCTGTGTGTTTTGTGTGTTTTTGTGCCACGAACTCATGCCAGGGTGTCGTGTGGCTAAGGCCGTTGCTATATTTAATACCTAGAATTGATTAGGTATTTAATTGTGATAATAAAATGCTCTTTGGGATCATTTCTTGGATCCAGGACCATCCCGAGGGGTGTGTTCCTCTATTTATTCATTTGGCCAGGATACCCGAGGGTATGCCTTAAATGTAGTAATTGTAGAATTTCTTTGATAGTAATTTCTTTTTACTTCTTTTTTACCTTTTGGGCATGGCCCGTTTACCTGTTCAGCCTGAGGGCGTTGTTGTATTTGGCCTGAGGGCATTGTTGTGATTAGCCTGAGGGCACTGTAATATTTAGCCCGAGGGCTATAGTATTTCGCCTGAGGGAAACCTTTCATGCCTGAGGGCTTGACTTATGTGCCTGAGGGCGACACTTCCTACACCTGAGGGCAATTTCTGTTACACCTGAGGGCTATACCTGCGGGTTGGATCCTTCTTACCTGAGTGTAAGGTTTTGTTTGTCTGAGGATGTGAACTGTTTACATAGAAATTCACTGTGGTGGTTTCTAATAATTAAATGGATTAAATGGATAATAAAATGGCAATATAACTGTTAATTATTTACTTTTGAGTACTGCTTACTTTATTGCATTTTACTACTGCACACTGTTGTTGCATGCTTACACGCAGTTGGGCACGGGCCTTTGGTGGGTGCTTATTGAGATATATTTCTCACGCCCTGTTTAGGTCATGCTTTTCAGCCCAAACAGATTACGTTGCTGCAGGTGTAGATAGGCGAAAGAGTCCCTATACTGGTACTTGACTATTGCTGAGAAGTAGGAGGGCATGGGACCAAGCCTAGGCTCGCGATGCCGCTGCTAGCTGTTTTGCTTGTTTGTTGTACTCTATTTTCTGTTGTACTGTATTGATGTATAACGTGTTCTGGCTATTTTCTTAGAACTTGAAACATGTAGCATCATCACTTATATACTATTGGGTATATCCACTGCTGTAGTTATTTCAGTTGTGTATGTTTACTGCTTCTGTTGTTTGTTGTATGTTTATTTTTGTATTCCTCTACGCTACACATTGATAAATGAGGGCATAGTTTCCCCACTATCAGACCTGGGCCCTCGCTTCTAGTCGGTAGCCTCTGGCGTTTTGGGAAATGAGCTTGGGATCAAGTGGAAAACTGGGCTCAGGGAAGCTGTTGCGTGGAACCCGGGTCCGGGACGTTACATAAATGATACATTTTTATTTCCATATAACATATTTATCATTTGGTTTTGATTGGATAAATATTTTACCTGATGAACTCAAAATTCTATTTTAATGTATCATAGATTCATAAAATATTAAAAATTATTTCTTGTATGTCTATAACTATTTTCTATTGAAATTATAGAAATAAAAAGTTACCAAATATAATATACTAATATCTACTCATCAATTGTAACACCAATGGTTCATCATAAATATTTATCTATAAAATCATTCAATAAATGTATCACTATGATGATATTTAATTCCATCAATCATATTCTTTATTTTTGACATAAATTTCATTCCTTATTCCCTTAATTTCCATACATAAATCATTTCTCTATAACATTTATTCACTTTAATGGGAGTCTCCTTACACATTTCATTTATGAATCATTTTGAGAGTTTATTCTACAAAGTTCTACATCACTCTATCTCTAAGAGAACTCTATCTATATCTTCTTTGGTGAGTGTGAGAGTTCGTTAAGATATAGAATACATATCATCGCTTTGGAAAACAAATTATTTATAATCAGAATGTATGTACCTCTACCAGTCATCCCATTTGGATTCCCAATGTCCCCAAATTATCATTCATATTTAACATTAACATAACTTATGTAAGTTCAAACTATTCTATAATAATAAAAAAACATATTGTGAGAAATAAAAACCATAGTGGAAAAAATATATAATCACATCTTGGAGTTCAAAATTCCAAAACATAATTCTCAATACAATAGAACATAGTTTTATCATAGTTAATTCATTTTTAACTCCTATTTATATCCATTATAATGGTTTGTAAAGAAATTTTCAAAAATAATGAGAATATCTACTGATAGTGCCACGGTAGGTATAAGTAATGACAATTTCTGTTCTCCAGGTGTCGATTAAGAAACTCTCGATACACCCTTTTAATAGATATTACACCTATGCATATTTTTTCCCAATCCAAATCCGTTTTTAGTATCCAAATGGGGATATATTTCAGGTAAAAAACATAACCTCTATGCTACCAATACATTATAAAGTTATTCTAAAATAATCATTATAGTTTATCATAAGGTTATTATACCTAGTATATTTTTTTCTAAATCTAGTTACAATGGTTTATACTAATCTTCATATGATACTTATTGTAACAACACATACCCTTTTATCCCAGGGTTCATTACTTACTTTATTGAATTTTCATATGCTATAGTAAATCAAATAACAAATGATTGAATAGTTATTAGAATTTATAAAATAAAGAAATATATGATTCACATATTTCATTTAAAACACATTTTATAATATAATTTTTTTCAATAATAACATCCTTCCATTTACCATTTACTTTTATATCAACCATAATACACATCATAAATTATTTGGAGATGAAAATACAAAGGTGACCTAAAAATCTCAATTACGGTTAAGTATAATGGTTGAAATCATTGTTAAATATTTATAATTGACATGGTATGTTATATAACTAAACACTCATGCAATTTAAATAAATTTACAGTCACAATTTTATAACAAATAATAACTATAGAATATTAAATAACTAAAAACACATTACACATAATCAAAAACATTTCTATAATTACTGGAAAATGAATAATCAATATTGAATGAGAAATAACTAAGAAAAAACCAATTTATAAAGTTAAATTAAAATGAATCCAATGATAATATCATTGAAATAATCACATGGAAACAATAAAAAATAAAATAAATGAAGTAAATTCTTAACAAATTGATGTTAGGATATCGAAAATCATGGTACCTCTACCATAATGATCTTTCCCCCAGACTTTTTAAAACAGATGTGTAGGAATAGACTAGAAACCCATTTAACTAATTCCACCCAACATATTTTTCTAAAGATACTAATGATGCATCAAGAATATATTTGTTACCATACCAACACATATTTTTTTAAATAATTACTTGTATATTTTAATTATCTATTGAATTATTGAATTTTTTTTTGAATCGTCAAATATTCATAATGTGAAAATAATAAAGACTCATAAATATTTCACTAGATAAAAAAATAAATTCCATCAAATAACACTATTTGTAGAAGGGATATAGAATTTACTAAATAAACATATACATTAAAAGTAATATAGATATTTAGGAGAAACATATTATCCAATGATCACAAGTAAGAGAATATTTCAATGTAAAGTTAATAAATAAAATATGAATCCAGAATGTGATTGTAAATAATTAACATGATCAATATAATAAAATAATACACATTGAAAGAATAAAATTAATATTAATCAAACATATTCAAATTAAATTAATAATAATTTAATAATTTTTCTGATGAATAAAATTACCATAAAATATCATTAAAATACTATTCTAGAAAATATCCTTTTCATTTTAAAAATCACTATATAAAACTAAAAGTACACAAAAAAATTTAAAATATATTTATTTGGAAATAATATTTAATCTTATAATGTAATAAAAAAATAATTGAGTTATCGTGATGGTAGTAAAATCCATATTTCACCATTATGTTAAAATAATGATTCATTTCACATTTTTTTATAAAATCCAAATGTGAATTGTTTTGGAAAATGATATTAAGATTCCATTCAAAAAAAATTAGAATAATTCAAAATCCAAAAAAAAAAATCATTAGTAAATCATTTTAAAATTCTATGAAAATTGTATTCATTTTCATAAAACATCATTTATGAAGAAAACATATTTCCAACGAGAGAAAGAAATGAATTATGATTTTCATAAAATGTTTTTCTCATTTATTGTAAGTACCAGTGTGTAGAAAAATAAAAAAATACATAAAACATTCATGAATATCCATATCAAATGAAAGGTTATTGTTTTAATAGGAAATGGTCTAACACATTCCTTTAATTGAAATTCAATAAAAAAAATTCTCGTTTATAAATATATTTGGAATTAAAGTATTAAAATGTTCTTATGGTTGAAGTGAGAATTAATAAATGAACAAATTATACGTATCAACTGTAAATGAAAATTAAACAAGAATAAATACAATATAATATAATCAAAATTACTTTGACACATAATCTTATACTAGCAGTGATGACATATAACTAATATAACCAAAAGAAAATAATTGAGGTATGAAATTATTAACAACTTCAAAACTTTTATGTCAAATACCCTTGGATGTAATAATTCAAATTTAAACATAAAATAAGATAGATTATTATATATTAATTAATTAAATTTATAATTAATGTATATATGTTTTAATAAATAAATTATTTTCTTAATAATGGAAAATGCCTTAATTAAGGGGAATTGAGACGTGGTCCAATTCCTCACACTTCCTTTTTGTTGAACATGATTTTAAAAACATTATATTTTATTTAAACATGTTATTATACTATACTAGAAATATATTAATATTTATTATCTAATATAGGATTCTTTTATAACATATTATCACTCATTCAATTAAAATATTTCTTTTTTTTGTTTTTTCAGTATAAAATTTATTGTTTTCCAATCCATGTTTTGGTATGAATTATATAATTTTTCATTATATTATATAGATATAACATATATTAAATAAAAAAATAAATAATTATTATATTTATTGTTTAATTATACATTTATTACAAATCATGTATGTTTATTTTGATAAATGAATTATGTTATGATCATGGATACGGTAGATTGAACATACGCACGAGAAACATTCCCAATTCTCAAAAATCATTATGGATATGTGGTAACAAATATTTTATATTTCAAAATAAATCATAACACCATAAAAAGAATTTTATTTATTTATTTATATTTATATTGATCATCCATGTTGTGTGGTGATTAAAAGAGAGTCACATCATTTTGTGAAGGATGTAATCCTCACGTACACAATCAATTCCACCAGCATTACGTGAGTAAATATGTAAGACATTAAATGATATATTATAATTTTAAAATGATAATATGTCCATAATATAATAATTATGTCATTTATCTCACATATATTTATTAAAATTATCCTTATTACCACCCATGTAATGCTTTAGTGAAACATTGATCACATTTCTTTGCTATTTGATAGTCCACCATACCCACAAGCAATGTTATCATACCCCCGGAAAAAAGGAAGGTAAAAAAGTTCTATAAAATATTAGAATACCGTATGTGTTATTATATATTAAATATCATATATATAATAAATATCCCTCGTCATATACATCTATGAAAGGTGGTAATGTAAAAATGAATGGCATCGGTTTTCGAGGCGGTAGTATGATGTACACATGAATGGTGATTTTGTAACCCATCTGATGGAATTGGGGATAATTTTGGTCATGGGCATATAATTAAACAATTTATGTTTTAATATAATTATTTTATTATATTTTATTGGTTTAATAATAATTTATTTAGGTGGGGATAAAATAAAATAAAAGCTATCATTGATGAATGTTACCTCTTCATCATGTAACCACCTTTTATTTTCCCCAAAATTATTCATAGAATAAATTTATACAATAAATATTCTTTATAGGAATCTATTATTTCAGTTATTAATTTATTTGGAATGTTATTTTCCAAACCATACCGTCTTTAATGTGTGAAGAGTATAGAAGAGGGTTTGGCATATTATAAGTAATGTGAGTGGCATACTTGTAAATTTTTAAAAGAAAAATGTTAAACCATATTTATCACATTCCAAAAGGGTATAAAATGTATTATTCTATATAATTTTGAGTTATAAGTATATAATATGTCATTAAAAATTATTTTTGAAATTTTAATTTTTAATTTTGACCCTTATATAGTTAGTATAACCCCCTTGGTGAACACAATTTTAACATAAGTGCGGAAATAATTTTTTATTTTTTGGTCAATAATACAGTTATCAATATTAGAGAATATAATTTATTTTTATTCCTAATAAGGAATTGATTTTAAAAAATAAAATTCACATAATTGGTAATAAATACATAAAAAGTAATCCCTCATATACAATGAAAAAGTTTTGTTTTAATGATAATTGTTAAAAAGCTTAAAAATTTTTTATATCAAAATTTAGAATGAAATGTATTCCAATTACCTAAATTTCATTAATATATATAATGAAATTAATTTTAATTTAAAATAATTTAAAAGAATTATTTATCTTTTTAAATATTTTAAATGAAAAGAAAATTTTCATTTAAAATTTTGAATTGTTAGGATGGTATGGATCTGAGTATTATATACACTAATATACCAAATGTAGGATCGAATATGTACAATGAGATAGAAAGATACAAGCGGGGGGATTGTACCTTTTCAAAATTTCTAAGGAAATTTTTAGTAACCAAAATTCCCACAACCTCTAAGATACTACCTTAAAGCGTATAGAATCCCATATAATCAAAGTACAATTAAGGAAGTATAGGAATGATATACTTTCCTTAAAAAAACAAAGTGCAGCGGGAAAACAAGTAGTAAAACTACATGTAACAAACTATAATCCTTTTAACCCAAAGAGAACTGTATCCAACAACCCTAGATAAAGGTCCCTTGATTTATACATTCAAGAAGGTATATCTTACCCACAACAAGGTAAGCCCTCTATACGAAGATCAGAGTTTTTCATGCAATCCCCACAAGACCACAACTCTCAGGTAGTCAGCACCTATGTATTACTCAACAAGGAAGCCCTAAACATCAAGTTATTGGAACCTCTGTATTCTTATCTACGGAATCCCTCGATTTTAATCAGCAACAGTTAGAGTCGCACGAAGCAAGTCTACACAAGGAAAATTTTGAACAAGATGTTCAAATGTTCTTCATGATGCATTGAGTGTTGATAAGAGTCTCACTATCTATAAATAACTTCAGGAAGTTTTGATGACCAAAATTCCAAAAGTTTCGAACACATTCAAATGAGCATCTATTTATAGGCGATGCTCCAATGACCGGTTCCCTCCTCCAACAGTCATATTTCTCCTTAAATTTCAGAGGGTCCTTTACACTTGTCACTCAACCAACAGTTAGTCAATAACTGAAATAACGATATCGGTTTGTAATGAATCAAGTGTAAGGATAAGTAAAATTGATGTTCGGAATGTAAGTAAATAAATGTTGTGTGTCTAACCAAAATGGATTTCGAATCCTATAACAAAGTTATATTCGAATTCTATTTTTGTAGTAATTCAGAACCTGAATTCTATAGAAATCTAGAGTCTGAATTTCTAAGGAAATTCGGAGTCTTGTTTCAATAGAATTCAGAATCTGCACTTATAGAGTTCGGAGTCGAACAAGTCAGTGTTCAAAGTCGAACATATAAAAGTCTAGAGTCGAACTCATAGAAGTTCAAAGTTGAACTAGTAGAAGTTCAGAGTCGAACAAGTAAATGTTTGGAGTCGAACGAGTAGAAGTTCGGAGTCGAACTCATACATGTTCGGAGTCGAACTCATAGATGTTTGGAGTCGAACTCATAGAAGTTCAGAGTCAAAGTAGTAAATGATCAGAGTTGAACAAGTAAAAGTTAAACGTCAAACTGGTAAATGTTTGTATCCATAATTCAGAGTAAAACATCATGAGAGTTCGTAATAGGAATTTGGAGTGGAACTTAATGAGAGTTTGTATCCAGAATTTGGAGTGGAACTTCATTAGAGTTCGTATCCAAAATTCGGAGTGGAACTTCATTAGAGTTCGTATCCAGAATTCAGATCCTAAAACAGAATGCATCATATCTAAGAATTATAGGATTCCAATGTTTTAGGTATGAATCCGATTTTTGTACTTAAGAAAGATATTGATATGAGTAATGAAAATATGGTATGGGTAAATTCCTTTGGTAATGAAATTTTCCTTATTGAAGTAAAATATAGATTTGCTTAAGTATAAGCTGTTTGTGATTTTCAAAACAAGAACGAATAGAAAAGTCATAAGGAAAACCTTATTGACTAAACAATATCCCCCTTTTTGGAAATCACAAACAACCTTATGAAATAGAAATATAAGGACTTTGGAAAAAAAATTCTTTAGACTTTGAAATTAAAACTTATCTCCCTTTGTTCACAGATGATAATGAATACAACTAACTCCCCATTAGGCTTTGTAACTCTAAGGATTATATTATGAATTTCGAGAATGGAATTTTCATTATCATAGGAATGAAAAACATCGTAACAAGAATCTCCCCCTTACATAAGGATAGTTCTTCACATAGAAATTATTCTTTTCCATTTAGATTTTTTCTTCTCCCCCTTTGAGTAGTTCTTTTCCATTCATCCCCTTTGTGATTTTCAAAAAGAATTGAGGGAATGGAAAAAAAATATGGTACCTGAAATACTAGCGAAGACATTCAAGGTAAAACAAGAAACCATAGTTCTATTATAATTGGAAGAATATTTACAAGGAATATTTAATGCAACAAAATATAGAACAATGTCTATTTATATTCTTTTTCCTTTGGGATCAGCTTCTTTAAGAGGGTTTTCAGCTTCTTTAAATCTTTCTGATCCTCCTCATCTTGCTTCTCCAAATCTATGATCCTTTCTTATTGAGCTTTC
Organism: Viscum album; assembly: GCA_963277665.1. Classification (NCBI taxonomy): domain Eukaryota; kingdom Viridiplantae; phylum Streptophyta; class Magnoliopsida; order Santalales; family Viscaceae; genus Viscum; species Viscum album. The sequence continues at coordinate 1,142,416,559 of OY728166.1, forward strand.
AAGACTTCTGCCAGAGCGTTCACGACCTCTTCCTATATCTTCAGTGACTCATCTTGCTTTTGCAGCTTCTCTTGAAACTCAATCCGGAAATCTCTTTCCCCTTTCTAGTTCATAGCAACCGAGTTAAGCTTCCCATTTAAATCTCTCACTTGTTGATTCCGAGTGTTTTTCTCAAGGATCATATTATCCTGATGATTCTTAATCTTGGAATCCTCAGTGTCAAAAGAATCTTTAACATCATTCTGATAATGATCAATCTCAGCCAAGTCATCATAAAATTTCAAAGACCACAAAGTGATTTTGTTGCATGATTTCCGGTGGAAATCATAATTGATAAGGAAATTTATATGATCAGCCTCAATCATCACACACTTATCTATCACCATGGATAATGATTCTGACTTCTGATTCATGCTATATTGAAGCATCTTTCACATGGAGTCTATCGTGGGAAATATCGGAATTGTGTCCACCAACTTTTTCAAAGACTCAACAACAAAGTCATGACCCAGTGCTGATGACTCTGAATCTGATAACTTTCTTGGGGATTTTTCTTCTTCAATTTCAACCAGCTTTTTTTTGAATAACCACCAACCACCTTCTTTCTTATAAAATTCTTTTGTTGTGGTGTCCATAAGCACTAGCTTCCCTTTATCAACTTTAATAATTTCTTTATCAGGAGATTCTTCTTCACTATTCGATACTTGAACAATCTTATCTTCATCTGGTTTCCCCTTCTATACTCCTTCATCATGAAAATGATTCTTAAATATTTCATCCTCAAAAAAATCATTTTATTTTTCTTCTTCCTAGACATCATCTATTTTACCATCGTTGACATCTCCCTTTTCAAGTGTGACTAGATTTGATGATTCAGCATTTTCTTGATAATCCTCAACTTGTTTAATAAATCATCCAAATCATCACTTCCTTCTTCTAATTATTATTCTTCTTCAATTTCTTCAAAAACCTCTTCCTCTACTTCTTCACCATCTTGTTTCTATACTTCTTTAACAACTTGTTTCCCTTTTTACTTTTCCGGAGTGAAGTACTTCTTCTTAGGGGTCTCTAGTAATGGTTGGACATCAAAAGTTTCCGGAATGGGAATCTTCTTTGAAGATAATTTAGTATCCCTCAACAGAGATTGTAAAACTTCATCTTCAAACAACTTCTTCTTCATATTCTTATAATTTTCTACCTTCTCAAGGTATTCATCAATTTTATCCTATAATTATTTAGCTTTAACAGGGTCCAATCGGAACTGTGGATCCCCTTCTTTCCACTTCTCCTTACTTTTCCTCCACTTAGCAACCACTTCATTTGGATATGCCTTTTATTTTTTCACATTTGGAGGTGCGGACTGGGTTTGCTAAGCTTTGGTAGTCTTTTCTTCAGCAACCACTTATTTCTATTTCCTCTTCATAGCATCCTTCGTCACTAGCTCAACCTTCTCTACATTTTACGGAGCGGTTTATGCCTCCTCTTCTGGCAGATCGTGGAACTCACTTGATTCTTTTGAAAAACCAGCTTTCATTTTATTTAAGGTGTCATAATTTATCATCATCACCTTATATGTTCTCAGCATTGAGGTTCAAGCAACCATGAATGAATGAAGACACAAAATAATAAGCTTTGAAATAAGAGCATGATACATAATGATTTGAGCCTTCAATGTTCCATTCTTGATATTCTGAAATGTAATAAGATCTTGCCTCATCAAATTTATCTTTCTTAGATTTACCATGAAATACTAGATGTAGATATCATTTTTCTTTAGTTTATCATTATCTCCTCTTCTCGGAACGAAAAACCCTTGACCCCACAACTGAAGAATTCAGTTTTTAGTGGAGAGATGAGAAATCGTTGCTTTTTTAGCATCTTTGAGCCCAAGATATTTCACTGCGTTCACCTTGCTGAAACTTCCTTGCACATCCAATAGCTTATGTGAAAAAAATTCTCCTTTACGATCATATGATAATCCTACCATGTTTGTAACCTTGGTGTAAGAACGCTTGTAAATCTGCCCATAAGACTTGAATGAAAATTTGTCTCTGTCATCTTCTTCATAGAAGGAAGCATACTCATAAAATTATACCAGAAAATCTGTATAAACAACATCATGACCCACTGGTTTCGATACACAAAAATCATCCCAACCATTGAGTTTGATATTCTTTAAAATTAGAGAATCATACATGTAACGACCCGTCCTTGGGGCCCGTGCCGTGACTACCCAAAGCCCGCCTTCCATAGGCCAGGGGCTGGTGACTTGCACCAAAGGCGTAAATCCTAAAAAAAGGGGAAGGCATTGACTTTATGAAATGGAAACAAACACACAACCAGAGTAAAATTAAAATCAAACACTAATTAAAGAAATATGAAAAGTGTGATGAAATTACAAAGGGGGACAGAAATACAAGCCCAACAGTAAAGTACAAGGAAAAGACAATACAATAGGAAGGGGTCAAGCTGCTCTTGGATCTCCCTTCAGAGTTCCTACCTGAAGGGTAGGTACATATTCCCACCTCAGCTCTCCACGTCCGTCTATCACCTATGGGCACTATCTCATCGTGAAGTCCACCTCTGTGTACCGTCTCGTGGTGAAGTCCACCTCCAGATACTGTCTCATCGTGAATTCCACCTCCAGGTTCCGCCCTTCTCTACAATCCACAACCATGATCAGTGTTGTCCATCGTCTACATCCAACACAACAATGTGCAGTCATAGACCGTACAGGGTTGAGTATAATGATACTCAATAGGGACCTTGAGACCCTCAAGGTATAACTAAATCCAACAAGGATAAACCACAAAGGAAGTTCTCAACAGATAACCTCTACTTAGATATATTCCCATACATATACCTAAGTCATCATGTAACCCATCTCAATCATTATGGAAACACAAAGGTCATTGACTCAGCTCAAAATAGGATATTTATTCATGATGACAAAAAACACGGCTGTTGGAGAACTCCTCCTCTGTCGAGTGTAGTAGTCCTATCACGACTCTAAGGTGTCACTCAGTAACCTTAGACTGCTGAGGTACACCTCCTGTCAAGTACCGTGGGTCTGCCACCTCACAAAGTAGTGCTCCTCCGCCATGGGTCTGCCACCTCACACAGTAGTTCTCCCCCTCATAGCCTAAAGAGGTACTCCTCCTGTCATGTACCACAGTTCTGCCACCTGAAAAAGTAGTGCTTCTCTGCCATGGGTCTACCACCTCACAAAGTAGTGCTCCCCATAGGGATATGCAAGTCACTCCGAATAAAATTTGACAAGCAGTCATCAGGTCTTAGCCATCTACAAGGTAATCGTACTCCGTATGATCTCCTCCGGGAGGATCCGCTCCAAGATCCACTGGTCGATACTCCAAGTATCACAGGGTCCCATGAAGAAGTATCACAAAGGATCGCCTCGTCACAAGGGTCTTAAATTAACAGATGGCGCGTCAATCAGACGCCCGGTTCGTGAGTTATTAGCCTCTTGGTTCCGGGGGCCCGGTTGGTTTCGTATACGAACCAACCCGGTCGTATCTCAACAATAACCCAAACTCCAATGGGGTATACTCAAAGGGATGGGTATGCTTCAAGAGTACCGACGCCGTTGACGGTTCGTTAAACGGATGTCTCATGCCTAAGATATGGCCCAAGAAGTTAATGGGCCAGTAATGAGCTTGGGTCCGGACTGACCCGGTCAGACCAACTCAGCCTAACCCAAACTGGGTCGACATGGTCAGACTCGTTGGGTCTGACTTGGCCCATTGGGTGAGTCAACCCGCTATGTTTTGACACGGTCGGCGGGGCCCGACCCAGCGGACCGTGAGGGTGGTTCGGCCTGATAGTTTCCACGTAGGCGGCTCGATAACTTGCCCCGGGAGACTGGGCTGGTTCGACCAGTGACACCGCGGGGGCTTCACGGGCTGGTTCTGTAGGCCGGTGACTGGGAGGCTAGTGGGCAGACCGCGCGGGGCGTGGCCAGGCCGTGTGGGCTCAGGCTGGCCGCTGGTATACTGGGTAGGGCGCGGGTGCGCCAGGCGGGGTGTCGAAAGCCGGGCATTGTGCGGGGGCATGCCGGGTAGTGCGATAGGGTGTCGCGGGGGCGCTGGTTGCACCGGGATGGCCGCTGGGAAGGGTCGTCGGGTAGGACGCCGACAAGGGCGCGGGGCGCCGGGCCGACATTGCAATATGCCGAGGGGCGTCGGGGGCATCGGGGGTGTGACGGCAGGGCGCCGCGGGGGCACCGGCAGGGCGCCGCGGGGGCGTCGGCAGTGCGCCGGTAGGGGAGTGTGGCACCTGGTGCGTGCCAGGGGGCCGCAGCGGCGGCGTAGTTCACGGAGGACATAGGTAGCACGACATTTGTTCGCCGCCTTCTTCGTCATCACCTCATTGCCATGCCATCGTGGAGTCATTACAAAAATAACAATGAAGGGTTCGAGCCATGTTGGTTTGGCCCGGACCCACCGCGTTTAGGGTTGTAGCAATAGGTTCTCACAAGTATGAAGCACAAGAACCACCATTCTTCATTTTTAGATAAAGGAATAACATGGGAAAGGTTCATACTTTATATTAAAAATAAAAACCCTACCTCTTTCTCATCGCTCATTGGCGGAGTCTCCGAAGGAAGATGATGAAGACCGTCGTTCGTCTTGCCCGCCAAACGTCCACAATTCTGAGTTGCGTTGGTTCGTTGAAGATGTTGCGGAGGATACGTTTATGGGGAAGGAAGGTCGAAGAAGAATCATGTGGAAGATCATTGTTGGCGTTCTTCACGTTCTTCGTTGGAGATGATAAGATTTCCCCAAGTGTTGGGTGTCACAATACTTTACCAGCGCTTCATCGCTTGGTGAAGCCGTCCCAAAACCTTCTCCCAAGCTCCCTATATATATGAGAGGGGGAGAGGTATGTAACCATCATGGAATTTATGACGGTTCATTTATTTGAAACCATCTTAAATTCAAATGATGCAGTCAGTTAATTTAAAAAGGGGGTCGGGCGAATTAAATTACATTGGCACAATTTAAGAGGTGAGTTGGCACAACTTAAGAGTGGAGGATGCCAAGAAGTTTCCCCCACATAGCCGGCGTCAAAACAGATGACATGAATTTTTTTTATGTTGACACATAAAATTAATTGACAACAATTAATTTCACGTTGAAACAGAAAATTAATTCACAGCAATTAATTTTTACGTCGACCCATAAAATTAACTGACAACAATTAATTTTTACGTCAACACATAAAATTAATTTAGAGAAATTAATTTTACATAGACACATAAAATTAACTGACAACAATTAATTTTACGTCGACCCATAATATTAATTGAGTGCAATTACTTTTACGTCGACATATAAAATTAATTGGTGGCGGGGTTTGAGAGGTTTCCTCTCCCTCCCCATTAAATGGGAGGTTAGGGTGTGGCGTTTCCACCACCAAATCCCAAGTGGAGAGTCTAACCACTTTATCCGCACTGCATGTGTTTAACAAAATAAAATAAATTATTCACATATTTTATTTTATTAACCCACATAAAACCTCAAAAACTAACTTTCATACTCGATCATCTGCCATTGAGGTGAAATTCTTCTTAACTGAATATCGGAACTATGAGTTCAACGGTGCCCTCAGAATTCGAATCCGAGAACCGGTTGAAAAGATATAAAACGCCGCTCATATGTTTACTGAATGTACCCGAAAAAATTATAGAAAATTATTATCAGTGACCCTCGACCCACTGTGGTCAATGTTAGGCTCTTCCTAAGAGAAAAACGCCCCAATGAACTCAACAGTACTCTCGTATTTTCAATTCGAGTTACCATTTAGATGTTATGAATTTTACAATTAAATTATTTTCAGCTGATTTTTTTTACGACCAAAAACATACATTCTCATGTTGTTTGCGCCGGACAAAGTTAGTATCTACTTATAGGAATCATACCCTCGCGAGTTCAGCGATGGTCTCAGATTTTTAATCCGAGTTACCGTTTGTTAGTTATAATCATTTGAAAAATAAAATAACATTATTTAATTATTTTATTTATGGTTATTCCATTTTCAAGTTTTCTCACAGGAGGCCTGTGCTGACTAAACATAAGTCACGCGTTAATTTAAGCTTAACAAAACTTCATAAAATTATTCCGGGAACACCGGGTCTCAGAATCAGGTTCCATCAAAAACTGTGTACTCGTAAAATTCCAAAGAATTTATGAAAAAAAATCCTTGAAATTTACAGGTCTATACATTACTCCCACCTCAGGGCTTTACATCCCTGTAAAGCTACATCACAAACTAGGGAAACTAAAGGAGGTACCGAGCACGCATCTCAGCCTCCTGCACCCAAGTGCTCTCTTAGAGGTTCTCGTGCTACCAATGAACGCGCACTAGAGGAACCGACCATCCACGAAGGACCCGATCCTGTCGATCCTTGATCTCCACCGGAACCTCTAGAAAGTTCGTCCCGTCATCGATGTCCAGCTCCCCGTGATCGAGGATGTGGGTTGGGTCGTGCATGTACCTCCCCAGCTGAGATATGTGGAAAGACGTCATGCACCCGGTGCAACTGAGGTGGAAGGGACAAATCAAGCGCGAAGATAACTTGTCACCCCATACAAATATCTATAGTCCACGTCGAGGTGAGACCCGTAAGAAAACATGGTCGCTATCCTCGAACTCCAGTGGTCTCCATCTCCTTTCAACATAGGACTTCTGTCTGTATTTTACAGTCTTTATCCGCTCATGGATGATATGTACCTTTTCCATCATATCATGCACCATCTCTGGTCTTACAAGAGCTGCTTAGATTTCCCCTTTGCCGAAAAGAGAAATCTGGTCTCATCCCCCTCTGTATGAACCATGTTCATTGCCTAATACAGTCAATCATGACATGAACGATACCTTTCATGTCTTGGATGATGTTGTAAGGCCTCAACGCTACTACAAAGAGATCCAAGCATTCCTCACACCTCCATGGTTCGATTCACACTGTCGGCATCAGTGCGTAGTTACTGGGTCCCCTCCAGTAGGAATCTCTCATGTGAGGGTCATGTCAATAGTTTTAATCGGAACCTCTAAGTATCAACCATACAAAAAGGACAGGAAGGTAAACATTACAATGAAAAGTGCCTTTTATTGCTTCAGATCAAGTACAAAGACACACAACAACCACAAACAACAACAACATGGAACTTAGAAGCCCATGAACAAAAGGCATCCATGCCTGGATCGAGTCTCGCTCCTGTCCACCTACTTCTGGAGCCCCATAGTCCTATGCATTAGCTACCTGAAGTTGTGCTATCCCATGTCCACCTGTTCCCTGTGGTCAGGGTGGACCTCCTGGTGGTGGTGGTGACAACACCTCGAAGCGTCGTCCACCTCCAGTTGCACATCCAGCTCCCCCGCCTGGTCTCAGGCTCCTTGCGGTCCGCCTCGATCGAACCTCTTCCTTTGCCTGGGAGGTCCTTCATATATCTATTGATCATCCGAGCAGTGGTTCGGACCATCACCAGCCATGCGACCCTGTCCGCCACACGTGTAACACAACATGGCAGGTCTAGATATATCACTCCCCTTGGGGTCTGGCACTACCAACCCTGAGTCGTGTGGCCGACCACCTGTAGGTCTGTCCCTCTTCAACCTCAATGTCATCTGTCTACTGCCAGCTATAGAAGACTCCTCTTCATACCGTCTACTAGTGGATCTTGCTGTTGGAGACTGCTCAGCAAGGAGTCCCTCCACTAAGAGGGATCTCTCTAACACCCCCGTCTGCGTCAGGATTCTGTGAAAAACAACTGAAGCTCTAATCTCTCACCTGAGCCCCTAATCGAAGGTCTGGGCCCTAAATAACGGGTCACGTACCATATCAGTGAAGTATCACAAGAGGTCGGTGAAACTCGCTGAATACTGCACCACTGTCATGCTAACCTGCTTAGGATGTAGTAGCTCCTGTATATGAACCACTCGATATGTGGCCGGTACAAAATCTGTACGGAACAAGCTCTCGAAGTCTGCCCACAGAAGTGTCGCCTCATCATGCATCTAGATCATCATGCTGCAGCATCTGCCTGCTGCTTCATGAAGGAGGCTGGTAGCAAGGATCGCCATAAAGTCTGATGGCATCCCTACTAACCTGAAGACTCTCACCACAGCCTCCAGACAATCCTCAGATAGTTGATCTTGCGTTCCGATAAATTAAAGAATGATATCTTTTTTTAGTGTGTGATCCCTAAGAAAGTGATGTCTAATATCTATGTGTTTTTCACTTGAGTGGTGTGCAGGGTTTTTACTAAGGGATATGTCACTTGTGTTATCACAAATAATTTGAGTCTTAGTAAAACTCCAGCCATAATCTGTGAGTGTGTGTTGCATCCACAACACTTCAGCACAACAACTCTAGATGCTACATATTCAGCTTCAGTAGTGGATAGTGATACAGAATGTTTCTTTTTTCAAGATGAAAAAACTAATGAATCTCCTAAAAAATGACATGTTCTAGAAGTACTCTTTCTATCCATTCTACATCCACCAAAGTCAGCATCTGAAAAGATCATTAAAACAAAATCACTTCTATAAGTATAAAAGAGTCCTAAATCCATGGTACCCTTTATGTAGGGAAAAATTATTTTCATTGACATTAAATGAGATTCTATTGGATTGGATTGATATATTGCACATAATAATACTAAAAAAATCATGTATGGTCGACTAGAATTCATGTAAATTAGACTTCCTATCATATCTCTAAATGATGTTTGATCTACTGGTTTCCCAGCTTCATCAAGATCAAGTGTATTTGAGGTACCAATAGGAGTACATATACTGTTAGTGTTTTCATACCCATACTTTTTAAGAAGATATTTAATATACTTATGTTAGGATATTTAGATTCCTTCTGGTTTTTGAGAAATTTTAAAACCAAGAAAAAATGATAACTCACCCATAATACTCATTTCAAACTCAAATTTCATTAGATATGCAAAGGAATCATTTAAAGATTGATGAGTTGAACCAAATATAATTCCATCAACATATATTTGTAAAATCATATCATTTCTATTATATTTCATTATAAAAAGGGTTGGATCTGCATTTTCCTTAACATACTTATCTGGAAGAAAAAAAACTTGTAATTCTATCATACCAAGTTCGAGGGGCTTGTTTAAGGCCATAAAAGGCTTTGGTAAGTCTTAAAACATGATGAGGATGTTTTATGTCTTCTAATTCAGGAGGTTGTTCAACAAAAACAACCTCTTAAACATAACCATTAATGAAAAACACATTTCACATCCATTTGAAAAAGCATGAAATTGATGAATGCTGCAAAGGTGAGTAAAATACGAATAGATTCAAGTCAATCTACTAGAGTATACGTTTCTTCATAGTCCATTCATTCTTGTTGATTATAACCTTTAGCAACCAATCTAGCATTATTTCGTACGATGATTCCATTTTCATCACACATATTCATGAAGACCCATTTTTTCTCCAATAACAGAGGTTTCCTTAGGTCTTTCAACCAAGTTCTTGACATTATTCCTTCCGAATTAATTTAGTTCATCTTGCATGGATTTTATCCAATCATCATCACCTAATGCTTCATTAGTGCTTTTTTGTTCTAATTGGGAAAGCAATGCTAGATTCTCTACATAGTTTATTAAGGAACATCTAGTCCTTGTAGGATGATTAACATCACCAATGATACTATCACTTGGATGATTCTTTAGAGACAACTGATTTGGATTTTGTAAAACATGTTCATCAACATAGGGTAGGAAATATTCTGGGGTAAATGTTTCAGATGTATCTTCTTGAGTATTTTCCTTATCATAAAGATTTTTTTATCAAATGTTGATAATCAGTTTTTGAAAACACATCTATGGATGTAGGATGTGTTTGTTTGAAAACAAAAGGATCAGTTTCATCAAATTTGACATGTACTATCTCTTCAACAGTGTATGTTTTTTTGTTAAAAACTCTATAAGCCTTAGAAGTTGGGGAGTAGCCTATGAAAATTCCTTCATCAGATTTTGGTTTAAATTTGTGTAAGTTATCATTATTATTCAGAATGAATACTTTGCAACCAAAGACCTTGAAGTAGGAATGTCTAAGTTTTCTACCATTCCATAACTCATAAGGATTTTTATTTAGAAAGTTCCAATCAAAACTTGATTTATAGTATAACAAGAAGTACTTACTACTTCAACCCAAAAAAAATTGGCAACAAAATACTCACTCAACATGTTCTTGTTATCTCTTAAATAATTCTATTTCTTCATTCATCAACACCATTTTGATGAGGTTATCTGTGTGCTGAGAAGTTGTGAGTAATAACTTTTCTACTACAAAAAGATTCAAAATCAGATCATTGAAATTCTCCTCCATGATCAATATGAATAGTTTTAAATGGTAGGTTTTTCTCATTTTTAACATGGGATCTAAAACTTTTAAAATAAGAAAAATCTTCAGACTTTTTTTCTAGAAAATTGACCCACGTAAATATAGTGTAATCATAAACCAAAACAATTACATAGTAATTTCCCCCATTGCATCCAGTTTGTATTAGACGAAAAAGATCCAAATGCACTAGCTGTAATTCATTAGTGGTTGTGACTTCACCAATTGATTTAAAACTTGAATTATGTTGCATTCCATATTGAGAAGGGTCACAAACTTTTGAAGAATCAAATCTAAGCTCTGGTATATCCTTAACTAAACCTTTCTTAGAATATTTTCATAAGTTCCTAAGGATACAGTGTCATAACATTCTATGCCACAACCAAGAATGATCTTGCATTTCACTAAGGCAATGTAAGCTTGGCTCCTAAGGTCTTCTATGTTAATTCTGTAAAAATTATATTGCCTATGGGAAGAAAGAATAAAATCTTCCTGGGAATTGTGTACTAAGAACTTATCATTCCTAAAATTCACAAGGTATCCTTCAACACATAATTGACTTATGATGATGAGGTTGTTCTTAAGACACATAAAAAATAAAACATTTGAAATTAATGTTTTTACAAGAAGAACAATGTTACCTATACCAATAATTTCTCTATGAGTATTATCTCCGAATGTTACTTTTCCTCCTTTCGTCTTGATAATATTTTCGAAATAGCTTTTTTTACCAGTCATGTGCTGGGAACATCCACTATCCATATACCAAGTATTGTTGTTGGTACTTTCCTTATTTTCTTGAAAATGTGAAGAAAGTTAGGTTTTTGGAATCCAGACTTGCTTAGATATGTAATTGTTAGATAAATTTTTTTTGGGTATCCACATTTGTTTAGAATAATTATCTTTATGAAACCATGGAGATTAAACTCTATTCAAGGAGCAATTTTCTTCTAATGCCCTCCACTTTGACACTTAGTACAAGAAGGGGATTTACAAGGAACAAAATAGTTATTTTTGAAAATTAGTTTTTGGTGAGTATATCCTACTCCAGTATTGTTTCCTTGAGGTTTAATTTGAGAATACATCATGTCAAAATTTTCCTTCCCAGAGGTAAATTTATCAAAAAACGTCTTAAGAGAAAATATTTCAGATTTTAGTCTGATGAAAAAATTCCTATCCTCAAGAATCATTTCCCTAGAGTTAGATTTTTCCTAAAAAACATTTATCATTGAAATATCATTCTTAAGATATTTAGAAACTTCTTCCTTAATAGTATTTTCTTTCTCAAGGTCTTTAGAATGTTTTTCTAAAATCTCTTCTTTATTTCTATGGTCTTTAGAAAGATCTGAAATCTATTTTGTAAGAATTTCATCCCTAGTATTTGCCTTTTCTAATTTCATTGATTTTTTAAAAAAATTTGCTTCAAGTAACTTGGAAAATCTAGATACTTCTTCATATAAAGGTACTTCATTTTCTGAGGATGAAGTATCTTCATTGGAAGTACTATTTTCGGAATATAAATTCTTATCAAGAGATAAATTTGTTAAATCCTTGACAGAGCGTACCTTGGCCATAAGACATATATGTGGAAAAAAAGTAGATGCAATGAATCCCATATTATTCTAAGCTGATGAATCATATTTTGAAGATTCACTTTCTGAAGAGTCTCCACAGCTATCACTCCAAGTAGTATTAGATTTCAGGAATTTCTTAGCTTTAGGTTTGTAAAACATGTTCTTGTTTCGTTCTGAATTCATATCTTTTCTTTCTTTCTTTTTAAGCAAAGGACAATCAGGTCTTATGTTTACACTTCTCTTGCATTCATAGCATGTGACCTCTAAATCTTTCGTATCTTTCATTTCCTTTTTATTATACTTATATTTTACATTTCTCTGTCCATCTATCTTTTTCATCCTTCAAGCAAGATTAGCTAACTCATTTTCTGAGACTTCACTCTCACTAGATTCGGATTAGATAAAATCTTTCATAGACATGGATATAGTAACTCTCTCAGAAGTATTAGCTTTGATGTGATTTGGCGTTTTAGTGAAAGTAACACTACCATTCCCATTCATCTTCTCTATGATGTCAGCATCTCTCTTCATTCTAGTCTCATGTTGAAGAAGAGTTCCAAACAGTTCATCAAGAGAAATTTGTGTAACTTTTATATTTTCATCTATTTAGTTCTTTTTGATTCATACTCATTGGGAATAATATCAATGATCTGGTCAACAATGAATTCATCATCCTGTCCTTTTTCTCCCATACATTGTAATCTATTCACAATTGTCATGAATCTCTATTGTACCTTACAAATTGGTTCTCCATAAGGAAAATTGAAACCGTGATACTCAGCTCTAAGCATGGATCTTATAGTCTCAATCACTTTAGGTGTACCAAATTGTGTAAATTCATGATTCTTCCATATACAGTTAGCTGTTTCACAAGTAGATATTTGGCTATATATGTTCCTAGTCATTGAACAATGTAATGCATTGTGTACCGTATAGTTGAGTTGGTATTCATGCTTTTCTTGATTAGTAAAGGAATGTACTTCTTTATCAGGGATCTTGTATACACCAGTATATAAGACAATGTTATCTACCCCAGTATTGATGATGAACATCTTCATATGATCTCTCCAATATTCATAATCATTACCATAAAAAATGGGTGGTCTGGAAGGATTTATGTTGTCGATAGAACCAAAATTTAAACCTGCCATCCTTAAGAAAATTCATTGCACACAAACTTGTTAGAAGTATAAGTATGTAAACAAGAGAAAATATTTTAATCAAGAAATATTGTAACTCTAAGAAAAAGTGAATCTGAACAATGAGCCCGAAAAAATAGATTACGAAAAAAATATGAATCTAGAAATGTGAATCCGGAAATTCTATTCTAAAAGTTTTAAGAGAAAGAAAGTCTTCTGAATATAATCTTGATATTAATTCCGATTGTAACCTTGCTCTGATACCAATAGTTAGGATGGTATGGCTGGGAGTATTATATACTCTAATATACCAAATGTAGGATCGAATAAGTACAATGAGATACAAAGATACAAGAGGGAGGGTGAATTCTACATTTTCAAAATTTCTAAGGAAATATTGAGTAACCAAAACTCACACAACCTCTAAGATTCTACCTTAAAGAATATATAATCCTACATGATTAGTGGACATGTAAATAAGTATAAGAAATATATACATTCCTTAACAAAAAAAAGTGCAGCGTAAAAACTAGTAGTAAAACTACACGTAACAAACAATAACTCTTTTAACCCAAAGAGAAGGGTATCCAACAAACTTGGATAAAGGTCCCTTGATTTATACTTTAATGAAATTCTATCTTAACCACACTAGGTAAAGACCTCGATACGAAGATCGGATTCTGCCTTTCTATCCCTGCAAGCCCTCAACTATCAGGTAGTCGACACCTTTGTATTCCTCAGCAATGAAGCCCTCAACTTCAAGGTGTTGGAACCTCTGTCTTCATATCCTTAGAAGCCCTTGGTTGTAATCAGCAATAATCAGAGTCGCATAAAGAAAGCCTGCACAAGGAAAAGTTTTAACAAGATGTTCAAACATTCTGCACGAAGCTTCGAGAGTTGATAAGAGCCTCTGTCTATCTATAAATCTCTTCATGAAGTTTTGATCTCCAAAATCCCAATAGTGTCGGAAACCTTCAAATGAGCTCATATTTATAGGAAAATCTCCAATGGTCAGCTCCCTCCTCCAATGGTCATATTTCTCCTTAAATTTCAGAGGGACCTGTACACATGTCACTCAACCAGTAGTTAGTCAATAACTGAAATCACAACATCATTTTTTAATGAAACAAGTGTATTCATAAGTAAAACTGATGTTCAGAATGTAAGTAAATAAATGTTCGGACTCTAAAAAAATGGTGTTCAACGTCTACAACAAGGAGATATTTGGATTGTATTTCTGTTGGAATTTGGAACCTGAATTTTTTAGAAATCCGCTGTCTAAATTTCTAAGGAAATTCAGAGTCTGGTTTCACTAAAATTCAGAATCTGAACTTACAGAGTTTGGAGTCGAACTAGTATGAGTTCGGAGTCGAACTTATAGAAGTTCGTAGTCAAACTCATCGAAGTTTGTAGTCAAACTAGTAGAAGATCAGAGTTGAATTAGTAAAATTTTGGAGTTGAAGTAGTATAATTTCGGAGTATAACTCATAGTAGTTCAAAATCAAACTAGTAAATGATCAGAGTAGAACTAGTAAAAGTTCGGAGTCGAACTAGTAAAAGTTTGTATCCATAATTCAAAGTGGAACTTTATTAGGGTCCATACTCGGAATTCAGAGTGGAACTAAATGAGAGTTTATATCCAGAATTTGGAGTGGAACTTCATTAGAGTTTGTATACAGAATTCGGAGTGGAACTTTATTATAGTTTGTATACAGAATTCAAATCCTAAAACAGAATGCTCCATACCTATGTATTATATGATTCCAAGGTTTTAGGTATGAATCCGATTTTTGTACTTAAGAAATATATTGATATGAGTAATGAAAATATGGTAGGGGTAAATTCCATTGGTAAGGAAATTTTTCTTATATAAGTAAAATATATATTTTCTTAAGTATAAGGTGTTTGTGATTTTCAAAACTAGAAGGAATAGAAAATTCATTAGGAAAACCTTATTGACTCAACAAATATTTCTTGGTATTAATAAAAAATGATAAATTTGAGAAAATCCCTAAATTTAACCATATGAAATTTTTTTCGTTGTTATTTCAAAAAATTGATTTATATTCAGAATATATATTTCTTGAAATTGTATACAAAAATAATTTATAATTATTTTTATAAAAAGAGACAAAAATTCTTTTATAAAAAATATGTTTTTAAGAAGAATTTTAATCTTTTCAATGATTATTATTTTGTTTTAAAAAAATATATAACCATTTTTGTAATAATTAAGTTATTTATATTAATATACAATAAATTAATGTTTATGGTATAATTTTATAATATATTAGGTTTTATTTCACCTCAGGGTTGTGTATTCCGCAATTATCGAAGAGATTAAATTTAAGAAAATATATTTAGTGGGTTGTTTGAGACCTATGTTACGATTCACTTAAAATATAAAAAACTATTTTAATATTATGAAATAGTAGACTATCAAAAAATTATTTGTATTGAACTTTATGTATTATTGTTTCGTTATGGATATTAATTTTAAATTTAATCATATGATGTTTTATTCATCTTTGGAATTAACTTATCATATATTAACCCTTTTGTTTTATGTTTATCTTTAATGAAATGATTAATATATGTTTATCATATTTTATAGAATCGTATCTATTGTTATTATATTATAGATCTTTATGAATTGTAAACATATATTACACACTCATCTTTTTGAGAAAAATATTAGAATATGGATTAAATCGATTAAAGAATGAAAATATATTGTCTAGTATGTATATTTCCTAATGTTATTTGTAGAGTTGATAATGAAATTCCTCAAATCTAGGAAATTCTCCCAAAATAAAAATGTTACCTTTTATACTTTTCTCCCTTGGAAATCATGGTCCTTTAATCCAATTAAGGATTTATAGTTTTTTGACGATTAAATTTCTCATGAAAATGATTTTTATATGTCTCTACTATACCTCTTGTGTTATCCTTCTTAATTCATGTACACATTTTTCATTTCCCACCGATGTATGTCTACATTTAATCCTAGTTACATGTTATAATTTATGCCATATATACATTCATTTCACTATAGTCAATAGGACGTTTTACTAAACAATTTTATAATTTGTGATATCAAAAATAGTATTTTTAAAATTCAAATTAATGTTACCAAAACAGAGTTAAAATTATGTGGGCAGAAATTAATAATGTGGGGGTTAATTTAATATCAAAATATTTTAAAATAAATAAATGGCCATGATCCCCAATAATGAGTATAAATGGTAAATGAAAAATTATTATTTAAGTATTACACTTGTAATTTACATATTAAATTTGAACTATGAATATGGTTAAAA
Organism: Viscum album; assembly: GCA_963277665.1. Lineage (NCBI taxonomy): Eukaryota > Viridiplantae > Streptophyta > Magnoliopsida > Santalales > Viscaceae > Viscum > Viscum album. The sequence continues at coordinate 1,142,432,981 of OY728166.1, forward strand.
AAATTAAACATATATATAAATAATTTAATCAGTCCAAATTAAATTATTCAATATTAAGAATAAATCACTCTAGATTTAGTTAAACCATTTTATTCTTCAATGATATGTTTCAACCAAAAAGAGTTTTTGATTTGTTATTTTAATTCAATAATATAATTATTTTATAGATCATTTAGAAATATTAATTGTGAATATAAAAATAAATTTTAATTTATCAAATCAAAATTATTTTATAATGAAGTTTTTAAATTTTTTTGAAAATACATTTTTTTCAATGAATAATGATAAATACAAATTTAAACTGAAACTATAATTTAATTTAAATATTTTCAAATTAAAATTGTATTTCTGGATTTATTTTAGAATTTACAAAGTTAGTTTTTATTTAATATATAAAAATTATGGATTTTGTAATGAATTTTATACTTCAATTAAATATAAATGAATTCTACATTTAAAAAGAAAAAATGTCTTTTTAAAAAAAATTCCTTTTCTAATTACATTATAGATTAAATTCTACGACTTTTGTGTTTTTAATTTTTAAAAATAGATTCCATATTCTGAACCTGTGTGTCCAATTTTTTAAATAGATTTATATATTTTTTTATTTTGAAATGTTACAATAGTAATTATTGCTACCACAATAAAGGTTAAATTGTACTATTAATGCTAAAATAATAATGATAAGAACTATAAAATGATACTAAAACATTGATTAGTTTTTACTTTAATTTCTTCTATAATCATACATTAATTTTTTATATGTTTTTTTTTTCATTTTTATGTGTTTACCAAAATTATTATCTTTGGTTTCAATAATAATCAAACATGTGACACACTTGTTTTTAATTAATATAATTATATTAACATGGGGATAGACGTAGGATTTATAAATTTATAAATATTATTATAAAATATGACCTATTTTTCCTTATCATGGTAATTGATTTCAAATTTTTATTTAAGAAATAATTACCTTAAACTCTTACACAACACATACAAATGAATTATTCAGTTAATGTAAAAATATAATAAATGATATAAAAATTATTAAAAATCTATTATAATTTTAAATAATTGATGGGATAAAAGAATTTTATAGATAAATAAAACATTATTAGTTTTTATTAATTATTTATATTATAATTCATTGGTTTTTATAATTTTATAAAAATAAAAGTAAATAAATTCTTTTAAAATTAACAGTCATGATATTTTAGGTGAATAATATTGTATTAAATGATATTAAATTCCCATAAAATTTATATTTATCCAAATTAATTTTATAAGGATAATTATAATTTCTATGGGCCATTTATAATCCTTCATTTCATTTATATTAACTATCTTTACCCCCAAAAGTACAAATTTTTATTTCCACGGTAAGTATGAAGGGGTTAATGATGGATAAAACTAAAAGATAAGGGTAAAAAATAGAGAAAAGCAGGCCTAATTTTTATGTTATAAGATTATTTTAACACATTATCATCCAATATTCGAAATAATTTTGTTTGCGACAATTAAAATATAAATTTAATAATCATTAAAATATTATATTGGGAAATTCAATGAGTTCCCCACCCTCCTATAATAAAAGATTGTATCTTCCCCAATTTAATACTCACATAAAACCGATTTTTTTTTATTCTAATACCAAACCAAATAACTACCTAAAAGAAATACTCTCATTATATAAAACTTTTTATGAATAATACCAACTTTTGAAGGCTTAAGGTGATAATTAAAATATACTTCTCAAAGTTGATGTATAGTTTTAACATTATTTTTTAGTTTTATTTTTTCTTCCAACAACTGAAAATAAACATTAATAATACCAAAATATTAATATACCTTATAATATAGATATTTATATTTTATTTTATTAATTAAATTACCTATAGATATCTTATATTCCATCAAATTAGAAATAAACCTATCATTCGTGTGTACAATGCACTATTGTCTCACAAAGCAATGTAATTCATTCTCCAAAACAATATCTCATAGATAGATTTTAATGGATTATTTATGATATATATATATATATTGATAAATTATTTATAATCATAAAAATATTATATATCATCTTAATCAATTCCTTCACATTCAAGGACACATTACAACATTGTTAATGCATATGTGTGGACTACCATCTCAAATAAATGATGTGATTCTTTTTTTCATCACTAGATCACATAGATGATATGTATATATATATAACGATTGAAATAATATGATATTAAATATATTATTATAATTCTACAAATGAAATAATATACTTACATTATTTAATTAATGATAATAGAAAAACGGAAATGTTACGCAAGCGTACGTATGGCAGACTGTCTCCGTGCTTGTAAGAACATTAATTTTTTATAAAAAACATTTTGGATTGGTTTTAAAAGAATAATTTATATATAAAAAGGAATATTATGTTATTATTAATAATAATTAAATGATATAATAATGACCTCCTTGATTATATCCATCTTATCAAATTAATTGTGGACTTATAACTTGATTATCAACATATCATCTGGCATGATCTTTATTATCTATGTAAATATATTTAATATGGTAATATGTAAGATAAAGTTAATAATAAAAAATAAAACGTATATGTATAATTTAAGTAAATTACCTAACATTATTATTTATGAATAAAATAATATATGTGTTAAGTCAGAATCATGTAACTGAGTTTAATATTAAATATTCTAATTTAATGTTTCCTTTAAGAACTATTATTTTATTAAATATCAATTTTTGATGTTATAATATTGATTTTATAAAATATAAATAAAATATTTATAATGTTAATTTTATTTAACATTGTAATATCATTCAATTTTTTTATAAAAAACCATTTTATGGAATGTTTTTAATTTTCTTACAAAAGATAAAGAGAATTTTATATTTCAATCTAAATGCTGACGAAAAATTTTCCAACAGAAATTTCAATTATTTGATAACTATATTACATTAAAAATATTTTTTTTTTATGAAATGAAAACCCTTCTTCCATATTTCCGGATTATTTTCAAAAAAAGGATTTTAAATGTAATGTATATTTCAATATAAAAAAATGTTCTCTTATGGTTAAAATCAATGTTATCAAAATGAAATGTTTTCTATACTGTGTTATGGTTCATGGGAATTCAATATTTTTGGTTCCATTATAAGCCAAGTTCATGTTCACCAGTAATAGATCTATCATGAATTAGGTCAAATGAATGAGTTAACCAATTAAATTTTTCTTAATATATATTGGGAATATATGGTGTTTGTTATTCCATATATAACTATGATGGTTATTTAAATTGTAACTATTGTAGTAACTCAAGTTATAAAAAAATAGTGATATTCCACATTTAATTAATAATGATATGAAAATGACACCTCAAGTTACCTACATGATTTATCAAAATATTCTATTAGTGTTTTGGGAAATATAATTCTTTTCCTTGGTAATGTAATGTTTCTGCTAATTCATAGGGATGAAAAGTATAAAAGTTTTAAAAAGTTGTTTTGATTTCATCGGGATTTCAAAGAATTTTTTTAATTTCTTATTTTACATTAATATTTATTATTAAATTTTGATGGAAAATATTTTGTTATAGAAATATTGTGTAATGAAATATTTATTCAAAGTCCAATGTTTATTTTGAAAAAAGGAATATTGATATAACAATTTATTGTTTAATAGTTCCTTTTTATCTATTTATATATATTATTGATATTTATCTAGTCATACAAATTTTTTAAAATATTTTCAATGGGTTATAGGATGTCAATCACAATGATTAATTCAATTTTAAAGTCAACTATAAATTGTCATGAAAATAAAATATGTTTTATTTTAAATGATCCCATTAGTGGGCCAAATGGATATTTAATAGTAGTTTTAAATTTTTAATATTTTAATTTTTAAAGTAAGAAATTTGACCTAAATATATAAAAATATTAACCTAATTGAAATTTTGGAATTTCAGAATGGGAATTCATAAATAATGTTTGTATACTAGATAATTTTTAATAATGTGCCTTTCTACCAAAACTAAATTTTATAAAAAATAATATATATTTAAAATAAAATCAAAAATTGTATTTCATAAAAAATTACCTTCTTAGATATTAATTTATCTCCATTTAATATTTTATGTTTTTCTAATTTTTTATATTTGTAATATTGAATTATTATATATTATCATAAAAATAATTTAAATATGTTCATTTTTAACTAATTAATACATTACATACCTATTTGTGAACAAAAAAACATTCTAAATTTTAATTCAAATTAATTATATATCCACTAAATGGATGGATTTTTAATTCATTGTTATCCTTTTATTTACTACTAGATTTATTATTCTTATAATTTTCATGATAATATCCATCTAGTATTTTTCAACTTATTTTAATTAATTATTTAATATGGATTAAGTTATAGAATAAATTTAATTAATTTAAATGAAATATATATAGTACAGTATTGAGTTATTTAATTTTAGACCCTTAAATAAATTACATAATAAAAAATTTAAAACTCATATAATTTCAATGATTTATATAAGGATATCTTAATAAATTATACACTGGTATTTGATAACGAGTTTGTTAAGGATATGATGTGATATTTCCCTATATGTAATTTCATATGAACCATTTATATAAAGATATAATCCATTATAAATAAACTCATACATAGTGAATAAGAGGTAAATCCATAAAATTATATTTCTACATGCCTTAAATAAGATTTATATACTATGTATATAAAAATTATACAACAAATATTCCTATTTATAATTAAAAATTTAATAGTTTAAAATAAAAATTACATGAGATATCTACAATTATAGAGGGAAAATACACATTCTACTTCAACAGTAGTCATTGAATAATCTTTTTTTTGATTCCTATTCTGGAAGTGTTTTATGGATTATATTTTCATCTTAATATTTTATAATAGTTCATTGGGGTTTTTTCCAAATTACTCAAAAATAAGACATTTATTTTCTAGTGGATCATCAAAGGAATCATTGTTTTTTGCGATCACGTCAATAAAACTCTACATTTTTCATTAGAATTTTGCAATGACTAATAATTGTATAAATAAAACTTACCCATTTTATTTATTTAAATATATCATTATGTATTATTGTTATAGAAAAAACAAAATATGAACTTATTTGGATTTCTAATATACTATAATATTTAAAATAAGATTAAGAATCATTAACCCTAATTACATAGTACTTTAATTTTGATCATATGATTAATAGAAATATACGATTATACAAAAATTTCAATTGACACAGACAGAGGATGTGATTGCGTCAACTTGTAGTATAACACCATATGAATCTGATTTTTCCGAGCTTCTGTGGGAGGTAACATCACATTGAATTTTCGTTGACCAATACCAACTTGAGTTCCATAAAATTAAGTAATAAGGAAACCATTTACGATATAATTTGAAGATAGTTGAGATCATGACACAATCCATGTATGCCAAAACACCCCATGAAAGAATCAATCTATCGCACATCACTGTTAGGCCATTTTCTAGTATTTTAATTTGATATGAATCATTCCCACAATAATATGAATATATATTTTTTATTTTCTAAAGAAAAATTATTCAATTTTATTATTATAACATCTTTATAAATGATTTTTATTTTAATACAGAAAATCACAAAGTGAATTTTTTGTTAATATTCAAATTCAAATAATGAATTTATATTTTAGGAATTAAACTATTTTAGAAATATTGATTATTTTAAAAATGTATTTTTATTAAAAAATATTCTCTAAATAAAAATTTTCATATAATATTTTTTATGTCAATTGTAATATTTATACAGGTTTGAAAACTGTTATTGTCAAAAAAACATAGCATTTATCTGTAAATTTTAATTTTTTTAAAATGTGAAAATTCACATATTTATAGAATTTTTTTGATAAACATAAGATTATTTTTTGAATAATAATTTCAAATATATTGAATGGTTAATTTTTCATAATTTTTGAGACATTTGAATTTTAGGGTAAAATTTAAATTCTGTAAAATTATTCTATGGGTATTATCACATCAGAATAACCCAAAAGTGATTTAATAAAGAATATAAATTGTATCCATGAACATATATATGTTTTAAATTTATAATAATAAAATTTAACATTTATTTTCTTTATTTTATAACGAAATTATGAATCATCCAAAACCATTAATAAATATTATGGATTTAAAAACATTTATTTTGTAGTATGAATTACTTCAACATTATAAAGTGTATTATTTTATTAATTTCATCCATCTTTCCATATAAAATAAATAAAACCTATATTTTTTATAAATAATGGGAAAACCATTTTATGGTGTCGGTTTTTTATATTTTTTATTATATAGTGTCTAATATAGAAATTTTAGAAATAATGAACAATTCATCTCTAATTTTGTAAATAAACCCACCCAATTACCCATTTATATTCACTAAAAATACTTGTATGATGTCCTTACTCTTATCTAACCCCTTTAGATTCATATTTATGAAACCCTAATCTCTTAAGAAGAACCTCCCATTAATTTTGAGTCACACACTCATGTAAAGGATCTTCACATAGTCTTCTTTATTCAAGTTTCTTTATTAACTTATGAATTATATTTCAAAAACATAATGTTTAGATATTTATTTAGATAGGCCTATTAAATCCTATTTGATGTAAAAAAATTGAAGAGACATTATTATCTGTTATAAAACTAGTTTATGATTTCTATGTGATATTATTAGGCTACCAAAACTTCTCTATTATTTCCATTATAAAACAATTATGTATTGAATATCATACTAATTTCATATAATGCATGTTACCCTTTATACAAATACTTATTTTACTTGGTAAATAAATGTTTTTATTCCAAAATCCATGATCATTGATTATAATATGATGATGAATGAATCCACATTATATGATCAATGTGACACACATAGGCATGAGAAACAAATTACCTTGAAAGTTGTTCCTGGAATTATACAATACTCTAATGCATTAGGTAACACTTAGTCTCATTATACATCATGTAGGGACGGGGATAGAACCTGATTCCATTATTAGACTTTTTACATCATCATTTCATAGAATTCACCCTTGGCCTATGTTAGGATGAAATGGTTTTTTGTTGTATCCACATATCCCATGTTGCCTTTATGATAATCATGATATACCTTGTATCGATAATCATGATTATGAGTTATACAATTTTTAAAACGCATTTTTATGACTACTATCTAGAAATTATAACTATCCTCATTTTAGTCCATCTATATTCACTCACTTGGCTTTATGGATCACCCTTTTTTATATATGTCCTCAGGTTATCCAATACAGTTTTAGGTGTGAGAATGTTAAGGATGTTTTCCATAAAATGATGTCTTTCCTATCATAATTTTTTATGAATGTTCCCAATTCTTGTAGAAACTAGACATCTAAATCATTCAGTTTATATTAATTGTAATATTATTTAATAAATCAATAAATCATGTGTAATATAGAGAAGGGTTGTTATAGTTGGTAATAAAGGAAATAGTTATCTTCATTTTTTATTTGGATTAGAAAATTCTAGAGTAAATGATAAGAATATGGAAAAATATTAAAAAAATACCGAAATTTTGGTGACTATATAGTAATTGTATTATCATGAAAATAAATCTTATTCAAGATACTAGAAGTGGATGTGTCCCTGGAATAGATGTATATATGGGTGAAATAGAAAAACACCATGTTGAGAAAATATCGATTCGTAACTACTACAAAAAATAGTTATTTATACACACCTAGTTTGACACTACCCATGCATATTATTTTTTAAATTTATAAGTTCATTACATACCATTATTATGAGAAATAAATTATACGTGTAAACATTCGTTAGAAAATTAGCCATGGATTACAGAAATTTATGACTATAAATTCATAAGTTAGGAAAATTCATGTAATATATATGTTACCATGTTAATGTCATTGGATTCAATTATCTTAATTAATAGAATAAAAATAATCATCCCATATTTTCCCTTTATTCAAGAAAGTGGTCAAAATATAAGGACTTGGGTAAACAATCAGTGCGACGAGAAACATGATGACTACATCAATGATATTCCCAACCCAAATAGAGTTTAAATTTAAAACATTCTAATAATAATTTATCAGATGACTAATGTTCTAAATAGAAATATGCATATACTATATCAACCAAACCCCCCTAAAAAACAAGCAACAATTGGTGAATTTATTTTACAAAAGCCTATAACTTTCAATGTAACACCACATGATTTTATAAATTCTTTTTTAATTAAACCTCTTCTAAAACTTATGAGCTTAAATAATTATGAAACATTATTTTTTATTTATTATATTGGTCTCCAACATTTTGTGAATGGTTATAATGAATTTTATTAATTAAATAATGAAAGTATAGATTACACATGATTATAAACATAATTAATTAGTTACCAATTAATTTGAAATTAAAATGAAATGAACATAAATGATTGAATTTACTAAAAAATATTTATATAGACATAATGAAATTTTAAATCAATAAATTATATTGGACACTATTAGTGGATGATATTAATGAAATGTATATATTAAATATTTAATCAAAAGTTTTAACTTTTATCCAATATTTTTTATGAGACATAAGATAATAATAAAAACAATTTTAAAGATAAAAAATACTATATTTTTTTCATTAACATAGTTTTACAACCATTTGATGGGGAAATTTATTTCACTTATAAATTTATACACCATTTTAATTTATATATGAAAAAAATAATTTTTTTATTAAAGTGTAATTTCAAAATTTTCTTTGGTAAACGTTTTTGTATTGTTGTAATAAGTTCCATTTTAGATTATTGGTAATGTGACCATGGAAAAAATAATGTGGCCATTAAAAAAATTAATGTGGCCATTATTACAATAACATCACATATAATATTATAAATATAAATCATATATCATATAAATGAAAATATTGTGTATTTATATTATCGAATAAGAAAATAATTTTTTTATAAATGATAAAGTGTTACTATTTTTGTGAAACATAAATACTTATATAAATTATCAAAATTTATATATCGTTTTAATAGAAAATATTTTTTATAAAAAAATGATAAAATACCATTTTTTATCTTATGATTATATTTCAATTTTATGAGACCATTTTAAATTTTTTAATGTTTCATTAAAACAGATATAATATTCATATTACTAGTATTCGAGTGAATAAGTATTTTAAATAAAATGAAAATTTATCATATATTAAAAAATATTTTCATATAATAAGGTTTATTATTGAATTATATATGTCTCAAAATGGTTATGGTAATTTTTTTATTTTTATAAAATAGTATAATTTGTTGGTGAATAGTATATAAAGTCATTTATTGCATAAATAATTTATAAGTTAAATACAATATTCCATGAAACATTACAAATTTATAAACCATATTATATGAATATATTTAATTATTTTAATATATTTAGTGATACTAATAAAAATATTCACATCCTTTAGCGAAAATAATAAACAAATAAATAATATATTCAAAAAACACCCATATCCTCTTTTATAAATACTAGGCATCACTAACTCTTCTCCTTGGAAAACCAAATCCTTAAAGAATGTTCAATTTCTTCCATATACATCTCTAAAACCTCTCAACTACATTTTATTCATTCTTGTCTCACCTAAATGAAAATTTTAATGTTCTTTAAGTAGATTCTCAGGGAGAAGTATTCAAGAGGTAATCTCCTTAACCCATCTATTTCATTTTATATTATTTTTATTTTATTTTAATATCCTACAAAAACCTAATCTATAAAAATAATAATGATAACACTAGTATAATATATATACTATAATTTTATTATGTCATTTTAGAATCCACTATCGAGTCTTTTCTCATCTTCTTCTTTTGTTCAAAACATGAAAACATCGTTGTGATCTACAAATTTACCACTTTCATTAAAGATGTGTTTTCGTTTTTCAATTCAACCATAAATGATTTTAATAATCACATTATTTTGGTTAAACATGAGAATAATATCTGTACACAACTTAATTAATGTTTTTGATCCAGTATATAAACATTATACTAATTCATCCTCCAAAACTAACACGAGATGATCAGAAAATTTATAAAATAATCCAAATGGTTATCACTAATATTTTATGTAGTGATTATACCTCCCACCATATTACTGAATTAAAAATATAATAATTTAATATTTTTTTTGGTTGATAACATATAATTTCAATTTTTGACAACGATTCTAATTTTACATAATTTTTTATACATTTATACTAGTTAACCAATCATGAAAACTAGAGAAACAAACAATCCTAAATGATGATATTGAATCTCAGAACACATAAGAAAGTCTAAAAATGAAGATAATAAAATTATAATATATCAAATACATGTTTAATTAGTTATTAATTAAATTATTAATAAATATAATTTCTTTATCCAGGATATTATGTACATGATCTGATCACTTTTTGATAGAATAAAATGGTTTTCTTATCTCACGTTATTTATGTAAAATAATACTTCTTCACCCATATTTTTGTGTGTGTGGTTTATATAAACTAACATTTGATTTATGATATCCCTAATATATTTAACTTTAGGGTATTAAATTTTTAATTTTACTATCATTAATTTTATTGAGCATACGGTTCGACTACTTGCATATTTATAATGGATTCTCCCTCAACATTAATTATTCCTTCAAGTTAAATTTTCTCACGCTTTAAACCAATCTAATTCATATTTATTTTTATGTAATTATATTTATTTCTCTATCTATGTTCCAAAATTATGTATTAAGATAATTTCATCTTTATTTTATGTTTGAATTCATTTTTATAGGGTTACCTTCTTAATTATTTTAGATGAAGAAGCCAAGTTAAAAATAACTTCCTGATTTCTTACCAAATATCATGTACACATTATAATAAATGTTTTTAAACCAATATTTTTATAAAATTACTATTTTTAACAGGAAAATTTATATTAGTTAATTAATTATTTTATTTAAACAACTATGATCTTTTCCATTTTAAAGACCCATTTATGTTTTTCCTTAAACCACACTGAAGTTGTTCATTTTATAAGGTCATTAACCACTAATTTTGCATATTTTCACTTATGATGATAAATTTAATTATGGATATTATTTTAATAGTCCTATAATATAATTTCAACTAATTCTATTTTCTTGTAAGAAAATTATTAAAATCTTATTTTTATGATTAGTGAAAATGATATTAAAAAAGAAGTAATCTTTACAAAGTAAAAAATTTGTTTTCTTATATCACTTTTACATTTATGAGATATATTATTTTTTCACCACTTATTTTTATTGTTTTGTGGGTGTAATCCAATCTTAAATTCTATATAATGAGTTTTCTTACTCCAACGGTATTATAGGTATCATTTAATGTTATTTCTTATCTATAATTTGAATCTAAATTTTTTAATGTTGTAGTTCATACTTTTGAATTATTAAATATTACCTTGTCCTAGAATTTTTAATATTACCATTGTAAATTATATTAATCTATGAAAAAATAATTTTTTGAATCTTTTACATCATTGGGGTTTATATCTTATGAAAACATATAATAAATATTATTAATGGTTTTATAATTAGTTTGACTTTGGATTTTTTCTTAATTTATTATGGTTAAAGTATTATCATTTTATATGCTAGGATTTCATTATGAATCATTAAGTTATGATTCACAATTTTTATATAGGGAATTTATTGGACATATTAGGTGATAGGTGGGGATTTCTATACCCCCATGAAGAATTGGTAGGTCTCATTAGACAATGTAGAGTTGGTTTGTGACGAGGAAATACCCAAAAATCGATAATTCTTGGACGATGCCTTGATGATATTTTTATGATGTCTTGCATTATGTGTTCCATCATTGTTTCTGAATCTTTTTTTGGGGCGTGCATCTATTGATTTTAGAGGATTTTCAACTGTTTCCTCGCATTCATGCATCCCAAATGCTGTTGGCATATGTCTCTTATTCATTGTCTTTTTCTCCTTGATCGAAATTGGATGATGGGATGTCGGTATCTCTTTCTTTGGATTCCTCCTCAGAGCTCATTACCGAGTCTGGGTCTCACTTATAGATTAAGAAGTTGTTTATCAATCTCATTTCTTGTTCCATATCATTGTGGACACTGGTTATTTATGATGCTTTTCTCTAGACATTCCAAAGGATATTTATAGGGCATCAACATTCGGTCAGAGTAGATGGTAACTTCAGGCATGTCGAGGCATCTTTCAGTGCATGAGCATTGAAGAACATGTATTTTTCATCATCAATTGGAATCTTAATGAAAGAGAACCCAATGAATACCACAACGATTAGGGGTGTCTTTTGCTGAAGGCATGTCTTTGAGGTTTTCCGCAGCATCCCATTTTTAGGACGGTGCATGCTTTGAGTTAAACGTCTTATAAAGACAAAATAAAAAAAAATCAGAATGTCCAATGGAAACGGGTAAGATTGGCACATCCCTATGAAGGCGCACCAATAGTTCCATTCAAATGGATGGATCAGAACACCCAATAAAGGCGGATCTAAGGTGGTGTGTCCCATAGAGGGAAGATTTCACACCATGAAGGATGATCTGGACACCATTGAGGGAGGATCAGAAAGCGGGCACCCTAGAACGGGGGATTCTAAGGTTTTTCATGGGATGGTATTGAACCTCAGTGAGGTTTCCTATGTACCCTGTACAGACGATAGATATCAAAACCCACTTACTTCGAAGGGGTGACGAATCAAGATGTACACAAAGGACAAAATCCTGAACACGTGATAGGGATTACACATGGATAGCTGCCCATCCCAATAGGGGAATATCTGATCAGATGGTTATGAATATTGTGTTGATTATGCGTGGTTGGTTTCCCATGTATAGTAAGGAATGACAGTGGGTTGGATGACCTAATATCGCAGTGATGTGGCATCTCGGGTAAGAATCTTGATGTATGGTAGATGGTTGAGTGATGTAGGTAATCAATGTTAGCGTAGTTCATTTGGGGAATTAATTCAGGGTGTGTGCAGAGGACAACAACCCACCGAAATGATGAACGTTACATGTGGTTAGCATCTTGGGAGTTGTTCTGACGCCACTAGGGTGGACAAGGATGTGGGTCCCTACAGAGGAGACTATAATGGATTACCACTATTTGATGATTTCAATGTCTTACCACTGGATGGGGTTGGACCTCATCGAGGCTTTCAACGTACCCTATCAAGGAGACTGGGATTAAAGCATGCATAGTTCAAATGGTATGAGAATGGGGTGTATAATTTAACTTCATGTAGGATGGGGGGAAACCGACATTACATGGTTAGAACAAATGGGTGTTAGGATGGAACCTCTGGGATGATTCCAACGTACCTTGCCTTGATACAAATAAATGTCTATGTAGTTTGTAAAGATTCGAACCGATGTGAAGTGGGTCGTACCAATAGATGATGGTCATGAACTTCTTAGACGCTTCCAACATATATTGCATTAGAAAGGATCAAAGTCCATGTAGTTCTGAATGGGTGCTTAGTGAATTGTCATGATGTGGCCGAGTCCATGTAGGTGTTGGGACTGAACCACAAGGAGGCTTCCTAGGTATAGTTCCTTCGAAATTATCAAAATCTGTGTAGTACAAAAGGGTTTGGTGTACCGACGTGAAGATGGTCGGATCACATAGGTGTTGGACTTAATCCTCCAGGAGGCAGCAAACATACCCTCCCTTGACAAGGATCAAAGACTGCATAGTTCTAAATATGGGAACCGATGTGAAGATGGTCAGCTCATGTAGTTTTTGGGCTTGATCCTTAGGGATTCTTCCTATATACCCTTACATGGTAAGGATCAATGTCTTCATAGTTCAGAATGAGGGAACTGATTTGAAGATGGTCGGATCACCTAGGTGTTGGGTTTGAACCACAAGGAGGCTTCCTACATACCATACCTTGGAAAAGATCAAATTCCACATATTTCTGTTTGGTGTGAATCAACATGATGGTGGTAAGATCAATTAGGTGCTGTGATTTAACAATAGGGGGTCTTCCTATGTACTTTTCTTCATGAATGATCAACGTATTCATAGTTCAGTGGGTGTTTAGGTCTTACATGCTATAGAGGACTAGTGGTGATGCCATGGTCATTGCATACTCTTAGCTCATAGGAGTATTTCTCGGTGTGATAATCAAGAGGAAACAACAGACCTGATGAACATGGTGCAAAGGTGCATCAATTAATGTAGTTTAATGGGGCTTTCGCATGTAAGTTTCCCAAGTGCTGCTGAGCAGCGACAACGGTGGATGGTGAATACACATAGAATGGCCTAGTTTCATCTAAGGAGCATCAATGGTAGATGGTTCATATATATGGAAGCTTCCCAGGTTCCACTAAGGAGAGGAAATTGTGGATAGTGATTATCCAAGGAATATCCTCAGGGGCCACTTAGGAGCTGCACTGGTGGATGCGGTTTACACAAAGACGTTTCTCAGGTGCCGCTAAAGAGCGAAAATTGTGAATGGGGATTATGTAAGAAAGCTACCGAGGTTCCTATAAGGAGATACAACGGTTGATCGGGATTAAGGATGGATTCTTCTTGGGTTCCACTAATTAGATACAATGTTTAATGGGTATTACACAAGGAAGCTACCCGGGTGCTACTAGGGAACATAAACGATGGATAGGGCGTACACAGGGAATCTTTCTGGGTGTCGCTAAGGAGTAAAAATATTAAATGGGTATTATGCAGGGATTCATAGAGTAATTTATTCCTTTTTTACATCCAATAGGTTATCCTAACTCACTGGTGGGATTAGGAATAAAATTAAGGCCCACACCTATGCACTAGTGAACACATGGGATAATTCTAAGGGAGTTGGTATCAATCTATTCAAAAGGAGATGCAAATATTGAAGCTCATGACCAAAATTCAGAATGTTTTGAGGGTTTCATGAAGATGGTGGTTAACTGTTGGTCGTGTTCGAAAAAAAATCGATATCATTTTAGCCTGAAATGGGGACAAAAAAATAGTGGTCGACTATTGACTATGTTCAGAACAGAGGACCATACTCGAAGTGTATGCCAATGTCAGCCAGGGCTTTGGCCTAGAATGGTAGGTGAGCTGAGACAACATAATAAAAGGAGGTTATGAGGTCCCTTTATATATGAATGAGGATGAATATCTGAATGAAGGACACAAAAAACATGAGGCCCAGTGATGGAATGCTCGAATGGTTTCCAACGCTCTGGAAATTACCCCATTATAATCATTGCATGTGGCATCTTATTCTTGTCACGTAAGAAATATCTTATTTTGAATAATAGGCATCCTATTGTTAAATGATAGGGAATAATGTATTTTACAGACTTGTAGAGAGGACTGTTTTCATCTTATGCTTGGAACATAAGGCATCTCCGACTCAGAGAAAGTGGCATCCTTTGTTTGTCACATAGGATGCATTAAAGTTTACAATCATATAGAGAGGACTATTATAATCATATTCTTGGTGAATAAGGTAACTATACTTTTGAGAAAGAGGCATCCTATGTTTGGAACATAGGTTGTGTTATCTTTATAGACTTGTTTAGAGGACTATTTGCATCGTATGCATGGCACACATGGAATCACTTGTTTGGAGAAAGAGGCATCCTAAATTTTGAATATAGGGAGTAGTACAATTTATTGTAATGTATAGAGGGCTATTAGAATCATATTATTGGAATAGAAGGTATCTATTTTTTAGAGAAAGATTCATCCTATATTTGGAACATATGGTGCACTGCAGTTTATATTCAAATAGATATGACTATTGGTATCTAATGTTTGGGGTATAAGGCATATCTGTTTTAATGTAAGAGGAATCCTATGTTTGGAACATTGTGTGTACTATAGTTTATTGTAATGTAGAGATGTCTGATTTCATCTTATGTTTGGGGGATAAGAAATCTCTTGTTTGTAGTAAGAGGCATCCTATGTTTGGCGCATAGTGTGTACTATAGTTTAAAGTCATGTAGATAGGACAATTTTCATTATATTTTTGAGGCATTAGGAATATCATTTTTGTAGTAAGAGGCATCCTATGCTTGGAACATTTAGTGTACTATAGTTTAAATTCATATTGATAAGAGTATTTGGCATAAGGAACCTAGAAATGGCTGGAGTTGGGACATAAAAAAGAGAATTCCTTCCTAGTTCAAACTGGAAATGAAGTCAAGTGATCGGGTTGGGAGGAGTTACTTGAGGAATGGTTAGACTCTAGGTACTCATAGAATTGAGATGAGAATCAAAAAACACATCATGGGAAATGAACCAAGAGGAATATGCCAACATAAGTAATTTAATGGTGTTTGGAGGTGTATCTCAAATCATGGTATTCCATTAGTGGAATGTGGGTGTACATAATCATGCAATGGAAAATGCTGATGTATTGTATCGAAATTCTTGTGATGTGACTCTCCATTATTCATGGGGGTAGTGACATTAGTTAAGAGACTGACATGGATGGCCATAACAGAAGCGTGATAGTGATCCCGAGAGATGGTGAGGGGGTGCAGACCATGTGGTATGGAATGGTGGACACGAAGGAAGGAGATTCACATAGTATAGGTCTTCAAAAAGTTGTTTTTTTGGAGGAATGGTTCTCATAGATCATGGGGTATCATGATGAATAAGTT
Source organism: Viscum album (assembly GCA_963277665.1). NCBI lineage: Eukaryota > Viridiplantae > Streptophyta > Magnoliopsida > Santalales > Viscaceae > Viscum > Viscum album. The sequence goes on from OY728166.1 coordinate 1,142,449,789, forward strand.
CTCACCGAGTATGGCCTAATGAAGAATATGGTCACACTAAGAAAAAAGGACCAAGGGGAAAAGTGGCTCACGGAACAAAGGGGCTCATGGAGCAAAGAGACTCGTAGAAAAAAAGGTATTGTGGAGAAAAGGGTCTCACAGAGAAAAGGGTATCATGGAGCCTTGAGCAACCCAAAGAAATTCCCTCTTTCACGGGGATATGGAGCTCCGTGAAATGGGAGATTGGCCACCAAATGGGTGGCCTGACCATCCTTATGAAGGGGGTGAGCAGGTAATTTATAGGTGATTTTGGTCAACTGAGCTCTCCAAAAAGCACAAAATCACATTGCGAAGAGAAATGGTGTCGCATAGGAAATCACGCTCTCCAACTAGAGGTAGTTCCCTCATGTTTCTTCTAACTATGGAGTTAACCTTCATCGACCTCCATAGCTCTTGAGGAGGCTCTAGTCAAGTTCCCTCAAGTTCATTGTAACCTTAGAATCGGCCATCCTCGACCTTCGTAGTTCCCACGGAGGCTTCAGCCATGTGCCTTTTCTCTACAATCACAAAGGGAGCTTCGTGAATGTGCTCCGTGAACCATTTTTCCATCCCAAATTCAAAATTCCATAACTCTTAAACCATAAATTTTATCGAGCTCTAAGACCAATCAAATCGATGATTTTGAAATAGGATACAGTCATCGATCATTTATGGAATCATTTCGATATTTTTGGGCACACATTTTCCAATGTCAACAAATTCCCCCACACTAAGAATGGGTCCAACAAGGATGATGAGGGTGAGGTGGACCGCATTCTGAGGAATCCACTAAGGAAAAAACCTACCTGGGGGTCCATTGAATCTCGATCACATTGATAAACCATCACAATAAATACATATGCATGCATGAGACATTCTTGGTGTTTGGAAACTATGGATAATATAAGTTCATTAACTTATATCAGAGTTCTAAACCAAAGAATATGTGGTTGAACCGGAATAAGACATCAATCACCCTTGGATTGTCCTGAATGATAGGGATTCCATCTGGAGAGACAATACTCTAAAAACATATAATCATGATTTATTAGAATATATTGGGAGGTCTGACTATAGAATTAGTCTCTCATTAAAATTTGTATCAAAATTTTCCCAGTGTGCCCTTGTGCACAAGCGGGGTAAGGCCAGGGGCATCGTAATTGATCCAAACTGAGGGGAATGGAAAGAGTGAATCACGATACCAAAAACTTGAAAAAAAGTAGGGAAGGCATAACAATGAAGGAAAATAGTTGACTATGTTTTAAACATATTGTCCTTATTTTGTTATCTTGACATATGGAGAGAAATTGAGGCATGACCTCTGACCATGATCGAAACTCATGGCCCAATTCTAAATTTTATACTTAGTATCTCGGAATGATGGCCCGAGACATTAGGTAAGCCATAGGCCATGAATCCATACATCTAGGGGGTTCCTTGAGACATGTAAGTGGATGAGGTTATTAATAAAGGGAACTCAATGTGTGAAGTATTGAGTGATGGTTTGGTATAATGGACTCCAAGACTCCTGAAATTACACAACTATGGTGAAGTCACATCAGGTGCTTACATCGGTCCGATCAGGGATCAAACTTAATTCTGATTATGTCCTCTCTGGTTAGGATTGAGGGTTCCTAATGGTTTTATTCCAGGTCAAGGAGAATGATAGAAATGTAGTTTAAAGTCTTACAATGAGGAAATTGCACATATTTTTAAGGTCATACTTTATGGACCGTGATCAGGGCCAAGGGGCTAGATGGGTTAATAAAACTCGGGCTGGGCCCAAGGAAAAATGACAGGGTGTATCTATGTTTATATTAATAATGAAAATCATGCCATACATAGTTCATAAACACAATGTGGTTAGATACCAACACTGGTAGGGAGAATATTATTGGCAAGGAAGCAGAAACATCCCATACGTAGCACGAGGCATCATGAACATGTTCATGGTAGGATCGCAGTTTAAAGACATGCATTGAGGAAATCGTTACCCAGAAAAGAAATGTGTGGTATGATACATATCCCGATGTCAATGAGGACTATAAGATACCACAGTGCACCACATAACCCTAGGGAGACCTTAAGTTGAGATACTGGAGGGGAAGACTGGACGGGGCCCGAGGCAATGATTTTGGGAATTCATACATATCCCATGAGGATGGGAATCAAGACATAAGTAGTTCATGAAATGCTTTCAGTTTAGTGTCTTGCTACATGTACAACTAGATCTTAGTTTAATGTTCATAGTACTCTGACCTTAAATAAAATGATGTGAGGGAGACCAATGGTATGGAAATTGAAAAACCTGATTTGAATGGCGACAGTAGGGGTCCATATCAAATTTTCTACTCCATGGGGAGATTTTAGGTCGAGGGACCAAAAGTGAAAGTGGGACTGGGATTGAGGCTATGTCTATGGGTGTTCTTATAGACACAATCATGATGGATACCAAGCTTCACATAGTTCTATAATTATCATTTAACTTCATGTTGGATGATAGAACTATGGGGTTCAACTGCACTAGTAAACACCCCACAAAACTACTATGCCCACATAAGTCATGCTTGATTTGGGAGGCAAGGTGTACAATGAAGATTTCCCTAGTACAGGTACACATTAGGTGAAATGGACCACTAGTTGAGCGACGTAACCCAACTTCTGACATGCGTTCATAATGCACTTAGATGCACAGTGGTGTAATATCTAGTTTATTGGACTTATAATTATTTATAAGGAAGTGGAAAATTCGGATCGTGATGATAAATATCTGGATCAAAATTTTAGTTGCTTAAATATAGAGGATATATTCTGACCATGTTTGAAACACTGTATCCATTTTTTGTTAGCCTTGAATTGGGATAGAAAAATGAGGGTCGACCACTGACCATGTTCAAAACCCGGGGCCTGTCACAAATTTTATCTGAGGGCATTAGGGGAGATGGTCAAAGATGGAAGGTGGGTCAATGTGGTGCGAGACCTCATGGTAAATAGGAACCCATTGGACATGGTAGAGGATGTTTATCCAAATAAAGGGCTCAGGACACCTATACATGAAATGACAGAGTGTTTATTTAGGAATTCTATGCCTTGGACTCTTTTTTACGCCACATTTGAGTACTCTTATATAAGTGTTAGATAGAGGAATTTGAATCCATTTTCAAAGACAAGGATCATGGGGTCGCATACTCCTTGATTTAGATCATAGAGTTGACTATTAAGGGTGGTGTGTTATTTTATTAAGTTCTCGTTGGGTAGAAATGTAGTAAAAAACGATGTGTAGTTCCCTTATGAAGATCCTAGTTTAGGGTCATCGAACTCAGACTGGGATGGGATACATATTGTGGTTGTTTGATAACCTGATGCAAATGGGGAATCCAAGAGGTACTCACAACATCAAATACTTCCCATGAAACCACGAGACAACAGGATGAGAATGGGGAAGGATTTAAGATCCCTATGTCTGGACCAATTGACAGATTTTCTAGGCATTCCTTCCTATCCCTTAAGGGTGGTAATGACGCCATACGTATTTCTGCATGTGCAATTTACTGTCGTGCTGGACAAAAGGCAGAAGACACTAGCTCTTATGTGGATGATGGGAGTACGTGGTTCGGCTATTGAGAAACCAACATGAATGAGGACATAACACCACACATTCCACAACACACAAAACCCTATGAGTCAGTGGCCAAAAGGCCGGACCAACGAGGTAGTCAGAAGAACCTGAGTTGGACACAAATACGAGAATCTCTAGCATTCATATGTGTCCCATAAAGATGCGAATCTTGTTTTATGTAGTTATCAAGGTTCCATGAATTTGAACATCGCATGGTATGGACATGGGGACATCATAGTTTATTTTCGTTGATTTGGGAACATAAGAAGTGAGACCTTTCTATACAGGTATAAACCTTGACCAAATCCCTGAGACCATTTTATCCCCACTCAATGTGGAAATCAAGGGCAGAGAAGGTATTCACAACACATAGAATATAGGGAATAGAGGAATCAATGAGGAGACCTTAATAATGCATCATTGTGGATTTTCCATAATAAGGTAAAATGCGCCCTGAGGGATAACACCAAGTGTGTAGGAATTCTACTTGAACATGGTGGAGTGGAAGAGAATGTGAATCATTCAACCAATATTTATGGCTTGATGGGGGTTGTGTGAAGATGGAGGATAGCTATTTACCATGTTAAAACCACAACATCCATACTGTTTTACCATAAATGGGGAAAAATGTGTGTCGACCGCTGACCATATTCACAATGTGGGACTTGTAACAATTTTTCAATCAATGTCATCGAGGACATTGGCCCAAAATGATAGAATAGATCATAGGCTGAGTATCAATACCATTAGTGTAACACCCCAGGTAAATAAAGAATATGACATTTTCATATTTATCCATATTTGTGAATAAAATATTTATATGACTTTAAGGGGGACGCTATGCTCGATGGCGTACCCAACACGCAACAACGAGTTTCTTGGAAATCTTACGTTGCACTCTAATAATAAAATAATATTATTTTAAATGGTAGTTAACATGTAGCCGTTGTTTTGGCAGGAATGGATAGAAATAACTAAAATATTATTATATATGTTTTTAAATGTTTTTACATTTATCCAATAAAGGATAGAGGCTTAAATTACGGAAAGAATTCAATTTTAGGCATATATGCCCTAGTTTTCACTAATGGTTCACTTATCGCCTTTTGATGGCGAACCATCATTAAATATAGTTTCTTTCACTCTTATAAATTCTATTGGACCAAATAAAACTCTTCTTAAGAATCGGGACATCAAAATTTACTTTGTGTAAATATTTGGTATCTTTCCGATAATGTTCATTTTTTAATGAAAAGTGTAAAATGTTGTATTTTAATTCAAAACCTCTTTTTAATATAATTTATTTATATGATTAGATTATATTTTTAATTGGTTTTAAAGTGAAATTAGAAAATATTTTTACCATTAATTCCAATAGTGGTCGTTGGAATTAATTTCACTTTTAAAACAGACTTAAACTAGTGTCAATCTTTTGATACTTATTGTTTTATAAAAACACGCAATTTGCTCTGACAGTGGGAATTAATTATTAAATTAATTAATGTGACTAATATGTTTTGAATTTTGTAAAATGAAATTCATTTTTGAATTCGGAATATCAAATATTTCTTAGGGTGAAGTTTTGGTAATTTTCTGAAAAACTTCAATTTTTGATGAATAGTGAAACCACTAAGTGGTACTTATAAAGACTGCTTTTCCGTTTAAATGAAATTTTTCCATAATTGTATTTTTAATTTAAAAAATCCGACATACATGGTTGTAATTAAGAATTAAAATGTGGTTCAATGAGATTATAATAATTTTTTGTTGAATAGTAACTTATTAAGTTCTTAATCGCGATTAGTGGTAATTAGTGTAGTTTATGGTAAAAATAATGCTTTAATAATATTAAATGACCTAGACACATGTCCCAACCTTATTGGTTGTATCATGGCCGACCAAGAAAATCCATGGGTAAACTTGGGGACCCCATGGAGACACTTTGGTTGGGAAATGACATAAATAACTTTTTATTTAATGTAAAAGTAAAAATGACACAAACATAATATGTTTTACGAAAAAACTTTTTACATGGGGCTTTAATGATCCGATTTTTGATTATAAATAGTCATTGGAAAGATAAAACGATTTCATACATCATAGTAATTTTTTTTATAATTTTTAGACATTAAATAAAATAAATTATTTATGACATAATAATGATGCACCGATGACATCATTATTTGACGATTTAAATAAAATGGAAAGATAATGTAAAATATATGAACTACACATGTCCAAAACATATTGGATGGGTGTATTTCGAACCCTTATCACCTTATACACGAATTATATCTATGTGGGACCTTTTAAAACCGAAACAAATTTTCAAATAATGTAATATTTCTTTACTTTCCAAAAGTGCCCCTCCTCTCCTCTTATAAAAGGCCCCCACCTCTACCTCATTTCACACACTCCTCAAGCCTTTTTCTCGGCCAACCCCTGCCCAATTACTCTCTCCACATCACTCTACTCATCCTAGAGGATTCCCTTTGGGTAGAATCCTTTCAAAGGAAGCTTTTAGGCTCAAATAAAAAGGAGTTACACTTTTAAAGGTAATTCATTCTCTCATGATCGTTTGTTTTATTTTGCTTCTCCAACCCCCTAAACTCTTTTTATTTACTTATTTTGTAACAACACCAGTATCTTCAATATACTAGTATGTTTTTATAATATTTATTTGAGCTAAACTCTCACACAACTACATCAAATGGTTAAAGAACATACGGTGTCCGTGGATGACGAAATTCTACCTCCCGAAACGATGATTGTTCAATACTCATTTAACACCTTCAAAGGTGGCCATTAGGATGTCAATATTTTTATATATGACATATAATATGTTTATTGTTTTCTTTAAGCTTCTGTATTTTTCATTTTGGGCATACCTCCATGGTTTCCATTATGGGTAAACACGATATCTTCATTTAAGGAAGTGCGGACTACTGCCCCCTCAAAGTGATGTGATTCGTTAATGCCATATGTGGGACGTGTAAAGGATGGATTTAAAGTTATTATATATGATGTTATACTGGAATTATAAAATACCTATATATCATTATTATTTATTTCCATTAATGTATGAGATAGAAATGAAAGTAGCGTTCATGCGTACGTACGGCTTACCGTCTCCATGAACAGTGCATTTCATTTCTTATCCCCAAATGTAATGTACTATTAAAAGTACATGTATATAATGTATATATATAATTAATGATATATCTAAATGATGAATATAATTATGGAATTAAAATATTCATACCTCTCATTTAGTTTTAATTCCATTAATATGACAAAGAAATGAAAGTAGCGATCCTGCGTACGTACGGCTTACCGTCTCCATGAACGGTGCATTTCATTTCTTACCTCTAAATGATTATGTAATATTATAAATACATTCATATGCTGGATATATATAATATATATGATATCCAAATCAGGAATGTCATTTTTGGATTTGAAAAACCTTTTACCACACGAACAACATGTAATTGTAAGAAGTCCACTTTCGACTTAAGAACCAAATATCGACAAAACAAACATGATTAACTTATATGATTAAATAATGTTTATAACATGGTAATAAGTGATATAAAAGGAATAATGAACTTTAAAAAGGTTCTTATGTAAGTATAAATTAACTCAAGTTTATTATTCAGGAGATTAAAGAACGATCGAGTCAAGTCAGACCCGAGGTAAGGGATCCTACTCCTCTCTTTCTTTTTAAGTACACACTTTTATGTAATTCCTTTTAAAGCTCATATTTCTTGTTATTGGGATGATATTTTATATTAAAATTACTGTAATTTTTATTTTCATGTGATGAAAGACCCTATTCTCTCTCATCAATCCATTTTGGAAGTTTTGAGTGGCGCCGTTAGGCTGCCGAACTTTCGTAAGAGATCTAACCTCTCTCTTTCGTTTTAAGTACTCTCCTTTATGTCACTTCTTTTAAACTCATCCTTGTAATGTTGGGGGATGTTATTTTATATTCCTCTTTCTGTAAATTTTAATTTAATGTGATGAGATCCCCTATTTTATCTCATCAATCCATATTCAAAAGTTTTATGTGGCGCCGTTAGGCTGCCGAGTTTTCGTAAGGGATTTTTCATCTCACTTTTTTTCCTATGAGATTTATGCTACATTTTCCACAAATTCCATTGAGTGGTGTATGTACTGCCCATTATTCTACTCTTTGTGTAATATAATTTCGATTATGAGTATTTACATCAATGATCTATTGTCTTTCTTTCATGGGGTGTATGTTTTGAAAGATACCCAAGTCGGTAAGGGAACCTTTCACCCTCCTCTTTTTTAAAAGACTTATTTTATTGGGTCTTTTAATTTACATATTTTTATGTTGGGATATGTTATCATATATCCTTATTGATGTAAATTTTATGTCCAAGTGATGAGATACACTTTTTATCTCTCGTCAACTCATTTTGATGTGATGCCGTTAGGCTTTCAAGGGATCTTTTTAACCCAATTACGATTTCATTGGGTTCAACTTGTAGTCATTGAATATGTCATCCATTGAATATGTGTGAATGACCTTTTATTGTTTTACACTTAATATCCACTTATATTGGGTGTATTTATATTTTTCACACATATTTTTGAGATTGATTTGTCCTTAATTTAAGGATACCTTCTTTATAAGGGATTTCATCACATTTGACATTTCTATTGAGGGTTCATTGTTGTTATGCACCAATTCACTCTTATATGGTGTATATACTGTTCTTTGGAATATTATATCATGAATCCATTTATTCTCATGATATTATAAAGTTCTGACTAAATGTTATTCCTCAATTATTGTATTCAAGTGTCTCTAAATTTGGTAAAAACCCTTTAACCAAAATGTCATTTTAAATGTTTTAATTATTTGTTCTTATTAATATCCATGTTTTGAAAATGGTTTTAAGGATTTATTTATATGGATATTAATGGTTTAAAATTTTAAGCTTCAAGGTGGTATGGGACACTTTGATTCAAAAATCTCTTTATTAAATGTATTAAATGGTTTTGAAAATGGTTTTGAAAAAGGAATCTATTATGATATATTGTGATGTGGAAATGTTATCATTCCTTTATATTGGTTTTATGTTTTATGATTTTATATTGGTACTTGGACATTTTAACATGTGGTTACGTTATAAACCATATGACGGGTGGTGCCATGGATACCAGGACGGGTGGTTACGTTATAACCTCCAATGCATTGGGTATGGAAGTCGGCCGTATGGCTATTCCATTAAGTATGTATGTAAATTGGCCGTATGGCTATTCCATTATGTGATATGTGTGGGAGTCGACCGTATGGTTATTCCACTTAAGTATGTTTATGTCCCAAGTTACCTTTATATATGTTATGTGTTCTTTATATGGGTTTTATGGTAATACTTTGGTTACAAAAAGGTAATTAATGATATATATTTCATGAATAGTTTTTACTACTTCATAAATGTGAAAATTATTACCTTGATAAAGTATATATGGTTTACTTTTTGTTTTGATAAACTGACAGTTTTTATTCTTTGTGTATCCCTTACTGAGTTTTTATGCTCATCCCATGTTTTTGAAATGTTTTTCACAGGACTTAGCGTGGAATAGGGTCAAGGATGGGATCAAGTGAAATACATGCTACCTAAAACATGGAACTAGACATGTTTCTTCTTAAGAGTTTTTATTTTCTGGAAATTTAGTATAAGTGACTACTTTGTAATATTTTGAGATGTAATAGTTATGTCCTAATTATCTAAAACTCTAAACCTGAAAAGATCCTCAATGTGAATTATTCATTTAATTCAATTCTATGTAAGGTTTAAGGCTGGGGACTTATAGTTGGTATCAAAGGGAGGTTTAGATAACTTTAGAGGTTAGGGTATTCTTTAAGCATAAGTGACAATACCATAATGGTTAGGATTTCAGACAGAGTCCTAGTTTTAGATAAAGTGAATGAGTAACAATATCTTAGTGTTTATCTTCCTCATTAGTACATGATGGTTATGTTGATATACTCACACTGACCTTTTTGGTTTTAGTAAATGGCTGGATCTAGCAGGCACCAAAGTGACAATGGGTTTGAAGGAAACTATTGTGGTTCTCTGATTAAGAGACTGGATGAGATGTGGGATTCAATGAGGAATCTCATGGTTGTTCTAAACCAACTATCAAGGATTCATGATCAACCACTTCAACCTTGGTGAGTTCTCTAATGCATCATGTACGAGATGGCCAACTCGATGTGGAAATTCGGGTAATAATTATTAAGGTATCCATTAGGGTTTATATGATCCTTACTTTTTAGGTAATTATGGGTTACTCTATGATATGATGGAAAATGAAAGGAATGAGATAAACATGAGGTTAAAATATGTTATGATTATTCTTGAATATTTTATCTCATTTTGGGGAATGTTTTAATAATTATATAGTTTTGGAAAAAGGACAACACGCAGACCGTGTGACAACCCGTCGCGTCGGACAAAGTTGCGGGAATCGAACCCACAACCAAAGTGCGACTGGCATTTATCGCCTACCACTGGACTACGTGAAGTCCCTGGTTAGTTTGACTGAATCTTTCTAGTTATATGATTTTATGAATTAAGAGTAAGTTGATTTTGGTTTATTTATGAAAATGATAATCCTATCATGGAGGATATGTGATTAGGTTAATTACATTTCAATACGAGACTTTAGGAGCAACTGATGTTATTTGGAGATAATTGTTACGATTTAACTTGGAAGACTATGTGACTAAATCCTTCAAATATTTGGGTTTCAATCTTATATTGGTTTACATTGAAGAATTTTATGGAAAAATTGTTTATCTAATGGTCTTTGTTGACCTTTGGGTTTTGTTGGACAAATTTTGGATATTAAGCATAGATTTACTTTTTAAAGGGTTATCCTTTTCTGGATTATCTGACCTCGTACTAACCTTTTTGGTTTTGGTTTTGGTTAAGGTCTAAAGATATGGGAAGTATATAGTTCTCTTTTGTGGATTAGGTCATTCTCTAGAAGTTCATTATAGTAATCTTAATTTGAACAAGTCTTCCTAAATACTCGCCTTTTGGAGAAAATATGAGTTTGTGTAAGGAATCTAATAAAAGTTGAGAGTCAACATGATAAGTGATTATGTTTCCTTATGAATAAATTCCTCAATAAAAAGTAACTTAAATCAAAAATTTTGTCTATTAACTTTTCCTAATGGGGAATCAAATACCGTTTAACCCATCACAAGTTTGTGATTTTCTTATTGTTAACTTTCTCCTAAACATGTTTTCTATCACTCTCCATCATAACATGACCCTATGTTTTCTCCTCCATGTCCATGTTTTCTTACATGGAATCCTAGTATGGGTTAACTCGGGTGACCTCTTTAGTTATCTTCCTTTATTTTAAAGTGATTGTTTTACCGACTCTGGTTCCGATGTGGGACGTTCAAGGATGTTTCCAAGCTCAATTTTAAAAATTGCAGGGATGCAATTCCCAAAAGGTGGGAAGGATGTAACACCCCAGGTAAATAAAGAATATGAAATTTTCATATTTATCCATATTTGTGAATAAAATATTTATATGACTTTAAAGGGGACGCTATGCTCGATGGCGTACCCAACACGCAACAACGAGTTTCTTGGAAATCTGACGTTGCACTCTAATAATAAAATAATATTATTTTAAATGGTAGTTAAAATGTAGCCGTTGTATTGGCGGGAATGGATAGAAATAACTAAAATATGATTATATATGTTTTTAAATGTTTTTACATTTATCCAATAAAGGATAGAGGCTTAAAATACGGAAAGAATTCAATTTTAGGCATATATGCCCTAGTTTTCACTAAAGGTTCACTTATCGCCTTTTGATGGCAAAACTTCTTTAAATATAGTTTTGTTCACTCTTATACATTCTATTGGACCAAATAAAACTCTTCTTAAGAATCGGGACATCAAAATTTACTTTGTGTAAATTTTTGGTATCTTTCCGATAATGTTCATTTTTTTAATAAATAGTGTAAAATGTTGTATTTTAATTCAAAACTGCTTTTTAATCTAATTTATTTATATGATTAGATTATATTTTGAATTGGTTTTAAAGTGAAATTATAAAATATTTTTACCATTAAATCCAATAGTTGTCATTGGAATTAATTTCACTTTGAAATTAGACTTAAACTAGTGTCAATCTTTTGGTACTTATTGTTTTATAAAAACACGCTATTTGCTCTGACATCGGGAATTAATTATTAAATTAATTAATGTGACTAATATGTTTTGAATTTTTTAAAATTAACATCATTTTTGAATTCGGAATATCAAATATAGCTTAGGGTGATGTTTTGGTAATTTTCTGAAAAACTTCAATTTTTGATGATTACTGAAACCACTAAGTGGTACTTATAAAGACTGCTTTTCCGTTTAAATGAAATTTTTCCATCATTGTATTTTGAATTTCAAAAATCCGACATACATGGTTGTAATTAAGAAGTAAAATGTGGTTCAATGAGATTATAATAATTTTTTGGTGAATAGTAACTTATTAAGTTCTTAATCGTGATTAGTGGTAATTAGTGTAGTTTATGGTAAAAATAATGCTTTAATAATATGAAATGACCTAGACACATGTCCCAACCTTATTGGTTGTATCATGGCCGACCATGTCAATCCATGGGTGAACTTGGGGACCCCATGGAGACACATTGGTTGGGAAATGACATAAATAACCTTTTTTTTAATGTAAAAGTAAAAATGACACAAACATAATATGTTTTACGAAAACAATTTTTACATGGGGATATAACGATCATATTTTTGATTATAAATAGTAATTTGAAAGATAAAAAGATTTCCTACATCATAGTAATTTTGTTTATAATTTTTAGACATTAAATAAAATAAATTATTTATGACATAATAATGATGCAGCGATGACATCATTATTTGACGATTTAAATAAAATGGAATGATAATGTAAAATATATGAACTACACATGTCCAAAACTTATTGGATGGGTGTATTTAGAACCCTTATCACCTTATACACGAATTATATCTATGTGGGACCTTTTAAAACCGAAACAAATTTTCAAAAAAAGTAATATTTCTTTACATTCCAAAAGTGCCCCTCCTCTCCTCTTATAAAAGGCCCCCACCTCTATCTCATTTCACACACTCCTCAAGCCTTTGGCTTGGCCAAACCCTGCCCAATTACTCTCTCAACATCACTCTCCTCATCCTAGAGGATTCCCTTTGGGAATAATCCTTTCAAATGATGCTTTTAGGCTCAAATAAAAAGGAGTTACACTTTTAAAGGTAATTCATTCTCTCATGATCATTTGTTTTATTTTGCTTCTCCAACCCCCTAAACTCTTTTTATTTACTTCTTTTGTAACAAAACCAGTATATTCAATATACTAGGAAGTTGTTATAAGATTTATTTGAGCTACACTCTCATACAACTACATCAAATGGTTAAAGAACATACGGTTTCCGTGGATGGCGAAATTCTACCTCCCGAAACGATGATTGTTCAATACTCATTTAACACCTTCAAAGGTGGCCATTATGATGTCAATATTTTTATATATGATATATAATATGTTTATTTTTTTCTTTAAGCTTCTGTATTTTTCATTTTGGGCATACCTTTATGGTTTCCATTATGGGTAAACACGATATCTTCATTTAAGGAAGTGCGGACTATCGCCCCCTCAAAGTGATGTGATTCGTTAATGCCATATGTGGGACGTGTAAAGGATGGATTTAAAGTTATTATATATGATGTTATACTGGAATTATAATATACCTCTATATCATTATTATCTCTTTCCATTAAAGTATGAGATAGAAATGAAATTAGCGTTCATGCGTACGTACGACTTACCGTCTCCATGAACGATGCATTTCATTTCTTATCCCCAAATGTAATGTACTATTAAATGTACATGTATATAATGGATATATATAATTAATGATATATCTAAATGATGAATATAATTCTGGAATTAAAATATACATACCACTCATTTAGTTTTAATTCCATTAATATGACAAAGAAATGAAAGTAGCGTTAATGCGTACGTACGGCTTATCGTCTCCATGAACGGTGCATTTCATTTCTTACCTCTAAATGATTATGTAATATTATAAATACATGTATATGCTGGATATATATAATATATATGATATCCAAATCAGGAATGTCATTTTTGGATATGAAGAACCTTTTACCACACGAACAACATGTAATTGTAAGAAGTCCACTTTCGACTTAAGAACCAAATATCGACAAAACAAACATGATTAACTTAAATGATTAAATAATGTTTATAACATGGTAATAAGTGATATAAAAGGAATAATGAACTTTAAAAAGGTTCTTAAGTAAGTATAAATTAACTCAAGTTTATTATTCAGGAGATTAAAGAACGATCGAGTCAAGTCAGACACGAGGTAAGGGATCCTACTCCTCTCTTTCTTTTTAAGTACACACTTTTATGTCATTCCTTTTAAAGCTCATATTTCCTGTTATTTGGATGATCTTTTATATTAAAATTACTGTAATTTTTATGTTCATGTGATGAGAGACCCTATTCTCTCTCATCAATCCATTTTGGAAGTTTTTGAGTGGCGCCGTTAGGCTGCCGAACTTTCGTAAGAGATCTAACCTCTCTCTTTCATTTTGAGTACTCTCCTTTATGTCACTTCTTTTAAACTCATCCTTGTAATGTTGGGGGATGTTATTTTATATTCCTCTTTCTGTATATTTTATTGTAATGTGATGAGATACCCTATTTTATCTCATCAATCCATATTCAGAAGTTTTATGTGGCGCCGTTAGGCTGCCGAGTTTTCTTAATGGATTTTTCATCTCACTTTTATTCCTGTGAGATTTATGCTACATTTTCCACAAATTCCATTGAGTGGTGTATGTACTGACCATTATTCTACTCTTTGTGTAATATAATTTCGTTTATGATTATTTACATCAATGGTCTATTGTCTTTCTTTCATGGGGTGTATGTTTTGAAAGATACCCAAGTCGGTAAGGGAACCTTTCACCCTCCTCTTTTTTAAAAGACTTATTTTATTGGGTCTTTTAATTTACATATTGTTATGTTGGGATATGTTCTCATATATCCTTATTGATGTAAATTTTATGTCCAAGTGATGAGATACACTTTTTATCTCTCATCAACTCATTTTGATGTGATGCAGTTAGGCTGTCAAGGGAACTTTTTAACCCAAATAAAATTTCTTTGGGTTCAACTTGTAGTCATTAAATATGTCATCCATTGAATATGTGTGAATGAATTTTATTGTTTTACACTTAATATCCACTTATATTGGGTGTATTTAAACTTTTCACATATATTTTTGAGATTGATTTGTCCTTAATTTAAGGATACCTTCTTTATAAGGGATTTCATCACATTTGACATTTCTATTGAGGGTTCATTGTTGTTATACACCAATTCACTCTTATATGGTGTATATACTATCCTTTGGAATATTATATCATGAATCCATTTATTCTCATGATATTATAAAGTTCTGACTAAATGTTATTCCTCAATTATTGTATTCAAGTGTCTCTAATTTTGGTAAAACCCCTTTAACCAAAATGTCATTTTAAATGTTTTAATTATTTGTTCTTATTAATATCCATGTTTTGAAAATGGTTTTAAGGATTTATTTATATGGATATTAATGGTTTAAAATTTTAAGCTTCAAGGTGGTATGGGACACTTTGATTCAAAAATATCTTTATTAAATGTTTTAAATGGTTTTGAAAAAAGGATTCTATTATGATATATTGTGATGTGGAAATGTTATCATTCCTTTATATTGGTTTTATGTTTTATGATTTTATATTGGTACTTGGACATTTTAACAGGTGGTTACGTTATAAACCATATGACAGGTGGTGTCGTGAGTACCAGGACGGGTGGTTACGTTATAACCTCCAATGCATTGGGTATGGAAGTCGGCCATATGGCTATTCCATTAAGTATGTATGGAAATTGGCCGTATGGCTATTCCATTAAGTGATATGTGTGGGAGTCGACCGTATAGTTATTCCACTTAAGTATGTTTATGTCTCAAGTTACCTTTATATATGTTATGTGTTCTTTATATGGGTTTTATGGTAATACTTTGGTTACAAAAAGGTATTTAATGATATATAATTCATGAATAGTTTTTACTACTTCATAAAGGTGAAAATTATTACCTTGATAAAGTATACATGGTTTACTTTTTGTTTTGATAAACTAACAGTTTTTATTCTTTGTGTATCCCTTACTGAGTTTTTATGCTTATCCCATGTTTTTGAAATGTTTTTCACAGGACTTAGCGTGGAATAGGGTCAAGGATGGGATCAAGGGAAATACATGCTACCTAAAACATGGAACTAGACATGTTTCTTCTTAAGAGTTTTTATTTTATGGAAATTTAGTAGAAGTGACTACTTTGTAATCTTTTGAGATGTAATAGTTATGTCCTAATTCTCTAAAACTCTAAACCTGAAAAGATCCTCAATGTGAATTATTCATTTAATTCAATTTTATGTAAGGTTTAAGGCTGGGAACTTATAATTAGGGGGTGATATTGGGTGTAAAAGATGATCAATGCACAAATGATGGGGAGAATGAAGCCTGAGGATGGGTTATAACATGTCTATATAGCCTTGAATGCTCTAGGTGATGAACTAGACTGCTACAAGGCCCATTGGGGAACTACCAACAAGGGATGAGGGGCCCATTTCAAGCAAAATTAACTTGAAAATATGAGAACTGAACAAGGGGATGATGATCTCTCATGAAAAATAGGTATGTTGCGCGGTTGAAAAAAAAACAGATGTGAATGAGGACATAGGCCCACACCACACCATATGCCCCTCTCCCATAACAACTCATGCTAGGGGGCCAAGAAGAAAAGGAGGTGTCCATGAAATGGTGGTGGACCCTAAAGATAAATGTTTAGGTGGTCCTACGTATCCCATAAGGATGAGAATCAAGGTAGAAGTAGTTCTTAAGTATGTTGTGTTGTTTAACATCTTGTGGAAAGGATGTTGTACAATATTTTAAAGTCATGGGACAAAGACGATGGTTGTTGTGTAGTTTAATGACGTGTAAATAGGATGTTGTCCAACAGTTTAATGACATAGGACAAAAATGATGGTTTTTATGTAGCTTATCATTGTTCAACTAGGACATGGTAGATCATAGTCTACGGACATATGGCTCGGACCATAGATACCCAATTTACTTTCATGTGAGGAGGATATAAGGTTGGAACATTTGGGTAATCATGCCTCCCATATGGGAGACTAAAAAAGATAAATAATGATCGAGGATAACTGCTGACCATGTTCACAAAATTGTATCTCTATTGAGTGACCAGAGATGGGTGAAAACAATTGAGCATCGAACATTGACCGTATTCGCAACATGAGAAATATATTAATTTTAATATTGAGATACATGAGGAAGTTGGCCCAAAATTGTAGGAGAGACCATGGTTTATACATCTGTACCATTTGGGGGGTCCTTTTTATTTCAATAATGGTGGGAAACCAAATGATGGTGCATGAGAATTGTAGTGGGGCCTATGCAGTTTAATGTCTTGAAGTAAGGACATTGGATGAAGGGTTTTATCAAGGGGTTTTATGTGGAGTATCCAATATAGCTCAACATAAATGGGTACATGAAGTCCACACCACAACACACAATCCTAGATGAGAACATGGTCCAGGGACCTGGAAAGGATGAGGGACCTGAGCCTAGGCCATGGATGGGAATTTCCAGCCAATTTTTAGTTTATTATCATGCATGAAAAGTTCTCAATAGATTTACATCCTCCAGTTGATAAAGATCACATATTTTAATGTCATATGAGGAGGACGGTTTTGATCTTAGTATAAGGTCTTATAGCTTGGACCATTTTGCAGTTTATTTTCATGTAGAACGATAACGATCAGTTTAACATTATGATGTACAATAATGAATTTTAATGTAATGAATGACAATGATGAGACGTTTATAGTCATGAAGGATGATAATGTGTAGTTTAATGTCATGATAGAAGATTATACAGTTTAACATCTTGTTGGACGAAGATGAGCATTTTAATGTCATACATGATAATAATGCAGTTTAACATCATGAGGGACGAAGATCAACCGTTTAACATCATTCATGAAGGGGATCAGAAGTTTAAAGTCCTTCAGGGTGATAATGAATAGTTTAAAATAATGAAAGATAAATATGATCATTTAAAAGTCACGCAGGAAGATAACGAGCAGTTTATCATCATGACAGATGAAGGTTAACAGTTTAACTTCATCTAGGAAGATAATGAGTAGTTTAACATCATGATGGATGAATATGAATAGTGTAACATCATACAGGATGATAATTCAGTTTAACGTCATGCAGGATGATTATGATGTTTAATGTCATGATGGATGAAGATGAAAAATTTAATGATGTTTAAGAAGATAATGGGCAGTTTAACATCATGAAGGACAAAGATGAATAGTTTAACATCATGTTGGATGATGATGAGTAGTTTAAAGTAATACATGATGATAATGAGTAGTTTAATGTCATGACAGACGAAGATGGGACGTTTGAAGTCCTTCAGGATCATAATGAGTAGTTCTACATCATTATGAAAGAAGACAAATTTTTTAACGTCATTCATGACGATAATGAGATTTTTAACCTCATGATGAACGAAGATGACCAGTTTAATGTAATGAATGATGATTGTTAAGTTTAACATCATGCATGACGATGATTCCGTTTAATGTCTTGCAAGCTAATTATGAGTAGTTTGAAGTCATGCAGGATGATAATGAGAAGTTTAACATCCCGAAGAACTAATATGAACAGGTTTACGTCATGCAGGATGATAATGAGTTGTTTAGCATCATACAGGAAGATAATGAGCAGTTTAACACCATGCAAGATGATAATGAAATGTTTAACGTCACGATGGACGATAATGATCATTTTAATGTCATTCATGATGCTAATGCAGTTTAACGTCATGTGGAATAAAGATGAGCAGTTTATAGTCATGCTGGATGATAATGAGCAGTTTAATGTCATGCCAGATAAATATGTGCAATTTAATGTCATGGAGGATAATAATGATGAGTTTAATGTCATGAAGGATGAAGGTGAGAAATTTAATGTTATCTAGGATGCTAATGTGGTTTAGCATCATGAGAGACGAAGATGAACAATTTAACATCATGCAGGATGATAATCTACACCTTAATGTCATGACGGATAAAGATGAACAGTTTTATATTCTATTGGATGATAATGTGATTTAATATCATGTGGGTGACGATTTTTATGTCACTGAACCACATCAATATACATCCTTCCAAAATACTAATCCCACACGAGTCATTATTTGTGTGGGAAACAAGAAGTAGTGATGAATTTTCTTGTCAAATGGAAGCACACAAAAAGGGTTTTGGAGATATTAGGCCTGAAATATGCCAGCAACACTGGTCCACTTATTAGACATGAAAATATGCACAGAAGGATAACACCAAGGGTGTAGGAGTTCCCCAAAACCATAGAGCATTGAAGAAATGGGTGAATCGTAGCATTCGATATCTGGATCGCGATGATAGTTGTGTAACGATGGAGGATAACTACTGACCAAGTTCGAAACACATTATCTATATCCTTTTACATGGAATGAGGATAGAAAAATGAGGGTCGACTGCTTTCTAGTTTTGAAACATGAGACATGTCTCAAAAGTTCATTTGATGTATTTAGGGACGTTATCCCAAGACGGTAGGTGAGCTAATGTGGCTTGAGACCAAGCGGTTAGGGGTCCCTCCATACATTAAAGAATCAGTGGATCCAAATAAGTGGATTCTACAATTCATTGAGATAGATCGGGAATTTTTCCATTTGGAGTCCAACACTATGGGTTCTACACTATTGTGAATCAAAGAACATCATTGGAAGACACTACAAGACTCTTGTAATGGACCCTAATATTGTAGATAGTTTAAGGTCTTCTTTCGTTGAACAAAGGTTCTTAATTCAATGTCATAGATTTCAGACCTGGTGCATAGTTTAACATCTTGTATCATGGATGAGTGTTGCTTGGAGATTAATGGCACATATCACTGACCATTGGTTGTTTTAGTCATAGGTCACATTAATTTGATGTAAATGTTGTGCAGTTTTTTACTCATGTGACCAAGATGTTGTTCTATAGTTTAACATCATGAAACCAGGATGATCATTGTTATGAATTTTAAAGTCATGATACATAGACGTTCAACCATACATATTATTTCGGTAAGAGATTGTAATATGTACCCCATTGTGTTGGTATGGGACCCTTGAGTATGTGGGGAATATCCATTTGATGGGATTAACCTATAATTACCCATCGTATGCATGGATGTTCTTTATGAGTGAGCTAGGAAACCTCATGGTGAACGTTCCAGAATATATAGTTGAAGTTTTATGGAATTCCTCTGAATTTTCAGTATGATGGGAGGAAAGATCCTAAAAGGCATGGAATCCTGGATATTCCAAAAACATTGCGAAAAATCCCAAAAGGCATGGATTCCATGAGTGTCGCTACAGCAGGGCAAAGAAACATGTAAGGCATTGAAACCATGACTGTCAGTAAGACGGGGTTGAAAGAACCTAGAAGGAATGGAAGCCTACAACATATGTAAAATAGAGCGATGGATCCCAATATGCAAGGAATCTAGTAGCATCAGTATGATGGGGGAGATGGATCCATGATGGCTTGAAGGCCTATAATGTCAGGAAGAATGGGTGATGGAGCCCAGATGACATGAAATCCTGGATCGTCGGTAGGATGGGGGTGACGAGGTCTGAACGGAGTGGATGCATTGATCTTCGGTTCGATGGGGAAAATGGGTCCCCAAAGGATTCGAATCTTGGAACATTGGTACGACGGGGGGCGACGGGGCCCCCCTGTCGTGGATTCCTGGATCGTCAGTATGATAGGGTGATGAGGCTCAGACGACATCGAATCCTGGATCATTGTCATGTAAGGTAGAGAAACTCTATAGTGGATGATGATGGCAATGGTTAAGACTCCCATGTCCAAGGATAATAGTAATGAGATGACCTTAGCAGCAAATTCTAGTGCTGATGGGTAGGACTACCAGGCCTGATAATAGTTGTTTGTTGATAAACTCAGCATTGTCTTCTGGGGCTGTTGTAGATGCGCCATTTAATTGGGGGTGGTTATTGACTATGTGGCCTATTATGGCTGCAGATTTGGCAAGGATTTGATGTAGTCGGGGTAGGATTCCTCCTATGTGGCCTCTTAAAGTGGAGGATTCAGAGAAGAGACGATGTAGTCCAGGGACAGATGACCCTTGCATGGCCTCTTCAGGCGGTGGAATCAGCGAGTAACCAATGAAGTCGTGGGTAGATGCCCCTGCACAGCCACATAAGGTGGAAGTGTCAAAAATGAATTGATGGAGTATGTGGGAGGATTCCCCTACATGGATATCTGATGAGGTGGAGTCGGTATGGAGCTGATGGAGATCAAGGGGAAGATTCCCCTACACAACCTCTTAATGTGGCCGAGTTGGTGATCAACCGATGAAGTTAGGGGGAGTATGACCCCTGGAAGGCCTCTTAAGGTGGATGAGTCATTGAAGAAAATATGGAGTTGTGGGGGTGGAGGGGACACCCATGTGTGGTCTCTTAAGGTAGTGGTGTCAGCGAGGATCCGATATAGTCAGGGGTCAGATGCCCCTGCACGACATCTTAAGGCGGCAGGGACCACGAGGAGACGATGGAGTGGGTGGGAGTTATCCCCTGCACATCCTCATAAAGTGGCATGGTCAGGGATGAGCTATTGGAGTCTGGATTAGATTCCCCCTATGTGGCCTCTTAAGGAGGCCTGGTCAGTGAAGAGCTAATGATGACGGGGGTGGACGCCCCCTACACGGCCTCATAAGGAGGCGGGGACAACGACGAGATAATGGAGGCATGGGAGGGGGGATTCCCCCTCCACAATCTCTTAAGGATTCAACGATGAAGAGATGATTAAATCGAGGGTGAATTCCCTCAGTGCGGCCACTTAAGGTGTTGTGGTCGTCGAGGATCCTATGGGGTCGTGGCGGGGGGGGGGGGGGATTCCCCATACACGACCTCTTAAGGCAGTGATGTTGGTGAGGAGATGATGGAGTTTTGGTCGGATGCCCCCTTGTGGGGCATCTGAAGGTGGCGGGGTCGGTAAGGAGCTAAGGGATTTAGGGGGAAGATTCCCCCTACGTGACCTCTTATTGCAGCAGGGTCAGTGAGGATCTGATGATGTCGGGAACAGATACCCCATGTGCAGCCTATTAAGGTGGCAGAGTCGATGAGGAGTCAATGGAGTCGGGGGAGGATTCCCCTTTTGTGGCCTCTTAAGGCATTAGAATCGGCAAGGAGCCGATGGATTTAGGGGCGGATGCCCCGTGTCTGGCCGCTTAAGGTGGAAGAGTCAGAGAGGAGATGATGGAGCCGGGGGTGGATTCCACCTGCGCGACCCATTAAGGTGGAGAGGTCAGTGAGGAGCCAATGGAGTATTTGGGTTGATACCCCCTGCGCGACCTACTAAAAGGTTAGGTTGGTGGGGAGCTGATTGATTCGGGTGGCCGATGACCCCTACGGGGCATCTTAAAGTGGAAAGGTCGATGAGTAGTCAATGGAGTCGGGGGCAGATTCCCCCTGTGTGGAATCTTAAGGCAGTGGGGTCAAGGAGGATATGATGGAGTCAAGGGGGTTGATACCCCCTGCACGACCTCTTAAGGTAGCAGTGTCAGCAAGAAGTCAATCCAGTTGGGGGGAGGGCGGATGCCCCCTGCTAGGCTTCTTTAGGCGGTGAGGTTGGTGAGGAGTCGATGGAGTCAGGTGGTAAATTCCCCATGTGCGGATTCTTAAGGAAGTTGAGTCGGTGAGGAGTCTATAAAGTCGAGGGAGGATGGACCCTGCACAGAAACTTAAGGCGGCAGAGCTGGCGAGGATCCTATAGAGTCAGGATAAGATACACCCTATTCCGCCTCTTACTGCGGTAGAGGTGGTGAAAAGTTGTTGGAGTCGATGGCGGGTTCCCCCCAGCCCATAAAGCTAGCTAAGGTGGCAGTGTATGTGGGGAGCTGATGGAGTTGGGGGAACATGCCCAATTCACGACCTCTTAAGGAGGAAGAGTCAGCGAGGAGCTGATGTATAACAGTTCACAAGAAACTATTGTTACTCATCCTCCCACACATCAATGAGAGGGAATTAAAATGGGTGACACCCCAATTTTCCCAAAATCACCTGTCTACATAATATTATTGAAGATGAGATTTACGTCAGGATCAACATTTCTGTTTCTAGCACTTTCACCGGTATGCGCTTCTATCACATTAATAGGATTCACAAATTTTTCCCCACATTACCACTTTACAAAGGCTAGAGGCTTATGTCATTTATTCAGGTATGTTTTCTCCCTGATCGAAATTGGAAGATTGGAAATCTGTCTATCCTTCCATGGATTCCTCTTAGGAGTTCGTATCCAAGTCCAGGTATCTGTTAATGACTAAGACATTGTTTGTGAATCTCATTCTCAGTTCCATATCATTGTGGATACATGTTAACTATTTTTCTTTTGTCTAGACTTTCGTAGGGGTCGGGACAGGCAGCAACCTTTGGTCAGAGAAGAAGGTAACATCGGGCATGTCGAGGAAACTATGGGTGTGTGGGAATTGGGGAACCAGTATTCTTCTTCATTATAGGGCATATCAGGAGCATATAACACTAGGCATCCCACATAAGTTTTGGGGTGTCTTATTCCAGAGGAATCTCTCTGTAGTTTTTGTCGTCTTCCCATGTTTAGCTCAGAGTATTCCATGTGTTTAATGTCGTGTAGAGTCTAAATAAGAATGATCAGAACGTCCCATGGAGACAGTTTAGAGAAGTACATCCCAAGGAGGGAACACAAGGAGTTCATACCAGATGGATGAATCTAAACGACCAATGAAGACAGATTTGAAGTGGTGTGTCCCATAGAGGGAAGATATCACATCGTGAAGGATGATATGGACACCACTAAGGGAGGATCAGAAAGATTTCTCCCTAGAAAGGGGTGGAAAGGTTTATTGTTGAATGGGATTAAACAAAAGGGTGTTTCATATGTACCATGTACAGACGACAGAGATCAAAACCCATGTAGTTTTAAGGGGTGATGAATTGGGGTTTACATAAACGAAAACAACATGAATACATGTTGGGGCATACATATGTATTGTGGCCCATCACAAGGGGGGAAATACTTTTTTGATGGTTATTTATAGTGTGGTACTTAATCGTGGTTGTCTGGCCATGTTCTGCATGTAACGAATGTGGGTTGGAAGACATGATCTCATATATATGTGCTGGCCCGAGTATGAATCATGATGGATGATAGATGGTTCAGTGAAGTCAGTGTTGAATGAGATGGGACCGACGTGAGGATGACTATAATGTTGGGATTGAGCCGCAAAGAGACTTCATATGTATACCAGTGGTAGGTAAATAAATACAAAAAGTTAGGTCGGGGCATATAATCAGGGTGTGAATAGATGTGAATGATCCGAATATATTCTGGGGCTTACACGTGGTTAGGATCCCATGAGTTAGTGTGACGCCACATGGGTAGACAAGGATGTGGGTCCCAATAGTGGGGACTACAATGTCTTATAAATGGATGTGGATCACACCGACTTACCACTAGATGGATTTGGACCTCATGGAGGCTTCCTACGTACCCTATATAGGAGGCATGGATCAAAGCATGCATAGTTGGAATGGGAAGAGAAGAGGGTATATAATTTAACTTCATGGATGATGGTGAAAAAATGACGTGAATTGGTCAGAACCGATTAGTGTTGGTATTTAACCTATGAAAGGCTTCCTATGTACCTTTTCAGAGCATGGATCAAAGTCCACACATATATTAAGGATATGAACTGATGTGAATGGGGCCAAACCATTAGATGATGGGATTGAACCTTTCTCAAGCTTCCTATTTACCTTGCCTTTGCCTCGATCAAATCCACTCTTTTTTATAATGGGTGCATGGTGAACTGTTAATAATTGTCTAGGACCATGTTGGTGTTGGTCATGAATCTCTAGAGGCTTCCAACATACCTTGCCTTAGAAAGGATCCTAGTCCTTATTGATCAGAAGGGTTTAGTGAACCGATGTGAAGAGGGTCAGATCACGTAGGTGTTGGTCTTTAACTTTATAAAGGATTCATATATACCCGTCCTTGGGAAGGATCAATGAATGTGTTGATAATAATGTGGGAACCAATTTGAATATGGTCATATGACATATGTCTTGGGATTGGACCTCAGAGAGGATTCTTATGTACCCTTCCTTATCAAGGATAAAAGTCTGTGTAGTTAAAAATGTGGGAACCGATGTGAAGATGGTTGCATCACGTAGATGTTGGGATTGATCCTCAGAGTGTCTTCCTACATATCTTTCATTCGAAAGGATCAAATTCCACATAGTTTGGGAGGGAGTGAATTGACGTGAATGTCTTCAGATCAAGTATGTATTGGGATTAAAACATAGGAAGGTTTCCTACATACCTTGCCTTGGAAAGGATCAAAGTCCTTGTAGTTTAGTGGGTGTTTGGGGCTTACACAATAATGCTTCCTAGGGGGATTCCATAGTTGGTTCTTGTTCTAATCTCAATGATCCATTCTCATTGTGAGAAACACGAGGCAACAAAACACCTAATGATCTTGGTGAAAAGGTGCATCCATTTAAGTTGTTGAATGGGGCTTGCACATGGAAGGTGCCCTGCTGCTGCTATGGAGTGACTACGGTGGATGTGGCATACACAAGGAAGCTTCCTGGGTGCCACTAATAAGTGGAAACAGTGGATGGGGCTTACGCATGGAAGCTGCCCAGGTGATTCTAAGGACCAGAAACAGTGGAGGGGGCTTATCTAGGGATGTTGCCTGGGTGCCATTAAGAAGTGGCAACATTGGATGGGGCTTATGCAGGGAAGCTCTCGAGTTCCTCTATGGTTTGAAAATTGTGAATGGGGATTACAAAGGTATGTTCCATGTTTTCCAATTTGGAGAGATTATAATGGATGGGGCTTACACAGGGATTTTTCCCGGGTGCCGCTATGGAGCGACAACGGTGAATGGGGCTTACTTTTGGATGCTACCCGGGTGCCCCTAAAGAGCGACAACGGTGGATCGGGATTAAGAAGGATATAATTTCACATGTTTCTATGGAGCAAAAATGGTGATTTGGGATTTTGTAGGGAAGATTCCTATAACTTCTTCCTCATATCTGGCTATGAGGGAATCCAAACTAACAAATGTGTTGAGAAATAATATTGAGGACCGCAAAAATGCGCTTGTGTACAAGTGGTATAATGCCAATGGTGTGTTAATCTGTCCGAACAAAGGGAGTTGAAAAGTGTGAATCACATGCCCAACTTTCGAAGTGCGGTGAGGGTGGCGTGATAGTGGAGGATAAATATTTATATTGTTCTAAACTCGTTATCCATATCGTGTTTTCCAGATATGAGGAGAAACAAATGAGGTTGACAATTGACCGTGTTCCAAACACAAAACCTAACTTGATGTGTTTTCTAAAGCCATTCATTTCATTAGCCCAATAATGTAGTTGTGATGAGGTGGCATTGCAGTAGTCCATTATTGGGACTTTTGAGACTAGAATAAGGATGAAGATCCAAATGAAGGACGTACAAGGAATGATGGTGAGTGATGTAATGTTCAAATGGTTTCCAACATTCATGAAATTACAACACTGTAATCATTTCATGATGCATCATATTCTTGTCACATAAGGCATCTCTTATTTGGAAAAAGAGGAATCATATTATTGACTGAAAGTGCATACTATAGTTTATAGTCTTGTAGAGAGGATTGTTGGTATCATATTATAGGAACATAATGAATCTCCTATTTAGAAAAAGTGTAATCCTGTGTTTGTTACATTGGGTGTCTACAGTTTATATTCATGTACATAAGACTATTGGAATGTTATGATTGGTGCATAATGAATATCTCATATAGAGAAAGAGGAATCCCATGTTTGAAACAAATGGTGTGTAATAGTCTATATCTATTTAGAGGGGAATATTGGCATCGTATGCTCAGCACATAAGGAATCTCTTGTTTGGACCTAGAGGAATCCAATATTTGAAAAATAGGTAGTGCTACAGTTTATATTTATATAGAGATCATTATTGGAATCTTATACTCATAACATAAGGCTTATCTTGTTTAGAAGATGATGAATCCTCTATTTGGAAAAAGGGATACACTCCAATTTATAGTCATATAGATAAGACTATTGAAATCTTATGTTAGAGGAATAAGTCATATCTTGTTTGGAGAAAGAGGCATCCTATGTTTGGAAAATATGGTGTAATACAGTTTATAGTCCTATAGATAGGGCTATTGGAATCATATTTTTGGTGCATAAGGTAGCTCTATTTTAGATTAAGTGGCATCCAATGTCTCTCAAGTAGGGTATAATATAGTTTGATGTCATGTAGATATGACTATTTGCATCTTATGTTTTGGGATTAGGCATAAATTGTTTGTAGTTAGAGGCATACTATGTTTGCCACATATGGTGTACTAGAGTTTAATGTCATACAGATATGACTATTAGGCATAAGGCTTCCAGAAATGGCCGGTGTTTGGAATTACACAAGAGCTACCCTTTCTAGTTATGCCTGGAATATGAGTCTGGTGGTTGGGTTTGGAGGAGTGTCTTGAAGAATGGTTTGAATCAAGGTACTCGGGGAATTGATAACGAGAATCTCAACTCACATCATGGTTAATGAATTAAGAGGAATATGTAGACTGAAGGTATTTCATGGTGTTTGGTAGAGTATCTCGAATCATGGTATTCTATAGGTGGTAGGTGTGTATACAAAATGGCGCAATACAAAATGATGACATCTCGGCTTGAAAATCTCTCTATACAACTCTACATTTTCCATGGGGTTTGGTGACAGATGTGAAGGGACGTGTTCAGAGGGCCGAGAGCATAGTTGGGCATTGATCACAAGATGGGGTGAGGGGGTGCAGACGCGGAGATATAAAATAGTGGGTGAAATAGTAGGATTTTTGGAAATGATATGTCTTTAGAAATTTAGTTCATGGTGTAATGGTTCTTGTGTATCGTGGGGTATCATGAAAACGTTGGCTCTCATGGAGCATGATGTTGCGAAGAAATGGGGCTCGCAGAGTAATGAACCTCATAGGGAAAAGGGGATCACATAGAATAGAATATCGCGGTGCAAAGTGTCTCACAGAGAAAAGGTTCTCACAGAGCAAAGGATCTCGCAGAGAAAAGTGTCCCACGTATCAAAGGGTCTCGTGTTTCAAAGGGTCTCGCAGAGCCTTCAGAAACTTGAAGGAGATCCCTATTTCGTAAAGAGAAGATCCCTTTGTGAAGGGAATTACTTTGCATAGCATGAAATCATTGAAAAATGAGAGATCATACACCCAAGGGGCAGCATGATCATACTTATGAAGGGGGTGAGATGAGTATTTATTGGTGATATAGGTCGACAGAGATCACCAAAATGAAAAAATTTAGGTCGCGAATAGAAAATGGAATAGTGAAGGAAATCACTCTCTCCAACCGATGTGAGTTACCTCAAGTTTCTCATTACTGCAGAGACGACTGTCATCGACCATCAAGGCACTCAGGGAGGCTTAAGTGAAATTATCTCAACTTCATCATAACTATGGAGTCCACTATCATCGACCTTCACGACACTCATGGAGGTTTCAGTAATGTTTCTTTTCTCCCTGATCACAGAGGGAGCTTCTTGAATGGGTTCCACAAACTAGTCTTCCATCCCATCTGAAAATATACACAAATCCTAAACCATGACTCTGATAAGGCTCTAAGACAATTCAAATTGAGTATCACGAAATCGAGTATGTTGTTGGATCATTTTTGGAGCATTTGAAAACAATTTGCGGATGTGTTTCCTACTACCAACAATCATTTTGATATTCTTAATTGATAAATTTAAGGATTATTCTACTTGTATAATTTCCATGGTTATGTTTCATTTTATTATTTCTAATTAATTATTTATTCAAATTTTATTCCTTCCATATTTTGATCAAGATATTTGTTTAATATAATTGTTTCATTTCATCTCTTTTATATAATCATATTTTCCATTTCATGTTTGAGTCCATTGTATTCCTTAACCATACTAGGAATCTCATCCCACCCCTTATTATGATTTCATATAGATGCTAATCTGTGTTTTTAGAGTGACATTCATTGATAATCTATGAGTTTAATGGTGTGTACAATGGAGTTTCATTGTTGTTTTTATTTCATGTTATACTGTAACTATAATGTATATATATATTTTTAATCTACTGAACTATTCAGTCCTTCGAGATGTCACTTAATTTAATTATAATACCAATGTAATTATGTAATTAACTATCTCTAGGAAATTGGTGTTAGGTCCATTACATTTTTTTCAGATGATGTTTAGTATAATCATTGGATACAAGACATTCAAAATATAGAGTTTATGACATAATCCTAAAATAGAATCCACATATAAGAATTGAAAAACATCCTAGAATTTTAGTAAGGATGATATTATGTGGCTATTCATATAAATACATCCTTTTATGTATAATACATGTTGATGTGGTTCTGTAATAGATGAACATGTGGGTAAAAAATAAAAAATGGTGCATTAGGGCAGACTTTCACTAACATAGTACAAAAAATGGGCCTTAGTGGGCGTCGGGTTTGACACTAATGACGGATATGATTAGAATATTTTAAATTTTATTTAAAAAATCATGAAGGATTTACTAGTAAATATATCCCCCAAGTAAACCTATTTTATAATTATGAGATTAGTTATGCATTGTTTTTTAAATTTAGGATAAGAAATTTACTAGTTTTGGGATTATAAATTTTATTTTGTAATGATACGATCAATTCTAGTGAGTTCCATTTTTTATTAATTTCTCATAGATGATGTAATGGGAATCTCATCAACATATATAATCTAATGAGTGAGAAAAATATTTTTTTAGATGGGCATATTCTAGTCTTTATAAAGGTATTAATCTCTCAAATTTTCTCATCATATGAGGAAATAATATCCTTCTCAATCATGATAGTGAAATAATTATCCTTGTATTTTGGCCTCAAATAGAAGAACTAGAATAATATATAATATGTTAAAATGGTATATAAATGGAATAAGGTAACGAATTATATTCCCACATATTGTAATTATTAAATAAAATAGCTTGGTTTATGTATATAAGGAAATGGTTTTTTTCTTAAACTGTGAGAAAAACAGCACCATGATAGTGATTGCAATGAAAAGAATGAATTTTAAATTTTTTTGTGATTCACCTTCAAGGAGATGGTACACTGTAAAAATCAATGTCTCAATTTTCAAAGGAGTATACACAAAACTAGGATAAAAGATCATGGAAAAGATTATGTTACTTCCATACACATTGGGTAATGATTAATATTAATTTTATGGGATTCATGAAATATATTATTTTAGAAATTTATCAATAATATTTTTTATAAGATTCTTGAGATATATAAGGATTTTACAATAGTACTGCTTCATCAAAAAAATGGAAGCATGCGATGAATTGAACCAGTTATCTATAAATGTTATTTATTTGTGATTTTTTCTTCTCCAAAGCACATTAATTTGTAAACATAACCCTAAATATTAAAATTATATTGAGATAATATTAAATATATTTTCATGGTGTAATATTGACGACCTTGAAGGTTGTTAGTGATCTGATGGTTTATGTTATGTAGGAATTATTATATGATTGGATTTATGGACATCATGAGATTTTACTCTTGCACGTATACATGTTTCATAATGGTTTAATGGAGATTAAGGAAGTCATATATTATCAAGGTGTGATTATGTGCTTTATAATAGGGTGAATCTTATGTCATGTTTATTTTTAAATTTAGTGAAATTTCTTCTAGGCTGATTCATTGAATGTGGATAGACATGATTTTGATGAGTCATAAAATAAATTACATATTGAATTGTCCCTATTATGATTTGGATATTTTGGTTGATAACATGTTCTAACATTCATGCTTTGAGAAAAAATTTAACGTAAAAAAAATTAACTAATGACTATATGATTCATTAAAATTGTGTTAGGAATGAAAGAAAAATCAACTTGACCATTCAATTCTATGTGTAAGGGATGAAGTAAAAATTTAATGAATTACAACTAAAGGGGGAGATTATTAATATGACATGGAAATTAATAATGTATTTTTTTATCATGTTATTATGTATATATTTAAATCATCCCTCATCTTTTGGGAAAATATATTGACACAAAAACATTACCCATTTACTTTTCTTTCTACGAAATCTATGGACTTCTAAATGATCATAGATTTAATTTTTTTTATCATGGTTACATTATAATGTCCAAATTTCATTCACAATCCATTTGAATAAAATCTTATATTTATCTTCCATGTCAATTTTATCATTTCCACTAATGGTTTCCTACATAAAATCATAGTTTTTTGGTTACCTTAATGTATATGTTTTCCCTCTTATTATTGGGATATTTTATTAATCCAATTTTTTATGTGGTTACCCACAGTGTAATTTTAATATAGCAACGTATTTTTATAGTAAAATTTAAAATTGCAAAGAAAAAAATTATTTAATACGGGGAGAATGTTACACCATAAGATTTTACTATATGTCTTTTTAAATTTAAACAATTTCATAGCTTATGGTCTTGAAAAATGATCAAATATTAGTATTCAATTTTTACAGTTATCTCATAGATGATTGAAATGACGAGAATTAATTACATTAAATAAAATATGAAAATATAGATTATATATTTTGAAAAAATAAATTCATTTGTTTACCAATTAACTAGAAATGATTACCAATTGAACATAATTGATGTAATTTTTTAAAAAAATTATATTCACAAAATAAAAATTTATATTATTAAATTAATTAAACAGTATTATTAATATATATAAATTAAAATAATATATTATATATTTAATCAAATATTTTTATATTCAACTAAAATTTTTCTAGATACATAATATATAAATAAATTTAATTTTATGCCTAAAACACAATAATTTTTGAAATGCAGTTTTACCAAATTTTAATGGAGAATTTGTTTTAAATAAAAAAATGTCACTTTCATAAATTATAATGTAGGAAATTAAAAAAGGGTAAACTAAAATATAAATATTTACTTTTTTTATAGTTTTAGTATTTTTCTAATTAGTTTCAATTTTGATGAATATTAATATGACTATTAGGATAGTAATGTGACCATTCAAACAATAAAATCTCTTATGAAAGTATAATAATTTATAAGTATGCTTATAAATGAAAATATGGGTCATTTATTTCTTGGAATTTGAAAAAAAATATAATTAAATGAAAATTTATGTCTTGGTGTTATTTTTGAATCATAAATGTTTATTTACAATTATTAAAAATAATATAATGATTTCAAACATATGTATTTTTAAAAAATAAATTCATAAATTAATATTTCGTTGTCTTTTGATTATAAGAAAATTTTATATCAAAGATCTCGTGATTCTTCCTTGTATAACACTTCATTTTTTGGAAGATATGTGTTTTCAATGATTGAATTTACAAAAATAGTTTTACTAGAGATGTTTTGATAAACATGTTAAATGAATTATGTTTCAGTTAACATATTTGAATATTGAATAGAATATTTTTCGAGTTTGAAATTTATTTAGTGTGATATTCTATGGCCCACAGGGTCTCAGTGCTGGCTGAGTGAAAATATAATATCTCATATATTATTTTCAACATTTTATTAAAATTAATTGAATAAATCCAAAATAGTTCATTTTTTAGAAATATGAGACCACTTATTTATCCAGAACATTGTTTTTATCCTTAGCAGGTTATAAAAATAGTAAGCATTAGATGTTTTAACATCTCCAATGTGAAAATATCCTTTTTAAATTTAATTTTTTTAATACTTTTTTAATATTAACAAACTAATTTTCATAAAACGAGGCATCATATGAGAAATATGAGACAACCATTTTGAATATAATTGATTTTTTACCCTATATAGTGTATAATATTTTTATGTGTCAGATGATTGGTTGTATCACTTGTATAAATGACGTTTTTAACATTAAAATTATATTTTAATCCATTTTTAAATATAAATTATTAATAACTCTAAAATTGTTTGTTGTATGAAACATATGTGACAACCTTTAGGTCTAGAAGGAGGGGATTAACATATTCATGGATTAATTTTAATGCTATGATCATTTCATGTTAATTAAAATTTTATGTTAAATAAATAATTTTGTTACTTTTATAATAAATTAGAACTCTAAAATTATAATTTTGATTGTTACTATTTATTTTAAAAAATCAAGAAAATTGTTTTTTTATATATACAATGTAAATGAAATGAATACTTGTAATAATAAGTGTATAATGATTATTATTATTTCAAAAAAAAAAGAATTGAAAAGTACATGTATAATTAAATAATTGTTTACATATATAATGAATGATGCTTCTCTGTGTATTAAAAAATTGTGGGGCCTTAATGAAATAACTGTGAAATTATTATTTAATAGTAAATAAATGCATAATTGATGTTAATATTAATTTACTAACTATTATATACATTTAATGAATGATTTTTGTAAAACATTAATTGAAAATGATCTTTTATAATAATAATAATTTTTTTGTTATTAATATTTACTAATTGAGAAAATAATTTGGTTAAAACACCATTTTAGTCACAAATCTCTCGTACGGTGTCATAGTAACACTCTGTCAGCGGCAACGTGACCATAAAATTAAGGTGGTCATTTCAAGATCAATGATGAATATTTAATCCAGGCTCATGATACATGTCCTTAAAATGGTAAAAATGATGATGTGTTTCACATCAAATTATTAGGAGATATTAATGAATAAATAATTCAATTAATAAATCTAATTAAAGTAATTGATATAAAAGTATTATAAATTGAATGTGTGTGATATGCATTGCATGGGTAGGAATCTAATTATTTATAACAAGCTATACTCCCCATATATCAATTTTCAGACTTTAATAATCAATATCATTATTAATATTGATCAGATTGATGTTCCTTTAGTGGAATTAGATACATCTCGATAAGAGGATGATGCATATCAATTTTTTTCATAGAAAATGATGTATTTTGAAAAGATATTAATTAAACTATATTTGATTATTTATTTAATTTATCCTTGAATAGTTTTCCGAATAACATTACATCAGTTATGTTGGATTTATATCAAATTTTCATGATATTTGATGTTGGATAACTAAAATTAAAATCTAATAATTGTTATTATCAATTATATTTAATTGACTATAGATTTTCTAGTGTTCATTTAGCTATTCTAATTCATAATTGAATTCATTAATGTGGCCAATTAATTAATATATGAATTGGAAGTTTTAGTCAATAACGGAAAATATGGACTTTTGGATAGTTAATTACTAAAATTATTTATCAAATTACTGAACACATATATTTTAAATAATTAATTGTTGAATTAATTATATAATTATTGATACCATTGAACATGATTAATTAATAATAGAAATAATTATTTTTAATGGTTATAATTTTGAAATTGTGATTTGGTATAATTATATTTTGAGTTATTTATAATGATATAGAGAATGTTGAAATTCAATAATTACATATCCAATGATTGGATTAGGATAGTTGGAATGATTAAGGTGTGAATTAATTATGCTGTTATTAAATTAAGTGAGTTGAATGAATTAATTGGACAATTAATTATGGGTATATCCAATTATCTTAAATTGAGAAATTAATTCCAGAATTAATTGGGGTTATTTAATCTTTTATATTAGAATAATTAATATTTTGGAAATTCAGAAGATTGAGGCAGATTAATTAATTAAGGAATAAATTAACAGAGTTTATGTGCGCAAATAATCCGTGGATTTATTGATGAGATTGGGTAATATTAATTAATAATATAATTAATTAATGGAGTTTTTTGTTAATTTGACAGGTTAATTAATTTAAGAAAGTTTGTAAAAATAATTTATTATTGAATTAATTATTAGAAATTATTTGAATTCATTAAATTGTAAATAAATTAATAAGGATTATTGAGATATTTAATTGAAGGAATTGGATAATTAATTGATTAATTAATAATGAGATATTGATATTTGAGAATTCATATAATTTACTATGGAATTAAATAAGAAATATAAAATTTTTAATTGACTTAATTTATTGTTGAATTAATTATGAGATGTTCAGTTAGTTATTTTAAATAATTATTTGATGAATTAATTTTGTGTAATAAATTAATTAGCGGCTGGTTAAATTAAATTGATTGATGTGGTTAATTAATTAATAAATTAATTAACAAATTTTGATGAAGACTAATTTTTGAATAAGAAATAATGGTGAGTGGATTAATTAATTTATAAATTAATGTGATATTTGGGGTAATAGGTGTAATGTTGATTATTCATTCATGATGTCAGTATATTAACTATATAATGATGGGGCTTATAATTAGATGACCATGATAAATGAGATACATGTGATATGTGTAAATGGTGAATTTTTTATTATTAAATTTGGAATGGTAACACGATCAGTAGGTTAAATATTAATATTGGTAACATGTGAATTCATGAGTGTTTGAAAATTTCATAGTAACACACACATTAATCGGTGTGTTGGTATGGAATGGTAACATGGACATGCATTAGTAAGTGACTATTGAATAGTAACATGGAGATCATTGGTTGCATGAGTTTGGAATTGTAAAATTGAAAATCATGGGTGGGTGAGTATGTAATATTATCATGGAAACTAATGGAAGCATGAGTACAGAATAGTAACATGGACATTCTAGTGTGTGTGAGTTAGGAAATTGTATCATAGTCACTCAAATTGGTGGAAAATAAAAATGGTTACATGCACGTTCAATTGTGGGGTTGAATAAGGAATATTAATTAATGGGATAAACTATTTAATTATGTATTTTAATTACTTTATATATACATATACATACACTTGGTAATGACTTTATTTGTTTTAGACACCATTGGTGGTGTCCTGTTGATTTTTACTAATACCATACTCGAAATATATGATCGTTACTTAAATATACATTATTTTTTAATTGAAAGGTTAAGAGAAAAAGACATATAATAGATTAATTATTGGGGATGCAGCATGGAGGAGGGAACCATATTTGGTTTTATAACTGAGTGTGACTGATTTCTGTCTTTACTTATAAAATCATTTTTAGACACTTGTATTCTTATGCTCGGAAATAACTTTTCCCTTTGTAGTTAAATAATATATTTTTAGTTTTGGTTATCTTCTTTCATTATTATTGTTCTGGTTATAAATGCTTATGTTATTTAAGTATTTACATCTGTTGGTGTTTTACAATGATAAAAGAGGGAATAATCACTAAAAGACTGACTTAGCAGAGACTATCTAATAACCGAAAGCATCTAGAATATAGGGAGGCACATTTAAGGTCATGTGACGTTATAGCATAGAGAAGCAGTGCATGGTACCTGGTACAAAATGTTACAATGTGGTATGAGTGTTCTAGTTTTATTTTATTCTTCTTTTTTCATAATTATAAGGAATGGTATAAGTTAGAATAGGAAGAGTTGACGATTTCTTTTGAACATGTTCATGGGAATAACTAACTCATGGGTGGGAGATAACCCAAGTACCTTGGGAGGGGTTGTTATTATTTTTTATTTCTATTATAGTTGTATATTATTTGATCTTGGCTAAATTTTTTTTTATGTGATGTGAAAATTGTTTCTTAGATTTTTTAAGATTGAATAGTGGCCTATTATTTCACAATGGTTGAATTGGAATGCATCATTCTAGGAGTTCTAGATTATTTTTTGACATTCATCATCATAGGAATGGATAGGAAAATTGGATTTATGTAAGTTGTCGAACATTAAGTGTTATTCCTTTCTTTTAAAAAGTTATATAAAACTGGTTCCTAACATGTACTTTAGAAAAATTTTAAAATGATTCAAGATGATAATAAATGTCTGTCCAAATGGAAAACCTGAATATTTAGAATGTGTTTACCTTAGCTAACCTTGAAAAAGTCCTAGGATCATTAAGTGTCATTATAATGCCTCTCTTTTTACAATGTGGTCTACAAAAGTTAGGAAACACTCGTAATGAATTATTTGTGCTGGTATTCATTGATGTATTCTTATTATAATTTTAATTATTGATGATAATGTCCCCAACCTTGGTATTGTCCTTGGAATGCTGAGAAATTTGTGGATTTACGCCTAGGTAAATGAATATCTTTTTGATGTATATAGGGACCCTTAGAGGATGTGCTTATGAAGCGGTATATATGTTGACCATGATGGTGTGAGGTACACCAACAATAATTTACAAATTAGGTTCCTAGGATTGACCAATGTTTGATAAAAAATGTTTTTAGGTAATTATAATGACGAGTTAATGACTCTCTAAAGGTGGTTATATTGTAAGAAATAATTTTTTCTTAGCGGTGCATGGGAGTAAAACTTTTGGATGATATGTTATAAGGTGGGTGATTTTTTGATCCCATCCTTATCCCAAGTATGAATATATAAAAATATTTGTGGATGATGGGTTGTCTTTGTATTAATTCACAAACGAAAATTTCGCTACATATTTTTCATAAATCCGTTTAAGGACATAAATGTAAGTAAAACTAATGGCATATTCAATTAAATATTATTGATATTTTTCACTATCATTGTGTGAGATTAAGAGGCTTGAAATATATTGGTTAATTGGGAATAAAAAAATTAAATATAATATATTAGGCACAAAAGTGTTATTAAAAATAATTGAATAACTAAAAAATGGTGCATCATATGAGAAATATAAGAGCATTGTTGTGTGTGTAATAGGGTGTTTAACCTATCTTTGTATATTATTTATAGGAATTAGATTTTTGTATTCCTCTCTTATAATAATAACCTTTTGATATTTATGTAATTTTCTAATACATTTTTTGAATATTAAATCATTAATATCTCTAAATCAGTGTGTTGTTTGGAAAATATGCGACCATCAATGTGTCAAGAACGGGGTGTTTACACTATATAGGGTATAAAATTTGGAAGAATTGAACATTGGGTCATCTCTCTCTTGAAAATAATATTTTTTATATTTAATTAAATTTGTAATCTTTTTTTAATATTTAATAATTAATATCACTCAAATGGTGTTTGATATGTGAAATTTATACCAATGTTTGGTATAGAATGTGGGGTCTACACTATTTAGGGTATAACATTTATTCACAATAATATTTTGATGTTATTAAAATAATATTTGATAAATAATTACTTTTAATAATTTAATAATTAATCCAAAAATACAAATACAAATTTTTATTATTACTACTATTTTCATTCTAAATTAAGACAACATGTCCATTAATATTTAATGGGTAGATGAAAGTAATATTATTAATTATAATTTTATTATCTTTACTGTTATTATTTTCTAAAAAAATGAATTCAAAAGTACATTTGTAAGTAAATAATTTTTTTTCCAACTAAATAATGAGGTAAATTTGGCCACATAAGATTATTTTTTGTGGAACAATGTAATTTTTGTAAACTTAATTATCATTACTAATTAAATTTTATGTGGGGTCAATATTATTTTAGTATCTATTATTGACATTTAGTGAATGTTTTTGGGTAAACCATTATAGTGAATGAAACTTTAAAATAGTAAAATTTATCGTAATTTGTAATATTAATAAATCAAGAGAATAATTATGTCAAAACACAGTTTCAGTCATAAATCATTCATATTGTTCCAGATTGACAGGTATTTAGTGGCAATGTGACCCTAAAACTAAGGTGTTGGTATCCATGATAATGTTGAATATTTAATTTTGGATAATGATAAAGGTCCAAAAAAATCCGAAAATGATGGTGGGTTGACACATGAAATTAATAAGTGATATAAATAAATAAACAATTCAATTAATAAATATATCCAAATTAATTGATAAATAAATATTATAAATTTTATTTGTGGTGGTGCATATGGCATGAAGGGAATATCCTTATTTATGGATCACTATCTTCTCCTTATCTATTCTTCCAGACATCAATAATCAATAACTTTTCTAATATTTATTAGATTTTAGTTCTGTCCTTGGAATTTGATTCATCTTTATAAGAAGATGTTGTGTAACTAATATTTTTAATATAAAATAAAATATTTTGAGCATATTTTTATTAAACTAGATATCCCAATATTTTATTTTTCACTTTCAAGAGTCATAAAAATAATACATCATCAGTGATGATGGATTCATATCACGTGTTCATCATATTCGAAGAAAGTAGTGAAAAATAAAATATTATAGTCCTTATTATCAATTTGGTGTTTGTGATTATATATATTATAGGGTTCATTTATCAATTTAATTTCAAAAATTAATTAATTAATGTGGAATGTTTATTAATTTAGTAATTATATATTTTAGTGATTAATAGAAATTATGTAATGTGGATAATTAATTGATAAAATTAATTATTAAATAATTTAATTGGAAAATTTGGATTAATAAATTATATATTTAATTACAATATTATTCAGGCCATTGAAGATGATGAATAATTGTAGAATTAATTAATTTAAATGGTTATATTTAAGAAATTGTGAATTTATATAATTAAATTTATAATTAATTATGGAATGATAGATATAATTGATATTTAATAATTAACTATGTGGTTATTGAATTAAATTAGTTAGAATAATTGATTGATGAATGAATTATGAGGTTATTTAATTAAGTGAGTTTGAATAATTAATTAGTGAACTAATTATGGGGTTATTTAATTATGTGAGATGAAAAGATTAATTAGGTAATTAATTGGTGTTATTAAATCTATTAGGATGGAACAATTAGTTTCTTAATTAATTTTAATCATTGCGGTAAATTAAATAATTAAATAATTAATTAATTAATATTTTTGAACATTTAATTAGTGAATTAATTGAATAGATAGATTCTGATTAATTAATTATATGATTAATTAATAGTGTTGATGTGAATAATTAATCAATGATTTATTTGAA
The DNA here is from genome assembly GCA_963277665.1 of Viscum album. Lineage (NCBI taxonomy): Eukaryota > Viridiplantae > Streptophyta > Magnoliopsida > Santalales > Viscaceae > Viscum > Viscum album. Next base: position 1,142,489,734 of record OY728166.1, read on the forward strand.
TGGATTAAGTTGAATAATTAAATTTAGAATTAATTAATTTAAATTATTTTGAATAGATAATTGGTAAATTAATTAATGTGGATTGTTGGGATATTGAAATGATGAATTTGATAATTAATTATTGAAATAATTATGAGATATTGAGAATTTATAATTTATATAACTAATTGTTTTATTAATTATGAAATATTAAAATTTAGATTGATAAAAATAATTAATTAATTATTAATAAATTGTTGAGTTTAGTAATTGAAATAATTAATTGATGAATTAATTATTTGTAATCGATTAATTAATTGTTCGTTTTTAAAGAGATTTATGTTATTAGTTAATTAGGGAATTAATTAATGGGATTTATGTGAAACCTATTTATTGAATTTCCAATTAGGTTGAATGTATTAATTAATTTAAAAATTAATGTGATATTTGGGTAATAATTTTAATGTTGATTAATCGTTCTTGATGTGATGATGTGATATATTTGATAATGGGTTTAAAAATTGATTAACCACAATAAATGATATAGATGTTATATATATAAATAGTGAATTAATTATTATTTAATGGTTAATGGAACCATTCCCATTCCACTAGCTATTTAAAATAGTTACATGCAAATTCATGGGTGTGTGAGTATGGAACAATGACATAGAAATTCATGTGTCCTTGAATATATAATGGTAACATGAAAATTCATTGGTGCATGAGTGTGAAATGGTAATATGGACTCCCATGGGTTTTGTTTGGAATGGTAATAGGGACATTCATGTGTAGAGAAGTATGAAATTTTAAAATTCCCATTCATAGGTGCGTGAGAATGGAATGATAACCTAGAAATTCATGGGTGCTCGAGTAGGGAATTGAAAAAAGGACATTCATGGGTACAATAGTAAAGAATGTTAAAAAGTAAATTCATGTGTGTGTTATGGAATTCTATTAGAGTCATTACAATGGGTATAAAATTGGAATGGTAACATGGTAGTTCAATTTTTGGGTTGAAAAATGAATATTACTTAATGTGATAACCTATTTTATTATGAATTTTAATTACATTGTCTATAAAAATTAAGAAGAATGCTATTGAATGGACATGTATTAAACACCGTTGTTGTTGGAATACAGATTTCTACTCCCACTGTACTTAGGCTACTTGATTTGTACCGGAAAAGATATCATTTGTTTATAAAAATGATAAATGAAAAGTCCTTATGTTAAATTAATGATTGGGGATAGATCTTGGATGAGGGAATCATATATGGTTCGAGACCTGAGTAGAAGTAGTTAGTGTCATTACTTTTGTTTACATTTTAGAAACATGTAAACTTATGCTATCATTACAAGTTTCCATTTGTAGTAAAATATTATATTAAATATTTTGGTAATCTTTTGGTATTTTTATTTTTTCATTATATTTTAATCTTTTTTTGTATATTTAATTCTCAGTGTAGTGTTATGCTGATAAAATAGGGTTTATTCTTCCCAGGATTGACTTACGAGACCCTCACTACTAGTCGGAAAAACTCTACCATACATGGTGGTGTGGTAGTGGTCATGTGATTAACCTAATAGGGTCACTAGATCATGGAACCAATACTGGGAAAATACATTATGAGACCTTATTGATTTTTTCAATGTTTCATAATAATATATATAATATAAAAATATGTATTTTTTAGTAATTGATTATATTAATTTAAAAATTAATTACTAATATTTATAAAATTATTTTCATAAAATGGAGTGTAAATTTTTTTCTCTAAAAGTTGATAAATGGTTACGATTACTTTTTGGGATTTTTCTAAGATGCATGCTATTTTGTTAAATAGTGAAATAAGATAATTTAATGTATAACTACATTATAAGTTAAATACACTATTTATTCAAACATTACTATTGTAATCACCATAATATAGATCTAAATATCATTATTTTAATATATGTAGTTTTAATTCTCAATTTATTTATGTTTAATATCCAAAATAATATATACAAATAAATAAAATATTCAAAAAACTCCATCTCCTCTACTATAAATACAACCCCTCACCACGTCTTCAACTTACACCACAAAATCATTAATGATTACCAAATTTTAACAGAATACCTATCCAAAACAACTCGCCCACATTTTATCATTGTTGGTTTCACCAAAAATTTCATTTCAATGTTTCTTAAGGAGGTCCTTCAAGAGAATAATTAACAAGGTATAACACTCAATTTGTCCCTCTAATTTTCATTTATTTTTTGTTTTTTACTAAACATCCATCAACTTCTATATCCAGACATGAACAAAATCTCTACTATAAAATAAATACTATAATTTTATTATGACATTGAAAAATACACCATTATTTCAATTCTACACTACCTATTTTTTTCCAAAACTGAAAACATCATCTGTGACTTTCTGACTTACCTCCTTCACAGATGATCATGTTTTTTTCAATTCCCACATCAATGGTTCTCATAAAATAATAATTATGATAAAATAAGACATTAATATCTGTAAAATAATAATTTAATAATTTGTAATATTTATATATACATTATATTGAATCATAACAAAATATTAAATTATAAGGATTGAAAAGACACAAAAATAATCCAAATGATTATCAATAATGTTTTATCTAATAATTAATCCTCATAACATATGACCTAATGAAAAATTAAAAATTTAATATTATGTAACTTAATTAATAATATATAATTTAAATTATGCACAAATTTTTACATTTTACATGATTTTCCATACACATATACAAGGGAACCATTCGTGAAAACCAAACAAATGAACACTCTCAAACGATCAAATGATATATCATAAATCATAAAAAAATTTATAAATAATAATAAATAAATTATTAAATATAAAATACATTTTCCATGGTTTTTTAATTAAAATATTAAATAAACTACTTTCATTATCCATAAAATTAAGTGCAAGTGCATAACACTTCCTGACCTAGGGTAAAGAAGTTCTCACCTCACTTTCATTTCTGTGAGATCTACATTATTTACCACTATTTATTGTGTATGGATTTTTTATTGTACCATTTTTAATTACATCATGAATATATCTATGGTGTATGTACTTCCCTTATATATATATATAATATCTTGAGTATTATTATGGTAATGATATTTTATGTTTCCTTTAATGTTAATCCTTCTTATGGATTAGGATATAAATGTTTCAATGTGTTATGCGGCACAATGGAATGTTTAAAGATTATTTTACTCCCAAGTGTTTTAGTGGTTTAATTGAAATGTATATTCATATATGAAAGCTTAAATTTATGAATATTTTACATCAATTTTTTATCTAGTAGGATTCCATATACCATATATTGTTAAAGTGTTTATGATCAGTTTGACTATGGATGTTAAATTCGTGTATGATGGTCGATGTAATCACATTTCGTATTTTAGATTGTCAATATGAATGATTAAGATTATTTTAAACCCATTAATATGAGAATTTAATTGGTCTAAGTAAATTAATATATAGGACTCTATATCCCCTTGATGCATCCATATGATTCACCTAACAAACCAGACTTGATTTTGGATGAGGCTTTACACATTTATATAGACTTCTTCGATGAGGCCTTGACAGAATGTTTACAATTTCTAGCATTATCCATTCCCTAATTATGATTTAATTAAATGAAAAATATTATGATTACTCCAATAGTAAAATATAATTTGTTAGGTTTTCTATGAAGATTTATATGGAAGTATTTATTCAGCATTTATTCCAACCATATTAGGCTCAGGTTATTAATTTAATTGAATGTGTTTTAGTTACGAACCATTACATTATTGTTGATACTTGTTTATGTTAGCATCCCATATATTTCATGTCCTTACTGAGAATCTATGATCACCCATTTCATATGATTTATCATTCTACATTATGTGATGATGTGTTATATGAATGACTTATTGGGATAATCTATGAGTTTATTGGGGTTTCCTTTAGAGTTCCCTTGTTATTTTAATTTGAATTTATAATGTATATATCATGTGTGTATCTATTATTCATAATATATTAAACCATTTATTACATCAGTATAAAACATTATTTATTATAATACCAATGTGATTAAATAATTCACTAGACCCGAGTACTAATGTTTGGGTATTTACCTTCAATGGATCGTCTGATCCAATAATAACAGAACAATGGACCAACTCCTTTAAAAAGTACATCTCCATCAGTAAATGTTTGAAACAATAGATGGTTATACTTGAAGTTTATTGTATGAAGAAATAATGTTATCAATGGTGGATATTAATTAAGAATATGATGTCTTAGGAAGATATCGAAGTAATTTGCTGGCCAAAATTCTGGAAAATGTTTTTTGATTATTATTTTCCTTGTTATATTTGACATAAAATATAAATTAATTTGCATTAACTTATGAAAAAATCAGAAAAATACATCACCTTGTATGATGGAAATATAAAAATACATTCATGATACACCTCAGGGTTTATTGTTACCTACGATTACAATGTGGATTGCCTCTTCGGTGGGAGAAAACCAAGTTCTAGAAACGTTGTGGCGATAAGATAGTTTGAATGATAATGGAAAATTTTACAATGTGACTTCATATTCAAAATGTTGAAAAATGAAGATCAATGTTATCATGCATATAATATTTGAAAATTAGATTTTAATTTTTACAGCCAGATGGAGAAATCTAATGAAGCAATGAAATTTTAAGATCCTCTTTGACAATTATGTGGAAAGAAGAACCCTAAAAATTACCTAAGGAGGACAAGAAAATGATTCTAGTATGGAAATGAAAGGGACATAAAAAAATCCAAAAAAAACCCCACTAATTATTTCTATGAGGCGAATTATCTGTTCAAACCATAGATTATTGTTCACTGGTTAATCTTCAAGGAATTAGAGCACTTTCAATCCAATACACCAAGATAATGGATTTTTGAGAAATCCAACAACATCTATGGTAGTAAGGGTTATCATTTTTAATAATTAACAGTAATGTGGATCCTGATAATTATGTTTTAAGATGTAAAAAATTTATTCATTTGGGAATATAGAATTTATCTTTTAATTTCTCTTCTACACATTCATTCATATCATAATATTTTAATATTACAATTCATACACCACAATAAAACACGAGTGTAGAGCTTCCCATGGAAATTAAAAATGGGGAATTTATTGAATGAAAACAATATAAAACCACTCCTATTAATAATTTTTTGGTTTAAAATCAATGAAAATCTACTCATACTCCATATTTTGAATTTTATGAAATTATATGACTGGAATTTTTTCCCTATATAGAGCCAACATAAACATCAGTGAGGATGAAATAACTCTCCATATTGTTAATTGATCCCTAATTCAGTACATGTAAACGTAGAATGATTAATCATTTTCAACACCAATATATCAAAAATAGATTTTATTTCCCTATGAAAAATAATAAATTTCTCAAATTGTTGAGTCTAACGAACGAATTATACTTAAATACATTCCCATTGTGACATAATATGATTTTTTTTCGAAATTTTTTTATTTATTACTCTAGATGAGTGGATGAATTTTCAGTCCATCATATACCAGGGGTGTTACCATTATCCACGAGTCTGCAATAGATTTTGTGGATCTTGATGAGTTGAATAAAAAAATATAAGAGAATCTATATTGAGGGTTCATGATCTTATGTTATTCTTCTAGGAGTGGAAAAATCATCTTTGTTATGAAGAGGGGTGGATTAATGTGCCGTTTTGTTGATTATCATGATATCAAATACATCAATATAATAAACATGTATCATCTTCTATGGACTGATGACTTATTCGATTAGCTATATGGGGCAGAATACTTTTCCAATGTAGATCTATTTATTTGATATTACTAATTTTGGATGAAGAAGAATGTTATCCCTATGAATGAGTTTTTATATAGTACAGGAAATATGAATTCATAATAATTCCATTTGGACTCACTAGTTCTCCAAAAATATTTATGGAATTAATGAATAGGGTCATTATATACTACATTGAAATTTCTTTGTAGTCTTTATATATGATATTCTAATATACTCTAAAACCACAGAGGATCATCTGAAGTATATGAGAGTTATTTAAAAGACAATAAGAATGTAGGAGATCCACGACAAGTATATAAAATGCATGTTCTTTTTGAATGAATTCTCATTATTTGGGTATATCAACCCAAGAAATGAAAAATATATGACCTCTCCAAAATAGATTTTATTAAATGATGGATGAGTCTAATATCTGTGACGAATATCTATAGATTCCTTGGATTATCGGTTTCTTATCTTTGATTTGATAGATGTTTCTAATTATTTTCATATCCTATAAACCATAAAACTCAGAAAGTAGTCATGATTTCATTTAATTATGAATGACAAGAGAGATTTAAGGAGTTGAAAAAGAGACTTATCACTACACCTATAACCGCACTTACAAAAAGTAAAGGAATTTTGGTATAATTCATCTTTTCTACAAATAATGTCTTGGGATTTGTGTTAATGAAGAATAAAAAGGTGTTAACTTATTCTTTATGGAATTTACAAAAACAAAAATAGAGCTTCCCAGTGTGTGATTAAGAGTTGGCTGCAGTGATCTTTTATTTGAAAATATGGCAAGGATATCTCTTGGAGGGAGTGTGAAATATATATGGATAAAAAAAGCCTCAAGTATATATTCACAAACAAATAGATGAAAATTCAACAATGAAGATTGATAGAGCAGATAGAGGATAATGACTGTTCAATTCAATAACATGGTAACAATGTGAATAGTATCGATGACTCTCTTAGTAGTAAAGATTCGATAATTATATCGATGATGATAATTAAGAGGGATATTGTCTTCTTAGATATAGAAATGATGAACATGGGAATCCTAAAGGTATTAAATTCATCAATAAATTAAAAAATATTTCCTCAACTATCCCTTCTAAGGATGATAATGATGTTCAATGAGATAATATGGGAATTCTAAAGAAAGTGGAATCAATAAGAAAGGATAAAACCTTGGATTTCATAGTTAATGAATAAGGGGTTGTAAAATTCTAATTGAGGCTATGTGTACCAAAAATTCCTTCTCTATGCATCATAAAATCACATTGATGTATCAAGATCCATACGAGAATTATAGGTGAGATAATATGAATGAGGAGATCATAGAATATAAAAAAATATGCATTTATATTATATTGTGAAAGAGGAACAAAAAAAAATAAAAGGGGTTGAGGAAATAATTACCCATGAAAATTTTGAATTGGGAAAACATCACCATTTACTTTTTCCCTCATCTTTATAATACATCAAGAAAGAATAATTCTATATGGGTTGTGTTGGATCTTCTAAAAAGATGGTATTATTCATTACTATTTGATTGGATTTATCATTCAATCAAATTGTATGGATATACATTAAAGAAGTGGTGAGGGTTCATGTAACACCACTATCAATTTTATATTATCAAGATACAATATTCAAATCAATGTTATTGAGTTGTCTAAAAAATATCTAAAAAATATGGTCAACCACATCATGATATATAACACTAAAACTAATTTTTCATCTTTGAAGACTTTTCAAACTCTTGAGGATATTTTGAGGGTATGCTCAATTGACTTCAAAAAAGGATGATATCAACATATTACTCATGTCAAGTTCATATATAATAACATTTATCACTCCAGTATGCAGCTAACTCCTTAGAATACCTTTTTGGGAAAAGGTGTAGCACACCTTCTTGTTTGGATGATGTTGGGGAATGAAAACAACTAGGTCCTCAAATGTACAAGGAAATAGTTTAAAATATTATGACTATGTAGCATCACATAATGGATTCCCAAAATTGGAAGAAGTGATATGATTAAAATCATCAATTATACCTAGTGTTTTATGATTGAGAAATTGTATTACTCATCATATTTATATCAATAAATTTCATGAGATTTGGGAAGGTAAATCATAATCCATGGTACAACAGTCTCCTTTAGATCCGAAATCGCATTGTGGAGGTGGCCAATCGACTATAACTCCTACCAAACCTATCAAATGTATTAGATGTATTCTGTTTATCTCCTATAGGATATACATATGAGTCCCATAACATTTACACAATCAAGTTATGGTACAGTATGAAAACGATATTCTATATGAAGAGAAACTAGTGAAAATATTATATAATAGATTAAAATTTCTACAAAATAACATAATAAACCTTATCAATGTGTTGTAGAGAAACCTAATGTTTGAATAAGTGACTTGGGAACCACATGAGTTGATGAAACAGAGTATACCACATCAATATTAGTGTTGAAAATTACAATTATCAAGGAGAAACGTTTTAATGGGGAATGATTGTCATGACCTGAAATGTTATAAATAAAATTCGACATTAGATGCATATAAATTTATTATTATGTATTAGTCTAATAGAATAAACATGACTTTTTTTTGGATTTATTACAACATATTACATTTGAAATTCTGTTAGGCATCCTTATTGTTGAAAATATATTCACTAATTGGGATCATATGATATGTAAAAATATATGATTTTTACAAATCCAATTGACATAGGAAATGGACGTTATGGACTCCACCTAGAGGGTCATACACTATAGAGAAAATTTATGAGAGTTTCCAAGGGATTTAGAAATTCTGGGCTTTATCCTTGACCATTTCCATAATGAGATCTAATAACCTGAGAAAATGAAAACTATTTATGGGAAAAATTCATGCTCATTTTGATCTTGACCCAAAACATGTACATCAAACCACCAAATGAATGGATCACCATCTTGTAAATTACCCATATGGTTTTTTGTGTATTTTAGAAATTTGTATCAAGGGAAAAATAATATTAATATTAATATTGTATATTTAATAGAATAAATTTCATATTTTCATCTTATCATTACCTTATAAGCGATTTGTATTTTTATACAACAAAACAAAAGGTGTATCTTAGGTTAATATTAAAATTAAATTTGGGAATATATTTTACTAAAAAATTGGACTTTTGAAATAAATAATATTTTAGTATTATATTATTATAAAATAATAATTATTCGATATAAATTAATATATAATTTTTATGAAGTAAAATATCATATTTAGAAGTGTTCGAAAAGTATTACTATCAAATAACCAATGATTTATCAATAAATATAAATTCTATATTAAATGTGAAAATTTATATATTGAAATATTATTTTGATGAAATATATAATATTTTTTGAATAATAATTTTAAATTTATGCAATGAAAAATGGTTCATAATTTTCAAAGAGGGTGAAACTTTTTTAGTAAAAAATAAATACCATATAAATATATGGTGTATTATGACATCATAATAGCCAGAAATTAATGTAATAAATCAAATGAATACTATAAATGATAACATAAATGTTTTGAGTTTAATATAAATTTTTTTATATTTATTGGAGTAATTTTATAAATCAATTATGAATAGTTAAAAACCTCGAATATAATTTATTGTTTTGAATTAATTTATTTAAGATTATCACTCACATCCATATTAGAAAGGGTATTGTTTTATTAATATAATACCTTGTATTTATAAAATAATTAATAAACACCATTTGGGAAAAAATAAGGGATGATTTATTGTAATATTTTTTATTATGTAGAGTCCAAAACCTATATTTGTGAAAAATAATATTTCATCTACCACTTATTTCCTATATAAACCCACCCAATATTCCATTAATTCTCAAAATATAATTATAGAACATCCTTAAAATTCTCTCCCCCCTTTAGAATCCTCCCAAGGAGACCTAATTCTCTCAAGAACCACCAACAAATCATTTCATTCCACACAATGATGTATGTGATCCACATATTCAATTAATTATTAAAGTTTCTTTATATATTATTTATTATATTACCTAATACTAATTTTAAAATATATATATCTATGTACCTAATATAGACTACATTATTTTTAAATTATTAGACTACCCTTTCTATATAATTATAAACTTTTCTGAATTTTTATTTTACATTCTTTTGCTACCGAAATTATAATGCAATTTTCCATTTCAAAAAAAATTATATAATGACTACAATACCCATTTCATTATGAAGGCAATTCAACATTATACAATTGTATATATGTTACATGGGAATTATGTGTATATATTTAATAATCCATTATCATTTTATAAAAAATGATTATGAATGACTCAATTTTATATGATCTATGTTGTAGTGTTAACAATGATAATGAAATTAATGTGATGGGTGTGCCTCGAAATATATAGAGCTCCAATACATTTGGTATTGTTTTGTCTGATGAGAAAAACTTTTGGTACAGGGAGTGATCCAAATTCCTTGAAGTTTCATTTTCCATTAGGATACAACCTTATTTATCCTTTACCAATGTACATGAAGAAGTATTTTATGTTTTTTTTTCTGGATTTTCCATTTTTTCCTTCTTATTATCATGTTATATCATATATTATTGTTCATGTTTATGGTTCAAAACCATTCCGTTACCAATTGATATTCATATTGTGTTATATGAATTATTATTTACATTTTATTCAATGTTATTCATTTACTCTTCTATATGGATCACCCCTCTATTATGTATATCCTTAGGTTATCCCATAAATTTTTAAGTGTGATCATGTTAGGGATGTTTTCAATAATGTTGAGGTATTTATTTTTTAGGTTGTTATGTAATTTACATAATTAACAAGTAAAATAGACTTATAATTCTTTTATTTTTTTAAATATGTTTAACATCAAGTACTAAAACAAGGATTAATCGTTAATAAACTGAAGGGTAGTTATTCAAATTGTATCATTATACCCACCATTATCACAGATCAAACTGATTCTTTTTTATTTGAGATATTATTATTGGTTCATATTCAAAAATTTTATTAATGAAGGATCATGAATATTCAATCCTTTATCTTCTTGGATACCAAAACATCATTAGAATACATCCCACTATTCTTGTTAATTTGTGGGATTTCAACTATGTACATGTTGTGCACCATGTTATGTGATAGTTACATTAGCATAACCATATGATAAATAACTCATGATCCCATTATAATGGGGATTTCTTTGATGAAATCAAATAATTTTCCCTTGAAACCATTGTTTCATCATGTTTCATATTTGAAGTGATAAACATGTGGGATGAACATCTTAAATAAATACTAATAAAAAATGATAATAAAACAATACATTTAAATTTAATATTATTTAAAATCATCATATTAACTATAAAATAAACCTTAACAACTCTTATATCAATCTAGTTTTTTTGTTTTCTCATTCCAAATAAAAAACCCCTAACATAATAAATACATCATAATGTATCATAAATATAATGTTATTGAGTATTGAATAACCAAAAGGTGTATCAAAATAGATATTTTGTTAGAAATCATTATCATGTACTGTGTAATAACAAAGCTAATATCCAATACACACATTTTAGGTTCACTACCCCAATGTTGATTTGTTCAAGAGGCTGAATATAATTGAATTATCTAAATAGGGATGTTATTTTTATGAAAATCACACAATCTCAAATTTAACAAAATTTAATAATTTTAACATATACTTAGGATTATCCTTTGGACATACACTTAGTTTTTTTAATATATATATCTAATCATAACCCCGAATATAACTAAAATAATAATAAAAATTTACAAAACACTAATATGATACTAAATATGACAACCCAAGATATTCATAAATTTTTACATCATTACTGAAATATAAACATATACTCTCACAAATAATATAACAAATCTAGATAACATTTTCTTAGTTTAATTGAGTACCAATTATGTTAAAATATTATTTTAAAATCATTTGAACCATTCTCTAAATTTAAACTCTTATATAACCCTTTTGGACATTCTCATAATCTATATATATATTCAAAAACATGGGTATAGAAATATAAAAAATGGGTGAGATAAAACGATAGTGAGGGAAATATATTATCATTTAATCAATGGTTAGATCATAACCATATCATAAAACCTGATCAGGGAGACATTTACTATTAAATAAACATGTCGTTGTATTAATTTTGTATAAATTATGATTTAACGACACATGGATTAATAATATCTACCAATTACCATGAAATAATAGTTTTTGATAAGAATAGAAAGATATCACAAGTAAATGGACATCATAAAATATTTTAATAATAAATTCATGAACATAATATATAACATGACATCATACAAGTATGTCAAGGTTAACTATAAAGAATATAATATTGGAAATATCCCTATAAAGGATTGGTTTTACTCATCAATCCCATGAAAAAGATAAAATATTCTTATAGTGGATTGGGTTTTCTCTCCATTCCCATTATTAAAGCGGATAGAGTCCCTCAATGGATTGGGTTTACTCAAAAAAATCCATAGTCATAGAGGATAGTCTCCTATAGTTGATTAGGTTCTTGAACTAATACAATAAAAATGACTCATGAGATATAAATCATTACCAATTTATTTATATGGATATAATAGTTGGCTTCCACCCATCACATAAAATAACATATTTAAGATAACTGCTTGAGAATCCTAAATGGAATATTATGAAATGATAATAATTTCAATTTTATTAGTGGGATATAATTTTTTTGGATAAATTAAAAAATAATTGATATCATATTATATAGATGTATATATTTTTACATGGTGAAAATAAACCATTCATAACACATAAGTATGATAAATCCCATGATAATGAAACAGGTTCAACAATATTTTTTCAAAGCATAATAGAATGATATTTTTTAAATATTCAAATGGGAGTAATGAATTAAATTTATTTTTGATGTTTATATTTTAATACATAAACATAATTCTTTATCATTGAGTTATAATATATTAAAGTTCATTATAGGGATATAAGATAAGTAATTATAAATTACACTACATCAGTGATACCATTTAAAATGTTCCTAGAATCCTATAACGAATTATATAAATTATTATTTCACATTAGATAATAATTTAAAAAAATATAATTATATAAATTAATGAAAATTTCCAAAATGTATTCATTATTAAAAATAAATTTTGGATTTGAAAATTAGTTGGAAATAAAAAATCGGAATGTTTTCTATAATTTAGGTTTATTTAAAAGATGTATTTTCAAATAGAACATTAAAAATTCTTGAACTGGAAAAAATGAAATTTATAGAAAAATAGGTATATAGGTAAGATATATTTTTATAGAATAGGGAATAACTAAATGATAATAATATATTGAGAAAATGATAAAAAAATAAAAAATATGTTACCCAAATGTAATGTTAGTGGTTTCAGAAGATAACTTTTTATGATTGAATATTTTTTTTGAAATTTTTTATATTTTCAATGATTAAAACAATTATATTAAAAATATTTTAATGTAAATATAAATTTCAAAATATATAACCCTTAATTAAAAATTTAATAAAAATTTTGACATATGATATAGTAGAAATTTTGGACACAGAGAATGTTTTTACGCAGCAGCCTATCAAAATGGATAGTTCTTCCCCTACTAATCGGGGGAGACCTTCTGATGAAAGGACGGAAAGAGATGAGGTTTTAACACCCAGAAATGGGGAGCATTCCCCCTCCAAGTTGGGGGACATCCATGTTGAGGCGAAGGGAAGTCACATGGATATGACTAAAGCATAATAATGTGAGATTGTTCGAGTAGAAAAGAAAGGAGTCTCTGAAAGTGAGGGTGTCATGACTGCCCCAGTTATTAGGAGGCCAAGGAAGGACTATTTTGTAGTTCCTAAGGTGGTGACCACTAGGTCATCTTCTAAGAAATCTAAATAGAAGTCATCTATGGTTAAACTAGAGTGAAGGAAGGTATTTACCAAGCTGGTCAATCAATATGAGAGTCAATCAAAGTGGGATTTATCTTATGCTGACAACATTGCCAGTTATTGGTGTGGTGATTATGACTATTATGACATGTAATATTTCTCTCGATTCTTCTTTCATGTCTATACACTCCTCTTTTTATTAATAAATTTTCGGTCCAAGTGTGCTTGGATCAGAATTTTTTGGTATAATGATTAAATTCATATAAGTAAAATATTTGAATTGATAAATCATTATTCCCCATTAATTAATATATATATATATAATCATTTGTTGGAAGAAACCAATAATAGAATAAATAATTCAATTTGAAACATCATGAAAAAAATAAAGTTTCTTGTGTTTTGATAAATAATTACTACATCACATTATGTTGAATTTAAAATCTATAAATTTAAATAAATGATTTGGATTTGTAAATACCATTGATTTCCTAAAATTTATTTCAAAAATAAAAACATTCCATGTTCATAAACCATAATCAAATAACGTTATTTGAATATGATTTATATCTTTGAGCCTCTAAGTGGACATTCACTCTAATCTCTCGTGATCTAGGGTTTCCCTCGATGGTGATTCATGGGATAGAATCCAATGTGTAACTTCTCTAGAATCATCTTCCCTTTCCCCTTTATATTCTTCTTCCCTTTTAACTTGATAATTCTTCCTTTCATTATCCCTCCCGACACTACATTTATTTATTTTGTTCATTCTTTCCCAACTCTCTCATACTCATTAAATTTTGTAGGTGATCATGAATCCCTATTGAAGCCCTTATAGGCTTATCCTTATATATTTACTTCTTTTTACCACATTTCTGAATGTATTTTCATCTAGTGCACTAGGATTCTTGGGGTGATTAAGGATATGTCAGTTGAGTAATTCCATTTTCCCATGAGGTTAAATTATGTTCAGTCTCATCTTTTTTATTTCACTATTTCATGTTAGTCGTTGCTTCTTCAGTGTGTTGTTATTGTGCTATTCTCATTGTGGTGGATCGATGGTTGGGTTTGGTGGTCTAGGAGAGGAATAATTTTCTTTGAGGACATAATTCATCTTATTGTTATCTATATTTATTTTAATTTACTTCTTTTATAGTTTTCCATCAGAGGTTGTTTCGTTGAGGATTTGTGACGTGTTGTTCGATAAATCATCAGTGTTCTATGATGTATAACCAATGTTGGATTGAATCTTAGTTTTGGTGGTTATCATTTGTTGAAGTGGAAACATGGAATAGTGGGATACTATTCTCATGTAAATAGTTTGAATGGAATCTAGGGGTTAGAGGAAATATGTTTTAGATGGTCATTACATGGAAGTTTTTCATTATCAAGTTGTTATTTGGAATGTTAGTTTATGATTCCCTAGAAGAAGGGACAATGTTATTTTAATGTAATGGAACTCTGTGAAGACTAAATATTATCATATATGCTATAATATAATACTAAAATACACCATTATGAGTTATTATACTGTGCTGGTCTCTATAGTGGTTTTTGTATGTGTATTTTTAGTGGCCACTTATTTCAAAGAGAATAAACTCTTGTAAGATTCTTCCCCATCGGGCCCCTATTGGAATTCCTCCATACTGTTCAATAAAAGATTGCATGTTTTTCCTTGATTGATTTTCATACCATTTACTATTTTAGTTTCTTCCCGTTCTGATGGATCTGGAAAAGTATTTTTTAGGTTTCTCTGGAACTCTTTGTGATACCGATGGTGAGTTGAATAAGTTCACTAAAGTGGATGATGATAATGTGATAAAGTTGGAAGTGACAAGATTCACAATTTTTTAGTAGTGAGATGTTAGATAATGTTTTTATCTCTTTCAAAGTTATGGTGATGATAGGTAACTTGAGAATCAAGGTTCTCATCATGAGGTGGCTTTCTAATAGATATATCATTACCTGAGGTAATTCAGTGGTGTTTGGACCAATGTTTGGAGTTGATTAAATTTAAAATAAAAAATCTATGGGGTTTGATTTCTAATTTTTTAAATATTAATTCAATATTCTAGTTGGAAATGATTTTTTTGTATCCAATTTGATTTTGAGGTTTCTTTTAAATTATATAGGCTCATTTTGCGTATAAAAAATTAATTTCAAGGAATATAACTCAAATCTTAACGTGACAAAATTGTGATCGAATAAACCCATATATTTTTTCTTGATTTCCTAAAAAATTATATAACAACCTATATAAAAATATGTCATTCATATTTATAGGTTTGGTTAACATATTCACAACTATGACCACTTTAACACCTTATTTATAATCATTCATTAAGTTATTATATTTTATCATTAACGAGTGATAATATTTATGATTGTTTTGAACTAATTTTGTTATATGATTATCAATATTCATTACTATACAAAATTTTATAACTATAATACCATTCACGGTAATGGAATTGATTCTTTATAAATATTTATAATGACATGATTTTAATATTATATCTATTTTAGTTAATATCCATGAAGATTAACTAGGCGATGGGCCTATTTTGGTGATTCTTAATAAAAGAGAATTGGTATCGTATATAATGGGTTTAATTTTACTGTTAATATTAAATAATAAAAATATAAAATTTCTTCATAATTTTAATATTATAGGATTTATATTTTTGTTTCTATTTTCATCAATGAAATTAATTAATAGATCGTTGAATGTGGGTGGTCAGAGTGATACCAACAAGACTATATAATAATTTAATTAACTGTTATGTAGTGTATTAGTTATTATATAAATATTTCAGAAGAAAATTTATAATATTATTTATTTATATGAAAAATATATAATAATATATAATAATTATAGGTAAATGATAATTGGTTTTAATCTATTAATTGGATGTAGGAGATTAATTTCCTCTTATTATGCTTGTTTTAGACAATTAAACTTATAAAGATTGTTTAATTATTTTATTATTACTTGGTCATTCATTTTTTTTTACCAAAACTATAATAATTTGATAAAAACCATAATTAATAGTAAAACAAATCAATGAGCCATCCATAAATGGTTGTAATGAAAACGAAATGTGTTTCTTCATGGAGGTGCTTGTCTAAACAAACCCATAATTGAAATTTTTATTTATCCTTATCGGAAATGAAGGAAAGTAGTAAATGATTGTTCCACATGAATAATAACAGTAAGAATATAAAAATATTTACAATTTCATTTAATAGGAAATAGAAAATTAGGTTTTTTATTGTAATATATAAAAGAAGAAATATTATGGAAAAATGAGTAGTCATGTTGAGAACATTGAATTATTCTAGAATGATTCCATGAAAATTATGGAATTTGATAATTACTTATGAAATTTATATTTTGAAACTGAAAATGTATTCTATGAAAATAATAAATGGCAGGCATTCATGGGGAAATGGAAAATTTCATGTTACCTGAACGGTTTTTGGATGTCCTCTGTTATAAATAGAATATATGGAATTATTTGAAAATAGCCATTACAATAAAATAATTTCAAACATTATAAAGATATAAAGTCTCAAAAAATATGAATTATGTATTGGGGGATAATTTTTATAATACGCAAACCACACAATTTCATATATACTCTTATCATGTTCCTAGACCATTATACATGATTTATGGATTTTTTTATCTTTGTTTTTACTGTGGAACTAGTTTTATATAAGTAATTTACAACTTCTGATTAGAAATAAAATATCTATTTTTACGCCATTTTGACATAATAACTAAAAATATGAGATCAAATAATATTTAAATATTTTAGAAATATTAATTTTTACATTAGATCTTCTAAAGTAGAAAAACATGTTTGTATAATAAATGTATTTTTAAATTTCATATTTATGTGTATAATATAATTTTCAATGAATTTTATTTTAATGATAGATATATATAATATAAAAAATTTAATTTTTATTGTGTATTTCAAATAAATTAAAATCAAATTTGTTTAAAATATTTTTAATTAAGTGAAAATACAATAAATGGTATTTATAAGAAAATAATAGTTATTTTTTTTACACATTCATTATCAAAATTATGAATCATATATAAAACTCTATATTTGTTTCCAATTATAAAGATATTTTATCATCTAAATAGTAATATTTAATATAATAATTAATTACATCAATATCTGTATGTTCTATCATTTTAGTAAAAATGAATTTTTCAATATTAACCTAAAAATCATTAATTTCAGAAAAATATTTTAAAATTACATTAGAATAATATTAATCTATGGAATAAAAAATTTAATTCAATTGATCAAAATTAAAATTCTAAAATATATAAATTTCTCAACTAAATTAATGGTCAAAATATAATGAAAATATAATTAATTTCAAAACATCCTTCTAAAACATTACTCCTTCTAAATATTATTTCATTAAAATTTATAATTTTATGAATTTTAAAATTGTACAAAAATATATTTTCCAAATAAAACATTAAATATGTTTTTTAATTGATTATTAATTAATATATTAATTTTGTTTTTTTGTACTTTTAAATATTAAATAATATAAATTATATGTTCTCTAAATGTAAAAATTAAAAATTTGTTAATATCATTTTTTACTAGACATTATATTATTCTTCTAATTTTCAAAATAATATACATATTATATCATGAATCACCTTTTTTTTCTTTTACTATAGAGAATGATATGAAATAAATTTTATTTATTCAAAAGAATGATATATATTAATATCATGGGGCTTTACAGTATCCACATGTATTAAGGAATAAAAATCCCATATAAAGAACATCTGAAAGTAAAATTAGGTTTATTAATGTGGTGTATGTATCCAAGAAAATGTTTTCCTCCAAAACCACCATTCCATATTTATTAAGATGACTAAATAAAAACCCTCCTAGAATCACCTCAGTAGCTCACACTTCTTCAAGTGGTAAACAAAAACAATCAATTCCAAAATGAAAAGGGATTTTTACCATAAGAATCCACCATTGGGTTTATTGATAACAATATTAAAAATAAAACATTTAAATCATATGTAATATTGAAAAACAACCAAATAAAACAAGACTTGAACCACTATACTAGTAATTCCATTGACATCAATGAGTGCATCTATGATTAATCAAACATAGGGATCACATGAAACATGATCAAAGTGAGAACCAAGAGATTGAAGAGATAAACGTAATAGTAATAATTCACCAACAATACTTCCTTCTCATATATAATCACATGTTAGACTAGATCATTTCATGAAACCATAGTTTGATGATTGAACTCTCATGATAACACCATTTTTAAATTCCACCTACCTATCTAAAACTACAAACTAATCTCATAATATTTTAATTAAAACACTATATTTTGGATTGGAACACTCCCCATATATTGATATGTAGAATAAAAAAGTCATATTTATATTTTTCTATAACATGTACAGTTTCTCCTAATTTTTCAATGAGCCAACATACTACTTCTATGATGATCTTGGGAAATGTTTTATAAACAAATCAAATGAATCAAAAAAAGGATATTATACCATACACAACAAGAAATGTTCACAATGTAGCTGTGTTTCTTAGTATATGGAATCATCTAAATAAATGTTATTTGTTATAATACAAAAGGAAATTATTTTAATTGTAGTTCTATTTTTTGAATCATTTTTCTTATTGGAATCCATATAATATTTAGTCACAACATTAAACAATTTCAAAAATTACTGGTCAACACTCCCAATTAAAAATTCTATTTAACCTCTATATTGTATTTTTATTATTGAAGAATGCTATTTTTGATAATATTTATAGAGCTAAATTTATCTCAATGAATCCAAATATGTCATACCCCAATCAATTTAAATTTCTTGAATATATTGTTACATCAATTTTGAATGAGTATAATATATATTCACTTCTATATACTCTACCTCTATGCTGGATAGAGATATGAAATCATGATTTATTGTTTTCGATGAAATTCACGAGTGTTTATGAAAAAACAAACCACATATGATAAAATTTAATTTATCAACTGAAACATACAAGTATATATTTACTTATTTTATTAGTTGTTTCTATAGATTTATTTAGCAATATATCTAAATGATCATTATTTGGTTAATGTTTCAATTTATTAATCTCAGATACTACATGAAAATTAATTTTAGAAAAAACTGATAACATGTTTTATGAAATCCACAATCTCTGGTTAATTGGTTTTCATGTATAATAAAATACCAATAATCAACATGTTAGGAGTCACATAAATATCATAACCTTCATCATAATTTTTCAATTTCATTCAGGTTTTTGATTGAGTACCATCAGTATAAAATCATCCATCTAAAACCTTTCAAGTACATCAACATATTTTGTTTCATATATAAATGTATCATTAATTAATTAATTCACTTGTATACCATGTAAGAGTTATAATTAAATAATTTAGTCATCTTGATTTCACACAACATATGTTTTTGTTATAGCTTTCATTGTGTGTAATATGATCCTAAAAATATAATTTTATCAACATTTGTAAGCACCATAATACAATTACATTGTTCTTTCATTATGTAGTGGTTGTGATCATTTCATCCTATTATATAATAGATATTTATTTGGAACTAATCCAATATTGAGTTTTTGGAAATTGGAGATTATTTTAAACCATACGTGATTTAATTTTATCAGTATTGTTTTCAATCATCATCATGTTTGATAAATCCTTCATATATATCAATCTAAACATTCTCTTTAAGTAAAAACTTCATTATTTCATATTTTTTTTCTCCATTTGGTACACATTAAAATATTTTTTATAGTCCTGAATATAAATAGTCTATTAGTTTCAAGATAAGGTAGTAGTGTAAATGTTTTATCAACATCAATGTTTCAAATATTATAACACCCAATGTAAAAATGTCTTACTATATTCCTAACTAAAAATCATTTTTTTAACTTGTTACAAAAATCCCACTGCAATTTTATCAAATGTTTATTTTCCACCCTTAAGACAAATTTTAATGTATTGTTTTTATTCATACTATTCAAGAATCCAAAAGTTTAATTTAATATAAATTTCATCAATAAAATATTCATCAAATGAAATTGGTTCCATCTAAAATAAAAATTGAAATTTTTTACCTCCATTGTTTATGTTTTAATCTGTACTTTCTAGTCACCAATGATATTTTCATTAGTTATTTTGGACCTATAGAATCATTCATTTAAACCGATTTTATTTTTTTCTATCATTATCTG
Organism: Viscum album; assembly: GCA_963277665.1. Lineage (NCBI taxonomy): Eukaryota > Viridiplantae > Streptophyta > Magnoliopsida > Santalales > Viscaceae > Viscum > Viscum album. Next base: position 1,142,510,910 of record OY728166.1, read on the forward strand.
ATATATCATCTATGTTCATCAAATCCTTTTGAAATCTCTACGATATGAACACTTATTCATCACATTACCCGTCAAGAATGTGTTATTATTTTTTGTGAATTCTTATCACATATATTAATAATTTTTTCACATTAAATTAAGGAATCATTAGGGATATAAAAAAAATATAGATCAATTTTGTAAAAGAACTAATATTCCTTAATATTAGAGTAATATCAAAAGATGATCCATTCATCTCTATATGATTCAACCAACTTATTATTTTCTTTGTGAATATTATATAACTCACTTCCAATTTCATGTAAGAAATTATGTGTGGGCCTCATTCCATAAACAATATTATATGGGGTCCTATATTTATATCCAAATAATATATATAAATCACTGATAGATGAACTCTTTTAGAATACATATCAAATATGGAATTTTTTGTCATAATATATGTATCATATTTCTAATAATTATATTAAATATCTCAGTGAAAATTTTCAATTGAGGATTTATATCAATTGAAACGTCATGGTGAATATGATGTATTTCATAGATATTATATTCTTTTTTGTTTATAAATTTTCATCCATTTGTAAGAACCCATTTCTTCCTTTAACGTATGGATATTTCCTTTTCCTTTTATACTTAAGAAAATGGGTCGAAATTGGTCCATGGGAATTCTACAGTATGTTACACAAAATGAATGGAAACTACATGTCGTGTACTTAAAGGTACACATCGTGTATGTAAGGCTACACTCCATGTAATCCTAGTACGTGACCACATTAATATTGGGTGAGAATACTGTACAGAAATGACATTTAATCTCATGTACAATCCTTGTACTTTTTTAATTCATTAATAAGTCAGAATGTACACAGTTGTTTCAGATGGAAAGAAACAATTACCCTTGTTTGAGAAGTTCCCCCAAAATATTTGGATAGGATTTTTCAAGAGGTATCATCATCTGATATCTAAATCAATCACTGTCGAATCTGTTCAATTTACCTTCGTGATATCTTGATTATTCTTGTTCCATTATTAATGATTTATTCCCTAAATAATGTTATGTGTGGTTGAGTTTTTATAACTTTTTTGTTGATATACTACATTCAAGGTCGAATCAGAGCCCAATGCTGGAAAAACAATTCGTACTACAATTTGGTATGTGTTATTTTTATTTTTTGAGATTATCATGATGTTTATATATACTAGAGTGTGGAATGACCAATTTTAGGGTGTCACATGATTGAATAATGAACCATGTTATATCATATACATTTTTAGGTAATTAATTTGATAATATGAAAGCATTTTTAGAGTAGTGATCCTTGGTTTAGGTCCACCCCATGGGATTTTTTACCTTTGATGGTTGTTTCAAGGATAATGCTTATGAGTTTTGATTTTAATTCTCATTATTGGGTGGATAAAATTTTATTTCTCATTGTGTATTTCCTATGTGAGATACTTGTTGTTTTACACCATGTATTTGTTTAAATTTTATAGTAGTATTATTAAATAATTTTCCCATGTGAGTTATAATTTTTTCGCCATGTAATAGTTTAATATATATGTTTTGGTTATTATGTAAATTTTTCCCACATGATTTTTCTTTGTAATCAATTTGATAGTTTAATTCACAAGGGTTGTATCTAGGATGTAATGTGAAAGTGAATTAAATGATAAAATGAGGTAATTTGTAAATGTGATCCAAGATCTTAGTTAAATGAAATGTTTAGACTCATATAACTAAAATTATCTTATATAACATGTTTGAACCATTGTCACAGTTAAAACATAATCGATGGGATTAATATGTTAATTAGGTCAAGGCAGTGAGAAATCTTCAAAATGGGTGGTCAAGCTTATTGAGTATTATTTCTTAAATTTTCAAGCGAACTTTGGATACATTGAGGGATACCCCTGTCAGGATATATTGAAAAATGATAAAATGGTTTTTATGTCACTAGTTGATAGTTATTTCAATAGGGTTGTTGTAAGGCATTATTCAAACCTTGAAACTCTATATACAACACATAATTGATCAATGATATGGATTCCTTATAAATAGTCTACCCTGATAATTCACTAGCATGGATTATGTCATCAATTATACACGTTTACCATTGTCTTCTGAGACATCTCTTGGGTTTGAATTTGAGTACCTACTCATTACTACATTCACTGTTTTACAATTCCTATTATATATATTAACTGATATGTTTGAACAATCCTTTTTCTATTTACTATAAAGATTTATCTTCACAACATGTTTTTTCACAATTTTTGGACTCAAATAGATTATATTATTGTAGGTTTTAATCAGGGAATGCACCCTACTACAGGTACATGACGTGATGATTAGGAAAGATAGAGCATGTGAATGAGTTAAGGCTTCCAATATAATATAGTCTCTTATTGATACTTTTTTTATTTTGAGACATATATTGTGTATTACTATAGTGTACTTTCTTGGAATCATTCCTAGAACACGTGACATACTTCGTCATCTTTGTTATTGAGTGATTCTTGGTTATTTAACATATTAGTTTTCCACTGTTTATTTCAATCAAATACTGTTTACTACTTCTACTATTATATATTATTATTATATTGTGTTATACTCTGCCAATGATAGAATATTTTTCCCACTATTATACCCAAGGCACTCACTAATGGTATGAATCCTCTAGAATTTGAGGAATTTTGATTGAGGCCATGTGGTCAACTGGATATGGGGCACCAATTGAGTGGCATCTAAATTTGGGATGATACAAGGTAGTATTAGGGAATTATTTTCATGTTTTGTCTTACCTTTTAGAGACATTATAATGGGATATGAAGGAAATTGAGTTTGGTAATTTTTTATTCCCTTGAGATGCATACACTTATACAGGGAAAAGAAAATTTATCTCGTACAGAATTTTGATTTATTATTATGATTTGTTATAGTTGATTTGATTTCACTATTGGCTGACACACTAGTTTTGTAGTGTTATTATTAAAAACAGAAAGGTTCTATTTTATTGAAAACTAATGATATGAGGTATCCATTTACATTCAGCATAGTTTCAATTTTTAGAAATCACATGCCATGCATTCTTACCATTACATTTATAGATAATTAATGATTTCATGATATTGTTATCGATTGTCATGCTAAATATTCAAGATATTGTGATAGGTCATGTTATAGATATACATGTTATTATTATTTGTGTATTGGTACATGATGCAGTTTCATTGAATTGAGGAAAAACGTTGATCCTTGAAGACAATAGTCCCACTTGGATCAGAATTTTGCAGATATCATTTTGGAAATGGGAAATTAATTTTGTTGATTTGTGCTATAATTGGATTCCAATAATTTATTAGCGGGGAGTATGGGCCCCCAAAAATCATAATTTGGCACACCATTTCATTAAATTTCAAAAACATGGGTTCTGATAATGATTCATAGGCTTACTAGCCGGAATCCCAGACGAAACTATGTGTGGTCCAATTAACGCTAGCCATGTGTTCTTCTGTTTTGGAAGAAAGGACTTTTCTTAAGAACATGACTTGTACTCGGAGTTCACATAGTTAGTAGATGAACGTGTCGCCGACCATGTTGGAGAAAAAAAGGTTTATTAGTTCATGATCAGAACACTTTGTTTACCTTATATACACCCCATGAAGTTTTACATAGGTAGAATTGTGTGGCTCTACCCATGTAAATGTACAAGGACATGAGGGAAGAGTTGAGTAGATTCCATGTATCATCCAGACACACCATGTACATAAGACATTTACACAACAAAAAAGGTAGATTTATAAGCTCAGGTGACGCTTTAATGGGACACATCATGTGTCGGGATGATACATCATTTGCCTAGGGTGTTTACATGTCAAGGTTTGTAGGAGTACACGACCATTCAAGGGCTTAAGTGGACACACCATGTATGGTATCTACACACTTTGTACTCATATTTGGTGAAATTTTGAGTCATTCATTATATTTCTTAATAATAATATACATGAACATCATACCTTGATAAATAATATTATAATAAGATGTATGTTCTATTATTTATAAGGAAATTCGTCCATGATGACCACCAGTAGTACACCATGAGTGGGGCAATTATCATACCCTAGTGGTGGCATGCCCTGAGCCACTAGTGGACCATCGAGTCATGCCATTTGTTGCACAGACTTTTATATAGGATAAAGGTACTAAATCTTTTTTTCAAGTAGGCTTTATGAGTCTCATTAAAAAAATTTAGGGGGAACCACAGCCAGCCATGTTAATCAAGGAACCGACATGACTGTTCCTACAGAAGGAATGGCACACATTATCTAGGGTAGGTGGGCCAAAATATGCATAGTCATGGATATTGGCCATTTTTTCATTATTATATAATTTAAAGACACCTCTTAATAGGAGTCTTTATCTCATGAATTAAATGATGTGTGATTCTACCTAGAGGTGGTGGCATGTTACCACACAGACATAACATCAGTTGGACATGGTGTAGGGAAATTTATTGATAGTATTCAGTGACTACATATTTTTGAGACATAGAGGGGAAACAATGACTTCTAATTTATGCATCTAGATTAGGGTTCCCTTTCAGTAATGGATTATTATCCCACTTTATGCAGCTCCAGTGTTTCGCACCAATTCTGATGGGTGATGATCTTTAAATGGCTAGGTGTTTAATGGCATTGTTTAGGAACGACATTGTACCATATGTTAATATCAATAGGGTGAATTTTTTATCTACTACAGTGAACTAGAAATTGAATAAAAAGTAAAATCTTTGGGAATATGGAGGCGCAATCCAAGGGGCTCGACACCTAGACCATGTATTTCATTGACGGGTTGGAGGAAGCATTTTTTGGACATTAATTTCATTAAATATATTACTCAGAATGTATCATCTATTAGAAAGGAGGGGTGATTCTATTGCATAAGAATTGGGAATACGAGACCTTAGTTTCTGATGGAACCTGTTGTGTACTGAACTTATAAAAATAAAGGCCACTTATAATGATTATGAAGGAATATTCCACAAAAATCTTGAGACATAAATACAGAAATATTGTACTGTAATGTTTTGGATGCGTCCCTAGAATAGTTGACATGTTGCATCATCATTGGTATAGAATAATTCTTGGCTATTTATCTTATCAGTATTCCATCATTTATTCCAGTTATATTCTATTCGCTACATTTTCTATTGTATATTAATATTTCACTATGATACACTCTTCCAATGAGGGCATAGTTTCCACACTATCACAATAAATTCCCCCACTACTAGTCTGTATCCTCTAGAGTTTGGGGAAATATTATTGAGGCCCGGTGGCCTACCATTTATGGGGAACTAGTTTAGTGGCATTTAGATCTGAGATGTTACACAATTATTGTTTTAATAAATTGGAATTATTTCACCAAATATCTTTCTAACTTCACATAATTGATTATTATTACAAATATATGATTTTGTTTTTTAATAAATCTCCATCAATCAATAATTCCTATAAAAATAATCCAAAATAACAGAATATATTTTTATAAAACTTATTTTATGAATGATGGATATAAAAAATACACATAAAAAATCTCCAATAGTCATGATGATTTAAACTTTTTTTCTTTATAATTAAATAAGACAATCTTCCCCTTTTAAAAATATTCACATGTAACAGAATTGTTATTACCCGATCATTGAGAAGTCATGAGATCAATCATTATTCACCATAGTGTATATGAAATCTTTTAACCAAATTGTAATTTTACATACTAAAAAGCATTATTCATCATCCTCATAATACATGAATTTTTTTATCAATGATGTAATGATTTCCATTACTCAATCCTAAAAGAAGAACAAGTGAACTATTTATAGCTTTAATAGTTTAACCCTGTTTTCCAAATTCAAAAAATTATCTTGAATCACGTAAAAAAACCTCGAATTGATAATTATGGATATGTCCTTATATAAATAGAAATATTTTTAATTTCGTCTCTTCTCTTTTTAATATAACACCATTGATGAAGTTCACTCAATGGATTTTATGATTTCATCACCCATAGTTCAATAAATTTCTATTAATATTGAAAATATGATTATCTGTATTCATTTTTCGTTTTTTTGATGTTACTACATCTAGATTACCTCATTTAATGTCTCCAAATCCCCATCATGTTATACCCATAAGGTATAATAAGTTATATTATTCCAAAAAACATTACACTAAATGTTATAACCATTAAACGCATAAGAAATATATCTATAAGTAGATTCATTTTTTGGGTGTTTCTCTATCTTAACAAACTATTCAATAATATATCACATATACATAATGTGTGAAACTTTTACTCAAAAATGTAAATAATGGTTTGAGTCATATTTCATGATAAGTTCACTTTTTATCATTAATATGTGCTTGCAATTTAGACCAAGGATCAGTTTTTTATTACATATAAATATTTGAGTTAGGAATAACATCACTATCCTTCGTTGTTAAGGACTTCATTTTTGATGTTAAAAATGTGATTCCATATGTTTAAGAAAAAAAACAATATTCTAATAAACATTATCATAGTCAACATCAATATAATTATCTTATATTCTCTTAATCACATATACTATAATATCTTCATTGAGGACCCTATTATCCTTATCTCACTTACTTCTGACTCTTATAAGCTTTTATCTTCATGAAATAACATACTTTTCCATTTTAATACATTACACTGATTTTTTTCCCAAATTTATTCAACCTTAAAAGATTATGAACATATTCTTCATTTATATCATATTTAATATTTTAAAATCACAATGTATTGAGATGTCTAACCATAAAACATTAAATAAAATCAGATGAAATAATAACACAATATTTTCCTTTTCCAAAATTATGATTGAAGGAAATGAAAAATTTCACATCATAAAGCTCATCAACATGATGATTTTCATTTACCTAAATTCTATTCATTTCTTTGAATATAACCACTTTGGAGTTATTCTTCACTCGAGCTTCATTGCTGTTATTTATCATTTCATAAATAACAAATATATTGTGTAGGATATCTATATATTCTTAATTTAGATCTATTTTGTAAAGCACTAACAGTTTTCCATTAAAATAAAAGTATATTCTCCTCTAAAATATTATCATAATTTATTGCAACTTTAATACTTTCACTATAACCTCCCATATCTTCTACAATAGAATTTTGAAAATAAAAAAATTATCAACTATTTTGGTTGGGATCATCCTCAAATATTGAAAATTATTCTATATCACTTAATTATTTTCCACTTGTACATTACCATTAAATTCAAAAAACATCTAATGTTATTCCCATGTGAGAGGATTGGTATGTCCTACCTTTGAATAAATGGGTTTTTAAAAGGATCCCCTAATGAATTGATTCCCTTAATAACAATATATGATTCATTGCTGTCTCATTATGAGAAATTCATTCTTCACAAGATCATTGATACACCATGAATTCGAACCATGCAAAAATACATTGACAATATTTTTTTAAGGATTATTAAAATAACTCTATCATCAATGAAGATTATCCATCCCCAATTAAACGTAGTAATTTTAAATAATATTCATTTAAAACTATAAATTTTTGTCTTTAAATACAATTATATATTTAATACAAACAACTTATACAACATCAATGTTTTTATGAGAGGTAAAACATCACCAAAAATCCTCTATTTGATATCAATTTTAGATACTTTATCATGGAGAACACCCAATGATGATGTGATTATGGGTGTTATAAATTTTAAAAAATAAATATCTAGATCAGAATAATGTTGTATTTATATGTAGAACACCCAGTTATCCGTCTTATTTTCTCTGTATGAGTGAAGAATGTAATAAACTACAATATAGATCTTCAACGGTTAACCCAAACTGTGATATGTAAATGTGTCTGAAAATGTGATGTACCAATTCATATAAAACACTATAGTGTTCCCTTTTTTATTGGATTACAAAATAGAGTTGTCACACATACCCTGATAGTGTTCCAATGAGATGAATCAAGTATATTACATTAATTATTTGTACCTATCAACATTCCATTAATCTTGGAAATCCCCAAATATATTATTTTCTTCGCACCCCTATGATACTTATTCGCTAAATACAATCTATGTTTATTCTATTACTAAAGGTTATGTGTAGTGGAATAAAATAAATAAATTTTTATTTTTATGTAATAGTCATGATCAATTATTTCTTTCTATCACTTCACACAATCATTTCGTCTGAAAATTAATATTTAATGTTTCCTTTAAGGACATGTCAATTTATATTAATGTACATAAATATCCAGTACAAATCATTTATAAAAATCATAGATCGTGGATATTATTGTCTAGTTGTGTAATGATTTCTTAATCTATGATGCTTCATTCTTATTCTATGTCTCGCTATAATGTAGAATCCCAAGATACAGTTTAAAAATTATCTCAATTAATTTTAATAGTATATATTTATTCTCTATGATGGAGTATCTAGGAGTTGAGTAGATACAGAAAACATTTGACAATCATCAATACCCCAATGATCTAAAAAATATCCTTCACACACCTGGTAGTGTGAGTAATGATATCCTTTAGCTACATTAGGGAATAATTTAAGGTTTCAAATATAAAAATCAAGTGTACTTCCTCATATAAACTCTATATGAATTATAGGATAACATTACTCTGGATACAACATCTTCCACATATAGTGGTGTAGATTCATTACAATGGTTTATACACACTTTGTTTTCTAGGGATTTAAGAATTCATATATTCTCTCTATATTTTTCTTATACAACATGGTCTCTAGTCTTAAAGTCTAATAATGAAGAACCAAATACAATGTTAGACATTCCATAAAAAATTATGTACTATATTAACTGTCTAATGAAATTAATAAATCATAAATGTAAAATGGTACAAACTTATTCCACAACCACCTCACAATGATATCTCACAGTATCATAACCTCACCATCAGAAATGCTACTATCGAACCGCGTTGGTTCTCACCAACACTTTAGCCCAATTTCATGAAAATATAATTTCTTTTTTAGATTACGTTGGGTAGTTGGCTACACTAATATTCAAATCAAGTGGGTTACAAATATTTTTGCACTACCTCACCTCCATTCACAAATCCTTGGATTCTACATATTAGGTTGAATATTAAAAAATCATAATTTACATTCATTATTTGATACTATCATATATTCCTTGAAAAAAATGCCATAATAACAAAAAAGTAAAAAAATATTTCATTGCATGAATTCTCATAATATTTTAGGTTTATAGATTCAATAAATTATGAAAACCCTAAAATAATATATCCCACATCGTTCTTAACTAATTAATTTTATATATTATATAATAAAATAAAAAACACATAATGTGTCCTTATCATCTCCAAAAAATTATCCACACATGGAACTCTGATTGATATTATGTGTAACACATTTATTACTACTTTAGGGAAAAAAAATAAGGAGTAACATAATATTCCCAATAATGGAAATCATTCGAAAAAATAATCAATTATCATAAGTTAGAAAGAGTTGAACATAAATAATATGGTTAAAATAGATAAAAAACCAACACAATAATATAATGATAATAAAAGCCAAATATATATATATGAAAAATAGTGGATGGAAAAATACCATGTATATAACTATAACACATTCCTAAAAAATTAAATGAATATTTTAAGAAAACTATTTTAATTCCTTAACATCTTACATAGTGATCATATATATCATGATCATATCATCATGTACCTAAGTCAATTAAATATTTTGTATTGCGTAGGCATGAAATAAAATATATATGTTTGTTTATATCACAAGACCTATGGATGTTTTGAGGGGAAATTACATACCCACACCCATAAATAAATAATTCTAATTTTTTCATAAAATAAATTAATTAACATAAATAAAATATATAACCAAATTACAGTAGATGTTAGTAGACATCAATATCAAAAAGAAATGTATACAGATTTATAATATTCCCCCCAATAAAAATTTAATATAACTTTATATATAATAATATCTCAAACTGATAATTTGTCTAATTAGGTGTATATGTTTATCTCAATAATTCAATAAATTCATCAACGTATGAAATCACGTTGAAATTACTTTCATCACATAGATGTATAATAGGTCATTATTAAAGGAAATAAAATAGAAAAAATATTATTTCAATTCACAGTGGATGGTTATGAATGATATATGTAGTGATATATTATATATTTTGAAAGAAAATTACATTAAATCACACATATAAATAATGTAGGTGAATAGTAAACTTGTAAACATATAATTCATCAATCATAAGAAATTCCAATGGACAATGATGTAAATGATGAATTTTTTTATAGTTTTAGAGAAATTTGTATTGAAAAATGAAATATCCTTGACCATTAAAAATAATTTGAAAAGAATTATTTTATAAATTAATGAGAGAAATTATTTCATTCCTAATCCATGAAAACATTGGGATAAATTTTCATATAAATTTAAAAATTTATTAAAAAAATATGTTCGTAGGGGAATGCTAAAATATATTCCTATTTAAAAAATGCCCGACAATAAAAATGTTTAGTTGGTTTTTGGAATCATATACAATGAAATACCAGGGTATTTGAAAATTATATGATACAATATTTTAGAAAAGATACAAATAAATCATTAAAATGTATGTTAATGATAAAATTTTGGTCAAGATGATTTAATTATTGTTGCTTTAAATACCATTTTTTGAAATAGTATCTCTTAAATATATTATCGAAAATGTTATTTAAGAACAATATAAATATGACAACAATATTTCCAATTATAAGAAGAGGGGAAGTATATTTATATATTTTGTATGAATTCCTATAAAAATAAACAAAATTGATTATCAAAGATGAGAGATTTCATTTATAAATTTTTTTTGTTAGGGAATTTCTATGGATTAAGTAACATTTAAATCCAAACACTTGAAGTAAAAATATCTTGAAACTAAATATAAAATAGAAGATTCTTATGATAATTCATGATATAATATAAAATATCGGAATTATAGTCACCAAATTAAGGTAAATTGGTTCATAACAATAATTATGTCTCAAGAAATTAAAATAAGGTCCAAAACCACTTTTTTCAGTGCCATATTATTTTGGGTAATAATTATTTGATAATAATGCTATAATGAATAATTAAAGATCCTATAAAAGTAAGTGTGAAATACCATAAAAATTATTCATTATTCATTAAAAATAATACTTGGATAAATTCAATAGGAAAGTTTATAACTCAATTGAAGAATACTATTTTATATAAATCACTTATCATGTTCTAGATTCACTCTGCGGATGTACATATAATCATAAAAAATCAAAATAATTATATTATATAACTTTTAAATAACCTTATTCATATATATTTCTTTCAATAAAGAAAAATTTACTTTTATATTGTTTTTATTTGTTATGTATTTTTTTCAATATGTTGGACATTTGATGTGGTTTTTCTAATTTCTCTATAACTCTTATGCTATGTCAACCATTATTATAGGTGTTTTTGAATAAAATTATAATGTAAATAAATTTATTGATGTATTTAATTACTTATTATATAATTATAAAATTTATAAAATTTACAATGGTTATGAAAGGTACTCTGATATGTTCATTATAGATGGAAATGTTTTTTAATGTTTTATTATTAAGATCACTTTTAAAATATCTATTATTATATTATTTCAATATTAGTACATTTATAATAATCATGTTTTTCCAAAGAATAATTTGTTAAATTTAACCATTTTTTGATATACAAAGCACCCCACTTCATTGAGGTTGTTGTCGGCACATACAAATGATCAATGATCAATTGTTTTTCATAGAGGATCAAATTTAATAAATAAGGTTTGTTCAATTAATAAAATAAAATGTTAAAATATTTATTATATTTTTGTTGTTATTTTACTATGTTTTGGGTAGGTCATGATTATTAATATTTAAAAAATGAATATAGATTATTTAATTCTCAGTTTTATACATTGAACATTCTCAGGAAAAATGTCTTGAAATTGAATGGATTTTGATAATATATTGTGAATATGGGATTTAGTTAATGAAAGGGGTAGATAATAATGATAAATTGGCTATGTTTTTAAGGAAATATATAATGTGTTTTTGTGAATGTATGAGGATGGAATAGATCCCCATTTAAAAGTGATCGAAAATTCACTTTTGTGAACACCTAATTATTTTACAATAAAATAGTGACACTATTCAAAGTTAATTTTTTCAAAATGAATGATATCATTAATTTTGGGGGTTTTATATGGTTGATAAATCCTCTACTAACCAATTGAACACATGTTTTAACATATTTCATGTCATTTTCAAATAGGTTTTTACATTTTTCAATTTTTCTTTTTACATGGGTACCCAGTTTTTAACTAAGTAAATCGGTTTTTATTCATAAACATAAAATTAACCTTATTCTATAATTTAAAATATCTATTTACATTCATTATATCATTTTTATTTCTGTTCAAATTCTATGTGTAAGAAAAATAAATTTTAACATTATCCCATGTACTATAATAAAAACCACTCTCAAAAAAGGTGTACATTTAGGAAAAAACTTTAGGTGTAGGATTAAAATATCAATTTAATTTATTTTTATGATATAAATAGGTTTATCATCAAAAAATAATTTTATGTCTTTAAAATCATGTAGAACCATAATTTTACAAACATAATAAATAATTAAAAAATACCAAAAAATATTAATTTTTTTCAAAAATATTAGATAAGATCATAAAATGTGAATGAATTCTTTTATAAATAAAATGAAATATTAAAAATAATATATTTTTTATCCTTAAACATGTATTTGATCAATTAAAATGTTTAATAATAATCATGATATTTATTGTATAATAATAATGTTATAATTATTATCGTTTTAGTAAAAACATGATTATCACTATTCAATATAAAATTATTATATTTAAAAAAAATTCAAAAATGATAATTTTAAAAAAATATTTAAATGAATAATACAAAAAATAATTTCATTATATGAATTTAAAATTCTAAAAGCTGATAAATAAATTTATAAATATATTCCTACATAAATTATAAAATCACTTTTCATAGTTAAATTTCTTTTTTAAAATGTCAGTTATTCTTGGAAATATTTATGATCAATTAATAATCAAATTGATGCTAAAATTTTATTCATATCTCATTCATATATAAAAAATAATGTATATATATATATTCTTAAAAACACATAAAAATATAATTTTTAGTAAGGATAAATTTTAATCATAAATCAGTCATATAAGATATATTGATAAAATAATTTAATTTTCATCAATATATTAGTATTAATAATGAACTTATTTTTATTCATATATATAATTAATTATTCCATTGGAACAATTAATATATTCCAAATCCATGGATATATTTTCGGGATTATATAATGTTCTAAATTTCATTATGTTTCTATCTTTCATGTAAACAATGTTATTTAACACATTAGTTATTAAATGAAACTATATATTTTATTATCTCATGGTATCAAATTATCCCCATATAAATAAATTGAATCCTGATAATTTTAATTATCACTCATTAATAAAATTAGTGTAGGTATATAAAATATGTAAATATCTCAAGATGTAATTATATATTTGGTGCCTATATTAATATCTTTTGTATGACTAGGAAACCCATATTTTCCCTTCATCATGTTAACTCATTTAATAATTTTTCCATATTAGCATTTTTCAACATTCCATTATTTTCCACAAAAAAGATTCTTCTTATTCATTTAGATAATTCTCCTAGTTACCTATTCACATATTCTTAACATATAGGGAATTGAATATTCTATCTCACATCATCCTTACGGGTAAAACATTCATGAGACTCTATCCCCATAATCCTTGGTATTTTGGGATATAATGTAATTTAAAATTTTTAATTATAATTCTTATTATTTTTTAATCACAACAATAATTACCACATCTATTCTGAGTGTATTTGGTTTCTTATACAGTGAATCTATAAATTATCCATGACATCAATTATTATCATAATTTCTTTGGGATTAAGACATTATGAAAACCAAAAGATTTTACATGAGTGATGGATACAAATTTATAATTTCTGTAAGATAATCGTATAAAAAATTCATCATAAAAATGTCTTTATTCACATAATTTTTATATTACATTTACATTAAACCTAAATCACTCTTGGTTCAATATAGGATTTTTTAGGTTTTGATCTATCATAATCAGTAACATTTTTACATAAAATAATAAATCCATCAAAATTTCTTGTAATGGTAATGATATTATCCAATAAACACCCCCTTGAATTTTAGCTTGGTCTTAAAACATTTTCTCACACATCATGCACTAAAATGATGATTAAATTGATACTCAACAATACTTTTTTAGGTTGATTACACATAGTTAATTTTTTTATTGGCACATTATGTATCTAGTATCTAGAAAAGAATTTAATTTCTAATAAATCCACACAACCGCTACTCTAATAAAATTTTTAGATGTTATCATATACTTATATATTCCCATTATAATTATCAATAGGGTTTTGACTAATTTTGTTATAATTATAATCCCTATTATATACAACATTACCACAACTAACATAGAAGTTAATATAAACCTTTGATATAATGATCAACCTATACATATAAACCCTTATATTATTCATGATTAACATAGTTTCCTACAATGTTATGTAAAACATACTCTTCTACTGATTATGAGACTATATATTCACACACCCAAATCAATTAGTGAAAACACATACTTTACATATTTCATTTGATTCCAAAAATAGATTCCCATACAAATCAATATCATTACTATAGTGATTATTGAAAATATTAAATTATATTTATTACCACATAAAATTTAGAGTTATAGACTCTGTGAATTAGGTAAATTTATTAAATAATAAATTAAATCACATTCTAAACTAATTGTCATATTTCCACAATATTAAAAAACTACATTATCTATAATAATTCTTTCAAAACTACCGAAAAAACTATAAACTAGCTATTATATTAGACATATTTAATACTCATAGGGAATAATTAATTTCAATTAGTTTAAAAAAATAAATATTTAAAAAACTCATACTACCTTACTTGAAAACTGAAGTAATTGGTATGAATGAGTGTTGAGCAAAAAAGTATAGTCAGAATTATATAAAATTATTTTAGGAACATTAAAAATGAATAATTGATGCTTTTAAGGGATAAAAAATGAAATTTGGATTGATGTTAAATGGTGGATCATTTGAGGGTATGTGATTTTCATTTTTTTTGATAAAATGATTCAATTAATTAAATTTTAATTAATATTATTTATCTGAATTGTTTCTTTAGGGATCTATAGTCTTGGTAACCTTCAATAATCCAACAATTGAACCATTTGGACTGAAATACACTCGTATTAAATAAATAATTTGTAACACCAAAGATTTATTTGACTATAATTATTTTGGATTCCATTATGGTTATATACAAAGAAGGGAAATTAGTGGATGAATAAAATAACACTACTCAGTATGAAATATAATGATTATAAAATTCCAAGGGAATGAAATATGGAATTTATAAACATGTATAAAACAAAAAATACATGATAGAAAAGTATAAATAATCACTTTAAAACACTCCCCGTACAATCTTATTTCATAGTACAAAATAAAAACACACTCACAATAATAATGAGAAGGATGGGTGAAATTATAATGTAAGAAGGATTTATAAAACATTTATGGCTCTGATGTAGAGCATCCAACCATTTTATATATATCACACTAAATATAATATCTGTTATCTCTCCTTGTGTGGTAGTGAAACACAAAACAATACAAGACTCTCATAAATGTGAACCATCGTATCTAGAAATTACATCATCTTCTAACAATATGTTCTAGAAAGAAATATGTATTTGTTTGTGTAAATGATGTGGTTATGGATTCTAAAAATATTATATTTTATGAACTCACTTCATGATAAATTTCTGTTTTATGACGAAGAAAACTCTTATCATGAAAAATATCAGACAGAATTTCCTTCAGTGGAGACTTGAAACCATCCATAAATATATATTTTTTGAATCGTGAAGGGGAAAAATGAAATTCCACATTACTCTACCTCAAAAATCATATGGGGTAAATATAATATAATACATAAATTTTAGTCTTTAAATATCTTCAGTTATTCCATTGGTTTAATCCAACTACAAACTTCTTGCGTCACACCATGTCACTTCCAGTTATAGTGAGAACTGTCTTTATTATATGAAAATATTCTATTTCATTAATTGTTTCACAAAATAAATTCATCTGTCCCTAAAAAAAGAGAAATTAAAATATACATGTATGGGAAATAAATAAATATTAATTAATTAAATATTTTCAATAAAATATCACAAAATATATGCAAGAAATGTTTTTATTCAATAAAAAGTGTAACACATTTAATTATAAACTCGAGAAATGAGAAAATAAGAATGGGTGAGGTAAAAAAAATATATGTTAAACAACATTAATAATTATAAAAAATAATATGTGAGCATAAGATGATTATTTATAATAATGAATTAATAGATAAAAAATAAAACTGAAATATCATGAATCTAAAAGAATAATATATATATGGATGAACTTGTAAATGAAATGATATCATATATAAAAATAACATGTTCATTAGTGATTAAATACATAATGTAAGATATCTAATTTAATTACCCATGATAATAAAAAATGATTTTAAATATTATGATCCTACAGTCAAGGGACAATTTTCATGGAAATTTGTTTTACCTGTTATGCATACAAGAAATTTATAAATCTTGAATGCCTTAGGTGACCTATAGATGCATTAAGAGGGTATTAAAAGTGAAATCATCACTAATTAAGTCCAATGCATAAAATATATATAAGAAATAATAAATTAAAACATAAAATAAAATCATGTCAATATATCAATATACATCCATATTTAAGTAAATTTTTGTGGATCATCATATTTATCCAACAAATAAATGTTATACCTTTTGATTTAAGAATACATAAAAATAAAAATGTATTATGTTTGGGATATATTGTTATGTAATTAATTTCATAATTAAAAATTTATAAGAATATATGTAAATACTCTTTAATCAACTAAATTTTAAAAAGGTTATTGAATATGGAAATTAATTGGATTAAAACATACATGTACTCATAGTGGATAGGTAAGAAAGAAAAATGGAGTGATATATCATATATTGGATAAAAAATAAATTTCATAAGTCATCAAGGGAAAAAGGTGGATGGAAATTTTTTAATAATATATTCGATCAATCATAAGATACATTAAAGGATATTTACACATATTTAAATCAATTTTTAAGAGTTTTAGAAAAAAATTTGAAATAATAAATATCCATGATGCATTTAATAATTTTAAAATAATAATTTTATAAAAATTGGAGAAATAAAACCTTCTTATACAAATCATGAAAACAAAGACTATAAGTTTCATATAAAATGCCTAATATAGAAAAATGTATTTTTCACATAGAAAAACAAATAGTTCATCTTTTGTAAAATACGACCCATTTGGAAAACATTAGGTTCATTTTCATTTAATATATTAGAAAACAATATTATAGTTGTTGAATATGATCTTCATTATTTCTAAAAGTATAATATAGTAATATCATAAAAATGTTGTTCAATTATAAATTACAATTAAAATATAATTTCATTTTTATCTTATTACAAATAAAATTTATAAAATGAAACATCACATTAAAAATTATACTAAATATACCATTTAAATTTAATATTAGGAGAAATAAAATATCACCAAGGATATCCTTTAACATCCCTGCACTAGTAAAATGAAAATAGTGGTTATTTTACTATATTATTTTTATAAAATAAGAGATTTAGTGGTAAAAATTAATAGTAGATAAATTATTTATTCTTACTTTAAATATGAAAGTAAGAATATCCACTACTAATTTTGTGTGAGAAAATGATTGTTTATTATATAAATTCTCTAGAAACATTATAATATCCATTAATTGTATTATTGGGAACATAAAAAATAAATGGTGAGCTTAGATTCTCAATATGGGAAATTACAAAACATAATCTACCATCAAATTAATAATGTATAAATAATATTGAAGAGAAAAACAATAATGAAATATTTCATATAACCAAAATCAGAATTAGGGGACTAAATCCATATATTAAATAGATATATAAATAATCACATTGATGTAAAAAATTTGTTTCCTAAAGAAACAATTAATAACTATTTACAACCTAATTATATTGTGAATGCCTATTTCCATGAAACTGTATATAAATTGGTAACAACTACACCAAATTCTCAAACTAGTTTTTCTTATTAGACCAACTAATGCATCGAGGGCCTATGAAGGTCCCTTCATAAAACATACTATGTAATATTAATTTATCATACCAATGGATTTAATAATGGACACAATATATAATAAATTTGAATACAATTATTTAAAAATAAAATACATTTAATTTCAATAGTTTTACCCAATAAAAAATTGAACATCTTAATTATAATCCATAAAAAGTGAAATAGTGGATGGTGTCATTACATTATTTTCCCAAAAAAATCATAAGATTAATCTAATGATTTTTTTAATATATTCAAATACCTATAATATATCACTAAAAAATTTATTGAGGAAAATACCCTTTTTCTATTTGAAACCACATATTGAAAATATAAAAATTTCCATAATTTTAAGTGAAATATAATTCAAACTAATTTGAAATAGTTTAAAATGTATCTTCATGTAATTTAATTTTCATGAAAACAATAAAATCTATTCTTATAGTAAATTTTAGAAAACATATTTTTTTTAAACATTTGGTGAAAAGTACCTTATTTGCAAAATTAAGTGAAGGTTGGATTTAAACATCATTATAAAAATTAAAACATGGAAAAAAATTTAATAAAAAAATTTAATATATTAAAAAAATCTGAAAAAAACATTATGTGAAATATAGATACTAGTGTAAAAGATTCTTGTCTGAATAAAAATTAAAATTTTCTTTTCATGAAAATTTTCATTTGATATTTCAAATTACAAAGAAGTTTAAATTTGAAATAATACATAAAAAACCAGAAATAAATATATGAGAAAAAAATGATTGGATTTAAAATAAAAATATTTTATAATTCTGCTAATGATAACTTAATAAAAAAATAGAATAAGGATGATAATGTTTAATAAAACCATACCTCAGCTTTGACTTATTTTTTACGTTACTTTAAACTCATGTGTTTTAAATTTAAATTAAGTATAATTTTTGAATAGATTAATTTACCTAGATATGATATTTCATTTGCTCCAATTATAAAATATCATCTCTAATTTAATAGTAATTAATTAATAAATCATTTTTTCCCATTATTGTCATTTTTTTTCATTTGTGATTCATTTCCATAGTTTCATTCCTTACATCGGGATCATTGTTCAATCATCTCAAAAATGTTAGCAATGATATAAATTACTATATATTTATTATATACATATTTATTATTATCCATTAACAGTTGACTTAAAAAATGTATCACCTCTTTTCCTAGACGTGGTAGTCTATAAGTACATAAGAGAGACATTATTATTTTTTAATAGATGGATCTAGAAGATGGTAACTGTTATATTATATTTATAAGATCGTTATTATCTCCAAAATATCATATATATTAATTACATTCATCGTTATATTCATCCAAGTAAGGAGGTGATGAAAAATGAATTATACTTCAACATGGAGATGTCATATCTATCATATGCACGAGCAATGTTTTAATATTACTTATGATAGAATATAGATGGAAATTTTTATCTGATATATTATTTTAATATATTTAAATTTATGTTATTTGATTAATTATTATTTTAAGGATACAAAATATTTATGGAAAATATAATATAGTAAGAATATTTTTAGGTATTTTTAAGTAATTAGGGGTTAATTTTTAGAGAATAATTTAAAATAAGGGGTTCTAATTTATAAGTTAGGGGAGTGACACACATGGAATTATATAACATATTTTGATAATAAAATGTCATTTAACTAGGAATGTTTCTCAAAATTTAAATATAATATAATATTATATGGTTAAATTAAAAAAATAAAACAAATCCTGGATGTTTAATAATGTTTTTTTGTGTCATCCATAAACCTTATACCATTATTTTGTCCCATTTTTGATTTTACCCTAAACATTCATGAAAAATATTTACCACGATTACAATTAATAATTAAAAATTATTATGTTAAAAATATTAGAAAATATTACTCGTAATTTTTCAAATTATTTAATCTATTTTAATAGATTCAACACCTATAATTAAAATAAATTTAATTTAACATAATTTCATAAAATGCAATAAAAATGTCATTATAGATATTTTTTTTAATAAAATTATTTTATATAATATTAAAATATATATTATTACTTATAATTGAATTAATTGAATTTTGATAAAAAAAAGGACATATATTTTCCTTTTACGCCAAATTAAATATTCATAGTACCCTGATAATACATGATTAATAAAAATGAACTAGAAAGAATTTATTTGAAAAAAAAAATTAATTAAATTACAAAAATGATATGAATATATTTCTATGTTCAAATATATTTTATATATGAAATATATTACATATTTAATGTCACAAATGTGGCCAGGTTGGGATCGGACCTGGCGCTCTTCCCGGTCCGCGACATGGCCCGAAGGGCATTCCCAATCCCCACGGGTTGACACAAGTTCCTGGGTATCAAACATTACATGGGAACGATTTACCTGAATTAAAATATAGAATGAAAAATAACAATAAAAACAAACTAAAACTGGAAACAGTCAACCAAACATGCCTTAAAACTATAACCTGGTATAGAGCTTACAATTCAACTAAAACCCAAAGGGAACTACAACAAAGACAAAAAAAAAACTCTTACTCAAGACTCCAAACGACATGAGAATTCATACCTCCGAGCTACCCACACCAACCTACATGAGGATAATGACAAAAATCTGATCCACCATCACTGAGCACGACGTCAAAACCTAGAATATAAAATAACAAAGTCTATATACACCCAAATGTGTATGTAGGGTGTGAGTAAAAAGCCCAGTAGGACGTCACCCAATAAAAAGGTCGCACGTAAACCCATTAAATGAAAAAAACATTTGCAGGTTAAATAAAATAAATGACACTAAATCTTAAACAATTTTAAAGAAACAATTTCTATAAGGAAAACACTTTTGAAGAAAACAACTTATATAAAAGAAAACACATTTTCTTAAAAGAAAAACTTAAACCTTCAAAAAACCCAAAAGGTGCACCGTATGATGACGATGTGTGTATAGTAGTCCAGAAGCACCAAAAGTGGTAGAGTCACCGAAGATACAAGAAAAAAAAGAAGGGACCCTAGAACCTCGTGTCTTATTGAATAGTAAAGGAAACACAACAAAATAAGATCTCATGAACGATCCACTAGATAGGGAAACACATCCATACCCTAGGGGTATCTAATCATTATACAATGTTTAGTTAGTATTGTAAGCTTCAATCCAGCTAAGTGAAACTAGGCCAGAGCCACTCCCGTATCACAAGAACGAAAGTCTAGTCCACCCACCTAGTACCCAAGCTTCCCCTTTTTGTGATCACATGTTCCAATTTCACTTGTCATGTCAAACTCAGACAAATAAAACAAACAGGGCGTAACATAAACCAAACACCTCACTTTCACACACACAAAAAAACATTATGTAAAGTACGCACACCAATAGAATTTATCCAACTCGATTAAAACATTTTTTTCATTACAGAAAATTCATTATTAAAACATATTAAATTCATTGTCAACAAATTATTTAAAAATAAACATAACATGAATAACACAAAATAAACAACTCAGCCCTCCAACCTAACCAAACATACTTGATTCCATGTGGAGAACACAACCTGCACCACTCACACCAATTAATAACCCAATCGCACGGCTAAAAGACCATTTTCCCAATTAGAAAAAACTAACAATTTTATTACACACTTCCAGAAGAACAAAAATGACATTAAACACTAAAGACTCACTCAAACCCTCTTTTTGGGAAAAATGCACATGAACGCCACACCAAAACATAAACCACTCACTTTGGGAATTTTCTCAAAACAAACACAATCCTTATAAAATGCTAGTAGACAACTCAACAAATATTTTCACCGCAACAGCCTAATCAACCAAAAAAACCCCATAACTTATGATCAGACATATGCAATGCCATATCGAAGAACAATTAACACAACTTGCATGAAATAACAGATAACTGCATGTACTATTAAACACTAACAATTTATGAAATGCATGTTTTCAACAAAAGAACACACCCACACCATATGAAAATTCCACCAGACAAAACCAACACATAGAAAAATCCATGAATAATAAATTCTTACCTGAAAGAATTAATCAAAGAGGACTATAAAGTAATTAATTAAGAAAATAATTCATCAAATAATTCTTAAATGCGGAACCACCTACCGGTGTGTGGAAAACCTCAAAATTGATACGAAATCATCAAATTAGAGTGCGTGACATCAACCGTCTTCCTTTTTCCCCACATGGAACCTAACATGAACCCAAAATCATGAATTCGATCAAAATAAAATTCAAATTGAAACCCCAAAATAAGACCTCATACCCATTGAAAAAAACAAAACTCAAAGAATATGGAGGAGGTACTTAACAAGTGGGGGGTTGCTCACACGGAAGGGGGGAAATGCGCTGAAGGTGTCTTCAGGGGTGTCGCCAAAAAGCAAGGGGGGTCATGGCTGGTGGGTTGTCATACATAGCTGATGGCCGAGAAATTGGGTGGCTTGATTGGATGGATCACCGGACAAAGGTTGGTTGGCCGGGAGAAAGGTAATAGTACATCTGGTATAGGCCAGCTAGGAGAAAGGCAATGATATAGTACCTGGATGCCTGCTTCGGTAGGAAAGAATGGGAGGCGGCTGAACCAAGTGGAGTTCTAGGGGGCAGCGTGTGGCGGTGCGATGGGAGTGAGGGAATCAGAGCATGATCGTCGGAGAGGGTGTGATGCACCGGAGAGGGTGCTGAACCGGCGAGCGGCATGAGAAAGGAGGAGGGTGGGGAGGGAGGTTGAAAGGGGTGCGGCATGAAGGAATGGCGAAGGCGAGATAGGGTGTGACGAGGAAAGGGCTTGAGGCGGCGAGCATGCATACAAGATGGCCATTGGGGGTAGGGAGGTAGCGTGATGAGCTGGGTAGGAGGGAGGCTGTGGCACAGGAGGGGTGCGCTAGGGATTCATGCAAAAGTTAGGGGTGAAGATCCTACTGGAATAGGGAGAAACAAGGGAGGGAAAAAATAATAAAGAAAAAATGCAATAAAATAGAATAGAATGAAATAGAGAGATAAAACCATTAAAAAAGGGGGAAAATATAAAAATAATAATAATAATAATAAAACTGAAACAAGAATAATAATAATTATTTTAATAATATTATAAATAAATTAATTAAAAAAGTAATTAAATGGTTAATCATAATAATAATAATATTATTATTATTATTATTAGTATTATTAGAACTCGTAATTCAATTTATTCTTCCCATTTTATTTTGCGCTAAGTACCTTATTCATCTCATAAAGTTTTATTTATTTATCAATAATTATTTTTATATAATTAGATGCACACCAAAGTGGCATGTGGGGAACCAATAGAGGTCGTGCGGTGACCCAAGAAAGGTCGCGTGGTTTCGACAACGGTGCGTTGAACGCCAAAAAGTCCAGAAAGTGCGTTTCTAAAAAGAACTCAGAAATTTTCAGTCAGGAATTGACCCAAAATATCCGATGTCCAATAATACAATAAAATAAAAAATATAAAAAGGACGAGTGTGAAAATTCTCCCCACCATAAAGATTTTCATCCCCAGAAATCCACAACTAAGGCTGAGACCCATAGTAAGAACGAAAACCCCTGAAGGTTCAAAGTGAAAACAAGCGAAGAGAGGCAAACATGTCATGATCATAAAAGTTTAGTAAAAATGACAAACTAAAGAAACTCGTAAAAATACATTATGTTATGTATCTACTACCCCGAAGAGCATGAACACCTCCGGTTGATTAATCAAGGATAGGGAATCTTGCGCTCATAAGAACCAATATCACTAACCGAAACACCTCAAGAACCACAAAACATGAATCACACTATTTTTATGGAACAACAATGTAATACCAAACATGTCCAAGGAGCAATTTTATCACCTATCACCAACTCATTTTAAAAAAAAGCTCAACATAGGGAAGCCCGAGGGGATCCACACCATTAAGAACCTAGCAACGCCCAAGGCGAGACTGGAAGACCGAAAACGGGAGGTACGAGCGGACTCCCCACCATTAAAGAAATGTACAACACTGATTCATTCCAGAGACATTCGTGCGAGACCCAACATGGGTCCCCCACCATTAGAACTGAGGGAAGGTATAGTTTTTTGAAAATTTATCGATGTTGACCAAACACCCCACAATAAGGAGTGGGGAGGGAGGGGCCCAACCACCGGGGCGTCTAAACAACAACCTAATTCCCGACCGACACATCCACATCCCGGGATGAGCATTATAAAATTTTGGGACTGATTTCTCCAACAGACTCTCAAGGAACACTAAAAGTGATTACATCCGATGGGATGCTACCCCCAGGTCTTCAACACAATGTGGAAGACAAGCCTCCACATAGTCACTGAAACCTTACACAACCTAGAGGTTCATTTGAAAATAGATAACCATAGAAAAAAATTTAAACTGATTTCAATTTCTACACCAATGAAACAAATAAAGTCAGGGTCCAATACACTCTTGGGGTTCCTGACCACATTCCAGCTTCACTCCGAGGCTTATGGCTGGTGGCCTGATGATTGAAGCATCTACTGCCTCGCAGTCAGGTATTGAAGACTCATGAATAGAGCTCCTCCTTTTGGTGGCTTATGTAAGATCACTAAAACTGAGGTAACACCAGAAAACAAAACGCATTACGACATACGACTAATCATACACGGAACATTCACCAACACAAGAGCTGAAATAATGCATTCACATCTTCCTTTGTCATAATGAATGAGAACACTACACCACAAATCGTCACCTTAACACGATCGTTGTTGTTGAGAGAAACATTATGCTGAGAAAGAAATTAAATCGCGCCTTGAATAACACGTGATTCCTGCAAACGACCATAGAAGCCTCATACGACATGGTCTGCCAAACTAGTAGCCAAACACAAACCTTTTCTTAAACGAAACAAACCAAAGTCCCGATGTCATTTATAACAATAGAAAGCACCAACAACTTCGGGTTTCTTCCACATTTTCCACACTGGAGTCTCCTTCACCACTTCCAAACAACTGTTGACTATCAAAGGGACCACATGCTGCAAGACGTCACCAAACATGACCCTTGTAGCTGATGAAAGTACTACAAATCCCTTCAAGACCCTGGTCAACACTAATAATTCTGAACTGCCTTAAACATTACCCACTGGAATTCCTTTCACAATTTCCAGGGGGACCTTCAAACACGACAACGTCAATCCTCATACCCGACGAATCAGACAACTCAAATGACCAAAACTCCCATCAACTCCCCTCGCATTTGTCATCCCATTGTGAGAGGATCCACTTATTTGTAAAAACGATATGTGGGTTCAATTCTAGAATTTATGAAGAGATTCCTCTAATCAACTGGAGGGTTATCCAATAACGAATTGCATGTGCCCACACATCAGTCATATGTCAACGCTTTATGAGGGCCATACACTCGTTAATAAAGAAAACCATGGACCTATTCAAACTGGTCCAATGACCATGACATACCACAAGAGAACACCAAAACTGTAGGGGGAATCACTACAAGGGCTCCCCGATGTACTTTTCAATAAAATATACTAACCAAATGCTTGAATAACAACTTACAAATATGAATTCAAACATGGGACACAAAACAGCCAATGAGATTCTCATCTCAAAACGCCTCACACCCAACATTTACAAAACACAAGGACACACCACACAATCACCGGTTATATAAAAACACCAAATTCTAATTTAACAAAACATTTTAAAAATAAGAAAACCAAGTGGGTTTCACAAGCACCAATGGTGTCCCATGGGACTCACACATGCATGTTCTTGTTCCACACTAGAACCCACCTCATGTCCATCCAGTAATTCATCTGCATGGTCCATTAACCCCTTCCCATTCCATATACACTCATGAATGTGGTTTCCCACGAGAAGACCAAGGATCAAAACTATACATTACCATTTTTTAAAACCAAAACATCCAACCCACACTTTTAAAACTTCATACCTCATTTTCTTTTTAAAGTTCATTATTTCATAACACTTTCCAAAACATTTTCCATGAGAAATCATTTTTGCATAAAAACCAAATTTCCACAATTCAAAAACAATGTACCGAGGGATGGTGCAAGAGAAAACTAGTGTCAGCGGGAGACTGGAACATATGGTTGGCGGCCATACACCAATCATGCCACCACCATAGAGGGTATTCTAGGACAGAATACCCAGCTCCACATGACTTGCTAGACCATACGAGATCACTAGGACCACTGACCCGAATATCTTTTCATTTCCCATAAACAAGATTAATCGCAAAAAATAAAGGTTTAGACAAACCTCAACATACACTGGTTTCTCGAGTCCCACCACGAGGTGTGCTGGCCAAGCACCTTACTTGTAGTGAAGACATCGAGTCCCGAGAACCTTAACTCTAGTCTACCATGACTCGGTAACAAAATAATAGGAATAAAAAAACTTCACCTTTGATACCATTTTTTTATGAACCAGGCCGGTTCGCCATCTGACATGGCACCCGACCCGGTCCACGACAAGTCCCGAAGGGCGTTCCCGATCCCCATGGGCTGGCATAAGTTCCCAGGTATCAAATATTACATGTGAACGATTTTCCTGAATTAAAAGATAGAATGAAAACTAACAAAAAAAAGTAAAACTGGAAACATGCATCCAAACACGCCTTGAAAATATAACCAGGTTTAGAGCATAAAAATCAACTAAAACCCAAAGGGAACTACAACAAAGACAGAAAACTAAAAACTCTAACTAACGACTCTAGAAGACATGAGAAGTCATTACTCTAAGTTACCCACACCAACCTGCATGAGGAGACTGACAACAATCTGAACCACCATAACTGATCATGACATCACAACCTGGAATACACAAGAACAAAGTCTACATACACCCAAAGGTGTATGCAGGGTGTGAGCCAAAAACCCAGTCAGACGTCACCCAATAAAAAGGATCCACGTATAAACATTCAATGAAAAAAAATATTTGCAGGCTAAATAAAATAAATGAAACCAACGCTTAAACAATTTTAATGAAAAACTTTCTACAAGGAAACAACTTTAAAGAAAAAAACATAGATAAAAGAAAACACTCTTGCTTAAATGAAAAACCCAAACCATCACAAAAACCCAAAATTTTCACTGTATGCTGATGGTTGTATAGTAGTCTAGGAGCAAACAAAGTGGGAGAGGCCCAATAGAAACAGAAAAAGGGATGGGACCCTACAACCTCGCCTCTCGGTGAATGGTATAGGAAACACAACAAAATATGTTCTTGTGCACGAGCCACTAGATAGGGAAACACATCCATAACCTAGTGGTCTCCAATCATCATCCAATGTTTAGTTAATGTTGTAAGAGTCAATCTAGTTATGTGAAACTGGGCTGGATCCACTCCCGTATCACTATCACGCTAGTCCAGTCCACCCACCTAGTACCCAGTCTTCCCCTTTTTGTGCTCACATGTTCCAATTTTACATTTGATGTAAAACACAGACAAATAAAACAAACAGGGTGTAACATAAACCAAACGCCGCACTTTCACACACAAAGAAAACCATTAAGAAAAGTACACATGCCAAAATAATTTATCCAACTCAATTAAATTTTTTTACCATTACTAAAAATTCTTTATTAAAACATATTAAATTCTTGGTCAATTTTTTTTAAAAAACAAACATAACATGACTAACAAAAAAACAACTCTGCCCTCCACTCTAACCAAACATACATGATGCCATGTGGAGAACACAACCTAAACCACTCACACCAATTAATAACCCAGTCACATGGTTAAAAGACAATTTTCCTGATTATACAAAACACTAACAATTTTATTACACACTTCCAGAAGATAAAAATGACTTTAGAAAATAAAGACTCACTCAAACCCTATTTATGGACAAAACACACTTGAACTCCACACCAAAACAAAAACCACGCACTTTTCACATTTTCACTAAACAAACACACACTTTATAAAATTCTAGTAGACAACTCAAAAAAAAATTTCAACGCAACAAAATACTCAACCAACACAACACCATAACTTATGATCAGTCATATGAAATGGCATATCGAAGCACAATTAACACCACTTGCATGAAAGAACAGATAACTGCATGTACTATTAAACAATAAGAATTTTAGAAATTCATGTTTTCAACTAATGAACACACCCACACCACATGAAAATTCTTCTAAAAATACCAACACATAGAAAACTTCTTGAAAAACAAATTCGCACACAAAGGAATTAATCATAGACCACTATAAACTAATTACGCTAGAAAATAATTCATCAAATAATGCTTAAACGTTGAACCACCTACAGGTGTGTGGAAAACCTCAAAATTGATATGAAATCTTAAAATTAGAGCACGCAACCTCAACCATGTTCAGTTCGCACCACAATGAAACTAACACGAACCCAAAATCATGAATTCGAACATAAAAAATAAAATTAAAACCCCAAAATAAGAACTCATACCTGCTGAAAAAAATAAAACTCAATATGGATGAAGGACGTACTTATAAAGAGGGAGGTTTCTCACGCAGAAGGGGGGAAATGTGCCGAAGGTGTCGTCAGGGGTGTCGTCGGATAGTAAGGGGGGGTCGTGGCTGGTGGTTCGTCGGATAGACCTGATGGCCAAGAAATAGGGTGGCGTGATAGGATGGATTACAAGACAGAGGTTGGACAACCGGGAGAAAGGCACTGATATAGCGCCTGGAAACCGGCTGAAAAAAGGTAGTGATACATCGCCTGGAGGTCGGCTTCGGCTGTGAGGAATGGGAGGCGGCCGGACTGGGTGGAGTTCCTGGGGGTGGCACAAGGCGATGAGAGGGGAGTCGGGGCATCAAAGAATGATCGTCAGAGAGGGTTCAGGGCGCCGGAGGGGGTGCTGAACTGGTGGGAGGTGCGAGAAAGGAGGAGGGCATGGAGGGAGGTGGAAAGGGGTGTGGTGCGATGAAATGGGGAAGGGAAGATGCGGTGCGATGGGGCAAGGGCTTGAGGCGGCGAGTGGGCTGTCCATGGGGGGTAGCGAGGTGGCGTGATGAGTAGGGTACGGGGGAGGCTGCAGCACAGGAGGGGTGCACTAGGGATTTGCGCACAAGCCAGGGGGAGATCTGATGGGAATAAGGAGAAACAAGGGAGGGAAAAAATTAATAAAGAAAAGAGAAATAAAATAAAATAGAAAGAAATAGAGAGATAAAACCTTTAAAAAATCGTGAAAAATATAATAATAATAATAATAAAACTAAAACGAGAAAAATAACAATAATTTTAATGATATTATAAATAAATTTATTAAAAAATTAATAAAAGGAATACTTATATTAATAATAATCATATTATTGTTATTATTATTATTATTATTATTAAAACTCGTAATTCACTTTATTCTTCCCATTTTATTTTGCGCTAAGTACCTTATTCATCTCATTATGTTTTATTTCATTATCAATAATTCTTTTTTAATTAGTTGCACGCCAAAGGGGCATGTGGGGAACCGAGCTAGGCAGCGTAGTGACCCATGAAAGGTCGTGCGGTTTTGACTTCAGTGCGCTGAATTTCGGAAAGGCCATAAAGTGCGTTTCAAAAAAGTACTCAAAAATTTTAAGTCGGGCCTCGACCCGAACTATCTGATGTCCGATAAAACAAAAAAATAAATAATATTTAAAGGACATGTGTGAAATTTAATATATATTTTTTATATTTGTAATGTTTCAAAAATTCCTTTTATTTTTATATAATTATAATTTTATAAAATTTAATTTTTTTTTAAAATATGTAATTTTCATTATTCCCAAATAAAAGTATATATAAAAAATATAAAAAATTCACCCCAAAATTATTTTGAAATGAATAATTAAAAAATTATATTATTTACAATAAATTATATTTATAATAACTAGGGATTTATTTTATATCTCATTCTTTAATAATTTAATTAGTACTGTACTTTTATTAATTTGCAAATAAAATATTTTTTATTATAATTGAATCTCAGCTATTACATTTTTCCCATGTCAAAAATTTTATCTTAAAACATTACACAATGTCATTCATACAAATATATAGACATGTCTTCTTCATAAATTCATTATGTTACCACATCTCCTCATCTATCGTATTATTTTTCAAAAGATGTCTTATAATCTGAGTTGTATAATTCTATAAACATGTCCCCTAAAATCTATAATATCTATAGTGTCTTTACAATAAGTGAAATCATATCCTCTTAAATATATTTATTGGTGAAAATATCAATTCAGTTTGAAATTTTCCATCATAAAAAATATGGATTAAATAATGAATTTTAGAGAGGCTATTAGTAATCCTTAAATAATAATTAATAGAATAAATTATTTCATAATCTCAATGAGATTGAGTACGTGAGTATTTGGATCCCATTATTATTGAACTATATAAAAACATTCTATATATATACCTTCATGAAAACATTATTTACAACATGAAATTATAATTATTTCTTTCATTTATATGGATAATTTATTTTATACATTTTTATTCAAAAATATTTCAATGAATATTTTTACTTTTACTATTTTCCCCTCAATGAGATGTCAGACTACAAAATTACTTTCACAAACTTCATCGCAAAAAGTTGAAGTATGACACTTATAATCATATAATTGTTTTTGGGGTTCAATTTTAATTCTTGAATTAAATTTATTAAAATACATGAATTCAACTAATGGTAAATATTGATCACAAAGACCTATAATGGCAATAGGTCATTACCATTAAATGACTTATAATATTTTAATAATCATGTTGGAATACCCATAATTTTAAGGATGGTATATCATTCCAAAATTTATCTCAATGTTGAGATACCAATGAATAATATTCCACAATTTCAATGTAATCCATAGATCATTATCTGATAAAATTTAAATAAGTGCACCATGAGGTCTCCTGAAATCTTTAATATAATTTTTTCTGAGGATCTCAATATATATATATATATGTATATATCATCCCTTATCACTATAAAATATACAAAAATGGAAACATGATCAATAATAACCAATAGAGAATACCTATTTCATAGATTATATTGGAAATATGGTGGAAAATTCCATATTAATATCATAAAATTTCGACACAGGAATAGGTATTGGTATCATGACTCATTCAGTATATTGTATGTAAGATTTTAGTTATTTAAGAACCAAAAACAAATCTGGAATTTATCATTTCTTGTTGTCCCACAGAAACAATTCATTCAAATCCCTATACATTTTGGTGATATTGGAGTATAGATTGATATTTTAGCTATGAGATTCAAATAATAATTCTATTTTTAGATTAGGCATTTATGGAACACATATCCTCCTACAATATTTAAAAATAACATATTTATAAATTATTTCTATAAACATCCCATCATCCATGTATTTGATTTTATTTTGAATACTATCAATATCAAGATGGTAACATTTGTTTTCTATAATATGGATGGTTTGGTATTTTTTAATATAAATTATTTTTCCTTTCTATTATGATATTCATATACAAATTTATTAAATCCATGAATATAGGTTCTTTATAAAATCTAATCTTATTCAAAACTCCATTTCCTTTCATACTCAATGTTTAAAACAACTTATTCTGATTCCCTAGGTGATATTATATTGATACATTACCATCCAATAGTCATATTAACCATCTATTTTACATTATGTTGAGATATTTATGACAGAAGGTCTATTTCTAACATTTTTTAATCTGTATATATCACACATATTTTAATATAATATTAATTCTTCTATGTCATATATGCGACGATTATGGATATTAAATTTTGATCATGGGTTCAATGATATTTCATAAATATATTTATCTACTGTGGTTCATAGGAATTAAATATATCATTCTATATATGGGCATGTCCATATCTTTTTTTAATGCATCAAAATCTATTATAAATTTATCCCTTCCAAATAGTTATTTAAATATCAGTGTGGTGACCGGTATCCTATTTTATTCAACAAAACCTTACTTATATTCACACATCCATATGATATTAATCTCTTTATATGTGTAATTGCATAATGTGATAACTAATTGATTAAAATTTTGTATAAATCATAGATTATACCTTTATAATCAAATTAAACTATGTACCTTGGTAATATTTGTTATTGTTATCCATTCTATAATAGTATTTTCCTTTAATGGTTAACCAGATATTCCATCCATAGATAAATTTTTTTGAAAAAATAACCTTCCTCAATATGTAATTACAATTTTAAAAATTATTCCATTTAACTATTTTTTTCTAAGAGGATTTAGAATCATTCTCAATTAACTATTATTCTAATCAAAGATTTTATATTTTTAAAATATATCATCAAGAAATACCATAATTAAATTATTGGGATAATACTTGAATAATCTGGTCATCATATCTATAAAAATATATGTTTATTATTCAACTAAAAATGTTTGAATTTAAATTTATAAAGTATATACATAATGAGAAATTCCATCATTGAAATATCCTCGTTCTTTTTATGTA
The DNA here is from genome assembly GCA_963277665.1 of Viscum album. Classification (NCBI taxonomy): domain Eukaryota; kingdom Viridiplantae; phylum Streptophyta; class Magnoliopsida; order Santalales; family Viscaceae; genus Viscum; species Viscum album. Next base: position 1,142,544,029 of record OY728166.1, read on the forward strand.
GTTTATAATTCCAAAAAATTATGATAAATATTTAAAAAATATTTATCTCATTTAATTTCATCAAAAATGTCATCAATTTTGTTAAGATGATACATGTTATTTATAATAATGACATTAATTTCCTCATAATTTTAGCACAAATTCATAGACTCATATTTCTTCATAACAAAAAGAATATGGGAACCCCGTGTTAAAACAATAGGGAATATGATTCAATTATCAAACAACTCATATAGTTGTTTAAATAGGTAATACAATTCCACTATGACCCTTATGTTGGGATACATATATAATGTTTTTTCATCAGGTATTTGATTAATGAAAAAATCCACTTCAGAATAAGGTGGGCGTCTATGTAGTTATTTAAAAAAAACAACAATGTATTCTTATAAAATAGGAACATTATTTCTTCTGAGGATACCTTTCCCCATTATTGGTTTTTTCTACACTTATTATCATTGAATTTTATTAAGTGGAGATATTAGTGGTGGATTTTGAAATTATTCGGATGATGTAGTATCCCATATAGATACATTGGATTATATATCTATATAATATAATATTGTCCACTTATCATTGAAACTATTGTTTTCCATATATTAAAATTTTATATCCATAAAAAAAATATATATCAATGTAAAACATATGTATATTAACATTTTTTAAAATATGTTACTTATTTTTTCAGAAAGGGAAGTTTCTTGAATATACTTATTGTTTTAAGATTTATACTTGGAGTCCTGATTTATGACTACCTTCTTAAGATTCATGGAAAATATCAAATGTTCATGGTAAATATATAGGTTCTAAATTACTATAATGATCTACAATAAAATAATGAATTATCTAAATTTGAATAAATGATTAGAATATCTATATATATATATTTAATATTTTAGCACACATTTATTATTTTCATAAGTATGACTTTATCACAATTCATTTTTTAATAAAATTACATTAACTCTTTTGGAATACATTTGAATAGTCCCCCTTTTCCATAATATTAATGAACCTATCATTTCATACTTATATATTTGACTTGAGATCATGATATGGAAGAACATCATCAACACATATGATAAATAAAATCACTAACATCAATCAGGTTGCACAGTGTTTCTTTCCATAGTTATTACATGTTAAAATTTATGTCATTTTACTCATGACATTTTTAGTATTTCCATTTACAATGTTTTCAACCACCCTATTCATTAATTTATATCCTTGGAAAAAATACGAATTTAAGAATAATTTACCTATATTTATGGAACAATATATGGTATCCTCATATAAGGAATTTTATAGAGATATTGATTCCCTACAAAGGCTACACATAATCCCCTCAATGTAATGACCAATCCTTCTCCATGGAATATATATATAATATAGAGTGTGATTATCTGGACTTATAATCTAATCTTCATATTTAACAGTATATTAACATTCATTTTTCCATTGATTTTGGAATTACATATCTATATATTCCTGATTATCTTAAAGAAACTATTATTTTAAAAAATAAATCACATAGAATATTAGTCACACCAGACTATTTATTTTCTCTGACTAATTAGTCTTCTGAATCAATGTCCGCCTTTAATCAAATAATATTTTATGTTGATAAACATCAATGATAGATTTATTTCATTATATCGGAAATTAGGAAAAAATTTCTCTAGATACCTAAAAAATTTGTCATCTAAATCCTAATTAGTATTCACACTGAATGATGTTGTTTATTTTCACTATAAGTGGTCCATTATTGTTGAAACATGTTATGATTCAATGAGATTATTTATAATGTCAATGATATTTTTCAAAACCTATGTCAGTTTCCCCAATATAGTCATATTTAAATTTTCTCCCTCTCTAGATCTAACATCATAACCATTGCTATGATGAAAATCCCTATACACATTATTCAAATTTAAATGGTTTCAATTTATTCAAGTAGTAACCATTTATAAACAATGAAATATATTAAATTTTCTCATTACGTTCTTAATTTAAAATAATAGTGTTTGATTATTTTTCTCATATAACATTTAGTATAAATTGAAAATCTATCATTGATAATCTCATAAACATAATATTAGTATATTATACAATATCGAAAAAAATAAATATATTTACAATTCTGTTATAATGTTTTTTACATAGAATGTAAATTAATAGAATCATATCTCCCAAAAGTGTATGTCTTGTTGTGTAGTCTTAATCCCACTAATTATGCACTACTAATTAATGGGTGAATACCCAACCCACCACATTCAGGGTTATTACCACAAGGTGTATATGTTTTATAGCCACATCAACATTCCAGTATCCCAAAAGGGATTTATTTACTATGAATACCAAAAAATATGAACCTTATCATAAAAATATTATATTATCCTATATAGAGAATTACTTATTGAGTTTATCATAGAGCTATGTTCTCCCTTATATTTTTTCTATAAATTTTCTCCCATGGTATGACAAATATTCTTTTAAAGTCAAATTTAACACCCTGTCTACAATAAGAGAGAGAATATGGTTATGTTAATACAATGTAAAAAAATCCATGGGATCACTCACCCAATGATCCAATTTATTAGTAGTTTTAATATACTAAATACATATATGATTATAACATTACTTATGAAAACATGATATTTAAACTGAAATTTCATTTTATAGATTTAATAATTTATCCAGTAAATCTTGAAAATAATTCATAGATCCCTTCTTAGTATACTGGGGATTCAGAAAAAAAGGTTATGTCATATGATCAATAAGGGAATGTGTTCAATAGAAGGTATCATCGAATTAATAATGAATGAATTACATGGAAATGAAAAACAACCATAAAATATGTTGTATAACTAATATACAACTAATGGTTCTAAGAACATTTAATAAATTACAACATAAATAAACATAAGGATTATAAAAACATGGTTCATAATACTTGAATGCATTATATCATACATCATATTCATACCATGAAATCCTTGTTCCAATGCATCATATGAAAAGAGGAATGACATGCACCAAATACCTAATTTTTTTTTAATGAGACATTCTATTTTATAGAATGGTATAATAGGCCCCTCCCACCACATACCATGTATAATAAATTCATCATATGAATAGGATTAATAATTAATACAATAAAAATAAACAAAAATATCTTTATTTGAATACAAGTTTATAGGATTTCAAAACATTTCCTAATTCAAAAAATATTACCTCTTGGTCAAAATCCATCAAGATTACAATGGTGGATAGTATCATTAAATTTTATCCACAATAACCAATAATATTAACCGATGGATGTTGACAACGATAATTTTTTTTAAAAGAATCAAGAATATTTCTTGAGAAAATATCATTTTATTTTTTTTAAAAAATATTTTTTATTAAAAATATTTAGTATACTATTGAAAATATAATGAACCATGGAATATAAAAAATCAATCGTCAAGGAAAAAAATTGTTACTCTATGAATATTCATTTGTGAATTAAATGTTAAAACTATTTTTTTTGTTCACACCCGTGATAAAATGTTCATTTATCAAAATAGGATAAGAAAATTCGATTTATAATTATTATTGAGATAAATACATGGAAACTTTTATTTAATAAAAAAATTTATATTAATAAAAACATTCTAAAATCCATTTTATATAAAATATGGAAACAAAATATTCACATAAGAATATAAAAAAATGTTTTATTTCATTAAAAACATTCATATAGAAATTTTGGGTGTAAAAGAAAGTAAAAATGTTATAATACTATAAAACACAAAAAAATAACTAGAGGGTAAAAAAATATACATTTATTGATATTATTGTTATTATTTAATTTTTCCATTGTAATATAAACATAAATAATCTCTGATGTGGAGGAGACTATGAGATAACCCCATACCTCATGGATGACTTTATTCGTATGTAATTTCAACCACTATATAATATATTTAATTTTTTTTATAATTCTATAAAATAGTATATGTACTTATAATATCATACATGATCCGGTTATAACATTTTTACAAGTGTTTATAAATAATTATTAATTGAAATCATCTTTCATGGGTAATAATTATATAAATTTTCATTTATTTTTAAAAAATTTAGTTTTAGTAATTTCATATTGTTCATGGTTACATAATATCCATAATATTATTATAGATATTTATTTCCTATATATTCGTTCTATATTTATTTATTTATTTACTTGAAACTTATACAGGAAATATCAATCACATCGTGTTGTTGAAGTGGTAGTCCACACATACTCACGAACGATGTTATCATTTTTTAAAAAAGTATAAGGAGAACAATTTAAATGTTATACGATATATATAGAATCATTATTATGACATATATATCATATATATTAATTATTTCAATACTAATAACCATCAAAGTAACGTCCTAATGAAAAATAAATTACACGATTTTGTGGATATAGTAGGTTGCACGTACACAAAAGAAATGTTTTCCTTTTTTGGGATCGAAATAAGGTGGGGAATGGTTTTAACTTAATATTAATTACATATTAATATATATATGATAATATATTTATTATTTCTGGATGTATATAATATTAATGTATTAATTAAAATAAGAAATAATAATGCGATGAATATATAAAGATTATTATATCATTAACGATACCTCTATTAGTATATACATTAAACCATTATATGACTGTCTTGGTTGAATAATGGATTCACAGGAATTAAGAAAATGACACATGGAAGTTGTTCTGTTAGGTCATTCCCAATATAGAGTGATCAATTATTATGAATAATGTAGTTTATAAGGAACCTTTTATAAGTGATGAGAGGGGAATGCACTGAATTACAGAGAATATTTTAATAATACAATTTCATTTTATTTTGATAGTGGTAAACTAGTTTCATATATTTTAAGATGATAATGATGAGTTTAAAATACAACCAAACATTTTGGTTTCATCAATATTTCATGTTATCTTATATCCTTATCCATTTATTTTTTACCTTGTTGACACATTTTACCCATAATTGTGGTGATAATTATTAACAATAATTAATAGTCATTGTTACATCGTTGATATAGAACTCCTTCATGTGGTCAAAAATGGATCGTTATGAGACCTCAAAAATGCCTCCCCATATGCTAGTGGTTGGCTACTAGTTACGGGTGGTGTGAATTGTATAGTGGGGAGACTATACCCCCTGGTCTGTAGTGTCATAGAAATAAAAAATAAACCATATAAAAGATATAAATTGGATGATACAAATAGATTAAAATTATAATAATAGATAACTAAATAATCTAATAAATAATAATAGAATAAATTAACGATGTGATGGAATGTAAATAAATGTAATGCTAAAATGATATAAGTAAAATACTAGAATAATCAAATAAATACATTGTTGTCACATGTCCTAAACCCCGTGGTGGTTATTCTTCCAAACTACATCCCATATGGTAAGAAAACAATCAAAAACATGATCCCTTTCTCTTGTCCCGAACTGCATCTATATAATCTTCTCGGGTACTAAACAACAACATGAATAGGTTGTGAGTATAACACAGTTGGTTAACACCTCTATGTATAATCTAACCAGCCTAATAGGGAGTTTATGGATTAAATTGATAAAAATGTTATTCACCAATAAAAACAATTATTTTTGTAACATTTTAATGCTATTAAATGTTCATTTTCGATCTTATTGGCCTGAGTTAGTGGTTTTTAATTTTGAACATCCATTCTCATCATTTGTGCAATTCATGACTAATATGCACCAATTTAGGCCAAATTTTTCATCTAATTTTAAAGAACATAATTATCCATATTTTAATTTGACATTTTGGGAAATGTATATAAACTTAAATATGAACATTTTCTATTCCGGGGTCAATGGAGGATTCATAATGGATGATGGGGATATTTGGCGATGAAATGAAACAATTTTGGAGAAAGCAGATTGGATATCATCCCACAGATGGGAATGTGGGGCCCACAATATAGTACCACTGAAGCCCAAATTTCATGGTCGTCTAGAGGACATATGTAGGAACAAATAATTATTCTAGAGCCACTGCTACTTCGTCCTACATTGTAGAGATTAAAGAGGCCCAATTTTAAGATTCAATTCAGGTCCAGATTCTACGGCCCAGAAAAACAACCCACCATTTAAATCATATCTCTCGAACATCTAATTATTTTGGGCTGAAGTTTTTCAGAATGTTAGGAGACATCTAGGGATTCATTTACTTAAACTATGGAACACTCCAATTAGGCCTTATTTAAGGTCCTTTTAGTTCTTATTTTAGATTGATTAAAGCTATCTCCCACTTCAAGGCAAGAGTTGAAAGGTCATCTCTACATTTAATGTCTACCCACCTTTCCCAAGAAATATTAATTTTTAAGGCAGATGGGTTCATGGGGGCTCAGAAAAGGACTTTAAAAATTTTTATTTAAGGGAGTCATTGTGGAAGATTTGAAGTATCTTGTAGCTTTGTTTTCATTTTAATGTTATTATGCCAAATTGTCTTTGTTGGATTTTTTCATTCTCATGCACGTTGTTTCAATCACCATAGTTTTCATTAAAAGTTCTTCTTATTATTATTTTTTGTTATTCCTCTTATCACTATTATACTTTTTTTAAAGGTGTGAATTTATTCACACCATGAATTGTGATTTCGTTCACACAACGGTGTAGTGATCATGTTTTTTATTGTTGTTTTTTCACTTCTTCAATTCCACCCTCGTAAGTCTACTTCCAGCTTCTGTTGGGAACATGTTATAAATGGAGGGATGGATCTTGTATTGGTTGATCCAATAGAGTAGAAAGGGGCTATATTGGATGTTATTTCTCACTCTTAAAATGTTATTAATTTATTTTATTTGGGTTTCTTTCATTAAATGAGTTTCTCTCTTCCACTTCCTTATTGAATTTATTCTCCCCACTTTTATGTGCTATGTAGATCCTTTACAATGGAGTGCTCATGAAAATGATCCAACAAGTGTATAGATTATTAGAATGTGTTTGTAAAGGTTTTTAATCAGTATGTGATGAGAGTAGTTTAAATTCATTTCATGAATCCTTCTCGAGTTAATGAAATTGAAATCATAAAAAATGAATTCATCCAATCCACCCCGAGAAATATCCTAGGATCAACTCATTTCTCAAAAATTGAATTCACATAGATCTTTTTTATCTTTTAAATCCCATCTAAAAACAACGCATTTTGGCCACTTCATTTCCAAAAATCCATCTCTTTATATTTTGTGTCTAAAGGTCCTTCTTAGGTCTCTGAGGATTCGAAAACCCAAGTTACACTGCAAGCGACCGCATTGCCCTTTAATCATTGGTAAATTTGGGCAACACCATTATGATTATTAATTAATTCAGAAATTTATAATATAAAACATCAAGCTTATTTGGATTCGTGAGGAAATATCTATAAAAATGTATTATGACCATACAAACCACAACCAAATAACCAAGATAAAATAAAATGATTTGGTTCAATGTATGAATATATATGAACTTGTCATATGAACATGCTAGCCACTGCCATATGACTATGGTATAGTCACAACCACCAGAGATAAATCCTGATAATCAATACTGCATTTTGGTCAATTTCTTATATGCATTATAGCATGAGATTTGGTAAAGCGTGATCTATTTATGAATTATAGTATGAAACTTGGCCAAGACTTTTTCATATAAACATTACAATAGAAATTTGTGAATATTCTAGGGAAAATAATGATATATAATCATTTCATTAAGGAACCCAAGTCATGTCATATAATATGGATATCATAATATCACATCATAAATCTCAAGAGTTAATTATTTTAATACCCATTTATCATTCATATAAATATTTCAGTTTAATACAAATTTTTACACAGTTATATAATTATGAAATAATCCACATCTTAGAGATTCTATATTAATAAAACATCTAAGGTCTCATGTCACACAAATCTAACATTATTCTGTTATCCAATTCAATTATATTCATGGTACTCTCTCCCAACAGGTCATCATAAGCCATGTTAGAATCTATTCAAAATAAAATAACATCAATGGATAATATCATTCGATATTTAATTGGTTATGGGGGCTTCTAACATTGATTCAATTACATTTTTTAATAAAATTTTAAATTATAAAACTACAATGATAATATGTATATCCCCTAGATTTAACCGAGGATCCAAAACAATTATAAGGAAAAATCCCATGATAAAGAAGGTGAAGATGATCTCCAATATAATCTAAGATCAAAATTTCGTAAGATAAAAAACTAAAATGCACAAAGTCATGTATTTACACTACAATTCTGGAAAAAAAAGGGTGATAAGGCTGAAAGTAAATCGAAGACTATTACATGTGATCAAAAAAATTATGGAGATGTTGAGATGGAAAGATGGAACTCCCAAAGCTACTAAAATTATCCATAGGGTGATAGATGAATTCTTCTTAATTTTACAATGAACAATGATCTACACAATACCATTTAAAATAATAGGTCAGTGAATTACCCTCTATGTAAGGTAGTCACCCAACATTTATTTCTATTTACTGGGATATTTAGAAAACTCCATCACCTTTGATTATTTTTTTAAATCACCAAAATAATTACATGACATGTAATACGTATAAATGAAATGAAAATGTTTTTTAGACTGGTTTTTAGTACATTTTCCCTTTAAATAACCCAAACCACCTTTAATGATTTTAAAATTACAAAAAAATGTGGAATAGTTGACACATTTATTCCAGAACTCCACTAATTTAAACAATCATACCTAACATAACAATAAATCATTTTCCACAACAAAGATACCATATATATTCTCTCTAGATTTTCAATGATTGTTTTAAAGAGGATGCAAAACATAAAATGATGAAATGATTATAAAATTATTAGATATATAAATAAATTGTAAAATGAGGGGATGTTACAACCTCTACACCATATTTCATCTCTTCCCCGAGATGCTCCACATATCACTCTATTGTCACCATGATCATGAAAGACCACTATTTTCACATATCAGAATCCCTCTCATAGGTCTCCTTAACACACTGTCATGCCTCCATTGTACACATTGCTATGGTATATTCCTACCCTAAAAGTATTTATCACTAAAATCCAAAAACTTTATCACATACTCTTCAATGGTCCCATAGACCAGAAGAGTTATGTGTGTTACATCAATCAAATGGGAAGGGTATGGACGATATATCATTAGTTGTAACAAATGTATCAAAATTTATATATTACAATATCACTATGGAAGGTTTAAACTATATTTCACTGGTTTGACCCTTACCACTATCATAAATAGAATAATGAACCAATGCAGTAGCTTTACATATTTCCCTATATGATATTCCCCCCGCTAAGGTGACAAATGAGGGAAAACACGATGAACAAACACAAATTCTAGATGTTGTCTCTAATGGTTAGAATATGATTTCTTCGTTCATTGTTCATTCAATAAATGTTATCTAATCCACTGAACCTTCCCCTATGTATCCTATATGAGACTATCAAAACAAGTGCTGAAACACATACCTCCAGCCAAAAAAATGTTAACGACACTGCCTTAGGTTAAAATCCTAAAAATGATTCATTTGTATTGATTCCTAGAAGATATTATTATATAATAACTCCATGATTACCATATGCTACTCTCATGATCCAAAACGTTCTATAACACATGCTCGTTACAATTCCTCCCAAACATGAATAGTCATCTTACATTTAATATCACTATATTGATTATAGGATTTTTATAATATAACCCATTATCTCAAATCCTTTTTAGGAACCTACCTAAAATGAAATGTTAAATGAGGATATCGATCTGAAATGATACTTTATTAAAAATCATGTAACCAAACCACTTCATTCACATAAATATTTTCTAGATCATCAATTGTGATGTTTTACTTAAAAATAAAAAAGTTGTATACCATAGTAATTTGATCCACAAACACCCATATAGTTTCATTCTATTGGGTTTTCCTAGGTAAGCCTGTAAAAAAATCTATCATGACATCATATCATCACTCCCCAGTAATTTTAGAAAGATATGAATGCCTAGATAGCCTCTGATAATCATTTTTCATCATCTAGAAACTGGGGCATCTACCCACGATGCATTCAACCTCCTTCATCATTCCTGACCACCATTATTGTCCATATAAATCATGATAAATATTTCTTATACAAGGATTCATCTCCCATCAATATGCATGACACACACACATCATATCCTTGTGAAATAACATGGGAACCCATACTCCACAGTAAAAAATAATAGAATTCACACTATTGAAATATCATCCTGATGGTTTTTCCACACCATATAATTTTTTTCTCCATAGTGAGTCATCCAGATTAGAAAACTAATATTTCCTAATATACTTCAAAATAATTGGTATAAAATATGTCAATGTAAGATCCACATTTCTTTTAGACTCCTAATCATTAATATTGATTTCTATAATATGTGTCATAACATTCAATCATCATATGACTCACATACTACCTCTTTGTGTGTGTTTTTCCTCAAATAATAGGAAATGACGTGGCCCTTTCTTGGTGTATAAGACAAATTAATGTGGGAATAATGTAGACACTCGACCCACCTCCACATACAATGGTTAAAGACTTTGTTGGAATATATATATATATGAACCTCTTGAAATCTTTTTAAACCCAAAACCACTCACCCCTGAGATATTGTCTTCATAATAACAAGGTATGAACCATAGCTACTAGATTTAGATCGTGAGTAGAGTAATAACCCTCTTGCAATCTCAACTGCATGGAGTTGTATGAAACCACTCAATCCTCTTGAATTAGAACTACTATAATTCATAATCAATGTTCTTGTAGTACATGGTAAATCAATTAACAATTTTTTCAATTTGAGCATATATGTTGAGGACATCATGGATTTTACATCCAATTAATCTCTCTAGAAACCATCATTCCAAACAAACGTCCCTCCTTTCTTTTTCAACTGCGTCATCAATTAATCCAAAATGGAGAAATATTTGTAAATAGCTTTAATAAAATATTAAATCCTAGAAATATATAAATATTAAATTTTTTATTAGGCTTTCTCCAATATACCATAATGAAAAAAAATCTGGTCGAATTATACTCTTGCAACTAAGATGTCATAGCTCATGAAGTGCACATTGTTTATCCAAACAATACAATTTGGTTTCCTTGGTGTTATGGAAATTCTCTCTCAATCTACTCATGATGATTACATGATCTTTGGCATGATAAAATGATGAAATATAGTAAAAAATATATCATCGACATAAACCACTACAAGGTGGCATAGAAACAGTTGAAATATCTTATTCATTACGTCCATGAATACTGATGACAATTTAATAAACCCAAATGACATCCCTACAAACTCATAAAATCCATAGCTACACGTAAATGATTCAAGAGGTGTGTTTTATAGTATCACCGATAATTAGTGGTAACTTGATCTAAAATCATTCTTAGATATGATATTATAACCACTCACCATTTCAAAAATAACATCAATGAGTGAAAGAGAATATTGGTTTGTGGCTATCACATGGTTGATCCTCTAAAAACCCACACATAACCGCAATGAATCATCCTAACTTATATAGAAACGAACTATTTAACCCTAAGAACATGTACTTGGACATATGAAGCCTATATATTATAGGTGTTCCAACTGAAATATTAAATCTACACGCACTAGTGGTTCTATTCTGTAAGGCGGGATATGAACTGGCTCTACACACTGCACCAACTCGATTGTGAACCTGATCTCTCACTTAAGTCATAATCTATAGAAATCACTAAGTAATACATCATGAAAACTATCTACTATGGGAGATAAATTATACAAAATAATTCAACCATCTTCTATTGAAATACTTGCTATCAAGTTAATGAGAAAATACAATCTCCAGTGAATTTCTTCCAAATGAGTAGTATGAATATCCCACATGACATAGTAGATATAACTACATAATTATAGAGATATAAAGTGAAATATAACCCCATTATAGTTGATATGAGCCTATTATTGAACAGAAAAAGAAAATAGTAAGAATCATGTCGAATGATATCATTTCTAGCATTATGTGTTCCCAAAACAAATGTTAACCATCAATCTCTATATAACATGCCTGGAAACATTTTATATTCTCTGAATGTAGTCCCAATGATTTTTAGATATTAATAGAACCATCTTATATTTCCATATCCTAGACCAAAAAAATTTCAAATAGATAATATAGAAATTATTTTGATGCTCTTGTTACAAAAAAAATCACATGTTAAGTTAGATGTTTCAAGAAACATAACTATGAAGGTAGGTGGCCTTATTTCCACGATTGCTAATATAGTCTTCATAACATGAATCTAACTTGTCACTATACTATGAAATCCAGTGTGACTACACAAATCTATTTCACCATCAATGTACAGCTTTATATGCACTGGGGTACCACATACCTTACATAATGCTAAATGTCATATGTAACACCAACTACCATCACAGTAAGGGGTAGCTACTCCCCTTCCTAACACAGGTACCTATTATGATCCCCTGTAACTTTTATATGACAGAATAATTTCATAGAAAAAATTATTATTACTTAACCTTCAAGGGATATTACACTACACTACAAGGTAAAGTCACTACCTGCTCATGTGGCCAATAATTCCACACTAATATAAATGGAATATAACGTGGTTTTGATATGGATATACACTACCCTGAAAACTCTTCCCAGTAATTAAATGTTGGAATAAATCACAGCAGAACATCTCACCATAAGAGAATGTTCTCCAAGATTACCATATGAAATTTTTTAGAATCTACTCATGGTGTGTCTCAGCCTAACTTCCTTGATGAGCTCCTAGTTTATTACATAAATACATCATATTCTCATAGTTAACACCAAGATATAAACATATCACCCTGAATATCTCATCAATTAACAATAACGTTTCAAAGCTCTGTCAGTTGAGGAAACGTACGTGATAGTCCAACATGAAATTCCCTCCTGTATAATATGCCGAAATCATTAGACTATTCAACCCTCAACATAGCATGGCCAAAATAAAATTCGAAATTAATCCTAAAGTCCTTTACAGATTGCTAATCACACTTTTCTTCTTACTTGAGAATATCCCACCAATGATTGTTATGTCAAAAAGAATATATTCAACAAGATTCACCATCTCATCTATGGGTCACTCTATATTCATGAATGGTTTCTAGAAATACAAGATCTAGAAATCATATTCATGTGATCCTTATTCCCATGAATTCATTCCCATGTACTTCAACTGAAACTTTCTTTTCAACTTAGTAAACAAAGGAATAGTGTGAACAACCTCCATTTCATTGGATTTCATGACCCTCGTAATGTTGCAACAAATATGACCAATTAACTGATCCTAATGATATATATGATGCTCTCATTTAGCTGCATTTAGAGTGTGAAAATTTCAACTATCGTGATGCATTAATTGAATATGATGTGGAAAAATTATCTCTACAAATCCTATGCACACATTATAAAACGTTTGTAAACAATTTTAACCTCAATAGTAGACTACAATAGAGAACCACTAACTTCTAGTCTCTCAACAAATGGACTACAAGTATTTTATCATGATAAGAAATTTCATTTCATTAATCTAGTGAATCAGAAATCTCATAACATGTAGCCACCAAAACCCTGATAGCCCATAACAATGACTTCTACAAATTACAGTGGCATGATCACAATGAATAAAATCTTGATGGACCAATGGTTTAGTATTCTTGATAAATAAGATACAAAATTTATAAATGACTATAGTAATTATGTTATATTTTTTCCTTATTTCTAAATAACTTCTATAATAATAAAATTATTCCACCTAGATTATCCTTGTATAACATTAATAGTATGTTTATTGGATTCATAGAGAATGAAATATAAAATGTTTGAGCACAAATTATTAGTAAGGTTAATGTAATGTAGATGAAATGATCAATCAATGAGAATAATAATTATGATAAGGTAAATATCTAAACAAACCATCCTTGAAATGAATAAACTGGGAGGGAAGTACGTAGATAGTATAACAATGTAATAACTAGAAATACACAAAATTTAAATAACTATATAAGGGAAAATTATTATGGGAGTAAAAGAAACTATGAAACATGCCTTTTTATTAGTGAACTGAAAATGATATGTAACCATTGATATGTTGATGAAAAATATCATCGATGAATAATAATTGAAACCAATATAATGGAAATTATTTATTAATGGATTCTTGGCTAAGGCACATGAAAACCTATAGCGTCATTAACTTTCAAAACATTATTTTAAATTATGGAAAAAAATATTTAATTTGTGAAACATATTTGTCTCATGAGAACCTATCGATGCATTGAGGAAAAATACAATGTACAGGCTCTACCCAAAATTATCATCTCTATGGATTTATCATATTAAATTAAAAAAAAATATGCCCTACCAAATTAATGTGTTGAATAAAACATATATAATTTTCAATATTTACGCAAATAATCAAATAACAATCAAATTAGACATCGTATGTACAATCTCATAGGATTTTGGAAATTTTAATTTCCATGATAAATGAAAATAATTATAAGGGTAACCTAGTTTTCAATTATCATATAATATTGCATATTTCATGGTGAATAATAGATGTTTCAAGGATGTGAAAGTGAATACAACCCCTGTCCAAATAAATGAAAACCCATCTAAAGGACAAACAATAATGCAATTAATACAAAAAAACCCATTTTGAGAAAAAATATAGGGTATTTATAGAAAATGAATTGAGAAACTATAAAAATATCATTTAAGATAATTCATGAGGAAAATAGCCTTTTGTTGTTTAAATTTTTTTGAAATACCCTTTCATTGAAAAGAAAATTTGAAAAAATTTCTTTAAAAAGTAACCTATTAGACATGAAAATTTATCTTCAATGAAATTAATTGAATTTAAAATCATAATTACTATATGAGGTTATTGAATATTCTATTTCTACTTTAAGAAGTTTTGAAAATTCCCTTATTAGAAAAGATACGTGATGATTATTTTGAAGACAATTCTAAAAGAAATAACTATTAAAAATTATTTATCAAATAATTAAAAATAACTTTTTAAACATTCTAATAAATTATTATCTTCAAAATAAAATAAATTCTCTGACTAAAGAGAGAAGAAATATCCCGATTTTTTAAAAATCAATTTCTAAAACTTTTTATGTACTATAGAGTGGAAATGGTAATAATACCTAAAAATGTTATTGGATAACCAGAGGATTGAAAATGAATTCTTTATTGACCAATAGTCAAATAATTTAATCTAATGGAAATACAATTAAAAAATGAAAAAGTTGGTTGTTGAGTAAAATAAACATTAAACATTCTAATGTGTCTTAAAGAACATTAAAACATTTAAAATCATTGAACTCATGATAGAATAATAATAGAAGAAATATTAAAAATACCAAGAATATAAAAGTATTACTTATATACTACAATATAATGGGAATTATATAAACTACACAGAATATGTTTGTTGTGGGAATTACATTTATCTTATGGATATAAAATGTATCGTAAGAATCCCTAACATTGAGTTTTCTTTTTGGTGAACATAATTTAACAAATTTTATAATAATAATTTTTTAATTTATGAATTTCATAAATACCATTTTGATATTTATAAATAATTTTATTTTTCTTATTACCATTTTGTGTAAAAATATTTTAAAAAGTATGTTTACATTGGGTGTTCTAACCAAATTCTATCAATGTGTCAAAAACAACATATATAGGTAAAATATGGTCCAAATGATCATTATATAACATATAAATAGTAATTTTAATGACGTAATTATCATATGTATACTTAAATTATAATTTAAGAATTAATAGTTACATGTGGTAATGAAAATTGTATCAACATTACAATAATATAGATGGTAGTTCATACTTCTGCATGAGTAAAATTGATATTTTTCAATGATCCTTATAGAAAAAATGTAATTAAAATAATATATTTCCAAAATTAAAATTATATACTAAAAACATAATATTTAAACTTATATTGTCAAATATGTAATTATTCTGTTGAAAATTGAATCAAATCATGTTAAGGAGGTGGTAGTTTAGACGTCCACAAATAATATTTTCGATTTTTATGAGTGTGAATGGGTAATAAAGAAAATGGTATATATTATATTTCTAGTAATGAAATTATGTTATGATATAATATATATTTTATATATCTCTAATAATTTAAATTAGATCCATCGAGTATAGATTCCATGTATCTTGTGAATGAATCACATTTCTCGTGGGAGTTATAGTCCACACTTCCACAAATGATGAAATCGTTTTTACAGAAAATGGAATGTATAAAAGTATGCATTCTAAAATAATTACAGAAAATTAAATTCATAATTACTATTATATATAACATAAGTAAATATATAATCCATCATAATGTCAAACCTGATATGTGGCGAATCAAAAAGAAATAATTATCATTTCCTGAGGTGGTTGTTCACTGTTCACACAGACAGAGTGTTCATCAAACATTGGATAGAGGTGTGTGTTAGTATATCTATTTACCTTAATTAAAAAAAATGTATATTTATAATATCTTTTTCATTATATAATAATTATTTAAAAATAATGTTTCATATTTATGTGTAAATGAGAAAAATATCTTTTGAAAGAGTTACCATAAAAAAATTTGGTAACTCTTTTAAAATAAATCCTTTGAAGTATTTATACCCAATGGTTGGATTCATGGTCTATAGAATGGACTTTGGGAAGTTAAATTGGAATTTAATTTCCAAACATAAATTTTCTTTGAGGTGTAATGAATGGGGATAAGTGGTTTCCTTTTATGGTGTGGGAGGAGTGACACTATTTTAATATTTTAATGATGGAATTCCTAAAACATTTTCCAAGTTACTAGTGGATCCATTTATGGACACAATTCAATCCAATGTAAGATAGTATTGATAAATAGTTATCAAATACCTCTTGGATAAGTGTATAGGTCATTATTGGATTTATGGTAAAGGTTCGGTCCCTTATGATTCTTAATTCCACCATAATTGTTGAAATTTATATTAACAACTTTCACTAATATTTGTGGTCTAAAAATTGGAATTATTAGAAATTTAAAATTACTGGGATCCAAAATATTCAATGCTTTTTAAAAAATTCCAAATTAATAAAGAGGCAAAAAATTATTGTCATATAATCTCATAGGAATTATGACAATGATTGTTTTTAAGAAATAATGTTTGAATGTTTTTATGTTTTTATAATAGTTTTCAAATGAAAATTTATTCCACTTACATAAATTTTATAAATTCATAAAAATATTTCAAAATATAATTTAAAACCAATATAAAATATAATTTATCATTATAATTGAATTATATGAAAAATAAATTCTATACTAAAATTCAGTATTTATAATTATTAATAAAATAATGAATCATTTCTGAAACATATCAAAAATTTATCAAAAATAAATTATTATTTATCCTAATGCTGAGAAATTCTTTTACCACCTTTGAATAAAAACCTGATATATTTATATATACATTATTTCAACATTTGGTTGGGCTTAGATCGATTTAAATATTAATTAAAAAATTAATATTTATTCATGAAGTAAATAAATAGATTTTGAAAAGATATTATGGATCCTAAATGAGTGAAAAGTAAACCTATTTTTGTCTAACTATCTTCACAAACCAATATTGTTATTAAATTAATCTCTAACCCCAAATAGTGATACTATTGGTTCATTATTATAATTTCTTCATCTGATTTCATACGTGAATACAATGTAAAATTAACCAGGTCATTGTGTACATAATTTTATTTCATGGAACCCTTATCATCCATTGGTAATGGGTTGAAGACACACGACCTTTCTATACTTCATAGGTTGTCACCTAGTATACATGTTGTCCGTTTTTTAAAACCATATAAATATAATTTCCAAATAAAATATGATACTCATCCTTGAAATACGTTTAATCAATAAATATTCTTTTAAAAATTAATTTCAATAAGACCTTAATATATAAATACTTCATCTACTTATTTCTACATAGATCCTTCCATAGTCATGATTTTATCCCCAAGAAGAAGGAATTAACTCAGGTAATATTCAGGTTACATTAATTTAAAGAATGATCTATAAATGGATCCTTAGAATATGTTTCATTTATATACATTATACTCTTCATTTTTCCTCAACAACCTGTTTCATTATGTTCTTATTTACCCCATATAAATAATTTCCATGTTCTAATGATACACATTCTTTTCTGTCAACTTCCACACGACTCACATGTCCTAAATCAAGACTTCTTATTCATTATGTTCTACAATACTCTAACTCCTAAAATCATCCATCCTTTTCTTTATTGGTGTGTTTGAGATATACTAATTGTATATTTTATTAATCTTATTACAAGAAACATGATTTTTCATAAATATAATAGCCTTCACTCCAATCAAGATATAATTTGGTTTCTCATTTTTTCA
The DNA here is from genome assembly GCA_963277665.1 of Viscum album. Lineage (NCBI taxonomy): Eukaryota > Viridiplantae > Streptophyta > Magnoliopsida > Santalales > Viscaceae > Viscum > Viscum album. The sequence goes on from OY728166.1 coordinate 1,142,562,688, forward strand.
AACTTTTCCTTATAGTTCGATGCTAACTTCAATCCATCATGGTCCATACATTAAATATTAATAGAAAGAATAATGTGATACAAAACAGTCATAGTTTGAAAAGATTATAATAATCCATATGATATATAAATTATGAAACATTATTTTTAATTATAAAAAACACAGTTTTTATCTTGATAATTAATTGTCATTATCCATTAAAATTATTTATAATGGTATGTAAATAATAAGTGTATTATTTTCTGAATATCCCCCAATAGTGAAACATTATATGCATAGTAAGACTTGTATTTGTATACCAGGATAGCTCAAGTAAGGCCCAATACACCTAGTTGGAGTTATTAATTCTATGAATATCTTTTTCCTAACAATTTCCACTTTTAGTATCCAAATAGAGATTTTCTTTCTACAAATACCCATATTATATCTTCCTTAACAAAAGTTTTGTATTTTATTATATACATAAAATTAATGACTATCAATGGGTTTGGTTCCAAATATTATGTTCTCTTAATCCATTTTCAAAGATGTTTTCTAAACATCATTTGATACAGACTATAGCAACTCAACCCCAGATAGCTCGGAGGTGGTTTCTACTATCAATTACATTGTCATGATTGGGATTAATCAAATCATAATGGAATGATTGTTTAATATTAATGGTAATCTAGAGATGTACAAGATAAGAGAATAATCTAATTACAATATAAATACTGTAATAAATTTTGAGAATAATAAATTTATAAATACTTTACTTATAGAATACTTTTCATAATAATAAATTTTTTCCATATAGAATATCCTTTAATAAAATTATTAGTATTTTTTTTGATTCTGGGTGAAATAAACATAATAAGGGTGACCTCAAATGTTCTGAAATGTTAATGTATAGTTAAAGTTGTAATTAATAAATTAGAATAATAATTATGACATGGTAAATAACTAAACCCACATTCCAAAATCCATAAACTGAGAGGTAAGTGCATAGACAATATGGTAATGTAATAACTAGAAACAAAATCCATTTAAATAACTTGAAAAGGAAATATAATTATGTAAACATATAAAACTAAGACACATATCATTAAATCAATGATTTTAAAATGAAAAGTCACCATTTATATATAAATGAAAAATCATATGGATGAATAATAAATAAAAATAATATGAAGGAATATCATTATTAGTGGACATCAGGCTTAAATAACATGAAAACATATACCTTCAAGACCATTCATATGATGATTATAAACTAATGATATATACCTGCTTAATTTGTGGGATTTATTTGTCTCATTATAACATATCTCTACATCAAGGGGTTATAAGATGTATAGGATCCAACCATCATTATCAGTCCTAAGCATTCCTCATATGAAATAATTAAAATAAATAATATGCCTTATCAAATTATATTAGTGAATATAGAATACAAAATTATTAATATTACCCCAACTAATCAATTAACTATAAAATTAAACAAATATGTAAAATCATATACCGTTTATAAAATAACAGAATCCATGATAAATGAAATGTATAACTAGGGTAAATTTCAATTTTCAATGATCATAAGTTACTGAATAATTTAAAAGGAATAAAAAATGATTCAACGAGGTAAATGTGAATACTAATATGGGAAAAATCAATAATAAACAATCTAGAAGAAGAATATGGATGTTATTAATACAAAAAACCCCAATTGGAGTAACAAAATGTGTTATAGTTGTTGATGAATCTAAATACTAATAAAATATAATTTAAAAAAATATTTAGAAAAATTTTATTTTTGTAAAACCTTTTATTTAAAAATAAATTTTTAAAAATAATCATTATAATTTACCATTTTATACAAGGAATAATATATCAAATAAATGATGGAGGGTAAATCTGTACATACAAAATAAGTAAAAGATCATTTCTCTTTTACTATAAAAAGGATTGAAAATTCCTTATCAGTAAATCAACAAGAATATTCCTTTGAAAACATTACTAAAAGAAAATCATGTCATTATATCATTACTAAATTATTTCAAAAACAATTTCATATTTTTAATATAACTTGGTTTTTTGAAGTAAATAGGTAGCCTGACTAAGGAGAGAAACAACATAGGGTTTTCTAAAAAATAGTTTATAAATATTTATAAGTACTTAAGATTGATAAAATGGGTGTAACACTTGAAAAAATTCATTAATAACCAGAGGAGAGAATATGAGAGGTTTTATCGAATAGTGGAACTATAATTTCATCGAATTGAAATACAATTAAAAGATAATTAATGTTATTATTGTTGAAAATATTCTTTATACCTTCCAAAATTTCATGTTCCACATTGAATCATTTTAAATAAATAACCTCAAGAAGGGAAAATAATGAATGAAAATTTTAAATTACCAAGAAGATAAAATGGTTACTAAAATAACATAACAAAAGGGGAAGTAGATACAAAATGCAAAATATTTATATGCTGGACATGACTTTATCTCCAAAATATAAAAAGTTATATAAGAATCCCTTACATTGTGTTACCTTTCAAGTGAACATATTTTGAACTCATTTATAACAAAACTATGTTAATTATGTAATTGATTCATAAAATTTTGATTTTTATAGTTATTTTAATTTCACTTTTTCCATGATTGTTATAACTTCTTAAATAATTATGTATACATCTAACGTTTGGACCAAATTATATTTTTGTGTCAAAAAAATAGGCTGGAAAAATATGGTCAAAGGGATAATTAAATAAAATTTCATAAATACAACTCAAAATATAAATATCATACTTACACAATAATTTTACTTTTGAAACAATAATTACTTATGGTTATGAAAAATTAATAACATTATAATCTTGGAGATGGTATGTCGTGCACACACAAGAGTAATATTCTTATTTTTCAACGATAATCATTGAAGGAAGTTAAGTAACACCATATATTTCCAAACTGATAATTATATAACATAGAAAAATTATTTAATCATATGTTATTATATATATAATTTTTATGATGCTAAAGGAATCACATAATGTGGAGGAGGTGGTAGTCCACAGGTCCACGATTTACATTATCACTTTTAATGTGTTTTAAATCATAACAAAGAAAAATGTATATTTTATATTTAATGAATGGTAATTATTTCATGAATATAATATATATGCTTTCAAAGTTACATATTATTAATTATATCCATACTTTATATATTAATGTTTTTGTGTGAATGAATCACGTCGCCTGAGGTAGCAGTAGTCAACGTTTTGACAAATGATGTTATAGTTTTTACACAAAATTCCAATTATAAAGTTATGTGTTCTAAAATAAAAATAGAAAATTAATGTCATAATAAATCTCATATAAAACATATATAAATTGTTTTTCTATCATAATTATCACCATGAGAGGCTATAATAGAATAACAAACAACAACCTATTTGTGTGGTGGTAGTTCTCTGTTCGCATTACTGTATGTTATTTATCCAATAGATTAGTATATGTGTAAGTATAGATAAAAAATTAATTAAAAATTAAATTATATTAAGCATACTTATTTAAGTATAATATAATAATTAAAATATTATTTAATGGGTGTATCATTAAATTAAATAAAAAATATCATTTTAACACATTAAAATAAAAATCGGGTAACTCTTTTTGATTTATACCAAATGGTTTCCTTGGAAGTATATATTCCAAAAAATCTATTAAATATAAAGGATAGGGATATTGAGAATATATTTGGATATATTGTTTCTAAACCTATGTGGTTTTATAGGTTTGAGGAATGGGGATAAGTGGCTGCCTATGATAGTGGAGGAGGAGTCGCACATATGTAATATTTTGACAATGGAATTCCTCCCATGTTTTTCATGTTATAAGTGAAAAAATGATTGAATTAATTAGATAAAATATGGTATAGGGTAAAAATATGTTCATACAGTATATCTTGTGAAATTTTTTAGGGTTTTGTGCCTTATATTTAACGATTAGTCCCATATTAACCTTAGTTTAACAATAATCGTTGTAATAATCTTCTATAACTTTCACTATTAATTTTGGAAAAAATAATTTGGTATTATAAAAAATAATAAATTTTGAAGAATCAATATATAAAATCAAAATTTCATAATTCCAATCATAGAAGCGGCTGAAAATGATTTAAAATCAGTCTCACAGGCAGGACGACAATTCAGGTTATTAAAGAAAAAAACATCTAAAACGTCTAAAATGATTTTATATTTTTATAATAAATATCAACGTGAAATTGATTCAAAGGGAATAAAATATTATAATCTATAAAAATATGATCTAATTTGTTTTTAAAATCAAATAAAAATTATTATTTAACCTTATAAATAAATTATATTAAATATCTGTTTTGAAATAAAATTCATTATTTTAAACTATTCATTATAAACGAACGTTTTCTAATATATATTTATAATTATCCCTAAAATAATTGTTATGTTTTTATTTCAAATATTATATTTTTTATATATTAAATCAATTAAGATGTCAGAATTTAAATTTCAAATTGTATCTCCATTAAAATGCAATAAAACTACCTTTATAAAAATATTGGGGTTTATATGTAAAATAGAGATTTTTATTATCTTATTCCAATAGAAAATAATATATTAATATAGTAAATATTTGATTTAATATATAAAATATATATTTAATTAAATTCAATAACTAATTGTAATCAATTATGATAATTAATATTGAACTCGTTTGGAAGTATAAAAATAATAATATATGTTTTTATATCTCATAGGTTGTTTTTTGTCATTAATTTGTAACCAATGAATTAATTTTATGTACATATAAACCAAATATTGTCATATTATAGTTAATACTATTAATAAAATTATTTTTCAATCCTATTATAATATTATTATAATATATTATTATTCGGTAAAACAATTTATTTAGTGTAATGGAAACCATTGAATAATGCCTCTCTTCGGTGTGACACAGGATAACTCGGGGTTGTATGAATTGAAATATATGTAATATATTTTAACTTGTAAATATATTATAAATTATCAAGATACGATATTACATTACTCACTTGGTCTCACGTGTCATAAATTTCTTTTTGTTTGGAAGTTTATTGTGTTATATAACACAATTATACATAGTATAATATAATACATGAAAAAATAGATATGTACCTATAATGAACAATTTATGTCGATATATCCCAATGTGCCAATTATGGTGATTATATTCAGACGCATCTCTACACTAGCCCATAAGTAAAAATATCTGGAAATAGTAACTTCATAAAAATAAACAACACACAACATGTTAATCAGCCATTATTAAACAACATCAAATATTACAAGAACACAACATAGAAAGAAGTCCTCAATATGAGAACTCATAATTTCCCACATACATTGGAAAGCTAATCCTTTGAGAAATATTTTAAAAAGTCCCCAAAAATCATATTATCTTTTCATCATATCCCAAATAGTTATGTACTATTAAATCAAACATTCTATTTATATAACCGTGTAGCATCCTATGATCTGGTTCTCACTCATGTGTCCAAAATTGTTTGGCTATAAAACCTCATGATAGCCTCCTCTAGTACCAAAGGAAACCGACATGTAGTGAGGGTATCAAATGTATAGTGGGGAGACTATACCCCCATGTATAAACCCTCAACAAAAAATAAAATAAACCATATAATTGAAAGAAATCGAAGTATATCCATATTAGAAAATAAAAATAAGAGCCCAATTAATAATAAAATAGACGATAAATTAATAATGTAATTATCTTTGGGAATGAAACTAAAGTTCATACAATAAATATTCAAGTAAAATAGTAGAATACTCAAGTAAAGACTCAGAAGTCCCCAGTTTTGAACCCCACATCCACACCACCTACAAAATCTAGCACCCCATGAATGAAAAATCTCAATAGCATGTTCTTTTTCCCTTATCCAAACCATCATCCAATTAATCCGGTCGGGTGATGAATAGGGTGGGAGTATAACAAAGCTGGGCAAAAACAATATGTTTAAAGTAACTATTATTATAATAAGTATATACAATAATGAGACAAAAATTACGAAATAATTAGTTTAACAACTATTATAATACAACAACAACCTGCTTCGACTCTATATAGATATATCTCTTAGCATTTATTTTAACTATGAGAAACACAACCGAATAAGAAATGTAAAATAAAATACTTCCATTCTATGAAATAATATCCCTAATATTATCCTATAACCATTCGATCCAGCACTATATTAACATGGTATAGTCACAAAAATCATGATCAAATTCCAATAAGAAATATAATATTCATGCCAAATCCCTATAATAATTACAGTATGGGACCATAAAAAATAGGTTCGCTATAAAAATTACATCATGATACTTGGCTATGTCTGATCAATACCAGTATTTAAACAAATAGGTAGGAATATTCCATGTCTAAGACCGATATGTAAGCATTTAAACATTGAACGAAATTACATTCATATAACACAGATATCACAATATCATATCCTAAGTCTCAATGATTAATTATGTGAATCATCTTTTATCTATTATATACCACATTCATTTTAATCACAATTGATTAAAAAATTCATCAATAAGAAATAAACCACATGTTATGGATTATATGTTAATAAATCACCTAAAATATCATGTCACGATAAACACACTTTGAACTATTATACAATTAAACTATATTCAAGGTCAACTCACCCACTATGTAGTCATAAGGTGTTTAGAATCCAATTGAAACTCAATGAATTATATGAATAGTCATATTCTTTAAGTTATTTTTTTTGAAACATGTTATGTTGTTACAATCACAATACTGAATTAAAATTTCAATTATAAAACCATATGGTTAATATTTAGTCCTCATACCTTTATGTGATTATCCAACAACACCTACGATGGCAAAAACCACTATTAAAGAAGGTGATGATAATCACCAAGGAAATACTCGATCAAAACATATTAATATAATATCCAAAAAATAGAAAAATAAATGATTTACACTGAAACAGTTAGAGAACCATGTAAGAGAATGGTGAAACTGGAACGAATCCACTTGAATTGGTTCAAATGCATTTTCGAGATTTATAAAAGTATGGTTGTCACTCCAAAATCAACTATACAGTTCCTTATGGTCATGAGGATAAGGTTGTAGTGAGTTAGAATTAAAAATATATATCATAGCATATATTAAAACAGATGGTTATGGAATTACATGGCATTTAATGTAGTTACACATTGTGTAAATATTTTTAATAGGATGCATTGAAAACCCCCTCAATAGCATTATTTTATAAAAACACCCAAATAATTACCTGATTCTTAATCCATTCACACTATATGTAAATGATATATAAATGGTCATCCAAATTTCCTATTATACAACCTGAACACCATTAAAATCTTCTCATCATACTAAGAACCCAGGAATCACTTAACCCATTTATACATGTACTCTATTAATTCAAAAAACCATACATATTTTAACACTATGTCAATACCCACAAAACATCACTCACAAAAATCCTCTTTATTATAATTTTTTTTAAACATAAGGAGAAACATTCGTTGAATAAATATTAATAAAACATTCAAAAATATGCATACCTGAAAAAAATAATACCAGACATTCATTATTAATAAAAATTTAACTCATTGAAAAATAAAAATTTTGATGATTCCAAAGTTGGAATCCATTTTACATGTTTCAATACTATGAATTGGTATGAATTTCATCAATTATATGTTCTCAAAATTAAAAGAAAAACATTTTCTGAGAAATGAATACATAACGAATAAAAATTATTCTACTGAAATTCATCTGTATAGTTTATTCAAATTTAGTGAATTCTTTTACATTATATTAAAGAATAATTATAATTCATTCAAAACAAAATAAAAACTGAAAGGTTCCTTGAAAATACTTTATTAAAATAAAAGAACTATATTTATTGAAAAAAAAAATATTCAGATTTACAAAATGTTAATAATATATATGTGATCAATATTAAATTTTTATATGAATTAGATTACTTATTTAACATATATATGGTCTAGAAATAATTCTCATATATAATCAAATTATTGTTATATCATTCAAAACTCAATAAAGAGAAATTTTTTATAAGACCAATATTTTTCACAATTCACTAGAAATAGATTATTTTTGAAAAAATTAAAAAACCCATCAAAATATTAAAATAAAATTATTAGTTAAAAATTTAAATTGATTTTATCAACTTCAATTTATTTAAATTTGGAATATACATTTTAAACAGATTATTCAATAAATCAATGAACATTATAAAATTATTTCTTTAAAAAGAATGAAATATATACTATAATTGAATATCAAGTGTTATATAGCCCATGTGGAATAAAATGATTCTTATTTCAGAATAAAGTCTATAAAAATTCCCCAGATGAATATTCATATTTTTGAGATAACATATTAAAAATATTTTTGTGAAATAAAAACCATATAGCTTGAGTAAATTTAAATAAAACCCCTATATGAGAAAGGGAGTGAAACATAATTTAAAATATCCTGAATAATAGATAATTTATGATATGATATAATGAATAGAATGATACACATATTATAAAATTAATTTTTTTCATAAAAAGAAATACGTTTGAGGAAATATTAATTATGAACAAGAGACTCATTTAATGTAACATATTATTTGACGTAAGAATTATATGATAATGAAGTTATAACGAATAATTGTATCTAAAATAAAAGGAATTAAATAATAAAATAATTTTTTTATTGGGTAGTATAAATAAAAAATGGAAAAATTTGTTTCAATAAGAATGTTTTAACTATTTGATGAAAAATTAGTTAGAAAAAACCATTACATTAGCTGGGATTTGAGCGGAACATGAACTTATGTTCCCCGAAAACATAATTATTCTTATTAGATAACCTATTTGGAAACTTATTCATATTTATTTCATTTAATAAGGATAATTTATTATCAAATGATTTTTATTTATTATATAAGTTATTAAATTATTGGTTATTTGAGGTGGTTCATTCAATTTTTATATAACTATTTTAGAATAATGAACAAGGTAATAGGTGTTTCATAATTAAAAAAAACCTGAAGGGTTTATACGTGTATTTCCTTGGTTATTCTACTATATTTATATTTAAATCATTATATTGGGTTTATTTAAATGAACTCAAATTACTAAGGGCTCAATGATATGTTCATTTTACTTGGTTAAGTTTACATTGAAATTATATTATTAATACCATATAAAGAATGTCAAATGTTATCTGTATTTGACATTATTATTTCCATAAATACCATATTTTTATGTTAAATACATATCTAAATTCATCCATGTTAAGAAGTGATGAAAAATCACATTACTTTCTGGAGGGAGTAGTTTTAATGTATTCGTAATAGATGTTATTTTTATTTTTATAGTGGTGGAAAGCGATAAATATAGTTCATTCCACATACATAATAACAAATTTGAATAATAATGATATTTAATATGTTATATTATGATTTTAGGGTTTTTCGAACATACATTTTGAGAATAAATATATAAGTATTAAGAAATACTCACTTTGGGACATTGATAATGCTATTGGAATTCCACATTGAAAAAGAGGGATTAGGATACCATTTAGGAAAAAACTAATTGCATTGTGAAAGGGATTTATAGGTGAGTTCAATTATTCCTAGTTTCTAGAAAATTTTTAATGGTATGTGAAACGTTGAAAAAGTGAGAGTGATAGTATTTTATTTGTGAATAAAATTGTACTTTTTTGAACACCAATTGTTTTTCAATAATAGAATCCCAACATTTATGGTAAATTGGATACAATATTGACAAATAATTTATTTTGGGGTGTTACACGGTCTATAAATCATTTTCCATTCATTTATTGAAATATTTTTAAGCATGCTGCAAGTCAATTACAATTATGTTTTTAAATTTTACCATTTAAATTTTTAAATAAGAAACTAGTTTATAACTAATTAATTGGTTTCTTGATTCTTAATAATATAATGGTCATTAACAAATGATCCAATGATTTTATAGTAAATCTATGTTTTATAGTGTATAAAACATGGAACAATGAGGATTAATATAGCAAAAAATATTAATGTTTAATGAATGAGGCAATATAGTAGTGGAAATGTAAGGTATGAATAGAATTAATCAAATTATGGAATATATATATATAATATATATTAATAAAAAAATTAGATAAATTATTCTGAAATAAGATCTCAATTTTTATTAATCAATGTTTCAGCTTGAATTTTTTTTGTAAACGATGGTTTTAATTCCATTTAACAAGAATGAATTATAATTAATTATGGAACATTTAAAATACTTATATGATAAAAATAAAATAATTTTTTAAATAATCTTATTCAAATATTTTAGGTTAAATTTTTCGTATTTTATTGAAAATATTTATTTTCATGTGAATATTGAAAAATACTGATATTTATTGTAAACTATATTTTTATTTCACGAATTAACAAAGATCAATTTTATTTTAAAATTTTTTCATTGTAAAATTAGTTATATAATAATATTATTAATAAAATTATATTCCCCATAATCATTTGTATTGTCAGATTTGTTATAAAACATTATTACAGAGTAAATGATCTATTTTCAGAAAAAAAATCTATTTTTTACTTCATTTTAAATTTTATATAAAATTAATTTATTCCACAAATAGAATTAGAATCATAAAAACTATATTTCATATTTGTAATCAGTAGTTAAAAATTTGGTAAATAGTTCCCTTTTAATTATCATCAATAGGAATAGTAAATATATTAAATTTTCTTTCTAAGGTAAAGTTATGTAGGGTTAAATATGGCTAAAAAATATTTTGATAATCCATCAAATACATTCCAAAATTTTAAAAATTTTATTAAATGAGAATTTGTCATCTATATTAATCTGAATTTCTAAAATATGTATGTTTTCAATTTTATATTATTTTTACCATTATAATGTAAAAATGACACTTTCAATCTTTTAATATTTATAATATTTTGAGATATAAATGAAAAGAACATATATTTGGTTATATGTTTATATATTTAATTTTTCTTATTTTTTTAATGGTGATTACTTTTAATTTTTAATTGATGAAATATTTACCCAAAATATTTTTGCAATGCTGACACTGTGTTAGTGCAAGCAGCAATCAAAAGAAACTAATTTATTTTGATAACTCAAAAAGTAATAATTTATGTATGATATAAATTATCAAATATTTTTAAAGATAAATATAACATATTATACATTTTTTGTTTTTTTATTTTAATTATATTTCATTCATATTACTATCAAATGTAAATTCTGTGATTATATCTAAAAATGAAATTAATAGTATTTTATATTAAATATATTATATTAAATTCTTTAACAATAACATGAATAATTTATGTGTAAAGGTATAATGTTAAATGGTCCCAAATATAATCAATTTTCCTTTTCTGTGTCAATTTCTTCCTTAAAAGATAAATTATAACCCTTTAATATTTATAAATTCATTAACACAAATATGATTAAACTTAATTGGCCAAGGGGTTAATCTATAATATATGTTATAATAAAAAATCTAAAACTATTAAAATTTAATTGGATGATTATATTAAGAATAATTTTTTTTATAAATAAATAAACATCATTTTAGAACCATTTATCCTAAGTTTGAAAAATGATATATTTTATTATTTCATGTTTTTCCATAATTGACGTTAATGATATTAAATAATAAACCATATTTTATAAATTGCTAAAAAATTAATTAAATTATTATCATCATCGAGGTTATGTTAATATAATTTATAAATTTATCATTGTCTTTTTATGGTTCCCTTTTTCTTTTATATTAACATTTTTTGGACCCTATGAAGTAAAAAACATTAATATACTTTTATTTATAAAAATAATTAATATAAGGTTAAAACTAAGAGATAAGGGTGAAAGAATATCTAAATGTTAACTAAATTTTATTAGAAGTGATTATTTTTACCCATCCTTGTAATAAATAATAATTATAATAGTTTTAATCCATTTTCCTATGAAAAGAAACTTACATTAATTTAACACATTAATTAATTCATAGGTTCCTTTCCTGTCACTTGTAAAATGGAAATTCAGTCTGTCCTTATTCATAGATCCTAAATATTATAACTTGAAAACCCCTAAAATATTATCTTATAAACTTCCATTTCTTTGAATTAGTTGTTGTGATGTTTCTAAAAGTCAATTCAAAGGTTCCTTGGGAAAGAATCTAAAAGAGATCTACTAATGTAGAGGTAATCATCATACCTAAACCATAACGATATATTTTATCATATACATCCAATAAATTCATTGAATACATTATTAAATAATTACATTAATATATTAAACACATAAATTTTAATTATTATAAAAAAATCATATTATTATTTATTTCTATATGTTGGAAAATGATAACATCGCTCGTTTGTAAGCATGGACTTCCACCACCATGAAGGGATATTATTCATTTATCATTAATATTTTTCAGGGGGTTAATAAGGAAATATTACATAAATATATAATATATATGATATAATAATTATCATGTAATGGTTCATTATTATTTTCAACCATTTCTTCATTTTTCAAAAAATAAAAATACTCTGCATGAAAACGTATGGACTACCACCTTCATAAAAAATGTTTATTATTTTTTATTCTATATATTGTATGGATGAATCCATATACATACAATGAATATAATTTATAATTATATCATGGTTAAAATTTCATATATAGACCAAATGGACCGATAAACTTCTTTATTTATTTATTTTTTAAACCCAATTTTAAGGGAAAAGGGGAAACAATAACGAGTCCCATTGGCATTGATATTACATGATTTGTAGGTATTAAAATATATACAGACAATACTTGGGACTACTCCTCCCCAGTTACTTCATCATGATATCTCCTCTTGACCTTCGTATGGCTTGTCCGGGTAGGCTTTCCCATGCTATCACAGTCTTGTCTCAATGGAAATGACAAACCCCCTCATTCTAACACTCCACTTAGCTTCTTCTATGTTGAAAGTTCCTTCTCTAAATCCCCCTATAGAGCCTGCTTCTTGCATAGTCTGTCTGGACATTTATGCACTAATTCAGGTGGCATGATGTTCTTTAGGTGGCCCTAAGACCATAAGGTGGCATGAATGTCATGGGGTGGCTGGAAAGCCTTATTGGCCCAAAGGCCTTGGGTCGCCCGAAATCCCAAACGGATGAATTGTTTCGGATGCTAGAGTACCAAATAGTTCCTGCTATTGTGCATGCTACAGTTCTGCATGAATAACCCGTAATAATTGCTCCTTATGGTTTTGAACTTGGGTGTCATGGATGCATTTGTTGTGTCCTCTCCAATTGGAATGAGTCTCTTGTGCAAAATTTTATATATGATTAACTAGTATCAATGTAAAATAACCAGATTTACTAAGACAAAACTCTCATGAAAAATGAAAATGTTAATACCTATAATTAAAAATATGTATTAACAAATTGGAATTTAAATTTAATAATTTGATAATATTTTATATTATTATATTTTATATTATTATTGTAAAATATTATAATAAATTAAATTTATTAAATATGAGGTTATATAACTTTTAATGAAATAAGAACTTAAGTTATGGGATTTTTATATCTCTTTTATTTATGTGAGACACATATTGTATTCATGACATGTTTATTTTATATGGTGTATATACCAACCTTAAATGTGCTTTATGATTATAATCACAAAATTTTTAGGATTTACATATCCATATACGTTTGTATCTTTCATGGGACTTATGATTTAAATGTTACCAAAGTGGTAACAGTTTTATATTACAATATAATTATTTTTGGGGATGGTTTTTTAAAATATTTCTAATGATTATATGTTATGACATAACTCCCATGAATATTATGATGTTTCTTATCTTCTATTAAATTTTATATGTTAAATTACTTCCTATAATTTTATCTCTTGTTATTTAATCATGATGCCATATGTTAATATTTAATACAATCCATATTATTTATCTCTTCAGTTGAAAGTATTATTTCATATATATTTTTTCTTTCAAAAAATGTTCCCAAGAGTTTTTTAATTTTATCTGATGACTGTTTATATTAATTATTACCCATTATTTATTTTGTTTTATGTTTTTTAAAAGTAATATAAATTTAAAATTCTGAAAGAGGTAATTTTGGATTCTCATTGAGAATGTGAAATGAATCAATGTTTAAATGTATATGACATTAAAAAAACTTCCCACAATCATGAAAACTGAAAGATTTAAATATTAATTTAAAATTTTCCATGATTAGTTTTAATTAATAAAATTTACTTCATATTTTAGAAATATTTATATTTTAAATTAGTAATTAAAAATAAATGGGTACATTCCTCAATAAATATACCTATGATCTTTTAAATGATTTTTCATCAATAATAATATAATGTGTTATTATTTATGATTTACTTGGTATATGATCCAATGATATCATATACCTTATTTTTTATTATTATTAAAATATAAGAATTACTCTATAGAATTCATTTAATTCATTTTGATTAATTATATTATGATAAAATCATAATGAAACATGTATAATTTCTTGGGGTTATTCTATGATGAAATGGTGAAATATTTATTAAACATATTTTTCCATACTTTATGATGTGATGATTTTTTTATGATATTGTGGAAGATAAATGTAGGAATTCTATTACACGATGGGTGTTACTGTAATTATATATCTTTGTTCGTTATTAGGAAATGATGGATATCATATTAGAAGATAAGGAATAGAATGAGGTGTAATGACCCGCGTTTTAAAAATGGTTAAAAAGTGTGAAAAATTAAACTTTTTCAATTAATGAACCATTCTTTTTTGGAATCGGGCTTCGGAATGTGGTTCCGAAGGTTTGAACCCCTTTTTTAATGTTTTTGGACATGGGAAAATGCACATTTAGTGTCTCGAGTGGCTCAAGGTGTTTCGGGTGCGTCGTACTCAAAAGAGTCTCATTTTTATAGAGCAACAGAAGGTGCACGGTCGGCTCACAGTTTCCCAAACCTTGTGGCCCAAACCGTGCGTCTTAAAATAGGGAGGCAGAGGAGTCCGCACAGCCTGCACACAATTTCCCCAAACCCTGAAAACAGCCCGTACGTGGTGCCCTTGGTGTCCAGCGGGGTGCCGCACGGTTTGCGCACGATTTTGAAAACCGTGTGGGGTAAATCGTGTGCCGTGCCAAGGTTATTGTTTTTAAGATATTTAAAATTAAATTAAAATAAAATAAAAACCTAAACTAACACTCCATCACCCTCACTCGTCCGAGCCGCATGACCCGCAACAAGGGAGGGATGTCCCTCATACCGCGGGTAAGCCTCCTCCGCGACCTTCTCTTCTTCCTCTGATTCCTCCCGATTTCTAGAGTTTTCTTCATTGAAACATCAATGTAAGATCTCCTCCATAGTCTCCTCCCCTTCTTGGCTGAATTTAGGGATTCCCTTTGCCCTAATCTCATTCGTATGTACACCATAGTTTTAGGGTTGTTGTTGAATTCGGGTTTTCCTTTGTTTCTTTTGTTGTAAGGGGATGCTGAAGGTCCATCCTAACCTCATATGTGTGCACACGACATCCGTCGCTGAAGGCTTGGTGGATTCCAGTTGCTTTGAACCTCCGGTTTGATTCCGAGGTAAAGGTTTTTCCCATTTATGGTTTGTGCATCATCTAAATTAATGTATTTAGTTGTTTTAGTGGTTCCTGGTTTGTTTCCCATAGTGTGTTGGACCTTTGGAGTCGGTTTCACTTGGATGAAGCTTAGGCATCTCAACTGCATAGGCATAGGTACGTGTTTATATGAACGTGGGTTCCCATGATATGTGTATATTCGGGCATGGCAACAAATATACACATACAAGGCTAGTTATCCCCATTTCATATATAAATGTTCCTACACAGGTGAGCGGAGACAGGGTTATGTGTATAATCATATGTGTAACAATCCTCTTGCACATGTTCATGGCCATGCAGAGCGTGTGGATAATGTATATCAAGAAGAAAAACTAAGAGAGGTGTTTCGAGAAAATTACCTCTTAAATTTCACCTCATTAGAATCCCATTTGAGGAACATGGATTTTCCAATTTTGGGATACATGAAGCACTCAGACATGATGAAAGTTAATAACATAGGTTTTCATATATATTTTACAAAATTAAAGAATTAGGATCCAAAATGTTGTGTTGAGGGGTGGTATTTATACTTGAGGAGAGGTGGGATTAAGTTGTTAGAATAATGATTATTTTATATTTTAGCCAACCACATTTTGTATGGATTAATTTTCTTGAATTTGTATCAAAATTAATTTTATAATGGAATTTTATGCTATCTAAATTCCTTAAAACCCATTTAATATTTTATTTTTACATATTGTAATCCATTACACATTTGAACATTATCCCATTACAGCTTTTTACTAATATCTTGTTAAATATATTTATTTACCATGGTAACTTTTTTATGAATAAAAATAAAAATTTCCTTGAAAACTAATCTGGAAATTTTGAATCAAACTATAGAATATGTTTTAAAAAATTCAATTATAATTATTATAAAAATTATATTTAAAATAATCCCACCAACAAAGGGGAAAAGTGGGTTTTAAAAGTATAAAAGTTCGAAAGAATAAAATGATTTTATATATAATTTTGAAATAAAATTGACTTCAATAACTAAAATTGGATATATGGATGCATAATTGAACACATTATACAAAAATATTAAAATATAATTTTACAATATAAACAAATAAAAAAAATTAGTTTTCATTTAAATTTCAAATTTTTCACTAATAATCAATAAATTAATCTTCTCTAAAATTACAAGTATTTTACCCTATGATAATTTTAATAATTTGAATTTATAATTCAAATATATTTTTTTAAAATAAAATTTAAAAATCTAAAATTTTATACAAAATATATGTGTTCCATAAGAAGGTGGTAGAACTAAGCATAGAAACAAATAGCTTTGTATACTTAACATTAGTTTTATTCTAATAATAAGATAATACAAAATTACTATATTCATTAAAAAACATTTTAATGAATATATAACATATATATTTTATTAATATATTCAATAATTGTAATTATTTTAATTTATTGTGTTAAAATTCCATTGTGGGCATAAAAATAGTTTTTTTATAAAAGCAAATCATTTATATTAAATTGGTTCTCATTTTTACATTTAATTAATTATTAAATAATGTTTTCATTTTATAAACATTTATAATATATATTCATAATTTATTTTTCCTAATTCATTCCCACTATATATATGGCATTGTGATAGCTATTAAAATTGAATAATAATATTTAATAACTTGTTTAAATTCATTTTTTTGTAAAACATATTATAGTAATGAAATAAAATATATTTATAAAGATACATAACATAGAATATTTGGGTGTTAAATCATCCCCAATGTAAATAAATTTCATTCTCACAATTCAAAAAATAACATCAAAAATAAAATTTTGATACTTCATAATTACATTCTTTGATAACCACATTGTAAATAGGGTTAATAAAACATCCCATTAATAAGAGGGAATGAAATGACAAGGTCAGCACAAAATTATTTATTAGAATTGTATATCACTGGATACAAGTACATACTAGGACATGGAAGAGAAATAAGACTATCAATTTCTAAATCATATTGGTAGAGAACACCGTCATTAGAAAGTATACAATCATAAAATCAGAAATCTCTTATGGGTTAAAGAGGCCCTTGATTTCTCAGTAAGAAAATTATACTAATAGAATTTTTTTGTTCAAATTCCTTTCCCTGATTTGAGAGATTATATTAATATCCATATATATGATTTTGAAATAAACTCACTTGATTTCATTTAATGAAATTAGCATTATCTTATACTTTTGTTATTCTTTGATCAATTTTGATCTATTATAATATCCAATGAAATGGATATTTAATTTGTATTTTTTAAACCTAAACAACTTTAATAAATCATAAGATCCTCGTGTCATTCATTTAGCCTTTAAATATTTTCATAAATGATAATATTTATCGCGTTTTATCCAGAAATAGTAATTTGCACTATTCATCATAATCTATTCCTTATGTAGTTATTCTTAAGGCTCATCCAAAATATATTTGTCTAAATTCTTATTCTAAAAAATATAACTAGATTTCTAATTTCATCTTAACAATATATTCCCTAAACATCGCAATGTAACTATTAATATATTATATCTAATATTTGAATACCATGATCAACCTAAAACCTTAATGTTAAAATGAATGTTTCTTAATTATTTAATATGATGTAGTACTGTATAATACATATATATATATATATTCATTATTTAAACACGAATATCATTGATAATATTGAAAAATAATTTTAGAATACAAAAAAAATTATTTTTCTTCTACTGTAGGTAAATAATAATATTAACCTGCATCCCGTAGTTTCATCTGAGTAATATTCCCATGAAACTTTGGGAAATCATATTCAGAGTTACCTAAATCCTACTAGCTAAAAAAAATGTATAGATTTATATTCTTTCTTTACCTCCTATCACAGGCCTAGGGACCTTTCTCTCCATACATGTAACAAACTCTCATTCCATTTGGTAAATTACGAGGGTGTTTCTTTCCAAACCTGTCACATGTGGGAAATTCATTCTTTAAATTTTTCCTTGAATCCATATATGGATCCACCCTTCTTTTTTATCAATCTCTCCCATGAAAACATAATAAATATTGAATAATTTCTCTTTTATGATACCATATGAGAATATATCAACATAAAATTAGAAATTTTAGGAGGCCAGTGCCCTTTAGAGGAATGGATTTAACACATCAAAGAGATGAACTATATTAGTCCATGGGTAGTGTATGTAGTCTATAGAATACCTTTATATTATATTAAATATGGATTCAAGTATTTCACTATTATCATCCTCCTTTTTCTCAGATGCAATAATTTTCTCTCCATATCTATGCACAATTCGTGAGGTAAATATTTTTCTGATAAAAGATCCAAAAAATCCTACCATTACATTTTTTAATTTTCTCATCATATAGAGTGTCTAAATAACACAATACCAAAGATCTTCATCTCTAAGGTTTAAATAACCTACCACAACAACCATATCACTTCCATTACTTCAAAAATTATAAATATATTCTCTAAAGTACTTATCAATTACAATGATACTAATTTATTTTTAGTCCCATTGAATGATTTATGTAGTTGTAACATTAATTGATCTAGAATTGTGACCCCATATTATGGATTAGCCCAATCCATATGGGAATGGTTATTTCTAATAAACCATGCCAGTGGTCCTAATACTGTTATAATTTTTTCAGCTCTACCTACGACTATGGATGCAACATCATCAAAATATTCCCCCATGTATAAAAAAAATACCTTAATGGATTAAATAAATTTATACTATACCCATTCCATCCATTATTATCCATTTTTTAAAAAGTGAAATAAACTCTATTATACAATTAAATTATCTAAAGTAATTTAAAATATCTGAAATACTGAAATACATTAAATAAAATGAAAATATCATGAGTAGTTAATCTCATAAGCATAAACATTGTTAAATTGGGTTGTTATTCTCTATTTATCCTTAAATTTTATTATAGGGTTATATTTGAAAATTATTTTTTTACAAAATCAAGTTTCCAAGTTTTCCACTCACCTTTCTTTGATACAAACTATAATGACCCTGACTGTAGTAGCCTGAATCTTGTCTATTGGATTATTATATCAGTATAAGATATATGAAATCACACCACAAATGACTTAATAGTTTAATATTATTAGTAATCATGATATATATTAGACATTCCAATTAATTTTTTTTTATAAAATATGAATTGTATAACCATTGAGATCACCATTACTCTGAGTAGCATTACCCTTCATATCAATCATAATAAACATCTTGAAAACTTCGGAAAAATAAAACATAATATTGGGGAGAAATAAAATTCCCCAAAAGGGTTTTTTAAAAAGTATGATATCATAAATAAATAAAGGATAGTCAATATGGTATTTTGAATGTATGATAAACATTCCACATTCTCAATAACATTAAAATAATATGATTAGAAAAAAAAATATTATCAACTAATTTCATATATATCATCACAATAACTAGAAAAATTATCGATAGAGATTATATTAATCAAATAATCACATATAAATATATAAATGGCTTCATAATTATGTATTTACAAATTATATTCATCTAAAACATACCCTAAATTCTTTTCCATGACATTTCGAAATAAATGGGCTTGACATCAGAAAAAACCAAATATCGGTTGCCTCACGAGACCTATCGATGCATAAACGGGATATATCTACCATTTCCCATCACATACTACGTCTAATAGATTTATAATATGACATTTTTGAAATTTACTAAAAATATACATTTATATTGGAACTATAATACAAAATGTAGACATTTTTCCCCATTATGTAAACATAATCATGAACCGTTCTATGTATTATGGTGAATGATATCAAAATAGTACACTCCTAGTCAAAATAATAAATATTCATTTAATATAATATGGTAGATTTTATTATAATAGATCAAAATTATTGAATAAACATATTCAATAAAGGATCATTATATATATGGAAATACATTATATTAGATCATTGAAGAAATATTGAGGAAAATAATCATTAAAAATTCCAAAGTGCTCTATACTGCAATGAAACATTTCAATTATAAGACCCATGAAATAATAAAATTAAATATAATTACTAATATAATTAAAATAATATTATTCAACATTTAACTTAATAATGTAGAGGTATATACAACACAGAACGAAAATAAATTGTGAATAAGTAATTTATCTCACATAAGTAAAAGTGAAATGAGAAACAGTTACCTCATTATTCCCATTACTGTAGAGTAATTTAACCTCAATTATAAGAGTTTAAATAATGTTATTAACTCAATACAGAACTATATTAATATTTATAATACATTTTGTGATGATTTAATAACAAATTGTGATACATTAATTAATGATGATTCATTATTTTAATGGTTTTAGATGTTTTCATTTCAACATTCCATAGATGATTTTACTTGTATATAATTTTAGATGTTTCGATAAAATGGAATTACCACTCCAGAAGTATTATTATATTTTATTAATTATCTTCTAGTATTATAAATTTTGAAATATAGAATTTTGTTTTCTAATATTAAGATGATTCATTATATAAAATTATAATGATAATTAATTAGTTAATGTTTGTGGTTTTCCTAATCATCAAGAACAAGTTTGGTTTTATTTACTATTATTAGTATATATTTTCTCCATAACATGAAATAGGGTATAATATAATTATTAAAATATTATATATCTCTAAATAATGGTTTTATGACCTTTCCTGAAAGAAGTGACATAACAAAAACAAAATATTATTCACTATGGTAGTTGATGGTCACAACATGGACAATTGTTTCATTTATTTATATAAGAGCATGTATTAAAAAGATGTATTTATGATATTATATTAAATACATAATATTATATTTTTTTATTTTATTTTATAATTATTATTCATTTATGTATTATAAATATGTAGATAAATTAGAATAATAAAATAACATATGGGAGTTTTTTATAGAAAATTACTTCTTGAATATCACCTCAGTGGAGTACCCCATGAAGACCATGTATTTGGTATTTTATTTATTACATTAGAACATGAATGTTAATAATGATAATAGGAAATATTTGGTCAAATATTGGAGGTTATAACTAACTTTTTAATTGAAATGGTATTTTGAGGGGTGG
The DNA here is from genome assembly GCA_963277665.1 of Viscum album. Classification (NCBI taxonomy): domain Eukaryota; kingdom Viridiplantae; phylum Streptophyta; class Magnoliopsida; order Santalales; family Viscaceae; genus Viscum; species Viscum album. The sequence continues at coordinate 1,142,584,663 of OY728166.1, forward strand.
TATTAATACATGAGGATATGTGTGTTTACGTGATTAAATTAATTATTATTTTATATTTGAGCCAACAACATTGAGGTGGAATTAATTTAATCTAATTTGGATAAAAATTAATATTTTTATAGATGGTTATGTTTAATAAAAATCTCAAAAACACATTTAAGGTCAAACATTATTTGTATTTTAAGCCCTTACCCTTTTAAACTATAACCCCTTTTATTATTAACCAATGCTGTGGTAAATTATTATTTTAACATGGTAAATATTTTCTGAATAAAATTTAAAATCTAATTAAAAAATAATTTCTAACATATTATTAAAAATATATAATAAATTTTAAAAAATTATACTAACATAAAAACAAATTAGATATAAAAAATCTTGTAGACACAATATAAATGCGGGGTTCTAATTTGTAAAAATTGAAAAGTATAAAAGGTTTCTATATACAATTTAAATTTTATATTTATTCCAATAACATAAATTGAATATATAGATAAAAAACTGAACTAATTATAACTAAAAACTAATTTAAAATAGAATTAAATATATATATATATATATTATAAGAAGAATGAGTTTTCAATTAGAATTCAATATTTTAACTTTTCATCAAAAAGATAAATGTTATCCCTTAAAACACCAATTATTCAACACTAGGAAAATTTTTATATAATGATTATAAAAATGAAAATTATTTTTTCAAATTAAACATATAAAATTTTAAAATTTTAGTTTCAAAATAGGGGTACCATCATAAGGTGAAAAAACATCTTTTGGAAACATATAGATTTTTAAAATTGAAAATGGATTTATTCGTAACATAAGACAGTAAAACATTTTAGACTAATTTGAAAACATATTAATGAATATATAGAATATAAAATTAATTATAATATTTCACTAATAGTGATTAATGTAATATATTATGATAAAGTTCTATTGCGGGCATAAAAATTTGTTTTTATAATAAAATATTATTTATGGTCAATGGGTTCTCATTTTTTTTATAATTAATTAGTAACCAGTGAATTAATTATATAAACATGTGTAAAATATATTTATATAATTTATATTTTCTCTTTTATTCCCACCATTCTAAATCTTGGTGATAATTATCACAATTAGATTATAATATTCAATCATTTATATAAAATTGGCGTTATGTGTAACGTACAAAATCAATGAAACTGAATTTGTTTAAATAGATACATTCTATAAAATCAAAGTGTGTTAAAATATATGTTTATCACTTTCACTGGGATTACAAATAAAATCTTACCAAATAAAAAAAGGGATTTATTATAGAATATCATTTTTTATCAGTATTGTTTAGGATTATGTTTCCAAAGATGATATTTTTGGATCCACCAGTTAATAATCTTATAGATTTACTTTTACACTAATTTTTTATATAGATAACATGATTATCATTACTTTTTCATCTTTTTTTGTAATCATGATACCCATTGTATATTTTTAAGGGAAAAAACTTTATTTCTCTCTTTCGTCAAAAAACATTTTTCTTATATTCCTATGTTTTCTAAAATATGTTTTAAATAATGATTATAACATTTTTTTATGATTTTTTGAAGACATATTAATGTGATTTTTTATTAATTATTTAGTATCAAAAAGAAAAACGGTATTCAAATTATGAAATATTCTAGTGAACTTATGATGTAAATTTCATTCATATTAACATCATATGATGTAGCTAATGCTTTATTAGGGATCTAATTATTCTATATAATCTAATTTAATTCCATGTATGGATTATAATAATGATTATTTATGGATGATTCTATGAAACCTTATTCTTTATCATGGGATTAATAGTTTATAATGATTCCTACATGACTTATTTATGATGAAAGGATGAAATGTTTATTAAAAATGTTTCCTTTCCATGTGTTATTCTATAATGAAATGTTTATGAGGCTTATTTATCGTCTATGTTTCAGGATATACTGAATTATTTACGATCATGTGGAATATATTTGTGTACTATTATTCATGTGATGGGTTCATAAATAATTATATAAACCTCCAATGAATTTGGAGAATATGGACATCTCCTGAGGTTATACGGATTTAAATAGGGTGTGAACCTATTTTGGTAAGGGGATATATCAAATATGATAGTGTTGGGAATTAACCATAACTAATGATATTATATAATGTACTGTTAAATGATTGTATCTTCAATAAACCTTGAAGAAGGAAATGAATTTATATGTTTATATGAATGCAAAAAATTATACTTTTGATAATGTTATAGTCTCATGACTCATGTTCATGACTTACATTGTGATTAATGTCTAAAAATTTACCCATAATTATTCCTTTATTCTTTATTATGATCTATTACATGTCGTGTATTTTTTTTAATATTTAATGATCATGTTCTAATACCTTAATGCTCATTTTATTCTTAAATGATTATTATTATTTAACTTGTTTAACCTTACTAATCATCAGATCCCACCCTTTTATATGTTTACATTACCCATTATATGTAGTAATACTTTAAGTATGATATATCTAAAATTAGTGCAATATTTGGATAATAAAGTGGTAGGTGATTTAGAACTCTTATGAACAAATCTAATATGTCTATATTTATAAAGAAACAATACATGAACCATTCTTGATTGATTGTAATGTTTTGTATTGAATTTATTCATTTAAGCCCCAGAATAGGTGGTGGAGTGGAAAAGGATTTGTGGATAAGTATCACATCGTATGGTTATTTCCCCAGTTCAACAAGTTTTTTACAATTCCATTCCGATAATTATGTTCTACGGTGGAAAATATAATTGACCCCTTATATTTATCTAAGAATTTTTTAATATTTATGAATGTAAAGTATGGGTCATTATACTTATATGATAATTTATTACTAATGAGTCTAAATATAAATCCCATTTTATTAGATTATTTTCTATTTGTACTAAAATTCAAATTTTACATTATCATTTGAAATATATAAATACATGATTTTAAAAAACAATGCTTTTATTAATTAAACTTATTTGTAGGATAAATTCATAACTTTTAATGATTTAAATTTAATAAATTAGATTATTATGAAAAGAAATAATCTTTATGTGTCTACAAAATGAATATAAAACATAATTTTAGAAAAATAATAATTAAATAAATAGAAAAAAGAAAAATCAGTTACATATTTTACGAAATATGTCTTATATTCATTATATGTTAATAATTAGTTTAATAAAAATAAAATTATATTTCAAGTTTTATTTTTTTACTTCTTGAAAAATATTTGATTTATTATAAGGTTTTATAAACTTATATTTATTCATATATAAAGATAAATTCATAAAAGTATGTTATTAGTAAAAACTGCATTTTAACTATTCAGCGAAAAGTCTCATTTTATAAGAAACACAAAAAATCATCTTAATATAATTTTAACCTGATGAATATAAAATATAATATTATTTATTTAAACTATAATTATATAAATACATAATTTAACATTTAAAAAACATCAAAGTACAAATAAAAATGTTCATAAGAAAAAATATCATTAATATATATTCATTATACATCTTCTTATTTCCAATATGTTAGAAATGATAATTTTGTAAATATATTATTCATATCATTAATATATTTTATTCATAAATAATTATGTTTCCTAAAATCCAAAAATAAAATATAATTGTTTGAAATTATACTTTTTAAGAGACAAATAAGTCTTATTAGTTATTTACCTACATTATTTTAATTTTAATTAATCACTTAGTATTAATATAGATCCTAATTCTCATATATATATATATATATATATATATATTTCATAGGTAAATTATATAAATTTTGACCAAAAATTTAACTTGGTAAATTTTAAATATTATATGATGTTATTTTGTTTTTTGGTCAGTGTTTCATGTGAATAAATCCATTGAAAAATCATAGTTTCAAAGGAAAATATATAATTTTAAATGTGATTGTGTTAAACCCTTGAAGCATAACATATTCCCCTATGGCATGGACTCAGAAAGGTTTCTAAAGAAATTAAATTTCTGTAACTATTCATGTAAGCCTTTATATTATATCCATTTGTACTATATGGTAGATTTACAAAATCAAACACACCCTATGTCACAATATAAGATATTTGGTGGGGAGTATGTCTCCCATTCTAATATCTTCTCTAAAACCACTAGTTTTATGGATTAATATGTTATATTAAAAACATATAAATCATCACCACTACTCAACACTCATAATCAATATGTCATTATAAAAAATCAATACAATACACCAAAGTGATTTATAGAATAATTTTTTAAGTATAAATAATATATTCTTCTCAATACTAAAAATAGTTAATATTTCTCCCATGAACGAAATTTTAGTCTCTAAGATAGTTGAATATTTTATTGGTGATGATTAGTATTCAATACTAAAATTTATTTTCCTCTATTAAAAATATAGGGTTTTATATAAGTTATAATTATGATGAAAAAAACATGTTCAAAATTATAATAGAACACTTATAATAAATAAAAATATTAATATGTTTTTGTAAAATATTGTAATTTTCAAAACATAATAAATATTTAGCTAATAAAAAAACTATTCTGCCACTAATATATCCAAAAATTACTAATAAAATATTTTTTGTTGTTTAAACATATCTAGGTATTCATTGTGTTTTTAAAATAACAAAAATACCTTGTTCAAGTGAAAACAATTCAATTATGGCCATTTAACATCTCTAAAATGCCTTAAGAATGGAATTGATATCCTAGATATTTAAATCCTAAATTCAACGTGATATTAATGATATTTAAATCAATCATATCTCTTTGATGTAGTCTATTTCCAGATCCACCGAAATATTTATAATCTCACCATTATGTGTTCGGTTCAGCCCCCACCAAATTTCTTCAACTAATATTAGAATAAATAATTTAATTGTTAAACAATATTGAAAATCTAAATATTCTTGAATATCAACATTAGTCAATATAGAATATCTATTAATGTAATATTTCACTTTTCATCTCATGATTATTCTTGCTAATAATATCTATTAATATATATATATATATATATAACAATATGTCTCTTTATGAATTTTTACACTTGATTCCATGTGTATCACTTTTCATTGTCCACATTGACTATATGAAAATCTAATTCCATATAGGTAAATTTTGAACACTATGATACAGAAATTATCATGTTTAAATATCTATACACACTCCATTTGTTTCTTAAAAAAATACTAAATTCAGTTATTTTTAACTAATAATTAATATGAAATCTTTGGTCAAAAAATAATCCCTTTTGATCATTGATCATAATCAACCATTAGTGAATCTCAGAAAAAACCAATGTGAAACCTATAAAGATTCAAAATATTTATAAATAAATTCTCATTTTTAAATGACTAAATGAATTATCAATAAATGAAATTATATAAAACGAATGTCGTAATTTGGTAATTATAGAATGTTATAATTTATAACTAATTATATTAAAAGTATCATTGAGCATCATAACTATTGATAATATAACTGTTATATAATGATCATATGATTAGTATATATATATACTTATGATAAATAACATTGAAATATAAAATGAAATATATGGCCTCAACCAGTATGATTGTACTCTATGATTCCCATCTATCAGAGTATCCCAAGTATATTGGATCACTAAGATTTTCCTTTGACCGAGACCAAGACATGATTCAAAAAATAATGCATTAGAAAATTCATTTATTGGATAGTTCAATCTCATCGAGATCATAACCCAAACCATGATCACCAAACTACCCCAAGAAAGTTTCACCACCACACACAATACCCTCAATGCATATGATTGTTTATTAAAGGCTTATGTAACTAGACTGTAAGTGTATGAATTTTAATATTTTAATTTTTACTAAAACTATAATTTTATTTTTCTTATTTATTATCACTTTATAACTATTAAATATTGGCTTTCATAAAATTAGATTTTGATATGATAAAACAGATATTTTATTTTTCAGAAATATTTTATTTGTATCTAAACCATTTTTTTATGAAATTAATATTTAATGAAATAATTATATTTTTAGAAATAATATTAATAAATATTTATTTTAATACAATTGATAATATAATTTTTTGATGTAAAATTTAATTTTGTTAATTGTTTGATATTATTAACATGAAAAATCCATTCTTTCAATAAATGGGTATATTTTAAGTTTAAGTGATTTAATTTTTGGAAATACTTTTTAATGTATATAATGTTTTTGAAATAATCAGTTTGAAACTAGTCAATGATAATTCATTCATAATTTCCTAAGATAGCTGAATGTTTGGGAAAAATTAAATATGGTATTATTATATGGAATATCTTCTGAAATCATAATATCTCAAAAGTAATGAAATTAAAACTATAATGAATTTCCAAAACGAAAAATATGTTTCCCCGTAAAAGTTGTTTGATTTTTAAGTTAGGTGAATAATTTTATAAACCCTTAATGAGTCCTACCCAAAACATATTATTTTTAAGGTTTATGAATGAAATATTTATTAACATGACAAACATCAACATCACTATCTGTATTTATTATAGAGTTAGGTTCATAGACATATAAAATAATAAAATATAACAATCTTCATAATAAACCATTGGAAAATTCATGGGGTGGTTTGTGTATATGATTATTGTATCATATAGTGTTCAAAACCTATGTTTAGAAATTAATAATGTGTTATCAACTCCTTATCTATAAAATCCCATACCCAACTTCCCATTACTTATCAATCACAACCTTATAAGAACTAATTTATTCTACTAAATCATAAATATATCACTCCCTAGTATTTCATATGTTCGTACAAATTTCTCAAAAAGCTTTTAGAAGAGCCCTCTGAAGGGAAGAGACTCTCTCCTTATCTATTTTATCCAGTATTTTTTTACTAATACCCTTTTTATTTCAAATTTTCTATATTGTAATGTTTTTTTAAAATACCTCTATGGTCATTCTGATTTATTATAATTATATTCCTACTTATATTCTCATTTTTTACATCCCAAAACCATTATATTCAATTTTTTATGCTACTGAATATATCCGTCTATTTTTTATGCCATGCATTTGGTCAGTGAATACCCTTCTAAATTTCCACTCAATTATAATAAACTAGGAGTAACTATCCGTAAATTATTATCTAATTCCATGTATTTAAATATCATTACTTAGTCATGGTATTAATGGTAATTAAATACACAATTATGCTGTGTGATATATGAGTAAATCATATGGTTGTATATGATTTAAATGTGATGGGTCGTCCGGGAAATATATAACCCTCTAATGAATTAGGTAATGATTTAATATCCTATGATTCCATGTATATAGTATTAGAGGTTATAATTTGAACTATGTGTTACCATTTTTTATTTTTTTGCCTTGAAATTTTCTTATGGTGTCATGTTGTATGTTCTTTCCACATTCGCATGTTTCCTTTAGGTTATCATATTATAACATACTTTGATGTTCAACTTTATGATCCTTATACATATTATGTTACCTTTATATTCCTATAGATTAAAATGTATTCCCTTCACTATTTTATTCATTTATAATTCATTTTAAGGATTTATAACACACTAATTTCTAATATACGTACCCAGATTGTCCCATAATGTTATTGATGACCATGGGAATTTATACTTATGTAATGAATTTTTATTATATATTATTTTATTTTTGATTAATTTTTTTTATAATATTTACCAAAATACAAAAAAAACTCATATTCAACATATGGTGTTTAATTAATTATATATTTATGAATCTACTATTTAAATAAAATGTATGAAATATACGGTTTGAAAAAGATGGTTTCACAGCTATGTCTAGTTTTTTTGGGGATGTGAATTATAAATCTCTAACAAAATACTTGGTTATAAGAATTAAAAATTAATATTTCTGTACATTTATTTAATGTATAGAGTGTGTCTTTTCATAAAAAATACTTCCATGTTTGGATTCTACAAGTTGATGTGCATCTCGTATAGTTTTACATTGGGTTAATAACCCATAAAATGTTGAATTACAATTTACATGATGGTCTCATTTTGTATGAAAAAGATTACTTGATGCACAACTATTTTGAAAGTCTCATGGGATATTATTTGGAAAATTTAAAATATCCTTACAAACCATTATTAGGGGAACAAATAAGTATATAATATATCATGTTAATAAATACATCCTCGCTAAAATAAATTGAAACCTATAATTTCATAGGATATAGTATATATGTCATTAATTTGTAATACCATAAATTTTCAATGTTATTTATTTATTTGATTACTAATTTTTAAATCCCTACATCTATGTCTATTTTGAAAGAATTAAATGATTATACCCATTATCCAATAGTGAATGGAAGGGTAATATTCCATAGTTCAATGAATTATTTCATATCATTCATGTTTATTATAACTATTCAAACACGTCGTCAAAACATAGAAGTAAATATATAAGTAAAAATATAAAATGGGGGAATTATTGTATCCCAATTATAATTATTCTCCCCTATATAACAATTTCGGATGAATTTCCCAAAACAAATGTAGTGATATTCCCTGTATAATAATTTAATGACATGCATAGAATAGATTTTATTTCAATATAATGATCCATTATATATATTTTGGGGTGAATTAAGTCACCTAATGTATCACAAATCAAAATATATTTCTTTTAAATATAATTTAATTTTATTAATCTCCGTTGGATTCACTAGCTCAATATCTTTTAGAATTTATTTTTGTAATATGAGGTCTAATTAATGCGATTGAGACAAGGGAAATGATCATCTAATGTTTTGTGATAATTGTAAGGAAATTCATTGATGAGGTTCAAAAATAATATCATAGTATACCTCATATACAATAGGTTCTGTTCTGGGTCAGACATATACCTAAAGATCGTCCAATATAAACAACTCTATATTGAATGTACATTGTTTACCATGAGTAGTTGAAGTAGAAAATAAAGGGGATTCTTAATAAAAGGTTTATATACCAATTTGATTCACTGAGGGGTTCACCTGTCCTCTTCATCAAGAAGAATGATGGGTTATTAAGAATTTTCATTGATCATCATGTAGTCGAAAAATAATGATTATGATCAAGAATCCTCTTTAATGGATTAATTACTTTTTTGATCATACACATGGATCCTAGTATTTCTATAATGTGTATATTTTAGGTGTATATAATAATTTAATATTTAAGAAGTGGATATCCACTAAGATTAATTTTTTTATAATATATGTTCACTATAAGTTCATTTTCATGTCATTTGGAGTCACTAAAACTCCAATAATCATCAAAAACAAAATTTATAGTGTCTTTATGGAGTACCTTGAACAATTTTATATAGTATTAAAAGTCAATATTCTTATCAACTCATAAATAATATAGGTGTATGAAGATAATTAGTATGTTTTATTTAATACATTATGAAAATAAAGTATGTATGAAAAGTATAGTAAATGATTATTTTTTAAAGATAATGTATCATTCCTGATTCGTTGTCTCACTAGAAAATGGATTTTAGAGGTTCTATAAAAAATAGTGGCAATTGAAGGATGGACAAGACAATCCTCTATGATGAAAATCTATAGTTCCTTGGATTAGTTGGGCACTTTCATAATCATCTGTAAAAATTTGAATGACTTTCAAGAAAAATGGAAAGGACAACTCATAAGGGGTAATGATTATATAGAATGATGAAAGAGAAGATATAATTATAGTGATAATGAAGAGGATAATCATATCACATATTCTCGCATTACTTACTAGTGGGGGAAAATTTATGATCTATAATGATACTTCCAAAAAAGGATGGTATTCTGTACCCATGTATGATATAAAATTGATGTCCTACAAATCCCAACAATTAGTTATCAATGCGATGAACTACCAAACACAGGATCTAGAATTGTATATAGTGATATTTATATTGAATATTTGGTACCATTATCTCCTAGGGGAGAATTGTGGTGTCTTTATGAATGAAAAAACACTCAAGTATATAATCACAAAAAAGTAACTCAATATGAAAATTGGGGTGGTTAGATCTTGTAATGTATTATGATTGGTCATTCCATTACCAAATTGAAAATATGAATAAGTTATAGATGCTCTAAGTAAAATGGATCTCACAACCCTATCGACGATGTGGATTATAAGGGTTCCAATATTCATATAAATGTAAAGGACAGAAATGAGAATAATAAAAGGATATTCACACTAAATTTCACTAATGAATACTCATAAATATAATAATTAAAGGGTAAATGGGGCCCACAAAGATTTTTAGGTTATATAGAAAAATATAGTCTATATTTAAGCATTTAAATTTAATAAAACAAAATTTATAAGGTTTATAACCTATATATATATCCCATAATAACTAAAACTAGATAGAGAACTTCTAGATGAAATAAATACATCACTTTTTCCTATTAATTCATGATGCAGTAAGATGTATATATATTTAAACTAAAAAATCTAGTGGGATAACATAACGTGATATAGATTAAATAATATATATATATATTAATGGTATTATAACACGTCAAAAAAACTAAAATATAAATAAAGATATTACTTGACCATTTCCTATATAATTATTGAAATGGAAAAACATAACCCTGGATTTCATCATTGGACTCCCCATGACACCTAAAGGAAATAAAATCATTTTTTTGATAGCCAATAAGCATCATAAATCCATGTATTGTATGTCTATGATGAATATTTTTAACGTAAAAAACTTGTTAATATATGTATAATATAATTGGAAAGACTAATTAGTGTTCAAATATCTATTATATCTAATTGATATTGGATATTTACCTTATGGTTCTAGAGGATCCATTAGTATGTATTGGATACAGTATAGAGCTCCAACACTACATATCACCCTTAGATGGATGGTCAGCCTTAAAGAACCATTCAATATCCAGAGGATATAATGATATAATGTTCAAATGATTTTCAAGGATGTTGGGATCAACCCCTTCTCCTAGTATAGTTCACATATAACATTAATTTTTATTGTATAATTAAAATATAACCTTATGTGGAATTTTAATAGAGGTTGTTTTATACATCTACATGATATGATGAATTTCATGTGTACAAGTTCATGGGACCTAATCTAATTTAATATATTTTATATAAGGTTAAAACAATTTAGTATGAAGAGAATATGAAAAAAGTTAATAGAAAATATTTATATAAAATCAACGATGATATGTATAGTTTGAGGCCAGTGATAAATTTTTAATTCATATATCTTCATGGAAGTAATAAAAAAATTTGTGAAAAAGGTAGATTTTAGCCAATGATATATCATCACTATTGATATCGTTGATCACATGAGAGCTTTGGTTAATCAAATAATACTCCCACATATCCTCTCTCAATTAAAAGATGTGTTCTATGTATCCCTCTTAATTATGTGCATATCAAACCCATAACATGTACTAAATCTAGAGGTTGTACCATTTTAGAATGATATTTCATAAGAGGAGAAGGATATGAAGATATTATATTATAAATAAAAAGTTAATAAAATAAGAAAACTCACCTAGTAAATGTACTTTGACAGAACAACATGTTTGAGGTTGAACCATGGGAACCATAAGAGGTGATGAAACATAAGTAAAGTCACCTTTTTTAGTGTATGAATGTAATTTTTAAGGGAATTTATTCAAAGAGGAATAATGTAATGGCCTGAACATTTATAAATGATATCCCTTTTGTAATGAGTAAATTCTGTATTATGAAACAAAATTATAAAAAACACATGCACTATAACGGTTATTTTTTATCCTCATAAATTATATCATATCACATTTAAAATACCATTAAACATCCTAAAAAAGGACCTTGTATTAATTATACTGTGATCCTATGATTTTATATATATATATATATATATAAGATTTTTGGAAATCCATTTGACACAAAAAATGGAATACATGTCCTCAACTAGTAGGATCACAGCCTATGATGCCCATTTATCAAATAATAAAAGGTAGATATCATCATTGGGATTTTACCTTATCCAAGAACAAGATAAGATTCAACGACTAATGCCTGAAAGATGTCATTTTTTGGAGAAGATCATGCATATTGATATAGCATCCCAAACCGAGTTCATTAATCCACCATTATAATGTGTAACTATTTACACATTACCCTTAGGTTATACACTAGTGTAGAAAGGGGATATTTATATACACCCTATCATAATGACATTTATGTTTTTATATTTAATAAAATAATTAATATATTTACAATTTCTATTTTTATTTTTAATCATTATACAATGAGTTTGATAATAATTATATTTTTATATGATGAAACATATATTATTATTTTGGGAACTATATATATTTTCAATCGAGACACTATCTTGGATGACATAAATAATTTATAAAATATATGTTATTTTTTAAAAAAAATATAAAATAATATTTATTTAAATATAAGTGATAATATAAATTTAAGATATAATATTTTTTTTAATATTAGTCGGAAACTATTATAGTTTTAAAAACACTTATTTTTCAATAAATTTATTTTTTTGAGTTAAAGTATATATATTTTTATATTTTTATATTTATTTTTTAGAAAATTTTTTTTTTTAAACAACATGTTTAAATTATTCAATGTTGATGCTTTCATAAATTTTTAGATAGGTGAAGTTTTTAGTTTAAAATTGAATAGGGTATAATTATTATGTATGTATTATTACATAATAGTAGAATAAATTTGATGAAATAAATACTATATATATTATTCACAACGAAAATCATGTTTCCCCTTTTTAATAATATATTTTTAAAATTATATTCCAAAATTTATAAACCCATAATGATTACTCTAAACCCCTATTATAGTTTATGGTTTCAAATTTAACACTTTATAAAAAGGACTCCCTTCCACTTAACCAATTGTATTAAAAAAAGTATTTTTTTATATAATTATACAATAATGAAATTAAATCCTATTTGTGTAAACCCAAGGGAAAAATTCTGGGATGGTTTGTGGTTAGTAATAATTTATCATATAGATTCTAGAACCTATGTGTGTTAATTAATAATGAATTAATTTGGCCTTTTCTAAAAAAATTATCCCATCCTACCATTCTAATTCACTAAAAACCCATGTATAGTGAATTTAAATTAACCTTCCCTATATATATCCCTCATAGTACATTCCAAATCACTTACGAATATCTGCTCATGATTATAGAAGACACATCCCAAGGGGTGGGACTCTCTCCTCTTCCTTTTTAATTCAATTACTTTACTTTTATTAAACCCCATTTTATTTAAGATTTTAAATAATTTAATTTGTTTTTAAACATCCATTTATGATCTTTACGATCTCTATGTAACAAGAGGAACCCATTCTATCACATTTAGCCCTTCTATAAACTTTTATATATACCGCTTATTTTGTAGAAATTATAATGTTATTTTTCATTCCAAATAATTATTTATTTAATAACCATCCACATTTATACTCAAGGTTGTTCAACTAGTGATCTTATAATTATTTTTCTGATAACATCCATTTTTGTTACCCTCGCTCATTAATTTTCATATTAAATGTGATGAAATACACCGTTATTTTGTATAAACTAGGTGAAACATTTATGCATGCACATGATAGGAATGTTATGGGTGGGGATGGAATTATATATCCTTACAATGTATAAAATATGTTTTTTATCCCATGAGATTATATCTATAGTGAACATGAGGTTATCCATTCTACATTGTGTTGTGATGTCTTGTAATTTATTCTAGACATATGCATATGATGTCATGTTTATATTATTTCCACATTCCCATATTGACTTTATGAAGTCATCTAACACGATATTTTGATGTTCAATATTATGATTCTCCCAAATAATTGGATAAACTAATATTCATGTTGAATTACATGTTTTACGTTCATTGTTTTATATTTTGTTCATTCCATTATTGGGCTTTATAACTCAACATTATTTATGTATGTCTTTATGTTATCCCATGTAGTTTTAGAAGATCCATGAACTTAAAGGGAATGTTAAGGATTGTTCATCATTGTCCATGTTATTATGTTATATACCTAACTATGTGAATAAAATATTCTTATCTTTTATGGTTGTATAAAGTGCACCATTAAGCCACAATTTAAGAAATATAATTGTATGAAATTTATGGATCATCATACAATATCATGGTTATAATATAATTTTATATCATTGGAATATTTCAAATGAAATAATTATAAATTTAAAAGTGTACCATATCCTTTCACTCACATTGAGCCATGAACACTGATTTTTCAACACGAACAACCCACCACCTATCTGGTAATGTAATCCATTTATATTTGAAATTTAATCAAATCCATTATCTTTAATATTATTTTACTCAATTATATTATTACAACTTAATAATAATATATTCTATAATTATCTTTAACAAAAAATTTACTCCATACGTAGTAATTAAAAAAATTCATTAATTTAAATATCTACTTATTATAATTCACACTATCCAGTGGCTCCCGTCCCCTTAAACTAGTTTCTTACAAATATAAAATTATATAATTTATTAGTAATATAAATTTCCACATTTATATAATATTTTAAATTCATTTCATCTAATGTTTTCCCCACAATTACCCATATAATCAAGTATTACATAATAAGTCTAGTATAGTTTTCAGAATTCAATTTGGACTACAGATATGTCCCAATATGACTATTCCTTATTGAAATATATGTGGGTTCCATGTGAGAATCTCCCACACTATATACACACTCTTTCTTCTCATCCTTCCAAATTTAAAATTTTTAACATCCAATTGCATGCCAATTATGGATCAAACAATCCTCAGTATTACACATCACCCGAATCCATTATTAACCTCCAATTCCTTTATTTCCATCCAATAATCTTAATTAGGTTATTGGGATATCAAAAAATAAAATCCCAAATAACTGTTATCCTAGTTTATGGATATGTTAAACTATTTAATCAAATTTCTATGCAATGTCCACACCATTCACCGCATTGCCACCAGATTGGGTTGATGGGGTCAATTTTGGGTCATTTGATCATCTTAATTAGATGTTTAGGCATGTATATCAGATCACTAAACACTATCCCATGATAATGGGTAAATTTCACACATTCTATATCTTATCAAAAATTTTATGGAGTCTTATTTTAGTTAAATATTATTCATTTTTCCAAAATACTCCACCAATATTCCACCATACAAATTAGTTTGTCATTTCTTGACCATTACCATTTCCAAAAAAATTGTAGGTAGATCTCAATATAGTTTTTCCAAATTAGGGTATCAATGATTAGTTTGTTAAGAAGCACAAAATCGAGACAGAAAGATGAAATAAAAAAATGCGAGATATATTATTTAGAACAACAAGTTGGTGGATTCTAATGGGGTTAGTTTTGTATATTTTTCGGATTTTATATGAGGTATTGTAGGTTTATTAATTCATTGAAATGAAATGTTTCTCAACATTTTTCTGAACATTTCCCTAGAATACATAACTAGTTTATCTGAAATTTCATTTGTTCCATTACAACTAATCCAATGTAAGTTGATTCATTTTTAACTATTAAAAACACACTAATATTTCACTAAAATATTCCACGAATAAAGAATAAAATAATAGGTGAAATGTTTATGTATATAATGATTATGGTGAATCAATAAACCAACGAAATATATAATAATCCAGTGGTCCTTTGGAAACATTTTCTTATTTTTGTAGATCCTTATGTTTTTTCCCACATGGTGATTCCACAAATAAACCATAGATCCCCTATAAAATAAGAGCTATAAGGAGATATATTCATCAACACATAATATCTTAATTATTATTCAATATAATAATTCATCAAAAAAATAGATTCATCATTGTTGAAAAAATATGACCATGTTTGAAAATTATAAAAAGTCTTTTACTAGCGTCAACACCCCATTCTAGCATCCAAAACATAGTTCTTTTACAATATGATAATTGGATGTATTTGAATTTAGTAATTTTCCATTTTAATTCAAAAATAAATATTTTCAAAAAACTACCAATGGTGATTAATAAAAAATAATTAAATTATTTTAAATTCAAATGGGTTGTAATAAATCCATCAACACTAAATCATTTGTTATATTCCAATATTGTAGAATTAAATTATTATGAAAGGGATTATACTATTTCATCCACCACAAGATAATTTTTTAATTGAATAGAAAAAGTATTTATATGCATTCACTATCACACCTTCCACCATATAATGAGAAACCCTCAAAACCATATTAATACAATAAATGAACAAAGGGAAAATTGTAGTTCATTGATAATAGTTAAAAAATGAACAACATTCTCAAAATAACATAACAATCAATATCTTCTCAATCATCTAATTATCTCAACGATCCCCTTTAATATAATGTCAGTTCACTTAATGAATACAAGATGGATATAAACATCCTAAAAATATTAACAAAATAGATCATAATTATCACTATAATAAACAAACACAACTGAACAAAATTATAATTTAATATATATAGGATATCATCATTTGAAGATTTAATCTCACTCAACACATTCCTTCTAATCCTAAAATAATTTACCAAACATATAATGAAAGTGTTCCAAACACCTAGGCATTAATGAATAACATGATAGATCAATATAAAAATAAAAAAAAATCACTTATCTGGTCAAAAAAATATTTTAGGACAATTTAGAAACTGACTAAAAACATATCCAGTGATGTATATGTTAGCCGTTAATTTTATTATAAAATTTCTCAACAATAGGCTAACAAATTATTAGATAAACAATTATTTCACCATATAAAAAGGTTATCCTTTTTCCAAACTCTATTGTAAGGGTATCTCATTGGTACAAGTTATATTCTCCTAAGGGAAAACCCACGAAGAAAACAAGGATATTATACACATTCTAATGAAATCAAATATCAATGAAAAAAGTTATAGATCAATCTAATATCGAAAGGTGATGATTAGAAATATAATCATAGGCTATCAAATTGTCTATTTCACCAACACATATTTACATCGTGTAAATAATTGATATTAACTTATATAATAATTATATAAATTGAATACATATTCTAAACCTCCAAAAATATCCATGATGTATTTCCCAACTATACCAAAAACTGTCTATAAAACTATGATTTTCATACCCATGGATATCACATCAATCCACTATTATCCCCTCATGGAATATTTCATATTCAACCCCATGTAATGTAATTTATTCCTCTTTAGATATTCATTTTCATATTTTCACCTATAATTTTGATGATTCATATCACTAAATTTTCTCTATGAATAAAAAATATACCACTTTACACATTTGTTATCATTACACTAAAAAAATATCACAGTCATCCCATTATATTGAATTATTTTAAATAATTCATTTCACACTAACATTGGTTATTTAAGACTCATTGGAACTATATTGATGGTCTAATTAACTTATCACTGCTCAATAGTTATTGTAATATTAAAGGGTGGTCTCACATCCTCAACCATATTACATATCCTTTGAATACTAAAGTAGATATTTATCAATACACATGGAACTACATCTATAGTGTGCGGTATTCTCAATGTACAAATTATAAAAACAATATCTAATCTAGGTCCTATAATATCAATTATATTAAAGACTACACAATAAATATGTTATAGTGAAAATACTACACAATAAATATCATGTTATACAATGGAAAAATTATTATGTATGATTAATATAATATGTATGTAGTATCATAGGATTACAGTATATATTTTTTCCATTAAATAATATTTAGTTTTATATTATTCATTACATGAACTATAATAAATGTTGGTAAACAATATCAAATTTAAATAATAAATATTAAAATATCTTTATGAAAACATATAAGATACCAATATATGAAATAAAAAATTAACATTCCTTAAATTAGAAAAAGGGAATGAAAAAAATGTAAACACATATTATTTGAAATATTATATTTCAAGAAATGTAGACTTTATGTAAAGTTTTTATTTTTTATAGAAAGATAAATATATAGAACATAGAAATATAATTATATAAAATTATATTTTTAAAATATATAACACATACATTTACGTTGTATTGAAATATATCATTTTTTAAAATAACATTTTTTTGTTGAAATGGTGATTTTGGAAAAAAAAATTATATTTTTCATTATATTATCAATATTATATAATCATCTATATGGTCAATAAACCATTACTGTGAAAAAAATATTATATCAATGAAAAAAATTATGGATTTTAAAACATTATTTGTGCATAGAAACCCCATGGCAGATGTTGTATATATTTATTGTAAAAGGATACATTAATAATGAAAATGATTTAATTTACTTTCATTAAATTAATTAGTATTTTTTAAACATTATGTTATGTATTAATTTTAATATAACATATAAAAATTATAATTTATAATAAATTAATTTAGTCCATAAAAATTAATTACATTAATAATTTTTACTCACACATAAAATTCATTCATAAAAACATGATTATATTAAATATTTATTCAATGTTTTAGCCGTGTTTATTTATTGATTAATTTTTCTTAATCATGGTTTTTAAAAGTTATAAAATTAAAATAATTTCAAGTATTAATATACTAAATTTATCTGGTAATATCAAAATTATTGGATATAAATTTAACAAATAAACATTATTGAATATAAATGTTACGGTGGAAAAACATATCCATGGGTAAAGTGAAAAATGAAAGTAAAATACATTTAAATCACTCAAATATGTACCCAACATGAGTGGATGGGAGGAATTTCATCAATATAATTTCATAAACAACATGATTTCATATTACGGTGTTATTTTACATTTAATAGTTTGAAAAAATATTTCAATATGTTAAGGGAATTCCAAAACTACCATCCTCTTGAATAATAACAGGACACACATACACCCCTTATTTACAGAAACAAAAATATAAATTTTCATTATAAATATGTGCATAGATTCATCGATGAACTATCTACCTCTATCCATATCCATTTTCAACCATACATATCATAATCCCTTCATTTTGAAGGAAAATTCCCAAGAAAATCTAAGTCCTTGACATGGGTGGTTCTTCATCATACTATTTATTTATTTTTAATTTTTCATATCATTATATCCCCAAAAACATATATTAAAATTTATTTAGGTCAATTTATGAACTAAATTTTTCTTCTATTTCTTTATAAAAAAATAGTAATATCGTTGTATCCACTCTAAGAACCATAAGCACCGACCATGTGATTGTGCATACTATATTTTCCAGAAAGAGATATAGTTTTTTGTGATGACCATTCATGGTTAATAAAAAGGATTAAAATGATTAATAAATATATTTTTCATGTCCCTATGTTTCCTTTTGAAATTATAATAATTTTTTATAACCTTCATAATTTTGTGTGGAAAATGAATGTGTGGTCATTATATATGTGTGGACTACCTCCTCTACATCAATGACATATTTCATTTTCATTTATCAACTATCAATTATTACATTAAAAAAGTTATGAATAAGGATGTTTTTTATATCACTGGGTATTTTTTAGGATATGAATTTATTTTTTAGATAAACATAATCATTCTCAACAAGTTAATATAATCACATAAAAGTCGACCAAACCACATCATGTAATTGAAAGGTGTGGAAAAGATAAAAAAATGAAAAAATTATTAAAATAAATAGGCACTAGGTAACTATATATAAACAAATATGGCTATAATAATGGTTTTTAGTGAATTTATTTTATTCATATATGAAGCTTTGTATAAGTGAAAAACATTCTTGGATATACAGGTGATGTAATTAGTTCTGAAACTCTCTATAGTAAGACATGTTTTACTTTATACACTAATTTAATATTATAAGGTGTATATGATTCCAAATTATAAATTTTTCATCATATATATTATCATAAAAATATATTAGGCTCATATGAGTTATGTTCCTCTTTAAATGGTTTTGATTAAAATCTTACTAAAGTAAAAATTATTTTTTCAAATGAACACTTTTTCCTTTGATTTGTGAAATCACTTTATGATTTTGATATTACGATTCCCTTTTCCAAAACCATATTTGTAAAAACTGTAGAAATAATATTTCATCAATGAAATTACATATATTCACTAATATCATCCACTTTAATGCATTTTTTCTCAAATAAAATCATGATATTGATAAGAATAACATGTATATTTTCAAAAAATAATTTTCTATTATGCCCATGGTTTACTGATATAAGGCGTAACCTATAACCCAAACATGCATTATATATTGTGGCCTTCAATTTTAACTACACCTCCATTAAATATAATCTTCATTTTTATTTTTATTATGTGGGTTTCATTAAAAAAACTGTTTTCACATGGATAGTTTTTAAAAAGGTATTTAATTTAATGTAATGTAATAAATGATTTAAAATGTATTAAGTGAAGTCACATGTAAAGTCGTATTAATATAAATAATCATTAAATGAAAATTTTAAAATAACATCATTTTGTAATTTACCACATGGGAAAATATTTTTGAACTAATCACATTGACAGGTTTCCATGCGAACATATCTTTACACCATTGTAGTAATTTTCTAGTAGAATTACACTCTATGTATTAAAGCTATCATAAATAAAAATCATATTATAATTGATTAATATCATCCTCCTAATAATATTTTTTAAATTTATAATTAAAAAGATTATTTTAAAATCAATTTTCCTATTTTGTCAAGGAGTATTTTTTATCTATTTTGTTTCTTTGTTCAAGGTTATTTTTCAAATTACACAATTTGACTTATTTATATAAATGGATTATGTAATTAAAATATTAATCTACCTTGAAATTCATCACTAATTTTTTTCTTCCTAATCATTCATTCTTGTAGGTATGATTTACATAAAATTAATTTCCCCTAAAAATCACCATATATTAATTACATTATTAAATGGAATTCACCTAAATTCCCAAAACATAAATAAGTTGCTGTAATTGTTTTCTAAAAAATATATACATTTTTATACTGTGAAAATAAAATTTATATAATCATAATTTCTGATTTTTATTTACCATGAATTATTCTTAATGTAATTGGATACCCATTTATTTTCTATGGGTCTATAATGTCATATTTATTAGTGAAATCATGAATATTTCCATAAGGATTCACTTGAAAAGTATATAAACAAATTTTATATCATTGGGGTTTTATGATATATTGATTGAAACCATGTGGAACACATATGAATAATTTAATTATATGATGGGTGGGAATTTAATTATGTATCAATCTAATGAATTAGGTCATGTTTCAATCTAATGAATATCATAGTGTGTGGTTTGTAATCATAGCTAACTATGGTGCATTGATTGTTAGCATAACCAGCTATGTTATGTTAATGAGGTATAGAACATTGACTTAGGTTAATGATGTCATGTTTATATTTTTAACTACATTCATTAGATTTCATGATCTTATGTTTTGATCATTATTAAATCCATGTACATTTGATATCAAATCTTTATTACATTTTTTCATTAATGTGATCACACTCATTATCATATAATTGTATGCCTCATGTCACCCATATTTTTATATTTTATTATGTTCCCCCCTACATTGTCGAATTCCCAGAGTCCAATTACACAGATTTGGTGAATTATTAAATAAAATTGAAAAGATAAAGGAATAATGTCCCAAAATACATATCATTTTAGTATCCTTGAAAGTGCAAGATTGATACACATGTTTTATATTATATAAATTTATAAAAACCTACACTATGTACCATTTTAACAAAATAATATCTTTTGGCCTATTTATTTAGGTTAATAACAATATAATTTTTCACATAATGGGAAAAAACATAAAATGTGTTATAATTAAATGTTCATTGAGGATTACAATATAGTTGAAACTATCATAAATTAGAAATAATATTTAAGGTACTGTATAAGACTCAAACACCAACCATTTAAACATAATATTTACAATAATATTAAATAGTTAAATCAAATAATTCAACTTACTTATTCACATGGATAATCTACTTTTCAAATAATAACATTTAATATCAATAACTAATTTCATAATGATTGAATGAATAATGTGTGACATCGTAACCACATAGTCAAGGACTCATTCCAAGACTACAAATAATATATTTTCAAGGCCTTTTTCCAAGACACTAATTTTTCTTCATGAGACCTACCAATGCATTGGGGAGCTATAGCAGGATCCACCAGTCACATACTATGTCCAATTCATCTCTCATATGAAATAGTTGAATCATAACATATACATTCATATTAAAACTAGAATATGAAACATTAATACTGTATCCATAACCCATTAATGGTATAAAAATCACACATGCACAATCAAACATATAAAAAAACATCACAACAATATGGAATATTGTGTTATAATAAGTTAACTTCAAACTAGTGTAAAATCCATTAAAGGATGTTGACAGAGTTGAAATGATAACAATTTTAGAGAAATATATCTTTTTATTTTGAAATCATTTAAAAGCTAAAAAAATATAAAATTATATATTTATTGATAAAATATTCTTATATTCTTGTATGGAAATATTTGAAGGTTTTATAATGGATGAAAATAGCCGCCCCATGGTATAAGATAAAAAAACACTCTTACCTTAATTTGTTGAAATTGTCATAAAGTACCTTGTTTGGAAAAAGACAAAAATATTCCAGTCAAAAAAATTTATTAAAATTAAAACAAGGGTATAAATTTCATTATCCCATATTATCAAAAATGGTAAAAAAAATTTGAAATACATTTTTAAGAAACACATATGTGGATGATAATGATGTCAAATTAGATACTTACATATAAATGAACTCAACTAAGTAAAGATATGATGAAATTAACCCCAACCATGTACATTTCCTTATTCAAGGGTAAATTAACCTCATGTATAATAGTAAAATAATTAATATTAATTTATACAAGAACCAAATACATAAATATTATATCACATATGATCTTATGATATTTCTTTGTTAATAATATTTCAGTAGTTTCAATGTTTCAGATGACAAATAACTCATTTACCTTTACATGTTTTGTTAGGTAAGTCTTGAGTGTTATGGATATGATGTATTTCATTAATATATATAATTATATTATGTTCTTTAAAATTATTTTTAATCATAAAATTAAAATTATTATAAAATTATTACGAGGGGGAATGAATCTCATTGCCTTCGTGGAGACCATAATATATACGTAAGAATGAGCGAGAATATCATTATATTGATGGAGAAATATGATGTAATTGGATGGTATATTAAATTTAAAGAATCATTAACTTGTTATATTTATTATTTACATCAACTATAATCATTATTATAGCCATCCAAATAATGATGTGTTGAATAACAATCATTACCATGATGTAGAAAAGATAAGCTGTACGTATGCACAAATAGTGACATTGTCATTCAAAGGATGGATAGAATAATGAATATGGTTGTAAAATATTTAAAATAAAATCAAAATATGTATAAGGTACTAGATTTATTATTTCAGTATGGAAACATCAGAGAATGATGAAGTGGAAGAACTAAACTACTTTGAAATATGTGATGAAGTAATTACCTCTTCTTCTTGTTCATCATTTGTATTAGAACAAAAGGGCTCCATAGGTTGGATTTATGGTCACTGTAAGGACTATAGATTAAAGTGAGGGTTTTTGGTAAAAAAATTTCATAGGGTTTGGCTGATACAATTTTTTTGGAGCTATGATTTTGAGGGAAGGGGATTACCCTTTTATAAGATAGGTGAGGGTAACTTTAGGAAAAGATTGGAATATAATTTTATTAAAAAAGAATTTTCGGTTAATAATTGCTCTAAATGGATTTATTTCAAGAATAATGTTGGAATGGGTTGAATGCTTCTCATCCAATAGATTTTAGAGAAGTTTAATTCACTATATTATCCTTATCTTTTATATTGAACCCCTAGTTAAATAGTTTATCTTTGACATTGTATTGTTATATTTTTTTATTTCATGGTTAATAAACATTCTATAAAATGAAACAATAACCCCAAGTTATTCATTAATGACATATATATAATTATATTAGTCTTTTTTCATATCCTTATACTTTTATGAATATTATATCGTTTAATAATATATTATTTGTTTTAAAAACTAATTTTTGTCAATTTTAATACTATTTAGTATATGGATATTTTTAAAGACATCAAAACATGATTACATAAAAAAATAAATTAAATAAATCCTAAAATGTCTTATTAACCTATAAAATAATTTTAATGCATCACCTATCTCAATTTAGTTTTATTAGTATGTTTATAATATCAATTTTTTATCATTATTTAATATACTAATTACAGCTTCATCATTGTGTAAAAAATAAATATTATTAGGAATTTTTATTTAAAAAAATAAAATAACATTATGTAGGAAATATTTTAATCTTTTTAATGAATATTTATAGTATATTTTATCTTATTCTTTACCTTATATTAAAAATGTTATAGTTATTAATATTTTAATTTAAAACATTTAACACTTCTTTAAATAAAATATAATAAATGTCCTAATTTAATTGAAGTGGATCAAAATGTATTATATTTTATTCCTAAGTTTTACTAATTTTTGAAATAAAATTATCTAATAGAATTACGATATTTTTTGGGGTAATTTTAATATCACTTTAAACTTTAATTTCCATATTTACGTTTACCCATAGTAAATAAAATAAAAAATTTACCATTCACAAATAAAATATTTCATCATATTTAACCAAATTTTACTTACTGATATCAACTGTGTCTCTTATATTTTTTAAATTCAAATCATAGAAGCGTTAAAAATACTTTTTATGCAAATTTTTAAATGTGTCTAAAAGGTGGGTAAAAGGCATCAAATAGTGCAATAAATTATTATATATCAAATATTATTATAAAATGACTACAATGATTTACATTGAACTAATATTGTTATTATGTTTATTTTTTATGTTAAAATAAATTATAATAAAAATATTTATTATTTAAATAAATTTCATTTTTAAACAATAACACAATATTTTTCAATAGTCATAAAATTTGTATGTTTTCAGAAAAATAAAACAATTCACCCTAATATAATATTGATATTAAAAATTCAAAAATTATACCTATTTTAGAAAATCTAAATCATTTATTTTTCATTTATTAAATTAAAATTAATTCCCTTTTTAAAAAACCAGAATGAAGGTTTTTAAGAAGTAATATCTAACAAAATATTGAAATGTGTTTATAACCAATTTAAACTTAAAATTACTTAAAATGACCTAAATTATATTAAATGATAAATATATAATATAATTATAATTTAAACCCACTCAAATTTATAATTTAACACTATATGTTATTTAGATTACAAATATGGTTTTTAAATAAAATTTAGTATTTTTCACTATACATTAAAATATTAAAGTTAGCATTAATGTTAAAAAATTTATCCAAACTAAATTATTATGACACCCTTCTAATGAATAATTTAATTTTACCAAATTTAATATAAAAAATGTCAAATATTGGATTGATAAGTGAAAAAATACATTTTTTAAAAATACTTCTTTTATTTGAAAACATGAATTTGTTCTTATATAATGTTTAAGAAACACTAAAGATGAAAGTTAAATTTATATAGGATATATATACAATTCAAAATGTGGTTAATACTATTCATAATTTCGTTTTAAACAGATATTTGTTAGGTCTTGATGTGCTTGAACTCGGTGTTACGTGTAGCGTATGCTATTGAATTACATTAAAGAGATATAATACTATGAAATCTTAAGGTATTTCATTCTACCATCCTTTAATAATTTTCTTCATCGCAATATGAATTTTTTTTATGAAAATAGATGGTTAAAAATTGAAAATACATATGTTTAAAACAAACATATGAAATAGGGTTAATAAAATTTACTCTTAATAAGTGGGAAATGAAAATAAAAAAGTCACCCCCAAATTAGGGTTTTTAATAAGCGAACATTGGTTGAAATTATAAACACATAATTGAAGTAAAAATGTAAATATTTATAGGGGTGAATGAAGTCGTCAATCAGTAATATGTAAACAATAAATGGAATGTTGATGACCTCAAATCCATAAAACTATGATGATTTAAAATATCATAGGTTCAACAAAACAGAAGGTATTATGGTAACAAATTTTTTGTTTTGAAATCCTTTCCCTAATGATTAGTAAATAATTTCTTAATAGAATATGAAAAAATATTTGGCAAGTATAGTTTCATCCATTAACATATTTATACCACAGTCTCATCATTCATTACAAATGAATATAGTCCTAAAAAATATTCTATTTCTCCGAATATTATAGGGTTTTAAAAAATTGAATTTATAATTTATCTATCAGATTACTAAAAAAACTACATTATTCAATCCAGTACATCGTGAAGAAATTTGGTAGGTGATTCAACCTTGTCTCCCATCGGTTGTGGGTTCAATTATCACGGCTTTGCCTGGTGTGATGGGTTATTTCCGGACCATCATGTTGTCCTTTTTATAAAAAACATCAAAAATAATCTTAAGAAATATATTAAAATAAAACCATAGTATCCAATGTCCAATTTAATCCATTCTAACCTTTAGACTTATCTTAAATAATTGTGTCGAAACTCATTGTCCAAAAATTTATAAGGAAGGTCATCATAACATAGTGAAGATCTATTTTTTCCAATTAATTACATGTGAGTACCTTTATCATGTATTCTATTAAAACATGGTAACACCCTGAAAAACCAAAAAACCTTATTGATTATATTATTGCTTCATTATTCCTTATATAGTACTATATATATTATTTATATCCAAATTTTGTTTATACTCCTACCATAATTGAAAAATATAACCATTAATGAGTACTAAGGTAGTCAAGAATATCAAATATAATTTATTAAAAATAACCATCTCTTATTCCAAAATCACTTCCTTAGTATCAGGACAATATTAATGTTTGTCTTTCCATCAATCATGTAAATTTCAAAAAAAAAATAACTTGATATTTTTTCACTTTTTTTAGTACAATATAATCTCAAATCATCAACGAAATAGTACTTTAGTATAATCCTTATTTATTTTCCTTAATTTATATAATTAGAAAATTGTTAACACAACACTCCAATGAATAATTAATTAATAGAAATATAATGAAACTAATTATTCCTCTTCATATTTTGTAGAATAAAATCTTTACTATTATCCAATAGAATCATTTGGGGTATACTATGAGGATTTGGAAATTGATTCGTGTAGTGTCCCAACTCCTTTCACATGAGGAATTATACATTAAAATATTTTTTCTTACCCTCACAATCACGTACATAGTTTTCTTTTCCACACACATATAAAAAACTCCAATTCCTTTCATGAATTTACCATGGTGATTATTTTGATAGTTATTATATATGGAAAAAACATTGGTTTCCTTATTCCCTATATCTATATTTCTCTCTACTATCAATTTCTTCGCTGGCTTCCCTTCAAATTCACAGGATTCATAGAATTATTTACTTATCTTATTAACACATGGTATTATTTATCTATATGATGAGAATAAATGGGAGACTATTTCACTTATTAATTTTGGGTTAAGGCCCTGAAAGATATGATCCTTACAACTCTTTTGATCATGTGTATTACATGAGTTCTCATTGCTTCTACTGAGCACCATTTCCAAACAATGGAAATAATAGGTTAGTTTATAAATAACACTACATATTTCGAAACATTTAAAATACATAACATAAATTGAAATGTATATGGATATTATCCATAATCATTAAAACAATTTCATTTAGGAATAATTCACTCATAAATCCTTTATAATGGTTTGTAAAGAAAATGTGAATTGTCATAATCATATCTCCCAAGAGTGTAGAAATGTTCATTTTCGTGTACCAAGATACCACTGGTCGTGCCCAAAACTCCTTATTGTAGTTTTCACTTCTAGGTAGATCTGTTCCAAATCCACTTCTACCTTTTTTTATCCTTTCTGGATGCATTTTCTTAGAAAACCCACATAATATTTACACTACCAAAATATTTGGATGTTTTACTATACTAATCCTCAATGTATATCTTAGGGTAATGTTCTCTAATAAGAGTATATCTAAATATAGATTCCAAGATTTTTACTAAACATCATATAATCTAATCCATAATGCCTCTTCCCATATTTACCCAGAGCCGATGCATTATTATATTACATAGGCATGATACATGGATTCATGTCCTGAAAGACCGATCAGTTCAGTAGCCTTAGAAGTAATAGATACATAAAAACTATTTACATTACATCCTGAAATTACAAAAATAATAGTGTTTCCTTGATGAACACTCTAATATCCTTTGGACTATCCATGCAGGTTAATTAAAATATACTTCTTCGCATCCTAGGAAAATTATAACTTAAGAGAGTGGTGAGCTCAGATGCTTAGTAAGGAATAATGTATAGCAAAAACAATCATAAATAAGCACAACCATTTACAGAATTCTATAATATTGAAACATAATACTTTTAAACATAAAATTCAACATAATACGACAACAATAAATCAAATAATTAAATTTAATTATTCACATGGATATTATACAAGTTGACTAATATCATGTAATATAAATAGCTAATTTCATAAAGATGTAATGAATAATTCCAAACATCATAACCACATAGTCAAGGCCTCGTGACAAGACTACATAATTGTTTTTCTCAATTTTGATGTTCCATGAAACTAGTTTTTCTCATGGGACCTACCGAGGTATCGATGACCTATAGTGGGGGATCCACCTGTCACTTACAAAGTCAAAATCATTCCTCATATGAAAAGGTTGAAACATAAAATACACATTTATTTTAAAACTGACATATGACATGATAACAATTTGAAAATAAACAATGAATGGTATGAAAATAATTTATTTATAGTCATAAATATCACAAAATATTCAATACATTTTTTATTATAGTATCATAATAAATCATTTTAAAACAAGTCTAAAATCATTAACGGATGTTGACATGGATGTAATGAAAACTATTTTTGAGAAATATATCATTCTATTTTAAAATGATTTAATAGTCACATAATTATAATAGAAAATATTTATTTAGAAAATATTCTTATAACATTGTAAGGGATGCTTCGAATGTGTTGTATTGGTAGAAAATATCCACCACAGTTGTATAAGTTAAAAAAACATTCATAGAGTAATTTGATGAATTGGGCATAAAGTGGAACAATTGGATAAAAATAGAAAGATTCATTTAAAGAGATTATATAAAAATTAAAACATGGGTAGAAGTGACATTTTACCATATTCTAGGAAATAGTATTTTTTTTGGAAATAAATATTTATGAAACACGGATGTGGATGATAAAGAATAACCCGTAGATAATTACTTATAAACAACCCCGTATATGTAAAGGGATTGTAAAATTAACCCTTACCTAGTACATTTCTTTACTTGAGGGTACAGAAAACTCCTATATAATAGTTAAATCATTTTAATTAAAACATAAAATTACCAAATATATAAATACAATATCATATATAATTTCTAATATTTCATTGTTAATATTATTTTTGTAGTATCCTTGTTTCTGATGTTAACTAGTTCGTTTTCCTTTATATGTTTTTTTAAATAAGTCTTGTTTGTTATGTTTAGGATGTGTATGATTTATATCCAGAATGATATAAAATTCTTCATAATTATTATTAATCATAAATTATAATTATTAATGAATGGTTATGATAGGGAATGAATCTAATCCTGTTTATGGAGTCAGTAATATTTACTTACACACGAGCGACAATATAATTCTATTTATAGTAAATTAATATGAAATTAGATTTTATATTACATATAAAGAATCATTAAAATGTTTATTAATTATTTACATCAATTTTATGCATTGTTATACTGATCTAAATAATGATGCATTGAATAACAAACAACACCATGACGTGGAGACGGTAAGGCGTACGTATGCATGTATGGTGACATTGTTAATCAAAGGAAGGATAGAATAATGAATATGGTTATACCATATTTTTAATAACATCATAGTAGGTTTAAGGTAATAGAGGATTTATTTTGGTATTGAAATTACAATGGAAGAGGAGTTGGAAGAGGAAAAGAACTCTGAAAATGGTGATGCCGTAATTACCTCTTCTTCGGGTTCATCATATTGATTTGAAAAAAGGGATCTCTAGGTTGGATTTTTGAACAATTTAATGAATATAGGTTTATGTGAGGGTAGATGGGAATATATTTGAGTTTTTTTGGGCTATCCAAATTTTATTGGAGGTTTGATTTTTAGAGAAGGGTAAATACCCTTTAATAATAGTGGTGAGGGTCACATTAGGGAAAGCATCAAATATTATTTTATTGTAAACCCATTTTCAGTTTATGATGGATCCAAATGTATTTATTTCAAATATATGATTGGTATGGGTTCATGTCCTCTCACAAAATAAGTTTTAGAAAATATTCGGTCATCATATTTACCTCATCATTTAAATTTAAATCTTAGATAAAATGATTAACTTTTACAATGTCCACTTGTATTTTTATATTACATGGTTAATAAACTTACAGTAAAAAGACAATCTGACCCCAAGTGGTTCACTAATGACATATATATCATTATTTAATTTTTCTAGATGAACCATATATCTTTAGAAATTTTATATCATTTAATAATATAGTATTTGTTTTAAAAACACATTATTGTCAATGTTGACAGTATTTAGTATTTCATTTTTTGGAAAGTAATAAAAACATGATAATTTCGAAAAAAAT
This sequence comes from Viscum album, assembly GCA_963277665.1. Classification (NCBI taxonomy): domain Eukaryota; kingdom Viridiplantae; phylum Streptophyta; class Magnoliopsida; order Santalales; family Viscaceae; genus Viscum; species Viscum album. The sequence continues at coordinate 1,142,615,730 of OY728166.1, forward strand.
ACATTAAATCAATACTATAATGTCATATTAACATATAATGTTAATGTAATGCATCAAAATTCTCAATTTAAATTTATTTGGATATTTATAATACCAATTATTTTAATATTTCATTAATAAGGTAAATATTGCATCATCATTATGTCATTATTAAATTTAATTATATAATGTCTAAAAATTATAAATAAAATACCATTATGTAGGAAATATTTGATTATTTCTAATTAATATTTATATTCTATTTTATCTTAGGTATAATCTTATATTAAAAATGATATAGTTATTAAAATTTGAATTTAACACTTTTAACTATTAATTAAATATTATATTATAAATGAATTAATCTATTAAATGTGGATAAAAAATATTATATTTTATACCTATGGTTGATTTTGGTGGAAATGAATTTATCAAATAGAATTAGGATATGTGTTTGGGTAATTATAATATCATTCTACCTTTAATTACCCAATTTAATTTTAATCGTGGTATATATAATTCAAAATTTACTAGTTACCAAAAATTATTTTAATCCTTTTGAACCTCATTTTATTTATTGATAGGAACCATGTCTCTCATATTTTTGAAATTAAATTCAAAAAATTAGTAAAATTAAATTTTATACTAATTTGCAAATGTGCTTGGAAGGTGAGCTAAAGGCGTTAAATAGTTCAATAAAATTTTATATATCAATTCTTATTATAAAATAACTCCAATGAATTATATTAGACTAATATAATTATTCTGTTTATATATTCACTATAAAATATATTTAAATAATTTTTATTATTCTTTAAATAAAATTCAGTTTTTAAACAATAACGAGTGTTTATCACAATTCATCAAAAATTGAGAATTTTAAGAAAAATACAAAAAATTAAACACAAGCTAATTTTGATATTAAAAATTTAAAAATGTTGTCTATTTTACAAAATTTAAAATGTTGAAGTTTCGTTAATTAATTTAATATTAAAATCACATTCTCAGAAACAGAATGTAGGTTTGTAAGAAGTATAAACTATCAATCGATTGACATGTGTTTTTGTACAAGTTACCTTTGAAATTACTTAAAATGACCTATATAATATTAAATGACAAAAAATAATATATTAAAAAACAAAAACCACTCAAATTTATAGTTTAACACAATAAATTATTTCGATAAAAAAAATTTCTTTAATTATTATTTAGTATTTTTCACTATAAATCAAAATATTAATGTAATCAGAAAAGCACCGAAAATTTATCCAAACTAAATTTTCATATCCTTATTCTAAATATGAATTTATTTTCATTAAATTTAATATATAAATGTTTAAAATTTTTCATTACATGTCAAAAATGTCATTTTTTGAAAAATACTTCTTTTATAAGAAAATATTAATTTTTCCTAATATTATTTCTATGAGACACAAACGGTGAATGTTAAATTTATAAAGGATATATATAAAATAAAAAATGTAGTTAATACTATTTATGACCAATTTTTCAATGGATAGTCTTATAGGTTGTGATACACTTGTACTCTGTGTTTCATTTAGTGCATGATATTGAATTACTTTAAAGATATAATATACTAAAAAATCATGGGGTGTTACACAATTTATTAAAGATTACCCCTATCTATTGTTTCTATATCAATATTTTCTTAAATAATGTTTTTTTATGTTAAACATAGACAAATATAATGTGTGTAAAATTAGTGGGAGACATTAAAGACTAGTTATGGATTTGTTATGTTCTTATATTGTAGTGAAAAAATGTTTTTATTTGGTGAGAAGACATGTGATTAATTAGTTAGTGATCTAACATAATTTATTAAAAATATAAACAAAAAGATAAATGGATTATAAATTTTTGAGATATATTATAATAATATTTTTTTATCAAAGATATTTTTTTAATTTATGTGTTTATAGAACCAGTTCTTGATGCACTATTCTAGGAGAGTCATAGTTTGGATAAATGGAGTGATTAGTTTACATTTATAATTAGGATATTATTAGTTTTGGAAAATTTATGATCTTATAATTACATTATTAGTTAATATTATAAGGATTATAAAATTTTAAAATATATAAATAGTCCTTTAGAATTTTAGTATTAAATATATTATGTTTTTTTTGGATTATGGGAATTAAACATTGCTGGATTCCAAATATATATCTCTCTAAATAGGATAACCTCAAAAAATATTGGTATTGTATAGATTATGTTTTTATCTGATGAATTTCAACCATGTATATATTTTGGTTAGTGAACATTGTTTTGATAAATATTTATTTAGGTGTAAAAACCTTAAGAACATTCGGTTTGGTATATCTATTTCACTATTTTGGATCTTGGTGAATGGGCCCAAACAACACACTAGGATAGACAATCTCAGGTTGAACTTCTTGGACTAGTTGAAAATCACTATATAATCCATTATAATGGATTAATATATAATATTTTGTAGATGTTTACATGATTAGAGAAACTAATAATAATATCTGCATGGATAACATAGATTAAATTTAAACACTCATAAGTTATGGTTTGAACATTTTTTATCTATTAATATTTTTAATATCTTATATTTTCATTTCTAATATTAATAATTTATTATTATCATCCCAAAATATTCATTCAATTAAATTTTTGGAGTGAGAAGGAACCAAGCTAGAAAAATATTCAATTGAAAATGTATTGATTGTCCAAACCATTAATCTTTTTGTTTAAGAACTTGGGATATAAATACAGGAATTATTAATAATTTACTATCAGAATATATAATAAAAAATTAAACTTATGTGAAGTCCAAAACAGACCAAAGAAGATAACGGCAGAGTCTCTTGAAAATTATGCCAATGATTATGTTAAATGAAAATAATACAATTCTGTTGATTTAAAAAAATGATTGGATTAAAAAATTTGGTAATGTTTTAAAGGAACTAATTTCTTTTTAAAACTAAGGGAATATTTATTCTCATTACTAAGGGAAATATATTCTTCAATTAAGTTAATAAAGTAAAATTATTTCTCTTCTAGTTGTAATTTTGATATTAAAGTACAAATTTATGTTGATATTGTTTCTAAAGTCATGTCAAAATATTTTCAATAAGTAATTTGTATTTTTCTAAAAAAAATTAACAATTAGATTTATTTATCTAGAATAGAATGTAACATCCATATATTTTAGTATTTATATTTTCCCTTAAATAATACTGATGTTTATATATTTATTCACATGAAATAAAAGGATGGTTGTGGTACATTGTTAAATGATAATAATCATAAAAAAACTATCCTTATGATAAAATATAATTTCTCTATAGATAAAATAAAATATCAGATTTCTAAAAATTAGATATTTTTTATGAAATAATTTTATGAACACATATTATTTAGGAAGTTTATTTTTTAATAAAAAGAGTCTATATTTAAATTTTTATTTTATATTAAATGTCTACTATATAATTCATTGATACATAATATCAAAATTTACTTTTTATATTTTTTTCATTCTCTAAAAAATATCATTTTTATTTGAAAATTAGGTATTTGAAAAAATTATAATATTGTTGTTTTTGTCAATATATAAGAATGATCTAGAAGGTCATAATACCATTTTAGAGATCACTTGTTTTATTAAGGAATATAATCATGTATTTTAAAATATCATTTAAACTTAGAAAACCCAAGACCTCCATTTATTAAACTAAAGTAAAATGAAGCTTTATAAATAAAACTCCATTATGTATGTTCTATTTAAATAATTAATTTTTTATTAATCATTGGTAATTTAACTATTTTAATATAACATATAATATTATATTTTAGCATAAATAATTTTCGGTATTAAAAATTACTGAAATTAATAATTTTAACCCACACATAAATGTTATTATTAAAAACAATGATGTCTTAAAAAGGTTTTTTATGAATTATGAAAATTGACTTTTAATATTACATAATTGTTTTTTGAGAAATATTAATTTATAACCATAATACAATATCTAGGATTATATTACCCAAATTAATTTATAATGTTTATATTAATTTATAGAATTTTAATTAATTATTATTGTGGAAATAAAAAGATACCTTGCAAATACTAATAAGGATAATGTCAAAAGTGAAAGTAAATCACCTTATACAACTCATATATCAGTCTTCTTGTTGTTGTGTTTTACCTTTAATAGTTCAATGAGATAATATAAAAATTTATGGTAATTATGAAACTACGTTTTCCTTTACAATGAAAAGGACACACATACAACCCTTCTTTACACACTCATATATTTGAATTAATTAATCAAACACAGAATTATTTTTCAAACCAAAATCATCCCCCATGAACCATATCCTCTCATCTTATTCTATTCCATTCATTTCAATTTATAATTAAAAAGAAAATCTAAATCACTTTCATATGTATTTCTTCATCATACTGTTTAAAAAAAAATTATCCTAATATCCAATTACCAAATTAAATAAATATATTATATATCATTTATATATTATGTTTTCATAATATTTATTTGGTTAAAATTATTCCTTTATATAAATCCTTTATGAAAAACATAAGAATTGATGATGTGTTTGTACATACCACAACCTCCACAATGCGATTTGGTTGGCTTTTCATCACTCTATTTCATGGATAGAAAAATTGATAATCATGATGAATATATACATTTTTTATGTCTCTATATAAATCATAAAACATTAATAATATTTTTATCCTTCCCTTATTTTAGGTAATATGAATGTGTTGTGTGTTTATAAGCGCAGAATACCACATCCACAGGAATGAAACAGTTTTTTCATTATTACCATACATGGATGACTTTAAAATTCTTTTTATGTATAAGGATGATATTTATCATAATATTTATATTCTATGGAATTGAAATTTATTTTTATTAAAAACAAAAAAATTGTTATCATGACAAGATAATCATGTACAAACTGCCCAAACCACCTTAGGTAACTAACAAGAGCAGAAAATATTTAATAAATGAACAAATTATTGAAATAATTAAACTCTATTAATATTATAAATAGTTAATAATGATATTATTATTTTTATTCATCAACATAAGTTAATTACATGGGATGTTAACAACATTTTATTTAACATTTTACAATAGTATTTTAAGAGATTGTTTTTCTCAAACTCCCTTCTTTAGGACACATTTAACATTATGCACTAATTTAATTTTATATGGGGTATAGGATTCCTAATTGTTATGTTATCAGGAAATATAAATTATTAATTGTATTTGAGGTTAGTATTCAATATCCTTAGCCTTCAATGATTTTTAATAAAATTTTACTCCATTTGTAATGTTTTTTTCCATTTTTCATTTTTCACATCAGTTCAGAAATATCATCTTGATTGTGTTCTTCACGGAATTCACAACCTAAAATTATATTATAAAATTTTATATATCCATTTTATAGTAATATAATAATTTTCATTATTAATATCCTCACATTTTATGAATCTCATCGACAAATTAATGTGGGATGATGAATGTAATATCTCATATACATTTTACTATATATTTTTCATCCATGTCCATGTCATAACAATAAAAAGTGTGATCTATAACCCAAATATGTTTCCATGTGACCATCATGTTTTCATTCACTTATTTTCAAATTAATTTTTTAACCATTTTTATGTTATATATTTCCTACAAATAATAATTATATTTTTTATGGTTTCTACATGGATTGTTTGTTTTAAAAAATTATTCTTTTCAAGTAATATTATAAGTAGTTTAAAAAGGAATATCATAATCAGTATTTTAAATATATTTTCCACTCTTTAGATATTACTGAAATATGTTTTGAATGAAACTTATTTTTTTAATTTTCAAATGGGTTTTTTCGATGGAAGTATTCTATTTTACATTTACAATGTGACAGTTTCCTTCCATAGACTTTTAAATTTTTTAAGACACTTCATATATTCACATTAATGAAATCAATAATTATATTCTTATTCTTATGAATTAAAAAAACTAAAATTTTAAATTATTTTCAATTTATAAGGTCAATTCTTATTTTAAGATAATTTTTCGTAATGATTCTAATAGTGACCTTCACGTATGTCATATATTTAGTCAATGATATTATTAATATAATGAAATTATCTTTATTTATATGTATAGAACATGAATTTATATTTTATAAATATTTTGTGACCCATAAATAAATTTATATTTTTTAATTATCATCTCTAATAGTCTTGATTTAATTTTAATGATTTTCCTATTTGAATTCATTAGGTTTAATTATACGATTTAAGAGAATTCACCATGAAATACAATGAATTATTTTAATGGAAATATTTCAATCTAAACCATATATCCATTTTCTATATGCTTTAAATACCATTGCATTGTCATATTTTTAGTGGTATTTACCAAGAGTGAATAATAATTTCATTACATTCGCATTTATTTTCCATGGGTTTATCATTTCTTTATTATTTATGAATACACAGATTATTAATTTCAGATCAACCTAAAAAGGATATGAATCTAAATATTCATGGGGGTTTAACGATTTGTGGATTGAATCAATATAGCATACATATGTATGATTTTAATTTTGTAACATGTATAAATAGATTATATGTTTATCTTCTAAATTGGTTAATTCATAAATATCATTACACATTATAGTTTATTAATAGTGATCGAAGAAAACTATGGTTATTCGGTAGTTATCTTAGCCCACAATGTTGTCTTAATGAGATATAGAGGATTGAATTGTTCATATAATTTCATGCTTATATTGTCACCATATTTATAGGAGTCAATGATGTTATGTGATAATAATTATTAAATATATATTCTTATGATATCATATCATTATTCCATGATTTAATAATTATATTCATCCTCATTATTATATCATGTTATCCCTATTTTATTTCATTTTATGATTTATTATTATAATTAACATTTATGATATTTTAAGATCACCCTATTCTTATTTGTATATTTCAAATTTTTTTCAATGAATGTTTTATGTATTATAAGATTATAATATTATATTATGTTGAAACATTATGTGTGATGTTAAAGACTAATTATAGAATTTTAATCTATTTATATTGTGTTGAAAAAAGAATCCATTTTATGAAACGAATTGACATTTACTAGTAAGTGATTTAAAATAATTATTTAAAACTATAAAATATAAGGTCATCTTATTTTTAATATATGAATGATATTGTATCCATATATTAATATTAAAAAAAATTATGTTGTGTTTTTTTTTGGAATCAGATTTGGGAGCATGAGTTTAGGGGATCTACAGTGTAGGCGGTAGGTCACACCAATGCCCTATAGTTCATCATCATAGTGAGGTATACATGATATTAGGTAATCAAATTTATGGAGAACCACTCAATAGAGTAATTAGTTATGATGTTTTGAAGGTCATGTAATAGTAAATTATTGGTTATGTAACAGTAGATATTGGGTCACATTGACATGTCAAAGAAAATCATGGTAACACCATGTTATTACATTCAATGTGGAACATCATGTTAGAGTTAATGGAGGTTGTATCATAAAACACCATCCAATATGAGTGATATTCACCATGATAAGTAATATCACAAAATATTTTTACCCAAACATCGGATGTTAGGATTTGGGTTCAACATGGTACATAGTGTAACATTATGTGAAAGGGGTTCTGTAAAAAGTATGACAGTAGTATTTGAATTGAGATATAATAATTTTTGTCAACCCAAATGTATAATTAAAAAAAATATTCTTACAATTTATTAAATTAATGGTTTTAAATTTTATGATAATATTAATTTATGTTTTCCTATTTTTTTTATAATTTGTGTTGATATCCCATTCTGCACTTACGTTTTCTCTTCTTTTTTGGGATTTCATTTATTAGTTGGATGATTATTGTGTGATATATCCTTTATTATATTCCAAATTTCATACACTATATCATTTTTCTATTATTTGTTCTCAAATATTTCTCTTTTACAAATTTATGATATATCTACATGTCTTAGCTAATATTATAGGATATGATCAATGATGGATATTCCAATGGATCAATTTATGTGTTCCCTATGAATTTTCAATTTCATATTATAATATTTTGAAAATTATGATATATGTTATTATAAAAAATTTATGATTTATCATGGATTATTATAAATTGCATTACATTACCATGATAGAGTAGGTTACTAACTTTTAGGGATATAATAGACCACCTAATTATTATACATTCATGTAATGGTTTTTGATGTCTATGTGATTAAATTAAAATTTATTTCTTTTTATATTCATGATACATTGTGTATTTATTTTTTTTATTAATTGAAACATTGGATTATAATTTTTTATCTTCTAAAATATTTGGAATATAAGAGTTATATATATTATTGGGGCAGACACAAACCTTTATCTAGGTTGTTTTATTTCACTACATGAGATAAATTATTTTTTACTGGTGTTAGGACTATCCCATAATTTTCATAGATTTAATCATATGATAATAATTTATATGGGGAGAAAATTAATATACCTATAATTTTGGACCTTATGACTATTTCTGGTGTATCCTTCATAATATAAAATGTAAAGGATCATGAATAAGTTCCCATATACTCCCATGAGTAGGTTGTTGGAGAATTATGTGAGATTGGATGATCCTTAACTCAAATAATGTATTAATGTCATGCTTTTAGACATTTATTATTTTAATTCAATATGAGGTATTTTTTAATCCACATTTTATCTTATGGAAACCTAGTGGGTATTTCATTATTTGTAGATATTCATATACAACGGGTGAATAACTATTGACTTATCTTAGACTAAAATGATTTGAATGTTATGCTAACATATTTGTGACATTCAAAACAGTATACATAAGGAACTAATTATTCTTTTACGTTATTTTTATTATATTATTTAATACCATGACCAATAATATTTTTATTTAGAAGAGTTGAATATTATTCCATATGCTCTAAATAATTTATCTTGTAAGGGATAACATTCCCATGTACTTTGATATTTTTTGTACCCTGGGGAACAACAACCATATATATTTAATATTCCTATGTAATGGGAATACGTGACCAAATTTTTAATTTATGAGGTACATAGTGATCTTCCAATTACCTCATATTACGTTATTGGGGGATGAAATACCCATTATGTGATGTCATCATGACTAGGGTGGTTATGTCTACTATATATGGATATATATTCTTCTAGGTCATGGATTGAAATTCACATGTAGACATGATAAAGATAAATAAAGAATGAAATTCCAAATTGATTATTATTTCCCTTCTAATTTAGATACACATCTAATTATTTGATGCCACCACGGAAGGGTATGAGACACATGTATAAGAATGATTGGTATGGTATCAGATTACCACTATTAATATTCCCCCTAGTACTAGGTATTCATTTCCTACTCGTTTGATCATTCACATGGGTAAAGATTTTATTCCAAATCTTGTGAAGGGGCCAAGAACTAAGGACTCATTTCATGCTCATGTAATCATTCCCATTGATAAGAATGATAATACCTTCCAGGAAAAAATATTTAGGATAGGATTCCATTATGAATATATTGGCTCTATGATTTTTTTCATATATTTGTGACTCTATAATCATGATGAACTATCCATTTTTTAGGATTGTGGTCTCATAGGGACATTATGGATACATTCATAACTATGATTATAAGATTAATTTTCCATATAGATATCATTATAATATTATATGATAATATTCTTATTGATAGTATATTTGGATATGATTTTTTAATAAGTATTATGTTGTGTGATTCAAGGCAGCATATCACTATATGAAGATGGTTTTGTCACACTCGATTGGTTGTGTAATACCTATGGAATTAGATTATTTATTATTACTATATTTCCTTATTTAATTATAAATATAACCATATCACATTGTACAAACACTTTAATATACTGGTTATATATAGGGTAACTATTGTCGATTGACTATATTGTTTCAACAACTCATTTATCAAGAACATTATTATCTACAAATTCTTCACCACTGCCAACACAGTTAAGGTAATGTTCCATTTTATTCATAGTTGATCTAGTATGGTCTATATGGAATCAGGACATGGGATTGTGAATAAAATTAGAATCCAATTTTTTGTATAATCATATAAATTGTTTATTTATTTTTAATAGTCTGTTCATGGTTGAACTTTGGGTAACCCATATTGATTTAAATCATGTGAAATAACTGTTACACATTTTGAAGTGCCCAGATCAGTGTGAATCACTGAGAGGGGGAGGGGGTGAATCAGTGATCCCTTAAAACTTTTTACTAATTGATTCTTAATCAATTAAACCTCTATGGCTGGTTAAAGCCTCGATCCACTCTTCTTGTATCTCTCAACCTTTCCCGGATAATGCAGAAATGAGAAGGCACAGGACACAAGGATTTACAAGGTTCGGCACCAAAGGCCTACATCATTGCCATGCTCTCCCAGCATGGATTCTCCATTATAACCTGTTAAAATTACAATGGTCGATACAGAGTCCCACTGTATCTCTCCTGAGTCCCACAGGAGGGTCTTTATACTGCGTCCCACAGTGTTACCAGAGTCCCACTGGCCTGCTCCAGAATCCCACTGAAGACTTCTTCTCCCTGAGTCCCACAGGGTCTTCTTCTGGCTCCTCGAGTCGCACGAGTAGCTCTTCTTCACTTTAAGCTTCTTCAAGTATCTTCAGCAGTCTGGGATAAAGACTGCTGGCCTTACTCTGTACCTCTGATCACTTGAGTTGATCAGGTCTTCTCGTCTTGCTCAGGCTTTATCACATTCTTCTAAGGATGACCTGGCCTTCTCTCTAATTACTGAATACTCAGACAACTGATGTCTTTAACTTCAGTCTGGTCTAGTCTCACATCACTTCAACTTCATGCACTGAATGCATGGCATCACAATATCTTCAAGATCTCCTGGTCTTGGACTTCTCAAATGCACACAAGCTGATTCAGACTTGTTCACGTGTGCACGTGCATGCATGCATGCATGCACTCCTCCTTTCCTCTTCTTGGAGCAGTAGACCCACAAAGGGTGTAGTATCTTTAAGCACACACCACCTTCTCACTTCTTCACACACTTTATTCTCTTTTGATTACACACATAAATGTGTGTTATACACTAGTGTGAGTCTTCCACTTCGTTCTTCTTCTAAGTGTGTTCACTTCACTTAGTGCACACACACTAGGTTCGGCCTCCTTATCTCATTGCACACAAAACTTCTTCACTTTGGCAAACACTTGAGCTTGGCCTACTTCACTTGCAAAGCACACTCACTTCCTTGTTCTTATAATATTCTTCAAAGTGTGCACTTCACTTATGCACACACTTGGTTCTTCATTTTTCACACACAAGGGCTACGGCCTTCTCTTGTTCTTTTTGCACACAAAGGCACAAAGGCCTCGGCCTTCCTTCTTCACCTCTCACACACAAAGTGTGGTCTTCCACTTGATGCACACACACAAATAGTGTGGTCTTCCTCCTTATGCACACACACAAGGCTACGGCCAACTCATGTTCACTTTGCACACACCAAAGGCTACGACCTCCCTTGTTCACCTTGCACACAAGGCACTAAGCCTTGGGTTCTCCCTCTTTGCACAAGATACTGCCCGTAGGGCCTTCTTGTCTTCTTGGTACACAAGCACAAGGGCTCGGCCTTCCTTCTCTTCTTGCACACACCCTACTGCCTCTTCTTTCCCACTATCGCGCAAGTCCTCAAGCACTTGAGTGCAAGGAGGCTCGGGTGCGCAAGTGCCACTGCCACAAGGGCGTGCAAGTGTGCACTGGCCGCGGGTCGCGCAAGTCACAAGGCACAAGGGTGCGCAAGTGCAAACTGCGGGCTCCAACCAAGGGTGCGCAAGGCTTGCTGCAACCCCGGTTCTTCCTGCCGCGCAAGGATTAGCGCGCAGGGGATCTCCTTTCACCTATTTCGCGCAAGGGGTGCGCGAAAGGAACTCCTTCGGGCCTCGGGTGGCACCGAGAACAATAGCCGCGCAAATAATTTGCGCGGGGCTTCTACTTCGCGAGGCATAGGCTTCGCAGGACTCTCTTCAAACTTTCAGCGCATCAGCAAGCGGCACAGAGGGCTCGGCCTCATTTTTATAGGCAGAGACTGCCTCAGATTATCCGCGTGCAATAACTTCAAACACCCGAGATCTTCGGATCTTCAAGATTCGGTGAAATCTTGTTTTTCTCCTCAGTTTCCACCGCGGGTTCTTTCCTTAATTTTCTCCACGTGCATGCGACTTTGAACGCATGCACGGCCTCTTTAATTCCAATCCATGCATGCAAAGCTCGAACACCAACTGGCCTCGGCACCTTCGGTTTGCCTTCGGCCAAATCTCGAATCCTTCTCTCGTTGCATGCAAGCCCACTTTTTAATCATGGAACAGTTCGTCTTGGCCAGACGATCACAGTGGAGGCTTCACTTCCTTCAGAGGTGGCCGGGAACCCGAAATCCATCTTCGGGAAGCCTCTGGTTCGAAGGAGGTACACGGGAGGCTTCGGCTCGAGCTCGAGGAAGAGGACGGTCTCTTAGCTGTCGGATCAGGCGATCGATTAACCTTGGACGGCCTGGATTAGATCGCGGCGCCGCGGATGGATCGTGCGGCGCGGATCAAGCGCGCGATCAATCGAGCGGCTCAGATTCGCTCCCGGGAAATTTTCCGCGTCCCACATCGAAACGGGGCGCGGTTTTCTCGTGGTTTATTACCCAGCCGCTGCCGGCTACTCCACAATTGAACTCTCTCCCTCCACGGTGCCGCCCCGCACCGTGTTCTCCCTGCGGGCGCGCTCTGCGCCCAATCTCTGCTCCTGCGGGCGCGCTCCTAGCGCCCACTATGCTCCTCCGGCGCGCGGGTTTCACCACCGCGTGCCCTCGGGGGCTTATACACGGCCCCCTGCGCTCCTCCGGGAGTGCCCCAGCGCCTCTGTGGTGTCTGCGGGTGCGCCCCTGCCGCCCTGAGCTCGCCCCACGGGTTCCCCCTTGGGCGTGGCGCCTTAGTCCCACATGAGCCTTGGGGTTGAACCCACAAGGTGCTCACGGGCTGGCCATATTTTTTGGCAAAATAACAAGTAGGACTTTGTCAAAAACAAAGTCCTCCATGAAAAATACCAATTCTAAATGCCAAATGCCTCCTCCTCTTCTTCTAAGCCATTCTTCCTCTTCTCTTCTTCTTCTTCTTAGAATTCCTCCATACTTCTTAAACAAATATTCATCACTTAGTAATGGAATTCACGGAGGGTCTTCATCTTCAACTGAGCTCCTAAATCACTTAAATTCTTCAATGTGCTTCATTGATCTAATCAGAGATCAATTGGATCAACTTCAAATTCACATGCACTATGAGTTAGTACATGGACTTCATTAAACCACTTCATCCACTTAGAAGTAGTGAATGGATCATCTTGCTTCTTCAACTCCTCATGCATTGTCACTACAATGCATGGTCTTCTAATCATGTTGTGACATTGTATCCAGTTGATACAAGTTCTTGGAACTTAAAGAACAGCTCAACAATCATCAGATTTTACTAGAGAATGTTTCAACCACATCTCCTATGCCACTTAGTGAATCTCCTAAGTGACATGCCTCTTAGTACCATGGCCATTCTCCTTCATCACCATCACATCCTTTGACATTCACATCTTGACTCCTTGACATCCATTCATTCCAAGACAACTTCATGTCTCATTGACAACAAATGCAACACAGTGCACTTCAATCCCCCCCTTTGTATTTGTTGTCAATACACTCCTTCAGCACATATGAATGGGTCAATATGTGTGCCAATATTTTCTCCCCCTTATTGGCAATCAAATGCAAAGGTGTGGTGTGGTTCACTTTCAAAAATCTCTTCCTCCCTTATAAATAGTATTCTCTTGAAAAACACTGAGAGAGGGATGATGTCACATGTTCTTCTTTAGCAAAGAACCTTTAGTAGATCAACTCTAAGTCTACTTGGGCTAACCCGGTGTAGAAAACAAGAGTGATGTAACCAAGGTACTCAATGCTGTCCATAACTCTCTACACATGTGAGATCATGCTTAGGGGTTGAATTTTTTTTCAGATATTAAATGAATTGCTGAATCCTGCACATACTTCACAAAACTCATTAGAAAGTTCAGTGCAAAGATAAAGCACCCCCTTTCATCCATTTGTCTTCAATCCATACTCCCCCTTAATTGACAAGATAAACTCAATTAAGAAACAAGGGATGAAAGTATGATTGGAATACCTTCACTTTTCTCAAGATGGTATTAATCTAAGAATACCATCATCTCCAGATTGGCTCCCCCTCAAGGGGTGCTCTCCATTCTGTCCAAACCACTCTCCAGATGAGAATGATCATCATCTTCAATTCCCTGCATTGTTAGCACATGTAAATACCAATGTATAAGGGAATAAGATGGAACCTCCTTGGTTCATCAATGTGAACAACAAGGTTGAGAAGATTCTCTCAACCGAGATGTCCCATTTTCACCAGTCTTCACACTTGCACATTTGATCTTCATTGATGATTGTGCTGGTGTGGTTCTCAAAACATCTTCATGTGAAACCTTCTTCTTCCCTTTTGCTTTAGCAATTGCCAGAGATTCATCTTCAACTCTTTGTAGTTCTCTGGCAAGTTGCAACTGATGTGGCCATATGACAAGTAAATCATTTGGAAGAGTGGCCTCAGTTTTGGAAGTTCCACATGGTTCTTTGGATGCTGCTAAGCTACCTCTCTTAGGCAACATATTTTAAATCAATCCCTTCTTCTTCTGGATTGATTGCCTTTTGGAGTTCAGTCTGCTTCTATTTAGTTTCATGGCTTCTTTACAAAGGTCCATGATGTGTCCTTTCTTTCCACAGTAGAAGCATGTTTTCTTGGTGGTCCTTCTGGATGCATCACCCTTCTTGGATTTCAATTCCAATGACTTCTCTTCATTCTTCAAACTCTTCTTGGGAGCATCTTCCACTTTCTTCTGCTTGCTTCCCAAGGAATCTCTTTTAGCCAGGTTCTGTGATCTTTTCTTCTTTTGAGCTCTGGATACAGTTGGAGATTGACATGTATCTTTTTGACCACTTTTGCAACCATCCCAGATGTTGTCAAGTAATCCAAATCTGTTAGCAGTAAACAGATGTCTCTGGACCTGTGGATGCTGCTTCTTTTCTTCTGGCTTGCTCCCCCTTGGCATGAGCTTCCTTTGTGCTTTGACATTTAGTGGATTGTACCAACAATCCTTTGCACAGTGCCCATACCTGTTACAACACCAGCATTGTCCCACGAATCTTGACCTCTTCAGTCCTTCTGATTGTAGGGTACTTTTCTTGACCTGTTGTGCTGTTTCAGGAGAGCTCTGCTTCTTTACTGTCTTCATCCATATTTGTTTGGAATTATTCTTCCATCCTGCACTTTTAGTAGAAACACTTTTAGAAGCATGAGTACAAGATGGTATGGATGGTACCTTCTTTCTAGAAGATGTTGCACTTTTATTGGAGGATGTCTTTCTCTTAGAATCATCCTGCTCAAAGCATACTTGAGTAGCAACATGTCTTCTTTCAGCTGACTGGGAGGATTCAGCTTTAGGTGATTGCTGATTTTTCAATATCACCTCCAGTTCTAAGCATTTCATATTGAGGGAGTTCTTCTCATCCTCAACAGTTCTTAGCTTTCCTTCCCAATTCTCCACCAGTTGTTTCATCTGGTCTTCATGCACCTTCTTCAATTCTTGCAATGAATTGTCCAGCTCCTTCACCCTTTTGACTTTGTCTTCTAGTTGAGCATCTCTGACAACCATTGACACTTTGTGCCTCTTTTCCAGTGCATGGAAAACTTCTTTGACCAATACTTTAAAGAATTCTTTCTCAGAAAGGCTTCTCTGCAATTCTTCAGCAGTGTCTTCATATCTTTCATTGCAAAGAGAAACAGTTTCATCTTTAGCCTTCACCAGCTTTCTGAGAGTGTTGGTTATGCCAACCCTTTTTGCCAATTGGACTTCCAGAGAATTGGCTTCATCTTCTAGCTGTAATTTTTCTTCTTGAAGATCAAGGAGGCCTGTAGCTATACACATTGCAATTTCCTTGGGGACTCTCTTTTGAAGATATTTGATTGCATTTAGAAGATCATTGTTCCTTCCATCTTCATCATAGCTAGAGCAGGCTTCATCAGAAGAATGATAAAAGGAATTGTCATCTGATGTGACTTTCACATTTCTTTCCATAGAAGGAGTTTCTCTGATTGTAGCAACCTTCTTCCTCATCTTCTTTGCCTGTTTCTTCATTCTGTTTTTCAGAGTCTTGGCAGATATCTCCATTTGAGGCTGTTCTTTCATTTCCTCAATTCTGCACTCTATATAGACTCCCTTGGATCTTTTAGAGATAACCTCCCTCTGATACCAATTGAAGTGCCCAGATCAGTGTGAATCACTGAGAGGGGGAGGGGGTGAATCAGTGATCCCTTAAAACTTTTTACTAATTGATTCTTAATCAATTAAACCTCTATGGCTAGTTAAAGCCTCGATCCACTCTTCTTGTATCTCTCAACCTTTCCCGGATAATGCAGAAATGAAAAGGCACAGGACACAAGGATTTACAAGGTTCGGCACCAAAGGCCTACATCCTTGCCATGCTCTCTCAGCATAGATTCTCCATTATAACCTGTTAAAATTACAATGGTCGATACAGAGTACCAATGTATCTCTCCTGAGTCTCATAGGAGGGTCTTTATACTGCGTCCCACAGTGTTACCAGAGTCCCACTGGCCTGCTCCAGAATCTCACTGAAGACTTCTTCTCCCTGAGTCCCACAGGGTCTTCTCCTGGCTCCTCGAGTCGCACGAGTAGCTCTTCTTCACTTTAAGCTTCTTCAAGTATCTTCAGCAGTCTGGGATAAAGACTGCTGGCCTTACTCTGTACCTCTGATCACTTGAGTTGATCAGGTCTTCTCGTCTTGCTCAGGCTTTATCACCTTCTTCTAAGGATGACCTGGCCTTCTCTCTAATTACTGAATACTCAGACAACTGATGTCTTTAACTTCAGTCTGGTCCAGTCTCACATCACTTCAACTTCATGCACTGAATGCATGGCATCACAATATCTTCAATATCTCCTGGTCTTGGACTTCTCAAATGCACACAAGCTGATTCAGACTTGTTCACATGTGCACGTGCATGCATGCATGCATGCACTCCTCCTTTCCTCTTCTTGGTGCAGTAGACCCACAAAGGGTGTAGTATCTTTAAGCACACACCACCTTCTCACTTCTTCACACACTTTATTCTCTTTTGATTACACACATAAATGTGTGTTATACACTAGTGTGAGTCTTCCACTTCTTTCTTCTTCTAAGTGTGTTCACTTCACTTAGTGCACACACACTAGGTTCGGCCTCCTTATCTCATTGCACACAAAACTTCTTCACTTTGGCAAACACTTGAGCTTGGCCTACTTCACTTGCAAAGCACACTCACTTCCTTGTTCTTATAATCTTCTTCAAAGTGTGCACTTCACTTATGCACACACTTGGTTCTTCATTTTTCACACACAAGGGCTACGGCCTTCTCTTGTTCTTTTTGCACACAAAGGCACAAAGGCCTCGGCCTTCCTTCTTCACCTCTCACACACAAAGTGTGGTCTTCCACTTGATGCACACACACAAATAGTGTGGTCTTCCTCCTTATGCACACACACAAGGCTACGGCCAACTCATGTTCACTTTGCACACACCAAAGGCTACGGCCTCCCTTGTTCACCTTGCACACAAGGCACTAAGCCTTGGGTTCTCCCTCTTTGCACAAGATACTGCCCGTAGGGCCTTCTTGTCTTCTTGGTACACAAGCACAAGGGCTCGGCCTTCCTTCTCTTCTTGCACACACCCTACTGCCTCTTCTTTCCCACTATCGCGCAAGTCCTCAAGCACTTGAGTGCAAGGAGGCTCGGGTGCGCAAGTGCCACTGCCACAAGGGCGTGCAAGTGTGCACTGGCCGCGGGTCGCGAAAGTCACAAGGCACAAGGGTGCGCAAGTGCAAACCGCGGGCTCCAACCAAGGGTGCGCAAGGCTTGCTGCAACCCCGGTTCTTCCTGCCGCGCAAGGATTAGCGCACAGGGGATCTCCTTTCACCTATTTCGCGCAAGGGGTGCGCGAAAGGAACTCCTTCGGGCCTCGAGTGGCACCGAGAACAATATCCGCGCAAATAATTTGCGCGGGGCTTCTACTTCGCGAGGAAGAGGCTTCGCGGGACTCTCTTCAAACTTTCAGCGCATCAGCAAGCGGCACAGAGGGATCGGCCTCATTTTTATAGGCAGAGACTGCCTCAGATTATCCGCGTGCAATAACTTCAAACACCCGAGATCTTCGGATCTTCAAGATTCGGTGAAATCTTGTTTTTCTCCTCAGTTTCCACCGCGGGTTCTTTCCTTAATTTTCTCCACGTGCATGCGACTTTGAACGCATGCACGACCTCTTTAATTCCAATCCATGCATGCAAAGCTCGAACACCAACTGGCCTCAGCACCTTCGGTTTGCCTTCGGCCAAATCTCGAATCCTTCTCTCGTTGCATGCAAGCCCACTTTTTAATCATGGAACAGTTCGTCTTGGCCAGACGATCACAGTGGAGGCTTCACTTCCTTCAGAGGTGGCCGGGAACCCAAAATCCATCTTCGGGAAGCCTCTGGTTCGAAGGAGGTACGCGGGAGGCTTCGGCTCGAGCTCGAGGAAGAGGACGGTCTCTTAGCCGTCGGATCAGGCGATCGATTAACCTTGGACGGCCTGGATTAGATCGCGGCGCCGCGGATGGATCGTGCAGCGCAGATCAAGCGCGCGATCAATCGAGCGGCTCAGATTCGCTCCCGGGAAATTTTCCGCGTCCCACATCGAAACGGGGCGCGGTTTTCTCGCGGTTTATTACCCAGACGCTGCCGGCTACTCCACAATTGAACTCTCTCCCTCCACGGTGCCGCCCCGCACCGTGTTCTCGCTGCGGGCGCGCTCTGTGCCCAATCTCTGCTCCTGCGGGCGCGCTCCTAGCGCCCACTATGCTCCTCCGGCTCGCGGGTTTCACCACCGCGTGCCCTCGGGGGCTTATACACGGCCCCCTGCGCTCCTCCGGGCGTGCCCCAGCGCCTCTGTGGTGTCTGCGGGTGCGCCCCTGCCGCCCTGAGCTCGCCCCACGGGTTCCCCCTTGGGCGTGGCGCCTTAGGCCCACATGAGCCTTGGGGTTGAACCCACAAGGTGCTCACGGGCTGGCCATATTTTTTGGCAAAATAACAAGTAGGACTTTGTCAAAAACAAAGTCCTCCATGAAAAATACCAATTCTAAATGCCAAATGCCTCCTCCTCTTCTTCTAAGCCATTCTTCCTCTTCTCTTCTTCTTCTTCTTAGAATTCCTCCATACTTCTTAAACAAATATTCATCACTTAGTAATGGAATTCACGAAGGGTCTTCATCTTCAACTGAGCTCCTAAATCACTTAAATTCTTCAATGTGCTTCATTGATCTAATCAGAGATCAATTGGATCAACTTCAAATTCACATGCACTAAGAGTTAGTACATGGACTTCATTAAACCACTTCATCCACTTAGAAGTAGTGAATGGATCATCTTGCTTCTTCAACTCCTCATGCATTGTCACTACAATGCATGGTCTTCTAATCATGTTGTGACATTGTATCCAGTTGATACAAGTTCTTGGAACTTAAAGAACAGCTCAACAATCGTCAGATTTTACTAGAGAATGTTTCAACCACATCTCCTATGGCACTTAGTGAATCGCCTAAGTGACATGCCTCTTAGTACCATGGCCATTCTCCTTCATCGCCATCACATCCTTTGACATTCACATCTTGACTCCTTGACATCCATTCATTCCAAGACAACTTCATGTCTCATTGACAACAAATGCAACACAGTGCACTTCACATTTGCTAGGTCATGAGAGTTATTATATAACTATTACTAGATTATAGTTATGATATTCACATTTCTATACATTTTTATTGTATTGATATATGATTCTTATTATTTTTTATAAACAATTATACCAAAAAGGTTATAGTCTCTCTAAATCATTCATAAACCCTGTCTTATTTTCGATAGATTCCAGCAATTGGGGATCATATCTTATGATATATGGGACCTAGTACGATGATAGTTAAGGTGAATTGATTTTAGGATCCTTAAAAGTGGTATCAATGCCTTATTTTATTTAATATAATGGTTTTATTTTTTTTATCAGAAAACAGATAACTAAAAACATAGAATTGATGTTACGTCTAGTCATATCGGTTACAGACATTATATGAATTCCTCATTACTATGGAGACATGATTATTATTCATCGTTTCCTCTATTGTGATTTTTATAGTTTATCAAATTATTTAGAATTATGAGATTATTTTATGGTTTATTTATTCTCCACATGGGGTTGAAAGGGATCAATAATTCATGTATCATCATTGGTACCTATAATTCACATGAAATTTGGGTGCTAAATTATTTTTGAGTAAATTGATTATAATATGGGGTATAATAATTTAAATTGTAAAAAAAACATATATTGTGGATCCTAATATTATGTGATGGTATCATTCTATTTAACCACTATTTCGTTTTCATTATGTTGTTGTATTTTATTAATTGATGTGGTGATTCTAATATGTATTTAAATCATGTCCCAATAGACGATATGTTAGGATAGAGTTGTACCCTAGTGATGTGAAACTCCTATAGTGTAGTGTTGATATAGCGTAATGATACATATTTCATATTATATCCACTTTTTCTTTTCTATTATGTTATGATACCACTCATTATGTTAGTAGCCTCATTTATATTCCTTTGGTTGTGATATTAATCCTTGATAGGGTAGTCTATTTTGTGGTTACCTTGTGAGAATTAGAACCTTGTAGTGGGAATTTTGGAAGGTATAAATATTGACATAATGACATTTTTTAAAATTTTGAATGGGTTTATAAAATATTATTTTACTTAAATATTTAGTAAAATTCATTAAATATAAATCATTTATTTTTAACATAATTTTATATGATTTATAAGCGCGTGATTAGGATAATAATGATGATGTTTTCATATTTGGATTATGGTGAGATGATTTCATCTTTTTTTAAGGGAAAATTTATGAATTATACCATGTATAGGTTTTGAAAATTTGAGGACATCCCTAGATATTGGATATTTTCATGCATTTTGTCTTAAATCATAATGTATTGAGTTATACTTATGATAATTACTGATGGAATTTTTAAAAAGATAATTGTTGAGGAATGTTGACAGTAAGCGTTGACTCTCAGTTAATTTTTATAAATGAGACTGATTGATTCACGATGGGATCTATTGATATAGAAACATCAATGATTTTTTGATACATAATACAAAAAATCAAATAAATTAATTAAGAGGAAATCAAGAAGTAAAGATAATGGGTGATCATTTCATAGTAGTGAAAAATTTCAAACCAAGAGTATTATACAAGAGTGAAACATGGTCATCTAATTAACTAGATAATGTAGGGGTGATTGTTTATTAGTTGAAAATATTATTATTGGATTTCCATTACAATAGTGAAGGAAATTTTGATACATAAGTGCATAGAAGGGGAAAACTAGAAAGATACCATGTTGTTGTAGTTCTCATAGTGGAGGTTTAGAGAACTAATGAAAAAATGATCATGACAAATATAGTCATTGAGTAAGAAATGTTTAATCTTTATAAATGAAAAAATAGATTTTACAAAATTTTGGAGCTTGGAGTGGCATGATGGAAGTGTACCTGAGAAAAATTAGCACAATGTTATCATGGTGGCCGTTGTTGCTGAAGTGATGTCTGGGGTTGATGGACAACATATAAAACGGTCAAAAATATGATCATCCTTTTCATAGAGGTGGAAATGGTGGATTAGGATTTATACTATGAAATATGATGAATCTTTATATGCGTGTGGTGGGATTCAATGGTGGATATTTACAATAGGTGGTGCTAAAAGAAAAATTGTCTAGCAGAAGGTGACCAAGTCTTAATATCTGGGTCTTGGGAGCGAAACTGGCCAGAGGTTATTAGTTATTCCATAGTGAAAACAATTGTGATACATAGAATTATATAAAATAACTTGTGAATGATTTATAGGATCATTAATACTTCACATATGTTTTTCCAACAATTTAGGCCGTGATTAAAGTCCCATTAAAATAAATTTACATTATGACACATGATAGTTAAATAATTATTTTTTCACAATTTATGTAATGATAAATGAACCAAAAATCCATTATTTTATTGAATTATAACATAGGAGTACATGGAGTGGTTATGTAGGCGTAATGTGAAATTTTATTTTCCCATAATAAAGCTGAATGGTGTCAATTTATTTGGAGATTGGCCTCCCTATTTTAAAATTATATATCAACACAAAGAATATGATTAATATAGTTCATATATTTAATATGAAATATTCATAGTGGAATGATATGAGTTCCAAGATAGGTGATGAATGAATATGGTGTTTTCACCTTCTAAATACATTACCAAAGAATACAATGATATTTTTATAAAAACAATAAAGAAAATAAAAATTCTAGATTCACTCTAAGAAAAGTATAGGGTGTAGTGAGTAATGATTCATATATTGTTAAGAAGTAACCCAAGAGGACTTTAACATAAAATATATCAATATCTGATGATTCATTATGTGTTTTTTATGTTGTGAATAGAATAAAAAGTATATAAAATGTGTAATTTTGATCATTTATTCTTGTAGATGTCCTAGAATTGAATTTTTAAGGGATGGAAACTTTGTATGTAATGATATTTCACAATAAAAATTAACGTATTTAAATCATTGATGTTTATTGCATGTATAGTGATTTTGTGCTCAATATATTTTTGATGGCTTCTCCTAGGACTAGAATAATGATGGTGAACCGTTAAAATCTCATATTACCTATTATATTATTCATGAACAACAAAACAATCATGAAACAGAAAGTATATATAGTAAAATTATAATAATAGGAAAACCTTATGGTTGATCTATCATTATAATTCAATGGATCCTGAAATATTTAATGAATAAGTACATTAACGAAATAAGACATGGAATATTATAAATTAATCCTAGGGTAATCCAATATTAATCAACTTATAATATATAATAAGTTTCATCGAAGTGATTAATCGATATTTAAAAGATTTTTTATTTCACTAATTTCATTTAAATTTGTTAAAGATAAATATATTCAAAAGTAGAGTATTCAATGTTTGATATAGAAAATTCAGTAAATGGAAAAATGGACTTGATTACCTATATGGGTGATTCAAATGGAGTTCATTGAGAAGTTATGGATACAGGGGTTGTTTTATTAACCAGAAACTGAGTTATTTGTTCTGTAGATAAAATGAAACCAACGATGAAGCCAAAATCAAAATGAAATTAATAGATTATCCATATTAAGTGAAGAATGATGTTTCACGTATAATTTTCACTAAATATATATGGGTGAAATTGGATGAACTACATTTAAATGATGACGTATTGTTCAATTTTCATATGGAAGTAAGAAAATTATCATGTGGAAGTTATATACAATGTTAAATTCTTATATATGGGTAGAAAACGCCAAATCTAATGGCACATGTAATTATTAAACTTGTTGGGGAAAATCTTGTGCAATCTAATTCAGTTTTAGATCTGTAAATGATATCTGTGAAAAAAATTCAAAAAACAAGATTAAAATAAATGATTCTTTTATAAACATTAAAAAAGATATAAAAATTATACCAAATAAAGTGGGACGATGGGAAGTCATGTATAATGTTCATTTCTATATTGTCGAAGATTATCCTTCAAGAATAGGATACAAAAAAGAGGAAAATTGGGCTGGATTTTAAGATTAAATAAAATGGGATAAAAAAGAAGATAAATACATTCAATGAAAATAAAATGTGACTATATATAAAAACCTAATTTTTTGGTAGAAATTCAAGTTTTGATATTTAGAATAAAATATGTCTTCTATTCCATAAGATACCCAAAAATTAATGATGCACAAATATTGTACTATTATTATATAACTGGAAATAAAATGATATGTTTATTTGAAGGAAATATTCCCAAATATGTGAAAATAATGTAATCTATGCCTATGTATCATAAATGTAGAGACCATGTGAGTGTTGATTCTTATAGAAATTTATTTGTTTTGTTCTAACACTATTATCACTAGACGGTACTACAATTAGAGGACATCATGGAAGGGTAAAAATTATATAAGGATATACTATATTGTTATTACATATAGGGAAATAGGCTATCTAAAAATTTCACGTTAATACTAAAAAAATTCATTTATTTGAAGGATGAGAAAGAGCGACAATGAAGGCTTTATCAAGCACCTAGATCTAGATACTTAAAATAACAGTGTAGTAAGAAAATATAAGAAATATTGAATTAAAAGAAAGATGTTATTTGATCTATTAAATAGTAATAAGTAAACGATAATCCAATAATAGAGAATATTTATTCTAATATGGAAGTCAAAATCATCTGGGATGAAATTTATCAAATTGGTACCATAAGAAACTAATAATATAACAATATGAATATGAAATGGGAAATAATGAGAAATGTGATATCCACTACTATTAAAACTTGGGGATATTAAATTTTCAAGTGTTATCATTCACAAAATTGTGGAAAATTATGATCCATGAATGAAAGATAATGTTCAGATCCCTAAAGGAATGTTTGTAAGTGGTATCAAACAAATGGGGTTATTTTTCAAATAGTTGAGAATGATAATTAGATATGATGATGATATGGTTAAACAGATAATGGTATTCCTTTTTGAATATGTAAAAAGGATAACATTATAGATATAAGGTTAAGAGGTAGTCCATTATGTCTTCCCACATTCCTCAACATGAGAATCCTTGAGGTACCCCTCTCCCCAATTGATTTATTCTTTATAACTCCTTTTGAAGAGGTACATAATTAAGTAGTAGATATAAAAAATGGGGTGTTTTTTCTAGAAAGAATAACATGTTTTGAAGATAAAAAATTATTTGATAAATCTATAATATGTTTTTAAAAATTTAAAAATCAAAATTTAATGTAAAGAGTAAAAATTTATTGGGGGATTTTCATCAAAATTCATAGAGAGCTAAGAATTATCCTTAATTAAAATATTATCAAGAACAATTTGAAGGGAATGGATTATTTTTTTTCAATATGAATTTTAAATAAGACAGTAGTTTTTTATTGTTGTATGATTCTCATAATCATGTGATTTATTTTTTTATTATAAATATTTGGTGTGATGATCATTATAGATCATAATATCTGTTAAGAATTTAAAATGCTAATGCAATCAAAAAAATTAAATAAAACTAATGAGTGACATAGACATTATTATTGTTTCCAATAAATATTTTTGTTTCATTCATTGAACATTACCTTAGTATGAATAGATGATTTTTGACGTATCATATTCTAAGTATAAAATGTAATTCAATATATCTCTAATGAAGATGATAGGGTAATGATTATTAAATCATAATGGTATTTCTATAATTGGTTATTACAACCTATAATTTTGTTCATTTGGTTTCAAAATACTACTTAATAAACATGTGGATGATGAAATATGATGATGGTTCCTTAAAACTAAGGGGGATATGTAAGATGAATTAGTCCTTTATATCCTTATAGGTTGAGTTAGATACTATGAGGAATCCCTCTTGGATGATTAAGACTAATGGTGAGATAAGAATTATTATATTTTCATCCCTTGAATAAAGAGGAAGAATGGATTGAAAATTAAAATTTACATATCCTATATAATAGAGGATTTTAAATTCAATGGAAAATCCCTACATTTAAAGGAATAATATAACAATAAAGATTTTCATTTTCATGAAGGGGAAGCAGATAAAAAATGAAATCATTTAAACAAAATAAAAAGGGAGATATCATTTTTAATCCTAATGGTTTGTGTTTTATTATTTAACCAAAAGTACTATAATTTCAATAAGATTATTATTAAGGAATATTGATAAGAATTTTTGATTATTGTAGGATTATTGATAGTGAGCCTTATTACATACTGTTTAGATCTATTTAAATGGTATCATTATGGTTATTTTATTAAAGAAATCATATAATAAGATGAATAAATAAGTATAAAGGAAATATTGATGTATAGAGAATGGTATATTATTTGTTAAAGAGCATCACATCCAACCAATAGAATTTAACACACACTAAACAGAATATAAATTTTTATTTAAAAATCCACTTTAAGGGAAAGTGAGGAACCATTGTACACAAAACAGTGACCACTATGGGCTGAAGGATCCCACAAATTTATTGAACAGACGGGTAAGGTGTTTCGAGTCAGACACTCTATATAATTCCCAATGCATAGTACTAACAAGAATATCTGGATCCCCCCTAATAAGGTCTTCGAGGTGAGAAATCATTTTGTCCATAGTCTAAATAAATTCTTCCATGGTGATTTTTCCTTGGTTGAAACCTCAGGAAATGATTCGGACTTGCTTGTCAATCCACACTTGTGGGTCCTCATTCGCCTCAACCTGCAAACTCCTTTAATATATTTGTAAAATTTCTTCATTTGGGGTGTTGGGTCTAAGGTCTTATTCAATCATTTCTTCCTTGGAGTCAATAATGAGCTTCAAACACTCCCCTACCTCTTCCATCTCTCTTGGTTATCTACATGGATCACCACTTTCCCCATGTTGTAGGCCTTTGTTACCCTTTCTGCCTCCTTTCTTGGCCAACATGGATTCCATTGGTTTAGGTAAGTGAGAATAGTCTTTGCATCCCTAGGGTTTTCCCCTCGACCATATGCCTTTTCCTGAGTCATGCTTCCCTTTGTTCCCTTTCTTTCTACTTGGGCTGTTGGGACCTACACAGTCTAAACTGTTTAATGAGAGATGGCTGAGACCATTATCTCCTGTGTCAATATCCACGTGCATCACTTCATGTAGTTCTAGACATTAAAATAGGTTTTTCAATGCCACCCTACCCCTTCCTCGGCCTGGTCGGAGAGTCCACCATGCCTACGTTAACCTCCATGACGTTCTTAATCTTCCTCTCTCTCCCAGGATTTGAGGATAAGGGAATGTTTGGGTCCAAGGGACCCACGACACTAACCCCAACCTGGCTGCCTTGTCCTGGAGAGGATCCTGAGGCCATGATCGAACAGAGCTACACCTGTAGTGACATTACTAGTGTTCCGACCCTATTATGGAAGATCTCCCTAGGCTCATTTCTAAATGGTGGCCATTCGGAACCTGTGGCCTGCACGTAACCACGAACCATGAAATGAGGCAGTTGATTAGTATCCTCCCAGCCCCGACCATGGGTACCCCCAGGTCCTTTCCCCTTGCTGACTGAGATCGTATTGACCACCACTTATGAATTATCATCTTTCCCTTCTACAAAGATTGCTGGAATCATACTCGGTGCATCCACATCCACATATGCCTTCAGACCCATGCCCCCTATATACACTGTCTCCCACGGCTTCTCATGAACCACTTTGCTAATACCCAGATCCTATCTCAAGCAGGCGAAGGCAGCTACGACCCGCAGCCCTGACTCCTGAGGAATGCCCTTGACTTCTCCTCGAGACATCATAGAGGAGCAGAGCACATGGTTAACCTCTGCTGCATAACCATATACCTCCTGGGACTTTCCTTCCAGAACCAATGGGAGAATATAATCTTCCCCTTTTGATTGATGGAAATCCTTCACTGAGGCCTTTCCGCCCAGAGTCTCGACATCCAGCACATTTAGATATAACCTCCCATCCTACAGAACTTCAGCTGAGTGACCACCAAGAGCATTTATCAATAGTGTAACATAGCTAAGAAAAGAACACCACATCATTGTGGTGTTCATGGAGCTATTTAAAAAGGAAATATTTTCGTTTTAATGAACATTGTGTAGCGAGTTGTGAAAATAATTTCCTTAAACATAGGAAACTATATTTGGACAATAGTATAGTGTTTTTCAAAGAAAACATCCAGATATCCTATATAAAATAGTCAGGAAAATATTAAATATATAATATGTCATGCTTTAGAAATCACAAGGATTTAAACATTTGTACTATGTTGTAGAAGACATATAAATGTGCAGACTGTTTTCATAAGAACACTCTGTAAGATTTGACCATGGGGGAGGAAATAGGTGATGTAAAGTGATATGTTAAAAACATATAGTTCTAAAGGGATAATAGGGTATCATCTATGAAATAGTGGTTTATGATGTGGCTTGATATTTTCCCTACTAATCAAGGTGAATCCAACTATAATCATGTTGGATTCCATTGGTTATTGTGGTCAACAAGTGGTTCTACAAAAAATATTTCTAATAAAAGGTGAAGAAACCATAGTTATAGGTGTTTTGGAGGCAATAAATATAACCATTTGTCACTATTCTGTGGGAAAATGTCATGTAAAAAATGATTCATTTATTTATTGAGAAATATACATGATGATTCATGAATGGTCCATCAATTCCTAACCTATAATGGGCCTCAAATTTATCCCATAATCAATACATCGTGCATTCAACTTTTCAACACTACGAATGTGAATTATAAAATTATTTAATATTCGTTGTAAGGTATGGGAAATTAATAATGTATTATTTATTTATTTACTTATAATATAGTATATCATGGAAGAGTTATGGATACATTATATACAGTTTCATTATTCCAAAACAATGTTGGTAGATCTCAATTTATTGGCGGTATATACACATTATTTTAATCGGGGAGATCAACTAGAAGCATATGATGAATATAGTGTGTATATTTTTTTATCTAATTTTCAATAAATAATGATAGGTTTTTCATGTTTAGGGGCCTGATATAATAATGAGTTGGAACCTAATGAAGAATTTTATATGGAGGGAAAGGTTATGATTTTTGAAAAGAATACAATATATATTGAATTCCATTTTCAATATCAATGAAGTATATTGTGAAGGGGGTAAAGATTCATGTATTCTGAAAGAGAAGACCAAGAGGAAGTCAACTGAGCATCTATCTCTATGTGAAGTTGCATTATATATAATTGATGTTTTGAATGGACAGAAAAAGACATAAACTGTGTGAAGGTTGTCCATTCCTTCAACAGTGATCCCATGAGGGAATGTTATAGGGAGTGAAACATGTTAAGAAAAGAGTTATCACAAAACAATTATAATGGGAGTGAAACTTGTGAATATTATTCATTTTATAGTGATCTATTTGAAATCGATTTATCAAACCATTCACTTTAGTGTTTCCAAGTGAGTATGAACCAAATAAAAATCCATATACCTATTACATTATACATTTACACTAACAAAGTTTGAACAACCTAATGTATATTTAATAAAATAGAATGAAATTGGCCCTAATAATTTATAGATAATGGTAATTAAAATTCATTGTATATGAATTAGGAATTATTTTATTAATTGTCTATGATTTTCATGTCCCGATTCACCCACCCCACCCTGAGAGGGTAATTTCACAGTAAGCAGCATGTAATATCTCACACATATAGATGATTTTTTTAATCATAAATTTTAGATTCATTTATTATATAAATTGTATAAATGAAAAGATATTGACATGTGATTTTATATTGGATACTCACAAAACCATCATTGATTTATATTGAAATAGAACCTTTTGTGACTCTTTTTGTAGTGATTCGATCAACATGCATGTAAAGTATATTCATTGGTCAATTAAGATACTGGACCATTGTTATAGGTTTGTGACTACAATTGTTTTTAGTAAATTTATCAATTTTATACAACTAAGGAATGTTCCTAATTGGTTTTTTATATTCATTCTCCATGGTATCCATGTGTGCCAATGTAGGTATGCATTTATGAATCGCCCCTTACTTTTGAAAAATGGATCACTATTTTTGATAAATGTGTGAAATTTTTTGAATGGAGTTGTCTAATATATTCCTTTTAATAGATTATTTAAATTTATGATGGTATGATATTGTTTTTACCGAATGTGACATTGGTTGATGGGTATACTTTAAAACAACCCGGGTTAAGAAATTTGTGTTTTCAAGTGGCATAAATTCTAGTGATATGTCATAATAGCCATCTGTATAAATAATAATTTAATATTTATGCCTTCCATGTATTTAATTATTATGAAAGTGATGTGTTTTTATTCCCTTGGCGCTTGTGTGGGGAAGAGGTCCAAGGGAGGTTCTCATGTGTTGTGGTGGGGTTTAGGAATCCTCCATCTAGAATGCTTAAAGTAATGTTGAGGAATGTGTATGTGAATTGTGCATGATCACCCCTATATTATTACATGGTATGTGATATTGATAACAAGGGTTATAGCATTTTGTATCCTCTTTGGGTGTGTACCCTTAATGTTGTATTAATATATGACTAATTCATGGGAATTAGATTTGGAAACATTCATATTATTAGAACTATTGTGCTAATTTATAGATTTTCAGTGATTTGGAGTAATTGAGTATCATGGATCAATTAGTTACTCATTAAATGATGCCTCAATTATAATTTTTCTGAGTCATGTAGTTGTGATATTATAATACTTATAGTACATCCAGATGAAGTAAATAGTGGATTGGAATGTGGATCTCATGTTGTGAAGATAGATCAATATTTTTGGGAATATAATCATTATGAAAAAATATGTGATGGATCTTTATTTGTTATTTTGGATATTATTTTCATGAGGAATCATGATTTCATATTCCCAAGAGTTGAATTCATGGATGGTTTTATCTAATTATAGTATCCATTGGAATGAAATTAATAATTTTACACTTTTTACAAAATATGGAAATACTAGTATGTAGGATTACAGATAAGGGATATTATATGGTTGGGATAATATATTGATATTGTTTTACTCAGACCCATACCCTTATGGTTTTTGGAAAACATTAGTTATAAACTATATTGAAAACCTTAACAAGTGTCGGAATGGGTTCTACTTTGGAGGATGGATATAAGAATCTTATGTCTATGAGTGTGTGTTATAGATATGTATGGGAACACGTTTTTTGATACCTATTCATGATTATTGATTATGTTAGAGCTTTTACGGATCGACCAATTGGAGTTTTGATGATTTATATATTATAAAACTAGGAATTACAATGATTATGAACTTGGGAAATACATTGTGTGTTGGTTGATTCTTCTGTGTGATATTTCATATTATAGTGTTTGGTGGTCTTTTATAGCCCAAAAATATTTACCATATGTGTATGATGTCAACGAAATTTGAATCTAATATCATTTCTCTAGGAGGGTCTCATTGTGGATCTGATAGATTTGATGGATTCATGCTACATTGATTATTAGGTCATTCAAGATCTTTTATTACAGTAATGTACTAAAATGGTCTTTTAATGAATTATTGAAGGGTTTCTTATAGAAAATAACCTACATGTATCATTCATGTGATGAGAACTGATTAGGATGGGAAAAAATTTGAGGAATTTAGGTTATTACAAGGTCCCATTGGTTTGGGATTTATGTCAGGGACATTATAACCAATGGGTGAAATGAAATCAAATCAATTATTATATTTAAGTGACTAATGTAGTTAACGAAAGATACGTGTGGATACATCCTGAGGATGAGAAATTTTGTGGTTGTTATATTTTAACACACTTCATCAATGTTTATCGGTGTACTTGGAGAAATACCAAGTTCATGTGAGGTTAGAATAGTAGATGGTTTCAATGTTTTATTTCGATTTAGAAAAAATAACTATAAAAAATTTTGAAATTATTTTGATGTTTTTTGAGATAATATCATTATAATAAGAGGCTCATAGTATGTTTATGATTCATTTTGCAGAGTTACCCTAGGTTCATGATGTAATTATTATATGAGTCAAATCCCATTCTATATACTTGATAAATATTTCGTGGTGAGTAGCCTATGAAGGATTAATGTCTTACATAGGTGGTTCGTTTCACTATGACCAAAATGTGCTATGTCATGGTGATGCTTTATTTGGATATGTTTTTTTACATTAAAAACAATTAGTTTCATAAGTATTTATGGTGTGGAAATTGTTCGGTAATAGTATCATGAAAGTGGTATTTTGGTATTTCTTTTTCTATTTGAGTTTCACTATATCACTATATAGAACATCACCCCACAACATATCATGTTCATGATTTTATATCCTGGTCAAATGGAACGATCATGTCACTTTAGATAAATAATTGCCCATATAGAATTATAATATGGTAGTTTGTTGTGTTGTGAAATTGAAGATCACATATTTATGTAGATTGGGTGTGGAAGGTAAAATTTCTATTTCATATAGAAACAATGTGTTGTGTCATGGCCAGAGGCACCATGTCAAAATGGAAACCATTTAAGTGAAATTATGTTTTGAACCTTATAGTCACACTATAAAGACAAGTATAGGAATTAATTTATTTATTCAAATTAAATACTTTTAATTAATATAATAATATTAAATGAGGTTCTCTTCATCAGTCTCATTATCAATTCTCTTAGGTATTTCTCCCTCTTATTTCCTCTTTTTATTAAAAATATTTTTTATGGGTTGAAGTCATGTATTATTAATCCATTATAATATATATATATATATGAAATTCTATCATTCCTACTAAATCTTATAAATATATTATATAATATTTTCCTCTACTCTATTTTTTATTAACTAATTTTTGGGTTTAAAAGGGTTTTAAGAAACATAAAAAGTTAGAGTCAATCCAACTTGTGATACTTGATGAGTGGGATTCCAAGGTACTATGGTAGGTAGTGCCTCATAATTCTAATTTTTTTAAGCTCATTTCACGCAGTGTTTGAATTTTTGTCTCACATCACATGCATGGTCATCATAAAATTAATTTGAAATTGTTTCTATGAATAAAATTTAGTTGTATAAATAAATTTATAGC
This sequence comes from Viscum album, assembly GCA_963277665.1. NCBI lineage: Eukaryota > Viridiplantae > Streptophyta > Magnoliopsida > Santalales > Viscaceae > Viscum > Viscum album. The sequence continues at coordinate 1,142,648,794 of OY728166.1, forward strand.
CTTACTAAACCCTCTAATTATTATTCCCCAATTGTATAGTTATCGATTTCCATTATATTGAATTAATTTTTATATGAATTTATACATAGAAACAAATTGAATCCTCTTAATGTTATGTAACGATTCCTGGGACCATTATTAGGTGGGGTTTTTCTCAATGAAACAAGAAAGATGTGTCTTTATGGAGACGATAAAAATCCATTATAGGGAATTATTTATTTAACTACTTGAGATAAATTATTTTCTATTAGTTTTGTGATTTCTCTTCAATTGAATTGAATTCAGTCTATAGAAACTGATGGTTATGGGGTTGATATTAAATTATAATGAATTATTTTTATTTGGAACATGGAATGATTTATCATCAGTAAACAAAAAGGCAATTAACCAAGAATATGTTCTTTTATCCTCCCAAGTGTATGTGATGTGTGAATTATATGAGCTCATGTGAGGAATGAATTTAGTATCCTAATGGATGAATTTTTGATCAAATGACAAGAATATTGGGAGAGTGTTTCTCCACAATAATATGGTAACTTATTGGTTTATTACTCAGTTATGAACATGGATATATATTTGGCATCTGAGAACTGAAATTGCATAGAAATAAAGAGATATACACATTATGCCAACTTGTATATAACATATATATATAGATTTTAATAAGTTATTAATTATTAATTTATTTGATTTTTTTTAATTGTATCACTTCATGCCTAGTTGATTTTCTATATATATGTAGTGGATGTGATTTACGTGTCTATATATAATCATTATTTTTTTGGATGAACTTGCCATTCACTCTAATATTACATATTTCTTGGGATAAAATTACCATTTTTTCAATTTAACTATAACCTTGTATGAATTTCCTAACATGTTTTGGTGTGATGTTGTTAAATTCCTCAGGGTATATTATTTTGTGTTACTATTTCCAATATGGGATAATATCATGATAGGGGACACGATTCCCATTATAATGGGACATAATAACCATAAATATATGAAATTAAAGGGTAGAATTATTTAGAAGATGATTATGATGGAAATCATGCTTATTTATTTTTTATATTCCGTAGAAGAGGGATTCACATACCATGGTATGATAATTCCACGAAATAAAATGAGATAATTATATAATAATGATGTTCATATGATGTGATTCACTCTCTAATGATAGGTCCTTACACTATGGATTTTATTACCACAAATATAACCATTACCATTTCTATGGATGTTTTGGACTATCTTGTGTAGTGTATTTGGAATAGTGACACCTTTCGTACTCTTGGGACTATGATAATGGTTGTGGTAATTATGACAATAGTTGATGATGTTTTCGGTATCCGATTCCTATATTTAAATATTGGAATCTGGATGTCATTCCCTTTATTTTTAATATTTTATTACAATACAAAAAATTTGAATTGATGAATATACTATAATTTATAAATTATGATCACTTAATTGGATTTGGAGTGGGGAAAAATTACCATGGTATTGTTCATTATACTATGGTGGGCATTTATTATTGTTGCTGATGACATGTGAAGAGAGGCAAAGTGGAATTTTTAATGTTTTTTAGACAATGTAAAACTCATCTAAGAATGTGTTTTCACACTCGTGTACCTATGTAGTACACATTGTAGTGAATTATTTATTATTACTCTCTGTTCCTATTCAATTTTAGATATCGTCATATCAATCTATGTATGTGGTTATATTAAAAATATACTAATAGGGTAATTATTGGTTGTTTATAACTGAATTAAAATCATACCTGGCTCAATTATATGCAACCAAAGATGTATACATGGCTATAAAAATTGGTAATAACAATATCCCTATCACGGATGGCTAATAAGATAATGATTGTTTGATGTCATGAGATGAGATCAGGGAAAGACACACAACTTATTTACTTTATATAATCATTTACTTGTTTTTTTACTTTTATATAGTCTAATAATGGTTTTTATCTGGGAAACTCATATTGATGTATAGCAAGAAAAATTAATATTACACATTCATTATACCATAAACGTACTAATTTAAATACTTTTTTAATGTATCTATGATGTTCACTAATATCATACTTTTTAATGTTATGATAGTCCATTATTATTTCATATGACTTGATTTATACCAATTAAAATAAATATGGTATAAACCCATTAATCCATTCCCAATAAATAATTACAATTTTATATTAAATAAAATATGGTTTGGAATGATCGAGGTATTTGGATACTTATTCAGTTTTAGTGGAAAAAACTAGATTGTGGATTCAACACTATAGACTAAAAAGTGTGCATTTTTTGACTCCTATGATTACATAGGTGTTTTAAACATAATAAATTATATTATATAAATATTATTTCAGGGTTAATTTCATCACTACAAGACATATCAAAGCTCCCACCATGCCTTGGTGGTGCTATTCTGATTGTAATTGTTTAACAATATCAAACACACATAGAGTCATTATACTCAGAGAAAACTTAACTCGATAGATCTCAACTCAAAAACAAATTCCATAGATTCTAAAATATTAATCAATGTACAATTAGAAATTATACCTAAATTATTTAAAAGTAATGAAATCATGAAAATATCAATAAATTTCATTACCACCCCAAATGGTATCAATACCACCACATATCCAAACTACGTATTTTGTGTGGTCAATTACCCTAATATTAATTGTCCAAATCCTTCCCCGTCATATCATTAATTATATCAATATCATAATTTCATCATATAAAGTGATATAAATATGAATTAAAATATTGGAAATCGATTCCCACTTTATCACAAAAAATATTTAACTTTAACTCATAGAAAATAGTGAGGATGTTGAGAAGACATTTGGCAGCACAAACCACAGAAACACTCTATTGATGTAATCAAATCATCCATGAAATCACCAAAACCATGTTCTGTATTTGTATGATCCATGGTATCCCTAATTAATAATCCTTGTTAATAAACACAATTCCAAATCATGCATCATCATCAAGAATCATTATTATAAATGAATATATTGTGGAATCACTTTTGAATTCCTTTATTTTAACTAAATATACTAGGGATCCTTAGTCCAAATAATTAATAAATATCTTAACCAATCATCACATGTTCCAAAGTCTATATTAAATCTTATAACATTGAATCTAATATATCACATCAGGGATCAGTAGAAACTGAAACCCTTATTCCTGCCACTACTAGTCTATGGAGAGTGACACATGATAAGGTATCCACACAACCATGTGAAGAATCACAAATAATTGACCTATCAACTATTTACATGAAAAATCATCAAGAATGATAAACATTACGTAATATATATGAACAAAACCAAAGATAAATTTATATAACAGAAAAAATAGTTTATATTATCCACCCATGGTAATGATAACACATGATATAAATCATTAGTCTCCATGAACATAAATATGATCACATACAATACAATAGTGGTTGTCATAATGAGATCACTTTTCCATCATCGATTCATATTAGTTATCCATATACCTTCTCATGATCATTCATTATCTGAATCTATTGATATATGTGGATATAAGCTGGAAAATACATTATTTCTTATATAGGAGTTAATATGAAAATACCATGTTTTGATAGCCTATGTAGTGAAATAACCTCAAACAATCTAGTGTTTACGTGAATCAACAATAAATAGAGTGTATAAAATATAACACCACCCAATTTTTCAATATAAAAATCAAATACTGATCCAAATAATCTACTTATATTACACATCATCATGCATAAAATTTAAAATTTATTCTCTTTAACAAAATTTTATTTTTATCTCCCAAGACATCATAAATTTTCCACCAATTTAATCACTCAGGATACACTAGTCAAGAGTTATTGTAGAATATTCACATATCCCCCTATCACAATCGAAATAAATAAAATATGTATCCTTAAATATCATTGAAGTAATAGTATAAATACGCATATCATGTTATCTCTTATATACTTTTTTATCTACACTTCTACAAATATATCTAAATTTATTAATGAAATATACAAATCCATAAAAAGAAGTATATACATTCCCAAACACAATAATAATAAATCAACTCTAGGGATAAGATTATATCATATAATACAAAATAAAATTCATATATCTAGGGTTTTAGTTTTATATCATAAACCTCAGAATAACAAAGTTATGAGTAGGGTAGAGATAATATATACATCATCGGTGTCCACCTAAATCCCTGATATATGAATGAAGGGGTGTCTCCCATCAAATTAATTATCATCCATTACATTATTGGATTTAGGATGCTTGATAAATCACCCATATATAGATCTCCCATCCATTGTATACCACATTTAAAATACAAGAGTAATTAAACAACTCCACTTATATTTCACAATATATTCTTAAGTATTTACTCACTTATAAGTATAATTTATAAATTTCTAATTTATTCAATACAATAGTATTGGGTGCGTATAGTAAAATTCATGCTTATGAAATTGTATATCCCTACAAAAATAGGTTGGTGAGAAGGATTATATTCACTAATAAATAACTCCAATCCTAGACACATGGACTATCAAATAGATCCAATGTCACATTCCATCTCGATTTATATATATTTGTCTCATGCTATATCACATTTCCATGAAGATGAGCATACACAATCGAAGACCATAATCACAATTATGGATCCACCTATCTGCCTCACTAGACAAATCATATGAAAAATTAGAGATGATAACTCATACCCATAGGATTACCATTATCTTAGATCATATATTTTAGTGATAGTTAATAAATATAATAATTTTAGTTATTTTATTATCCTTCTCATAACATTATACTCAAATTAATAAAATATTCATTCAAATCACCATTACATGTCCCAAAATACACAATGAATTTACACTTCCTTATCATTTGAACTATTAGTTATAATTATTCAATAACAATATGTGTGGTAAATAATTATTATTTTAGGGACATCAGAACTAGGTTTTTTTCAAATTTTTCATATTTAATTACATAAGCAATATCTCATGTAATGATGGATCCTCCACTTCATTACCCTACTATTCTCATGGATTGCATTAATCTTTCTCAAATATATTATACCACATTAAAAACTATGTTTCTAGAGACCATTAAATATTTTCCACCACTTAATTTTTGGATATTCAATATGTAATTATAATATATTCATGATAACTTCCTCGCACATATATTAATACCTATCCTTAGTGTTATAATACTATTTTATTTATATCTATTATATATAATATTCGGTCCATGAAACAGGCTATCGAGGCTTTTCAAGTCTGTGATAATCCAATTGAGAAACATTGTGGCCACCTATAATAGAATAAGGGATAAAGACATGAAAAAAATACTCATAAAATTAGAGGAAAAATCCTATGTACCTATAATCATTCATACAATTGGATATATGCAACAATGTCAATATATAATATAATATTGAACATCTAGTGTAAGAACCATGCATGAACCAAACTCAAGGAAAACATCAATGTACTATAGAATAATAGAATGGTGTAAATGGAAAAAATGTTTGCCCAACCATAAATGATTTCCCAACCTAAAAAAATTAGGGAAAGAGAAGGTATTAATGAAGCACAAGTAATAACCGATGATGGAAAATGAACACAGTCATTAATAAGAGTGGATAAGCCCAAATGAAAGTTTTTCAAGTAATAACCCTTCCAATCAACTAGTCATATACATATTACACCAAATGATCTATAAAATCCAATGTAGGTGTGATTATATACATTTCTAGAAGGGTCACCAAAAAATGGAATACTTAATCAGAAACAGTCAAATCTACCCAAAAAAATAGGGTGAAGAGAAACTCAACATATATGATCCAAAAACCCAAATGGGGGATAAATGGGATATCCATCCACATAGTGTAGTTAATTAATTTTATTAGTAAATCATTAAAATTAAATAAAAAATTCTCAGTATCACATAAAACATATCAATAATTAGGATAGGGATACCCACTCTTTTATTATATCATCCATAGTTGAGGGAGAACTAACTCCCATAGAGGATCCACACCCCATCAAAGCTTTATGATGGGTGAGTACTGACATATAAATATAGGTTCCAAACCCTATCATGTATGGGGGAGTATAAACTCTACCTAGATAAATAGAATGATGCACCAAAACATTTGTGTGAAAGGAGAGTATTTAACTTATCATCACTATAAGGGTCAAACTTGATCACTATCGTCATCATTGAATCAGTTAATGAACAATCCCTCCTAAATAATATTGTATATTACATTAGAAGCTGAAGAAAATAATCACATCACATTATATGTGAAAAACTGCTTAGGGTGGGAAACTCATGTTCCTAAATCCACGTTTCTAGTAAGTATATATATATTTGGTGAAACTCTTATAAATGTACATGGAATATTCTTTGGGTCACATGTCACATAACCTATCTTAGAAGTATGGAAATGCCTCATCCTACACACAACTAGGTTTGACATACGAAGATATATTGAATGTACATTTAGTAAATGGAATGTCTTAGAATCCCATAGAATACACCTTTCATCTCGGCATGTGCCCATGATCATGTACACTCAGGGCCTAGTCGTGTAATTCTCTACATCCATACCATCTTACATAGGGTGTCTACCTTTCTACTTAGTAATATGTTCATGTACCAAAAAATAGAATGTACTCCCAATAAACAATTTTTAGTCCCTAAAACATGTTCTTCTCATTTATAAATAACACATGGCGTATTATATCATAAAATGTAATTAATTCTCCCAAAACAACCATTTTCCCCAATTATTCACATTTATTCCCCCCTATGGGATCTATTCCATCAGAAAATGTATTTAATGCTCTAAAAAACATGTCTCCATGGATCAAGATGTGAAACTCAAAGAACCTCCAACATTTTGGTGAAAACCTCTATGATTCAGCTCTAGAACTACACCTGAATGTCGTTGTACCTCGATTTGGTTTTAATAATCATAAAGTATAATTTCTAGAGGTACATTATTCCCTAAATTCTACATGATTATTCTATATTCATAATGAGAAACCCACTCCCTGCTAGAATTTTTGAAATAAAATGGTATGGGGCAGGTATTTCAACTCATTTAATTTAAATTAATATTCTTATTTAATTTTTACATTTTTATTGGTTTCCTTCCACCGAACACATGCTGATGGCCCACTCTATGTCATTACTATGGTTAACCCCTAATTAATAGAATCAAACTAGTCTCATATTTCTCATTTGAGATCCCAATCAATGGGAACACCATTATTATGATAATATTCACATATGTGCTTTAATATATATATATATATATATATATATATGTTACTATATTTAATATTTTATTTCTTAGGCATTAAAAAAACCAAAAAAAACACTAATTAAAAATATATATATTTATATTGAAATAATTAATATACTAATCAAAAGATTCTAAATTAATTATATTCTCTTTTCCATCAAGGATTTTATTCTAGAGATGCACAATCCACACAAAAGGGGGGAATACTGAACATGCATATGTCTTTTAGGCTTAGAAGACATCTCCATCAAACTCACATTCTGCTAAAAAACCCAATCCCCTGAGATATTCCATCATCACAAGATCATCTCATATTGGTCCTCAATATCCATTAGGTACTCTAAATATGTATCCATAGCATCAATGTCGGACTCCCCCGAGTCGATGAAATTAAATTGTTCCCGCATATTCCGTTTTGATTTGTGACATATTGATGATTCAATTAATATTGTCAAACTATGGGGGTAGTTCCATCTGGTAAGATACCTTTCCCATCCTCCACATGATCTATAATAGCCAGATGAATCTCATGGATAGATTTCCTTTCCAACTAATACATTTCAATTCTAATCATGGTGAGACTCTATAGAAAACATTATCTCCATCATTGATCTACACAAAACTATAACATAAAGTCTCATGTATGAGTCCATGAAAGGATACATTCTTGTAATATAGTGATAAAAATTATTATAAGAAAAATATATTAATAGAAATATATCCTCCTATCATTGAATAAATTTTAACATATTGGATATTTTCAAATTTGAAAAAAAAATAGTTAACTCAATCTTTCCATTATTTCAGGATTGAATAATCATGATCTTATATAATTAGGTCTTAAATCCACCAACAAAACTCTCCAAACCCATGAAGTATGTTGAAAAAGGTCATTAGAGATAATCTTTATTGGTAAACCATAAGGAAGAATAACCTCCTGCATATAAATATACCTCAAAACCACAATAAATATATTCTCCCTAAATGAAATTTGAAAATCGTGATATGCATATATGTATAAGTAAGTGATATTTTTTAAATTACCTCAACAATTCCTTACGAAAAATTACTGGGACCAAAATCTAACCATTCAAATGGTTGAAATTATCCCATCCTTTAGAAACTCCCTATTGAGTATCTCCTAAAAATATAATGTAACATATAAGATAAAAGTTTGTTTTCTTAGAATAATCATCCATCACATTTTAAAAAATATATGGACTCGCAATCATTTACAGATGAGATGTTGTACCCCTCTCTTACACAAGCATAAATTGTAATAAAGACACCTAATCTGAGGCATCCTCTACTAAGTGATATCCAATCACCCATCTCGGTTAATCTACCCCAATGGTTACTATCCTGTGATCATATACTCTTTTATGTAATATTTTTTGTGGGTATTTTAACCAAAACATCTATATCATGTTAAGATATCTCTATGTGAAGAATCATGTGAGAGTATTTCAATTTATGTTAATAATGAAATAATATCCCTTATAAATATTCCTTCACATCATCAAGATTAAATCTTCAAATACTAAATATTTTTCATTTGTCATATAACTCTACTCATGGGGGCTCAAATTCATTGTCTAATAAGAAATAAATTCTTACCTCTTCATTAACCAACAACTAAGCCTATCTCTATATGAGTTTCAAAACACCACGTAGTCAATTACCTCCCCTTATAGTCCCAAAATTGAAGAATAGGGTAAATAGTTCATTATATATTCTAAGCCTCTATAATACTTCTCATCCCATGTTAAAAGTTTATATATCTACAACAGAGAAGTAAAATGAGATATTATCCTAGAAAATTCATCCCTGAACATCATATAGTACCTTGAAAAAATAAGAAATATCAAATCCTATGATATTCTCTTGGATGGTTTTATAGAAATAATTTAATAAATATTAAATACATAAATATCGAGACCATAATCTGAGATGAAATTTTAAAAACATTAAACTATTGACTTAAAAATTGACACTTTGAGATCTTACCATAAATCTAGTGTTATCAGATTAAGTCTAAGAGCATCCTCAAATCCTCTTCATGCACCTCTTATTATATAGATTATATAAAAATTCCATAAATAAAGAATAATAGAAATTTACATGTGTAAAACTATGGGATTTGGTTAATAAAAGCCATGAACACAGTGGGGGAATTTGTCACACAAAAAAATAAGAACAAAAAAACTCATAGCGTCCATAGTAATATCAGAATGTAATCTTTCTAATATCAACCATGGGAATCCTCAACATATATTAGATGGACCTAAGAGAAATCTATTAAAAAAACATAATCCTACCAACTAGCCGAAAATACATTAAATCCACAAAATGTTATTATTTCTTCATAGATTACTCATTATTTGTTGAATGGAAAAAAATCTTCAAACCCCATTCCCCCATTTTTACAAAGAAAACCAGATCTAGATAAGAGGGCATACTGTGTCTGATTACCCCCTTCTATCAAAGTTCATTCATCATCACCCTCATCTCCTGAAGCCTAGTAGGGGATTTCTGATTTGTAAAAAAATTCCATTTTGGTCTCAAGGTGTATTTGGAAACATATTTTTATCTCTCACCATCAAGGTAGTCACACAAATAATATTCAAGGAAGTGGTCTATATAATAATACATTAATGTTGGATTCATGATTCTTGAATTTCCATCTACACGAAGAGATACCATTAACCCATGAAGGGTTATAGGTTGTAGCTTCGCTCTCACAAGCCCGACCCAATGAATCATAACATCAGTCTCACCCAGTAAATAAAATCTCAACCTCTCTTTCTAATGGTATCTCACCCTCCAGCACTGAGGTAAATATTGTAATGCATCATTAGAAAATAATCCATACCAAATATTACCTGATGAGTTTTTATCATGTTGACTAAATATTTCATTGATAAATGTTCTCAACTTAATGCCAACATGAATTACTGGTAGATTTTTGATATACAAGAATCACTCCATGCAGAAACTACTAGCCTTAACTTGTGGTCTTAACGATCAACTAGAAGCTCAAACTCCCACATAGATGATATAAAGATAAATTAATGACTGAAAACAATGTCTATAATAACTCATTATGGAGTAGAAAATAACAATATATTACCTTAAATGATCTCATGATCATCGTGATCATAAAAATCATTGCATCAAATAGCCTGTTACTTCGTCCTCTAGCCTGAGAATCCTAGAATGGGCCACCATGCGGTAATTTTTAGAGGTGATTATAGAATCGAACTCCAGAAAAATATCTTCCATATAGAGAACCATCATCCACACCATCTATACCATCTCTCTAGGATCCACCCCAACCAAAAATTTATGATCCTCGTTCTGGATGCTACCTCTTCCATGATGGTACATTCACTATCTTCCTATATTCCCTTGAATTTCGGGTCAGACAATCATGATCTATGCGGCCTCACTCATTAAAATCATAACATAAGCTCTCTCAGGACAGATTGTGTCTTCTATGTGCCTCCATTCAGATCAAATTCATGTGTCTGAGTCCGTGAAAGAATATGCATCCTAAACTGAGACCCTAGTGACTGATGCCTCCTGGATACTATATATGACTCAGTCCAATGATTTTGATGACCAGCTCTATCTTTTATATGTCCCTATGCTAGGAATAAAACCATAATCAATTACCATTTCATCAATTTTTCTTAATTGTGCAGGCATAAGGATATCATGCTGGAATAGATGTCTCTATGGAGACCCTTATTGAACATCGAATCCAATAAGTTTCAATCTCAATCCATATACAGAGATAAAATTATGCGGTCCGTAAACCTTATGGAAAACTAAAAAATTGGCATATCACCATGTTGTATATTAAAATATTGAAAATCTATTTAGAGAAGAAACTCATTGGGTAATACACATGACAAAATAATATCTTGAAGTCAGATCAGGTGTGTGTCACCTCTTCAGGAGTCTATGTGATCATATCCAACCACCTCCATGATGCTCCATTAAGATGTTTGGATATAAATACATACTTATGATAGGAGGGTTCTCGGAAAATAATGGAAACATAATCCACAACCTCAAGATAATCTTTCACTACCTAAGAATTTGGATTAGTATAAATACTAATAGTCATTATTTTTGAAATTGTGTAATGTTATTAAAGATAATGCATCGTTATCCAAACCTATCAAAGCTATCGACTGTCCAAAAAGTAGTTTCTCATCTTCATAAACCAAAAGAGTTTTATCCACTCGCTTTTAAAATGTGTGGACAATAATTTATGCATACCTAGTGGTTAAACCTCATTAGTATGCCCCTGGACTAAACCCTCATCACTCAATTGATAGTCATCTTGATCCTTCCTCAGTATCCAAGATGGTTGTCATCATGGAGGTGTCATTAATGTTAAACTGAATACCATGAATATATATCAATATATAAGGATACAAAAATGATGTAAATTATTATTGAAGGAATCAATTCTATATGACACATATACAATTGGTTGCCTATAAAAAAATTCATGAAATGATAATTCGAAAAGATGGTATTCAATTTCCGCATGCATTGATATGACATTTTCTACTACAACACTAGGTTCCCTTACTAAGAGGAAAACTCAAGAAAATCCATAACTATTTCCAAAAATTCTAAAATGAATCTTTATAAATAAGTTATAAAAATGACCATAACTAGGGAATGAGAAATATGAATAGATCTCTACAAATTACCCCCTAGGATAACCATATAACATAGTCCACAACAAGATATTCTAATATATACTATAATAATTTCAACTTCTATCACCTATAATCATCATTTCATCTTAATAAAATACAAAATTTGTGAGAAAATCCCATATAGGGGTGATTATATACATACCCAGTATGTGTTACTAAAACCAAAGGGTGTGATAGAATAAAGAATAGGTATCTTAACCCCAAAAGAAAAGGTGTTAAAATAATCCTAATAGTTATTCTCAAAAGATCCCCAAGTGAGAGAGAAAGGTAATCGATCACATCACAACAAAATTTAGAATGATTAGTAATACTGCAGCTCTAAAGTCCATCTATCATTCCATGAATTACTTGAAAATTTTCACAGATTTTCTTGGAGAGACATGCTCCTTGTTATTACACTCCACAACTGAGTGAGAACTAAAATCCATATAAGACCGAACACTTTAAGGAAGTTGATGGAGGAAGAGTATCACCACATAGATTGATGAATTCTTCCCACTAATATATAGGGGAGTACCTACTTTACCAAACTAAAAACCATGGGGGAATCATTCTCTAATAAATAGGAGAGTATCAACACCAAATTTTCTTAGAGAATCAATCCCAATTACGACCATTATACAAGCATTACCGAAAGAATAATTCCCCTGGAATTACCTTGCACCATACCTGTGACACCAAAAAATGTTCCAAATCATTGTTAATTTGGAAAATTACATTGGATAGGCTACATGCACGCCCAAATATTATTCCAAAAAAAGGTATATGCAATGTTGAAAGCTTGTAGAAATTTTCATAGTGTTTACATAGTTTCAGACAGCATTTTACCTCTCCTTGACACCTAGGTGTTCCATCTACAATATATTCCTTGGAAGGCCATGTGAATATACACAATGTGTAAATGCAGTACATAGTGTGTCCATGAAACCTATGGAATTTAAATGTTCTCTCAGCTCATTCCTATGTTTCCGGTTGTGTTAGTTCCAATGTTCAAATTAGGCAGAGATATGTACTACTATATGACCATATTCCCATATATGGAGTGCCTTTCTGTGTATATATCCACATAACCCTATGACACTACATGACGTGTACAACCAATACACAATGTTTCATCCCCAAAAAACCATATTTACCATCAATAAAAACATATAACAACTTCTCATGAATGACCACAATGTGATTAGGATTTCATAATGAGACATAACTATAAACATCCTGAAACAACTGTTTTAACAATGATTTAGCATAGATAAACCCATAGGGGGTATATCAAAAACATAACATGGATTTCAAACTCTTAAATATAAAATATATAGGGATTGGGATTTGAAATTCATACTAACTCATAGAAAACCCACTAATGCTTCAAGTCCAAAAATTCACATAGAAGCTGTTACATATTATTATAGTCTGAATCACCATTAAGGGCATGGTTCAGTGGTTCCTAATTTCATAGGCTTCCTCAGTTCTTCAATCACATGGTAGAGAAACCCTCTCTCTCATACCTTGTGTGAATACAAAATGGATGAGGTCGGTGTTTTATGTTTTTAATTTAAATAAATAAATTTTTTTTATTATAACATATGACAATGGTCTCCTTATCGAGTACGCGTGATGCTTTCCCAATATATGACATCTATAGGGTAAACCCAATCATCCACAATCTTTTATTATATCATATTTCTCGTATAATTTATCAATCAATGGAAAACCATTATTCGGAAATGATTAATGTTATTGAATTAATATATATATATATATATATATATATATATAATATGTTAATTTATGGGTATAGAGGCAATTAAACATGTTTTTGACGTAGGGAAATAATACAGAGGTATATAAAGAAATATTTAAAAGACTATTCCAACAAAAATAGATTCATTACATGTATCCAACATTATCACCAATATTAATTTTATTTCAATTGCCACAATTGTTTTCCATATATATATTATTTCATTCTTTAATGTAAATGATGAAATTTATATTTTCTACTTTACATTTAAAAGAACCATCCATGAAATGTTTTCTAAAGATTACAACACTTTTTATTACTATTATTTCCATAATTTAATTATTTAAACAAATTATAATTTCTTTGTATGAAAATCCACTATCATTTCTATAGTTGTTTTCATTATATTTATTTATTCCCATCCATTTTGATCAATCATGATCGACATATAATAATGATTATTTCATAAAAAAATTATAATCACTTAGTAAAGTAATCATATTTTAAGGGAAGTTATTATAATTTTAAAATATTATCCTCCTGTTACACTATCAGCTAATCATTTACACTGATTTCACTATAATAAAAATCAATCACCTCTTGTGTTTAACTAGTTTTTATAATTTTAAAACTCAATAAACACCTTTATACTCAATAAAATATTACAATATAATATCATCATCATTAAATAATAATATTTTTCATAATTTTATCAACCTAAATTGATACCCTTGGATTTGAAATTGAAAACTTATTAATTCCACATTCCACATTACGTAGTTCATTGTTACTAGTGGAGACCTTCCACGTAAAAAAATGTTTCATCATTAATAAATTATTATTGTTTAATAATAAAACAATATTTGATATTAACGTAATTATTATTAATTTAATTTATCATTCAAAAATATATAAATTATTTATTATTATATTAAATTAGATATTGTATGTCACATGGAGTTTAACATAACTTTAGGTGCTGAATTCTGACATTAGACACCACTAATTCCCATTCATTATTAGAAAATATAGAGGTGTTATGTGGTACCCCCTGAACCCCAAATGAACATCTCATAGTTCATTTTTTGTATTTACAATTTTTTCTATTAGATCAATGATATTAAAAAATGGATAGCATTTAGTATTCAATGTCACCTGGCTCGCATGTCAACCACGACTTCCTCAGAAATAACCTGATATACATGATCATGTGGCTATGATCCATATGTGTCATACCCCATATCACCCTGATCCTAAGTTCTAGAATCCAAATGAAACATTTAATGTATGTATATGTTAATCCCACACTATTAATTAATTTTTCATTGAAAATGGGGGATGAGGTCCTTTCTATATAATTAGATCATTATAATTCGATGATCACACTTATCATTCACCAGTCCATGAACTACCATACCTCCATGGAATAACTACCCAAGTCTATTTAATATTTTTTTAGAATGGATATACATCAATTTATATTATATCATTCTAACTGTTCCATTATCCTCAACTACTATGTCACTATGAATAGTTTTTAATTAGGGTTGACCATTCTCCATAAATACTTAGGGGGTTTTTGATCATAACGACCTGATAATTATCTAGGACTATTATTATGGATTCATTTGGAATGTGTTTCGAAACCAGAGAGAGTATGTAAATATTGAAATATTATTTCTAATATTATTTACAATTACAACCATAAATTGTTTTCTTAATGATGGTTTATTTATGTAGTTATCATCATTCCATGATGTAGTGTTAGTTTCATGGATTAATTTAAAATAAACAATTATTTATAGTTTCGGAAAAATATAACTTGAACTTATTTATTATATATATATAATTGTATTCTTTATATTTCAGAAAATATAAAGTCATTGAATACATTTTGAAATAAGGAAAAAAATAAAAATCTATTTGAAATTTCAATAAATAATTCAAAAAAGTAAGGGATATATGTTTAATCAAATAATATAATGTTTAAATTTTTGTGTCATCCACAACATATTTTTGAACTCTATTTTCATAACATTACATTGTGAAAATTGTATTGGGATTTAAAATATAAAACACCCATTGATAGAATATAGATAATTGAAATATGTTGTAATGTCTCACTACAAATTTCATTGACCATAGTAGATCATCCATGGCACTCACAAGAACAGGTATAAGCACCAGACGAAACACATACATGTGGAATATAAAAGGGATTTAAATGGATCAAACATATTAATACTCCATGTGAGAAATAATTGATCACCTTTAATAGAAATGAATGTAAAAGGGAATGAATTCATTTTGATAGAAAACGTGACTCCAAAAATCAATATAGAAGATAATATAACTGAGTGATTAAGTACCACCACTTTATGATTTTCATGGATGAACTTCTTCTTGTTCAATGCCACTAAATCTCATACTACCCAACATATGATCCATAATATAATTGATAAATATTTTATTTTCTATTACATATCCCTTCAAAAATCATATGTAACCTTTTTTAAATGATAATTTATTATATACGTTCAATTGATTTACTCTAATACATGATATAAACATCTACAAAAGCTTCTATCATATGGATGTGGTCATCTTCCTTGATTCAAAATGTCTTTTTTTAGACATCCCTAGTTCCACTGAATATGCATCAATGATGTTACGTTATAGGAATTCTTTAGAAAACACTTATATAATTTCTCTAACATTATCCATTTTTATTACCACTACCCAACCTAACAAATTCACACTTATGAGTTTTTTTAACAACATACATAAATATATTTTGGTTACGTATGAATTTTTCACTTTCCATTCACCAAAAAAACTATCATTACATCATTATACTTTCGTACAATTCATTCAAATCCCATTATAGAATGCTATTCATTTCAAATTTATTTTAATATAACTCTTTTCATCATATCATTCCAATCATTACTTATAACTACCATATATGACTCTAGAATTAAATCTTCTACATGATTTTAGACGAAATGATATTTAAAATGAATGTATTTTGTTCTTTATGGAATCATAAAATTCATTGAAATGTAAATCAAACACATAGAATCATAAAATGATATTCCATTTCCAATTTTTCTTTTGAGTTCCAAGAAAAATTACATTATACATATCATCCCTTTAATATATTTTTTACATTATTATACACTAATTTTGTGGTAAATAGTGAAATAATCTATTATAGTATTGACATCCAACATAAAGAGGTTCCTTATTGTTATCCAAAACAAATGTGGAATTTTTCTGCATGTGTTCATCTATACCAATTTCTACATTACCATACCCTTTATGTGGATATTATATTTAACAAATAGTGTAATAAATTCTAATCAATTGAGATATTGGAGTATCCACGTTACCACTTCACAAATACAAATTCAAAATTGTCAAAACATCCTGTATAATATTACCACGATATGATATGAATTCATCCATTTATAAATCCAGGAGAAAATCTATCATCCATCCACCCATTGATAAGGAACCCTCTCCATGTAAATTTCATGATCATAGATTAATAGTTCTCTATATTTTGATTGATTGAAATTTCTAGGCAATATGATAGAGGAAAATTTTGATCAATGCATTTTATATATTCCCACTATCACATGAAGATACTCTTATTATGGAACATAAATTTATTATGATTCAAAAAAAAATTAAACCTTATCCCCAAAATATATTTTGTTTCCACGAGATCCATTTTCTCAAAACATTATAATAATTCATCTTTTTTCTCTTCAGTTTTTTTCTTGTCTCTATCAACCCTGATAATTCCACACATATAATAGAGAATTGTTTTGAACCACCAATATTCATAAACATTTTAGTAGAATCATGTTTCCATATTTAACAATTTCAAATTGTTTTCAATTTTAAATTCCATTAACTCATAATTCCATTATCATGGATCTTCTATCAATACATAATATATCATTTGATCTTTTACACTTGAATGCTTCAAGATTCCTTTAACCAATTTTGTTCCTCTATAAAAATTTCACCCTCGACATCTCTATAACTAAATTTTGTAAGAAATCATATTTTATAAATGAAAATTACTTTTTTAAAACAAGAAAAATATTTATTAATGAATTAATTTATAAAAAACATGTACGATATTAGTTATTTTGGAATGTTATATAGTATATAAAAATTCAACAATCAGAAAGAATAATTTTTATTGATAATATATTATATTTACAATAAAAATTGGTCTAACTATGTAAAAGGATATGATAATATTCATTTGAAAAAGAAGGAATAAGCAACACCCCTGACAGGTAGGATCATACCATTTGACGCACATTTATCAGGAATTTTGAGAGAGAGAAAATCACTGGTATTATCATATGACTAGGATCGTTATGGGATTCAATAGTTAAATAATGATAAAACCCAATTTCGTGCTAATTTTTTGATCATTGAGATCACATCCCAAATCATGTCTACCGAATTACCCAAATAAAATACCACCATCTCACATTTTATCCATAGGGATTTCACTAGTGTAATATAGGGCTATATATATAGACCATAAATGTCAAGAAACATAACCCGGAGCATGTGTCGTGACTACCCCAAGACTGCCATCCATAGGCCAGGGGCTGGTGACTGGCACCATAGTTGTAATTTTGTAAAACTAGGAAGGCATTACCTTTATAACTTGTAAACATAAAAAACAAGAACCCAGTAGGATAAAACACCATGTAAACTATATAACAAAACTGTGTTGAATGTAAAAGGGGCCAGAATATAATCCCAACATTAAAGTACATGTACAAGAGCGATACAATTCAACTGAATGTTAAGGGAAGATAGCTACTAGATTATCCTCTGGGGTTCCTACCTAATGGTTAGGTACAAATAGCCTCCTCGAAACTCCTCATCCGTCTTTTTACTCCGTGTACCGACACATCTTAAGGCCCACCCCCAGGTACCGTCCAGTCCTGGTACTCTCAGCGCCCATCAACGATTTCCATTGTCTGTATTCAACACATCATGGTGTGGATATATCATGTACGGGGTGAGTATAGCAATAATTAGTAGATACCCCAAGACCCTCTAGGTATCACAAAATAAATCAAGGATAAACATAAAGTATGAAATAAATAGACATATTTACATAGGTATAAGCCCATACATATAACTAAGTTATCAAGTGATCCATCTCAATCATGAGGAAAACCCAGAAAATTTGACTCAACTCAAACTTGGATTTTATTCTAGGGGTAGTATAATGTAACATCCCTAGTCACATGTTTGAAACATCAGATACTAGAGAAGTCCTCCTCTATCGAGTACAATGGGACTTCCATGAAACCAAGAATGTTTCCCAATAACATTGGACTACTGAAATACTACTATTTTCGAGTACTCTCGATATGTCATGTCCCCAAGCGTGCTCCCCACTGTGGGTCTGCCGCATCACCAAGCGTGCTCCCCCTCGTAGCCTAATGAGGTACTACTCTTGTCGAGTATCGTGTATCTTCCGCGACACCAAGGTCCTCCCCACTAGGATATTAAAGTGACTCAGAGTCAAAATGGTCAGTAGTCGTCAGGTCTCAGCCAGATATTATATCTCTGCACTACACTCTCTCGTCTCCGGAAGGATCTTCTCCAGGAGATAATGTTCGATAATCCAAATATCTCTATCTCTCAAAAAGAAGTATCTCATTGGTTCACCACATCCTAGAGTTCTCAATGCCATAGATTGTGCATCAATTAGATGCATGGACTATGATTTATTATCCATTTAGTCTTGAGGGCCAGGTTGGATTCATGCTCGATCCATCCTGATCATTTACAATCCAAAACAAAAATGTCAGTGGAGTATACTCAAAGGGATTTTCTAACAATAATATTTCCATCACCACTGAAATCTCATCAAACAGACATCTATTGGCAATGAAATGTCCAAAAGAAAGTAAAGGGGCGTAGTGGGCCCAATTTGGGCTTGACCTGGCATGGGTGGACCTCATTCAGGTCGACCTGGCCAGACCCACTGGGTCCGGCCTGGCCCTCTAGGAGGTTCGACAAGCCGAGTCTCCCACGAGGTTCGTGGGCCGGCATAGCTGTGGGGGCTCCATGGGGGGTGTGGTGCTGATTCAGCAGGGGAACCACAAGGGGTGGGGGGCTTGTTTTGTCGGGGCGTCACATGGGGCAAGGGATGGTTCGACTGGGGTGACAAAAGTGGCACGGGATAGTTCGTTCGGGGCACCGCGAGGGGAGTAGGAATATCTGGTGTCCGGTGAGCGGTGCGTGCCGGGGTAGCTCGGAGGGCCACCGGCGGTGCGTCCAAGGCGACCAGTCTGGGGGCGGTCGGGGAGGCACTGCCAACGGGGGCTGGGTAGGAAGGCGGCGCGGGTTGCGCAGGCAGCGTGGGCTATAGGCGACACGTTCAGTGGGAGACACGGCTAGCAGGTGGTGAGACTAGGGAAGTATGGCCGGCAGGCGGCGCATCCGGGGGGTGTGGCTGGCGATTAGCACGACGTGGGGGGCGGGGGCGGTAGGCGTAGAACCGGTTCAGAGGGGAGGCTGGAGCACCGCGCGGGTGGTGCAAGATAGGGAAGAAACGGGTAGCGGTGTCGGTGCCTTCGTCGCCTTCATCTCCATCCATCATTCTGAAGAACACCAAAAAAAGAACAATAGAGGGGGGTCAAGCCATGTTAGTTCTGCATGCACCCTCCGCATTAAGAGTGGTAGCATATGATTCATAAGAACTATGCAAAGAACGTCAACCAAGTACACCCGTAATTTAATTATTCCCAATCCTCCACAAGAGAATACGAGAGTAACTAGAAGGTGATAGAAAAAAATCAATAAACCCCTACCTCATTTATTGATGTTGGTGCGAGAGGAAGTACGGACGCCGATTCACCATAGAACAGGACGCCCCACATAGGAAGAAGTCCCGAGAAAGATGTTCTAAGGAGGTCGGTGTACTTTGTTGACAGAGGGTTCTTTGTTGGGGAGAATGTTCTTTATTGTAGAACGTAATCTTCCATGTGTTGGGTGTCATGTCACTTTACCAGAACTTCGTCGCTTGGTGAAGCCATCCCAAAACCTCCTCCCAAGATCCATATATATAGGAGTTGGGGAAAAGGTAGGTAATGATCCTGGAAATTATGACTGTTTATTTATTAGTAACCTTTATAAATTCAAACGATGTTGTTACTTAAATTAAAAATGGGTGAAATCCAATTAAATAAGTTGGCACAATTAAAGATATGTGTGTCGGCACAATTAATGTGGAGGAAGTAAAGATGCTCTTCCATTTTAATGAGGGGGTTGGGAGTTTTTCTCAATTAAAGGGGGTTTAATCACGGGTGGTCCCCACCACCATAACCTCTCATTGGAGGTTATAGTTCTGGTGGTCACCTCTACGGTAACCTCTCATGAGAGGTTATGGTCTGGTGGTCCCCACTCCTCAACTTTCACATAGAGGGTTAGTTCCGGTGGACCCCACATCCCAACACTCACATGGGTGTTTCAAATAAAAATAAAAATGTCATTACCTTTTATTTTTATTTTATTCTTACACAACAAAACCAAAAAACCAACATTCACCCTCGACCAATTCTCGTCGAGGTGAAAGGCTTCTTAAGAGAATATCGGCATTGCCAGTTCAACTATGTCCTCAGATTTCAATTCTGAGCACCGGTTCAAATGTAAGAAAAGCCTTCTCGAACGTTTACTAAACGTACCTCAAAAAATGTTTGGAAAATCATTAACAGTCACCCATAACCAGTGCAGGTCCATGTTAGGCTCAACCAAGTGAAACACAACCCAATGAACCCAACGGTTCTCTCAGATTTCCAATCCGAGTTACCGATTAAAAGATATGGATTTTAGAATAATCTAATTGTTACATAATGTTTTTATTTATGGCCAAAATATAACATTCACTGGTGGCCTGTTCCAGCCAAATCTACTATCTTTATAAATAAAGAATTCCCTCATGAGTTCAGCTGTGGTCACAGCTTTTTAATCTCAGCTACCATTTTTGAGGTATAATCATTTCAAAATAATAATAATTATTTTAATTATTTTATTTACGGTTATGCCATTTTTGGGTTTTCTCACTGGAGTCCCATGCCGACTAAACATAGGTTGTGCTTAGCGTAAACCCACCATCTGGAGAACAACGATTCCCTCGGATTTCGATCTGAGTAACTGATTAAGAGTTATACTTCATATTCAGGAAAATTGCTTACGCACGCTAATTAAAGCTTAACAAAACATTGACAGATCATTATGGGCCCTCCGGGCCTCAGAATCAAGCACCATCATATTTTTCAATCTCAAAAAATTCACATGTAATTTATAAAAAAATATGACATGTATTCTTGGGTCGTAATATATTGGTATCAGAGGAGCTAGTTCAACCGCAGAACATAGAACTCTGATATTTTCTGTGAATCAACAGTGATATGTATAGTGATTGTGGTTTTCAGTTGAGGGAGTCTAGTGTTGGTTTGGCAGACAATGTATCCATACAACAAGACCCTGACTTCTGATTTCTGACTAAGTACATGAAAACACTAATTGTGACTGTGTTTTCAAAAGTTTTCTTTATGTCAGCTCAACTGGTCACCTTAGCAGGTATAACCTTTTGACCATGGTGCACCTTTTCCTTATCAGGATGTCGCTGTGTAGACATCCAACAATGATTCCTAAGAGAGTACATGATTATGGCCCACCGAACGACAAGGCTCCGGTGTAGCACCCTCTTACTATGTTGGCACCTTCAGGTGGTGTACCATCAGCACCACCACCCATTGGGCATCAAATACCACCAGCCGCACTAGCATACAGTGCACGTATACTGAGCGTGTTGCATGAGTTCCAGCTGAAAAGGCCTATTATGGTACGAGCAGAGATAGTTTTCCACATAGTTTTGGGTTGTCTAAAGGCGGTTTCTTGAGTTTTCACCTATTTGAGACAACAGTTGAGAAGATTGTGATCATAGCTACTAGAAAGTTTTATTGAGAGACCTCGATGATAGTCCACATAGTGATTAGACTTTAGTGTGTGGACCATTACTTGAGATAGTACATTCGGGTAGTGTGTGAGCTATATCACTACATGTAGTTCAGCAGCTACAACTGGCAGAACCGGTAAAGGACACATACAAGCTTAGTGCCTTACGCGTGATTCAGCATCAGATACCCCTCAGTTTTTGAGGTGTTCCAACTCACAGGGGGCTAAGAAATGGCTTTAAGAGGTGGCTGAGAGTTCTCTAGAGTTTCTTTAGCTTTGACAGGATGACATGTTAGTATAAAAATATTCATCGAGGTGTATTTAACATTCTTGGTACTCAATGAATACAATATGATCAATGCTTCAGAGCTCATACCTCTGGGTGAGGTGTCTTTAGGGACATTTGAGCTAGCACTATTCTTCTATGCATTTCTACTTATGTTAGGGTTCTAGAGAGATCATTTTTGGTTGAATATTACATGGTTGAATGGATATAGCTAGTGAATGATAGTCATAGAGACATGGGTGTGTAAATAATTTTACGAGAAGAAAAAATTTTAGGGGCGGATGAATATGCATGGCTACCGACATGGAAGAAGAGCTTGGGAAGAAACATTTGGTGGTGTACATTTCAACATGTTACAGCCACACCCATTGTGGTCCCCGCCAAGCTCAGAGAGTTGGAGGATGGGGGGGAGAGAGTATATGCATATGGTTAAGGACTGTGACCCTATGGCTCTAAGAACGATTCGAATATAGATCTGTGTCTACTACTAGATGTCGTATCAATAGACATAGTTACAAATAATTCCATACTTCCAAGAATATATTCCAAGACCTATAGTTCAAGGTTAAACTGTTGACTTGACCCTCACGTCTGGAGATACCTTTTGGAGGAGACTCGATAATCACACATACCCTGACGGTGTGATCTAACCCTTGAGGCGAGAGATTCTATTGGAACCTCTTGGTGGCAGCGTTGAGGCCTTACGACGTTATTTTGGGTATGATTGGACATAAACTATTCTCACTCATATTGACTATAATAGGTATAAAATATTGTGGTTTATCTAAAACATTGGTATGAGGTTTTCCCTAGTCGGTGAAAAATAAATCCCCGGAAGCACAGGACAAACTCATGCATAGAATCTTGTGGTTGATCACTCATGAGATGGCAAGCCTCACCCTCATGGAAAAATATGATTTGAGTTTTCAGTTCCCAACAAGAGTGGATAGAGATTATATAGGACTATGAAATTAATATAGTTTATACTCTTGGGAAGGTGAACATGGTAGCAGACGCACTCAGCAGAAGGTCCGGCCTGCAACTGTAGAGTGAGGTGATAGAGTAGCAAACTGCTTTGAGATATACTTTTAGGATCGAGATGGACCATCTTTCCTTCAGTCTCTTACAGTCACTCCCCCACTTCTTCAACATTTCAGAGAGGCGTAGCGTGGGGATGCTGACTGTGAGACTCTACGAGCTCAGATATCCACAGGACATGACCCTAATGGATTTTATGAAGGTGGGGAGCACGTCATACTCTTCAAATGATGTACCATGTTACCTGTATCACATCGAGAGGAATTTTTGAGGGATTTCCAAACATCCCCTCTAGAAGTACATCCAGAAGATGAGAAGATGTTCCAGGACATCCGACAATAGTACTGGTGGCTACAAATGAAGAATGAAATAGAAGATTTTATCTCTCAGTGCCTTACTTGTCAGTAAGTGATGGCAAAGCATCTAGTACCAGTTGGCATGGTTCACACTTTAGTTGTCCCGGAATGGAAGTGGGATGGGATATCCATGGACATCGTGAGAGGACCACCACGAACATCTAGGCATCATGACTCAATTTGGTTGATCATCCACTGACTCACCAAGTTATCCCACTTCCAACCATTCAGAGAGCAGGATTTAGTAGAGGGCTTGAGACGCCACTATGTGGAAGGGATTGTGTAGTTACATGGAGTACCATCGACGATTTTCTCTATTAATATTGCAAGTATGACTTTCTGGCTATGAAAGGGGTTACATGAGTATTTTGGGAGGCAACTTCATTTTAGCACTGCCTTCGATCCTCATACAGATGGTTAGAATGAGCAGACCATTCAGACACTTGAGGACATGTTGTGTTCTGGAATCCTCGATGTCAGTTGCAGTTGAGAGGATCACATGACATTGGTGGAGTTTTCATTAAAAAACATATATAACTCCACCATTGGGATGGCACCATTAGATTCGTTATACGAGAAACCGTGCAGATCACCTTTGTGCTGGACTGACTTAGGGGAGTTAGTACTAGTGGGATCATATATCGTATGAGCTACCACAGAGAAGGTGCAGATCATCCAAGAGCAGATTAAGATTGCACAGAGCAGGCAGAATTTGTATGATGATAGGAGAAAGAGACCCCTGGAGTTTAAGGATGGCGACCACGTCTTTCTACGTGTCTCACCTCAATGTGGATTGCAGAGATTTGGCTGAGGCTACAAGTTATCTTCAAGGTTCATCAGACCCTTTCAGGTTGTCAATAATGTTGGAAAAGTGGAAAACGGATTATCTCTTCCACATCAATTTCATTGGGTGTGTGATGTCTTCCACATATCCCAGCTGAGGAGATATGTGCATGACTATTACCACGACATCGAACACGTCGAGCTTGACACCGAGGATTGTGTGACGTTTTCATAGGTTTAGGAGGATATGGAGGATCTACAGAATAGATTCCTTCATGGGAAATCTATACCTTTGGTGCGTGTGCATTGGAAGTACAAGAACCTCTTAGAGAGCACATGGTAGTAGGGGGCACATATTCATGCTCAATACCACCACTTGTTTTCCATGTTTTTGTAATTTTAATTTTGAGGATGCAAAACCATATGGTGGGGAGAATGAAAATTCCCCGAAATTTTGTTTAATTTTTTAATTGCATGGGAATCTTTCAAGACTTTGAAATCTTACGACCCTCGATTTCGAGCCCTGAAGTGCCTAAAATGATACGTTGATGTTTTGTTAAGATTTAATTGGCATGCATAAGCAGTTTTCCTAAAAATGTGGAAAAAATCTAAAATGGTTACATGGATCAGAAAAAAAAAATAAAAAATGAAAAACAAAAACATGGAAAACATGGATTTAATTGTGCTCAGGATGGAAAGTTTACCCTAAAACTGATTTATGATTACCTGGAGAGGGCCTCCTTTTAGAAAATAAAAAAAATCCATAACCTTAAATGAAAAATGAAATAAATTATTTTATTTTTCAAATTCTAATAACTCATTATTGGTAGCTTGTATTTAATATCTACGACCACCACTGAACTAGGGACAATGTGATTTATTTAAGAAGATACTATATTTGGTCGGTGCGGGCCACCAGTGAATGTTAGTTGTTGGCCGTAAATAAAATAATAAAGCGACAATTATTTTATTTTAAATTACATAACTTTTAAACGACAACTTGTATTGAAATCTGAGAGTACCATTGGGTTCTTTGGGGCGTGTTTCACTTCAGAAGTGTCTAAACTCGACTGGCACAGGTTGACAGTGAATGATAATAATTTTCCAAGCATTTTTGTGGTTACGTTCAATAAATGTGCGAGCATGTTTTTCTAACATTTTACCTAGTTCTCGTAATTAAAATATGAAGACAACGTCGAAATCGCGGTTCCGGTATTTAATTAAGATTACATTCACCTCAACGGAATTAGGTCGATGGTGAAAGTAATTTTTTTTGGTTTTCATGTAAGAATAAAATAAAAATATAAGTGTTTGACATTTTAATTTTAATTTTCAAAACCCATGTGGGTGTTGGAGGTGGGGTCCACTAGAACTAAAACTCCATGTGGATGTTGTGGTGTGGGGAGCACCATAACATAACCTCTCATGAGAGGTTATGGTGGTGGGGACCACCCGAACCATTACCTCCCATGAGAGGTTATGGTGGTGGGGACTACCGAGTATTAAACCACCCTTTAATTGTGAGAAACTCTCAGCCCCCATCATTAATGTAGAAGAGCATCTTTACTTCCTCCTCATTAATTGTGTCAACACACATATCTCTAATTGTGAAAACATAGTTAATTGGATTGCCACCCTTTTTAATTTAAGTAACAGCGTCGTTGGAATTAGTAAGGTTCGTAATAAATTAACCATTATAAATTCCATTACTGTTACTTACAATTCCCCAACTCCTATATATATAGATCTTGGGAGGAGGATTTGGGATGGCTTCACCAAGCAATGAAGCGTTGGTAAAGTGACGTGATTCCCAACACTTGTAGGATTATGTTCCCCAACGAAGAATGTGCTCCTCAACGAAGAACTCTACGCCAACGAAGAATGGCAACCTACTTCTACCATCTTCCACATGACTTCTTTCGATGTGGTACATCCTCATTTATGGAGAATCAACGTCTGGACGTCTTCCCACGCCAACGACAACAAAGGAGGTAGGGGTTTAAGGCTATTGTTTATCACATTCTAGGTACTCCCATCTTCTCTTGTGTAGGATTTGGAATAATTAAATTATGAATGTTCATGGAAGATGTTCTTTTCTTCCATATTGTGAATCGTATTCTACCACTATAAATGTAGAGGGTGAGGGCCAAACTAACATGGCTCAACCCCCCTCCATATTTCTTCTTTATAGTGTTATTCAGAAATAAGGATGGCGATGAAGGTGACGAAGGCAACGACGCCGCCGCCCGCGGCCATCGTGACCCGCGCTGCCCCCGCAACTCTCCGGCCTCCTAGCCAAACCAGCACCATGTTCTCCTGCCAGGCTAAACCAACCACGTTGCCTGATGGCCGAGCTTCTCACAATCCAAACCACTTGTCGGTCATGCCCCACTGGTAATGTTGCTCATCGGACATGCCCCCTGCCTGTCGAGCCGCCCTTCGTCCATGCCCCATGTCGGCCGAGCCACCCTATGGCCGTGCCGCCCGCCGGCGCCCCCCCCCCCCCCCCCCAGGGGACGCTGCCTGCAGGCCCCCCGAGCCGCATGCGCCCATTGCAGCACCCGGGCAGAGCTGCCTCTCCCCTTGTCACGACCCATCTGAACCAACCTCGTGCCACTCGCGATACCCTGGTCGAACCTCACCCCCCCCCCCATAGGGGCCCCCCGTCTGAGCCACCTCATGGCCCCTCCTAGCCCTTGCGGCCTAGTAGACCTCCCAGCTTCCCTGGCCTGACCCATGGGGTCGGGACGTGTCAGACAAGACCTGGGCCCACTACCGCACTTTACATTGTTTTTTCCATATCTTTGCCACATAATGTCTGTATGCCGAACCATCAGTGACTCTATAAATATTGGATCAAGATAGTCCCTTTGAATATACTCCACTGGAGTTTTGGTTTGAGATGGAAAAAAGTCAGGTTGGATCGAGCATGAATCCAACCGAGCCCCTCAGACTAAATTGGTAATACCTTACAGATCAAGCATCTAATTGATGCGCCGTCTATTGCATTGAGAATCCTATGACGTGGCAGAACTTTGAGATACTTCTCCGTGAGACTTTGTGACAGTTACAGTATCAACCAGTAGCTCGTGGAGAAAATCTTCCTAGAGACGAGCGAGCATAGCGCGGAGACCTAGTAACTGGCTGAGACCTGATGACTGCTGACCATTTTGATGGGGAGTGACTCTACAATCCCAGTGGGGAGCGTTGTGGTGTCACGGAAGACCCATAGTGGGGAGCACCTTGGTGTCACGATAGACCCATAGTATACAACAAGAGGATTACCTCAGTAGGCTATGTGGGGAAGCTCACTTTGTGATGCGGCTGACCTGCTTTGGGGAGAACGCTTGGTGACACGACAGATCCACGGTACATGACAAATCCACCATACACGATTGGAGGAGTATCTCATTAGTCCATGTTTTGTAAGAAGTGCACTGGGGGTCACGACCGGCCCACTATACTCGATAGAGGAGGAGTTCTCTTGAAGCTGAGGTTTTGAAAATGTCACTTGGGATATTACTTGATACTCCCCTAAAATAAAATCTTGGTTTGAGATGAATCAATTTTTCCATGATTTCCTCATGATTGAGATAGATCACTTGGTTACATAGGTATATGTATGAGAATATACCTATGTAAGGTTTTCTATAGATTTCATACTTTGTGTTTATCCTTGATGGATTTTGTGAGACATAGAGGGTCTTAGGGTCCCTACTGAGTATCATTATACTCACCCCTACACAGGCTATGTCCAAACCTTGTTGGGTTGGATGCAGACGATGGACAACATTGAGGGAGGATGAAAGTACATTTACTGGATGGTACCCGAAGGTGTACCTTATGACCTGTCGGTACATGGAGGAGACATACAAATGAGGAGTGCTGAGGAGGCGACCTATACCTAACCTTCAGGTAGGAACCCCAAAGGAAGATCTTGTAGATATCTTACCTTATCTTTAAATTGTATTTTATCACTGTTGTACTTGTACTTTTTAGTTGGGCTTGTATCTGGCCTCTATTACTTGCAGCACTGTTTTTTTATACACATTACTTGGGGTTTCATCCAGCTGTTTGATTTCTTCTGTGTGCGTGTATAGGTAATAAAGTCAATTCCTTCCAAATTTTATGGAATTACACCTTTGGTGCTAGTTATCAGCCCCTGAAATATGGAAAGCGGTCTTGGGGTAGTCACAGCACGGGCCCTGGGGGACTGGTCGTGATAGTAAAAATATGAAATTTTATATATTTTTTAATAAAATAATGATTATATTTATCCCATAATAATATTTCATTCTGAAGGATTAAATAGCAGTTTGATAAAAATAATATTCTGATACATTGAAAAAGATACTATATTTCTGGGAAATATATAGTTAAAAAAATAATACCTTTAATTGAATTTATGAAATATTTAGTAATTGTATATTTTAAAAAAAATATCAATTTTAAATAATATTTATCAAATATAAATGATAACATAATTTTCAAAAGTCAAATGTAATTATTATATGGTCCAGAAAACACTTTTTGTTAAACAACAGTGTTTTTCAATAAATGTTAATTTTGATTTAAAATTATAAATTATAATATACAGAGAATTATTTGGTTAAATAAAAAAAATTCTTGAAATTATAATATCAAAATTATCCAATGGTTTATTTTTCATAATTTTCTATGACAACTGAATTTCCAGGTTATAATTAAATATTATTTAAATATATAGTGTTTATTATTTAATCATGATAACCCATGATCATTGTAATATATTCCATAAAATGTATATATGGCCAAATATAAATTTCACCTAAAAATAACAGTTTTGGGTTATTTAATTAATTTTATAGACCCTTAAAAAATCTTCCAAAATCAATACTATATATTAATGAGAAAAAATAATTTTCTTATAAACATTACTCAATTTAAAACAAAAAGGGGAATTATTTTAATGTGTTACATTAATATTTTTATAAAGAAATTACAAGATGCATATACTGTCGAAACCAGGGGAAACCCCCATTGTATTTTTTGTAGTTGAGAATAAATTATCATTTAGAGTCCAATTCCTATGTTTGGAAATTAATTAATAATTATTCAATGTTTTTATATATAAACCCACCAAAAATCAAATTACTATACAATTAAAACCATTATAATGTGAAATTAATCTTAATTTAGAAATTTTTATTCCTCCCAATATTCCCCCAATCTGATTAAAATCCCATTCGAATATTTTTGAAGTGTCCTATTATGGTCGGGGATGTTCTACATCACCTCTTTATTCACGAACATCCTTCATATTATACAACTAGATTTCCACTAATTCATGTTGAGATATAATTTCACAAATACAAATTACTTACCTTATTATTTAAAAATACATATATAAACCTTTAACACTCATTATTACATCCAATTATTAATTAATATTACCTGTTATGCTCTTGAAACTATCTTGTTATTTTCCATTCCAATAATCGGTGTTGTGAATACTCATCCCAATTTCAACCCAATGGTATTCACCTAGATCTGAATATAAATTATTTATTGGGGACTAAAATATATTTATTATAGACTCCTTAATCATGTAATCAATTTTTTTTTAAATTTGGTCTTATTTTTAATGATCTATATAGAACAATTATTCATTTATAGTATATGATTGTGATGGGTGGGAATGGAATCATATATCCCTAAAATGCATTGGTTAATTATTTAATCTCTTGATATTCCATGTATGGTGCATATAAGTGTATCCAAATCATACTATGTTATGATTTATTGGTGTTATCCTTGACTTATGTTTTTCATTTCTTGTTTAATATTGTTCCAATGTTATGATTTTTCCCATATGATATATTGTTATATCAAGACACAATATTCATGATTTTGATTATCATCGTTATTATTATTCCTTCATATCCTTCTTTGATAATATATACTACTTTACATTATATGATTAATTTCTTACTATCATAATGGGATATATATCTCACCCCTTTCTAATGTATTTCCAAAAGTTTTCCAACATAGTTTTAGATGAATGATGTAATTTTAGGAGTATGATTTGGAGTAATTCAATATTTTCATTGTAATTATATTTTAATTTGTTATGATATATACCTAATTTCATATATAAAATAGGACTCATGATCTTCTGGGTTGATATATCTGTTCATTAACTAATAAACCATGAAATAAACTTTATTAATGATATTGTTTTTCATAGTTGGTGTGGAAGGAAAATATTGTTATTTTTTTTGTATTAAAATTACAAAACTATAGTACATTTATAAGGGATAATAATAAACAAAAATAATATTCACATAACTATTTTAGGGTATATTTTTTGTTTTTTCGATGAAAATAAATCCAAATAGATAGTAAATGTGGGTCTAGTTCGTTTACAGATGTACCAAGTGCTAATAACCATTAATGTGAACATCGAGATAGACTTGATAATAATCTTATTGTATAAAATATTTATTTATACCCATCAAATTTGAGTCACCTAGGGGTATACATTATATAATTTTCAATCCCATTAAAGACCATTATTAATGAAAAAAATGTGTATAATATTTTTTGTTAAAACAGAGATAATAGATAACATTGATAGGAACATTAAAATTATAATATTAATGAATATATTATATTTATGATTTTTACCTTCAATGTTCATAGTTTTCTTATGATATTATTAATAGTTTAAAATTAATATTCCATAAGTTTCCCATTATTTCTTGTCAATGGCTGAAAAAACGAGGAAATGTGAAAAACAATCACTGTAAGGGCAATGTGAATACTGTCCAAATAAGATACCAAACCCAATGGGAGTAAGAATCATGATCATTGGAAAATAAATTCCCAGTTAACTCATGTTTTTAATTTAATAATGAACCATTAAGATAACATATATCCCCTTATGAATGAAAAAGTTTCAATTAATACATTATAAGACTAAGGCTCGTGACTTTAGGTGAAACTTTGATCCCTCTTTCCATATGTAATTGATCAAATCCATCGAAAATAACATCTATATCCTTTTATTATCAATTAAAGAGACATTCATGCTGGATTTTAATCATATATATGGAAAATATAGTCAATGGATGATGTTGTTGAAAATTAAAAATCCCATGTAGGATATTGATGAAATTAAGTAGAAGGGAATCTAATTTTTTTCATCAAATATTTTCCATGAACTCTCAAACATAAAATGAAGATGAATTTATATAGCTTCATAAATATGTATTATAAATACATCATGGCATATGAAGAAAACATCTCAATACACACATGATGCACCCCCATCATTGTCATTACCCACAAATATAAATTTTCCTAGTTCATTGGTTGGATGAAATTGAATATATAAAAAGACACATCATATCATTAAATTGAAATATACAAATAAATTGTTTGATATTCCCCTAAAACAAAAATAATGATCATTGAATAACAAGGTTTTCATAAGAATATGAATACAAAAATAGAGTTTAATTCTAGTTATATATTGGAGAAATCTGTTGGTGGAAATAAAAGAGAACATCCATATTTTCAAAAGTGTGGGAATAATAAAGAATTAAATTTCCAAAATTGGAAAGGGATTTTATTTATGTGTGGGATGGAAGGGAACCAAGGTATTGATTTTCGATCAGATAAACCCACAAATGTGATGGAATATTGTAATGATATTTTCAACAACTAACCTATTGTCCAATGTTTTAACTATAGGGAACAAGGACATTGTACAAATGATTCCATAAGATAAAGATTTTCTATGAAAACCGATGATAAAAATCATTATGGAATATGATAGAAATGGTGTCCTTATTCAATTAAAACTATTGAGTTAGATCCCAAAAATTATGTGGTGAATTGTATACCATTAAATTATTAAAAAAATAAAAAACTAATTACTTATTATAGTTATAATAATTTTTTCATATCACATATGTTTTGTAGAAAAATTAAAATACAACCTCAATAAAAAAATTGAGTTATTAGTGAAGATAGTGAATGAGGATATTGTTGCATCTAATTTATATAGGTAAATCCCCTGTACAAATATGTGTAATGAATTTCTTGAAAAATCTTGTGATACTCTCCATAAAAAAATTTATATTCTTCTCAGAATAGATTGAAATTCTTATTATAGAGCCTTCATATGATACCCAGAGAAGGAAATCATCCTTCGTATTGAAATTCACTAGTTTAATCCATACAAGCAAAAATATGAGGATGAGTATGATTTGGTACAAACATCTCAAGGATGTATATTATTTAATTGAATGAAAGTGTATATATATCATATGATTGATATTAAATGAATGGTCAATCTTGATGGTAAACCCATTATATGTACTTTTATGGTGTGATTCCAAAGGAATTATATAGTCTTCCATGTATCCATGAGCCTGATATACCAATTGATATCATAATCATAGCTTTATAGATATCTAAGACTCTATATTGAATGGTCATTGTGGAACATGATGGGATGAATATAAAATTATAAGATAAACTATAATTTTTTTTCAAATTCACATGTTCTTAACCATGAGGTTAATTAGTCCTTTTTATTATGATGGATGGGTCAATACACCTCTAGAATAATTATCATGAGATAAAAAATATCATTAAAAAGAACACGATTTTTCTTCCTTGGATTGATGTATTATTCGATCAGGTATGTGGATCCCAATACATCCCTATGTTGGATAATTGCTAAAAATATTATCATGAAAATGTTTATAAGTGTGCTATATAGAAGGATAAATCTTATATATGGTATGGGAACTATGAATTCATAGTTAATATATATAGAATCAATAAATCCCCATACATCTTCATGGACATGATAAATAGAGAATTTATGGATTACCTTGAGATATTTGGTGAAGTATTTATAGTCAATATTGTTACCCACTCCAAAAGAAATGTTTAATATGAATATCATTTACATTTTATACTAATGTTCTTGTGGAAAGAAAATTTATATTCAAATAAAATTAAAAAAAATGGTTTTAGAATGTAACATTCATGTTTCATGCTATCACCGATAACTGGATATCTATAAATCCATAAAAGATAGAGGTAATTTGAGTACTTGTAAGACCAACATCTGAAATTTAAATACATTGTTTTCATGGAATAAATGGGTATTATAGTAAATTTTTTTAGAAACCTATCATGATTTTCCATCCCACTAAAAATATTAATCATAAGGGATTCATGTTTTTTAATAATGAGTTATAATTAGGTTTTACTGGCCTGAAGGGGAGTATAATCAATGCACCTATGTTCACATTACCTGCATGTGGGGAAGGATTTGTGATTACAATTATGCGCCCAATAAAATCATTGGTTCTATAATCATGAAAAATCAAAATTTGATAGCTTATTCCTCCGTAAATATAAAAATATATCTGAATAGTTAACCAATCACGAACTAGAATTGGTTTCATTGATGATCTTATTAATTAATTGGAGTCATTCTTTCTATAGGGAAAAGTGTGAAATATATACATATAAAAATATCCTTAAGTATATATTGACACAAAAAGAGATTAATATGTGAAAAAAATTAGGTAAAATATGATCAAGGATTATTATTTTTCAATACTTTACGATCATGGTATTGAAAACAAAGGGGTAGATTCTATTAGTAGAAAAGATCCCATAAAACTATCCAATGTTAGAATTAAATGGGATCTAATATTCTTATACAAGAAAATGATTTATATTAGAATAATAATAGTGTATTCTTACAACCTTGATTAAATAACTGTATATCCATATATTCCATAAAAGATAAAACTGTCCTAGAAAGATAATGAGTAACTAATGCAGAAGTTATTTGATATTATAGAGTTTAACATTGTTGAATAATGACATATATGGTTTGGAAAATGAATATATTTCCCATAAAAAAAGTACTAAAGAGAAAAATTTTATATGATGTCAATATCTCACCCTTCTCTATTTGTTTAAGAATCAATAAATATATATACATATGATGAAAGAATTATGGTGGGATAATATTAAGAGGGAGATAGCATAGTTGGTATCTCAATTCATGGAATTCCAACAATAAAGGTTAGAATTAAAATTTTCTAATGGAATGATGAAATAATTCCCCATACATTTTTAATAATTAGGAATCATAACCTTGTAGTTCATCAATTGACTACATACGACACCTAAAGGTTATACGATTATCTGGGTCATTTTTAATCACCTTAAAAAGTTAGTGTATTTCATTACTACTGTAGAATATTTCTCCCACAACCATCTATCTATGATATATATAATATATTTCTTAAGAATGTATGTACTACCACTATCTATTTTATTTGATAGATATATGATGTTTTCATAAAGGTTTTGGATAATCCTTTAGTGAGAATTGGATATAAAATTTAACTTCATCACAACGTATCACCCATAGAAGGATTGTTAGCCTGAAATAAGCAATTAAACTCTAGAGGATGTATTAAGACAATGTTCAATGGATTTACGACAATGTTGGGATGAAAACAATACCTTAGTAGATTTAACATATAAAAATGTTTTTTTATTCTAGTGATCAAATGAAACCTTATAAGGTTCTATATGTAAACATATGTCAGACTCCAATATGATGGGTTGGATTTAGAGAGTGGAAGATGTTGGGACCTGATCTTATCAATGATATGGTAGAGAAGGTTCAAACCATTTAGTGACATATGAAATCCTTAAAAATTTTATACAGAAGCTATATATAAAATCACCAATGAATTGTGGTGTTTTAGTTTAAGTGCAATGTTTTCATTCATATATATCGGTGGACTAATGTCATGAGGTTTTGAAGAGGATAAATCAAGTTCTAACATACATAAACAACTTTAATATCAGGGATCAAAATAATGTGGTGACCTATCCACTGGAATGAACACCAATATTATCCCAAGTACCTGATAAGTTCCATATACTCTTATTGATTATGTACATACCAAACCCCTGATATATACTAAATCCTGATGTGGTACCATTAGAGAAATATCTTTCATGCGAGCAGTTTCCATTGAAGATCATAGATCGTAATGACAATGTTCTATGAAAAAAGAAAAATAACATGGTAAAACTAGGGTGGTGGATCAACATGTTTTAGGAAGTGATGTGGGAACCAAAATATGAGACATAACATAATTACCCACAAAAATTTAATGTTATAAAAATAATATTTTAATGAAACAGTTCTAATGGGGGGTGGGTAATTTCATTACCATATATTTTAACAATGAAACATCCAATTTTGAATGAGAAAATTTATTATTAAAAAATGATGAAATAGAATCCACATAAACCAACTTGGTTATTTCAGACCATTTTTTAGTCTATAAAATTTAAAAGACCATTAAGCAAGAAAATCGTTTATATTATAGATATTGTACAATGACCATTGGAATTATTATATTAAGAGATATAATAATGCCAATTCGACATAGATGAAAGATGTTATGGGCCCGACCAGAAGAATCGTACCCTATGAAGCCCGTATAACAAAAGTTCCGATATAAATACGATCATTGTGATTTTTCCATAGTTTGGTTTATTATATGATTAAACACCTAAATTAGTAATGAAACAATTTATTAGATAATTTGAAGATAATATAGATCACATCCAAAAACATGTTCATTAAACCACTCCAATAAAATGTCAATTTCATTGACTTTACGCTTAGATAATTCATTGCTATAATAAATAGATATGTATATAGACCCTAATATTAAGAATTAATATATTTTATTTTAATAAAACAATGATTACATTTATAAATTTTTTATATTTAGTGTTAAAATATTATATAATAAGTTTGATATATCAGTATTTAAATATAATGAAATATAGAATGTAATTTTTGGGAAATAAGTTGTTTCAATCATGAAACATGTATTGTAGAATTTTAGAATTTTTGAATGAAATTGTACATTAGTAATTTATATCTAATGATAATATTTATTATATATTTATTGAAATATAATTTTATGATGTAAAATGTAATTGGTATGACGCTTAGAAATCTATTTTTGTCAAAAAAACAAATTTTTTCAATATGTCGTGATTTTGATATAAATTTGTAAATTCTGAATTTTATAGAAATATTTTTGTAAAATAATTTTTATTTATTAAATAATCAAATTGAAATTATCAATGAATAATTTTTATATATTGTCAAATTTTTGGGTAAATATTATATACTGTATAAATATACATTATGTATTATATTATAATAATGGCCTTCAAGTGGTGTAATGTGTTCTATAAAAGGTATCCATGACCAAATATATATTTAATTTTTTAATTGATGTTTTTCAATGTTATTTTATTAATTTTTTAAACCATTAATGAATCCTTTAAAACCTATATTATATTATTATGATTTAAAATAAATTCTTAATATAAATGGATCGCACCCACATAACCAAGGGAATAATTTTAGAGAGATTCGTTTATATAATAATAAAATAATTAACACCAGTCAACATTTGTAGAGATCATCTGAAAAATCTATATGATGATTTTTATTTTTTATTACATTATCATATAGAGCCCAATACCTATGGTTGGAAATTATCAAATAATTTCACTATCTTTTTATATATAAATGCACTCAAAAACCCATTAATATTCCCTAAGAGCCATTTTATAATGAAATTAATTTACGTTTCCTTCTCTATAACCTTCCTTGGTTTCCAAAAACTCTTCAGAAGAATATCCCATTATTTCATAAGATTCCTCGGAATGTAACAGATCCCCTCCTCCATTTTACTCATGAACCTCCTAAATATTATTCAATTTTTTCACTTTTTCATGTTGGGATATATTTTTTCGCATCCCGATTACTTAACTTTTTATATCTAGGTGATGAGATATCATGTTCACTATAATTAATCCCTAATAAGAATCATTATATATACCTATTATCCTGCTAAAATTATCTAATGATTTTCCATTATAATCATTTGTTTTGTGAATAATCATTCCCATTTTCATTGATAGGTTTTTAAATATATTTAATTATACATTATTGATTGGATAATTCCAGGTATTCATTCCAATGTTAGTTTTTTAATAATTTTATGTGATGAAATATGATCCAATGTTTAATTACTTATATAGAACACTTATGCATGATCATGATATAAATGTAATGGGGGCCTGGAATTATATGTCCATCCTTTTCATTGGGTAATGTATTAATATCATGAGATGTGATTTATATTCCATGTGAGGTTATCATAAGATAAATATTTAGTGTTTTCTTAGTTTTTATCCCCTAATTATATTTATAATATCATGTTTTATATTGTTTCCACATTCTGTTGTTTCCTTTATACCGTCAATTTATTTCATGCATAATTATTCAAGATTAATATTATCACCCATCATATATTTCCTTGACATTCTTCTTGGATAACATGCACTATTTTACCTTCTACAATGATTTTATAATTCAATTTTTGGGCATTAAAGCTTTCCTCATTCTTTGGCATGTCCTCATGTTATCCCTTGTACGTTTAGAAGAGATATAGAATTTAAAGAACATGTTAATTATATTTTCAGTAAATGTATAGTGCTTATTTCATATGTTATAATGTTAAATACTTGTTTTATAAAATAATCATGGCCTTAGGATCTTATAGGTTTTACTATGCTTGTTTTTTACAATATATCATGAAATTTTTTATTAATGATAT
The DNA here is from genome assembly GCA_963277665.1 of Viscum album. Classification (NCBI taxonomy): domain Eukaryota; kingdom Viridiplantae; phylum Streptophyta; class Magnoliopsida; order Santalales; family Viscaceae; genus Viscum; species Viscum album. The sequence goes on from OY728166.1 coordinate 1,142,687,879, forward strand.
GTATTGTCAAAAATTCATATATATATATATACATATAATTATGAAAGATGACGAATTAATTCCAAATTCCATTAGTGAATATGAAATATCCCATGTTCTAGTTGTTTTTTAGCGATTCAATATCATCCTTAATTTTTGGCCCCATTTTTTTTAATACAGAAAGGATTATTTTTTATTTTGAGATTTTTTGTTCTCCATTATCAGTAATAATATAATAATGAATATGAAAAAAAAATTCTGAACCTTTTTTTTACTCTAGTACACCATCTCTGACCATGAGTTTTAAAACATTCAATACTATATCTTTTCGAAGACTTCCTCATGTTCTCACGTACCATAATATTTCTATCAATGTTTTCCATATATAAGCCTCCAAAAGAATATACCCATCAAATCCATCACCTTATTGACTATCACATCCCTCTACAACATGAGTGATTCCTGAACAAATCAAAATTTCAATAATTCCATTTAGATTAAAAAAATAATTTTTTGATATTTGTTTATTCTAAATGTCATTTTAACCAAAATATTATCCTTCCGTGTTATACCATGACTAAAATGAAAATTTTAACACTTTATAACTTTTATATGATCAATATCCCATAGGCAAAACCCGATGTATTAATTTTTATAAAAAACTACCTACATGGTTCAAACATTGATTCTAATTTATCAATTTCACTATAGATAAATTTAAAATGTGAACTACATACAAATATATTAAGGTTGGAAACATTGAGGATTATTTTCCTATAAAAATATTCTAGAAGAACCCAACACATTTGTGTTAAATTAGTAATATTTTTTAGATATAGTTAAAAATTAATATATTTTATCAAAAAACCGTGGAAAAAATGAGATGTATCCTTAAGAATCAAGTACTCTTCTATATTATCTAAATCAACTTCTTTACAACAAAAGAATTTTTGGTGTTCATGGAATTGTTTTTTTAATACATATTTCATTATTATACTAAAATCATCAAAACTATTTTCATTTTTACTCCCCTCCAGTATCGTATCTTATTCTCCAATCCATCAAATTGGCCTATTTTAAACCATGGATCCCTATATAACGAATCTTATGGAAACATCAAACATTCGATTCATAAAAACAATCACACCATTCACATTGTTTAATTAATGAAATTAAGAAAATATAATGATCCTATGTGGGAATAAACAGATATTATACCTTATACATATATTTATAGTGCCTATAAATTTAGTTTATTAGTTTTTTTACCACCAAATTGAATGAAAACCACCATTACTTCCTATGAAAACACTCTTCATGTGTTCCTTACCCAATTTGATTTAGTTTATTTATATTATTTATAGTAAATATTTCCATAACATCTCAACCAAATTGTCAAATATAATAATGACATAACATTTCCATTTTTTATTTTTTCCCTCACATGTGTTCTAACATTAAAACTCTGTGTAAGTAATATCAATTTTCCATTCACATATTTGGACACCTCCTTGAAAATATATGTTATCATAAAAACCAACGTTGTAAAATATGTATAAACATATTTTATCAGTTTTGGTCTGGTGTTACCCATTATAATTTTTCAATTTCATAAATTTTAACCACTATACTTGAATATCAAGATCCTTCTAACAATGAGAATGTTCAATATAAATACTCCATAATTAAATTCATGATCATAGAAATTGTCATTATAGACAATTACATATTCCAATTATAATATTTAAATGACAATTAAATTACACTACAATAGAAAAAATAAAATAAATCTACATCATTAAATCCTCTACCAATGATATAATACCTATTCTTATTCAAATCCACAAATTTAAAAAATTCTATTTTCAAAAAATCACATTTAGAACAAGGGATGGATGTTCATAAGCTGGAAACACCCAATTTTAATGTCTGAATAAGGGAACTGTGATCTAAAATATAATTTTAAATCACCTTTTACAAATAAAATAATCTTGAGAACATAAACATAATCATAAAATGAATGTAAATCAAAAAATTTATAGAGTAAGAAATGGATTTATATAGTCATAACTTTTTTCTACTCCATGGTTGAATGAAGGATCAACATTACTAATAAAAAATGAGCAATAAGATGAATACATGGTATTTTATCATGTTACCTCACCTATATATATATATATATAATGTTGAAATATTTAATCTAGATTCATCACCAAGATATATTCACTGATGACCTTGATCTTGGTCAAATCCACCAATTACCACACCACCACAAATTATGATCCATAATAAAGAGAACAACAAATCTATGTGTCATACATATCACATAGATAAATTATAAATTCATTTTAAGATTTTAAAATTTATTATTATACATTAAATAGAGTTAATAATATTCAATTTAACTTTTTCTTTAGTACTTCACATTATTTAGATATAATAATCATTAATACGGTTTCCTACCTAAGCTCTATATGTCCTATGTTCTACTAACCATACATCCATATAGAGTCAAGAGAAAACATATGGAATCAGTAATTTTATAATTTCATTTATTTATCTTGAAAAAATTACCATTATTTATCCTAATATGAATAAAAAACATACTGCTCACCTATGATCCAGAGATCATATGGTTATGCTTCGACACATTTCTAGTGATCCCTCCAACGGAACCTTTTTGTCATCTCCTCCAAAAAAACCTTTCCCTCTAATAAAATTTATATTTATAAATTTTATATCATTATCAATTCCTAATAAATTATTTATTATTTATTTAAAAAATTCATTAAAAATTTCTTCATCATCATTTCATAAAATAGTAACTATGTGTGAAAATTAAAAATCACCTAACATAGGGAAAACCCACATTATAAACTCAATTTCATATATTGTTTTCTAATTTAAAATGTTAGAGATTTTTAGTTGAACATTTATAATTTTTAATAAGAATTTAATATTTCATTTATAAAATTATAAGCTGTGATCAATTAGATAAATAAATTACATCATTTAAATTCAAATGGGTTCTCATAAATCCATCAAAACCGAATCAAGTGAAAAATTTTAATTAAGACAAAAGAATTATTCAATGATTCCCTAAACAATTTCATTAAAATATATCATTTTTTCATCCAGGAAAATAACATTACTTATCTAACAAACTTTTTGTACCAATTAAGATAATGACAAAAGGGAAATACTTTATCATGACAAAGAACATATAACATTATCATAAGGATACAATATTAGGTATTATATAAAATAAAAAAACAAAATGATTTATTTTTTATTATTAAACAAATCAATAATATAATGTAATACTAAAAATAGATTCTATATGTGAACACACACCTTCAAATAAATTGAAAATTTGAATTTTGAAACCATAGAGACTCTACCATTGAATATCTACTGGGAAAACATGTTTTTGGAATTTAATGGAATGTCAATTTTATAATATTATATTAATAAAATAAATAATATGAATATGAATATGTAATGTTACAAATTTATTCCATGACTGATATTTTAATTTTACCAATCTATTAAAATGAATTATTTTTTCTAAACATTTGATGTTTTTCTACTCAACTAATAATCCTCATTTATCTCATGTTCCTTTTATTGTGTGATTATTTATTATTTATTTTTATTATCTATTTTAGTTTTTTTTGGATTATGTTTTTCCCTATAAATCGTGTTCTTTGTTCTTATTAAACCTTTATCAGAGGTGTGTGTTGTACTAGTTAGTCTTCCTTATCAAAAAGTAGTTTTTATGGTACTATATTCACTATAAAATTAACTATATAATAGGTTTTTTACTCCAATAAAAATTTAATTCATCAATTAATGTGATCAATGTATAAAAAAGTTTTTATGTGATATAATATTAAGATAAAGTCTTTAAATTTGAAATGATTTGATAATACTATTATCGTCATTTCCTATATTATCAAATAATTTTTTCCCTAAAAATTAACTCACCCCCACTCCTCTAAACCTATGAATAAGAAATTAATTAGAAAAATATATTTCATTAGAACACATGGCTCTATTTGAACACATTTATGTTATTTTTACCTGTATTAAAAATAGTAAACATTCTAAGGGAATTATACCTTTTTTTGATTGTTGGTCATTGTTTTAATGATAGTTGGGTTTCTAAAATAAAACATTTTATAAAGGGTAAATACTATGGTTGTTGGAAGACATATATAATGTAATATTTATATAATCTAACTATGGATCACTAAACATGAATGTTGAAATACAAAAAATTAACATCATACAGTTAATCTAAATACTCACACCTCTATTTGGATATTACGATAGCTTAAATTATTAATAATGATTATTCTTTTTTATTAAATAATTAAAATTGTTTTATTAATATTTAATCTTGTAAGGTTTACTATTATATATAAATAATTCTATAAGATTCACATTATGCTTTGGATATGATACAAGAAACCATGAATGGTTTTTTTATGAAAATGTACCAAGAAATTAAGATGTTAATGAATGAGTCTATGAACCAATTACTCCAAAAATTTACAAAGATTGTGAATGTCATCTGTGAATTTTAATTAACATTGGAAAAAATTCTGTTGGAGAAGATGAATTCTTTTCAATTATTGATTAATTTTATGAATCTCAAAAGAATGGAAACATTATGATTAGCTGAACAAATTTGAAGAATAAAATAAATGGTAAAAATTAAAAATTTCATAAGAATAGTGAAATTAATTCCTTGAGGAAATATTATGAGTATTTTTCATCAAGTGATGAATCAAATCTTGATGAGGAATTAAAAACTATGTATGTTGACCTCCATTGATCAGGTTAGTAATTCTAGATAATATTTTGATAATGATATGTATAATGATTTAGAATAAAATGTTGTTTTTGGTAAATTTAATGATAAATTTATATTCATTAATTTTATTTAGAATAAATTAATAAAAAATAAAATAAATTATGATAACATTAAATAATTATTTAACATGGGAAATTGAAATTTTGGAAAATGTTTTTTTGTAACAAAAAATTTATATTATTATAGAATAGAGAAAAATATGGATAATATTATAAATTTGAATGATCCTATAAGAAACTTCACTAATAATATATAAAAATATGATAAAATTTTTTCGCAAACAATAATATATTGTAAATTAAATGGTATAGTTTATTGTTTCTTAGATTCATAAATTTTATATAAATTTTTTATTAAAAGCACTACTAAATGTGTATCTTATATTAATTATTTCATTTGTGGAATCATAGAAAATAATGATGTATAATTTAAAATTGGGAATTATTAATATTTATTTCATTCTGATGATTTTATTTTCATATCAATTATTGATAAATTTCATAACCAACATTCGATTAAAAATATTTGTGTTTTAAAGGGATTTGTGAGTAAAAAATTTACAACCAATAATATGTGTACCAAAAAGTTTTGTTTAGTTATATTTTTAATAAAATACAAAGATTTATCTAGAAGTAATTTTCTACATTGAATGTGAGGGAACAATAATATGGAATGAGACCCATCTAATTTAAAAATGACTAAAAATGTTAATATTGTCCATGTTATATTTTGATGATAATTCAAATGGAATGGTAAATAGTTTTAAAGTGTTTAAATTTAAAAATTATATTATCATTAGTAAATAAATTTATTTTTATGGTTTGTATGATAATTTTATTATTATTTCATAATTGTTTAATGATTAATTATCAATTAAATTAAAGAATTTTATGTCTATTTTTTATGGATGCTTCACGCGTTTTCCTTCCAGTCTAACTATTAATTATTATAATATTAATAACGATTGGAGAGACCCACACATGACATGCATGGAAATTACACTAATTTTTTAGAATAAATAATACATAACAAAAATAGACACCCAAGGATTGAAATAGTTTAGTGTCTTTTGAATCTCGGAACATAAACTTCTAATCATTGTGAAAGATCTTGAACAGCTCCCACAATGATCTTTCCATTTTTTATTACCTAAACCCCTTCTTTATATCTTATGGAAAATAAAACAAAAAAGGGTGATATTAAATTCTTAACAAGTGTAATCATGGATAATATAAAACAAACCATATATAGTTGATCTTAAATACATGAACAAAATGTTTAAACATCAAATTCTTGAATTTTGAAATAAATCATGGAAAACGTAAGTCATAGATCATAAAAGAAACACTAATCATGATAAAATATCTTGGTAATCAATTATTTAATTGTGTAAAACCATTAAACCCATGTTATGATTTCCATAGTAGCCAAGGCATTGCTGCCAAGACCATCATATTAGACAATGTCCATTACTGAAACAGGTTTACTTGTTGTTCCAGTAATGTATTACAGAACCAGATTCACTTGTCATTCCATCCATGCCTATATCATGAGATATAAATCATTACCTAATTCATTGGATGGATATATAAGTACCAGCAATCTCATAATGAAATCATTCATTCATATTCCACAAAATAATCAAAATTCATTCAACATAACCTAATGAATAAAATGGGATTCATAAACATCATCAATTTATAACATAATCCATATAAAAAAATGGACATCATTTCATCATAAGAAAAATCAAACCATGTAAATAATAGATACATTATACTTGAAAAATAAATATATTAAATAAGTTCATCTTAGATGGAAAATTGTTTTGATAAAATACTTGAAATGAATTATTGTGGAAAATATCCTATATTCTTCAAAATCATTTTCTTCACAAAATGCGATGAAATTTTAAAAAAATAGATTTCTGATGAAAATAATCCTGAAATATTGTGGAGGAAGCATCATGATAATAAGGCTTTATGAAACTGTAGAAATCCATTCATGCCTTATAAGTTAAAAAACATTTTTTTCGTACTTTTGGAGGAAATGTCAAACAGTAAATCGTATGTTAAAAAAAGTAATGATTCCATCCATATATCAAATTAATAGCCAAAATGGGGTAAAAATGACTTTAATGAACATGTATGAATAGTAAACAGTTTATGATTTTTTTTAAAAAAATGGACATTGATGGAAAATATAACCCCAGTTAATACATACAAATAAACTATCTCAGATAAGAACGAAATTGGAATTATTACCCCTTAACTTACGTCGAATTTCTTTAGTATATTTATGAGACTCTTGTATAGTGGGTTTAAACATATTATTAACATGTAATAGAACCATAATAATATTTATTATATCATATATTATTCATTTACGACTTTATATTACCCGTACATTTAACAGTTCTATGTTAAAGTAGTGTTTTGGGAAAAATCGTTTAATTTATCATATGTGTTTCGACTTGTTGTTATTGATATTATTACTTATATCCTGATTTTATTAATTAATGAATGTAAAAAATCATTTCATCATAAAAATATATATAATAGATTGATAAATGAAATGAAATACATCGTTCAGGTAGACGGTAGGTCGTACGTACGCATGAACGTGATTTCCGTTTCCTTATTGCATTGAATAGGATTAAGTAAATGAAACTTATATGTACATAAATAAAATATCATTATTATGTTATATATTTCTTGATTATTTATTATACATATTTATAATCATACTTTAATGGTTAATGATGGATAATTAATCTCATCATGTCGGGGAGATGGTAATACGTACGTACGCACGAGCGATGATATCATTCCCATAATTATTGAATAGAACTGGATTGGATGATAGAATTTATCATAATCATTATGATATGATAATAATAATATATATATATTATTTCCACCATTATACACATTCATGTATGGTGGTGCCGGAAAACAGATTACACCACGGTGTCGTACGTACACACGTGCAGGGATTTCATTTTCCGTAGGTTGGATAGAAGGTGAAATAGGGTTGTTTCATATTTATAACATATTAGTATATGTGTGATACTGATTTTATTACTTTATAATGAAACCGGAAACTAAGATTAAGTAGAATAATAAATAAATTTGAAAGAATCGGAAATGGATATTACCTTTTCTTCAACTTGCCTCTTCTAAACCTCCTCTTAGAGCACTAAAGTTGGTCTTTGAAGAAGACCAGAACCTCTAGTAAGTTTCTAGGGAAGTGGAAAATATAACTTGTCAGGTTTTGTCAGATATTGAAGGCTTATAATGTTTTGACGAGGAGAGGGAGGAGGTGACTATTTATAAGAGAGGAGAGGGGCCCTTTTGGAAACCTCTAAAATATTAATTTATAATAAACTGAACCCCCATATAAAAACATCCAAAGTGACTCAAATTATTATATGAGATAATATAGGGTTGTAATCGCATCATATTATCAAATTTAGACATTTTGGGGTTTTATTTTAAAGATTTTCAACTTGATTTATCATTATTTAATTTATTTAATTTTATTTGTGGTAATAATATTTTAAATTTTAAATGGTTATAAATACTTAATTATGTGTTGTTAATTTTACATAATTTGATAATTTATGACATAGTAGACCATATAAATATTAATTGTAATTTTTTAATATATTTTTGGTTATTAAAAAATTTATTAATATGTTATTTTCATGAAATATCAATAGTGTCAATTTTGATACAATTCATTTATTTGAATTTAAATAAAATCCACAGAGAATATGTTTTTGAAAAAAAAATTAATAGATTTATAACAAGTCATATTCATCTATAAAATTCTCGGATCACATTATTAGTTCCTATAATATTTTTTTATTACTTTTAAAATCATTTATTTGATATTTTTTATAATAATATAATTACTACAACATTTTTGTATAATTATTTAATATACTTATTTGTTGAATAAAAATAAAAAATATAATAAGATGATAAATATAAATATAATATAATTTATAAGAATATATTTAGTCTAATTTATCTTCTAAAAAACCAGCTTTTAAAATTTTATCTTTATTAATGTATGTAGGTGAAAATTTGACATCATTTAAAATAAAATAATATAAATTTCCTAATTTGTTTTATAAGGCTCCAAATGATCCAACATTCGACCCTTGTATGTCTAGGGTATATATATACTCGACCAATAAGTTTTGGTCATGTTTTGGGTCCTTTTTATGGGTATTATTATTGTAATAATAAACTATATTATTGATTTTTTACTAAATAAATAATTTCTACATCATTAATGTTTAAGCTATTAAAGTAATTATATATTTCATAAAAATCCCAAATAAATTACGATGTTGAAGAAATAATTTTTTTTTCAAATTGGAATTTATAAAATATTTTTTTATTTATAACATTATATTAAAAATACTTTATTTTTTAATGTTTCAGTGAGATATATTTCACTTTCTTTAAATAAAATAAATTAAAGTTCATAATCAAAACTAAGTGGGTTCCAATAGATTCCATTCTGACCAAATTATGAATTAGGACAAAATATAATGATCCAATTATATTAAATCATGTGTTAGGGTATTTTTATAATATTATATGTACCCCTAATTGCCTAATTTACCATTACCCATGGTAAATAAAATTTACGGTAGTTACTATTCGTTATGCCCAAAAATAAAAAGTATCATATTAACATAATTTTTACATAATGATTCCAAATATGGAATCCATTTTTCCAAATCCAAAACATAGAATTTTTAGTAATTAATTTAAAATTATTCCCATTGTCGAAAAAATTGGGTTTCTGTTTGAAACATTGGAAAAGATTGAATTGATTTTACCAACAAATTAAATTTAAAATTATTTCCAATAAAATAATTTATAATAAATGGAAAAAATATATTCTATTTATGAATTAAAATAATTTAATATTATAATTTATCCTTATAAATTATCTCGATGAAATTTTTTTTAAGTAAAATTTAGTAGGTTTTTACTATTCATCCAAATAATAATGTTGTCAGAAAAATATAAAGAAATTATCCAATATAATTTTTTATTTCCTGATTCAATAGAAGAAGTTTATTTTATAAAATTAAACTTATAAACATGTCAAAAATTAGATTTAAAATTGGTGTTCCATCAAAAGGCGGCAGAACTGAATTTGTTGAAAAATACTTCTTTTATCAGAAAAAATTGATTTTGTTCTCATACCTCATTCCAGAAAATGTTTAAGATGAATTATAATGTTATAAAATTAAAAATTTGGTTAATACTTTTTATAATGGCTTGTCCATAATAATATTATAACAATATATCATTGTTTAGTGAAACTCGGTATTGCGTAGAACACACACTTTTGAGGAAGGTCGCTATTGTGTGTAATGCAAGCCACGTCAGGGTTGTGTGCAGGGAAAACATCCATTAGTGTTGCATATAACATACTCAAAATATAGTCAGTTATACATTGATCAAAATCTATACATGGTGTTGTGTAAAATGAATGTTATTCGAAAGTACTTGAAACTTTGGGCATCACAATCCAAGAATAGTGTTGTGTATACTACAAGAAATACGGTGTTGCATATAGCACAAGCTAATCTTGGCGAAGCATACAAATGAAATTAAAAATAATAATTCTATTAAAATCTCGGAGTGTTACATTCTACCCCCATTAAAATGTATTTATACCGTGAAATTCATCAGGGTTTTAAATGGTTTTTTACTTGAAGGTTTCTTTCATAGAAACCGACATCGTAAAAAGGAATACTAAATCTTTATTATAAAAAGGAAATTTAGAATCATTACAATCCCCCAAAGTAACTCAGTACTGGGTTTCCACATAGGAAAACATTGGTGAAAACATGGATGTGGAAGAGAAATATTACCATCAACATCTGATGAAGAGTGTTAGAGGACATGTCTATAACAAATCCAACGATATCAAAGACATAAATTAGTGATGATATAAGGTACCTTTTGATTCTTCGGGTATAATGGTACTATGACAACATTTTTGGTTTTCAAGATCATTTATCTAACATTAATGAATTGTCACATAAGGATAAATACATTCATTATTTCATTGTTATATCATCATTGGTCATTCTATGAACAATTTCTACATCATCTCTTATTTAATGAAATGAAGTTGAATTTGTAATTCTTTAAATGTTAACAGATCATTCAATAGAATGATAGGTTATTCCATCTCTCTCAAGAAAAAGTTATTTAATATACTTAATTCCTTCTGTGGTGACATTAACCATATATGATTCCAAAAATGGACTTATAATTGATCTATAATACCGTATAATAAAACAAAACTAATTTCTAATACCGGGGACTTCATGTAGGCTAGTGGTAGACGATAATGGCATGTCACACTTCATTTGTGGATTCAATTCCTAGAGCGTCATTCAATGCAATAGGACGTTGCCCTTCCTACATGTTGTTTGTTTTCTAAAACAACACCGTTATAACATTCCATAAATAATATCAAAAAACAGTTCTAGACTTAAAAAATATTATATTATGTCAAACATAATTTATTACAACCTTTAGGCTTATACAAATTACTTTTGTCTTAACTGATAATATAAAGAAGACTATGTGAATATCATAATCATTTTTTCTCTTGAATCATGAATTACCATAGAACCTTAGTGAAAACATGAATGTTATAAAAAGATATCTTTTTCCACAAACCAAAATTCAAAATTTTCTATATACTCAAACCATGATATCACGTTTTCCTTATATAGTCATGAACTCATTAATAATATCAAATATATTATTTTCTCCTTATCCCTTCATTATGCCCATATCATCTTCTTTCCAAAAATATTTCAATCACTTTTCATGGTTACTGGTACCATACTCTTATGGAAAACCACAATGTACCAATACATAGATATTAAAATATAGCATAAAATTATCTCAACAAAATTATAATTTAAATCCAATTCATAAACCATTCAATCCGTCCACTTCAATGATTGGTATGGAATAGGTAATTCCTAAATATAAAGAAACCTCTTAGGTCAGGGCATTGAGTTGGGAAACTCCCATGTTCTCCACAGACAATACATTGAACTCCATAACATTATGTCACCTTATGTCCCTTTTCCCCACATAGATAACGTCTCCCCCTCCATTTGAGGTATTCCACAAGGTTCTTCATCTATTTTTTAGAAATCTCAATCTTTCTTTCTCTATACTCATCGCAATGAGAACATGCATAAAAGTCCATCTTCCTTTTATTTGATGAATTAGTAATACTACTAAAGTTCACATTGATAATCATATATCACAATTTTTTATTTGGCATAATCATAATATCTTTTTTTCTTGGGATTATGAAATTTCACTGCTCATAGTCACCAATTTTTCCATCAGATTCAATGTTTACTCAATTCCTTCTGGTTCCATCTATTAACTAAAACCAAAAACCATTATTTAAGAGTAAATTAAAATAATGAGGAATGCATAATCATAAAAAGTCACTTCTAGGATGTATAACATATGACAACATATTTAAACTACAACATCTAAGGTTCACCTTTGGTTATTCATGATCGTCAACATAATTTTAGGACATTACCCTGTAGTTATACAAAACCTTAGGGACATCCCTAGACATACCTTACAAATATCTCTATGGATATCACTAAAGCTTTCACATCCTAGTTTCGAAATATTATCTAAACCTTTTCTCTGATACCAACTATAGCGACCCACACTTAACATAAATAGTCATTACATTACTCTAGCAAAATACTTAAAACATAACAAAAATAGACACCCAAGGATCATAATATTTTAGTGACTTTGGAAAATCGTAGCATAATCCTCTAATCATGGTGAAAGATCTTCAACATCTCCCAGAATGATCTTCCACTTCGGTATTCTAACATAAACCCATTCATTATATCATGGGGAAAATAAAACATAAAAATGTTGAGATCAAATTCTCAATAAGGATAAGAATGGATAAAATAAATCAAACCATATACATTTGAACTTAAAAACATGAACAAAATGTCTAAACATCAAATTCTGGAGTTGTGAAATAAATATTGGCAGTACGTAAGTCATAGATCATAAAGGAACATTAATCATAATAAAATAGCATGGGAATAAATCATGCAATTGTGGAAAACCATTAATAACATGTTATGATTTACATAGTAGCCAATACATTGCTGACAAGACCATTATAGTGGACAATGTACATTACTGAACTCGGTTTACTTGCCATTCCAGCCCTGTATTACTAAACCAGATTCACTTTCCATTCCAGCAATGTCTTTTTCATGAGATATAAATCATTAACCAATTCATTAGAGGTATATATATGTCCCACCCATCTCATAATGAAATCATTATTTCATGTTCTACAAAATAAATATAAATCATTCAGCATAACCCAATGAATAAAATGGGTTTCATAAACATCATCCCTTTATAACATAATCCATATAAAACAAATGGATATAATTTTATCATATGAAAAATAAAACAACTTAAATAATAGAGAAATTATACTTGAAACGTAAATATATTATATAATGTCATCTTAGATGAAAAATAGTTTTGACAAAATAATATAAATAAATTCTTGAGGAAAATAAACACTCTTCTTCAAAATCATTTTCATTCTACAAAATCCCATGAAATTTAAAAAAAGGGATTTTTTTTGAAAATAATAATGAAATATAGTAGATTAAGCTTCAAAAAAATAAGGCATTATGAAACCGTAAAAATCCAATCATGTAATATAAGTTAAAACACATTTTTTAGTAATTTTTCCGGAAAAGTCAAACAGTACATCGTATGGAAAATAAAATAATGATTCCTTTAATACACCACAATAAACGTCATAACAGGGTAAACATGAAATTAAAAAAAAAACAGGATAGAATAATATACATTTTATGTAAACATTGTTTTAAATCATGGACATTGATGATAAATATAACCCCAGTAAATACATATGAATAAACAATCTTGGATAAAAATGAGATTGGAATAATTATCCCTCACCTTATATCAAATTTATTTTGTATGTTTCTGAGACTCCAGTATTGTGTCTTTAAACATATTATTAACTTTTAACAGAACCATAATAATATTTATAATAACATATATGATTCAATTATGATTTTATATTACCTGTGCATTTGATAATTCCATGTTAAAGTAGTGTTTTGGGTAAAATCGTTTCATTTATCATACATGTTTCGACTTGTTGTTCTTGATATTATAACTTATATTCCAATTTTCATAATTCTAGAATTTAAAAAATTATTTCAACATATAAATATATATGATTCACCAATAAATGAAATTAAATACACCATTCATGGAGACGGTAGGTCGTACGTACGCATTAATGATTTTTTCATTTCCTTATAGAATTAATTGGGATTAAGTAAATGAAACATATATTTACATAAATCAAGTATCCTTATTATGTCATATAATCCATGATTATTTATTATATATGCTTTATAATCATACTTGAATGGTTAATCATGGATAATGAATCTCATCGAGTTGTGGAGATGGTAATTCGTACATATGCACGAGCGATGATATCATTCCCATAATTATTAAATGGAATTGGATTGGATGGTTGAATTTATCAGAATCAATATGATGTTATAAGAATAATATATAGTTATTATTTCCACCATTATACCATTCCATGTAAGGTGGTGGTGGAAAATATATTACAACACGACGTAGAGACGGTATTCTGTATACACGCACGTGTGGTGATTTCATATTCTGTACGATGGATAATAAGTGAAATCGGGTTGTTTCATATTGATAACATATTATTATATGATTTATACTGTTGTTATTACTTTATAATGAAACTAATAATGAAGTGGAATTAGAAGAAGAAATAAATTTGAAAGAATCGTTAAAGTATATTTCCTCTTCTTCAACGCGCCTCTTTTAAACCTCCTCTTAGGGCACTAAAGTTGGTCATTGAAGAAGACCATGACCTCTAATATGATTCTTGGGAAGTGGAGAAGAGAAATGTGTAGGGGTTGGATGAGCTGGAAGGCTCAAAAAGGTGTGAGGAGGAGAGGGAGGAGGTGTCTTTTTATAAGAGAGGGGAGTGGCACTTTTGGAAACCTCTAAATTAATAATTTATAATAAACTCAAACCCCACATTAAAACATCCAAAGAGACTCAAATTCGGATATGATATAATATATTGTTTTAATCCCATCAACCAATCAAATTTAGACATGTTGGGATTTTATTTTAAACCTTGTGAACTTGATTTATATTTTCTTATTGAATATAATTTTATTTGTGGAAATAATATTCTAAAATTTAAGTGGTTATAAATACTTTATTTTGTGTTGTTAATTATACATAATTTGATAATTTATAACATTTTAGACCATTTATATTTTAATTTGTAATGTTTAAATATATTTTTGATTTTTAAACAATTTCTTTATTTGTTATTTCCATGAAATATCAATAGTGTCTATTTTAAAACAATTCATTTATTTGAATTTAAATAATATAAAAAAAGAATAAATTTAAAAAAAAATATTTCTAACAAGTCATATTCATCTATAAAATTCTGGTATTACATTAATTGGTTCATATATTATTTATTATAATACATTTAAAAACATTTATTTGAGATTTCTCTTAATAAAATAATTACTATATAATTTTTGTATAATTATTTAATATACTTAATTGTTTCATAAAAACTAAAATTATAATACTATGATGAATATAAATATAATATATTTCATATGATTACTTTTAGTCAAATTTATCTTCTAAAACAACCAACTTTTAAAATTTTATCTTTATTAAATTATGGAGGTGACAACATTGACATCATTTAAAATAAAATAATATAAAAGACATAATCTATTTAACAAGGATAGAAATGGTCCAAAATTAGACCCTATGATTCTTAGGGTATAGATATACTCGACCAGTAAGGTTTGGTCAATTTTCAGGTCCTTTGGATGGGTATTATTATTGTAATAAAAACTATATTATTGATTTTTCACTAAATAAATAATTTCTACATCATTACTTTATAAGATATTAAGGTAATTATATATTTCTTAAAAATCAAAAATAAATTACCATGATGAATAAAAAAAATTTTCATTTCAAATTACTATTTATAATTGAATTTATATTTTGTAAAACTTTATAATAAAAATACATTATTTATTAATGTTTGAGTGAGACATATTTCACTTTATTTAAATAAAATAAATTAAAGATCTTAATTACATCCAAGTGGGTTCCAATAGATTCCATTTAGACCCAAGTATGATTTATGGAAAAATTTAATGATCCAAATATGTTAAGACAAGTGCTATGGTAATTTTATAATATTATATTTACTCTTAATTACCGAATATACCTTTAACATTCGAAAATAAAATTTATCTTAGTTACTATTAAGAATTCCCAAAATAAAAAAGTAGCATATTAACATAAATTGGAACAACTGATTCCAAATATGTAATACATTTCTACAAATTCAAAACATAGAAGTTTCTGTAATTAATTTAATATTTATCTCGTTTTCGAAAAAATGGTTTTTTATTTAAAACATTGAAAAAGATTGAATTGATTTTACATAAAAATTCAATGTAAAATTAATTCCAATGAAATAGATTATATTAAATGGTAAATATATATTCTATTGATAATTTAAAAAATATTACTATTATAATTTATCCATATAAATTATCTCAATGAAAAAAGGTGCTTTTCAGTAAACATTAGCGTTTTTTTACACTTCATCAAAATAAGAATGTTGTCAGAAAAATAACAAATCATTATCTATTTTAATTTTTTATATCCTGATTCAATATAAGAAGTTTATTTTATAAAATTGAACTTATAAAATTGTCAAAAATTATATTTAAAATGGGTGCGCCATCAAAAAGCTGCAAAAATGCATTTTATGAAAAATACGTTTTTATTCAAAAAATTGATTTTGTTCTCATACCTCATTCCGGAAAATGAGTAAGATGAATTATAATGTTATAAAATTCAGAATTAGGTTAATACTATTTATAATGGCTAGTTCATAATAAATTTATAACAATATATCATTGTTTAGTGAAACTCAGTATTGCGTACAACACACACTATTGAGGAAGGTCGCTCTTACATGTAATGCAAGCCAAGTCAGGGTTGCATGTAGGGAAAAAATCTTTTGGTGTTGCGTATAACGTACTAAAAATATCGTTCAGCTATAAAGTGATCAAAATCTATACTTGGTGCTGTGTAAAATGAATTTTATTCGAAAGAACTTGAAATTGTGTGCATCACAAGCCATGATTAGTGTTGCATATACTACTATCTAATATAGTGTTGCGTATAGCACAAGCTAATCTTGGTGAAACGTATAAAAAAAGATATCAAATAAATTAAAAAAAATAATTCACATAAAATCTTGGGGTGTTACAATGATGAGGTAATTATTAAAAATATTTAGTGATTTTATATTTTATTTGAATATTTTTTGTTTATATCATAAGAGACTTGTCCAATGCATATTCATATTTTTATCCATGATGGATAAAAATTCATTTTATATAATTTCACATTATAAAAGTGGATAATAATTTATTTTATTATCCTACTATGAAAAAAAATTATAGGGAATATTATGAGTAGATTAATATAGTATGGAAAAGTAAACCATAACAAATTCTGCACATTGACATATTTATACCATCTCAAGTTACATGTATTTAATGACACAAATATACTTTTTTCATCATAGATAACTATAAAAGATACACATGGGTTTACCTAAAGATATTTAAAATTCCATCATTCTCAATGAATTTTAGTTACCAAAATCATATTAGAATTTATCCTAGTGTAGAGATCCAAAATTAATATTTTCTGAAGATTTATGAAGATAATAGTTATACACACAATTTATCTTCTATATAGACCCCACATAATAATAGAGTAGTCTCTAGGAAAAAAATGTATATAAAAAATTTAGAAATAATTATGCTAAATAAATATGAATTTAATGTGTTTGTAGGAAAAATATATTATACCAATTATCTTTATTATCAATATGATACTATAATTGATGGTTATCAAAAAATTTCCACACAAACTGTATAATAGAAGGAATCATAATGGTGGATATTTTTGAGTGTTTGTGAGTAGTATTATAATCAATGATACTAAATAAAGTCACAAAAAATTATATTTCATGTCATATGAGTAAATTTATTTGGGTTTTGTTACTCAGAGAAAAGAATAAAATGTTTTCCATAAATGAACTATGCCCAATGAAGAGTTCGGGAATTTTATGATTGATGAGAAATATCTATTTATCAATACCAAAATCATATAATAGTATGATGAGTTGATTTGAGATCTTAATCTTGATGAATGAAAAACTATTGTAATTTTAATTATGATAGAAGATACATCAGTTGATGTGGAGCTTTATAACTATCCACCATATGTGTAGTTGACTCATAGAGATCACACTATATTAAAATTTATTTAATATTTTAATTATCAATTAATTAATATAAATATGTTGATGAGTCCTTATGAATAGAAAAATTTTAAATTCAATATAATTTATATTTTTGAGAAACAAACATAAAAATATCTTATTTGGTAGTGGGAAATGATGGAAGAGTTAAATTAGATCTTGAGAAACCAAATTTTAGAGTTAATAATACCTCCAAATACTAAAAATTCATTAGAATAACGTGTATTGTTAAAAAAATATTTTGATGACGTAGGAAACATGGTGAGAAAAAAGTCATGGTTGGTTGTTCAATGATACAACCAAAAATATTTAAATGAATTTGGTGGAATTGTTAAAATAGTTTCATATTATTATTTATAATAATTTCCCATAAATGTGTTTCTCACTAGGTATTTAATATATAATAATTTTAATTCATTAAATGATTTAAATTAGAGAAACTCTATGTTGGACACCCACCTATACTTGAGCATGTGCAAATGACACACTATGTTTTCAATCAAATAAAATATTTATATGGAATTTATAAATCCCGTTGGGAAAGGTATTAATGGCTATCCAAATTTCTATTAAAAAAGAATTTTATAACACTAAAATTGGATCGTATCACATTTATTATGAATAATTAAATGGATACTGTAATATTATATATATATTCAAATTAGGAGAAGTGAGTTGGTCACTTATTTTACTTATATAATAATGAAAATGGATAAATTCCTAGGTATTAACCTTCTTTGGGTTTATAGGCGTATTATGTTATAGATCACATGTAACCCCCCCCCCTATGGTGACCCACACTATTACACATGCAATATAACGATGTGCCCCTGGAAATCAGTGATGTATGAATTCTTTTATCCTGTGATTCTCATGTAAGGATGCTTCGCTACTATGCGGGTGATGTTGGGAAGTCAGTGGCCCCAATATGTAGAGGATCTGTATCTAATAGCAGGGGTTCTCATGATAGGCCAATATGATATAGATAATGGTCAGTGTGATGTCTATATGATGCTAAAGAGGTGGGAATGTGTGAAATTACAAAAATTAATATACATTATGTAGATGTGAATGTTGGATGGTGCGATATATGAGTGTAGCATAGGAGATGTGGATTATTTCTTGATATACATTGGTGATGCAAGGTGTCAAAAAGACAAAAATGTTTGTGTTTCCATAGGAAAATGAAAATGGTGATCACCCACATAGCGTTAGGGGAGGTGGTCTGGTAGATTCTAATGTCATTAACATGATGTCTAGTTAGATGATGGGGATATCCATCATCTGTTTGAATGATATTATCATTTTAGTGGTGATGCACATGCATGAATTCAAGGAGTAACAACATCATAGGGTTAATTCTGTCTTTTGGAGTCAAATAAAATACTCATATGTGTTATTATAAGAATTTGGATTTTTATGTAATATTATTATAACACATATTTTTTACTTTAAATAACATAAAAAGATACATTGTATGGAATTTATTATTTCATGTGACATGTCCGTGGATGATAAGAAGTCAATTTTATTTAATAATATGTATACCATACATGTCATTAGGTCTATAAATGTATCCAAGATTCCAATAAGATATAATGCAATAATACATGGATAATATTAATAAATTTTGTTTTTACAATAAATAAACTATCAATACCATGTTTTTATTACATTAGAAAGTATCATTTAAAAATGAGGTCAATTTAGACTCTAAAATTACTAGTTGAATATTTGATAATAATAATACATGTGGTTGGTTTCACTTATATGGTATTTTCATAGTATTTCATGGTTCTAAGAAGAATATCATAGGTGGATTGGCAATTTTATTAACCAAACATGTGGTTTATATAATGGTTTGGGCTCAAATAATATGGACAGGGTAGAATTGGATATTATTTGGAATAAACAATGATAAAAATTAATATCATGTGTGGTAATTATTCAATAATAATATTATCAAATAATCCATAAAATAATTAAATAACTAAACATATTGAAGACCCACATCATTTAATAAGATACAATGTAAGAAGTGTAAAATAAATATTAATTACACTATTATTGATAATAATCAATTAAAAATCAATAATTATCCCCTAGAAGATACCAATTTTTTATGTCAAATAAAAATTGTGATTGATGGAGACACGATAGAAAATAATTTATCTTATGAAGAATTTAAATATTTAAATATAATATATATTTCTTCATTTCCTAGTGTAAAAAATCATATATTTTAAACCCGTAAATGAGATATTAATTTTCTTTGCATGTGTTGAGACTTAAAGAGTTATATTATTCATCATTGATTGTATTATTTTTCAATTTTGTTATATTTTTTTCTATGTTAAAGCATTATATTTTTGTTTATTGAAATTATTGAAATATTTTATCTATTATGTCATGAGGAACCATTTTACATTCAAATTACAAAATTTTTATTTTTCAATATTGTATGCCCAAAGGCATATATCCTCAAAACACTGCAACATCTATTAAATGATTTCTAAGGTATTTTCTCTGAATGTGTGAGATTTTGAATATTATATGGTAATATATTATAGATTATATCATATAAGATTTTTGTCTGACACTATAACATTTAATGACATATCTAGACCATGATTTATAGGTACATAAGTAAAAATATGTTAGAAATATAACACTTTATTATCCCCTGGTAAAAAACATAGTAAAATTGTAATATTGGATGGATTTATTATAAAAATATAATTCATGGATTTAAAAATGTAATTTTAAAATATTTAATTTTCTTTTTAGAAATCATTTCATGGAATTTTACTTTTATATACATATTTTTTTTAAAATTTTTTTTTCTATCATTCATTTTTTCTGTGATATTCATTATATCATGAGTGTTAAATGTAATTAATTTCTTAATGTTCCAACCATTAAATCAGGTATGATAAATTTTATTTTTGGTTAAACTTTATTTAGTATAACTTTTGTCCTAGGCCCTGGAAACCCATCCCAAGGGATTGTCAATTTTATTTTGATAGGAATATAACCGGAGGTCTGGAAATTGGGTGCAGGTCAAATACATTATGTGTATTTAAAAACAAAACCTGTATTAAATACATGATGCATATTTTGTTTTCTCGACCCCATTTAATTTAGGTTAATATATTTCCCTCATAGGGGAAATCCATGGTTTACGCAATGTGTAGAGTATTTACATACAATGAAAATTCCATGTCTTATTTTCTAAAAAAGATGGAAAATCCTCTTTTGGAGAGTGGATATTTTTCTACTTCCACTTAGAAGAGATGTATGATAGAGAACCTTACACACCTAATATCTCATCATCTAGATATTCTATATATGAGATCCATTATATTCACTATTAGATTCAGTGGATCTGTAATGTTATGTTCTCTATTCCCCTCCCTTCAATCCCTCAATTATATTTCATTATTTTTCGCTATTTTAGTGTGAAATAATATGCCATATTTTCATGTTTTTATCATTTACATTTTCATCTAATATAGATCAAATAAATGGATTACAATGGATTTTTCTTCATTAACGAACCTAAGTTAAGTTTTGTTCTTCCTTTTTCTAAAGTCTTTTTTTATTTTATACTATCCTCTATTGTGGTGCATGACCAACTTCTATGGTGACACCTTTAATATTATTATGAAATTATATTAAATGGGACTTCATGATTAATATGGTCCTAGATAATGGTGATTCAACACCATTAGTTGTTCTCCATGAAATGATCAACCCCTTGGTAGTGAAAATCATTAACTTCATGTATATCAATTTTCTATTAATTGTTAAAAATCTATTTCAGGTGGGTTTTCCAATTAATAAATGAAATGAAATTGATAACTGATAGGACATATTTTAGGCCCCAGTTCATTATGAAATATCATAACATTATTAATTAAATGAACTCTATATCACAATTAATGTATTATGGTATTAATGCCTTATTAAATTATATGGTTTGTTGATAGATGAACCTTACCATCTTCTTTTATCGAGGGTTATACAAGAGTCTGGACTTGAGGAAGCCTTTCAAAAAATCATTATGAAATAAAATTAGAATTCTTTATTAATTTTATAAATGTAAGGAGAAATACATGGTATGACATGTATGAGATCTCCAGAAATTTTTTCTACCACCATATGAATGATACTAATTCCATATCGGATACACTATTGATTTCCTTAGTGGGTAGATTGTTATACTTGGCCACAAGTAATACTTGGTCCCTTGTGACAGATACTAAGGACAGGCTCGGAGGGATTTCCCTATAAGCCATGTTGAGAGTGATAATTGGTATTCCATTTATGGATCATTATGGATGAACTCCTATTGTCCTAGTAATTTATTGTACCCCTTGATAGATAAATGGGAATATTTTTCAATTTTCCTTGGATGGGCCAAGGTTTCCCCTTATTAAATTATAACGATGAATTTTATATTAAAAACTATGAATACAATGGGGGTTATCCTTGGATGTGTCCACCAAGAAAAATCACATTCTTGCGATCAGTCCATCTCTTGATAATTTTGATAATATATATTTTTTTGGTAACACCCTTATCAAATTAGTGCCATTAATATTATATCTACATACATTAGGCTTAGGCCAAAGCCTTTAGTGTCATTCTGTTATCCCTAATGAACCTGGATCTACATATTTCATTTATTTATTACATTTAATTTATTATGTACCATCATATTTATAATTTTAGTTTCACATAATATATTTTCCTAATATGCAATTGGTGGTGGAATTTTGTGTATATATCCATACCATTTCTATCCTTCCTATGTACAAGTTAAAACATCATGATTGCTGGTGTAGATATAGCGAAGTGTCCGACTTTGGATTTATGAATTTTAGTATGAGGACGGTGTATGGGAGTGGAGGATCAAACCTATTATTATGATGGTAGAGATTTAATATATTTTTATTTTATTATTTATTTTTGCCATTTTTTGTATTTATATATCCCCTATATGAATGCACCATATTTTTGTATACAAATATGAAATTATCTCTATCAACTTTTTCATATATTTGTGATTCAACTTCCACTTTTTTATTTATTTGGATGATTTATTATTCTATTTTGGGATTATTACTACTTACAATCATTCCCAATTATTATTGATTGTTGTGATACACATTGAATCGTGATTTCATAGTCCCCCTCAGACACATTTAAGGGCCTTCCATAGGTCTAAAACCTCTGTAATATGGGGAGGCACGCATGAGGCCATGTGACCAACCATACTGGGGAACTGGTTAGCATCTTCTGGGTCAGTATGTTATATGTTTTTTATATAATATCTCATATTTTCAATTGATTTATATTCTATGAACCCAAAAAAATAAAAACATCTACAAATAATATGGCTAAATGTCATTCTTGATAGGGAATTTCTTTACACTCTAAAAGGAATATGAATAAATAGGACGAGTTCACCACAAAAAAAAATATAAACTGATCTAATCGAATTTTATTTTCAACCCCATAAAATTATCTAAGGTAATGTCAATTTTATTTCTATAGTATCATGAAATGTGTCATAATATGAGGTTCATGTTTATTGAATGGTAAACCATTAATAGTTATGTGATTTAAAAAACCATTTATAGTTAATGTATAATATTATAATTGGACTAAGATATTCATCTATATAGATAATTTGGGAGGTTAATAATGGAATGTATGGTAGTTCTATTGAAAAATAAATCTAGTTTATAATACTAATTATGATATCAATTTATCTAGAGTGAATTGGTTTAATATTAATTTTTAGGACATATTCAAAATAGATCATATTGGTAACATTATAATTATATTAATATATTTAATCAATGAAAATTAATTTTTTATAGATAATATTCAAAAAAACATTAATAGGGAAATTGTGAATTTATGATGTGATGATATATAGACATAGTGGCTTGTATCAAGTCATTATTCTCTTAATTGTGTCACTCATGCATAAATATTTGGGAAATGATAAAATGTAAGATTTATAATCATTTAATTTCAGGTTCTTAAACGAAAATATTATTTCTATATGGGATATGATTAAAACGATTGATTCCATTTATTATCATCAGGGAAGAGAAAATAGTGAATTTTATTGTTTATTTCTTATTTAATGACAACCACAAATCCAAAAAATCATTTTTTAATGAAAATTTAATATTTTCCAAATAAATGTATTATATTAGTTAAGGGATTCTATTCATTATGAATATATAATGGGATGCCATAATTTAAAATTCCATAAATGGCCTTTTTTTCTAACCAAAATACCCCTAGAAGGTGGAGTTATGTCATGGTGTAATATAGTTCTTACAATTTTCAAGATATTATCCCCCCAATGGTGGAATCATGTTTTTTTAAAAAGGTAGATGGGAAATCACACTTTTTTTAATGAAGGTGAAAAATATTTTTTCAATGAAGTGGGAGCCCATTACAAGAACCATATTCCCAGTATGAATCAAATAATTTTTCAACATGACCGGAACCCCAACTGAATTGAATATTTGTCCCATAACCAATATTCCTATTATTAAATAGTTTATAAAAGTTTATTTTCCCATGAATCCATCTAAATTTCACTAACATTAAGGTCTTCACATAGCCCACACATCGATATCTTCCATAAGACCAACACACTCCCACAATCATTGAAGATTTGTTATCCCACGGCCTCTCACAATATGATCTTAATACCATTACCTAATTTTTATATAATTTAGGCATAAATATATCCATATTCATTTTCATGTCATTAATAGTTTATGACCCCCAACATAGATCACTCATTTTGTCCCACAATGATTACAAGATCTCCTATGCATCCATCTCAATCAACAAATGATAGGATCACATCGATTACAAAGAGTTGTAGTTAAATATGCCATGACTCCCATGTATCACTTCAATAGACTCCACCATTGCACATTTTTCATATTTAGTTATTTCTATTTTTAATGAAATGATCATGACAACAATATTTGGGTAATTTTTGATTGTGAAATTCATCATCGTAGCCTAAATTTATTAACCCTAATATTTCCACAATTTAAATAATAAAAATCAGTGATTTCTGAGAAAAAATACATTGGGGAATTATTAACCACAACATAGGTCCCCTATTGAATATTATTCACAACATCCTTACATTATAAACCACCCTATTCTCCTTCATGAAATAATTCATGCTCCATATTTTATACACCATATAACAACTCATGCAATATATAATAATACATGAAGAGAACATTAAAAAAACTCATTTTATAATCCATATTATGTTTAAATCCTCAAAACATCCTTATTATAACACCCTTATTTAACAAGAATCATATAAAATCCTTCTTGAACTACTATTTTAAATCTTCCCTTATTCATGATTATTTCATCAATGATCTTCTAGATAATCTCCTTGATCACCCCTTTAGAATTTGTTTTTTTGAATAATTATGTGAAAATGGGGTTATTTATATGAACTAACCTATACAAAACATTCTCATCAAGAAATAAAATAAAATAAACTTATTGAAATTCATATTATGTATCACTACTTTATGAACGATCAATTTATTATTGGGCTAGTAAATATCAAAACCAATTGATAGTAAACAAATCACCTTATATTATTCTTCCTCCTATGTCTAAATCTATTTGGTTCTGAAAACTGCTTCATCGGACTATTGAAATTCAAATATTACATCAAAAATACCATTTGTATCTTCCATATAACCTACACAAACCAACTATCGCTTGATCCTTACATGGTGCATCCATTCTAACATGACAACTCTATATTTATTTAATTCGTCATATATGATTTAATATTAAACAAAAACTTTTACATATACATAATAAACCAATATCAATATTGAAATGGATGGAAATATAACAACATAATAATAATTGCTTGAAATTATGACCATGGTTCTAATATACTTATATGTTTATTCCATGTGTACAATACACAGATTCCTCAAATTATACTAAAAAGTGATTTTATGCTATAATTAACACTTGTGTAGTTTGTGATAGTGGTAATAGTATCAAAACACACTCTCCATTGCGATGGAACATTTATGAAGAATAATAAGTAACCAAATGATCCATAATATTTCATATCAAAGTAGTATTTCAATTGAAATAATAATAAATTCATGGAATAATTATGTTATTCTTTATATAAAACCATTTGATCCTTTGAATGGTTTTCAAGATTCATAATTCCAATATGGAATAAAATTTATACTATCGTAAATAAAATTAGTTTCAATATAGATTCACATTTTAGATAATTCACTCATTTGTAGTTATACTTACTAAAAATATGTGGTAGTATATACATGAAAATAGTCACTTTGTTACAATCTGATTGATTATTTTTTCATTAATTAAGTTTTACATAAACAACTAAAAAATTAAGTAATGGGATATAGATTCTAAAATATATAATAATCAATAAATAGATAATGTATTTTAAAAAAGGTATATATACTAGAACTATATCGTCTGAATCCAGATAAGGAGACAAAAATTATAAAAGAAGTAAAAAATAGGGAATGAAATATAAATGAAAAAATTAAAAAAAAGAATTAAAAGGGATCTATGGTTTAAAAATATAAAGATATAATGGATAGATTTTAGGTATGGAACAACACAAATGGAAAAAACCAATACCCACATTTCAAATTAATAATATGTAGCATAGAGTTTATAATCATATTTACGATGATAAAGAGACTAGAAGTAGTCAACCTATTCTATATTTAGGTATTAATTTTACAAAAATACCTTTTGATGAATTGTTTCTAGTTTATATAGAATCTATGAGTCTACTCCCTCTCTCATATAATTAAATTTCTTCTAAATAATTTATTTATTAAATAATATCAAAAAATAGATATATAGAAAATAACCTGGATTTTCAAAATGATAAATTAGTTTTATAATCTGAATAATTAACTTATATTTCTATGATCACAATTCTTAAAACTATTTAAATTATTATATAGTATGCATCAAATATTAATGTATATATTAAGTAAGTAAAAATAGATTAGGAAATCATAGTTATTTTTAATGACAAAAAAATATATGATAATAAAAACATAGTGGATGAGTGTTATGATGTTTATATGAAATAAATGAAAGATTAATTGTTTTCTCTCTATCAATATTAATGAATTTATATCCTATAATATCTATTTACACCCTTTATTAGTTCAATGTAATATAAATTACTCATAACCATTAAATTATTTTATTAACTCTAGTATTTTATAAGTCTTAATGGGGTGACATGGATGATATTCATATTTAAAAGAAGAAGATTTATTTTTTTATAGGGAGGGTTATTTATGATTAATAAATACAGTTTCTTAACTCTCTCTGATATAGTTTGTTCATATTATTTATATTTATTGTTTTTTTCTAATTATTTAATTTTCAATTAATGTTTTTATATTTATCAAAAGGGGAAATTATATGATTCTAAATCTAGTAATAAATTTTTTTATAAGTTTATAAATATTAAAATAAATTTCATGTCAATGATTCTTTCTATTTTAATATAATTTTAAAACATCATTCAGCTTGATTTTTAATGATATATATAAAGGACTGAATTAAATTTGTTAAGAAACCAATGTCATTTAATTTAAAAAAGTAGGTTATGTTATAATTAATCACACTTAATTCCTTAATTGTAGTTTTTTATTCAATATAGTATGTTTATGTAATTTTCTAGTCATACAACTTTAGTTATAAATAAATATGGATTTACATGGATTATATGATTTTATTTAAAATATTTATTTAACAAGTATAGATTTTAAATTTGAAAAAAAATAAATTCTGTATTGAAATTAGGATATCAAAATAATCCTATGATGAAATTTTAGAATTTTTTAAGAAATTTTGTTTTTTTAACAATATTGATTTTTCATTGAATTGTGAAAATATGTATTTTTATAAAGGATTCATTTCTTGATCATTAAATTAATTACCTTAAAAGTCATATTATTCTTATAATTTTATCTAAAAATAAAATTTTTTTTATTTTATTTTATATGAAAAAATTAACTACATTTGTGTCAACTTAATATGTTGGTTTTAATGTTTAATGGGATTAATTTTAAACTAAATTTTACAAATTACATTAATTAAATAAATAAAAATTAATTCCATATTTTTAATTATGATATCCAAATTCTGTTAATCAGTCATATTTATTTTTAGACATTATAAATAGTAACTACAATAAATAATTATTACCATGGTAAGCGTAAATCAAGTAATTAAGGTTAAAAATAATGTTATAGTGACAAAATATTTACCATAAACCTTCAATTTATCTTATTGTAAGATATTATTTTGGCCATTTCCATCCATTTTTAAAAAATATGCCAAGAATTTCATTATTTCCATGATTGTGGCCATTATAATATTTAAATGAATGATAATTTAAGAAATGAAGCTTTTTTGTTTCTAATGTCACTAATATTTTAGAAATTGGATGATAAAAACATATATTCTAATATAAATATTAATTTTTAAGATAATCTAATAATTTATCATGTTAATTTCATTCTAACTTTTCTAGTGAAATAATTTTCCTAAATTATTTCGCAACACTGACATAGTATTTAATCCATCAATAGAATAATAAAATAAATTACTTGAAGATTAATAAATTATTATAAATTTAATGAAATATTATTTTTCATTAATTTTTTATATATAAATATTATTTTACAGATGTTTGAAAATGTTATATTATATTTACGTTGTTTCAAAGTTATTTTCATTGTCATATTAAATGAATTGTTCTAAAATTGAAATTAATAATATTAAAAAATATATAAATATTTATTAATTAATTTAATGTTAAAAAAATATTATTCTTTCATTACTAAATTTTTTATGGATGATAGCATAATTCATGGTCTATTTTTTCTTTTATACTATCTTTCCTAACTCTTTTACTGTAAATAACATTGATGACACATTAAGTGTTTAAAGGGATAACATGTGATAAAATGAAAATTATATGGATGCAAAATCCCTTAAAATTGTAGATATTTTTTTATTATGTAATTATTACTCACCCTCATCGTAAATATAAATAAAATCATTTTTTATACAATTTAAATTGGAAATATATTTACAAAAATTAATACTATAATGAATTACATGGATGCTCCTCCACTCCCATATAAAAGGGAACATATTCTATGTATTTATTCACACATTAAAAGCCTTTTTATTACCCTAGAACCACACAAAAACATACTAACATGACTCCATAGAATTTAGATATAAATTTTTGGCCATAAGATAGACCTTAGAGAGCGTAAGATAAAATTAAATGGTGGTTCTCTGAAGAAGGGGTATAACATTTAACTAAATGTTTCAGTTTTATTTATTATTATTTATCCTTAAAATACATTTAAAACATGATGATTTAATAACATTAGTGTATCCCATATATTTAGATTTTAATATGTTAATCTAATAATCTATATCCATCCCATATTCCATTAAATGAAAAGAAATTAATCACTCATTTGTAAGGAGGACTACCGCCTTGCATACTGATGTAATTCGTTTTCAATCACTACCTCTCATGGATGTTAGTGATGGTGGATTTATTTTCTATATATCAATTTCATGACATATTAGTATTCTAAAATATTATTATAACTTATATTATCTTACAATTTAAATTATTGAAAAATGATAATATCGTTTGTGAATAAGTGTGTAATAGAACCTCCATGAATCGATGTGATTCATGTTGTATCAAAAAATCTTGCAGATAATATTTATAATTTCATCTTATGAGGTAATATTATATTTATTAAATAATGATCATTATGAAATGGAAAAATAACATTTATCTTCTTTCCATCATGACTATTGAAAAAATAATATCTTACTCATGCATACATACAGTCTACTAACTATAGAATTGTTACATAGTTCATTTTCATAAACATATTTCATGGATTATTTTTAAAATTACAATTCTAATCTAAAAATGAGAATTATTTCACAGTAATTATTATACTAATAATGAAATATTTTCTTCATTGACAAATGTTAACCTTCCAAATTCATTTTTGATGTATGATAAAAATATCATGAAAATGTACAACATGAACTTATTTGGTTATGAATTTGAAAGTAACATGGTATTGAATAAGACAATATCCATAATAAAAAATAAAAAGGATCGTCATAAATTAATTAATTAATGTTGGTATATTATTCAGTGAGATAAATACCGTACATGAAGATTCGGAGTTATGGTTTGAGACACATTACTTTAAAATGTTAATTTTAAATGTTATATGATTTATTTAATAAAAAATTTCTTCAATTTCCAAGTTTTTAAAATTATTTTACTAGTGTATTAATATGGGACTGAATGAATTATAATTGAAATTTGATGTCACATTTTACCTAAAATAAATGGTTTTTACAGTTAATATTTTAATTTATTTTATATTCATTGTGTGGACAAAAATAAAAAATTAATGTTCTATTTAATCATATTTGATGTAAACATAGATTCCTTCCACCATGACTGTTATTTTATGTTTTTATTTACTTAAAATATTCTATTTTTTCATCTATGAAAACTCCCCCTTATCTTTGTTATGATAATTTTAGTTTTGATATTTTTATTTTAAGGGAATCATATATATCAATATCTGAAAATATGTTCTTTTGAGGTCAATGAATATTTTTATACAATCATTCATTTGTTAGGGTTACTTTATAGTTCCTGGTAATTTTTTATTATGATGGTTTGTTAAATTATAATCCTTTTTTAGGTGGGTCTATGAAGTTCCTCCAATTTTTTGGGTATGATTAATATTGGAAGTCAACAATTACGATTATTCTATCTATAATTATAAATGATTTTCATTTGTTAACCATACAGGTTACTCTATTAATTACCATGATGTTTATTCCACATGTATCCATGAATTTTAATACATTTATATGAGTGATATGAAAATTATTCCTCATGTTACTTATATTATTTTTTAACGATTTCTATGGTTTTTATGAAAATATTATAATTTCACAAGGAATGATAATGAGATTATTATTAAATAAATTTATATTCTACTTAATAAGGGTGAAAATTTTTTTTTTTTTGAAAATTTTTTCATGAGTCTATCGTGTTTGAAAACAAACCATTATAAATTTAACATTTTCCATTAATATTTATTTTGAAATGTTTAATAGTTCTAATTGTGATGAAAAGTTGATTTTTTGGTTAAGAAAATCATTATTTAGAGCACAATGTATTTTTTTTGAAAAATGAATAATTTTATGACTATTCATTGACTAGAAATATATTTATTTTTTAATATCTCTATTACTGATCTTTTAATGCTCATCCCACAATTTTAATTTTTTTCATAGGATTTTAACTATGATTATTAACAAGGATGAATAAAAAATAGAATGTGTGTAATTTTTTCATAATGTGAAATTATTTTAGGACCAAATATATTTATTTATATCGAAAAATGGATACTTAGTGGAAGTGTCTTATTTCTGATGTAATATTTATTTATATATGTCTCATGACCTAATTCTATAAAACAATAAACCTATATTTTCATTGGGAATAAAATAAAATTAATTCCTTGCAAATAAATAAATTTATAGTCGATTTAAGTATTAACATTTTATTTTTTATCAATGTAAAGAAATGAATCTGATCACTGGGACTCACACATGTGAACATTTGGTAATTCCTGACTGTTAACAAAATAGATTCTTAAAGAAACTGATTCTACTAGTTTTGGGGATATGATTCCCACCTAGATGGTTTATCTATCCATAGAGTGCTCAAATAGGTATCAAATATATCCCACTAGACATGGGGATAAATTAATATATTTTTTATCAGAGAAAACGATTGAGTACTTTTAGATGTTAGGATATATAAGTTAGTAACCATAAACCTCTGCAATTTATATTTATCTTGATATTGAATTTTATTATTTCAATATTTTCTCATCAAAATTATTTTTGTTCAAAATTGTTTTTCATAGATGAAACTATGAATCTGTTATAGGAAGGAACAAAGAGTATAATATCCTTCCAAATAAACAACCTAGAAATATAAATATGGAAACTATGATGTTTTTTAATATAATGTATCAGTTGAAAAAGTCCATAAATAGTGGTGTTATCTACTCAAGAAAAAAGATCAAATATACTACTGAGGAATATGTCAATAGTGGAGTGTAACATCCAAAACCAAATTAATATGAAACTAGTAGATGGATCACTCACCACATTTCCTCAAACGTGTCTCCTCATAAGCAATAGTCTGCCAACTTGCTGTGAGAGTGAAATAATGGTATAATTGGGAGAGTATATCATCATTATCAAAGTTTCATATCGGTATAGTAATAATGAAGTAACAAAAAACATGGAATGAAATAAATATTAATAAAAAAACAATAGATGATAAATAAAATTACTGAAAAAAGAAATAGGTGGCCAATGGAAAATTTCCATCTATGCCTGCATTTCTAGATTATGATTCGAAATCCAAAGAAGGAAAAAATACATAAGGAAATACATAATAGTATAATATTAATAATAAAAAATAATAATAATAATAAATAGATAACTCCATGTTCATATCTAGGATATGACTTAGTTTTGTGCTTCTATATCCTATGTATAATGAATTTTTCAAGCAATGATCTATGGACCTAGGAACATGAGGTCTACTCTGGTACTGGAGGCAGCCCATATTGGCTGTCTGATTTACTTATTAGGATACCTAAAATTGTGTCTAAATCATAATCGATTCTATGTGTATATAATACAGTAATGTATAGGTATAATAGAAAAAATAATACTTTAAAAGTATATACTAGTTGGCTTAGGTTTCTAAAGTACACCTAAAAGACTCTACCTTCTTCGACCATGATCAGAATGAGCCTGATAATTTTACCATATTTATATTAATCATATATATATATATATTGTGTATAAATGTATATAAATTGTATTTATATGTTCATCTAGAGTAATATATATGTAAACTAGGTGTTAAATAGACTCGGGGTGTAACTCAGGTGTCCACGACTACTCTAATGATCTAAAGTATCCAGTATGAGTACTTGACCTGAGTCATGTATAAATTCAATAAATCATCCCTACAACTCAAGATGGTGGGGTGAGCTGTAATTTCCAACACACAAAGCAAGGTAATGTGTAATTTCATTGCCATCATCTAGATAAAATTATAATAGTATGAGACATCATACTCGTGATCCAACATAAGGGAATATGAATCGTCAGGCACAATAAGTCCTTTAACTATTTCTCACCACACACCATCAATAGAATACACATAATAATAATAATAATGAGAGGGTACCTCTAGTAATTTATTATCAATAAACATAATCTGACCATCGGTATAAAAATACAAATGACTCATAGTAATTATTATTAATAAAGTGGTGTCTACTTTCCAACCAATTTCTTTTTATTATATTTATCCATTTCGTTTAATAAGAAATATAATCCATTTACAAATAAAAATTGATTCCATTACCATAACATACCATTTAAATCTAGTAAAATATCAGGAAGGTCAATTTAAATACCCTTGATATAACTCCCAACAATATATAAAACAATAATTTTCTTCATTTTAGGTAATTATACATTCCAACTAAAAAATTTGTCTTATTATAAAACATACCATTTTCATAAAATAAATAATCAACATTAATTATGTTGATTCCATTCATAAGGAACAAAGAATACCACCTCAAAATGTGGGTTTAGAGGAGGCCTATGAAAGGAAGTACAAATTCCATCAATTAAAACAACATCCCAGAAGGGTTATTTAATTACCTGGACAATATATGGGCCATGATTCATAAGATATAAAACGATTGGAGATGGTTTTATTTTTGGTGATCTATATCCTATTGATCTATTGTTTTCAAAATAGGTATAAAATTAAAGGAATTTAATTGAATATGAATTATTTTATATTTAATTGAGAGGCACAATACTAATAAAAATATAACCTATACCAATGGTCTTGGACCAAGAGTTGGTATAGGTGAATAATTTGGATCTATAGCAACAGTTTATCCAAATTGTAGGTATAGGTCACTATAATTGACCGATACCAATGTTTTTTCCCAAACTGTTCATATAGGTCAATTATAGTTACCCTATACCAATAGTTTTGGACAAAACGATTATATAGGTCCAGCCTAAGCTAGAGGTTTCACCAAAACTGTTGGTATAGATTGCGAAATCAAAGAAGTTATACCCAAGGTTCGCAAATCCATTTTTAATGGTTTATACCAACGGTTTTCAGAACGGTTGGTATAAGATCACATTTGTTAGGGAATATTATTTCAAATAACATTAAATTAGAAAAAATGAAAAATAAGTACGAATATAAATATATATATTTATGATATTATGTTAATAAAATTCATATTCAGTTAGTGGATAGGTTGTTGGTATAGAAATGAGAGTTTCTGAGATCAAAACAAAGTAGTGTTTTTTAATTACCTATACCAACTTTTTTATGAAACTATTGGAATAATAATGACATATTCCAATGGTTTGTCCAAAACCATTGGTATAGACTAACACCTATTCCAAAACATCCAACGGTCCTCCAAATCGTTGAAATAGGGAATTATTCTATAATTTGACAATAAACACAATGAAATAATATATAAATTAATATTAATAAATTGGAAGGTATATATATCACCTACAATATACAAATTATCTTCATATTAATTTAGTAAGGATGATTGATTTAGTCTAGTTCTAGAGAAAATGAAGAAATTTATTTTCACCCTAAAAATAGGGAAAATTAGATTATACCAAAATAAAACAGAAGATATTAATAGAAATAAATAAATTTCGAAGGGTTTGTTTAATAATAAGTAATATCATTCCAATGAGTTGAAAGGTGGTTAAAAAGTCACAGGATGAGGGAGTTATCCACATACCTGGATAATAAGAATGATAGATCTGTGAGACCTGCAACACAGAATAATGTGGATATGAAGAAAGTGATAAAAAATTATGAAGCATGGGGAAAATGATAATTTATATAGACTTGGAATGAGGTGAATAGATTGCCACATATATAAACAAATCATGTGCCAACAAGGATACATCACCTTCCTTGGGAGGGGGCATGCACAGTTCATGATCATGGTTTGAGAACCCTTCTTTAAACCATAAATTTCTATACTATAAAGGATATCTAGGTAAGTTCAAGTTAATGAGGATTTTATTTCAAATTTATAATAAATATTTTGATTCCTCCAGGTCCACTAGATTATCCAAAAAAAATTATACTGTGGGGGTCATGGATAATGATAATCTGTGTACCCTTGTTAGCCCTCTCATAGTTTGGGGTTTTGGGGTATGGGGATCCTGAAACTAAATGAAATTACTAAGAAACATTTCAATCATAAAATAATGATTAAAAAAACAAATATTTATGTGTTCTAACTCATTAAATTTAATTCCACTGCATTTCATTTGTAAAATGGCCCATCCTCTAAAATGAAATGATAAGTTCCTTCAGAATATTTATCTAGTAAATAAAAACTAGTCATTACAAATTACCCTTCTATGAACTTTTCCACCCAAAAATCCTTACTAAAATAAATAGAAACTACACCCAACCAACTTGGGTATTTAATTTTTTTTCAAAAGGATGTGTTTTGTTTCCAAATAGCCAATGCATTTTTATGAATCACCTTATGTGTATGGTACATGAATCATTAAAAATCAATCCAACATACATTTTTTAACCAAAACATAGAGATTGAAATTAATCAAGACTATAATAACTAATATATGGCAACATCATCATTTATTTAGTCACTATACATTTTCCACTCAACACCAATGATTCTTGGAATTTAATGGGGAAATTTTGAGATATGTTATATCTATAATTTCAATTGTATATTTATGTATTCCCATTGTCTTCTAATGAATCTCACATCATAATATAGAATTTTATATATGGATCAATTCAAAATTGACCACATTTATACTTGTTGAGCTGAGAATCCTATGAAAACCATTGATTAACATTTGTATTTCACCTGTTCTAACATAATTCCAGGACTAAAATGATTCCTCCCTAGTTTCATTCAATAGAATAAGAGGTGAACAAATTCATCCACTTATATCCAACGACTCTATTATTTTTATTAATAAAATTAGGACTTTTCACAACCGAAAACATGATTCCTTCCCCAAATATATTCATTTATTTGATTGAACACATCAACTAAACGTTATAACTAGATTTCGGTGAAATCTCAATACCAATCATTCATTTAAGATGTCATGGAATAGTAAAAATTTATGTGTGTACCCAATCCATCACAATTGTAATTTCACCCTTATGACATGACCTGTGATAATAACTATAATTCTGGGGAAACCTGGGAAAATTTAATAGTTTTATGAGGATCTATTACAAGGAAATTCGTAATCGATAATTTAAAAGTGAGATGTTGGTACGATGACCAATATTGACATATCATGAAAACTTATTCAGAGGAATGGATGTCAAGGCATTAATTTAATAATGTTTTTGAATTATTCAAAATAATTCAAAATTGGGAACCCACATATTACTTTGGAAAACTATTCATTTAAACTCACCATACCATATATGATTATCTTAAATGTAATTCTATTACTATTCACAAAGACATTTAAATATATCAAAGTGTATAACTGAATCTCTATCAATGTAACCAAATTAAATCAAGATACCGGACATGATCATCATTAGGAAAATAGCACAGTAATATGATTTATATTATTTTCAAAAAGGAGCCATGAAACATCATCATTGTTAGAGATTAAGTGTTTAACATGGCGTTAAACCCGTGGTATCAAAATATTGGAATGAAGATATGTTGATCGACTGCATATTGACTTCTTTTTAAATATATATGGTACACATGCATGTGTGTTTTTATTAAACAAACATGATTATTTT
The DNA here is from genome assembly GCA_963277665.1 of Viscum album. NCBI lineage: Eukaryota > Viridiplantae > Streptophyta > Magnoliopsida > Santalales > Viscaceae > Viscum > Viscum album. The sequence goes on from OY728166.1 coordinate 1,142,725,405, forward strand.
ACTTCACTGTGCTCCCTCTGATTGCATAATCACAATAACCAAATTACATCCTTAACAAACGATATTTCCAAAGGATATATACCCAACCTAATATACCATTTTTGTACTACCTTGCATGAACTGACATATTGAAATCTAACCATCCTGATGGAATATAAAATTATTACTGACCAATTCCAAATGTTCATTCATTGTTTTGTTATTTCTAATTGGAAGGAAACAGATTTCAAAGAATTTAAACTATGTTCCCCTACATAAAAGTATCCTTATTGTCAAATTTACTAATGAGTGAACTCATTATACAACATACGCTCAATCAAACACTTATCATGACATTCATACATGGCCACCCTACTATTAATAGTCCCTAAATTGAATGAAAGTAATTAAGGCCTCTTAGTAGCATGATTTATTTCATTACTCTCTAGGTATGTGTGACACTCCTCCTGATTTAACACCATTCATTCCATATCATTAAGAGAAAAATAAGAAATAATTTACCAGTCTATCAACACATGATCACTTTTAGAATTTTTGCCAAAAATTGCTACAAAAATATATTTATTGAATCCCATAGATCAATATACTGTAATGATATCCTAAATTCAAATAATAATAAATAAATAATTTACTTATTACCATGGAGAACATATATATTTTGGAATTTTTTATCAACTCGACAAGTACTGTCTATATTGATTCATATCACCCTAAGATAATATTCCACAATGGAAAAAATTTGACACAATGCATTATCTTTTCATAGTGGAACTATCATATATGAATGAAACACTGGATGGCGACCTTATAATTCATCCAATACTAAAGGTAATGAATAGATGTGTAATGACCCGTCCTCAAGGATCGTTCTGTGACTACCCCAAACTCGCCTTCCAAAGTCCAAGGGCTGGTGACTAGCACAAAAGGCGTATGTCCTTAAGCTGGGAAGATATTGCCTTTATAAAAGAAAAAAAACACAACAGGGTATGCAACTGGAAGTAAAACACTAAGAAGAAACTGTATAGAGGAGAAGTGCTGAAAAGTAAAAGGGGATGGAAACACAAGACCAATAGTAATGTAAAACTGAAAAGGGACAAACACTTGAAAATAAAGAGCACCTCCTAGATCGTCCTCCGGGGTTCCTACCTGAAGGGTAGGTACAGACGGTCAACTCTGCACTCCACGTCCGTCAGTATCCTCTGTGTGTCGACTCGTCAAAAGGTCCACCTCCAGGTACCATCTAGTCCCGGCGTCTTCGGCCTCCGTCAGCGTTGTCCGCCATCTGCCCCCAACACTATGAGGTACATGCATTTCCTGTATAGGGGTGATAATAATGATACTCAGTAGGGGACACCGAGAACCCCCGAATATCTCCCAGAATTCATAAGGATAAACCACAGTAGAAAGATATAATCAAGAAGTATCAACCAACCCTACATAGGTATTTGACTATACATATACCTACGTTATCAATCTCAATCCGGCTCCAACTCTCGAGAACAAGCACAAAACATTCCACAATGGAAGTGAAGTTAATCACCACGATGATAATAGTTGAAAGACATGAATCAGCTCTCACAGGTATGCAACAATAGTAGAGATATATATATATATGATCAGATATTTCCACTGGATCATCTATGCTGTTAGACCCACATAGGATACAGGACCAGCTAAGCTGTCAGACCCACACAGGATACATAGAAGCTATCTCATCTAAGCTATCAAACCCACACAAGATATAGGACCAGCTATTTTGTCCAATATGTATGACCCACACAACATAAAGGACTATCTATTTTGTCAGACCAAAATAGGATACAGGAATAGAAGTCAAAACTGTCAAACCAACATAGGAATCTGGGACAGTAGTCGTCGTCGTCGAACCCACATAGGATTCCATTACAGTAGTCATCGTAGTCGCAGCCAGCTATAGGGTTCCCGCACACAACACGCTCTATTCCAGGATATTCCTCTCATCGATAAAAGGGGTTTCGATACATCAACTATCACGCCATCCTTAGTTGATGTATCCCAGGGTTTTTTCTCTTCAAGAGAAACCCAACGTGACAGACAACGCGTCAATCATATGCCTAGTCTGAGTGTTATAGGCTTTTCCATTCTAGGGGCCTGGTTGGATTTAATCTTGATCCAAACCCAGCCGTTTTCCAATGTCGTCCAAAACTCACTTATAGTATCTCAAAAGTCCGCCCCATAGAAAAGGAACTAACGCTACAGACAACATGTCTTTCAGTCGCGAGATCTTGAAGATATTCGCATTTAAGCGATGGTGGGTCCGGCCTGTCAAGCCCAGTGGGATGGCTGGTCGGCCTGACCTGGTTCGGTCGGTCCGACCCGGTTGGGGGTCGGCCTGGCTTGATTTTTTGGGTCCGACCCAGTTGGGGGGTTGGCCCAGCCCGGTGGGGCACGACCCTCCTGCAGACCCGCCCTGCGGAGCGGGCTGGTCCAATTTGTCCGGCGGCGCCGAGCATGGCTGCATCTCCCCACCCGGCCGAACAAAGCTAGATAGTTCTATCTAGCGTGAGTGTTCTGCACCATGGGACATTGTTCCTCCCACGTATCACCAAACAACATCATGGTTCTTCAGCCCGGCTATCAGGCAGACCACCTGTTATCCAGTAAGCGACCAATAGTTACGGGCTGCAGTTCCCCCACCGCGTGGGGCCTGCGGGGGCCGCGTACCACTATCCTAGCCGGACGTAGCCAGTCGGTTCATCCTGCAAGCGGACCATGGTTGTGGGCCGCAGTTCCCACGGCATGCCACCTGCGGGTTCTACGGTTCCCAGCGATCTGGTAGGATTTTCCGGTCGGTAGTTCCACGGAACGGGAGGCCCGAGCGGCCTCTGGTCTCTTCACGCGGTCGGCGCACGGCCGCCGCTGCCTACGGTTGCGTCCAACTCCAAATTCCATCGACTTTGGCCATTGTCGCCTCTTCTCACAGCTCCCCCATCGACAATACAAACAATATTAAAAGTAGGGCCGTCGGGCCATGTTTGTTCGGCTCGCGCCCTCCGCTTTAGGTGATAACATATGGACAAAGGAAAAAAAAGGAATTCATCAAAAATGAGGGTATAATTTTATTCATTTAAAATTATACAAAAACCCTTACCTTGATTCGAAGTTCGTTCATTGAAAATGACATCAATTCGTTGACGTTGGGGTGCATCCGAGGAGGAAGCACCATTGTTGGTGATGATCATCACAGGCGGCGTCTTCCCTTTCTAGCCCAAGTTGGAAAGGAGAAAGACACATCATCATTCTTCAGTGGAATCGAAGTTCTTCATCCAAAGAATGGTGTTCTTCATTAAAGATGTTCTTCATGGAAGAACACATTCTTTCTAATTATCCTTAGCCTCCCAACAGATTATTTTCCAAGAAAATAAAATAATATCCTCCCTCATATTTTAATTTATTTAAATTAGAAACACCCCTAAAATAACATCCAACCTGTACAAAACGCACTTGCAGTAATGGACATCTTATGTGAATACTGGTGATGCGAGTTCACCGGTGTCCTCATATTTCAATTCCGATCACCGGTTCAAAAGATAGAAAATCCCACACATACGTTTACTAAACATACCCGAGAAAAAATTCAAAAAATTATTCCGAGAACACTGGGTCTCGGAATCAGGTTCCGTCAGAAACAGCAGACTCGTAAAATTCCAAATAATTTACGAAAAAAAATTTCCTTGAAATTTTTGGGTCTTTACATTACCCCCACCTCAAGGATTTATGTCCCTGTAAAGCTACAACACACACGAGGGAAACAAAAGGGGGTACTGAGCACGCATCTGAGCATGCCGCTCAGATGTTCTCTCCTGGAGGCTTCCATGCTGCTAGCAAATGCACACCAGAGGAATCGACTATCCATGTAGTACCCACTCATGTCGATCATCAATCTCCACGGGAACCTCCATGATAGTCGCCTTGTCATCGATGTCCATCTCCCCAAGGTTGATGATGTGATATGGGTCATGAACGTATCTCCTCAGCTGAGATAAAGGATGATGTAGTGCACCCGGTGAAACTAAGGTGGATGGTCCATGTGGTAATCCACCTTGCTTACTCTACTAAGGACGAGAAATGGTCCAATGAATTGGGGAGATAACTTTCCGCCTTGGCCAAATCTCCATAGACCTCATCGAGGTGAGACCCATAAGATGACATGGTCGCCATCCTCGAACTCCAGTGGTCTCTATCTCCTATCAGCATGGGACTTCTGTCTACTTTGTGCAGTATTCATCTGCTCATGGATGACCTGCACCTTCTCCATCGTAGCCTGCACCATCTCTGGTACTACAAGTGCTGACTCCGCTGTGTCAGTCCAACACAGAGGTGATCTGCAAGGTCGGTCATACAATGTCTCATAAGGGGCCATCCTGATGGTGGAGTGGTAGTTGTTTTTGTACGCAATATCCACAAAGGATAAGTGATCCTACTAGTTGTGACCAAAGTCGAGGACACATGAACGATGCATGTCCTTGAAAGTATGAATTGTCCTCTCAGTCTGACCATCCATCTTAGGATGGAAGGCGGTGCTCAAGCAAAGCATCGTCCCAAAATCCTCCTTTAACCCCTTCCATATTCAGGAAGTGAAATGAGAATCGTGATCAATTAAGATAGTCGATGGTACACCATGAAGTCATATGATCTCCTGAATGTAGAGGCGTCACAGGCACTCTACTGAGCCCTGCTATCTGATCGGTAAGTAGTGGGCCGACTTGGTGAGTCAGTCTACAATCACCTAGATAGTCTCATGTCCTCTTGATGTATGTGGAAGCCCCATCATGAAATCCATGGATATCTCATCCCACTTCCACATTGGGACCACTAAGGGTTGTACCAAGCCTACTAGTACATAGTTCTCCCCCTTAACATGCTGACAAGTGAGGCACCGTGAAACAAACTCTGCTAATAATTTCTTCATACCTAGCCACCAGTGATGTCATTTGATGTCCTGATACATCTTCGCCACTCCTTCATGTACCTCTAGAGGGGAAGTGTGGAAATCCCTCAACACCTCCTCCTGTAGCGCAACAGTTACCATGGTCCGTCTTATGTAGAGTATGACGTGTTCCCCACCTTCAAAAAACTCATCAGGTGCCTGCCCTGAAGATATCTGAGCACGTCACATATCACAGTCAATTACTCCATGATGTCCCCCCCGACTCACTGAAGGAGTGGAGGAGTGACTGTGAGAGACAACAGAATGGCATCTCTATCACTATCCAAAAAGGATATTTGCAACGCGTCATGCTGCAACATCGCCTCTCCTAGCAGCTGAATTCCTGATCTCCTACTAAGAGCATCTGGTACAATGTTCCCCTTCCCAGGGGTATAGATTATCACGAAGTCATAGTCCTGGAGGAACTCGAGCCATTGTTGTTGTCTCAGTTTCAGGTCCTTCTGCGAGAGGATGAAACTAAGACTGTAGTGGCCAGAATAGACTATAAAATGTTCTCATAATAGATAGTGTTGACACATATTCAAGGAAAAGACCATTGCTGCTAACTTCAGGTAATGGGTAGCATAGTTATGCTCGTGCTATCTCCACTGCCGTGAACCATACGTGATCACTGCTCACTCCTGTATTAGGACACACCCCGAGTCTGGTCCCTGATATGTCACAGTAAACTATGTACCCTATGCCCTCATCTAGTATCCTCAAGATGGGTGCACTGGTCAACCTCTGACTCAGCTCCTGAAATCTCTGATGGCATAAATCATATCACACGAAGGTTTTACCCTTCTTTTTAAATGCTGAAAGTGGTGCTACAACCCTAGAGATGTCTGGCACAAATATTCGATAGTACACAGCCTGTCCCAGACAACTCTGCACCTACATTACACTCCTGGGTGTCTCCCAATAAAGTACTGCCTTGATATTTGCTGGATCTACTACAACTCTAGCCTCCAAGATGACGTGTCCCAAGAAGTGAACCACTCGAATCCAGAACTATCACTTTGAGAGTTTACCATAAAGCTGTTGCTCTCGGAGTGTATCAAGTACCACCTGCAAATGGTAGGTGTGCTCCTCCTCAGTAGTTGAGTAAATCAGTATGTCGTAGATGAAGTCTTCGACAATGAAATCGAGGTAAGGATAGAAGATCCTATTCATGTGACTCATGAAAACTGCTAGAGCGTTGGTTATGCTGAAGGGTATTTCCAAGAACTCGTAGTGGCCATACACACACCTAAAGGTCGTCTACTACACATCCTCATCTCGAAATTTGAGATGGTGATAGCATGACCTGAGGTCTATCTTCATGAACCATCATGATCCATTGAGCTGATCAAAGAGGTCATCAATCCTCAATATTGGGTACTTGTTCTTCACAGTCACCTAATTTATACGATGATAGTCAACACACAGTTGCATGCTCCCATCCACCTTCTTGGTGAACAAAATCAAAGATGGCCGGGGTGAAGCTCTTGGTCAGATAAATCCATTCCCCTGCAAGTCCTCCAGCTGTACCCATAGCTCACGAAGCTCGGTGGGAGCCATCCGATATGATGGAGTAGATATCGGTGTTGTCCCGGGGTACATGTCAATGTATTATCTACCTCTCTATGAGGAGGTAGTCCTGAAACGTCGTCAGGGAAAACATCCACGTACTGATCCACCACAACAAGAAAATTCGGACCCCACACATCAACCACTCTGAGGATTATTCTAGCCAACTGATGTGTGATCGGATTCCCCCTCCTCTTCTTAAGTCCATCTTGTGCTATAAAGGCTCCCTTCTCGCCAATGAATGTGAACCTAGTCCCATCTGTATGGATACACCACACTTTGCACATAATACAGTAAATTTGAGCATGAACTGTGGATAACCAGTCAATACCCGAGATGATGACGTAAGGCCTCAATGCCGCTACATGAAGATCCCAAATGATGATATCGCCTCCAAGAGTAAGCTCACACTACGGGCACCAGTGACTAATCGTCGAGTCTGCTCCTGTAGGAATCTCTAGTCATAATTATTGAGCTAATGGCTCCATTGAAATCTTCGAGTTCCAAACAAGGGCAATGACAATAAAAGAATGACTTGCATATGTGTCTATGAGTATTGCAGCAAGGGTGGAGTAGAAAAAAATTGTACATTGAATAATCTCATGTGCATCGCGGTTGTATGCCTCAATTGCCTAGAGCTGGCCCCCCACTATCCGCCACCTCCTTGTGGTCTGGGTGGACTCTTAGTGGTGGTGGTGACAGAGCCTCAAATAGTTTTCCACCACCCACTGCTCAGCTGGATCCTCTGCCACGTCCACCTTCTCTCTGTAGACCAGCATAGTCAAACCTCTTCCTCTGCCTAGAAGATCCCTCTAATGTCTTCTTCTCATCTTCATGGTGGTTCAGGCAGTCACGAGCCATGTGGCCCAGCTCGCTGCATGCATAGCATTGCTTGCTCCTTGTATAGATTCTCTATCTCATGTGCCCCGCACAACCAAACCTGTAACCTGGGATCGCAGACCTGATGGCCTAGTCTGCATGGACCTCTGTGACATCTTTCTACTGCTGGCTGTAGAATACTTCGCTATGTGTCACCCTACGGTGGGTCTCACTACTAGTGACTATTCGGAAAGAAAACTCTCCATTAGAAGGGCTTGCTCTAGTACCCCCGCATGCGTTGGAATGCTGAGGGGAATCTTCAAAGCCCTAACCTCATTCCTGAGTCCCTACTCAAAGGTACAGTCCCTGAAGAATGGGTCATGTACCTTATTCGTGGAGTAGCGTGATAGGTCGGTGAACCTTGCTGAGTACTGAGCTACTGCCATACCGCCCTGCTGTAGATGTAGTATCTCCGGAATCTGCACAGAATGAAGGGTGGTTGGAAAAAACTCTAAGAGGAAGAGACTCTCATAGTCCATCCGGGGTAATGTTGCCTTGTCATGCACTTGGAGCATCCGACTCCACCATCTACCTGTTTCTACGTGCAGGAGACTCGCAGCAAGGATCCCCGTAAGGTCAGCTCATGTCCTTACCAATCTGAAAAATCTCATGATAGCCTCCAGCCAATCCTCAGTAGCCTGTGGGTCCGTCTCTCCCTGGAACATGGGAGGCCTCTGGTGATGGAACTTGTGCAGCGCACTCAGGCAGGGTGCACTCTCTACTGCTGGAGCTGGTGGTATCGGTGGCCCAACAGGTAGTGGTACCGCTGGTGCCTCCACTATGATGGGGCCTTGCACTATGACCCTATCAGTTGGTGGGATACCATCTTGGACATAACTTAGAAACAAAGCTGGAAGCCTTCGTGGGGCCATCCTGAAATGAAACAGGTGTGCCACTGTCCAAATTGTATACCTGGTGAGCTGACACAATGTAATCATGATGAAACCTTTTCCCAAGGAAACAAAAACTCCATTAGTGTTTTCGTGCATTGAGTCTGAGATCATGAGTCAGAGTCCTAGTGTATGGATACATCGGATGCGACATCAACACAGGATTCCCTAAACTGATAACCACACCCAAAACACTTATCACTATTTCCATTAAAAGAAACAGAGTCTAAGTTATGTTGTAGAACCAAATCCTCTGATAGCAATTTTTCACGACCCGTCCTCAGGGCACATGGCATGACTACCCCACGCCCGCCTTCCATATGCTAGGGGCTGGCGACTAGCATCAAAAGCATAAGTCCCGAAGATTTGAATGAATTGCCTTTATAAATGAAAACAAACACAACAGAGTATGGAACTGGAAGTAAAACACTAAGTATAACTTGTATACAAGAGAAGTGCTAAAAAGTAAAAAGGTCCAGAAACACAATCAAAATAGTAAAGTATAACTGAAAAGGGACAAAAAGCTGAAAATAAAGAGCATCACCTGGATCGTCCCCTGGCATTCCTACCTGAAGGGTAGGTATAGACGGTCACCTCAGCACTCCACAACCTTCTGGAACCTCCGTGTACCGACTCATCAAAAGGCACACCTCTGGGTACCATCCAGTTCTGGTGCCTTCGGCCTCCGTCAGCACTGTCTGTCGTCTACGACCAACACAACGAGGTGAGAGCGTAGCCCGTGTAGGGGTGCGTATAACGATATTCAGTAGGGGACCCCGAGACCCCTGATGATCTCCCAGTATCCACAAAGGATAACACACAGTAGAAATATACAATCATGAAGTATCAACCAACCCTACGTAGGTATATGCCCATATATATACCTAATTTTTAAATCTCAAAACAACTCCAACTCTCGATCACAAGCATAATCCATTGCAAAAAAGGAAGTAAATTCAATCACTAGGATGATAATGGTTGAAGGACATGACTCAGCTCATACAGGTATGCCACAATAGTAGAGAGATATAGATGATCAGATGTAGACACTGGACCATCTATGCTGTCAGACCCACACAGGATACAAGACCAGCTAAGCTTTCGAACCCACACAAGATACATGTCAGCTATCTCGTCTAAGATGTCGGACCCCCACATGTTATAGGACCAGATATCTCGTCTAAGCTATCAGACCCACATAGGATACCTGACCAGCTATTATGTCTAACCCACACTATATACAGGAACAGAAATCAGAACTTTCAAACCCACATAGGATTCAGGTAATGTTGTCTTCGTCATCAAACCCACGGAGGATTCTAGTACAGTAGACATCGCAGTCGCAGCCAGCTCGAGGGTTCCCGCACACATCACGCTTCATTCCGGGATGTTCCTCTCCTCAAGAAAAGTGGGGTCGATACATCAACTATCATGAAGTCCTAAATTGATGTATCCTGAAGTTCCATTTCATTAAAGAACCCAACGTGACAGACTGTGCATCAATCGGATGCCCGGTGTGAGAGTTATATGTTTTTCCGTTCCTGGGGCCTGGTTGGATTTACGATCGATCCAAACCAAGACATTTCCCAATGTCATCCAAAACTGACTTATAGTATTTCAAAAGTACCGAATCTTCACAAGGATCCTAGTTCCACAGACGGAAAATTGTACGGTCTCGAGGTCTTGAAGATATTCACATTTATGTGAAGTTGAGCCCAGCCCATCAAGCCCAGTGGGATGGCGGGTCGGCCTAGCTCGATAAGGCGGGTCTAACCCATCTAGGGGGTCGGCCCGGACTAGTGGGGTGCAGCCCCCCTGCGGACCTGGCCCGCAGATCGGGCCGGTCTAGTTATGCCGGCAACGCCTAGTGGCGCCGCCTCTCCATGCCCGGCCTGCTGAAGCAGCCTAGTTCTGTCCGGCGTGAGCGGCCCGCATAGCGGCCTGCTGTTACTACGACACGGAGCCACAGTTTTTTAGCCATTTCGACAGGCAGCTGGCCGGTTTTCCAAGTGAGCGGCCTGCGCTTCCCTCGGCGTGCGGCACCTGCGAGTGTCGTGAACCTCCAGCTCGTCCGGACGTAGCGGTCTTGTTCATCCAGTAAGTGGCCCGCAGTTGTGGGCCACGATTCCCTCCACACGGCACCTGTGGGTGCCACTATTCCCAGCGGGATAGCCCGATTGGCCGCCAGATACTTTCGCAGATCGGGCGGCCCCAGCGGCCGCCCTGTATCCTCGCGTGGCTGGCGCACGGCCTCCGCTGCCTCCGGTTGCAACCGCCTCTGGTAATCGACGACTTCGGTGGTTATTTCCTCTTCTAACATTTCCCCCATCCCCAATACAATCAATAATCAACATAGGGTCATAGGGTCATGTTTGTTCAGTCCACACCCTCCGTGTTAGGCAATAACATATGTCCAAAGACGAACCAAAGAATTCATCATGTATGAGGGTATAATTTTGTTCATATAAATTTATACAAAACACCCTACCTTGATTCGAAGTTCGTTCGATGACGATGATGTCGATTCTTTGACATCAGGGTGCGTCTGAGGAGGATGCATCGTTGTTAGTGACATTGTTCACAGGCGACGTCTTCCCTTTCTAGCCTCAAATATAATGGTGGAAGACACATCATCATTCATCGGTGGAATCATTGTTCTTCTTCAAGAGAATGGTGTTCTCAGTTGGAGATGTTTTCGTGGAAGAAAACATTCCACATAATTCTCCAAAGCCTCCCAACAGAATATTTTCCAAGAAAATAAAATAATAGGCTCCCTCATATTTAAATTTATTTAAATTTGGAAATCCCCTATGATAACTTCCAACATTTAAAAAATAAAATTTCATTAATGGTCCTCATAAGAAAATACCGGCGCTGCAAGTTCACCAGTGTCCTCATAAAATTGCAGTAATTGTCCTCATAAAAAACTGTGGACTCGTAAAATTCCAAATAATTTATTAATAAAGTTTCCAATAAATGTATGGGAAATTACAAGATTGGATACACAATTTATTAATTGGGTAACCATTCCATATGGAACTATATCCAACTAAAACTAATAATTATGAAATTCTCATGAAAATCAAATGGTTTAAAATACAAAATGATAATAGTCTATACAATGGTGTCATTTTAAAAACGATGGGTCCTGCATAGGACTATGACACCCAAATAACACCACACACACAGAATTGTTCAAAATAATTTTTAATGATTTTTAAAATTATTGGGGCACCAACTATATTGATCTTCCCCTTTCCAAAACATAATTTCTTTGCACTACAAGAGGGTCATTTTTGAAAAGTCACAATGATTATGGTCAGATCAATTATGTTCAATCTATAACAGAAAAGGCCTATGGGAAACACCCATGTTCCCATTCTAATGAAAGACCATGAAAACATCAAATCTAACCATACTTGAATGATAAGAAGAATAAAAACCTTAAATTTATTATATTAATGTACTTCAGAACCTCTCATTTAATTCATTTAATGATTAATGACAAGGATTTAAAAGAATGTCAAGATATCTTCAAATGATAAAATTTCCATTATCTTTATTTAAATAATGTCATAAGGAAACACGACAATGTAATATGAAACTGTATTTAAAACATTTAATACTTTATTAACATAATATCAAAATTAACAAATTGATCTTTAAAACCCATTTATACATATTATTTATCAAAAATGTTATCAAATTTGTCATTGTTAAAAAAATCTCAATTATAATCTATAGAGGAAGACACTGTTTATGTTGTAATTGGAAATTTATTTACTTAATAGAAGATATAAATATGGACAAAATCATATAATGTGTTTTTTATAAATTAAGTTAGGAACAATTCATGTGTGATGCCACAACTCATAAATATGTAAACCCATATACGTGGCTATATAGACATTAAATATCCATTACTATATTGTAAAAACATACTACCAATGGATAACATACAATGGCATAAAATATGAGGCAACTTATGAGTGTCTCATTAATCCATCCTAGGTGTGTAAAATATAATCGTGAGTTTATAATAAATTTCCTAACATCAATTGTGAGTTATATCATAAGAAACATCCCTGAGTTGACCTACTTGGTCCATGATGTGCATTTGAAAAATATAATTAGTCATAATGTCATCATGACCAAGTGAGAAATTTATAATCCATTATATGGGTCACTATTTCAGATAATATTTTCATTTTAGAATACATACATTAGAACCATGGATCTGTTAGATAAATCACCATTACCATTTTAATAACATTATTCCCTATATAAATAACAATTGGAACTCAAATATATACAACTAGGTTTTTTTATTTTATTTTAAAATATAATTACTTTTTATGTAAACTTTAGATTAAATGGTTTACACCTTCCAAATTTATGCGGTCTTGTACACATCATAAATTTACATTTTTTCCGCATTAAATCACAACCATAAATTTTTTATCCCATGGGAAAATGTTATATGGATGAACATTTCCAAATTTATTCATTAAATAGAATACAACCATAACAAATTCATTAAAACTCCACTTTGGTTGAAGATGTCATTTCTTAACTAGCCATGAATTATTATTACAATAAGGTATTATATGAAAATAATTAATTTAATTTTAACATGGAAAATAAATATATAAATGTACTACCTATGAAGGAAACAAAAAAATAGAATATAAATAAATTATGAGTTAATTGAAAAAGAATGTTTTGTTGGAAAACATACTAAAAAATCACACATCATGTTATATATAAATTAATTAAAATGTACTTTCTATGTATTTATAAATCCAATAATGTTACTTAAATAAACAAAATGATATATAATAAACATGAATATAACATAGATGGTGAATCAATAAATAGAAAAGTTCCTATAAAATCAATCTAGATGGAATGTAATATACACAGAATATGAATATATATTTCCCTAAAATGATTCATGTAATGATATATCATTTCCATGTTGGGTCAAGGGTAAATAATGAAATCTCATAAATCAATAAGAATTTTAATGTAAACCAATCTATCAATATTAATTAATAATAAGTTTTAACAATAAATATTAGGACCAAAAATCTTATCCCATGACACTTTCACTATTCCCCATGCAAGGGTTGATCATTCATAGACACGAGTATTAACTATACCATGAAAAATTCATAGTTTTTTTACAAGACTAAAATAGTAATGAAAATGAAAATGAGATCTTATCCCACTTTTTAATGTCCTTGTCTAACTGGATATGAAACCAGTAGCCATATAAGTCACCCCATGGCCTCAAGCATGGCACCCCATACTCTAGAGGATACTGACTTGAAACAAACATCCAATTGTGGAACATAGAGGAGAATAAACCCTCATTATCTTAGTTACACAAATTTAAGATAATAATAATTCCATAGATAATATGAGTTGAAATATATAGAAATGAAAATCATTGGAAAATAAATATAATAACTGATAACAAGGAAGTGGTCCTCACCAAAAATCCATATATGCATGCATATACATATGATGCTAAAAATCCAAAGAAAAAATAGTAAAATTGGTAATTGTAGTAAAATATAATATAAATAAATATAAAAAAACACCCATGGGATAAATCCACGAGCATCATATGCTCCCTCTAAGTCCCATGCTCCTTACTCTCATATACAATTCATAATACGAAAAATTATCCATGGACATGTGAACATGAGGTCTACTTTGGTACCAAATGCAGAGTGAGTAGGTTGTCTAATATTCTCAGTAGCCACCAAAAATGGTTTCTAAAGCATTATATAGTCTAAGTGTACCAAATACATTAGTTTTCACTTATAACCAATACTATAAGTTAAAAAAACAAAATATCAGTCATCTCAGATTTCTGAAGGACACCTAGTAGACTCTACTACATCGGTATGTGCTAGATTGATTTTGATCTTCTTAAATTATATATGTATTTTAATCTCAAATAAATATATAATATTTATACATGTATATACACTCTATATGTAAGTACATCTATAGGAATATACATGGATATTATGTGCATGTTGGATCTACGAGAAACTCTAGTATCCATGACTACTATAATGATCCAAATGATATAGAAAGGGAACTAGCCCTGAATCTCATATGAATGTGATACATCTTACATTAAACTAAATATGGTGGGGTGAATCATCATTCTCAACACCCAAAGATAAGTAACATGGAATTTCATGACCGTCACCCAAATATAAGGATAATGGGTTGAGATTTCATGCCCATCACTAAACATAAGCGACCATGAAATGTGAAGCTCAACATGTCTCATAACAATTAATCACTATATTGTAATCCATCATATACACATAATAATAATAAAATAATGAGGTATTTCCTATAATAATTTTTTATCAATCCACCCAATCTAATCATGGGTATAATAATATTAATGATTCATAACCATAATTATGAAACCAATGGTGCGACCTTTCCATGAAATTCCAGTTCAATAAATTGAACAAATTAATTTAAAAATGAATATGATCCATTTATAAATAATGATCCTAAATTACCGAAACATTCCATTTAAATATTATAAATTACCATCGAGGTCAAATAAAACACCAATTCCATAAGGCCCATCATGATATGGATCATTAATAATTACCTTAATTGTTTAGAAGGAAACACACCTAAAAATCCATTATTTAAAAAAACATGACATTTTTAAACAAATAAAATAATCCAATTTAATTAATTTGATTTTATTCATATGTACTAATATTACCAAGATAAAAATTTGGTTTTAATGGAGGTATATTCAAGGAATTATAAATTAATGCCATTTGAAAAAAACTATAAGAGGGTGATTAAAATACCCAGAAAAAATATGGTCAATGAGATATAAGTGATACACCACACATGGATCATTTAACATGAGGATATAAATAGAAAATATATCCATTATAGACACTATGGGTATATAATAATGTTATTTCATTACACATAGTTAATATTACTTTTTATGGGGAAATGCACAGAGAATCTAGCCTACGGCACAGTGGGGTAATTTATAAACAAGTTATACATTAGGGAATAAGAAATAGACAATCAACCTTATAAAAAGTATTTTCTTATCTTCCAATATCAAGTCATGATTTTATTTGGTTTGATAGAAAATTAAGAAATATACCTTCACCCTATAGTGTGAATCAACTCGCAAAAAATATAGTGACATATGGGAAGTTAAATGAATAAAGAAAGAATGTTGAGTTGGATAATCATTGATATTCATACAATGTGAGGAAATTCAGTTGAAATGTTATTTTGATGACGGTGTTATTTTTATATATAGCGGTGGATTAAATATCCACTAGAGCTATATGTAATGGTAATAGAATAAAAAGAGTGTGATAAAAAAATAAAAAATTATGTGGAATGGTAACTTCCATCCCATTTAAATGAGTTCCAGGGTTTGGATGTATGGCTGGAAAAACTATACAAAAACAAATTTCTACACACTACATATGAATGGTGGTTGCATAGTTCTTGCATGTTTTTTGCGAAACTATGCATACACTGTTCATTTCATCTATGTAAAATATATTCTGTTAGGTGCATAGTTGTCTGGGTCCTCTATAACAGTTATACAAATCCATGTGAGAACTCTAGGACTAATAGATTATTCACATGATTTATCTTAAAGGGACACACAATTTAAAACAAAACATTCACCCCTTTTAACCTTCTTGGATTTTTAGGATTCAATGTATGGTCATCCTGAAACTCGATGGAACTGCTAATACACATATTGGGACTTATACCATGATAAAAAGAATATTTACTTTTTACAACTATAGAAATTTCATTTCATTTTTTTAGAATGTATCTACCAAAAAATGGGAAATTCATGTTCCTTCAAAATTATCATACGGTCAAAAAAGGACATGACATAAAGAATTTTATGAAATAACACCCTCCAATATTTACTGACTCTTATTACACAATAGTAGGTGAGGATTTTTTTTATGAAAATTAAAATATATTTAATGTGATATTATTTTATTTTAATCTATATTTAATACATTATATTTACCATTTTGAAGGTGAAGATGATCAGTGGTGGATAATGGTTAAAATTATTATAGAAAAAGAACATATTGATACATTGAAATGAGAATAATTTTAAATTTTTTTTCATTGAGAAATACTTTCATCATGTGGTTTAACAGAGGATGTAAAATAAATTTATGTAATTGAGACAAAATGAGGAAGATATAGAACACGTATATAAATAAAACATTACTCAATTTGCAAGTTATTAACCACAATTATGTAAGATATTGACAATGAAATAAATGGTTTCTACTTAGGATTAAATAAAATATGTCATAAGAAATTAGTTCCAATGAATTTAAAAGTTATGATAAACTTGTTTGATGTTTCAATAATCTGTAAATGATGTTTTATATTACCAAAAATTCTACGAAAATAGTTATAAAACACAGTTCTGGTGGTTGAAAATGTTAATGAACAAATCAATGAAATCTACACCTAAAAAATTCATGATTCTTGTTTTTGATAGGTGTGGTAAAATGATAAATTAGGAATTAATTGTGAAATATACTAAGTTCTTGTGATGTTGTATGTTTAGTCATATATATCATTATTGTAATGAAACCTATCATGGTATTGGTATAAATTTTTTAAAAAGTAGTTTGTAATGTATTTGAATTGTAATTAGATTGGTTATTATGCATGTTATTACATTAAGAAGAACCAAAATGATGAGAATCCCAATGACTAAAATAAGAAGAGTGTGGAAAAATCTTTTTCAATTACTTCAATAGATGTTTGGAAATCAAACGGAGTGGTAAAAAGTACATTTTTTATTTACTCAGATTATAGAAATGTTTGATTTGATTCTAGGTATACACATTCTTTGATTAAATATAAATTTAATGATCAATTAGAAATTTGACATAAATAAATTAATCCATAAGATATGGTAAAAACAAATGGGTAATATATTATATAAAAAAATTATAATAATCATCTTGTTGTTATATGTGGAACGATTTTACCAGTATACCTGGTTTTCATTCCCCGAGTTGAGGTTTATGTTATTTTGGGTGTGGATGGGCTCTGTGTTTACCATGACAAGAGTGATAATAGAGGTATAAAATTAGTTTGTTAGAAATAGTTTAATTTATTATAAAATAATATGTTCATACCCAAGAATACATAAAAATAACCTAAAAAATTTAATATATTTTAATCAAAGTATTCTAATAAATATTATTGAATAAAACAGAATAGTTTAGATTAATGATGTGCCTATATTAAAAGAATACATGGATATTTTTTACAATGATTTGGATAATGTTATACATGATCCAGAAGTATGATTTTTTATTGAATTTGTATCTAATACTAAAAAAATTTCATAACCGATTTATTGAATGGATCATGTATTAATTATAGAATGAAAAATTTTGTTACTAGAGTTCCAATATAATTGTTTCACTCATCCTATCACATCACTAGGGGTGATTCATTTTTATTGAATATAAATATGTCTTCATGAGTTTTTTCCATTACTATATATCATTTAATAACATTACTGGTATCCACAAGTATGTTTCCTCATATCGATGAAAAATTTGACCAGCTCTTGGGAACTCTATATTTTTATGTTTTTTCTCACATTTGAGTTATATTCAATGATGGTGTAGGAGGATGACATTACAAAAATTTTCTTCTTAATGGTTATGTTAATTATGAGAGGTTTATTATTATATTTGTGTTAAAAAAATTCCCATGTATATTTATAGGTCCTATGAATTTATATTTCAATGAATATTGGGATAAATATGTTATTATATATATTAATTATATTCTTATTTTTTCAAAATGTATGGAGGATCATGAAAGAAATATAGTGATATTTATACACAACCTGAAATAAAATAATTTATAAGAATAATTTAAAAAAAATTATCTTTACCTACAAATAGATTTTATTCCATGATAACAATATAAATAAAATTATATAGAATTTGATGAATCTAAATCTAAAGTGGTGGATGAATTTCCAAGACATAATAATTTCATGTTTATTCATTGTTTTCATGGATTACAGGGTTAATACTATATTTTTGATGGAAAACCTAAATTTTATCTATCCCCATAAATATATTTTTTATGAAATGTTCATAGGTTCACCTAGAAAATTGAATGAGATGAATACTTCTGTTAATTAAATAGATGACTAGTGAATCCTCATGTTTTCCCCTACCCTCAAAAAATGGTTAATATTTAGTAGTAATTTTTCAATTATTGGTATGGGTTTTCATTTAATGTATAATTATATTTAATTTCTTAAGCATTAAATTAATTATATCCACATTATGAATATTATTCTACACTATACCTTATACTAGAGGTAGTTTTGTTTGATTTATATATATAGTTGCATCATTTATATTTATGAAAGTGTGAAAAAAAATTATAATAAAACTTTTAATTATATATTCACATAAAATGATTTAAACATTAGATATATGAGACGAATATAATGGATAAACGATTATGACTACAAAATTCAATATTATCATGGAAAATTAAACAATATAGTTGATTCATTGAGTCAGAAAAATAATTTTTCATTAATCATGTTGTTTTTTAAACCTAACGCTATGATTACTGATTTAATGTGTTTGGTTTCAGAAAATTTGAATGTAGGATATTCATTTCTTGTGTTTTTTGTGTTCATAAAACTTTCACAGTCAAAAAGAATTAAGAAATATCTCAAGGAGGCTCGTGTTTCATATAAAATGGTAGAATATATTAAAAATGATAAGTACGTAGAGTCTAATATTGACAAAGGACTTGTTAATTGATTTTATACATGATTATAAATTCTTCATTATACACATTTTTAGGGATAATTGTTGAGTGAATATAATAGTTCCTCATTTTACTTTTATTCAAACAACACTATAATGTACAATGTCATTTGAGAGTACTACTAGTCAGATAAAATTATTAGATATATTTTTTAATATTCTAGAAAAATTTTAACATTTAAAATGTTTAAAACAAAATTATAACTAATGAGTGGGATACTTTATCCTTTACATATTCTTCAATAATTATATGTGAATATATCCATGGATTTTGTGGTGAAATTACCAATGAAATAACTTATTAATAATGTGATTTGGGTAATTTTTTTCCAATTAAAAAAATCAGAAAAATTATTTCCCCTTAAAGATAATACTTCATTAGATAATATCTAGAAACTATATTTCAAGGATTTAGTCTAGTTATATTGTGTTTATATATCTATTGTATCATATTTTTATCATACGTTCAATTATAATTTTTGAAATGACTTCAGAATTAATTGTGTATATAATTTAACATCAGCGCATATTTTCATCCTCAATATGAAAGATAGTCTAATAGAATGATTCACACCTCAAAATATATTATCCAATATGTTTCAATTTATTAGAGTGTATTTTAGGATCAATATCATTCATTTGATGACTTTTATTGTACTAATTGTTTTCATTCCAATATATAGGTGACACCATTTTAGGATTTATAGGGAATTTGGTGTTAGACTACTTCTTTTAGGAGGAGAGTTAGGGGAAAAAATGTATTTATGACCAGAACTGATATAATAAATGCTTTAGAAATGGATGGTTATTCTAAATAGAATGAGATGAATTATAGTATGCATAAAATATATATAGATAATCGGATAACATATATTTATTATGAGGTACGTGATCATGTTTCTCTTAATATATCTCCATGGAAAAGTGTTATATATTTTAACAAAAAAGAAAAGTTAATTGAATGGTTAATTAGTCCATATAAAATCCATAATAATATAGGATCATTTTCTATGTGATTATCATTCCCTATGTTTTTATACCAATTACATAATGTATTTCACATTTCAATGTTAAAAAAATATTTTTTGGATTCATCTCATGTTTTCAACATAAAGGTAGATTATTTAAAATATATAATTTCTCAAAAGGAATATATTATTTATATTATTGACAATATTGATCTAGTGTTTTGGAATACAAAAATTAATCAAGTTATAGTTTTTTGGAAAATCTATATGCTATAAGAAGCATGGGAACCTAAAAATTCCATTAGGGGATGATATCCCCATTTTTTAATAAGTGGATAACATTGAGAGGAAACTCTTTCAAAAGGGTGAAGAATTTTAAAAATCTGTTAATTTCAGAAAAAATAATTATTCATTCATTAATTACATGGTTATCTTTATTGTAATATTATTAGTTATTTTTTCATTATAATATCATTACTTCTAAACGAATTGGACATTTCATGCGTTATATGGTTTCATATAAAATTATTATTTAAAATTTTGTGAATTTATATTTTATAAAATAAAAAAATTGGTAAATAATCATATAAAAATAATCATATGGTGAATTTTTTTTAATTTTATGAAAATATTTAGTTTTCAGTTAATTCTGAAAATACAAATTTTTATTAAAAAATGGATTTTCAATTACTTAAATACAGTATTTTAGAATTTTAGTTATATTTTTAATTCGATATCGAATTTACATATTTATATTTAAAATATATATATTCTAATTGATTATGTTTGATTCATCATTATAATTTATTTTGGTATAAGTATATTTTTTATCTAAAAATGTATTTTTTTAAACTGTTTTCCAATGAAATTTATGGGATTATTTTTTAATTAAATAATTCCTTATCTGTGAATTTAATCTTACAAATATAATTCAGTGGTTAAAATTAGGATTTCCACATTTTTTAAATTGGTACTTTTTTCGTTATGAATTATAACTATGTGAAATAATAATTACCATGATTAGTGTATATTATGTAATAAAGGTCAAATATATTATTATATGGACTATATATTTAACCTTCCACTTTCATTTTTCATGTTGGTCGAGTTTATTTCATCCATATCAATCCAATATTCTATAATATGTAAATTTCGTTACATCTTTCATTTATTTTGACCTTTTTAATATTTAAATTAATGATGATGTGAAAAATGTCATTTGATAATTTTTAAAATTATTGATATTTTTAATATGGATAAAACAGCATATGATCTATTATAAATAATCATTATAAATATAAATAATTTTTTATAATGTCTATTTCGTTATATTTTGTGATGAATTAAGTGTCCTAAACTTTTACGCAATGCCATCAAAATATTTATTCAAGAAATAAAGAAATAAAATAAATGATATAAAAGATATTAAAATAAATATAATTTAAATAAATAATATTGTTCCAAGAAATTTTTTGATCAATATAACATGTTGTAGATTTATTAAATTCTTATATTATAAGTACATTGTTTTCATGTTGTTTTTAAATACAACATAATGGAATAGATCCAAATTTGACATCAATGATTTTATATGATAAATAATGTTTTATATAATGATTGAAATTTACAAATTTTTTTATCAATAGTAGATTTATTGGGATATGGATAATAATATCAACCATGGTCCATTTATTGGATTCCATTCCTTTTATAATATCATTATTGAATCTGTTATTTTAATAAACATGGATACCATTGTAAGTATCGAAAGGATTAATGGGGTGTTAAAACCAAAAGATAAAGAAGATAAATCACATTAAATTGTCCAATTTTTTTACGAGAGGATTTTAATTCATTATTTTTTATCTCCAAATAATATTAATTTTATCCAAACAAAAATGAAAATTAATTTATATTAAAATAATTCTTTTGGAAATTCATTAGATGTCCCTCCCCATACTTTCAAAATGGCACTTTCAATACACTTTTATTCACACATAAAAATTATTTTTTTCCTAAAAATAAAAATATACACTCATAAATTCAATCCCAAAAATTTTTATTGGTTCATTTGGGAATAATACCAACCTTAGACAGCTATTGGTGTAATTTAAAGGTTTTTGTATGAAGAAGAAGTATAGATTTTAACAACATATTTTAGGTATATTTCTTCTTCCTCCTCCTCATAATATTCTTCAACCATGATGACATAATATATCCAAAATATAACATATAATTATATGTTGTTATGTTAATTTAATAACATATATCCATCAAATATTCCTTTATATGTTATATGAAACCATCATTCATGTATACGATGGACTCCCATATCACGAGCTGATGTAATTCATGTTCTATCACCATCTCACAATACTATTTATGAGAATGGATTTAATGTATATATATTATTAAATATCTAATATTATTTGAAATTAATGTATCATATATTTTATTACCTTTCCATTCATTGATAAATGATAACATAGTCTGTTACATGTGGATTACCACCACCATAAATCTATATTATTTTTTTCATCACCATATCATATGGTGGAAATATATAAGTTTATTTATTGATATGGTATATTATAATTAAAATAATATAATAATTATAAAAATATAATATAACAAATAACTTATTTTCATCATGGTTATTGAAAAATGGAAACAATACTCACTCGTACATACGACATACCATTTCAATGATTTTAACATATGTCATTTATCATAGCCATTACTCGTATTTTTTTTAAAATAATAATTTACATATAAAAATGATAACTATTTCATTATTATTATTCTATACGTAATCAAATAATTGCATGTTTTACCATAGTCCAGCTACAAAATTATTTATTGACATATGATCCAAAAATCATCAAATCATATTACGTGAACCTAATTGATTAGGTAATTAAATATGTAAATGTATTAAATAAAAATATGAAAAATATAAAGGAAAATGTTTATTATATTTTTAATTAATTAAAATATATCTATTATTTAAGAAAACAATGAATTCATACGATGATTCAAACACAAAGAAAGGGACTTTGTTCTTTAAAAAAATTAATTTATATGTTTTAATGATTTATTTTCATAATATTTTTATTTCATATTTTTATTATAAAAATTATTTAGTGGATGTATTCATATAGACATAAAGACTTATATAAATAATTTTATATTTCTTTATACTATCATTAAATGGTTTTCTAAATTAAAAATTTTATGCATTTTATTCAAATAGTTTTGATAAAAATAAATAAATAAATATTATATTATAACAAATATAACATCAACATAATTTCTTATCATAGTAATCAATATTTTATGTTTGGATTCTATTATATAAATCAATGTTTTATTCCATAAAAATCTTTAATTCCCTATGTTCTGGGTTTTTTAGTTTTGAAAATTCTATTTTGATGGAATATGATATATCAATATTGGGAGATGTTTTATTATGAGTATAAAGAATATTTTATATGAAATATTTCATATCTTATAGTTATGATATTGTTCTTGGGAGTTGTTTATGATTATTAACGGTTTCATTGTAAACAGATGATGTCTTTTTCATTGATATCCCTCCAATTTATTAGGTATGAATTATGTTGTAAATTTTCAATGAATGTTATTCCATTATAATCCAAAAAAATTATTCCTTTGGAAATAATGAATGTTATTATATTTGTATATATGATAGTTATTATATATATAACTATGATGGTTAATCCATTTATAATCTTGGAATGAAAATGATTCATCAAGTTACCTATATTATTTATTTAGGATTTATAGGGTTTTTACCAATATTCTATGATTACCTTAGGTGATCTAAAATTTTTATGTATAACGAAACGTATTATATAGTTATTAAGTGTGAAAGGTAAAAAATTGTGAACAAAATTGTATTAATCATGATTTCAAATGAATCATTTTGACTTTTTCTTTTCCATTAAATTTTTTTTATGATTTTAATTAAAATTATTAATTAGAAAGGTTGATTTATTTGAATAGAAAATGATAATTTAAAACTCAATATTTATTTTGATAATAGAAACTTTTATGAATATTTGTGGACTAAAAGATGTTTTTCATTATTTTATATGTCCTGTAATGATATTTTTGTGTTCAAATCATCTTTTAAGATATTATTTTTTGGGTTTTAAGGAATATTGTATTCATGTATGAGGGAAAGATGAATATTGTGATGATGTTTCATGAAAATAAAAAATATTATTTCATCAAATATTTGTTCTTTGGGAAATAGATTCTAACAAACAGGTTTCCACTTTGTGATTTAGTATTTATTTATATATGGGTGATGACATATTAATCTAAAATACTAACTCTAAATGAGATTTGAGAGCAAACAGAAAATAAATTCTTGTCTAAAGAGTGAATTTATGGGTAGCATAAGGATGGGTCCTTATAATTAAACATAAATGAACCTATATTGTCTTAAAAGTAAAAAACAATTGAGTTCTAACATAGTTTCATAGTCCCAAGATTCTGGGTTTCATTAATTGAACATCAATTTTCATATTTTTACCTAAACTAATTTAATTTTCAAATTTTATACAATGTTTTTATTCATTAAAAAAATTAATGAAAGAAATCATATTAATAAAAAAAAATTATTTGATATATATGAACTTATTGATTGAAATTAAATTTACAAAATGAAGAGGATACATTAATGTCTGAACTATATACTATGTCTCCGCAAACATATAATTAACCCAATGCTTCTAACATTGTTTATTTTTTTTCTTAGAATAAGTTGTATTTGAATATTACCATTATAGGGGTATCAGATATAAATAATGAATTTATATATTTTATAATATAAAGTTAACAAATGTTATGATTGTATTCAAATTATCATTTAATATTGCACTAAATATATCATCACAATAAAACTTTAACATTATTTACTAATTAGTAATTTTATTTTCAATGAAATAGAATATCTTGATTATCAATGTAAATATTAGTAGACATAAAATATCGTATCTCAACCCATTTTTGATATGAAAGGAAGAAAAATACTCTATCATGAAGATGCCCAAATACCATTTACATTTTTATTTTTTATTATATACAAATGTTTATATAAAAATTTTCGGAATCATTATTGTTATCTATCAAAAAATTGCTACAACACAATATATAAAAATCAGGATGAAATGTAGAATAAAAAATAATACTTTTCTATCAATTGGAAAATTAAATTTAGATACCACTAGCACAATATAGTTGAAAATTAATTTCTAAACCATGTCATTTGGAAATCAATATAATTGGATATTAATAAAAATGAAATTTTAAAATAAACAAGGAACAATACATGTAATTTTATAATATTAAACCTATAATATTTTTTTGTTATAAATCTATTACAATAATCACCCACTATTATTTTGATCACTTAGTTACACACAATGAAGATTAATTCAATATAGGTTATTCAAAACTATGTTATAACTTATTTTTAATTTCCATAGTACATTTTTCTAGTGAATGAGTTTTTTATTTTCCACATTAAGTTATTCTCATTAATTTTTGTTATACCTCCACAATGTATGTGTGTTTGGTAATAGTTTTTATACCATATTAGAAATAAGATTTCTTATATCTATATTGAAAATGGATGGTTGTGAAAGTTTTATACTCTCATTAAAAAGTGATGCTACTTTTAATATTAGTTTTACCTATATGGGTATATGAGATATGTGAATAATAGTTTAGTATTAATTTTATACTTCTAATTATATATCATATGTTCTTTATTTCGTCCAATATTTCTAAATTTTATATTTTGTGAATTCACTTTCCTTGAAAATTTTTTATGAATGTGTTTTGGAAAACATAATGTAAGTTAGTACATATAAAACACTAATCTTTAACTCCACATATTGTTTTATGATATTCATAGATGCATATAATAAACACCTCCCTCATGATCCAAAAACATAAGATGAACTTATATCAAATTTATGGAAACCAGGAATCATATATTATTGTGATGATGTAAATGAGAGCTATGAGTTAAAAATTTCCCAAAAAAATCATAGTATTCAAATCCAAAAAAAACACTCAATACATAATGATTGATCCCCATTAAATATGAAACTAAGAACACTAATTAGTATACGAAAATTTTATAAATGTTTAGACACATGTAATTAATATTTATAACATTTTTTAACCTTATATATTATCTTCAAATGTAAATAAAACTAAAATGATTGATAAATACACTTAATTATCATTATTTAATAATGATATGCATTGGTTGATTGATTTAAATAGAATATCTTGTGGAGTAACATATTACATTCT
Source organism: Viscum album (assembly GCA_963277665.1). Classification (NCBI taxonomy): domain Eukaryota; kingdom Viridiplantae; phylum Streptophyta; class Magnoliopsida; order Santalales; family Viscaceae; genus Viscum; species Viscum album. Next base: position 1,142,751,926 of record OY728166.1, read on the forward strand.
ATCATATACCCTTTTATATACATAACCCCAGAATAAAGACATTATCCACACTGTGGTTTACCTTAGAATGATTCTAGTCTTGGTAAAAATCACCACACCATGGTTATTTGTATAGGCATATGAATTAATATTTCATTTACAGTAATGAATCTAATAAATATTGAATATTCACCTAATAGAATATCAAATGGATAAACAATTAAAATAATATACCAAAAAATTATACATCTTCACAAACACATTTATCATAAGATATATCTATTATAATAATTATATTTAGAAATACATTATAATAAATCATGTCCAAATTCCCAAATTCTCTATGTGTGACATTATAGGCTTTGGTAGCATCTAAAAATAATTATGAATTTTATAATCCATAATCATAAGAAAGAATTTTCTTATAGAAAACATTCACATCTAGTTAAGATGTAAATAAATAATTCATGTTATTTATCAAGAACATGAATCTATTTATCAATTCCCACTATATATGTCTCATAAATAATTAGTTATCATATAAACCATTACCCAACAGATCGAGTGGACATGAAAAATAATTTTATTAAGTAACATATATGACCGCCCATATATATTAGTACTAGGGAACACTGTATATATAGATGGTCTATGAATTTAAAATTTTTATCATTGGATTGATATAACATCAATATCTAGAGTGACATGAGCTATTGTATATGCATGTAGATGTCATATGACCATATTTATACACAATATAAAAATAATTTATTACATCATTTACATTGACGGAATCTTACACAATAGATCCTCATAAACAAGAATTTCGTAATGGATATGAGGTTAAATCCATCATGATTAACCACACACACATCAAGAGTAATCCGGAACACCTATAATTGAAATTCATGGTCTAGAATACAGTATTGACGAATGCTTTCATAACCATACGATCACCATGCCCTCTTTCCTTCTATTTATAGAGAATATCAAACATCGAATGATTAAAATGTGGGTTTATGTTTCTAGGTTGTGGGAATGGGGATTTAGTAACTCTAAAATTTTAGGGTATGAATAATAGCATGGAAAACATGTCTCTCTTCAATAAAAAGTATAGGTTAATCCCACTCAAAGGATTCCTCATACACTTAATAAAAAATTCACACTAAATAATCCCAAAAATAAAATATTATGATCAACAACATTTATTATAAAAAAATATTTATATTTTTATCACCAACATAAAATAGATTAAATATATTACATGATAAAAGGTATTCCTAAACTCCCATTTTAATTGACTCAAATATTAAAAAAATCATGAATATAATGATATTATTCATCCATATAACATTTTTAATGAATTTACATAATACCATGAGAATAAATTTAATAAATAAATGAAATATAATAATTTAATATTCAAAAAATAATGAATTTTTTATTTTATTATTTGGTTATAATTTATTCGGAAGAATATCATAGGCCCAATGGTGGGGAGAATTGTTTGTTTCACTCATATTCATCATAATAAAGAATAATTTTGAATATGTTTTATGTGTCACCCTCAAGGAAATTCTTTGGATAATAGTTAATATTGTTCAAACACTAATATTTGAGTCCATTAATCCTTCAATGACACTAAATATAAAATTAAATGTCTATAATATTGAAATCATTCCATCAAATATACACTATGTAATATAATATAATTTTAATAAAAATATCTCATAAATTAGGATGAAGACTTTGTTTCATAAACCACTCTTGATTTATTATATAGTGTCCTAACATGATAGAGTAACCTTATTCTACCATGAACATGTATTATGTAATGGTATTTAAACCATGATCAAATAATCTTGAGATATCAATTCTTATTGAAGGAAACAAGGTCAATATTTATTATTTAATAAATGTCATATGATCAATGATGCACCCAACACAATATACTTCAATATGGAATCAATGATACATTTTTTTCTTTCATTAATAAATGTAATATAATAGTATAAAAAATGATAATATCATGTTAGGAGACCATTACACATGTTCAAAAATATTAAATAACAATGTCACTTGAAACATGTGGTGCTCTTATTGGCAGTTCAATGCTCATAATTTCATATACATGAGATCCCCAAGTGATAAATTCATGAAAATAAGTATCACTTCATATTATCCTCCATAAAAATATTATTTAACATCATATTTGTCCTTTTTATGTGATTTATTTGGACTATATGACTTAATGTTATGATTTCTATCATGGTATCTCCATGTTCTAGTTATAGTCTGGGAACAATTATAACAGTTTGATAAAACCTATAATCTATGCAATTACTGAAAATTTAGTGTTTGTATAAGTATAAACACTATTATAGTAATTTAAGAACATGTATAGATAAAAATATAATCATTTAATGTGTATCAAATTACATATGTTGTTTGGGTATCGGGAACCATTATATAATTTTCACATCATCACTAGATAAAACTGCTTAAAAATATCAACCCACTAACTCTTATATGTGAATCATTCTTCTAATAAGATATGGATTTAGTTCAAAGGTATTTCATGTTATCCGTGGTGGTAACTATTATAACCATGATTTAATATATCTGATTAAAATCCCTCAAGAGTTGAAAGTTGTAAAGTCTATTATTTTTCCTCTAGTGTCCCATAGGATCCTTCGCTAGCACTACTACTACATAATTTTCTAAAAAAATGGAATAGGGTCTGTACTTATAGCAAAAACACTAATATATTAGAAAACATTTGGTATAGAAACTACCACCATAGCTTCATATGAAGTTGTGATAGAGTCAAACTATATTATAGATTAGGTTACTATAGATTTGATTTTTCTTCCCAGCTTTCTTCACCACTACTCTGGAAAAGACATAGCCTAACTGTGATTTCAATTCATAATGATCTTTCTGGAAACTAGCATCATTTTATCCCCCCATATTTTTTTTCGTCTCAATCATACACCTAGAATATATCCTTTGGACATCTCAGGTACTTCCTGTAGTTTTTACAGCTTCCAAATGCCACACTCAGAGATTATATTGATTCCTTCCCACCATTCATAATGAAAATAAAACATCAAACCTTGTACATAGTATGGGATACATGATATATCCCACTAATGAATCATAAAAGAGTATACTCATTCTCTAAATCTTCTCCTATGTTTATATACACTAATTATTAGAAAGATTAGTACCATGTGATATTAGTAACAACCCACTTTTTTCCGTATTATAACTTATGAGTTAATTTTCCATATATATACATTTACATTCCCCAAGATGACTCTGAGATCTATTAAGATAGAATATTATCCCAAGAATTTAAGTTATTTCACCTAATTATGTTATGGAGATATTTTAATTTAAACATGTATTTAATAAATACATTACATTTATATTGTTTTCTACAATTAATATTTCGTAAACATAAAATTCATGGAAAATAATGGAATTTTTACTGACATTCTTATTGAAATGTGGACCACATTCATTCTTGAAAAAACCAAATTCTATTATGTCCTCATTAAAATGAATATTATATGTTCATTATTCTCCTTTAGACCTATATATGGAAATCTTCATATTTCGTTCCTTATTGGAACTATTTAACTTATTAATAACTTTTTGTTGAGTTATATATATATTCTCAATAGGCATCCCATTAGTAAAAGCATGTATGACATACATTATAAAAATTTCATAATCATGAATGGATTTTGTCACTACTATTACTCTAAAGGATCTAAATATCACTACTAGTGAGGAAGTTTCAGAATATTATATGAATATATGTTTCCTGAAACTGTTCATAATTAGTAATGCTTTATAGGTATTTACTATAACATTCATGTCTATATTTTTTTATAATACCCATTTTTAGGAAATGGGATTTACATCAATTTAAGAGAATACCAAAATTAAAAGTCGATTTTGGAACATGGAATATATCTCATAATGCTTTGTATCATTCCATTTAACAATATATTTTCCATCATATACATTCTTTTAGATTATCGGGTCATCATTATCAATGGGAAATGTGTCGCCTAACTCGATGACAAGGAAAATGTATTATTCTGGTTCTTTAACCTCTCATGAAATCCTATACATTAATTATGTCTCACGAACTGGTGATTCTCACACATTCTCTTTTGTAATGTGTTCTCACACCAATAATCGTTTATATGGTGCATCAACTTCATCAAATTCCATCCCACTATTTTAAATGGAAATGTATTCCCTTTCTCGAAATGTGGCATGTTCCTCCACAGTCAATTGTATATATAATGTGTTATTTCTGTAATATACATTAGTTGTATTATGATAACCAATAAAGATACACTTCATACTTAGGGATGCTAATTTTTCACATGGAATAATTTTGAAAAAAAATATCAGATCCATACAGACATATGTGTTTTAGATTAGGTTCTTTTTACACAACACCTCATATATAATATCATATGTTGTTAAATATTTTACTAAATAATTTTATATGATGTTTTCTATAACATGTTTCTCAAAAATGATAATGTATGAGTTTCTAGACTAATCATTGTTATGAAAATGCTCAGAAATGGTTGATACCTCCTTCAAAAACACTAGTCCATTGTGTTGTATAAGGAAGAGTGAGTTAGGAAAATATACCCCACTAATTTATTTTATTATTGTAAATTTAGTAATGATACTCTACACCTCAGTATGAGTATAGTTCCTTCATCTTCTAACAAAGATATTTCTCAAAATCATGTTGTAATTCCTTAAATAACTTATATGAAACCGAATTTTACATCATTAAGTAGATATATCCATGTATACTATAGTCATATGTTAAATTAATAAAATATGAAATACCACCCTTCCCTATAATAGAAACATACCATATATTTATGTATAAATTAATTCTATTAATTTAGATTCCTTAGTCCTTTCACAGAGAAGGGTGAATTGGATATTTTCCACTATAAACAAGTGTGACATACATGAATGGGCATTAAGATACTTGATTCTAAAATCCCTTCTTGATGCATCCATTGTAAACTAATCACTTATAGTTGACCAAGCATGGTGTTCCATATGAATGTGTTATATGATTCATTTTCACTGGATTTCTAATTTCTAGTCTTTTCATGATTTACTTGTTCATATATATACAAGGTATTTTTGATATGTCCAGACTATAGAATATTTTATATGTTAAAAATAAATAAAATTTATTTCAAAAAAAATTCAATTGAATGGTATCTAATTGTGACATTGAGAATGAATTTATTATAATTTAAGGAACATAATAACAGTTATTTGAAAAAAGAAACAAACTAATATGTAAATCTGAATAATAATCTGCCACTTCTAAGGCACCTAGTATCTCACAATTCATATCCTAGATATCCACCAAACCCTATAATGTTTTTTTATTATATTTGGTTCTTTTATTTAAATTCAATTGTAAGAGCCACATATTATATCCAATACACAACTTTTCAATAAAAATAGATTATATTCAATGAAAAAAATTACCAAAGGTAGAAGAATCACCTAGTTTATTTACCCTAAAAATGTTATTTTCTTCTCCTATTATTTATTTCAACATGAAAGGAAAATAACCTCATACTCATTGTCTTCCCACTATATATTTAGATTTTTGGAATAACAATGCATTACTATCTTTGACATGGATTTAGACATAGACCCCATATAATTTCACTTAGTCCCCTAAATCACTATAAGGACTAAAGAATTGATATTCTTCTTGTCCTTATCAGCATGGAAATATAAATCCAATATGTTTGGGAGTAAATATTTCATTTTATTCATACCACTACTACATATCACGTAATAGGCTATGGTAGCATTTATCAGTGATAAAAAAATCACTGATAAAGGTCAACATTAGCAGTACTAAAATAAACATTGATAAAGTGTAGTCATTATGAATGATAAATAAAATCACTATTAATGGGTAGTCTATATCATCCCTAAATAAAAAAATTAGATAAAGTAAAATCATTATCAGTTTTTTTAAGAAATGATAAATAGAAAAGAAGTTCAAAACATGTTTAAGGGATGATAACAAAAAAACCTTTCATATGAATTTTTGCACTGATAACGACTTACCTTTATCAATGCTAAAATAAGCTATGATAAATGGTTCTCCCATTTGGTGCAGATCCCACATTGGAAATACAATGTTGATTGAATCCTCTTTATAATAAATCTCGTAGACAATATTATTTTGATTCTTTTATGAGGTTAGGTACTCGTTACACTCTGACACCACTTGGGATCACTAACGTGCCTAGAGACGTTGGCCCACCCACCAACCTGCCTGCACACCTAGTAGATAATCTAGTATAATCAAACTCCTCTTTGGGTGCCATCTTCCCCACATTCCACTGTTATAACTTGTTGAAGTCAATCTTGCTTCCCACCTAGGCAGTGGCTTGCACGATGACCCTTCATTGGCATGGTAGTTGTCACTTTTTTAAAATTAAAAATTCGCAAGAGTTAGTATATTAAAACATTATATATATATATATATATTATATTTATTCATTTTTATTATTTAGGAAATTTTTATTTTTTAATTATATAATTAAAATACTAGTTATTATTATATATTAATATATATATTGTAACAATATATATATATGTAGTTAATTAATCAATATATTATTTTTAGTTATATTTATTATATTTAACATATAAATATATAGTAATAAATATTATATTTATTATATAAATACTTAAATAACTAACACACTATTTTAGATAAAAAAAAATTATCAAATACATAAAAAACAATTTAAATTAATAATTATTATATATTAGAGTATACATATATTTTAAATTTATTACTTTTTAATAAAAAAATTCATTAATAAACATTTTTACATATAATGTTTTTAAAAGAGTTGTAAAAATCATAATCAATATATATTCATTTTTATTTTAATATATATTCATACAGATTCACAGGCTAGAGCAGGCCACCCCCCATGTTTTTTATAAATAAGTTTGGTTAATCTAATATATATATATATATAGTAATAAATAGTATATTAAATATATAAAATTAAATAATTAATTTATTTTTTATAGTTAATAAAATGAATAAAATTATTAAATAAAAGAATCAATAAATAAATAAATATATATATATATATTAAAAATTATGTAATTATTATATTAATTATTTAAAAACAGTATACATTTTTATTAATTATAAATGGTATACTTATTATTCAATTATAAATATATATAATTAAATTTCACTCACATTTAATATGTATTCAAATAATTTAATTTAATCATTGATAATGTTATGTATCTACTTAATTTTTCTATAATTTATTAAATTTAAATATTTATTCATTTAATATTTTTTTATTGATTATTTTTTTATTTAATTATAAAAAATTATTTATAAATATTTTTTCTGTTTCTAATTTAATCAGTTTAAATCTATCATTTACCCTTTTGTTAATACTTTTATCCACTCTATAATATTTATTTCTAAATTATTGTGAATTATTATTTAATTTTGTTAATAAATTTGAAATTTTTTTAATTAATGATTATTTATTTTCATTTTAACAGAAATAAATATTATTTTTAGATTTTTTGTTTATATATATAATTAATAAAAATTATTCATTCTTAAATTTATTCAATCTTATTACTATTTATTTCCTTTATATATGTTATATACTATATAATTTCTTTTTTCAATTAAATATATATTAAACATCTATGTATACGTACATATTTATTTCACACACACAAATATTTACATGATTAATGAAATAATATATTGAAACACATGCACCAAATGTTAATGAGATTTATTCATGTTTTCATATTTATTTTTGTATTTAAATTAGTAACATAATATATATAATATATTTTTTTCTTAATTATAAAATTTTATTTATTAATTTTGAATTTTATTTTAGTTAATATTATTTATTCATTTTTAATTTTTTTAATTTTTTTTTGGAATGTAGTCATTTACTAATATCATTTATACATATATCTTTCAAATATTTTTATTATTTTCATATGCATTCTTGTTCATTTCAATCTATATCCATATTTTAATTTTATATTAATTTGTAAAATTAATAAATCTTATCAATTTTTTTAATATTTTTAATGTATACTCATTTTAAATTATAAAATTTCACTCATTTTTAACATTTATGTACTTAAGATCAGATATTCATAAATAATGTTAAAAATATATTTGTAAAATATTATTTATAAATAAATATGTATAAAAAGGTATATTTACTAAATTTTGAAAATTATACGTTTCATATTATAAATATATAAATATAATTTCTTAATGTAATTTAATAATTATAAATAAATAACTCTTTATAAAAATAAATTTTAAATTATAAATAATATATTTAAATAATGCATATATTAATTATATTTAATCAATTCCAAATGATCATAATCATATTTAGGATCAAATAAATAATTATAACATAGTTATTGTTTTTCTTGAAATGTAAATGAAGGATTCGCATAGCTATATGGTGATTAGGTGACTTGGATACATGGATTGTGTGACCCCAAGGAGAAAATGAGATCACATAATCCTAGGAATTTCATGTGGTCAAGTAATGAATCTTGTGTGATCTGATAATGATCACATGAATCCTCTTTGGTGATTCATTCTAATCACATATATCCCTATTAGAAAGTTGTATTAATTCTGTGAAGCCCTTAAAAAAGTCTTCTTCATTGTATGGACCTCTCTCAGATATGCTCCACCAAACATGTGGCATATCAACCGACAAATGCTTTAAAATTATTTAAAGCCCCTTATAAAATAAAAACTGAAAAGAAATAAGTGTTATGTGATTGTAGTTAGATTGATTTTAATGCTAAGGGCTTATATGGACCATGGGATCAGTTCAGCGATCATGCGATTTACATAATGTAATATCCTCCAACAACGATAAAATTAATTTGGTATGTCACCTACATCTTATAAAGTCCCTTGAACAAATCCATTTGATCATGTAACACCCCACATTATCTAGAGACTAGAGGAGTGACTGCTCATGAAAATCCGTACATGTTTTCATGAGATCCATCATTAATCACACGACACACCATAGACAACTGGATCGAAGGTCCATGATAAGGTTCACTCATTATTAGGAGATCGATTATTGATCAACTGATTCCCTGAGAGACAAACAATGAAAAAAATTCAAAGGTCTTGGAAAATATATCATAAATAATTTCAAAATATAGAAGCCTCATGCAATGGGAAGTGACACTATTTAACATGAAAATTTCCTCCAAGAAGACATCTTGATCTAAAAAAGGGCCCACACATATATCCTTTGATCATTAAAAATATTTTTTACATTATTGAATATCTCAAAATAACTCCATAGAATTTCATCCTGATATTGCGGAGATCCATTGACATATCGATTTGATTGTGTGAATTCTATTTGAATAGGCATTGGTCCAAAAGAATATGGAGCTGACAATATGATTAAGTGTTATCTACTTGTCATGAATTTAAATGATGATTCCATGGACGACCTATTTTTAGTTCATAAGAAATGTGTGATTCTCAATTTTCTAATGTCCACATCCATTATATAAACACAATATAAAGTTTGGTAGATCCATAGAATGGAGGACTATAAATTAATCCCCCTCTTCATTAAAAAACACACACACACATTACTGCATAGGTGATAATGCACTTCTCATATAATAAGTACAAGTAAATAAAACCATCTTCCATCCAATAAACATAGGGAATGAAATAAAGGATTACAAAACATTTGTATATGCTTCCCATGATCATCACATAGATCATGTGATGGCTTCCAGGTGTAGTGTAAGAATTATTCAAGGGAATTTTATCATTTCAAATTGGTCCGGAATCATCTCCATATGATAATATATAATGGAGATCAATTAATTTATATGATAAATGCTATAAAATATGTAAGCCTCACAGTAATATGGATACAATGATTTTCTGGCTATGGGATCAATCTCTATTAATGAGTAATTAATTTTTCATGCAACATCACACAAACATGTCATCCATGTTATGTGGAATTATTTTTTATTGTTATGTGTATTCCAAAAAATTGAATGTCTTATGTTATGAATTTGGGATTACATTCATTTATTAGTATAAAATTTTATGATTTCTCACATGGTATGGTATCATGATCATTAATATAAAGGATAAGATTTTAAAATGTTATGTTCTTGTGTTTTATGATTATGATAGGATTGATATCACCCTTGTTTACCCCTATTGAGAATTTGAGCTCTCCCATTCATATTTTTTCTTTCCCGGGGTCATGAAGATGGGTAATAAGTAATATATTTCAAAATGGATCTAGTTATGATGAAATAAGTGGGAGACAATAAATAATTCTTAGAACAAGTTGTTCTTGATTCCCCATTTCTAATGAAGCAATACCTATATGCTTCTTTTGTGGTTTCATTTTAATTTTTTATAAATAATTATTCATAAATATTTTTTTGTTTCTAATTTAATTGTTTTCAATTTGTCATTTCCTAATATGTTAATACAATTATCCATTTTATAATATTTATTTATTCATCTTTTTTCATTAATATTTAATATTGTTATTAATTTGGCAGTCTATTAAATTAATGAGTATTTATTTTCATTTTAACATAAATAAATATTATTTTAATTTTTTTTAATAATCTATTTAATTTATAAAAATTATACATTTTTAAATTTATTATTTCTTATTACTAATTATTTCTATTATATATGTTACGTAATGTATACATTCATTTTTCAAATTAATAGATATCAAACATCTATTGATACATATACATTAATTTCACAGACACGAATATTTACATGATTAATGAAATCTTATATTGAAACATATGCACCTAATGTTTATGGAATTTATTCATGTTTTAATATTAATTTTTGAATTTCATTTTGTGACATTATATATTGAATATATTGTGTTTTTAATCATAAAATTGTATTTATTTTCTTTTAATATTATTTTAGTTAATATAATTTATTCAATTGTAATATTTTAATATTTTTTATTTTTTTTAATTTAGTCATTTTATAATATTTATTTATACATATTTGTTTCTAATTTTTTAATATTTACAATATTAATTATTCTTCATTTCAATATATATAAATATTTTAATTTTATATTAATTTTTTAGATTAATTATTCATATCAATTTTTTAATATTTTTGACGTATACTCATTTTAAATTAATCAATTTCACTCAGTTTTAACATTCACGTACTTAAGATCACATGTTAATAAATAATATAAAAAAATAAATTTTTAAAATAATATTTATAAGTAAATATATTTGAAAATGTATTTATTAATATATTTTTAATATTATATGTTTATAATTATAAATATATAAATATAATTTCATAATGTAATTTAGTAATAATAAATATATATATATATATTAAACTAATTATTAAATTATAATAAATTTATTTTAATAATGTATATATTAATTATTTTTTATCCTTGTCAAATGAGCATCATCAAATTTTAAATCGAATAAATGATTGTAACATATGTATAGTTTTCTCTAAAAAGTAAATGAAGGAGTGGCACAACTATATCGAGATTAGGTGACTAGGTTACATGGATAGCATGAACCCTAGGAAAAATGTAATCACATGACCCTAGGAATTTCATGAGGTCGGATAAGGAATTCTCTGTGATTTGGTAATGATCACATGAATCCCCTTCGATGATTTATTCTAATAATATATGTCCCTATTATAAAGTTATATTCATCATGTGAAGCCCTTATAACAAGTATTCTTCATTGTATGGACGACAGTCAGATATGCCCCTCTAATCATGTGACATATCAGTCTAAAGATGCCTTAAAATTTTCCAATTTCCCTTGTAAAATAAAAACAAAATATGAATAAGCTTCATGCGATTATAGTTATATTGATTTCCACAAAAAGGGATTATATGGATCATGTGATCAGTTCAGCGATCATGAAATTTATTTAATGGTATTTCTTCCATTTACCGTGAAATTAACATGGTATGTCACCTCTATCCTATGAAGGCCTTTGAAAACATTCATTTGATCTTGTAACACCCCATGTAATCCACAGACATGATGATCAGCTATTCATGATAATTCTTGCATGTTTTCATGAGATCTATCAATTATCAAATGGGAAACCACAGAAAAGTTGATCGATGGTCCATGATAAGATTCACACATTGTCATGAGATCTATTATGGAAAATTTGATTCCATGAGAAACAAACAATGGGATAAATTCAAAGGTCTTGGAAAATAGAAGATAAATAATTTGAAAAAGTAGAATCCTCAAGCAAAGGTAAGTGACACTGTTTTTCATGAAAAGGACCTCCATGAATCCAGCTTGAAATCAAAAAGGTCCCAGACAAGTCTCCCATGATCATGAGAAATCCTTTTTTTACAGGAGTGTATATATCACAATGACTTCATATCATTTCATCTTGATATTTCATAGTCCCACTGAAATATCAATTTCATTATGTGAATTCCATTTGAATAGACATTGGTCCAAAAATATTTGGAGCTGACAAATTGATTATGTGGTCTCTACTTATCATGGATTACAATGACGATTCCATGGATGTACTATTGATAGTTTATAATAAATGTGTGATTGTCAATTAGCTAAAGTCTATATCCATTATATAAACACCATATGATGTTGTGTAGGTCCATAAAATAGAGGACCATAAATTCACCCCCTATGCATAATGAAACACACACACATTACTACATAGGTGATAATGCACTTCTCATATAAGAGATACATGTATATAAAATTGTCTTACACCCCATAAACATAGGAAATGAAATAAAGTTTTAGAAAACATGTGTATATGCATTGAAATATCATCATACTGATCATGTGAAGGTCTCCTAGTGCATTGCGCTAATTATGAAATGGAATTTTCTCATTTTGATTTAGTTAGGAAGCATCTTTATAGGATAACGCCTAATGAATATTTAGGATTTATATGATAAATGTAAAGACTCATAATTTATATGTAATTTTTTTAATATATGGAATTTTATGAGTCTGTGAAAATTGACGGCGCGTGATTCCGAGGCCCTGTGTGTTAGGAATGAATTTCTAAAATTTTTGTTCAGGTACGTTTAGTAAACATGTGAGTGAGTTTTTGTATCTTTTTAACCGGAGCTCGGAATTGACATCGAGGGCACTGTTGAACACACAGTACCAATTTTACATAAAGAGACCATCATCTCGACTGATGTTGGTGGAGAGTGAATGATAGTTTTTTTGTTTTTAGTTAAATAATAAAATAAAATAAAAAAGTGTAACATATTTATTTCCTTTTGTTGAATACATCCATATAGATGTCATAATGGTGGGGACCACATGTACTAAAACCTCTCAAAATAGGATATGGTTGTTGGGACCACCCAAGCCTAACCTCCCATGTGGGTTATAGGGGTGGGGACCACCAGTTACATAAAACCCCTCGAACTCCTTTGAACTCCCTCTTAATGGGGAGAAACCAGTTCAGCTCCCCCACTTAATTATGCCAACTCCCCCTGTTAATTAATTAAACCAACCCATCAATTCATTATTTAAGATATTATGAAATTATTCCAACAAACATACAAAGTAAAATATTCTATTATGTGGTCTACCTTTCATTTTGGTGGAATTGGGGATAGAAGAATTATTGGGATAAAGAGCTTCAATGAATAATGACAACGAGGAACATCTCCAATGATGAATGAACAGACGTTTGAGGAAACACCGACGTAACCAACTTCCGTCTACCCCCAATGAATTTTTCTCCTTCCTCGTGGACTCCATCAGCAAACCTTCAAGGTAGGGTGAATTTTTGATTTTTTCTTCTAGCCATTCATGAAAATAATTCATGAATTAAGGAAGAAATTATAGATGCATGCTACCACATTAATAAGGATATTGCGTGGGAAAAAACAAGGCATGACCTGTCTGAAAATTTTGTTTCTTTGTGTATTCTTCATGATGGTGATGGAGACTGGTGTCAGCGGTTGGAACTGGTGGATCTCGTGATGAGTGATAGAGGCAACGAATGAAGGGTGGCATGTCAAGCTGGAAGCTGACGAAGGCACGACTCTCTGCCACCCCGCAGCGCTCCGCCGCCCTGTCGCACTCCGCCGTCCAGAGGCGCTCCGCTGCCCCACGGTGCTCCGCTCCTTCACGGGCTCTGCCATATGCGGTCCCTAAGTCTGAGGCCTCTGAATTATGTGGTCGCGCCACCCTGCGGCCGCTAAGCCTCCCCGCTGCCGCACCGCGCTGCCCTGCGGCTTCACAGCGGGGCCCCACCACCGCCGCGCCACCCCGCGGCCTCACGGACCTCTATGGCCATGCAGCACCCCGCGACCTCTATGACCCCCTCACAGAACATTGTATCCCTCATGTCCAACCAAACCGTGCAGAGTGGGGAGGGTCGGACCCAGCGGGTCGGGCTGGGCAGACCCAAACTGGGTCGGCCCCTATCCAGGTCGGGCCGGGTCGGCCCCACCTGGTCGGACTAGACCCAGACGCACTATGACCCTTTTACACTATTCTGGACATATCTGTGGCACCAAAAGTCTTTTTTACAAACCGTTAACTGCTCCGTAAACCTTAGAGTGTAATTGTCGATTTGATATACCCCACTTAGGATTTGGATATTTTTGGGAAACTGTCGGGTTGGATTGACCCTGAATCCCACCAGCCCCTTGGGACTAAAAGGCTAATAAATTAAATACTTGGAGTCTAATTGACGCAATGTCTTTTTAATTGATACCCCTTTGGTGTGGTGGTATTTTGGGATACTTCATCATGATAATTCATGGTAGTTAGAGTATCGAACAACAACTTGTGGAGCAGACCCTCCAAGAGATGAGCAAGCCGTATACGGGAACCTTGTAGTTGGCTACCACGTGAATATTGAAGAGAAATCCTATCCGGGTAATCACAGAGCAAACCTGTGTGGGTCGTCACTTTGCGACCCTATGTGGGTCAGCACTGAGTGATAATGTGTGGGACAGCACCAAGCGATCCTCTCTGGGTCAGCACCGGGTGATCCTGTGCGGGTCAGCACCGAGAGATCTTGTGTGGTTCAGCATTAAATCCTCTTAACAGATTAAAATGATTCATTAGTTAAATATAATAATATATACTACTATACTTACGATAAACCTAGTTTGAGCTGATTTTTTACCTTAGCGGGACATTCCTTTGTGGTAATACCTTGGTGGTATTCTTCTGTGTGGCGTACCTGTGTCATACTTGCCATTGTGGTTTTCCTTCAGTTGTGGAACAGTAAAGATTTGGGCTTTGAGTTGGACTTTGTGTTTTCCTCATGATTGAAAAGGGTATACATGATAACTTTGTTATATGTGTGGGCATATACCTATGTAGGGTTTACAGTTGACTTCATACATTGTGGTTTATCCTTTGTGGATTTTGTGATAACTTGAGGGTCTCAGGGATCTTACTGAGAATCTTTATACTCACCCCTACATAGGTTATGCCCGCACCTAATTTTGTTTGGTGAAGAATACATACATCGCTTACTGAAGATGAGGGTGTCAAGAATGGAGGTAGCTCAGAGGTGGACCTAAACGAGGCATACCACAGAGATGACTGTTCCATAGTTGTCCCTACCCTATAGGTAGGATCCTTGGAGGGTGATCACATATATTGTTCCAATTTACTTGTACTTTCCATTACTTGTGCTTTCTTGTTGGGCTTGTATTCTAGCCCATTTTACTTACTGCACTAACTCTATTTACTATTCAGTTTACTTGAGTTCATATCTTGATGTGTTTTTTGTTGCGTGTTCTTACTGGTTATACTGGAAATGCCTTCCCAGTTTTAGGGAATACGCTTTCGGTGCTAGTCGCCAACCCCTAGCCTATAGAAGGTGGTCTTTGGGTAGTCACAATATGGGCCCTAGGGGAAGGGTTGTGACAAATTGGCATCAGGGGATTCAGTTCTACCATAGAACATAGGACTCTGATATTTTTAAAGGAAATAGTGGTAAGTATAGTGAGTGTGGTTATCAATTTAGGGAGTCCAGTGTTGGTGTGGTGGCCGACGTATCCATACACCTGATCCCTGACATATAATTGCTAACTCAGTGCACAAAAAATCTGATTGCATGTGTGTTTCCAGGAATTTTCTTTTTGATCTCTTGAGTCTACTCTCCAGGTATAACTTATTTTACATGGAACACCTATTTCCTTTTAGGATTCATCCCAAAAGACAACCATCTTGGGTTATGAGAGTGGTACGCATTGATATCCCACTAAGCGACGTGGCCTTGGTGCATGGCCCTTCTCTAGTTGAGGCACCAGCAGAGGAACCAGCGGTACCATTAACCATTGGGTCACCGATGGCAGCAACCCAAGAAATATAGGGTGAATGCCACTTGAGTGCATTGCATGATTTCTATCGCATGTGTCCACCCATGTTTAGGGGAAAGACAGTCCCACAAGCGGCTGAGAAATGGCTGGAGGCTGTGGTGAGAGTCTTCAAACATTTAGGGACACCAGCTGATCTCATGGTGATCCTTGCCGCCAGCCTTCTACATCCAGTATTAGGAATATGGTGGATCTTGATGCTCCAGGTTGATGATGAGGTGACACATTGCTGGGAATACTTCGAGAGCCTATTTCGGGCAGAGTTTGTCCCAGCGACTCTTCGCATATTGCACATACATGAGATACTTTATCTATAGTAGGGTAGCATGATTGTAGCTCCGTACTCAGTGAGTTTCAATAACCTCTCATGATACTACACGGATATGGTTTGTGACCAATTCTTCAGGGCCCAGACCTTTGATCAGGGGCTTAAGAGGGAGATATGGGCTTCAATGATCTCACTCAACATCCCGATGTTGATAGGGGTGATAGAGTGTGGCCTCTTAGTGAATATTTTTCTTGTTGAGCAGTCACCAACAGCGAGACCCACCACCAGTAATCACATAAAGGAGTCTTCTACAGCTGGATGTAGACAAATGTGACATAGGTCCAAGTGGACCAGACCTACATGTGGATGACCCCATGATTCAGAGTCAGTTGTTTGTGGAAACTATGGCAGAGGTAGTTATGGCAATAGTTGATAGTGTTATGCATGCAGTGGGCAAGGTCCCATGGATCGTGACTGTCCAACCTTCCATACAGATGATCATCAGATAGTCAATGGACTTCCCAGTCAGAGACAGAGGTTCAACTCAGGAGGTCTGCAGGGAGCAGGCAGACGTGGAAGAGGAGCTGACCATGCATCTGGTGTTGCCTGACCATTCTAGATGTTACCGCCACCACCACTAGTTGGTCCACCCCAACCATAGGGAGCTGGAGGACAGGTCTAGCTCAGCTCTAGGAAGCTAAGGACTATGAACATCGTTCTCTTGAGATGATACGAGTTACAATTTGTATCAATTACACCTTAGCTGTAGTACTTATAGACATAGGTTTCAATCATTTGTTTATTGTTTATGCCCTCATTTTGATCTCAGAGATTCCGACGAATCCAATGACTTGATCTCTATGGATAGATACACCTATGGGAGTGGAATCGATGATTATGAACTGGTGGAGGCAGAGAGAGCATACTCTAGGAGGCGAAAGATTCGGCTGGGATCTTCTAGTAGTGGCTTTGAGGTCTTACGACATCATCTTAGGTATGGACTGTTTATCTATAGTCATTGTTCATATTTACTATATTATGAAAAAAATTTGGTGTTTTTACATGGATTGGAAGTGGTTTAGCTTAACTGGTGATAAGGGAGCCTTTGCAGCACAAGATGGACTTACCCGAAGGAGAGTGCAGCCGATCACTAATCAGTTGGCCAGCCTTACCCTTGGAGTAGTTGATGTGGAGAGTCTGATTTATCATGTAGTAGTGGACCAGTACACCGATTTTTCCCTAATGATCTTCCCATTATTCCACCTCATAGAGAGGTTGATTTTTTACATTCACCTGTACCCTAGGATGACACCAATATCCACACAAGAATATCATATGGTTCCCGTGGAGCTTCGTGAGCTGCGGGTACAACTGGACAGCTTACAGGGGAAAGGGTTCATTCTGACCACTGTTTCTCCTTGGGTAGCCCTGATTTTTTTTTCAAGAAGGATGATGGGAGGTTGAGAATTTGTTTCAACTATCGGTGCCTGAACCAGGTGAAAATGAAGAACAAGTACCCACTCATTAGGATTGACGACCTTTTTGATCAGTTGAATGTAACACGACAGTTCTCGAAGATAGAACTCAGATTAGGCAATCCCCAGCTTAGAGTGCAAGACGAGGATGTGCAGAAGATGGCTTTTAGATGTCAGTATGGCCATTATGAGTTCTTGGTTATGCCATTCTGTATGACCAATGCTCCAGTAGTGTTCATGGGATTCATATATAGGATCTATCATCCATACCATGATCACTTTGTATTATAATTCTTCAAAGGCATTATGATCTACTGTACTGCCGAGGAATATAATGCATATGATTTACAGGTAGTATTGGACACACTCTAAGAGAACAATATTAATGTTAAGATTTAAATGTTCCAGTTCTGGATCCGAGAGATTCACTTTTTGGGACATGTTATCTTAGAGGATGGAGTTGCAGTGTATCCAGTGATGATTGAGGAGGTACTTTCTTTGGACCCACCCAGGAGTGTGAGGGTGTTATGGAGTTTCATGGGTTTGGCCAGATTATACCGAAGATTTCTTCCAAATTTCTCCAGAGTTGTTGCACCACTATCAGCATTGGCGAGATGGGGAAACCCTTCGTGTGGTCGGATAGAAGCCAACAGAGTTCTTCAAAGCCAAGGGAGAGGCTAAATAGTGCCCCCATCATTATAATACTAGAGAAGGTTTTATGATATGGAGTCTACTATGATGCATCAGGTATTGGATTCAGATGAGTCCTGATGTAGGTGCAAGCAATGATCACATATGGTTTTCAACAACTGAGACAACATGATCTGGACTACGCTACCCTTGACTTATATTTAGCAGTAGTGGTATTCTTCATGAAGATGTGGTTACATTTCTTGATGGGCGTGCATTTTACAGTGTACTATGATCAAAAGTGTCTCAGGTATATCTTCTCATAGAAGGACTTGGACCCGAGACAATGACATTGGCTTGAGTTCCTCTAGGACTTTGACATAGATATAGTCTATACTCTAGGTATGGGGAATGTTGTAGCAGATGCACTGAGCAAAAGTTTAGGTATACAGTAGCTAAGAGAGGCGACGGAGGAGCTGGCCAATTTGCAGATATCCTTTGTGGAGTAGGATGGAGAATCTTTCTTTAGTCTCATACAGTCACACCCCCTTCTTCAACAAGTTAGGTAGGCGCAGCGGGGGGACGCTGACTACGAGGCTCAAAGTGCTATGATATTCACATGGAAACCACCTGATATATTTTCTAAAGGTGTGGAGCATATCATTCTATTCAAAATACATACAATGGTAATACTGTCACATCGGGAATAAGAGTTTCAGGAGATCCACACTTCCCCTCTAACGGTACATCCAGATCTGGTGAAGATGCATCAGTATCTACGATGATAGCAATAGTGGCCGAGAATGAAGAAATCAGTAGCTGAGTTTGTATCTCGATGACTCACTTTTCAGAATGTGAAGGTTGGGCATTAGGTACCAGCAGTCTTGGTAGAACATTTAGTGGTCCCAGAGTGGAAGTGTGATGGGATATCCATGGACATCGTGAAAGGACATCCACGTATATCTAGGGGTCATGACTCGATTTTTGTGATCTTCAACCGACTCCCCAAGTCATCCCACATCTTTCTGATCAGAGAGTAGGGTATAGTAGAGAGCCTAGGACCCCTCTATGTTCATGAGATTGTGCATCTACATAGATTACCCTTGATGATTGTATCCAATTGTGATGCATGTTTTACTTCCTGGCTGTGGAAGGGGTTGCATGAGGCTTTTGGGATGAAACATTGTTTTAGCCCCGCCTTCCATTCTCAGATGGATGGTCAGATTGAGTGGACCATACAGACCCTTAAGGACATGTTTTGTGCTTGTGTCCTTGACTCGGTCGAAGCTATAAAGATCAATAACCTTTGGTGGAGTTTTCATCCAACAACAGCTATCATTCAACAATTTGGATGGTACCTTTGGAGGATTTGTATGGGAGACCTTACAGATCGCCTTTGTGCCAGACTGAACATGGGGAGTCAGCACTCGTGGGACCAAAGATTTTATGGGCTACTACAGAGAATGTGCAGATCATCTAGCAGCGGATGAAGACTACACATAGAAGGCATAAATCTTATGCTTACAGGAGACAAAGACCTTTAGAGTTTGAGGATAGCGACCAGCACTTTCTATGGGTCACACCTTGATGAGGTTTTCAGAGATTTGGACAAGAAGAAAAGTTATCTATAAGATTCACTGGATTTATTCAGGTTTTTAGTAGAGTTGGAAATTCGTAAAACCACTTACATCATCCACCAATGTTTCACTAGGTGCACGACATATTCCTTCTTTCCCAGACGAGGAGATACATGCATGACCCTTATCACATCATAGACCATGGAGAGCTGGACGTTGACGATGGGTAGACTTTTATAGAGGTTCCAATAGAGATTGAGGATTGACAAGTGCATGTCTTTCATGGGGTGTCGATACCTCTATTAGAAATTCCTTGGTAGCATAGAAACCTCCCGGAGACCACATAGGAGCGGGAGGAAAAGATTCATTGTCAGTACCCCCACTTTTTCCCTTAGTTTAAGTTGTGGCTTATGGGGACGTAAAGCTCTAAGGTGGGGAGAATGTAATGACCTGGAATTTCCATGTATTTTTTAATATATGGAATTTTTTGAGTCCGTGAAAATTTAAGGTGCATGATTTTGAGTCCCATAATAAATTTATGATATTTTATTCAGGTACATTCAGTTAATGTGTGGGTGGGTTTTCGTAACTTTTGATCCATTTCTTGGAATTGAAATTTTAGAGTACCGTTGAAATCGCAAAGCCAGTTTTCACTTACGGGGACCATAATCACGACCATAGTGGGTCAAGATTGAAATATTGTTTTTGTTTTTTTCGTGAAAGAATAAAATAAAATAAAAATGTGTAACTGGTTTTTAAATTTTTTAAAACCTTCCATGTTGTTGTCTTAGTTGTGGGGACAACCTGTACTAAAACCTCTCAACATAGGATACGGTGGTGAGGACCACCCGAGCCTGAGCTCCCAAGTAGGTTATGGTGGAGGGGACCACCCGAGACATAAAACCCCTTGAACCACTTAGATCTCCCTCTTAATGGTGTGAAACCACTAGATCTCCCCCACTTATTTATTCCAACACTCCCCTTTTTGTAATTAAGCAAACCAATAAATTAATTAATTAATCTATTTAAAAATTATGCCAAAAAACATACTAGATTACATGTTTTATTATGTGGTCTACATTTCAATTTGGTGGAATAGGGGAGAGGAAAATTATTGGAAGAAATATCTCCAATGAATAACGCCTACAAGGAACATCCCCATCGATGAAAGAACCAACGATCGAGGAAACGCTGATGTAACCGGCGTTTGTCTATCCACAACAACAATGTCTCTATCCTTGTGGTCTCCATCAACAATCCTTTGTGTTAGAGTGGATGTTTGATTTCATCCCCATACTATTCTTGAAAATTCTTCATGAATCAAGGAAGAAATTATCACTGGTTACTACTACCCTAATGCAGAGAGTGCAAGCACAACAAACATGCCCCGACCTCTCCAGAAATCATGGTTTATCATGTATTATTTGCAATGGTGATGGAAACTGGAGCCAGTGGTTGGTACCAGAGTAGTTGAGAACTGTGATGAAGGCGACAAACAATGGGTGGGTAGTCAAGTTGGCCACTAATGAGGGCATGACACTCCACCGCCCCATGGCCTCTTCTATCTGTGGCCACACTATTTGTGGCATCTACCATCCACGGCCTCACCACGTCGCCCCACAGCCTCTCCACACCACCCCACGTCTCGTAACCTCATGGCCTCCCATGACTTATGTGGGCCCCTATCAGCCCTTTGTGGCCATCGCGGCCAGCCGTGCCACCCAGCGGGCCGGGTCGGTCTGACCGGGTTGGACCGGACCCAGACCCACTACGACCCTTTTAATCTATTTTGGCCATAGAAATCGCACTAGATATCTATGTGAAGAACCGTTAGAAAAACTAGAAACCTTGTAGTGAGATCTTCCATTTCGTATACCCCACATGATTTTTGGATAAAATTAGGAAATACTCAACTTGGACCAAGCATGAATTCCACTGGGTTCTCTTGACTAAAAGGCTAATAACATACAAACTGCGCGTCCTATTGATGCACCGTATGCTGCGTTGAGACCCCTATGACATTGATGTACTTTGAAATACCTCTCTATGAGACTTTTTGGAAGTTACAGTATTGACTAGTGGCTTATGGAGAGGACCCTCCCGGTGTCGGGCAAGCCAAGTGCGGGAACCATGTAGCTAGCTGTGACGTGCAGAATGAAGAGAGATCCTGTGTGGGTTAGCACAGAGTGATCCTGTGAGGGTCAACACCTAGAGATCCTATGTGGGTCAGCACTGACTGATCCTATGTGGTTCAGAACCTAGAGATCCTATGTGGGTCAGCACCGAGAAATCATGTCTGGGTCATCACCGTGTGATCCTGTGTGGGTCAACAGAAGAGCCTCTTAACAGAGTAAGATGATTCAGTAGTTACATCTAATCATCTATAATACTGTACTTATGTTATAACTAGTGTGTGATGAGTCCGTACCTGAGTGGTACATTCCATTGTGGTAATACCTGGTGGCTTTATTTTGTGTGGAGTACATGTGGGGTACATTCCTTCGTGGTTTTCCTACCTTTGTGGAAGAGTTGTTCTTTGGCATTTGAGTTAGACTCTATGTTTTCCTCATGATTGATATGGGTAAACTAGATAACTTAGGTATATGTATGAGCATATACCTAAGTAGGTTTGATAGTTGAATTTATGCTTTGTGGTTTATACTTTGTCAATTTTGTGAGACCTTGATGGTCCTAGGGTTTCTACTGAGAATCATTATACTCACCCATGAACGGGATATGCCCACACCTTGTTGTGTTTGGTGAATATTACGAACAATGCTGACCGAGGATGAGTGTACCAGGGCTGCAGGTAGCTCCAAGGTGGACCTAGACAAGGCATACCACAAAGACAACCATTCGATAGCTGTACCTACCCATTATGTAGGATCCTTGGCAGGTGATCACAGGAGATATTTCAGTTTACTAGTACATTTAGTTTCTTTTACTTTTTATTTGGGCTTGTATTATGGCACCTTTTACTTACTGCACTCTCTATTAACCAATTAGTTTACTTGAGTTCGTATCCTGGTGTGTGCTTGGTTTCTTATGATTAATAGTTATAAAGGAAATGCCTTCATAGTTTTAGGTAATATTCCTTAGGAGCTTGTCGTGATCCCCGAGACTATTGAAGGTGGGCTTGGGGTAGTCACGGCATGAGCCCAAAGAGACTGGTCGTGAGAATAAAAGCTATAAATTATGGAATCCCCACAGGAATATGGATACTATGATTTGTATTCAATGAGATCAATATATTTTCATGATTAATTAATTATTCCTCTGACATCATCCAAATATGGCATCCATGACATGTGAAATTATTTTCTATGGTTATGTTTATTCCAAAAAACTCAATGTCTTTTGTTATGAATTTGGGATTATGTTGGTTGATTCTTATCGACTTTTATGATTTTTCACAGGGAATGGTATCATGATCATTCATATAAAGGATATGATTTTAAAATTTTATGTTTTTGTGTTTTATGATTATAATATGATTGATATCTCCCTTGTTAAACCCTATTGAGCATTTGAGCTCACCCTTTCATATTTTTCCTTTCCCCTGGTCATGAAGAAGGGTATCAAGTAAGATATTTCAAAAGGGATCTAGTTATGATGAAATAAGTGGGAGACAATAAATATGTCTTAGAAACTATTGTTCATGTTTCCCGATTTGTAATGAAACTATAAGAATATGGTCCTTTTGTGGTTTCATTTTATTTTTTTATAATTAATTATTCATAAATTTCTTTTTGAATCGAATTTATTCATTTTATATTTGTCATTTCCCAATATATTTATACTTTTATCTATTTTTTAATATTATTTATTCATGATTGTTTATTACCATTTATTTTTTTTAATAATGTTGTAGTTTATTTAATTAATGTGTATTTATTTTCATTTTAACATAAAAAAATATTCTTTATAAAATTTTATATTCCACTATATAATTAATATAAATTATTTATTTTTATGTTTATTCATTCCCATCATTATTTATTTCCATTATATATATTACATATATTATAATTTAATTTTTCAATATAATAGATATTAAACATCAACATCAACATATATGTATACATTAATTTCATAGACACACATATTTACATGAATAATTAAATATTATATTGAAACAAATGCACCTAATGATTATGAAATTTATTCATTTTTTAATATTCATTTTTGAATTTAATTTAGTAACATAATATATACAATATATTGTGTTTTTAATCAGTAAAATTAATTTATTTATTATCAATATAATTTTAGTTAATAAAATTTATTCATTTTTAAGATTTTTTTATTTTTAATTGCTTTTGGAATCTAGTAATTTTCCAATAATTATTTATACATATTTAATTCAAATTTCATAATATTTTAAATATTAATTCATCTTCATTTCAATATATATCCATATATTAATTTTCTCTTAATTTTTAAAACTAATAATTCTTATCATTTTTTAATATTTTTAACCTATACTCATTTTAAATTATACATATTCACTCATTTTTAAAATTCATATACATAGGATCACATATTCATAAATAATGATAAAAATATATTTGTAAAATGATATTTATAAATAAATATTTTTAAAATAGTATATTTACTAAATTTTGAGAATTATACATTTATAATAATAAATATATAAATATATTTTCATAAATTAATTTAATAATAAATAAACAACTATATATTAAAATAATTATAAATTTATAATAACTTTATTTCAATAATGAACATAAAAATTATTTTTGATCACTGCCAAATGATCATAAAAAACTTTAGGATCAAATAAATAATTCTAACTGAGGTATTGGTTTATCTGAAAAGTAAATGAAGGAGTGGCATAGCTATATGGAGATTAGGTTACAAGGCTACATGTATTGTGAGTCACCTATCATAAAATGTCATCACATGACCCGAGGAATTTCATGTGGTCGGATAATACATTCTGTGTGATATGACAATGATCACATGAATCCCTTTTTGTGATTCATTCAAATCATATATTTTCTATTAAAAAGACTTATTCATCATGTGAATCCCTTCTAGATTGTCTTCATGGTAGTATGTACCTATGTTAGATATTCTCCTCCAATCATGTGACATATAAACCGACAGATGACAAAAAATTATCCATATCCCCTTATAAAATAAAAACAAAAAAGGAAGAAGCTTCATGTGATTGTAGTTATGATAATCTTCAGGATGATGGATTATATGTATCATATTATCAGTACAGTGATCATGTGATTTACTCAATGTTATTTTTTCCATTTATTGTAAAATCAATTGGGTATGTCACATCCATCCTATGAAGTCCCTTGAAAAAATCAATTTGATATTGTTACACCCCACAGAATCCACACTCAAGAGGAGTGATTGTTCGTGATAATTCTTTGATTTTTTCATGAGATCCCTAATTTATCAAATGAAAAACCATAGAAAAGTGGATAGAAGGTCCATGATAAAATTCGCACATTATCATGAGATCCATTATTGATCATGTGATGCCTTAAGAGACAACCAATGGGAAAATTCAAAGGTCTTGTAAAATAGAAGATATACAATTGGAAAATGTAGAAGTCTTGTGCAAAGGGAAGTGACACTACATTTCATCCAAAAGTCCACCAAGAATCGAGCTAGATCTCAGAAAGGTCCCAGTCAAGTCTCCACTGATCCTGTGAAATAATTTTTTATAGGATTCTTATTCTCTCAATTACTCAATGGCAAATTATCCGGATATTGTGGAGTCCCACTAACATATCAATTTGAGTATGTGAATTACTTTTGAATATATATTATCCCAAAAAAATATGGAGATGAAAAAATGATAACATGGTCTCAAATTATCATTCATTACAATGATGATTCCATGGATGACCTATGGTTAGTTCATAAGAAATGTGTTATTATAAAAAAAAATTAATGTTTATATTCACATTATAATCACCATATAATGTTTTGTAGAACCATAGAATATAGGACAATATGGTCATCAACCTTTGCATAAAAAACCCACACATATTACTACATAACTAATAATGCACTTCTCATATATGATATACATGAAAATAAAATGGTCATCATCTTAATAATCTTATGTAATGAAATAATTTATTATAATCCATGTGTATATTCTTCGAAGGATCATTATATTGATCATGTGAAGGTCTCCTAGTGCATTGGGGTAATTATGAAAAGGAATTTCTTCATTTATAATCGGTCAGAAAGCATTTCCATAGGATAATGCTTAATGAATATTGAAGAATTTATATGATAAAGGATATAAAATATGGATTCCTCAAAAGAATATGGACACTATGATTTGTATGCAATGGGATCAATCTCTTTTCATGAGTAATTAATTATTCATGTGACATTAACCAAACATGTCATCCATTTCATGTGGAAGCATCTATGCATGTCATCATAGTCATGAGAAACCCTTCTGAAATATCATCCATCAAACAAAAATTCATCCATACATATCATCAATTTCAATCAAATCCCTCATGAAATATCATTTTTGATTAATCGACACCCTTGGATGTATCTATAGTTGTCCTGTGAAGACTCCCATAACAAATTATATAAATCGGGTAGAAACGCTCTAGGGATATTAATGAGATCATGAAGCAATATAATAAAATGTTGGACTTGATCATGTAAAATGACATTGAATTGTTTGTTCAGACAATGAAAATTACCCTAGTGCATTTCAATATTGCCTGAAAAACAATAATGATATGTAAGGTCGATTATCAGGACATTTTAGGTAGACACCTAGGAAATGTTAGGTTGACTACATAAACATATATGGCTGACACCCTAGATGTTTTAGAGAGACACCCAATACGTGTTAGGAATTAAAACGTGAAATTTTAGGTGTCCACCCTATAATGTTTTCCCTTTTCCAAAATTATTACATGAGCATGTGACTTCTTCCATGGGAACCCCAAACCAAGAGTCTTTGGCTGTGAATTCTAATTTCATATAGTAAGTGCCCAAAATGTGTTAGTAATGGACATGAAAACAATATGATTGGTAATATGGGATACCAAAACCATTACATCATGCTCATCTAGACACTCATGGTTCCTATTATTCATCCGTAAGAGGGTAGGGTTTATATGTCATCCAATGGGAATCCACCATGGGGTATGTCCCTCCATGTCCAAATTATTATTAACTCATGTTACTAAAATATCCAATATGTCTACCATCCTTAATCTTCCATCAGAATATGATAAGTGATCTTGAACAAAGGCGTCCTTCAAATTTTAAGACTCAAACATGCCCACAAGTACCTTAAACCCATCAGCTTCTTAGGGATGAAATGAACTATGGGATGTCTTATTCCTCTTAAAAATAGTATATAGATTATTTCATCCTATTTCATGAACTCGACCCCATATTCTCCTCGATACTGGTCATTATACCACTTTTAGGGAAACTTTAATGTATAATACTTGTATAAATTTTCCCACATATGATGTGTCCAATATTCTGCAATCAATTGTTTCCCACATCGAGCATGACCCTTGTTGACATAGAGACTAAAAATGATTATACTAATAGAATTATGTTGATGCCCCTAATGTGTGACCTTCATTAGGATGCAATCCCAATTGAATATCATATCCACTCAAAGGTTCGTAATCCCAATGATGAAATTCAGGGTCTCGTTACCTTTAAAATTCCCTCTCAAGGCCTCTATTGTCACATTTATTACAAAATATATTGTAACACCATAATGTTTTAATAAAATATTTTAAATAATTTTGTCACATCATCAAATTTCATAGAATAAAATCCTATTTTTAAACAAACTATGAGAGACCCTTAGTATAAAAATCCCAATTTTATCTAGCTTTTAGATTAGTAGGAATAAATATAACTAACCTATGAAAATTCTTGGTGTGTTCATTAGTTACAAATTATTTATGAGAAAATATAATTCAATTAAATATTAATATTTTTTATGAATCGGTAAATTAATGGAATTACTATTTGTAAATTAAATTTATGAAATATATATGTTATATAATTAATAAAATATATTTCACATTCATCCAATATATTTTTTTTAATGTGGTATGACTAAACCATATTTTATTTATAAAAAACTATAATTTGTTTTCAAAATGTAACAGTCCACCTTTTAATGGAGAACCCTTTTAAAATTAATATTTTGAAACATTATTATTTTTTACATGACGACATAAAACCCTTATTTTGATAAAGGATATATAAATTTATAATGAAAAAAACTTATATTTTTCTGATAACATTCAATTATTATGGATTTGAAAAAATACACTAAATTTTTATTTGAAAAAAACTATTTTCATTGGAACACTTTTTATTGTTAAATAATATTTTAATGTCATTTTAAATTATAAATAAAAAATATATATATCAATTAGTATAATTTATTTCATTGGAATTATTTTTACAATTAATTTAGATGTAAAAACATTTCAATATTTATCAATGGATTAACTTCTTAATGTCATTTTCTAATTTTGAAAAGAAGATTCATTTGAAATTAACATCGGAAACGTATATTTTTTTAATTTTGAGAAAATTTATTACATAATTTTAATTAGTAGGTCCAAATTAGGTAATCAAAATACTTTTATTTTTTTCTTTATGAAGTGTAACTTTGTTAATTTTCTTTACTATAGTAAAAGGGAAAATAGGTTAATTAAGGCTAAAAATAATATATTGAAAATAACCTATCACTTTTAGTAATATCATATGATGAGTTTTCATGACATTAATCATCCTTTTATAGAAATGGTGTCATTTGGAAGAAAGTTGTATGAGATTAGGGCATTTAATTTATTTTAAAAGAGGGGAAATTAAATATGTCCAAGCCAATTCTAATTACTAAAACATTTTTAATATAAGGTTACACCTTAGATAAATTTGATTATAAAAACTAAATTGAAATATAAAAAGTTTTCATTTATCATGATATTTTATTTTTAATTTTTATGAAATAAATAATTAATATAAAGAAATATTGTTTAATAATGTAGAAATTATTTAATTGTTGAGAAATAAATCAAATAATTATTATTATTGTGATAATAACAATTAAAAGACTCAAAAACATTACCCAATATTATTTTCATGTGTATCGGGACCATGATAATCCAAAGGTCGGGTGATTGACCATTTAGGGCCATATAGAAGACATTATGATACTTATATTATTTTATTTAAAGTGATGATAAGTTTGTGAAATTGGTGGTTTGAAATTTATAAAATCAATGATGATGGATTCTGAAAAAGATATATTCTATTATAAGTTTAATTATGAAATATAATGGTTTTATATGCACAATAGTACTTTATTTTTAATTTTTTCAACAAATAAGCATACTAAAGAATTACACAAAATTGTTGTAATATTTATTTTGTTAAGGAAAATATGAAATACGTTTTTTAAATAAATATTAAAAAAAATATAATTATATATAATAAATTTGTAAAATAAATTTTATATATGACCTTGACCAATTATTCATTTATTAAAATAAATTGTTTGATAGTAAAATGTCATATTAAATTTTTTTCAAATGAATGAATTGAATAGTATAAACTTTTTCTCTATTGATTGTTTACCAAATAATGTTTTATAAATATATATAAAAATAAGAAAAAAAATTTAAACATTTTAGTAATTAGTATATGGTTCATAATGTTATACCTAATTTATTTTTGGTCTAATTTATATCAAATAATTAATTATATCACCCTATTAATATCAAAACATTTCATACCGTAGTTAAAATTAAAAAAATAAATTAGTGTTAAATGAAATGATATGGTTTAAATTGACATAGAAACATAACTAAAAATAATTTTTATGATATTATAACACTATATCATTTCATATTCGAAATTGGAACATTGTATAGGTTTTTTTACGAGGTTTTATATTATTATAAATTACGTTTTTGGAGTTTACAAATGATTCCCTCACCTCATTTATAAAAGGTAACCTCTTCCATCATTTATACCCAAATATTTGATCCTTAAAGCTCATATATCCATTGAAATATTCCATTATATTATTAAATAGTAATATTATTGGGGTTACTGTCTTCTCCAAATACCAAATCTAATGGTTTTATAGGATATTATGATAGAGTGTGTCGAAGAAGAGTTAATCTCCTTTACCATTTTTTTCAAACATCCTTCTTCTTCTTTTATCAATTTAGGAGTACATTCATTTTAAATTAAATAATCTAGTATCAATTATATTATGAGATTATATTATGATTTTGAAACAAAAATATTGTTTCTTTTATCCATCATATGATATTTTAAATCCCCAGGCATGGGTACGTACACATTACAATCTCCAAACCATAAGGTATAATGTTTTTCACCACTAACTTATATGGATGTATAAAATAACGTAAATAATAATTATATATTAATATTGTAACATTATATTTATTATAAAATATTTTAAACCATACAATTCAAAACCATTCAATAATTAGAAGAATGATATCATCGCTCATGCGTGTTTACGACCTAACGTCTACATTATGCGATGTGATTAATTCTATATGATCTTAATTTATACATTATTATAAAAATGAATGAAATGAATAAATATTATATATATTATTAAAATTTAATTCTTTTTTGTAGATAATTATTACCTATGAATTGGAAAAATAACTTATCCTTGAAAACAATCGTCAGAAAATAAGGATGTTAACACTCAATAAATGAGTAATTATATTTCTAAAACATTGATGTAGAAATGATGATATATGAAATCATTAAAATAAATATTGTAATGAACTAATTCTATTATATTATTTAATTAATTATATATTATATTCATTTACATTCAATATAAATCTGACCTAAGGTAAAGGATAACATCACAATCCCATTATTATCTTACACTGCTTATATATAAATTTTTACTAGGGAATATTTATCATCCATGTCTATGATTCATAAAAATTTATTATAAAATATTGTTTCTATTCTTGAAATAATTTTTTTAGTTAAATTTACACAATATCTAATTTTATTAAATGGTATTAAAGTGATATTTGTTAATTTTTGATATGAGGCACTTTATGACATTCTGAATAAAAGTACGAGAAGAATGTTTTCTTTTAAATTATATGTTAAGAATAGATTTTTTATTCTTTCATAATGGCTTATTTTGATGTATATAAATTTATAATATTTTAATTTTATTTTCTTATATATATAATTCATTTAAATTTTTTTATTCTGGGAAAAAAATTATTTTAAACAAGAAAGGGTATTTTTCTCCGGAATTAAATTCAAATGTTATTAAAAATTATTTCTTATCTAAGTTGAAATTAATTAAATTTCATAATGTTTCTAATCCTATTTTTACTATTTTTTTATTGTTTTTATATATTTATTATATTTATGAAATCTGTTTATGGATTTATGTTATGATGGAATGATTTTTATAAAATCAATTATATTCCTTGGGTGATACTATGAGGAATATTTTTTGTTTCGGTGTTGTGAATAATAATGTTTTCAATATGGTATTGGTGAGACCTATGTGTCACTCCGATTAATTGGGTAAAGATATATATCTCTTGTTATTAACATGGAATGAAATATAAAATGGTCTCGGTTCAATATTATAGGGCTCAAATGATGAGTAAACTCAGTTCATTAATAAACATAGTATATTATAATGGTTATTCAAATGATCATTTACTAATGAGGAATTAGTTTCTATGGTTATGTGTATTACAAAAAATTTAATATCTTATGTTATGAATTTGGAATTACATTCATTGATTCTTATGAACTTTTATGATTTATCATATGACATGGTATTATGAGCATTCATATATAGGATAAGATTTTTAAATGTTATGTTCTAGTGATTTATGATTATGATATGATTGATATCTCCCTTGATTACCCATATTGAACATTTGATCTCACCATTTCATACTTTTCCTTTCCTTAGGTCATGAAGAAGGGTATTAAGTAAGATATTTCAAAAGGGACCAAGTTATGATGACAGAAGTGGGAGACAATAAATATATTTTTAGAACCGGTTGTTTATATTTCCCCATTTCTTATGAAACTATACCTATATGTTCCTTTTTTGGTTTCATTTTATTTTGTAATTAATATGCATCAATTTTGATTTAATTTAAATGTAGTTAATGTACAAGTATATATATTTGTTACTGGATGAAAGGTGTAGTTACCCATTAGAAACTAGAAAGAGAATACCCTAGTAAGAACCACAATCATATCTTAAAGTATATGTTACAGTCTAGGTGTTTTAGAAATGATCATGAATAACCTTGGATAAAACCTAATGTGTACTAAAATAAAATTTTAATATAGATTATTTGGGTTTATCATTAATATTAGTGTTTCAAATTTTATGCTTCATGGTTTCAGTTAATGGCTGGAAACTATAGGAACTACATTACTGATCAATCTGATAGGAAATGAAATGATTTTACCCTTATGTAACCAAATATTATGGGATCTAGAATGAATAACATTGTAGCTATTCTAACACAAAATTATGAATCTATGAATCATTTTGGACATCCAAATGATAATATAGGTGAAAAATTTTCTATTGAGTCATCAATGATGCAGTGTCCACCATCATTTAGCAGTTCTTTTGATCCATTAGTGGATTAATAATTAATCAGTACAAATGAAAATATATTTTCAGTTCTCCAATGTACAAAACATGAAAAAATAATCTTTTTAATGTATCCTTTATATGTTTAATCTGATAAATGGTGAATCCTTATCAACAATATGTGCCAAATAGATGAAATTGAATCCATGTAATGGGATGAGTTCAATTTTTTATTTATTTAGTACTTTCCTTTTATTCTTTGAATAAATATTTAGAAGGATTTCCACAAGTTTAAGAAAATGTTAGATGATTCATTTGTTAAATATGAAGAAACTTTTATAAAAAATTCAAGGAAAACCTATGGAATTATTATCCAAACTATGAGTAACATTGATGAATTATTTAATGGATCAAAACCACGAATATCGATGGAATTATCCATAAGGGGATTAAATGTATAAAATGAAAATATTCGATGTGATCTCAAGGTTGATATAGATATTAGAATAACCTGTCAGTAATATTTGGTTGATGATAATAAAAAATTGTAATTCAAGGAAATATATAAACACGATAATGAAAAAAATATGAGTTCTCATTTGTTCACAAAGTTTGGAAAGAAACATTTAGGAAATTATATTAATGGTACATGGAAATATATTAATTATTTGAGTGAGGTTCATTATGAAATGGAATGCCGATGTGATGGGAAAATTATGTATAATGATGAAAATATAGAAAAAGGCTGCATAGAAAGAACCTCCTATACTACAATGTTACATGTTAAATTAAATGGGGAAATTTCTCCAATCAATTCCCTAAAAAAAGGGATATTTATGATGATCTATGCCAACACACTCTTAATGAAAAATACAATGTCAAGTATCATGAGATCACTCTCAGTACTAGGGAGTAAGATAATGAAGTTGTAAAAGATACACATACCATCCACTCTAAAGTAAAAAAAGATTTATAAGATTCAGGATCCACCCACTATTTTATATTTGTATAATTTTCTAAGACTATTGTCATATTACCACAATAATTATATGTTGAGATACTTGTGACAACTCCTAATTTAAAAATGGTCGCATGAAAATTTTATAATTACTATCCTGTTGAATTTTTTTGGAAAGTGCTTCATGAAATCTTGTGATCCTTATTATAGAGTAATTTTATGTGATTCGTAGCATGGATTAGTTTTCTATATTTGCAGATCATATTAATTTCCAGGCGAGGGAAGTCATATTCCATATTCTAGGCCAATAAATGATCATCTGTTAATAAAAGGATAAATATGACCTCCCAGAAGAAATTTATTCAATCATATGGTTCATGGTTCCTATAAATAAATCTTATCCCTCCCAAATGGGTTGGGAGGAACTCACAATTAACAATGTACCCATTGTATAAGTGTTTTTTGATTTTTTTTCTAGAAGAATTTCCAGATCATCCACTAAATTGGGAGGTTATGTTTTCAATAGAAAATATAACGGGTGATACTATTAGTTCAAATACACCTTATATAATGGCCCAATTTGAGTTATTGGAACCAACGAAGAAACTCTTAGTGAATATTGGAAAGGTATTCATATTCCCCATTACATCACCTTTGGGTCCATCTATTCAATTTTTAAGAAGGATGATGGATCAGTGAGACACTGTATTGATTATAGAGAACAAAGAAAGCTCACTCTCAATAACAAATATCCCTTTACCTGCATTAATGAATTATTTTTCCAACTATGTAGAGCTCAGTACTTTTCCAAGATTGATATTAATTTAGGATATCATCAACTAAAGGTCATGAAGTAGGATATACTGAAGATGATATTTTTTACATGGCATAGTCATTTACGTTTATAGTGATTCCTTTTGGTCTTACTATTTCCCATGAAATCTTCATGGACCCAATGAATAGAGTCATTAGAGACAATCTGGATCAATTTGTTGTAGTCAATGATATTCTTATCTATTCAGAGATTAAGGAAGAAAATGAAGATCACTTGACCATTACACTAAATACCCTGATAAAGGAGATGATTAATGAAAAATTTACCAAACGTGTATTATGGATTTATAAGGTTTCATTTTATAGTCACATAATCTAATGATAGGGGATATATATGGAACAACCAAAAATAAAATTTATTGAATGTTTTATGAGACCAACAATAGTAACTGAGATATAAAGTTTTCATGGTTTGGATTGATATTATTGATGTTTTTTTAAATATTTTTCATAATTATCTAATCCACTCACCATGTTCACTCATAAAGTATTTAGGTTCATTTAGATGGAGGAATTAGAAGATAATTTCATTGCTCTAAAAAGAAGGATATTTACTGACCATGTGCTCACACTAACTTATAGTGGAGAAAGATTTTTGATATATATAGATACATACAAGAAGGGTATGTGGTGTGTTCTCATGAAGAATTACATGCGGATACAATATTTCTCACAACAATTTAAAATACATGAGAAAAATAACATGACACATGATTTGGAGTTATCTACGTTAATATTTTCACTAAATATATGGATACATTATATTTATGGTGAAATGTTTGATATTTATACTAAACATAAAAGTTTAAAGAATAATTTGATATAAAAAGGAGTTGAAAATTCACTATATAGGACATTAGATGTTTATTACATATTACTAATTCTCAATACATTACCACCATGGAAAAATGAACAGGGTGGGATATTCTTTGAGTCTAAAAGACAATGATTTCATAACCATGATGAGGAACACAAATGATCAAATATTTATGGACCTGGAAATGACGGATATTTTAATTTTAATTTATGGGGGTAAATGTTTTCCTTTATCAAATTAATGTTAATCCAGCTATATATATAAATATTAAGGAGGAATAGAGGAATATTTAGAGCTACATATAAGAAAATAAATGTTCGTGAATTCAACCTTGATTTTGATGTAATAATAAGGTTCAGATTTCTGGATTTTGTTTCTCCCATACCATAATTAAAGAATTATCTATTGGATGAGGCTCATATTTCATCATTATATATTCATCCAAGAAGCACAAATATATATAGGGAACTGAAGGTGTATTTCTAGTGGGAGGGCATGAAAAGAGAAGTTGTTTAATAAGTAACTCGATGATTGGTTAGTCAGCTAGTTAAGAATATGGGACACAAAAATAAGGTGATATTTCAACTAATACCAATTACAGAATGTAAATGGGAAAATGACAATGAAATTGTCCTCAGAATTCTAAAAACATAAATATTTCATTATTCTATATGGGTTGTGGTTGATATTCATATTATGTTGGCACTCATCATTGCTGTTAGAGAGTATTTCTCTATTGATTAGATTGATATTATATATATAAAGGAAGTGTTAATATTACATGGAGTACCACATTACATTATAACTGATTGGGATTTAATGTATTCCAAGATGTTCTAGAAAAGTCTTCAGAAGGATTGGATTATAGATTTATGCTTCAAGAATACTTATCATCTTAGACCGATGATCAGTCTGGTAGTAAAATTCATACTCTAGAAAACATGATGATAGCTTTCTTTATGAATTTCAATGGTGGTTGGGTTCAACACTTTCCATTGGTGTAATTATCATACAACAGATTTCACACCAGTATTCATATTTATCCTTATGAAGCCCACTCTAGAGTGAAGTGAAGAACTCCATCTTGCTGGATTAAAGATAGAGAAATAGATATATTAGGACCTGATCTTGTTGATGAAATGGAAGAAAATGATAGAACTATTCAAGTAAAAATACTAGAAGCTTGGAGTCGAAAAAATAGTTATGAGGACAAATAAAGGAAATTATCAGACTATAAAGTTGGTGACATGGTGTCTCTATGAATATCTCTATGTCATAGAGTAATGTGATTTGGAATGAAGCGTAATCTAAGCCCTATGAATATTGGTTCTTTTGATATTATGGATTGTGTTGGGAAGGTACCTTAACCATTAGGGCTTCAACCAAATCAATATTAAGTTCATGATGTGTTCTATGTACATATCCTAATAAAGTACATACATGATCCTTGACATGTACTAAACAGATTTGTTTTATAGCAAGTGGAATATCTTTCTTATGAATTGAAAGGGATAGAAATTTTGGAACATAGAATAATGTTTATGAAATAAGACCACTCCATTGGTTAAATTTTTATGGAGGAACCACCAATTTGATGATGCAACATAAAACATGACTATTTTATGAGGATGGATAATCCTCATATATTTTATTTCCAAATAAGGAATTTTGAGGGAGAAATTCTATTTAAGAACAGTTGAATTTAACACCTCAGTGTTTTAATAAAATATTTCTAATAATTTTAATTCCACAATAGCTTCAATTCCATGAAATTTAGATTTTAAACTAAACCTCAGACCCACTTAGTAGAAAATGGTCATATTAACATAACTATTATTTTATCAAGAATAAAAATATCTAACTTTTTAAAATGTTTGGTGATTTCATTGGTTACCAATTATTTATCCACAAAATATATATCAATTAAATATTTTTATATTATTTGAATTAATAAATTGATTGAATTATTACTCGTAAATTAGCTTAAGTAAATATATATATAATATAATTAAGAAAATATTTTTTATATTCACCCAGTCTATATTTTTTTAATAATGTATAAGTAAACCATATTTATTTCATAAAAACATATATCTTTTTTCTAAAAGTAATATTCGACCTTTTAATTGAAAACCTTTTAAAATTAATATTTTCTCAGATAAATAAGTATTATATGACTACGTAAAAATATTCATTGGAAGGAGGTTATAAAAATTTAGGTGGGATGAATTTTTTATACTTTCAGATAACTTTAAAATTTTTGTAAACTGAAAAAATACATTAAATTTTAATTGAAAACATTTTCCATCAAATTAGTTTTTATAGTACAATTATATAGTGTAATTTGTTTTAGGTATAATTAAAATAAAATTATCATTCAATATAAAATAGGTCATTGACATTAATTTTACATTGAATTTATAATTCCATACATTCCAATCATTTGAAATGATTTAACGACTAAAAATACTTTTCTTATTTTGAATACATTATTAAAATAAAATTAATTAGTTAAAATTATATGATTTTAAATTTTTTAAATTTATTTCTTATTTAGAATCATTAGGTACACATTATGGAAATATTACTTATTTTTTATCTAGATGAATATTAAAATCAGTGATTTTTATTAATATGATAAAAGCGTAAATCATGTAATTATGGGTAAAAATAATATAATAAAAATACCAAGAAACTTGTCCCAATATGATTATATGATTTATTTCTACCAAAATCATCCTTGGGTTGAAATGGTGTCCTTTTGAAGCAACTTGGATGAGATAATGAATTTTATTTTATTTTATTTAATCAAATGTTAAAATTGTCTTATTAAAATTTTAATAAATATACCATTTTTAGTATAAGTTTATACAAAAAAATTAGATTAAAAGTACCCATTTAAAATTTAAAAT
This sequence comes from Viscum album, assembly GCA_963277665.1. Classification (NCBI taxonomy): domain Eukaryota; kingdom Viridiplantae; phylum Streptophyta; class Magnoliopsida; order Santalales; family Viscaceae; genus Viscum; species Viscum album. The sequence goes on from OY728166.1 coordinate 1,142,790,557, forward strand.
GTTATATTTTTCATCAAAATTTATTTATAGTGTTTAGTAAATAAAGGATTGCCATAAATACTTATACATGATGTACAAATTATTTAATTAGTTATAAATGAATAAAATTATTATTATTAAAGTGATAATAAGCCTTCAAATACCCATAAACATTACCAACTCTTATTCGATGAGTATATATAGTCCATTACTGTAAAAGGGTCGAGTTATTCACCAATTTTAGCTTTAGAGAAGTTATTATGATAGTTATATTATTTTATTTAGTGTGATGATAAACTTGTCATGTTCATGTTTTAATAAGTAAAACATTTTTAAGGAAGGATTATACTAAATATATATTCAATTATAATTATTATTATGAAATATATTATATTTTTCTAGGTCATATTATTTTAATTTTAATTTTACTTCCACATATATGCATGTTAAATAATTACAAAAAACTGTTGTAATAATTACTTTATCAAGGGGAATATCAAAAAATATATATTATCACAAATATTAAAATAAATATAACATCGAATACATAATATGTAAAATAACTTTTTTTTGATGACCGGGACCCATTATAAATTTTATAAATTTATTAGATCTAATATTTCATGATTTTATAGTATTTTTAAAATCCAATGATTTGAATAGTTCAAAAAGTGACCCTATTGACTATTTATATAAATAATGTTTTATTAAAATATTTAAAAAACATAAAACATTTTAAATTTATATATTAATTATTATATGGTCTAAAATTATCTCATGTATATATTTATGTTCTAATTTATATAAATTATCCAAGTATATTACCCTACTAATACTGAAATATTTGTTTCCTTAGTTAAAATTAAATTGAATAACTACATGTTAAGTGAAAATGATTATGATTAAATGTAAAAAAACATTTCTAAAAACTTTTTATTGATAATATCACAACTCTGTATTATTTAATTTTAAAAATTGGGAAATTTTGTGTTTATTTAAGAGGGTTTTATTTTTTTATAAATTATTATTTTAGGGTTTCCAAAATTCCCCTTACCTCAATTGTAAAAAGGAACCTCCTCCCTCATTTAGTCAAAACTAATTGAGTGTTCAAAATGCTATATACACTACCATTTTGAATTAAAATATTTCCTACTATAAATTTAGATATTATGGTTCTCTCCAATGGAAATCACTAGTGCTATGTGAGAATATTTAGAGGGATCATGTCGAAGAAGAGGTAATCTCCTCTACCGGTTATTACAACATTCTTTCTTTTTATGCTTCTGCTTCATTATTTTTTCATTATAAAGTAAAATAACAGTATAATGTATACACTGAGATTTTCTTATTATTATGTAACAACCATATTCCATATTCTATGCATGCTATAAAAAATTTAATCCCCTCACGTGTGCATGTATGGCTTACCATCTAGCCACTGGGGTATAATCTATTTTTCAACATCATCATACTTGTATGTGTACAATGATGGAAATTATAAATACATATGATTATTATTACTTAACATATATATTTTTAAATATTATAATCTATCTAATTCAACACTATTTTACAATTATGTGAATGATATTGTCGCTCATTTGTACATATGACCAATCATATTCATGATGCAATGAGATTCATTTTACATGATCATCTTTAAAAAATAATTATATAAATGAGTGGAATGAATATATATGATATATATTATACAAATAAAATTATTTATAATATATATATATAACCTATTAATAGGATAAATAAATTATCTGAAAAAACATGCGTAATAAAATAATGATGTTTGTAACACCTCGAGCTTCCATGATACGCTTCTCATTCAATAATGCAATAGCTTACATTGTATGCAACTTCGAGTTCTAACACACCACAACTAATCAAAGTAGCTATTATGAATAGTAATACCCACTTTTTAAAATTATATAAATGTTATATTTCAAAATGGACTTCATTTTTGTATTCGTAATATCGAAATTATCCTAAGTTAAATTTTTTGTAATTTTCTGAGAACTTCCATTTTTTTATGAATAGTGGTAAATACTTAAAACAAAATCTTTAATAAAAATAATTTATAGTGATAAATTATAATATTGATTGGTTTTAAAGTATAATTAGATTATATTTTTACCATTTTATCCAATTGTGTTCATTAGAATTAATTTCACTTTGAAATTGGACATAAACAATTGTCAATCTTTTGATATATATTGTTTCGTAAAAACACGCTATTTGTTGTGACATCGGGAATTCCTTATAAAATTAATTAATGCAAATTATATGTTAATAATTTTGTAAAATAGATATCATTTTTTTAATTATGAATATCAATTATAGATTAGGGTGAAATTTTGGCATTGTTCTGAAAAACATCAATTTTTTATGAATAGTGAAACCACTAAGTGGCAGTTAAAAACTGATTTTTCGTTTAAACGAAACATTACCACTTCTATGATTTGAATTTCAAAAATCCAACATACATGGTTGTCATTAAGAAGTAAAATGTTGTTCAATGGGATTAAAATAATTTTTTGGTGAATAGTAACTTTTAAGTTTAATTAATCGTGATTAAAGGTAATTAGTTAAATTTAATGTAAAAATGGTATTATAAAAATATGAAATGATCATTAAACTAGTCCTACTTCTATTGTATGAGTAATGTCCGACCAAGAAAATCCATGGGTCAACTTGGGGACCCCATGGAGCCACTTTGGTAGGAAAATGACATTAAAAACGTTTTATTTAATGTTAAAATAAAAATGTCACAAACATGATTCATATTACTATAACAATTTTTAAATGGGGTTATACAAGTCATATTTTTTACTATAAATATTCATTAGAAATATAACAATATTTCCAACATAATTATAGTTTTTTATAGTTTTTAGACATTAAATAAATTAAATTATTTATGACACCATGATGATGTAGTGATTACCTCATTAATTATCAATTTTATTAAAATGGAAGGATAAAGTAAAATCTAAGCATTACACTTGTCCAAAGCCTTTTGGATGAGAATATTTCAAACCCTTATCACCTTAGCCTTGATTTATATAAATTTTGGACCTTTAGAATACGATAATCATTTTATAATAAAGTAAAATTTCATTACTTTACAAGAGTGCCCCTCCTCTCCACTTATAAAAGGCCCCCACCACTACAACTTTACTCGCACTATAAAAGCCTTTTGGCTCAGGCAACCTCTGCCAAAATAATCTCTAAACCTCCCTACCTTAATCTTAGAAGCCTCACTTTGGGCAGAAGTTTTCCCAAGGAAGCCTTTGGCTCAAATAAAAAAGAGTTACCCGATTTTAAGGTAATGTCTTCTCTAATGTTTTTTTTGTTTTATTTTGCTTCTCCAACCCCTTAAACTATTTTTATTCATTTATTTTGTAACAACACCACTATCTGGAATATACTAGGATATTTTTATGATAATTATTTGGTTTAAACTTACACACACCATCGTCTAATGGTTAAAGAACATACTGTTTCTGTGGGTGGCGAAATACTGCCTCACGAAACGATGATTGTTCAATATTCTTTTAACACCTCTAATGGTGGCCATTTTGATGACACTATTTTCATATATTATATATATATTATGTTTATTTTTTCCTTATTCTTCTTTATTTCTCATTTATGTCATACTTTATGATTTCCATTATGGGTAAACGTGATAATTTCATTTTAGGAAGTGCGGACTACCAGCCCCTCAAAGTGATTTGAATCGTTAATGCGATATGTGGGATGTATAAAGGATGGAGTAAATGGTATTATACAATATATTATACTGGAATTATATTATACCTATATATAATTATAACTTCATTCCATTAAATATGAAATGGAAATGAAAGTAGCGTTCATCCGTACGTACGGCTGACCGTCTCCATGAACGATGCATTTCATTTCTTACCTCTAAATGTTATGTAATATTATAAATGAATATATATACTGGAATTATATGATTTATATTTTATACACATCATGAATATAATTATGGATATAATGGATATTTTAACACATGAACAAAGTGTAATTATAATAAGTTTATTTTTGACTCAAGTACCTAAGATCGACAAAACGACCGTTATTAACCTAAGTGACTACATAAATTTCGTAAAATTGTAATAAGTGATATAAAAGGGATAATGAACTTGAAAAAGTTCTTAAGCAAGTATATATTAACTCTAGTTTATAATTCAGGAGGTTAAAGAGCGGTCGAGTCAATTCGGACATGAGGTAAGGGAACTTCTTAACCCAATTTCCATTCTTTGGGTTAATCTCCTACTTTCAAATTATGTCCTGATATTATTATGTCCGATCATGTATTTTCTTACATTATTTATGTGTTCTTATAGTAAATACACATAATATATCTATTTTATTTTAAAATGTTCTTTGTATGGACTTCGTATCAAACTCCTTTCATTGAGGCATATTTGGTTTTATACACAACTTTCATTTATACAGTGTATAAACCCCTTTAAATTTTACTCAAAAGGAATATTTTTATATGAAGCGTTTTTACTAAATGACAAAAGGAATGTTTTTTTCCATATGCATGCGGCGAAAACGACTTCTCTGCCACCGTGACTATAATTTGAGTTTCGGCTTCTTCTATAAGCCATAACTTTTTTTTAAAAGAAAAATAAACACCAAGTTTTACTTTTCTTTTATTTTGGTATAGAAAATGGTTTTGATAAAGTTTTTATTATATCAATGTGTTGTATTGATATCTTGTCATTGATGAGTAGAAATATTCTATTTCTTTTATGCATGTTTTATGTGATACAATTATGTTATGGTTTATGATATGTTTAAACCTGTTCATATGAGGAATGCATTGGACTTAATAAGTGACGGGTGGAGCCCTCTATAACTCCTATATGAATCGGTAGGTCTCATGAGACAAACTAGTGTCTTGGAACGAGGCCTTGACAAAATCTTATTTGTGTTCTTGGCACAAGGCTTTGGATACGTGGTTATGATAGTCTGGCATTATGCATTCCATCATAGTGAAAGTGGTTATTGATATTGCATGTGATTATTCGACCAGTAGAATATCCATGTGAATAAGTAAAAGGAATTATCTCATTTTACCTTTTCCATATTACATTGAAGTTCATGTTTAAAAGGATTTTGTTTTAGTTATACATTGCCTTATATGTTTTTGTTTATTTATGAAATCTTCTGCTATATTGTTATCCTTACTGAGCATCTGAGCTCACCCCTTTCAATGTTTTAATATTTTCTAGGATGTGAAGAAGTATTTTATGAATGACCTGTAGGGATAGTCAGAAGAGGATATGAGTGTGGACTATGGAGACTTTGTTATTGTATTTTTTTACTTTATGATGTAATGTAACATTTAGGAATGTATCTAGTGTTTCAAAGGCTACTAAACTAATCGGTCTTTCGAGACTTGATCTTTTGTGATCATGCCAATGTTACGCAATAAAGCACCGACACTCGGTAACTGGGGTCGGGGCATTACAATGTAAACACTCTACAGACGATTAATAATGTTACAAAAAACGGATGATGAGATGATAATAAATGTTATTATAAAAAAGGTATATGATTCTGAAATAATTCAATTAGATTATTTAAGTCACTATACAATAGGTTTTTATAAAGACAAAGTAAATAAGACCAAAGGTTATAGATTATTTCAGAATATCATTATTATCTAATATTTTTATTCAATTATTCTATGGGGTCTATTTATCATTAATGTCCATGATTTTTAAATATGTACTCAAAAACATTTTTTAAATTCTTATACAATTATTTTGGAGTCAAATTTCCCATTAGAAGATTTTTATTAAATGGTATGAATTTAATCTTTTGTCGCTTTAGATATGAGGTTCTTTTTGAATTTCCAAAAAAGAATGATAATAATGTTTACTTTGATCATATAAATCATGAATGGATTTTTTTAAATTCATAACACATTATTTCCATAAATCATTCTTTATAATATTTTATGTTTAATTTATAATAAATACATTTATTTTAAAATAGTGTGGCATTATGAGAAAAGAAAATGTTTTTGAAAATGAACTAATATTTTCCTCAAGAATTAGTTTTTAGTGTTTTATCAAAAGTACTAACCATGTAACATGAAATTATTTAAATATGATTATGTTTCAATCCAATTTGTTAACATGTATTTATTTTTTCTATAATTGAAATATATTTATAAAATACATTTTAGGATTTATTTTATGATGGAATGCTGTTTAAGAAACCCATTTTATTCCATGGGTTATGTAATGATGGATGATTTATATTTTGTGGAACGCATAAGAATGATTTAATTATGATATTTCTGGGACCGATATATCTGTCCATTTCATTGGATAAATAATTATATCACATGATATTTATATATTTGGAGTGGGAAATTGTCTAGGTTTAGTAGTACAAGGCTTGAATGAGGAGTGAACTTGGTTCAGTAATAGACATTCTTTGCAATGATAGTCTTCGAAATGATCCATGACTAATGTGAAATGATTTTCTACGCTTATGTGTATGCCAAAGAAGATCATGCCTAATGTTATTAGTTTTTTAATTAAATTTATTTATTTTTATAATCATTTATAATTTATCCCATGGCCTGATATCAGGATCATCCATATACAAAATTAGATTATTTGATGTTATGTTCTTATGTCTTATGATTTTGATATAATTGAAATCTCTCATGCTCAACCTTAATGAGAATTTTATCCCCTCATTTTCTATTCTTTTTCCCCATGTCAATATGAAGGGTATTGGGTAAGATATGTCAAAAAATGGTTCTAGTTATGAGGAAATAAGTTGGAGATAATGTTGAATTCATATGAACTTGGAATTTATGATTCATATTTTCTAAAGAAAATATACCTATACGGTCATGTGGTGGATTTGTTATATTTTTAATGAATATTTTCAATATTGAAATAATTTAAATGAATTTAAATTATGGTTCATTATAAATATGTCCATAACAAAAAAATTATATAATATTATTCCGTTAATAACATGACATGTAGGATTCCGCTTCTTGGCTAATGCCCAATATTATCTTCACCGAGGTATGAAATTAAAGAATAATACATAGCCCTGTCATAATTTCACAAAAAAATTTAAAGTAACTGTGTAGATTTTGATTCTCATTCTCAGAAGCTATGTAGGACACCTCATAGAGGTTCAATCCCATCTCTAATAATCCAATCATTTGCATGGATTGAAAAAAAATACATAGATCCCTAATATGGTTATAAATAAGATAATCAAAAATAATTAATAGAATTATGGAGATGATGTGAAAAAAATAGTTATTCAAATTAACACACGATATTTATCATGTTAATAAAATAGGGGTAACAAAACATATATTAGGTATTGTGAAGTATTTCATTAACATATCATATATATATATAGTGGAGTCACTGAATGGGAAATAATTTCTCTAGAAAGGGTGAGTGGAGCCTGAATTCCCATCCTCTATACCAAGGCACATTCTTCAGAATCATTGGGTTTTAAATCCCAATTTACATCCTACCTTTGAAAAGAATGTTCATGTATTTTCAAGGATTTTGGAACCATTGGGAGTTTCTATTAATGATAAAAATAGTAATCCAGATGGAGATGGTTGTGTAACTACCCTAAATCAACCATAACCAAGCATTATGAAAGTCCTTCAACATTGTATTGTGAAATAAAATGTTGAACCAAACATAAAATCCAATAACTATGTCAATCCATTTTAAAATATAAAATTATGGACTATACTATTCTATTGGTCCATTTTTTTCAAAATTTTATCAGGAAAAAAAATTGTTGAATCAATTTGAATCTTTTATCTATTTCGATATTGTCACATATATAAAATTATATACTATCGAAGTTCATGTTAGTCTTTTTTATTAGGGAAAATAAATGGTGTACTAGATGAGAGGACTTTTTACTGCTCTAACCATTTCATAAATGAAGCTACAAACTCTGTATCCATTCAAAATTAATGCGATTTATAGATAATTTACTCTTATATATCATTCTACAATTAAAATATGTCTTTTTTACTCTCTAGTAATTATTATTTTCTGTAAAATTAAAACCGTGTTCCTGAATGTGCGAATGGATTCTAAGGTCACTCCAAAATATGGTAATTACTCTATAACACTTCTGTAAACTGTGAGTAACTAGATGACACACCAATCATAAAAATCTTCCACCAAATAAACCTTATTCCAAATACCCCAATATGTGTTCTGACAAGCTCAACACCTCCAATGTCAATTGTGGAATGTATTTTCCACTTAGTACCACCTCAATATATCCATCCCGATTATTAAGGTATCTTAGTAAATCCTTTTGAATATCAATCACCACATTATGTATTTCCCATAATAAGCCATAGACAAGGATGTGATACATTTTTGCAAAGTCAACTACTTTGGGTGAATAAACCATGATCTCAATAATATACACCTTCCCAACCATATGGAGGTAGATGAGGGAAATTACTCTGTCAGCTAAACCACTTAGGAGATGCCTATGTGGGTTAGTATCCATTCTAGTCATCATCATCGACAATGAACTGTAATAACATCAAGAGATTTAGAGGAAGCTGCGACCACCCAAACATCCAATCTAGGTTATCCAAAAGGATGTCATGCCAAGGGTATACAAATAATCAAACAGTAGAAAAATATTATATTTTTGATATCACTGATTTTTGAGAGGTCCATAAATGAATCCAGACAGTTTCTTAGAATCAATAACATATCATAACTAGCCCAGAAGCCTATGACATCATCACAATGAGAATGTGGGAATACAAAATCCTAGTTAGAACCCAATCCCTTAGGAATGGTAGAATTTATATCTTTTTTAACCATTCGATTATCTCCAATACGGTCATCGACTCACCAACCAATATTACATGAGAATGCCTAAAAAAACAGTAATATATGTTCTAACCAACCAAATGGTAAAAATGGAACCGACCGACAAAACTATACAGAAGGAGCCATCCCACCAAACAACATATCAGGTACTAACCTATCAATGTAGATACTCTCTTAAATAGGATTAATATCCAACCTATATCTCCATCAATATGATATATACCTAATATGAGGGATTCTCATTGGATCCTAAAAATAATACTCATGAACAATATAATAGTACACTTATATAGTCATATAATCCATAGCAAGTTGGAATACCATTTCCCATGTAACTCGTAAATAATTCATAGTCAGTATCATTCATGAATATACATAAGACAGTGTCAATCAATTTGATGTTTTTATGTACAATGTAGATGTATCATATTCGTAGTGTAAATAATATATTCTTTCTCCAAACTCCATATTGAGACACTCTGTGTCATCCACTCTTCCTACAATAAATAAATGATACGATGCTTTCATGAATTATACCATAAACCTCCTTAATGATACCATATAAATATCTATGGAAGGGAATATTACCAGACACCGATTATATAATGAGGATCTCTAGGAATTATTTTTGGGAATGATCTGGGGATCCATTAACTAAAATATCACATCTACACAATCTTAAAAAGGTCCATATTTTATTAATTTTCCTTATCCCATATGAATGGGGTCATTTTCATATTCATCATTACCTCATCAGGTGAGGTCTAATTTTTTTTACCTCACTAAATCACATTTTTCTGGGGGGATTTCCATATTTTCCACTGCCTCTTTAGGGATACTCGAGAAATAATCTACCATAGAAGTCACCATAAATACTCTCTAATAATTTTGTTCCTCAAATTACTGGGAATCATTTACATCGTCCAAGTTCTCCAATTCTACATAAATTACCCCTCAAAAAATAAGAATAAGGTTTCTTCACCAAAATATCCAAACTCATCCATGTTCCCGTGTCAACAGAGTCATAGTTAGGACACATGACAATTAGTGTGGTTTCTCATCAATTTATGAGCAATAGTGAATGGTATATTCCTTAACATCAAAACATATATTTGAGAACATTAACTATGTTATAGATAATAAATTTATAAACCTCAAAATATATAGGAAACATGGTTAGGATAGTTTGGAATGAAATTAAAATGACTACCCTAGACATTAACATCTCGTGAAAAATATAGGGTTGTACATTAAATCTAATGAACTGCTTTAGAAGAGGACTGATGGGGGTATTTTTTAAAAAGAGACACATGAATCAACACTCTAGTCATATGACCATGTTTCATTTTTCCCAAATAAATTCTAGACCACTTGGTATTGTTTGAATTAGTTGTTCAATTTTGGTTTATAATAATGTTTCTTAAAATCTTTAGAGAAATTTTGTAACATCCGAAATTTTTTAAAGTTTCTATAATCTAAAATAAAACTTCTCAAAATTACCTTTCATATAGAAATAATATAAATAGAATGAAAAAAACCATATTTACTTGTTTCTGTACAAATAACTACTATTTTAATAGTTGGATAATCCCACCAACATGTATGCATTCTATTTCGTCTTTCTTGAATACAATGTCACAAGCAGTTAGTAGTTATACAATCCTAATAAAAACATTCTAAAATTAGTGTTTATGTCCCTCAAATATAATTTTTTAGTTTCCACATTCCCATATATGGTTATTCACAATAGAAAAATAATCAATTTATTCTATCTAATAGTTAGTATCCACAATTACTAGTTTAAATAAATTTATTCTTTTCTAATCGACATTACAAATTATTCACTTCCTCCATATGTAATATGAATCAAAATGTTCCTACTTAAAATCATCATGATATTAAAAAATCTTATAAATAACTATTTGATCATGAAACATTATACATCAGCATTGTTAGAAAAATTTCCCCAGTAAATGTCTGTATGAAATTCTTGGGTATGGTAACCTCGGTATGATTGCCCCCATTATATTGGCATTATTCTGATTTATTTTCTGTACTTCATACATCAAACTTTTATAATCTATATTGGTAGATTTCAATTCATTTGTATGATGAAACTGTTTTTTTATATTACTCAAATTGATGTCTGTCTAATGGTCTTACTCTACCAAACTTTATAATATGAAGCATTATTTGTTGGTACATTCTCTGATTAATATATTGAGTTTCACACAATTAATATTTTTCAGCTTCAACCTAAAAAATGAAGTCTATAATATAACTCCATACTTGTTTCACAATTTCCTGAGTTCAAGGGAATGTGAACGGTTAAAAGTTTTCAATGTATAAATGTGGTAATATCATATTTTATACGCACCCCAGAATTTCAAAGGTTGGAAGAAATCATATTATAGCTCAACTAAATTCCAAATTCCTGAATTTCTCAATTTTTTAATTTGTAAAACAATGGCTTCTTAAACTCTTTTTAATCCCAATTGTTTCATATTGAATCTTCTTGAATCTACACACAACATAAGACTTATTTATGTTTAAAAACTTTTATTTAGTATGATTCTTCATTCTAATTCTCCATTACGATTATTTATAATGATTCTTCATTATGATGATGACATAGGAAAAACTGTAGGTTTCCCATTATGATGGCCACTTATAAATAATGAATGTACTGTTAATCAGATGATTCTTATAAATTGAAATACAATTGATTAAAACTTAAGAACATTTTTTAGCATTCAGTAACATCATTCTTCAATACTTTCACAATAATAACACATCAAAAATGTCATGAAAATATTTATCAATTTCTTTAATTCCATAGGATGATGATCTTGTATTTGATAACATTATCGATGTAACGTCCTGTCTGATGGATCAATCTCTACTTCACTGCAATGAACACAGTCAGTTCTAGACCGATGAGTTTATAAATCCTTTTCAGAAACACTAAATAATTTTTTATTTTTCTCATGAACCAATCAAAATGTAATTAAATATAGTCTAATAAAATTTTTCAGTGCCTATCTGATTATTCAATACCTATTTTAGAGAAACAATCAATTCTTTTGTTCTTTTTCAATTGAACCAGTCACACTATAATTCAACTTGATGATAATGGTTGACTAAATTGTTTCGTTTCATCATGATGAAAACTATTATCAACATAACTATTCATTTATACCTCTTACTAAAATCTACATGTAACCAATTAATGATACAAACACATAATAAAACAAATTGGTGTTACAATCCTTTATGATGGATGGATGGAATACCTCGTATGATTGACCAATGTCAGCATTAGATTAATTAATTTAGTACTAACAATCATACATCCTTCTATTATTTTCATGTTGATGATTCATATACCCAGGTTCTTCATCCTTCTATTTCTAGTATTTCCCATCCTATTAATAAGTAGACATAATAATTCACCTTATATTTTCCTCTCTTACACAAACTCTAGCTTGTATCATGACTTACTCATAACTTCGAATACATTTTTTATCATCACTTCATCGTCTATAATATATTGACATTTATTGTAACATACCATCCATTCCAAAATCTTAACTAACTCCAATATAACAAACAATCTTATTAGAAGAACTTGTTCTCACCCTTTCTTTCATAATGATAGAATAATAAGTGTTATAGATTACCTATGATTTATGTGAACCCCAAGATCAAAAATATATCATCAGAATTAGTATTAAATGTATAATCTATGATATAATCACTTTACTATCAATGGTTTCATTCCAGACTAAATATGAATATCATTAGCTTATGATTTTATATCAATACCCTAATAATTTCAATAACATTCAACGAATCATGTTGATGTGTATGATCTAATTCTAATGCCAATATTCTTGATCTGATTCTCTTACAGATTATTCTAGATATAATTCACAACTTCACACACACACATCCTCAATAATGTTTTCTATTAGATTTTCCTTATAATTAAATTCTTCAATATAATAAACATATTGATATACTTACACAACAAAACAAAAACACAAATTGTGAATAACAATCCCTCAATTTGAGTTTGTTGTCAATACCCTCTTCAACGAATAAAAAAAAATTTATCCACATTTTCATTAATATGGATTATTTTCATTTTCAAATTATTTATTATCTCTATTTATTTCATTTTCTCTCCACCTTATTGAAAATCCAAATGATATTTTTTACCAGGACATGTTTTTCCCTTATTAATAAATGTTACCATTTCCAAGGGATTGAACATTTCATCCCAAAAGAATAAAATTCTCCTTTAAAAGAACATATGTTTCCGAAGACATTCTTAACAAATATCCTTTAACGAAGAAAAATATAACACATTGTTGGAAAACTAGGAATAGAAAACAATAGTGCATAATCAATGTTATAAATGTTGTCCAAAAGCAAAATTTTATATTATACATTTTCACGTTTCATTCAAAATTATCATATCTAGGGAAACAATAAAAATAATTGAGTAATGTAGAAGTAACCATCACCCATATCAACATACATATCATAAATTCAATATCCATAAACCCATATTCCAAAAAAATAATATTTTTTAAACTCATCACATTTTTTTGTATGAATGGTAGGAGACTCATAAACCTTATCCTCCTCTCTTAAATACATTCAACTGAAGGAATTTTAGTAAACATAAAAATATCTATGGCAGATGGATCAACCTCATAGTTTCTCAGAAGTATCATTAAAATTGAGTGTCCTCTCTCAATCTGATGTATTAACAATTTTTTTGAATTATTTGTTGGATTCATTTTATTAATTCTATTCATTCTTCTCCAACATTGTGAGTAGATTCATTAAATATATAGACTCTTATGATAATGATTTTAATTTATTTTAAATATTATTCTTCTTTTTATAACATTAATATTTTAAAAACAATTTAATTATATCCTCTAATTTTGGAAGGATAGTTACAAAACTTTTTGTGTAATGACATTCTTTTTAAAAACTATTTCACCTATTTTTATTTTTTTAATCCTTAATATGTTGATATATATTTATAAAATTTTCACACAAATTTAGAATAATTTTCATTCAATTTTTATCAGATGATTTTTTTTATTCTTTTAAATTTATATCCATGACACCTTAATTTACCTAAATATGAATGCACTCATTATTCTTATACATATCATGTTTTTTATTCTCCAAGTTATTATAATACCCAAAACTCATTTTTGGTTACACATAATTTTTAGTAACACTTGATCTACATTGATCATAATAGATCCCCCATTATTCATACTTGTTTCTTAGTTGAGACATGTTATACCAACATTTATAATATTTGACCCTAAAAACAACCCAACACAAATAGTGACCACAGAATCATGACTTTTCATACTAATAATGGATGTTTCCATAATATTGTTTTAGTTATTTCATCACACACCATGGAAAAAGTTTATTATCAGGATAACATCCTAATGAATTCTAATCCTTATAGGTGAAGGATATTTTCTCACAAACCTTATTTTTCATCTATTATTGTCACCATATTTAGAAGTTTGATATTTAACATCGATTTCAATGATGATATTTTATATCCTCTTTCTTATATCCATTTTTGTTGAAATAAGCATTGATAAGGTCACAAAAAATACTTGTACGTATCATGAAATATAGCTATGATAACATCAATCATATATTCGTATTAATCTATCATAAATAAATAACTCTTATTTTCATAAAAAATTATAAATTTTGTCTTATTGAGGTTCTACATTTCAGATAATCTTTCATCACCAATTTTAATTTTACATTGGATTCCAACCATATTCAAATTCTAAAAAATAATAAAATTTAGATTTTTATCTTCATTATTCATTCAGTCATTATTCTCAATGGTTGTTTTTTCAAAATATCTATGTAGCATTATTCATTCATTCCTGAGTAGAGTATTTATCTCAATTTCATTTTCCAAATTCTCTTTGTGATTATATAATTTATTTATTATTATAATAACAATCTGATGAAATAATTCGATTTATAACCTGAAAAATGATGATTGTCTTATAATCAGATTCTTCTATAGATGGGGATTCATTCTTTTTTAAACTTCTTAGATATTTATTATTCTTATTATCATAAGGAATTTTTTTACTTTTGTTTCTTCCAAATTTTTATAAGGATTCTTATACTATTTTTTAGACTCATATTATTCAGTTTTGATCATTGGAAATCTGTTTGAAAATTGTCTATTACCATCACAATTCCAATATTTTTGGGTTTTTTTTCATTTTCCCTTACTGTAATTATTTTACTGGTGGGAAATAGTTATAATGAAATATTAAACTTCTTCATCATCCCTTGAATCATATGATTATTTTTTAATTTCTTTATCTTTTTCCTTCGAATAATGATTTGATGTCTATGTCATGATTGAAATTTTAATTACTATTCATAACCATATCTCTTCTTATTTCATATGTGACAAGATTATTATGTAGATTATCCCACGATATAATTGTAGGATCTCTATCTTCAATAGATTATACATTGTAATTAAAATTTTCTGGACGAATTATCAATATATTTTCAATAATAATTGAGTCTTTAAAATTCTTCTCCAAAACATGTTATGGTTATAACAACATCATTTATCCATGGGAAGACATAAATATAGATTTATACTGATAAATTTTTAGATATTCATACTTTAGCCTCTAGATTCATAATTTTATTCATATTCACCTTCTTATTTCATTCATAAATGTAGCGAAACATTTCTCAGATTACTTTGGATGTTATGAATCTCTTTAATATAAAAAACCTGCGTTCAGATATATATGATTATAAATCATTTTTATTCATCTGTCATTTGAATTATTTTTATAATGGGAATAATTAAGATTAGTAATGTAAATAAAAAGAGGAAATCCAACAGAAGTATTTTCAAAAAAATCATACCCACGTGACATAAGATATGGAATCATTCTAGTTTACTCGATATGATAGTTGATAACATTGAAATTTGAATCTCCTTTTAGTTTAGTAAATTTCAATCCTTTATTCCCAATAATTAATATTTCATAGGGATCCTACTCTGATACAAATATTAATTCCAATATAAGATCAAAACCACATAGAGGATCTGGAATTTTTGGTTCATTTTTCTTTTATAAGAAATTATCATAACTACATTAGTGAACTATTGTCACCAATAAAACATTTTAAATTTACAATCCAATAAAATAAAACCTATAAACCATACAATTGATATGAATCAAATTTAAATATAACATAGCACATTATTGTTATAGGGGTTAGTTAAAATAATTACACATTTTCAATTTGGATAGTCCAACCAACATGGATTCTTTCAATATATTATTTCTATAATAACAAGGGAAAAGTAGTGAAAATTTATATAATCCTAGTAGAAACATTCCAATTATAGTCGATTAACCCCCCCCCCAATTATGCATTTTAGTATCCAATTTTACACATTTAGTTATACACCACATAAAAAATCGTTCCCTTCCAGGAGTTAGTGTATATAGATAGTTAAATGATTTACATTCATTTATTGTATTTGATCCAATTTTGAAAGTCATAAATTTCACCACATGTAAGATTAATTAAACATTGGCTTCGTACAAAATTCATGAAATTAAAAAATTACCCAATTAACCTTTTGGAAATGAATCATTAATATTAACCTCTATCAAGAATAATTCCTTACTAAAGTTAGTGTGATCCTCAAGGGTCTGGTAATATTGGCCTGGTGGTCCATATGTAATTTAACATTATCTAATTCTTCATCTTCACTTATTTCTTCAACTAAGTAGAAACGATACTAGGGGTTCAAAATTCCTCTATACAATTCAACATAGTCTAATGAACCTTGCTCCAATGAATTTCTCTATGATGGGATACCTCTGATGGACATGTTCCAATGAAGCCTCATATTTTTGAACATTCTATGATGATTATATTGAACCTCACTCTGATAGTCTTCCCTGGATTTATGCTACAAAATATTTCTTCTGTGAAATTCAATACTAATTCCACAATTTTCAGAGCTCTTGAACCTGAGAATCAGTCTTGATCGAAAAGTAAAAATAGGCTTATATCCCCTTTTATATTAACCCCTTAATATAAATGGTAGGAAAACAAATTTTATTTCAAACTTTTTGATATTTAAAATTATTATATTTCTCATTCATTGAAGCCTTCATCTTTGACTTCTTAAACTCTTATCAGTCCTTCAGGAATCTTCTAAAATATTCTCAAATATACTCAATAGATTATATTTATTCGTGTTTAAAAACATTTAATTAGTTTTATTCTTTACGCTAGTTCTCTGTAACAATTTTTCATTACAAACTTATGATTTCCCATTAAGTTGACCTATAGAAATCAGTGAATTTATTTTAAGGTAGATGTTTCATATGTTCTAAAAAAACTTATTAAAACATTTAGAGAAATTTGTAGCATTCAAAAACATCCTTCCTCTCTACTTTGAAATCAATCCCACATCATAAATATCATCAAATTATTTCACATTTTCTTTAAATACTATGATCCATGATCATTTTCCTCATGAATCTATCAGAATCATGCATTGTATAATGGATCAATATTTACATCACTCTGATTGACATTGTCAGTGGCAGTTCGATGAGTCTGTATCTCTTTATGAGAATCACTCAATACATTTGTTCTCTTTAACTTGACCCACTCACATTGTAATTTAAATTGATTCGATAAACATTATCAGTACCATTCGGATGAGTGTTCACTTCTTTTTGAGAAATATTCAAACTTTTCGTTCTGTGTCTCCGGAACAAATGACAATGTAATTCATCATGATGATAATGGTCGACTGCATTGTTGATTTTCATCATGTTGAAAAATCTCATCAACATAGACATTAAATTATACCTCCAATTGATATTTGTATCCAATGTATTAATGTTACATATAATTCATAAAACAAATTAGTTTTAGAGTCCACTATGATGGATCAGTCGCATACTATTTTTTAAGGAATAGTGTTAGTAAGGATTCAATACCTCCATAAGAATATTCTTCTATCTTTCTGTTATTTCCACACTGATGATTATTATACATATGATCTTTATCTTTCTAAGTCTGGTGTTCCTCAATCCAATGAACAATAGTCAGAGTACATCACATTACATTCTCCAATCTTATAAAAACACCAAATTTCATCATGACATCCTGATGATTTTGAATACATTTTTAATTGACATGAAATCATCTTACTAGTATAGAAAATTATTGTATATTCCTATCATTTCTAGTGACTTCCTAAATTATAATTTGATCCTCACATTGATGAAGACATTAACATTCATATCTAAGAAATAGAGAGAGTATAAGAATACATTCTTGTACATACCACTCTAAAGTACCAATACCTTTTCACCACAAAAATGGATATTCAGTAATATATCCCAATGATGAAACAAGTATAGGAAAATATTACGATCACAAAAACAATAGCATAATCTCTCCATGATCCGTCAAAATCAGTGGCTACTCTTGAGTAATAGTATATTCATTCTTCCATCAATTAGGATTATCTGTATATTCCGACAATGTTTTTGAAAAATGATTGGGAATGTATCCGCATTCCAACTAGGGATCACCAATCTATTTTCTCATATGACTCACTATAGTCACTCATTTTTGTTGAAGAAAACATATGTCATACCCCAATGGATTAGGATCGAGATAATAACCATACTTCAATTGAAGTCTGACAACATAGTATGATAATTACCTCAGGGATGGCATATATCCATGCCGATGAAGATACAAGAAATATCCCTCCATCTTATAGAATTAGGCTCAAATCAATGTTCTCAGTGATGAAAGATTAGGCCAACATCCTTCATTAGCTATATAAGAGGACCTAATAACCATTATCTTCTTACATTGTTCCAGAAGCATATTATAATAGGAAATTCATTTATTAACATGTCTCATACAAAAATTCATCCAGCATTGATAGTATGTTCTTAAACCATTATGATGCATTGTCATATTCCTACTGATGACACAAAAGATAACTATAATAATCTAGGATATTTTAAATAGTGGGATTATATCTCTATCATAGTAGACAATTATCATCATATTTTGGAAATATTCATGCATCGGGATCATAACCCTTCTAATCATTAAAATGAAGGCCATCACATTCCATTCATGATGTAGAATAAGTATTATATTTCTAATCATTTCTATTCCACATCCCATCATTTCATGAAACACATATATGCAACACCTCAAGGATCCATCGACTCTTTAATTTAAATTTAATGTGATATCTACTATCTTATCATTTTTATATTTTTGAAGATATGTATTGTGGGGAGTCTTCTCCATACATACGACATGATCAACCTCCCCAAGTTGTTATCTCTCCCAAAAAAATATACATTTTGTTCCCAAATACCATTATTTAGGGTGTTTCAATAAAAATTGAATCCATTATATAAATTGGTACATGAAACATTGGGGTTAATAGTATGTAGTTCCCTTATAACCATCAACGACTCCTCACCCCTGTCAGTAGTTGACCCATAGAAGAAACCTATGTTATCTTATTGGGTGGTGAAATATAACCATAAGGAAAAATTGTTCGACATTTATGTATGTAGATATTTGTTTAGAAAAAACCAGTAAATAATGTTTTTCCCTTCATCACCCCTAATGACAAGATACCATACCATCAAAATAGGAGTGCATGATTTATATTTTACCAAAAAAATTTGAATCTTATCCAATATTTATGTATTGACATCTCCCTTTTCAATAATATTAATGTCACATACAAAAAATAAATATACTCTATTTTCACATAAACATATTTATGCTCTTAGTGGCCAGAGGCCCTGGATCGGAAAAAAATGAAACATATATGGCATCTTTCCTTCTACATCATGAAAACTCTCAGGTGACTGGTTGGAAAATCTTTATAACACATTTGTATCCAAGGATGAATAAAGTATGGAGAATTTTATTATACCATATTTTAATGCAAGATATGTTCGATAGATATTTCATCATGATATTATATTACCATAGGTGAAATCAAGGGATCAGATTTCATGATACATTTAAAAAATATCACAACATTCTTGAAACATTAAAGAGAATTGTGGTCGGATATCAGAACCCCATTGATAATATGAATGAAATATACAATTCATGAACCACATTGGGAATTTTATTTCATCAATTATAGTTTCTATTGTATGTGAGATTAATCAATGGTCACAATAGATGTGGAATTCATTACACTCCCCACCAATGAAAGGATTATCAGAAAGTATTTTCCATAGCATAAGTCAAGCATCATATGTCCTTGAAAGTGTATAAACTGAAAAATATTTCTTGTCCTATATAATGACATTAAATTTCATGTAATCCTAGGTACTAGAAGAGAGAATCTCAATTATAGAACATCCCACCAACTTCTATCATGAATATAAACCATAAGAAATCCCATGCCAAAGGAGAAAGACATTAAACTACATGGAATCCAAATTCCGAGAAGAATGAATCGAAACTATATTGAATAACATATCCTATGAGAAATACACTAACTTAAGTTGCATCACAAATATTGGAAGTCAGATATTAAAATACATAGAATCCCATGTTCTGGTAGCAAGACCATAAACTGTATGGTATCCCATGTCTTGGAAGCAATACTCTAATCTGAAGAGCATCCAAAGTCATGGTAATAAGACATTAAACATCATAGTATGATGGTTCATCGATGAAAGACTCAAAACTACATATCAAATTATATCATGGATGAGATAATGTAAACTACAATGCATCCCATGTCCTAGCTGCATGACTCAAAACTGAATGGTATCACAAGTCAAGGTAGCAAGAATCTAAAATACACAACAACCTTATTCCTAGAAGAATGACTATAATCTTCATATCATCACCTATAATGGAATAAATAATTTAAAATAATTATTATATTCCATCCTCATGACATCCTATTAAACTACATGGATGATGTACCTACCACATTGTGTTAAAAAAAACAGATAGTGTTACATCACAAACAGTTCACCGCACACGGGAACGATCTATAATAAAGAAAAATTATTTACTAACATTTCAGGGTGGGTGTTAGATCAAAATAAACATTCACCCCCTTAAATAATTATGTGTGTATTGGTTCCTATTATAAAAATATATGTAGTGACCCGAAGATCCCAAATCAGTTGACTATCAATGATATTAATGGGAACAATTTCCATCATTATTTATGATTTGACATGTGTTGGGATTTTTCCATTCAAGAACTACATGTGTCGTGTTTCATGTTATTAAAACATATATAATGACTCCTGGATCCTGAATAATGGGTCCATCAAATATATTAATATAAAAACTCCCCCTATATGTATGGTTTATACCTGTATGGAGAGTTTTATGTTCAATAACTAATGTTTATTGATTCTTTATATCACCTGAACATAGTAACACCTAGATCCGAATTCATATGTCAAATTTGATATTAACAAACTAATACCCACTTCTGTATATGGGTTTGACAATCATATATTTTTGTCCATTCATGAATAATGTGTGTCTTTATTCCTACTATGAAACGATATATATTGACACCCATATCTCAAATATTGTGTCCAACCACAATAACAATGTAAAACATTCCCCACTCTATCTGTAGTTCACACTTTCATGGGGATTTTTCCATTCAATAAATACATGTGGAATTATTCTTATAATCAAAAGATATATAGAGAAACCGAGATAAAAAATCATTTGTCCAACCACTATATGAAAATATCTCTCCTCCCTGTTTTTGGGTCTGGCATATGCATATAATTTTTATAAAGGAATTGTGTGTCGTGATACAAATTAGTATAAGATATGTAGTGAGGCCTATATCTCTAATCTTAGTTCTATCCAAACCCAATATAATGATGAAAAAACTCTCCCTATATATGTGCAAGCCCTATATTGATAACTATCAATGAACTATGTGTGGCTTTATTCCTATCATCATAGGATACATAATGAAAAATGATCCTCTATTTTAGGCCCATCCAGGAGTTATCTTCACTCTCAATAATTATACTCCATGAGATTACGATATATGTAGAGGCTCAAGTCTATAATAAATTTTGAAAAACAATACTTATTCCCTATAATGTACTATCACACGACTTAATCAACTAACCAATTATGACATATTTCTCACATTTTAGCATGGTTAATTTGTTCTTAGGGAACATATAATGTCATTGTAGCTTGTCTGATTGATACATTCCATGTATGGTGAACTAAATCCTAGTCACATTATGTTAAACTTACTGAAAACATCATAGTCACATGATTTTATACTATAGGACAACTTCCTTGAATCATGATGCTAAACAACTCAATGACGTCCTCGTCATGTGTTGTCAATCTATACAAAAAAATATATTCAGGTAAAACAGATCATCACCATGATGAAAATGTATTTAAGAATAAATTTTATTATACATTTACCTTTAAATTTGTTCAAAATATGTTGGAATATCCGTAAGGTTTGTTGAAAAATCATTGCGTTTTATATTCCCCATGATCCAACATCATATAATGAACCTATGATTTGACAAAAACCTATTTCTCATGTATATATATTTCTCTTTGAACCCCATGGACCCTAAGTTTCTTTTATATAGGATCTACCCTCAAGAAAATTGGTATCATGGATTGTCTAATCCTAATGGTCTCCACTAGGATTAATTATTTAATGGGAAAATTACTAAGAGCTGGTACCTTGAGGAAATTTTGATGTAGAGGATAGATACCCCTTAAACCCAGGAGTTATTGTCTGGAAATTTTGGAACAGGGGTTACATCCATTAGCAGTTATTGACATGTTCCATGAAGTTTCCACCTCTAGTTAACTCAGATAATATTGTGCATCATACCAAACTTCACATCATGATTATGACATCATATCTGTTCTCCATTCCATTTCGGGGTATTCATATTTTTTGAAGACCCAATTTCATTGAGTAAGTCGCTCCACTCATCTGTACATATTATTATCCTGATGTTAAGATATACGATATTTTTCTCTTTTCATGACATTAATCTACAATATGTATGGTCTATCCTACATACTAAAAATTTATTAGAGTAATTGAACATATCCATGAATCTATGATATGGGTGAATTTTTCACCACCTTACCAAAATAAAATATAAAAATTCCCTATCCATGTGTTTTAACCTAATATATGTAATGGAAAACTTATCTAACCTTGATATCGAAATTATCTACATGAAAATATATAATGCACGTCTCCCTTAAAATCATGATAGATCATTGTGGAGGGATATCCTTGAAAAAGGTGACTATGGCATGATTCCTTCCCTTACAAAAAAACTAATTTTATACAAATCCATTTATTGAATTTGAATACATATAGACTCTCTATAAATATATATTTGAAATATCTACATATATAATTCTTGTCTATAAGTCAAATCTTCATAAGAAGGACTCCTACAAATGGAGACCCATTAATAACCATCTGTATGGAAAAAAGTTCATCCCTACACATACATTTCCCCAAACAATGAAAAGTATCCCCAAGTAAAACACTGAAAATTTCACAACAATAGCTACATCCTTATAACATGTTGACAGACTAGAAGATAGAATTCCTCATATTGTGATGTTATACAACATGAAAAATGAATCCCAAAAATATGATGTTAAATTATGAATAACAATATTCATTATCACTCCTTATAAATGGACTAAAAGAGTCTAGCCCTGGTCAACCGATATATGGGGTTATTTAGTCACCATGTCGATCAATTCAATCCATAAATCACACTTCAAGTCATGATCACCTCATTTATTCTATAAACCGTCCAGATTATATGGAATGAAGAAAATATCTCTATATTTTACCACGTAAGAGGTGAATATGAATTAGGGACCTAGAAAAATTAACTAGAGGCATCTTATTACCCCATGATGGACCACATGACCCTTGTGATCCCTAATAACATCCCAGTGGAACTCATCTCGTTAAAGTTATTCATGATGATCAATTTAAATACCATCTTGTACCATTCTTCATAGACTCATAATATTATTAAATTATTTACCACACTCTCATAATCACCTCGAAATGATATTGGGGTACTCATGAAAACCGAGATCCAAATTTATCTATTATGTGACTCTTCCTAGATATCAGGTCCACAATAATAATTACCTAATATTTAATTCACCTTGGACAAATTAGTATGACCGTAAATGTTATCATTTGATGGAATAAATCGCAATATCGAAAACCTCTAGTGAAAGTGACACAAAACATCTCATGATAAATACCCACAAAAGAATGTCTGATATAAATTCAATTATCCACTATATGAAATCCTTATCTCTAGAGATTAATCAATTGTAATATCATGAATAAACAAGTCATTAATCTCAATTTTCCCACAGTTTGACCATGACAATAGTCGATCTATTCTCACAGGACCCTCTAGTATAAGAAAATGATAGATCAATTATTTTTCACATATCCTCACCATAATAATGTATTTAGTATATGGTGACACATATTTTAGCATACCTCAACCCTTATTTAATATAATTGTTCCCCTAAACCACCTACAGTTCTTTGAATTATATGATAACAAAACAAATTCCTTGAGTTTATATCCTTATCGTGGAACCTCATGGAGCTTCGGATCCCTCTCTCCGAGTTCTACACAATAGTAATCTTGTAACATGGAATGGAAAATCCAATGTCACCCCACTAGATTTTTCTTGTGAATGACATAATTACTATAGGACTATACTTGTATGTTGATTGGTCCCATATGAGAGGTCACCATTAAAGAAAATATTTATAATCCTCACTTCATGGAATATGGTATTCCTAAATTATCAATGGTTGACCAGTACCCACTTGTTCCACCAACAATTTACTCATATTTTCCATGACATTAAATTTCATTCCCTCTAACTATACTAATCAATAATATTCGACATTCTTGACATTATTTCAACATATATTGTACCCTTTTTAAAAGACAGAAACTAATATTAAATTCTAGAACCTTTTGATGGCCCACACTATATGACTCAAAATCACATGACAAAGGGCATGATATCCAAAACAAAAAACAATCTACCCTATGGTTTGAGAACCCTTTTTAGATATCAATTTTCTTTATATCCCACATCATCTTCCAAAATATTAAATATTCACAAATTTGTAATAGACCGTGGAAAATATTGATGATCCATAAATATAACCATGCGTATAATCCCTATGGGATCACAATTTACGGCGTCTGGTCCGTCAACTATAGTAATCTTCTCCTTGTAGGAAAATAACTCTAATCATATTCATCCCTAGAAACATCACAGTATTACTCATCGCCTTAGGGTGTTTTTGATCAATCCCAATATAGCTTTACAATTCATTGATCATCAGCTCAAGCTGATGGACATGTTATTTACACACACAAAAACTTATTACTACTCAAGTGTAAATGGAATCACTAATACATTATCCTACAATCTAACTAAATGTCAACTATTATGAAAGGTATAACAACCCATCATGTATAATCTTCACTAATGATTTCTATATGAAAACAATGTTTTATAACAATTCATGATCATTTAATTTTCACAATTTCAATTATGAATGAATGGTATTAGAACCGTTTATGGAATATAATTATTAATAATCCCATCTTGGATGCATGGTTTGATAACCCTTCATGAATTCAAAAAATTCACTACCAAAAAATGACTTCAGATAATAGTCACTCAACTACAGCAAGAGATAGTTCGAGAGAAAAACTCAAAAATAAAATAATAGTTGGTCTAATACAAATGATCCTAAACTATAATAATATATGTTATAAGATAAAAGACCCTATACTATATCAAAATATGGAATAAGATAAAATACCATAAAATAGATTATCAAGTGCTCTTGGCATAAATTCCCTAAACTACAGTAAAACAATGTCTAACCTAAAAGAAACTAAACTAAAATAATAATTTATTTAAGATAATATAACCTAATATATATAAATATTTGACCATTAAATACCCTGTTTATAGAGTGGGACACCAAATAAAAAAGGCCAGTTGACATACTAATAGATGCTTGGAGAACTGACTAGTTGAAGACCATAGGACTTGGATGAGAATTTACATTATCAAAACTAATTCTTTATGCCATAAGACATTAATTATGAGGGGGAATATGTTGATTCCCACCAAATGAGGATCAAACAATTTAGGATAAAATAAATACAGAAAGCATATATATCACATTCTCAATAAAATAATGAAATGATAATCATAGATATATAATGATTTAGTCATTATATTCTACATATCATGTGATCCCCATGAGGATATGTCATCACATGCCTCTTGGAACATCACATAGTTAGATAATGCATTCCATGTGATATGATAGTTATCATGTGAATCCCCTATTGTGGTTTCTACTAATCGTACAAATCCTTATTAGGGAGACTGCTTCATCTTTTGAATCCCTTTCAATATGTCCTCATGATTGTACTGACCATTGCAATAGGATTACTCCAATCATGAAATGTTTCGACTAATAGATTCTATAAATATCTAAAATATCATTATAAAATGAAACATAAAAAATGTGGAATATTCATGTGTTAGAAGTTATGTTGATATTCACATGAAGGTCTCGTATGGATCACATAATCATTTCAACAATAACAAGAGATCCCTAGAGGCATGTCAGTCACGCCTTATAAAATCCTCTGGTTGTATAACCTCTATCATGAGAAGAAACTAGGACTTTTCAATTGGATCATGCAATTCCCCCACTAGATCCATAGAAAATTGGATCAATTTTTCACAAAAATTCTCGCACTCTATCACAAGATCCATAATTGATTAGGTGACGCACCACAGACAAGAAGATTGGCCATTTATGAAAATTATCACATGTTATAATTAGAAATTGTTGATCACATGATTACCAGATGGGAAACCAATGGTAAAATATTGAGGTTGATGGAAAATAGAATAAAAATAGATTTCACAGTGAGAGGCTTCAAAAAAAATCAGGTTGTTCTATTTTTATTTGATTTCCTTTTGATAAGATAAATTGATATCATGAATGGCCCTAAACATGTTTCAGTTAATCTTGAGAAATCCTTTCTAACATGCCTCTTAATCATGGAATGAATCCTTAACATGTCAGCTTGATCATTTGAAGTCCCTTTGATGTGTTTATTTGATAATATTCAATCCCATTTACATTCCATCGGTCTAATAAATATGACAATGGAATAATGATGTATTATAGATTTTTTAACACGCTACACTTAGATGAAACCATGGATGAGCCATGCCAGGACCCATCTTAGAGGGTCCTATTCCATGTCTCCCCATGATGGCCTTCAATAGGCTAGGGGCAGGTGACTAGCACTGAGTAGGATTATAAAAACCAAGGGAGGAATTTGAATAGTACGAGAATTCATGAAAACATATACAAGCCCAAAAATAGTGAAATGTAAATACACTATGAAAATAATTTATTGAAGCCACTATAACCAGCCACCAAAGTAGAATATTGAATGTTATGTAATGTAAATAGAGACAGAATACAATCCCACAAACAATAATA
This sequence comes from Viscum album, assembly GCA_963277665.1. Taxonomy (NCBI): domain Eukaryota; kingdom Viridiplantae; phylum Streptophyta; class Magnoliopsida; order Santalales; family Viscaceae; genus Viscum; species Viscum album. Next base: position 1,142,818,211 of record OY728166.1, read on the forward strand.
TCGATAAACATGTTCTCAAAACACATCCGTTGAAAACATTGCCTGATCCAACCTAAGGGAAAGGTAATGGGGCTAGTTTATAATGCCGTAATAACACCACGTTCTGTCTAATCTAAGAAGTCTCTATCTGGTCCAAGTATGTACTCAACTCAATAAAAAGGTCTCTCATCTATACAAGACACAGAACATGGGAGAAAATGTCTTTCAGGTTTGAGTATTACAACACTCATTAAGACACCCCAAAACCACAAAGAGATGCCTAAATGAAGTGTACATTACTATCTACACAATTATCTATTTAAAAAATATAACAAGAATTTAAAGATATACTCATACCAAACCACATGGTCTAGGGTAAGTCAGTAATACCAAATTCTACCACTAGGGACTCATATTGAAGATTCCACAAAGAACTCATCACGGAGAACATAATCCTAAGACTCCTAGTACTGATGATGTCTATCTGAGGTGGACCATTCATCGAAAACAGTCATGTGATACATACACTAAATTATCTAAAGAGAGATATGATACATCACAAGAGGATCACAACTAGGGCCATGGGTTGATACTAATGAAACCATCTAGATTAACCTGTTAAGTATATGATTGATGCATGGTAATGTTGGTCACATCAACACTGAATAATCTACTTATGGAACGAATATGGAATATAGGATCCGCTTCGAGCCCCTTTGGGGAGATTTGATGAACTCTAGGATTGAATTCCTTCCGAAGGGATCAAACTCTTTTATGTAGAAAATTATTCTCAAAAAAATAGGTCATTATAACTAGAATGATCCCTAATGAAACTTTTCCATGATATGGTTGATGAGGGAAATTAATTAATATAGAAAAAAGGGTGCACAGTGAGTATTAGTCAAACCTATTGTGCCCCATTACCAGGACGATTGACCATCAGACCCTACTTGATTTGGTGTACTGGGTTTGATCCTTCCAATCTTATTGGGCTAGTTCTGGATCTCTAATCCCATCTATCCTCCTGGTGTTTCATGATTCCCTCTAGTTTGGGCCACAAGCATGTGGGTTGGCTCGTCCGCAGCATGTGTTCCACCCTAGCCCCATGCCCCTTTGGTCACCACAATACCCCACTGTATCCCATAATGTCATCCTACATCATCTGCACATTCCCCCACATGATTTTCCAACCCACACCCTCACCACCAACATGGACCCCTTTTCTATGGCCGATACACATTCCACAATGCCTATCCATGTCTTGTTTGATGTCGGTATGCCATGCCACCGTGTGCAGCTGGTCGCCACCCCCAATGTGAGCTGCTAGTTCCCCTACTTTGGAAGGCATGAATTCTTTATCTCATGATTCATTTTGTAAAACTAATCCACTTTCATGATCCTCTAGTCACATTTTATTATTATATGGCCTCTGACTCATATATAAATGAATCTGGGGTCCAATCGCTTTTAGAGCCACTCTTTATGTTTAGCTGCGACCATGGCGGTATAATGGAAAAGAATTCCAATATTATGTATTACATAATCACAAAGTATTAACCATTGAAAAATCTAGGGATTTTTTTATATCTGATTCAATCTATTATCTTTAAAACAAATAAAGAATAAATAACAATAGTTAACAATAAACCTCAATTATTTCCTGAAATTAAGTCCATATTGCATGAACGATCAAATAGTTGGTCAATATGTTGGTAAGATGATCCACGTTAATCATTTATTCTATAATTTTGGAAATAAAATAAATGAAAAATATCCCTACAATGGAAATTATTGTTTGTTTTAGATGACTCTTTTCTGATGGATGTCCATCAAGAATGATCTCTATCAGTTGTCCCACCATCGTCTGTCGATAGATTTATCCATGATTCTCTCCAAATCTATCAGGGAATTCTAGTTTTACAAGCCTAAACTAGGATCCCTTCTTAAAATTCAAATCCAAAATATATTTCATTTCATTGAATAAAAATATTTTTTAAAAATATTTTTATTTATCTTACATCGAAAAAATAATATTCATAGTTGACCTGGACTGCCCAATGATAGGTCTCACCTATTGTAAAATTACTAATTTGAACTCAACAGTTCTATTGAATTTATGATCGGAGAAATATATTATATGTTATTCACATTGTGTTTGAAAATCTCTCCGGCATGATATTTAAATATCAAAAATATTCAAAAATTTATTTAGGGAACACAATGATATATAAATGCACGATGTGTCAACACCTAGTCTAGTAATAATTATATATAATATTTAAAATAGTACATGGAATGATTTGTGATATTTCATTCTCCCCAATGTAGTTATTTACAACCCAAGAAATCCAAAAAATACTAAATAAGATGTGGGTATTGTAGATGAATCTAAGCCTCCTTCTCCCACATGCTCTCTTGGAGATTCTCTTGTGGCCACTAGAGAAAAATGAGGGTAACCATGTTCCCATGAAGGATCATCTCCCACCAATCCTCAATCTCCATTGGGTAATCTGCAAAAGTATAATGATCATCAATGTCCAGATAACCCCATTCAATGATGTGTGATTGTAAATGAGCATACATCCTCAGTTCTGGCATGTGGAACACATCGTGTACCCGATGAAACTATAATGATAGAGCTATGTGGTACGCCACCTCAACAAATCTACATAATAACTATAAATGGTTGATGAACCTACAATATAACTTCTTCCACATCCATATATCTGAAAATCACATGACGGTGAGATCCAGAGGAACTGATGGTCTCCCTCCTCAAACTACAATGGACTTTTTCTTCTATCATCATATGACTTCTACTTACTGTGTATAGTATTCATCCACTCTTGGATTATCTAAACCTTATCAATAGTATCTCACCCAAACTCCAAGCCCATGAGTGATGACTCTCTTGGTTTAGTATTTCAAAGCTGTGACATGGATGGTCACTGGTAAAAAACCTCAAATGGTGCAATAACAATGGATGAGTGGTATCTACTGTTGTACTTGATCTGCAAATATTTTAAGTGATCCTTTAAACAAATCTGAATGTCCAACATGTAATTGAAAATCATGTTCTCTAGAACCAACCCGGTAGTCTCCATATTGCCATCTATGTGGGGATGTAACATCATAGTTAAGAATAATTGAGTCCCAAACACCTCCAACAATCACTCCAATAACAATTATGTGAATCAAGAATGATGATCTGAAACAATCATTGATGGAAATCGATTATTCCAAACTATCTAAAACACAATGTGGCATCCCAATCTATCTACAAAACTATTGTACCATATGGTAGGATGTGGGATAGCATGGTGAGTCAGTCAACCATCACAAGATGGAATCATGTCCTCTAAACATACATGGGAATCCTATCACAATGTCTTTTAGTATCCCATATCACTTCTATTTTGGAAACTCATGGTGTTGAGCTAAACCCGCTAGAACGTAGTACTCAACCTTCACCTTCTTTCATTTAAGGCATCATGAAATGAATTCATTCACTACTTTAATTATCCCTGACCACCAAAGCAAAGGTCAGAGGTCCTGATAAAACTTTTACACACATGGATGTACTTCCAAAGGTTATATATGAAACTCCTTCAAAACCTCCTTTGAAAATGTCATTGGTACAAATATGAAACCTCCAAAAAGAACAACATAATATTCATCATTTGAATATCCATAAGAAGAATGACATATGTATAAATGTGAATGTGGAGTCTCATAAACGATGTCACCATGATGTGCCTCTCTGACTCATCATAAGAGTGTATGGGTATCAACCATTGACTAGAGGTAGGATCCCTCATATATATCCAGAATGGATGACTACAATGATGACAAATTCTCTAATGATTTATCCAGAAACTATGAACTTGATGTCCTACTAATACAATCATCCACAATGTTCCCCTTTCTAGGAGTATAGTCATTCTCAATGTTATAATCTTGGAGGAACTCTAGCCACTGCAATGGTCTCAAGTTCAGATCCTTCATAGAGAGGATATACATCAGACTCTTATGATCAATTTATACGATAAACCGCCTTCCCATCAGGATGTTATTCCACATTTTCAACAATAATACTACTGCTTCCAACTCAAAATAATATTTCATGTAGTTTTTCACATTTGGTCATAATTATTGTGAGCTATATAAAATCACCTCTTTCCTATACTTAGTGATACAACAATACCTGATTCCAGAAGCATATTAGATCACTATATATTCTACAACCTTCTCTAAGAAGCTCATTATCGGAGCACTCGTAATTCTCTGTCTCAATTGTTAGAAACCCTACTGGAACTTCATTATCCACACGAATAGCTTCCACTTTAGTATCATAGTTGTTATAGGCACTATTATACTGTATAAATGATGAATGAATCACTGATAATTTTAATCCATTCCCAGGAAGCTCCACACCTCTGTCACACTCCTTGGTGAAAGCCACACTAACACTGCCTTGACCTTGGTAGGTTTCAAATCCACTCCATCCATTGAGAAACTATGTCCCAGAAAGTGAAACCCCATGATTCCATAACATTATCATTGAGTGTTTCCTAATTTTTTTATCTCTCATAGTCTGTCAAAAACTATTCATAATTGACATGCATGATCCTCCTCGAATGTTGTTTACACAAGGTTATCATTGATGAAGACTACCACTATCTGGTCTATGTAAGTCTAAAAGATCTGGTTCATGGGTCTAATGAACACTATTGTGAATTCAGAAATTCCAATGTGAATCAAAAATATTCATAGGGAATATAACAGCACCTAAAAGTCATATTTGATACATCCACATCCCTAACTCATAAATAGTAATATCTCGAACTAAGGTAATCCTTCGAGAACCATCGTGTCCCTATTAAATAGTCAAAGATGTAATTGATCCATGGTAGTGGATACTTTTCATCAATGTCAATTGGATTAAGCACCATTCATCGACATACTACCTCAAGCTCCCATATTCCATTTTTGAAAATAATATCGGGGCCCCCGAAGGTGAAACACTATGTCTCATGAATCCATTCTTCTATAAATCCTACTAATAAACCTTAGCTCGTGATGTACTGTCAGATCCATTTGATATTCTAGTAAGGAAATTTGGTCCATCCCGCCGAGTAAGTCAATGCATAATTCCAACTCACAGAGTGTAGGTGATGCAACCAATTTTTGTATACATTTTCATACACCTTATTGAAAAATAGAACATGTTTTTAGAAATTACCTAATGTTTAAAAGAAAAAATACTTTGAATTTGGTAATCCTATTTATTTTTAGAAGTTTTTTCTCCAAATGCACAAAAAAAGAAGAAGAATAGATCAAAAATTTACAACTACATGGCGTGTACCAATATACACGCCGTGTACTTTCAAACTCAGACACGGGTTGACTAGGACAAGTACATGCCCAGGTGACTAGAAGCTGGAACATGTCGTGTTCTATGTTTACATGCCGTGTATATTATTCTAGAAGAGGTTGTGTCCAAGAAGAGTTCCCACGCCCATATGTCCGGCCAAAGGAGACACACCATGTTCCACTGATACACGCCGTGTATGAATTTCTAGAATCGGTTGGTGGCTAGATTTTGAGACTATAGTCGGTGTATGGTGGCGCTACACACCATGTATATTCACCATCCAAGCGGATCCATGTTACAATGTCAAATATGGTGTGCTAGGCCGCCTACCAGTGGAGAAAATGGGGGGGGGAATCTTTGGAAATATGTACACAGTGTGTACCATCATACACGCCGTGTATTTAATTTTCTATAAATAAAGGGTTTGGCCTCCGAATTTTAGGATATAACACTTGGAGAGAGGGGAACTTCTGATGCCTTATTCTCAAGCCGCCACTATGCCACTATTCCTCCATTCCCCCTTCTGAAACCTCTCCTAGAAGCCTATTCTATGATCTCATCGAGTATTAAAGGTTCTGCTTTTATTATGTACTATATGCATAATTAAACACCCCTTGTGTTGGGGATATGGATAATGATGATCTTTTGTATGTTGGATTGATTTATGTGGTTGTTTTTGTCTTTTTTAAATTCTTCTCATTATTATTTAACCATAGTTGAATACCATTAAGCAATCTGATCCAGACCAAGGGCAGAATTCTCAGGGAGATAAAAGAAGAATAACGATGAAGGATTTCATGATCATTGAAAGGATTCATCGATTCATAAATTGACTAAACTAAAATTAAGAATTTTGAAACATAGAATACCAGACCAAGGAGTCATATTTCATCAATTCCATGAAAAAATCAACCGTACCTACGGAATCACGTCATAAATAAAATCCAAAATGTTGATTTATCACAAACAACACAATAATATAAGAAAACCGCATAAAATGCCCATAATCACCATAGCCCCAACACGCTCTTTTTCCTACTAAACAAATTAAAAATCACTTACTGTTTTATTTTAAATTTTTAATCATAATTTCAAGTAAAAAAAATAGTTTCAATAATCCAAAACAAGAAAATATACTCTAAATTCAGCAAGACTCACTAAATTAATTCTAAACTCAATTGAATTCACGCACGTAAAAATGTTCCCTATGGATAGACCCTGCACTTGCACTATTCTATTTTTAAGAGTGGGTAATATCAATTTGGAAAACCTATAACATACATTCAGTGAAACAACGGTCCAAATTTTGGCGTCGTTTTCGCGGAACATTGATGGTTCAAGTGCTAAATTTAGTTGTGTTAGTAATTAATTATGTGAAAATAAAAATTAAAATTTGTGAAAAATTTCTTTCCTAAACCCATTTCTGTTTATTTTTTGTTTTACCTTTTACGCTTTGGTTTTGTTTTGTATGTGTCTGATCATGGTACATGAACCAATGCCTCACACAGTCCAGGAGTGCTGAGTAATCGGATATTCTTCCATTTGACGTGGAGATCGAACCAATATTGTTGCGATGTCGATGTACACTTGTAGAGATGCATAGACAAAAATCATTACCTATGGTGAACAAAGAAGAGTGAACACCGGCCAGTGAAGCTACATCTAGACAACCATTCCAAGACCAGCAGCCTCCCACTGCTGGTATACCGGAGCAAGCCCAACCTAGAGGTTTCATGGAGTTCCTCCCGAGGGACTACCAGCAACCACCACAACAACCACTTCTGTAGTACGGCCAGCCCCAGTAGCCGCGACAGCTCTTTCAACTGCCCTACTTCACCCCTCTGGAGTAGCAGTACAAGACACCTCTAGTTCCACAGCAGCCACCTCCATGATGTACTCTTATGGATTACGGCCTTCCTTTAATACATTGAGCTGATACGGGAATCATTCATCCTCCAGTAGAGGCCCAACACTTCGAGATCAAGCCTGCTATTATGCAGCTGATCCAGAACATCGTTCATTTTGGTGGCTTGTCCAATGAAAACCAGAATGCCCATCTCTCCAATGTTCTAAAGATCTGCGATATATTCCGCTACAGTGGTGTGTTTGAGGACTCCATTCATCTTCTCATTTTCCCCTTCTCTCTACAGGACAAGGAGAAAGGCTTGATCAAAGGGTTGCCGCAACGATCCATCCTCACATGGGAGGAGCTAGCCCAGTTATTTCTGTAAAAGAATTTTCTACCTTCAAAAAATGGTGATCTTGTGGAATGAGATCCACAACTTTCAGTAGCACAACTCCGAATCATTGTACAAATCCTGATAATATTTCAAGGAGATGTTATGTAAATTCCCACACCACATAGTTCCACTATAGATGCATGTACAAACCTTTTTGTAGAAACTAATAATGAATACAAATTCTAAGGGGGATGCAGCTGCTAGAGGTACGGTAATGCAAAAATCCCCCGTATAACTATTTTAATTGCTGGATGACATGTCATCCAACAGCTTCTAGAGGCATTCTGAGTGGTGGACCCAAAAACGAAGTATGAATAGTATTGATGCTACTACCATGCTTGCTGCCTAGATGATGCAGTATCTAAAATGAACGACACATTGAATCTCAAGGGAACATCTCAAGACCATGCGTCGAACCATCAAGCATGCAGTGACTATGGTAACAACCACATATTGGGAGAATGCATGGGACCTTCAGTCGACCCTTCGACAAGAGAGATGAGATATGTTGCTCAAAACAGAAGGTCGAACCAGTTTCAACAATACCCGAACCTGGCATGGCGTGAAAACCAGAACATAGGCTAGGGCCAACAGCAACAGAATCCTCCGCCCCAGCAACCACCCGGCTACAGTCAGCCACAATATCAGAGCCCATTCCCAAGGCAACAACAGAATCATTAGTTTTTCTACCAGGAGAAAGGGTATAAAAATCCTCGTCCGTAGTAGCCAAGGCATGAACCACCTCCACCAGCTGTGCAGCCACCTCACCAAGAGCATACCTCTAGGTTAGAGGATCTTATGAAAAAATTCATATCGACTACAGAGACCAGATTTTAGAACAAAGTGGAATCTATTCAAAGCCTCGATAACCAGATTGGCCAGTTAGCAAACCCGCTCTCAAGGAGATAGCCTGGTACACTACCATGAAGCACCGAGAATAACCCAAAGGAGGAGGCCCATGCCATCACTTTATGAATTGGAAATAATCCACACTAGAAGGAACCAGCACATTCAACTGCACCTACACTCTCTATTGACAACAAAGGTACAATTTCATAACCCTCTTCATCTGAAAATCCATCACTTGAGGCACAAACAGGTAAAGGAAAGGAGGTAGTAAAATTATTCAACCATGCATTACCTTTTCCGGAGAGGATCAAGCAATGGAAGCTGGATCACCAGTTTTCAAAATTCATGGAAGTATTCAGAAAGCTGAAAATCAATATCCCATTTGTAGAGGCTCTAACACAAATGCCCACTTATACCAAATCCCTGAATGGAATCAACTCGAATAAGAGAAATATGTAGGATTTGGGAACCATAGCACTGAAAAATGAGTGCTCCGCAGTTGTACAACATTCCCTTTCCCCATGCTCTAGGATCCAGGTAGCTTTACTATTACATGTACAATTGGACCCTGTGAATTTGGAAAAGCCCTGTGGGACATAGGGGCCAATGTCAAACTCATGCCATTCAGAGTTTTCCAAAACTCAGACTCCACGATCTGAATCGTACCTGAGTCGCCATTCAACTTGCTGACAGATCCATTAAATATCCAAAAAGGCAACAAGGTGATGTGCTGGTGAAGGTGGGAAGATTGATCCTCACTACAAATTTTATTATCCAAGACATGGAGGATGATCATGAGGCACATATTATATTTGGAAGTCCTTTCCTGGCCATAGGAAAAGTCTTGATCAACGTGCACTAGGGGGAGCTGATTTTCTGTGTAGGGGACGAAAGAGTCTCCTACAATGTTCGAAAGGCTGTCAAACATGCCTCTTTACCCGAACATGAGTGCTACTACACAGTGACTGCCATGGATGAGAAAATGAGTATACAAGAAGAGGATCTAGTATGTTCTTCAATTTTAGATGATATGATTCTTCCAGACATGCCCACTGATGAAGTGCCAGAGGTCCGGAAATTCATTTAAGGCCGGGGTGGCCACTACTTGCAACAAGCTGTCATTCTTAACATCCTAGAGAGGGAAGAAGTACAACCACTGGTATGTTCAATTCTCAAGTCACCTAAACTATAGTTAAAGCCTCTCCCACCTTCCCAAAATTACATATATTTGGGAGATCATAACACTTTTCCCATTATACTTAGTGCATCACTGTCACAAGAGCAGGAGGATGCACTCCTACATGTTTTGAAGCAGAGGAAGCAGGCAATTTGATGGATTGTTGTAGATTTGAAGGGTATCAGTCCTACCATTTTCACCCATATGGTGCTACTTTAAGAAGGAGAAAATCCATATAGACAACCCCAATAGTGTCTGAACCCTATCATGAAGGAAGTCGTAACGAAATAGGTAATCAAGCTATTAGATGCATGCATTATTTACCCTATATCAGATTGTCCGTGGGTAAGTCCCCTACAAGTGGTCCCTAAGAAGGGAGGTATCAATGTGGTATCTAACGACCAGAACAAGCTCATACCCACTCTCACAGTCATGGGTTGGAGAGTCTGTTTCGATTACATGAAGCTAAACGATGCCACAAGGAAGGATTTTTTCCCTTTCCCTTCATGGATCAGATGATAGAAAGACTAGAAAGGCATGAATATTACTGCTTCCTTGATGGCTAATCATCCTATAATCGGATCTCCATTTCTCCATAAGATCATGAGAAGGGCGCCTACACTTGCCCATACATACATTTTCCTACTCCAGGATGTCTTTGGTTATGTGCAACGCTCCCGCAACATTCCAGTGATGCATGCTGGCTATTTTTCACAACGTGGCAGAAAAAATCCTGGAGGTCTCCATGGATGATTTCTCAATTTACGGTAAGTCATTTACATCCTATTTGTGGAACTTGGAGCTAGTACAGGAGTGATGCGAAAATAGTAACCTAGTTTTGAACTGGGAAATGTGTCATTTTATGGTTCAAATTGGAAGAGTCATTGGCCACAAAATTTCTGCAAAGGGGATTGAGGTGGATCCGATGAAAATAGAATTCGTCTCACGACTTCCCATTCCAACTTCTGTTAGAGCTATCCGCAACTTCCTGGGACATGCGTGTTTTTACAGGCGATTTGTCCGTGATTTCTTGAAGATAGCCTAGCCCCTAAGTAATCTCCTGACTAAGGATGCAATTTTTTAATTTAATGAGTCATGTACCATTGCTTTTGAGAATCTCAAGTAGTGCATGGTCGAAGCTCCATTGATGATTCCCCCTATAGGGAGGAAACATTTTAAGTAATGTGGGATGCCTGTGACTATTCGTTGGGAGCTGTCTGGGGTCACCGGCTGGACCGAATCTTCAGAACCATCTATAATGCCAGCAGGATACTCAATGAGGCCCAACTAAACTAAACTACTACAATGAAGGATATGCTGACAGTGGTATTTTCCTTCGATAGGTTTTGTTGTTACCTTGTTCTGTCTAAAGTTATTGTTTATACTGACCATGCATCACTTAATTACTTGTTAAAGAAGAAGGATGCAAAGCCATGATTGATCTGATGGGTCCTCCTCTTACAAGAATTTGATTTAAGGATCTGAAATAAAAAGGAGAGTGAGAATATAGTTTCCAATAATCTATCCCATCTGGAGCTACCACACATGGAGAAGGAAGATGATCAAGAGATAAGGGAGGATATTTCTATTGAGAATATCTTTTCAATTATCAAATACCCTTGGCCCTGGTTTGCTGATATTTCTAACTATTTGGTTACAAGTGCTATCCACCCTGACCTCTCTTAGCAGTAGAAGAAAATATTCCTCTCTGATGTTAAGTGATACTTCTAGTAAGACCCACTCATATTTTGATTATGTGTAGATGGGGTGATATGACGATGCATCCCAGAGACAGTGGTTCAAGGGGTCCTTGAAATATTTCATGCCTCACCTGTTGGAGATCATCATGGACTAGATCGAACATAGTAAAGATTCTACAATCTGGGGTTTTCTATCTCACCATGCATAAAGATGCCCGAGCCTTCGTTTCTCATTGTGATCCATGCCAACGTACAGGTAATATCGAACGTTGAGCCGAGATTCTCCATCACCTCTTCCTGGATGTCGAGATCTTTGACATCTTGGGCATCGATTTCATTGGACTATTTCCCCCTACTTTTGGAAATAACTACATCCTCATCTGCATTAATTATGTCTCCAAATGGGTGGAAGCTACTGCTATGACAGACGACACAACTAAGGTAGTCTTGGCCTTTCTAAAGAAGCACATTTTTAGTAGATTCGACGTTCCTTGTGTGCTGATTAGAGACATGGGGAATCACTTTGACAATTCATTAATGAAAGGAGTGCTGTCTAAATATGGGGTAAATCATCACATGGGTACACCATACCATCCCCAATAATGTGGATAGGTGGAGCTCTCCAACCGTGAGCTCAAACAAATTTTGGACAAAATAGTGAATACCTCACGGAAAGACTGGTCCAAAAAGCTTGACGACGCTTTGTGGGCCTATTGCACAGCCTTCAAGACACCACTGGTGATGTCACCATTCCAACTCATTTATAGAAAACCATGCCATCTACCAGTGGAACTTGAACAAAAATCATAGTGGGCAGTTAAGGCCAGAAATTTTGATCTGAAGTCAGCTATAATGATGTGAATGTTCTAACTATTTCCACATTATGAAATCAGAAGGGTGGAATACGAGAATGCTAAATTGTTCAAGGATAGGAAAAAATCCATCGACGAGCGGATGATTTCTTGAAAAAAAAAATTCAACTCGGTGATCAGTTACTCCTCTTCAAATCTCATCATATCCTATTCCCAGTCAAACTCATGTCGAGGTGGTCGGGACCACTCCATGTCAAACAAGTATTCCCCCAAGGATCGGTGGAAATTTCTTAGGAGGATGGTGAACCGTTCATGTTAAATGGACAAAGACTCTAGATTTACCATCACATGGAATATGATGTGGGAACAATCTCCACCACCCCTCTCAGGTAAAGACAAGGTTAGTAAGTCGAGCCAATGACCTAAAACAAAGGCGCTTTCTGGGAGGCAACCTAGAGGTTACATGCCATGTCCCACATATATAAACGGAATGTACTTGTCTCTTTAGTTTTTAATCTTAAATATTATAAATCTATAAAGTATATAATAAATAAAGAGGGATGATGTCGGTGCTGATGGTAAGGTCAGTAGAGTTTATCTGAGCCGTCCCCAGTTTGAATCCTCTTGACCGACCATCAGCACGTGGTTTCTCCTTTTTATATTTTCGTAAATTCTGTGTGTAGTAAAATTCATATATATATATATATATATATATATATTTACTTATAAGAAAACCAATGGTGGGGATGGATCAGTTGGCCAAGATCGAAACCCGGTTTCCAAAAGACTCGGGTTCGAATCCTGACAACTGCCCCATTTCCTTCCTTTGCCTTTTTAAAAAACCACACAGATTGTCATCCAAAATATGGCGTGTGTTCCCTATTTTCATTATTAAATTAAAAATATAAAAACACATTGCTATATAAATTAATTCATGTAGATGAATTTGGATGATTGGAAAAGTCTCAGCCCCGGATCCCAAAGACCCGGGTTCGAATGCGGCTAATCTCCCTACTTCACCCCCTTCATTTAAAATTAAAAACCACATGCCATGAATTTCTTTCTTCCCATGTTTATAGGCTGTATAGATTAAATTTATATAAATAATAAATATGGGAAGCAGTACAACCACCACTCCAGTGGTTGAGGGCTTCTATTCGGAGCGGGTGATCGCCAGTTCTAACCTTGCCCAGAGCACTAGACCAAATGTATTACATATGTTTTTAATATTTTTAAACACACGACATGTATTTTCAAACTAAAATACGGGGATAGTTTTATTTTTCAATTCTATAGATACAAATATATACCTTTTTTAATTTTATTATTTTAATTAATTAATATTAATTATTATATAGTTTATTAAATTCCAAAAAAAATTTGGGGATACACAATTTGTAGTCTGGATGTACATGTCGTGTACCACAACTATATATGCCGCGGGCAACCCGGCATCACACTGAGTCGTGCAGCTCCAAATTTCATCCCCCTCATCTTATTTCCTTCTCTCGAATTCCACTCGCCCTCCCAATCTCAGATCCGTCATTTTGGTTCGTTTCGAGAACTGATTTCTCTTGCATTGTGACCCTCGGTCAAGGTACACCCTTCTACACTCACAATTCCAAGTTTCTAGAAGCATGTGTCGTGTTTTTGGATCTTCCGACCATTCGTCATATTCGGTACACGACCACGAATTGAAGAACACATGCCATGTACTTTTTTACACGTCCAAACACAAAATGCTTCGCCATTTGAATATACATGGTGTGTATGATTGGTACACACTGTGTACCTTTCCCCATCATCCCTGAGTACCCTTTGCACATGGCCTCACACACAATTTTCACATACACGACATGTGTGTTTGGTACATTCTGTGTATATCATTTCATTTAACCCCTCCATGTGTAGGGCCTGACAGCCTATCAACCCATGTTCTTATCCAAGAAGTGTGTGTTCGGTACATGTCGTGTATCCTATTTTCTTTTAGTCAGACCCATGTCTAACCCCCCACACGACTATGTTCCTAAAAAAAGAATACTTTGTGTGTGTTCCATACATGATGTTTCCTTGATTCTTAGAATTGATACAATCCTGGCAATGTCGTTTGAAATACATGACCATGCCCACTTTGTACAAACACGACGTGTTTTTTTAGTACACGTCGTGTACATTTAAATGTTCTATCTTCTACACCCTCAGTGTATTTATCCAGAGAACACGGGATGCTGCTCAGCTTGTACTACATGCCGTGTACTCTGAATATACATGTCGTGTACTTTTATTTATCATATTTCTCACTTTTTCGTTGTTTTGTTTTGTTTTATTTTTCTTTTGTTTTCATTTTCTGGCCTTTTCATATTATGGAAGATCACGATCCTTCCTGGGGGAAGCGGCCGGACTCCACCACTGAGGGTGAGATAACCATTTTTTGCGGATTTGACTCCAACCTCCAACACATCCATACCCAGATGCTCCCGTCTCCGAGCTCCTTCCATTGGCCACCCTTCAACCCCTCACTCCCTTCACCGAGGAAGGTCTAAGCACTATCCTTCCTTCAATCCAATATGCAACTCCACTTAAGATATCCTCTTCCATAGTTGGCACTTCATCGACTGACCCATCTAGTGACCCTTCACCTATTGCAGCTGATCCACCACCAGAGCCAGCTCCTATTGCTACACCTCCACCTGGGCTAGGACTTCAGGTGTTCCCTATCACTGCATGGTATTCCCGGTCACTGACCTAGAACATAACAGGGTTTGGAACATTTCACATCGTCCAATTCCGATGAGATCTGCTACCTCGACAGCACTATTCCTTAGTAGAAAGGCATCTAGGGTGAGTTAGAGGATATCCTTGACCACACTCCCCTACTCGCAGTTTTCCAGGTCAGCAATCCTATCTTCTCCGATTTATTTTTTGAGTTCGCGGCCTCTTTCAAGTTTGATGGAGCTGAGTACCAGGAGACAGCCGGTGATGTGGTGCCCGTGGTGTGGTTCTGTCTGGGTGGCCGATGATTTTCCCTCAACATGACAGAGTTTGGCTGGAGGTGTGGTTTATATCTGCATCCTATTATCCCACCACCTGTTTCCACCATGACCAGACCCGAGCACTCTAATATCATGGCTATGTGGCAGTAGATTACTGGACCGGACCACTACTACACCCCGACCTCACAGAAGAGCACCCTTATCATTGACCCCATCCTTACTTTTACCCATCAGTTCTCTAATTCGATTCTTTTTCCCTGCCATGAGGATATGGGGGTCGTGACCGGTCGTGACATGGATCTCCTTACCGGTGTCATCAGGTAGGACTACCCAGACCTCCCTTACCTCACCGCCTCCTACATCCATTCTATGTTTACTGAGCCTCAAGGAAACCTGAACGGAGGGTTTTACGCCACTCTCTTCACCCACCACCTTGGGGAGTTCGAGCCTTCCTTACCCCATGATCTGTTAGGTTCTCCCTAGCGGATGGACATTCTCATTCTTATTCACATGGGAATGGTCCGGAAGCAAGGGTGCCTACATCCTGGCCCAGGATCGCCCCCACCCACACTCGTTTCCCCACCCCACCCCCTTCCTACTGAACACACTTCTTCTACCCTTCCTTCTTCTACCCCACCACCAGCCCCACCTACCCCCGCACCCTCGATCGATATCGCCCTTTCCATCCGCCTGGCCATGATGGTGCATCATTTGGTACGTCTCGATAGCCGCTAGGGTCGCATGGAGCAGCTGTTGTAGCTTATTCTTCAACATCTGGCTGTTCCATTACCTCTTCCACTAGCCTCTGCCATGGCTCCTAGCACTTCTGCTGCTGTTCTGCCGCCCTTCACTACGCTGGCCACATATTTTGTTCTTCTCTCTACTATAGTTAACCAAATTTTTAAATAATAAAGTTGAATGTGGAAAACTTAAAAAATATGTTACATTCTTATTTTGATTCTTAGCTATTTTAAAATGATTGCAGATATAATTTAAATTACAAACTTGCAATCGGTGAATAATTACATCGATTAGACTTATCAATTATTTTGCAAGTCATGACCTCATTGTCTCTTTATTTAATTTTCCCACTCCCGAGAGTTATTCTAAACCCCATTATCATATTCTTTCTAATACCCTCTTTCTTGAGATATTCATAGAATATACATAACTAGCAGAATTTGAAAATTTTCTTTTCAAAACAGGAGGAATATTTGAGTTATATAAAAATGATTGAGGCATAATATTTTTAACCCCTTTATCTTGATCCTACCCTACATCTTATCTTTTTGAAGCCCATAGAGTCCATGAATAGCCTTAATAGAAAGCCATATTTCAAGCCTATTTCCCTTCCTACCCTAATTCTTTGATGATATTGCATGCGTATTCATTTGAACTCACAATAAGCGATTGGAAACACATGGTATAAATTCGTGAATTGTTATGAAATTATGTATGGGGGAGTTCCTATTTATTATTTGGGGAAAAATAGTTCCAAACCTCTATTTTTTAAAATTAAATATGGTTCCCTTTATTAAAAAAATGGAACAAACAAAGGGGCCTTATACACTGTTGTTGGTTTGTGACTCTTATTCAGCTAAAGGAGATGGTGGTGATAATGTAACTTGATAATGCTTGTTGAGGAAATTTTTTAAATTGAGTTTAATTTTGAATATCATGCATCATTATTTAAGAATTTAGCCTCGTTTTTCAATCCTCAATGTTATTTTTCATATCTTTACCTACCAACCTTTAGCCACAAAAACACCTGATCCTTATTGATAATATCTCATGATTTATGTAAATTAAAATTTTCTAACATGGAGAACTATATTTCTTGAAAACCTATGGATAGAGTGTATATATCTTTGATTGAGCATAACATTGTTTTAAAAACATCTTGAGTGTTGAGAAAATTTTTGGTGAGGTAAATCATCAAGTGGCTTGCCTATTTTTGAAAGGTTGAAATATGTGTTAAAAGAGGATGAAAGTAGTTGATTGAATTTTATATGAGGCAAGATTAGAATATCTCCTAAATTAAAACTTCTTTGTACTCATGTTTAAATTTTCTCCTGTTAATTATTATTTATATTTATGATTAACTAAAGTTCTTCCTATTAAAATATAAATTCTTTTAATTAGATGTTGATATTTTCTTGAGGGATAGAAAATGACTAAGTATGGGGGAGTTTGATGCACCTGATTTGTGTATTCATTTTCATACACATTATTGAAAAACGAGAACATTTTTTTTGAAATTACCTACTATTTAAAAGGAAAAAAACTTTGATTTTGGTAATCTTGTTCATTTTCATAAGGTTTTTGGACACATGCACAAAAAAGAGTAGAACCGAGTAAAAATTTCCAACTACACGGCGTGTACCATAATACATGCTGTGTACATTCAAGGTCAGACACGGGTTGACCAGGAAAACTACATGCCCAAGTTACCAGAAGCTGGAACATGTCGTGTTCTATGTTTACCCACTGTGTATACTATTCTTGAAGTGGTTGGTGGCCGAGAACAGTTCACATGCCCATGTGGCCGGCCAAAGGATACATGATGTGTTCCACTAATACGCGCAGTGTATGAATTTCTAGAAGCGGTTCATGACTGAATTTTGAGACTACGCACCATGTATGGTGGCGATACATGCCGTATAGATTCACCAAACAGGCGGAGCCATGTTCCAAAGTCAAAGACGGCTTGTTAGGCCTCCATCCATAAGAGAAAATGGGGGTAAAAATGCGTTGAAAATAATTACATGGAGTGTACATCGATATACACCATGTAGTTTAATTTTCGATAAATAGATGGTTTGGCCTCTGGATTTGATGACAGAACACATGGAGAAAGGGGAGCTTCTACTACCATTTTCCTGAGCCACTATTGTGCCACTATTCCTTCATTCCACCTTCTGACACCTCTCCTCAAAGCCTATTCTATGATCTCATCGGGAATGGAAGGTGTTGTTTTTATTATATCATATATGCGTAATTAAGAACCCCTTGTGTTGGGGATATGGATAATGATGAACATTTGTATGTTGGATTGATTTATATGGTTTTTTTTGCCTTTTTAAATTCTTTTCATTCTTCTTTAACCATTTTTGAATACCACTGATCAATCTGATCCATACCAAGGGTAGAATTATCTGGGAGATAAATGAAGAATAATGATGAATGCTTTCATGATCATTGAAATGATTCATTGATTCATAAATGGACTAAACTGAAATAAAGAATTATGAAACACTGACTACTGGACCATGGAGTCAAATTTTATTAATTCCAAGACAAAATCAACCGGGCCAAGGGAATATTATCATAAATAAGATCCAGAATGTTGATTTATCATGAAAAACACAACTATATAAGAAATCTACATAAAACCCTCATAATCAACATAGCCCCAACATGTTATTTTTCCTGCTAAACGCATTAAAAATATCTTATTGTTTTATTTTAAATTTTTAATCATAAATTCAAGTAAACAAAATAGATTGAATAATCCATGACAAGAAAATATACACTAAATTCAGCAAGACTCACTAAATTAATTCTAAACTCAACCGAATTCATGCATGTACCAAATTTCCCCATGGATCGACTCCACACTTACACTATACAATGTTTAAGAGTGGGTAATATCAATTTGGGACACTGATAACATTCCTTCAGTGAAATGACAGTCTAGTAGGTAATCCTGGAACTTATTTAGTAAAGACATTATTGTATTCCTCTACTACTATTGGGAAAAAGAAACTATAAACATCATCTGCATTGAGGGATGGGATAACCAAGATATGAGTGATAATCTACAACCTTATATGAATTAGTCCATCATGTACTTCTTAGGATTCCTTTTTGAAAAAAAAATTAAAACCATGCTCTATCACTGGTGTCACACCAAATCCTTTACATATAATTGTCAATGTGTACATGAATCAAAGATAACCAATCCACCACAATAATGAATTCGTAAGGCCTCAATGCTTCAACCCAATGGTTCCAATAAAAAATCTGGCCTCTTAGGGTAATGTCACATCGTTGAATCATTTCTGTGATAATTGAGTCTACTCTCATAGATGCCTCCAAGTGTTTGGGTGGCATCAACGGTTCTTCTAGAATCTCATGGTCTCGTACAAGCTTTGTGAAAATGAAGGAAAGTCTAGCACCTATGACAATCATCACTACAACTTTTGTGAAAAAGTACACATATTTTACCTCAAATAATCCCTATATTCTGTGGGTCATAATGATTGATAGCATGTAGCAATACCAACCCATATCCTCCAACTACATGATCCTAGTGTGGGCAATCTTGCCGAGGATTTGGTATCATGTTGAAATGTCAACCACCTCCCACTACTCTCCCAAATTCTCTTCCACATCTTCCACCATACAGATATACCTGATCCTACTTATTCATGGACCTTGGTGGTCCATCCATTATATAATTGTATGTAGAACAATGGGTTGGATATTCTCGAGCGATATGTCTCATGCCATCAAATGAGTTGAGTTGCCTCCCTCTAGGATAATTATATCCACTATGTGGACCTTGAACATCATATGATGTATCACGTGACCTTCCACTAAAATGAATCCATGTTCAGATACTATATACTAATGTAAACTCCCTGATGTTGAGGTCTCTACACCTTCTCATCCACTACTGACATTCACTGGTTGACTCTACTCACTCAAGATGTTCTAGACCACAAATTCCTTCTCAAGAACCCTAAATAAGTAGAAATTATCATAGGGGTAATAATGGCTCATATGTCTCTACATAGACCACATTCGTAGTTTCCATCCTAGAGTTACATATCTCTAACCATATTTAATGACTACTTAGAAAGGTTGGTTAACCTCGATGCTATAACTATATACTTTCATTCGTCACTTTTGGAGTTGAAGATGCTCATGAATATTTACATATATCATAATATATAGAAAAAAATCCTTTTTGAAGAGGCACTCAAACTCTTCCCATTAGAGGGTCACCTCATCTTAAGTCTGGATAGCAAAAATCTACCATCACCATGTTGATATGAATAGAAGGATCGGTACAAGGACCACCATCAGATCTAATGTTGCCCTGCCTAGACGAATAACTCACGTCAATACTTCATGATAGTACTCAGCCACAAAAGGGTTATTCTTGACTCAGAACATGAGGGGCCTCTATCTCTAAAATTCATGAATTGTGATCAACATGTGCATATCAACTGCTATTACTGTGGGTACCAAAGGTAGCACTGCAGGTGGTGGTAAAGATGGTGCACCTCCTGGAGGAAACATTTTGAAAACTGGTCCTTGCACTAAAGCCTCACTTCTAAGGGGGACATATTCATGATCCAGCTTCAAAATAGTTGTTGTTATGCATTATAGATTCATCATGTAAGGAAACATGATGTACCAAGATCAATGAATATATCTGGATATCTAACTCATGAATGACCTGCAGACCTCAACCCATTACTATATAATTTATGTACAATTATTTTCTTTTCGTCTATTGTTCTCATGTACCTAATAAAAATGAAGGATATTATATTCTTGAAGTATGGATACATTGGCCACTACACTAACACTAGAGTCTCCATCCTGAAATAAGATCTTGAAAAACATAATAATGTTTCCCCAAACCAATATCAATGACTCTCGGTTCTATGGTAGGAAAAATCTCATCGATACCACTCTATAACGATCTGTCTCATATGGCATATTTGGGACTCACGATGCCTACCTCCAATAAGCCAAGGGTTGGTGTCTAGCATCGAGTTGGATTATCACTAACGTGGTAGGAATCACCTTAGTACATGTATGTACACAAACTTATATGTGCCTAATAATTATAAAAATTTTAAACAATAAGTATCCAATTCGTGCAAACCATTATAACCCACAAGTAAATCACAACAATGAATTTGTGGGAATGTAAACATAGACAAAAACAAAGAACAAAAAAAATTGTTTGTAAACAAGTTCTTGAAACTAATCTGTAGAAGATAATACCTAATCTAACATGATGGTAAGGTACTAGTTATATTGTATAAATCTATTTAACAACCATGGTCTATCTGATATAAAAAGTCGCTATTTTTTATTGGTTCTTATTATACTCTATCCTACGGTCACTCGTCTGCACCAAACACAACACATCCGGGAAAAGCCTATGCATGGGTGAGAATAACAATACTAATTAGGAAACCCTGAAACGATAAAAAACATCAAGTAATACTATAGTCTTCTCAAAACAAGATTATTTTTGCAACATATAATAAGAATATCCATATATACTCAAACCATACCACTTATTGTTGGGTAATTCACAACTACTACATACAACCACAAGGAATTTAGCATAAAGAGACCACCGATTACTCATCTGGGAGAACACAATATTAATTCCAATAGTACTAATGGAATCTATATGAGATGTAATTTTCAATAGAAACCATCATGAGATAGATACACTGAAATATCTGAATAGTGATATGATACATCAGAGGAGGATCACATCCAAGGCCCTAGGGTGAGACCAAAGATTCCATCTTGATTAACCCACTATGTATACGATCAATACATTGTGATTTTGGTATCATCAATAATAAATAATCTACCTAGGAAATGAAGAAGGAATAAAGGTTCATCTTGATTCCTCTCAGGGGATTCCAAAAACACTATCCTTGAAGTCTCACTGATGGGATAATACTACTATGAGTAGGAAATGATACAAAAAACCCTTTAAGTAATGATACAAGGAACAAAATCCTAATTGAATTATTCTATGATATAGTGGGTAGGGAAAAATAATTCACATAGAAAATAGAGGGTTCACAGTGAGTAGTAATCACACCAACAGTGGCCCTTTAAAATAGGTAATTTCCATTTTAACATCCTAGGTCAGTGGAAATATGATTAATGTATGACCCACAATTAGTCTCCTAAGTCCTATTTCATCTCAAGGGTCATAAAGTCGCAAAAATTTCATCAAACAGATGTTGCATTTGAATTTTATGATTTTTTGTAAAAATATCCAACCCAGGATCGATCCGACCCGCCACAGCCAGCTCGACCCACCAGAAAACTCACCTTGGTCCATTCTACTTGTCCTGGTCTATCCTAGACCCCTAGGCTTCATGGTGTGGTTTTGCCCCAATAGTCCAGCCTACATTCACGCATGACGGCTCATCTACCGCATGTGGTCCACCCCGACCGCAGGCCCCTCTAGTCCAAGATGTGTCACACCACATCCAATGTAGTCATCCCAAAATGTTCATGCATTCCAAACGTGATTCACCTTCTATTATATTATCCACCACAATATTACCCTTCTCCATGATTGATCCCCCTCCCACATAGCATCGGTGCATCGCGTTGTCATGTGTCATCGTTCGTGGTCGCCTACGTTGGCCTCCTATATTTCATTAATGATCCATTTTTATAAAAAAAAATATCTTCCATGATAATAGGTTTGTGTTCTACAATTATCTTATATCTGATTCATATTTCAATTACTCTGGTGTTCTATTAAAATTTAGAGCCTCTAGGTTTGTTGAGTCGCGGCCAGAAGGGTATAATAGTGAAGAACACCAAGTTAGAGGGTAATGAAATCACAAAGAATGTATTGATGAATAAAATCTTAATTTATTCATATTGGACTCAATTTTTAATCATTATAATTAATAATAAATAACAAATAATTGAAAATAATAAACCCCCATTGATTCCCCACAATTAATCCAAAACTGCAAGGTGTATCAAACCACGGGTCAACTTGTAGGTGGGTTCATCAATTTTCTTCATTGATTCTAGAAATAGGGTGTGAAAATAAAAGAAAACTTCCATACCTAGGAACGTATCATTCTTAGTAGATGATTCATTGTTGAGGGTGATCCATCAAGAATGATCCAGATCCACTATTTGGTAGTCCTTATTCGAGAGATTTCTCAGATTTTCTCTCTAGAGCCATCAGGGAATTCCAGGGATATGAGACTAAATATGTATCCCTTCTTAAAAGGAAAATCTAAGAGAAACGTCATTTCCTAAAATAATATTTTTTATTAAATTTTTTTTTATTTTCATTACTTATGAAAACTAATTTTCATAGTTTATATGCTCTAACAAATGTTAGGCTTCACATAGGGTAAAATCATGGCTCTGAACCAAATGGATCCCTCAGATTTTAGAACTGGGAACCCATTTAGAGGTTATTGTACTTATTAAGGAAAATTTTTCTAATGTTCTATTTACTGATTTGATTTTTTCAAACATTTTTTTTTTCAGTCACACTGGGCCTTAGAATCACACTACATCTCAGTGCCTTGTCTCAAAACAATTATATATAATATTTAAAATAATACACAATATAATCCAGGACATTACCTCATACTAAAGTTTCATGAAATATGCATGATTCTCCAATAGATAAAGTCTTATCTATTATATAAACATTGTATATAGTGTCATAGAGATATGTAAAAGGATAATAATTTTCTCCCCCTTATCATAAAAAATACACACATGGGAGAGTACCTGTTAGAACAGACTTGTCATAGTGGAAATCCAAAAAATCGCAACTTTATTCCAAAAATTAAACATGGGAAAATAATTAAGGGATTTTTTTAATGTATATACAATTTGAGTAACCACCTTATTGTTCACGCAAAGGGATCACTATGCACTAGCTGAATTATGGAACATAGTGTCAGTATATTGACTTTTTCACGTGAAATATCTATAGGAAAATTCCTAATCGACATTGAGGCATTTAGGTGATATTTATAATTATATATCTATAATTATATTTATCCATAGAACCCCATTTACTTGATGAACAATTCATCACCAAGTCATTTTATTAGGGTACTAGTCTTGTATCATGATTTTGAAGAGATTCGTGAACATTTCATTAATATATAGGTGAGTCTGAAAAAAGAAAAAAAATACCCCCATATAGACAAAATGGGTTAAATGAGCCTGAAATATCATCCTTTCAACCAATGTGTGTTCTTTAGTGTCATTGTGATTGAAACCCCAAAATATATAGAGTCTTAAAATTGAAGGCTTGTACCTTGTGAAGAAATAAAAATAGTGATCCCATCTTTATATAATGTAATGATAGACCAACCTAAATCATTATATGAATTGGTAATCAAGTCCCAAAAAAATGTGTTGCCATACAATCTTTATAGTGGAAAAACTATATTAATATTTATATTTTTACTGAAATATATATTTATTCCTTATATATATATATATAATTTATAAATGTATATAATTATATAAATACTCATTATTATATAAATATATTTATAATCATATGCACATATTTTTAAATATATTTAAAAATATATTTATTTATAATTATAACTATAAGTATATATCTAAAATTATATTTATCAATACATATTTACCATTCTTTTAATATATTTGTAATTATATACATTTATATATACTTATTTATTTATGTTTATAAAAATTTATAAAATTTAATGATATTACATATATTATTGAAATTAATAATATACATTTTTATCAATTACTTTATATTGATGATAAATATTACTTTTTATTAGTGTTAAATAAGTTATAATAAAGTGGTATATCATCAACACTTATTATATTAGTACAGCTGAAACCCATCATCATCCGATTCCTTTTTAGTAACACTAATAAAATAAATCCCAAAATTATAAATAGAAACCTAATTGAAAATATTTCCCTCATTTCTTTGAACATATCACTGAAGTTCATCTCTATTTCCTATTACCCTCAACATTATCTCGGATGAATCAACTATCTCAAATTTATGTTATGTAAATATTTTTACACATCTCTCATCCATCAGTGTCTTTGATCACCTCACACATTCATACATATTCCAACCATTTTATTTTTTTCTATCCATTATTTATTTCGGTTGAACACCTCTCCACCATCATTTTCTTCATCTCATGATAACCACCATCCATCATCAAGCACCACATTGGTGAACACTATTTCCACATCATTAACTCCCTTTGTTGAATAACACAAAAATCCTTTCTCATCTCTATTAATGACTTCCTCACCACCATAATTGTCCTAAAATTTTTATTAATGTCTTTTTTATGGAAGGATAGTGAGACATTGTACCATAAAAGTATATTATACTTTATATGTGTTTCAGGATCAACAACAAGTTGTGACCCTTTTCCCATGATGTGATTAGTTATTTAACACCATTTGCAATTATTATTATACACTAAAATGTACTTCTTAAATATTTTATATCACATCTATATGAAATGGTTTTTGAAATAACATATCATAGGATTTTCTAATAAATTACAATGCTCAATATTAAATATTAAATAACATGTGATGTGAGTTAAATAGTAACATTAAATTAATAATGAAACACATTGATAAAATTATTTACATATATTTTTGTCTATCCTAATAATAAATGGTTTATAATAATCTATAGAAAAATCGATTAACATGGAATCCATTCTAACATCTATATTCATGCATAATTTCTCAAATTCATTTCAAGAAATTACAAGCTCTTTGACCCTATGTTATGATCCAGAGACGACATGGAATTTTTTGTTCTAAGGAAATATATTTTTACACAAATTTATAAATATATGTGACAATTAAATGAAATTAATGAAGATGAAAATCCTACTATATTATGTCATATAAAAATACATAAATTTTATTCCTACATATATTTTAGATATAATTAAATTTATATATGAGTGTAAGTGATTTATATTATAATAAAACCCATATTACTAACATTTTTAACAAGTTATTTTATAATTAATCATGAAATAATAAATTGAATTCCCATGAGTTATGATTTAATGTGTATCAAAACGTTGTAAATTGGAAAATATGGTACTACTAATTTATTCTTGAAGTATATACCAATCATTGGTAAAATTTCATATTTAAAGGAAACAAGGATAGACAAATTGATGATACATGATTGTGGAAATATACCACTTATGATTTCAATTGGTCAATTCCTTTTTATTGAATCCTTAAATTTTTCATACATGACATTCGACCACTGAAAGGTGATGATCACACGAACTCTCCAACTCCTTTATGGCTCCAACTAGATTTTCAATAAAGTACCTCCTTTCCCACCATGTATGAGGTTAATATATGAATAACCATAAAGTCATAAATCTTTTTGGACTCCAACCTAGATATGTTATGAAACCATTAATTAAATACCACCTTTTTACCAAATACACAATCAAATCAAGAACCTACAACACTAACCACATGTTTACCCTAGGTTGTTTCTTTTAATGTCACCCTTGTGTGTGATGATAACATTCCAAAAATAATCCCTAAATACATTTAAATGTTTGGTTCACATTATTAAGATGTTATCAAACATCATAATTTGATTATGAATTTATTGTTTTTATTTTTTTATTTATTAAACAAAATGAATATTTTATAAACCAAATATGGGTTATATGAATCAAAAAATGGATTCATTTTAATAGTATGTCAAAAGAGTATAATTAAAGAATTAAATAGTTAAAAAAGTATTCAATATAAAATTTACATAACCCTTATCCTATCCTTTAACCATATTTATGAAGTTATTTTTCAAGAACAATTACTCTATAAGAGTTTGCATAACATTATATTTTTCATGAAATAGATATAATCTATTTTTTTTCTAAAAATGAGGATGGACTGAATGTATAATCTTATTTGGTTTGAACTTTATTTTATTGATCATTTGATATGAATGCATGTGTAAATGATGATGGGGAATATATTGAAGAAATGATAATAGAAATTGAACAGAGCCTTCATGTTTGTGAAAATTCGTTTGTGAAGATAAATAATTATTCATAGAACCCATTATTTATTAGCTATACTAAATACACGAAATTTTCAGCAGTATTGAAGTTATATAACTAGATATATGGTAGTATATAGAGGAACATTAGATTTATATAACTACTTGTTATCTTGAATGATACTGTACCCGAATTATATCAACATCCTTGTCAAAAATATGATTCTAAAAAAATTTATGTTCTATGTGTATGATCTCTAAAAATCATGATTTTCTATATGATTACTATATATTTCATAAAGTCTGTGAATCACTCATAAAATTCTGTAAGTTTTACATGAATTGATGCATGAATGATGAATAATGTCCTTAAAAATTTTTGTGGTATAGTCCTATTATTCCATGGTTTCGAATACTATTTGGATGTTAGGAAATAGTGATACAATTTAGATTAATGAATATATATGAATAAATATGGGAAACTATATCATCAATTTGAATCTAATTTGTATATAAAAATTGATTATGAGTATCTCTAAGATGAAAATGAATCCTGAAACATCCATGTTGTGTTTTATGCATAATGACTAAATCTGCTGATGGTAAAAAGTAGTACTCATTTTAAAATTGTAGTTATACTGGTAAATTATAAATTTCATCCATGGTCGTACATGGCATTAAAATACATTATATTGTATCTTCTTATTTCTAGACCCAAAAAACATGGTAATGATATTGATGTATACTTGGATCAATTAATTAATGATATAAAATTATTTTACGATATTTGTGATACAATATATGATTATAATAGGATTTAATAATTTACATTAAGGGATATGTTATTTAGGATGAAAAATGAATATCCTTTTTATTGAAAATTTTCATGATATAGCCTTAATAAATAATGGACATTACCATTTATGAAGAATGAAAACCCACATTTCGATTGAAAAAAACATCCAAGAATGTACTTTAATGACATATTATATTTCCAAATTTATATAAATAATAATACCAGAAGAAATTATTCATTAATAGAACCCCCTTTAGTTGAATCATGATTCATCACCCAATATTTTTATTTGGGTACTAGTTGTGTATCAAGATTTGGAATAGATTCATGAACATATGAAAAATATATAAGTGAGCCTAAAAAAAAGAAAAAATACCCCTCATTCACACAATATGGTTCAATGAGCCTGAAATACAATCTTTTCGACCAATCTGTATTCTTATGTTTCATTGGGATGTAAACCCCAAATGATCTGCAGTCTTCAAAATGAAAGCTTATACCATTTGAGAGAAATGAAAATGGTGAACCCCAAAGGAATTCATGTAATGATATAGAAAACCTAAATCATTATAGGAATTTGGAATCAAGTCCCCAAAACATGGGGATTCATACTATCTTTCTAGTGGAAAAAAAGATATTGATATTGATATTTATATACATATATATATATTCAATATATATATATCTATATATATATAATTTATAAATGTATATAATTATATAAATATTTATAATTATATAGATACACATGATTATATAAATATAAATATATAATCATATACACATATTTTTATATATATTTGAAAATATATTAAATTATAATTATAATTATAAGTATATATCTATAATTATATTTATCAATAAATATTGACTTTTATTTTAATTTATTTGTAATTATATGCATTTATATATAATTATTTCTTTATAGTTATAAATGTTTAATTTTTTTAATTATATTACATATATTATTGAAAATAATTAAATAAATTTTGATCATTTCCTTTATAGTGTTGATAATTATATATTTTTATCAGTGTTAAAAATGTTCTAATAAAGAGGTATTTTATCAACACTTTTTATTTAAGTGTGGATAAAACCCGTCTTTATCTGATCATTTTTATAAACACAGATAAAACACATTCAAAAATTATAAATAGATTCGTAATTGAAAATATTTCCCTAATCTTATTGAACATCTCATTGAAGTTAATCTCTATCACATCTCCCCATAACATTATCTCGGATGAATCAACTATATCAAATTTAATGTTAGTTATTATTTCTACTAATCTCTTGTCCTTCAATGTCTTTAATCACCTCACTCATGCATACATATTCCATCCATGTTATATTGTTATATCTGTTATTTATTCCATTTGAACACCTCACCGCCATCATTTTCATCATCTCAGGCTAACCACCAACCATTATGAAGAACCCCTTTGGTAAACATTATTTCCAAATTATTAACTCCCTTGGTCGAATCACACAAAAATAATTCCCCATATCTATTACTAACATCCTCACCACCATCACAGTACCAAAATTTTTATAAATGTATTATTTATTGTAGAATAGTGGGAGATTTTATAATAAAAGTATACTATACTTCACAATTGTTCTAGGTTCAAAAACAAGTTGTGACCCATTTCTCATGAGGTGATTTGTTGTTTAACACCATTATCAATTGTTAATTATACAATAAAATGTACTTGTTAAATATTTTATATCACATCCATATGAAATGGTTTTTGATATACCATATGCAGGTATTTTCTTATAAAATATAATGGAAAATATTAAATATTAAATAAAGAGTTATATGAGTTATATTGTAATATCAATATAATAATTAAACATATGGATAGAATTATTTGAAAATATATTTTTTCCATCTTAACAATACATGGTTCTTAATAACCTATAGAAAAATAAATTAACATGGAATCCAATCAAACATCTAACTACAATTACAATTTACTCAATTCAATTCAGAAAATTTTAATCTCTCTGACCCTATGTCAAAATCCGGAGGAAAGATGAAATTTTTTATTCTAAGGAAATATATTTCTACACAAATTTATATATATATATGTGACAATTAAATGGAAAGAGTAATGATTAATTTCGAAGAAAATTATATCTTATATGAATAAATAAATATTATTCCAACATATATTTTAGTGATAATTAAATTTATATATGATTGTAAGTGTGTTAGTTTAGTATAAACCCCATTTTAATAACATTTTTAAAAATATATTTAATAATTACACAGAAAATAATTAATTTAATTCCCTTGAGTTATGAATTTAAGCGAATCAGAAAACATTGTAAAAGGGAAAATGAGGTAGTACTCATTTATTCTTAAAGTTTCTACCAGTCATTGGAAAGATATCATAATTAAAGGAAAGAAGGACCAACGATTGGCTGATACTTGTTTGTGGAAAAATATCCCATATGATTTCAATTGTTCAAATAATTTTTTTAATCATTAAATTAATCATATATAACATTCAACCACTGAGATTTGATGATCACATGAACTTTCCCACTCATTTATGGCTCCAACTATACTATCAATGAAACACAACCTAGACCCACCATGTATGATGTTAATAAATGAATATCCATAAACTCATCTATCCTTTTGGAATCTAACCTATAAATTTTAATGAAACCAATCAAGAAACACCACCTTTCTCTCTCATACACAATCAAATCTATAACCTATATCAACAACCACATGTTTACACTAAGTTTTTTCATTTCATGACACCTTTGTATAAGATGATAACTTGTCAACAATAATCTCTAAATACTATAAAATGTTGTGTTCCCATTATTATAATTTCCTAAAACATCATAATTTTATTATGAAAATTTTATTTTTTTTATTTATTTTACAAAATTAATATTTTATAATCCTAATAGGGTGGATATGAATCAAAAATGGTTTCACTTTAATTGTATGATAAAAGAATTTAATTAATGAGTTAAAGAGTTCTACAAGTATTAAATAGAGAATGAATATAAACCTTGTAAAATACATTAATAATTTTTATGTTGCGGTTATTCATGAATATTTACTATAGAAGAGTTGGATGACCGTTTTATTTTTCATGGAATAGATCAGATCTATTGTTTTTTACTAAACATGAGGAAAAACTGAATGTGTAGCCGGATAACTATTGTACTATAGTTTATGGATCATTTCATTTGAATACCAGTGTAAATGATGATAGGGAATGTATGGAATAAATTATAATAAAAATTTAATATAACCATCATGTTTGGGAAAATATGTTTTAGGAAGTTAATTAATTATGCTTATAAACCATTATTTATTACATATACTAATTAAACGAAATTTTAAGGAGTATTGTAGTTATATAAATAGATAGAATTTAGTATATGGAGAAACATTAGATTTACAGAACTACTTGGTATCATGAATGATATTTTACCAGAATTAAATCTACATCATAGTCCAAAATATGATTCTAAAAAAATGTTCTGTTAAATGTGTCTGATCTCTAAAAAACATGATTGTCTAAATAATTTCATTATTTTTTATAAGGACCGTGAATCACTTATAAAATTCCTTAGGTTCATCATGAAATTATTCATGAATGATGGATCAAGTCCTTCAATATTTTTAGGGTACAGTCATATTATTCCATGGTTTAGATAACTATTTGGATGTAATGAAATAGTGATACAATTTACATCAATGAATATATAGGAATAAAGATTGGAAATTGTATCATTATTTTGAATCTACTTTTGTATAATAAAATATATTATGAGTATCCTAAAGATGAAAATTTCTCGTGAAACATCTAATATGTTTTTATACATATGGAATAAATCCTTTTATGATAAAAATTAGTACTCATTGTAAAATTGTAGTCGTGCTGGTAAATTGTAAATTTCTTATATGGTCGTACATGAAATTAAAATACATGATTTTGTCTCTTCTTATTTTTAGAACAAAAAAACATGGTAATGATATTGATGTATACTTACATCCATTAATATAAGATCTAAAATTGTTTTAGGATATAGGTTTTACTATATATGATTCTCATAGAAATGGATAATTCACATTAAAGAATACATTATATGGGATTAATAATGAATATCCACTTTATGGAAATTTTTCATGAGAATTCATTAAATAAATGTTGGATTGTCCTGTTTAGGAAGAATGAAGACACTCAGTTCGATTGAAAAGAAAACATCCATGAATATATTTCATGACATGTTTTTTAACTGATTTATATAAATAATAAACCTAGATGATAGTATTCAATGGGAATACTGAACATTATAAAACACCATCTCTAATAATGGGTAATCAAATATTAGAAAATTTAAATGATATTGAAACAGTTTTTGGTAAATATTTTTTGAAAAACATGATGAAATCAGGTCATAAAAAAGATTGTTTTTTGTTGAATTACTATTTTATTATTTTTTATTGGTCTATAATTTTATTCATTTCATGATTTCACTAAAAATTTATTTGATAATGTTATTATCACATTACTAAATGTACCTATAAAAATAAAAGATGGCATCAAGGAT
The DNA here is from genome assembly GCA_963277665.1 of Viscum album. NCBI lineage: Eukaryota > Viridiplantae > Streptophyta > Magnoliopsida > Santalales > Viscaceae > Viscum > Viscum album. Next base: position 1,142,850,554 of record OY728166.1, read on the forward strand.
GGGTTAAATAGTATTAACATAAGGATAAGGTAATAGTTAGAACCAATGAAATGTAAATGATAGAATTTTATTCCCCGAATAGAATAAAATCATTCTAGATAAGAAAAATTACAAATATAATTTTACATAAATGTGTAAATTTTCAATATGGGTTTTTGTGAAATATAAATATTTTAATTTAATCGAATAATTTGATGTTAGAGGGAAACAAATCACACAACAATAATTTTTTATGAAATATTTTATGTCTATTAATTTATGTTGAATTTTTCCTAAAAATATATAACCTACATTTTAAATACTCATTATATTTTTCAAATCCATATGCATTGCTGATATAGAACTAGAAAATTAACCAATCACAAATAATGAGGTTTTATTCATCGTATGTGAATTAGAGATGTTCTTCCCAATATAATTATTTGATATAATGGTAATATTTATTGTTCACATTATCAATGTTGTCAACCTATGTTGTCCTACACACTACAAATTGATGTACCATGTTTAACACTTTATGATTATTTTGAAACTATAGATCAAGAATCAAAGTCCACTAGAAGGTTTTATTTTATAACGATATTTTATCATAGAATCTATTTAATTATACCATGATTACCTATTAGATGATGATATAATTAGTATCCCAAAGTCACATCACAATATAAGCCTTATTGGAAGAGTGATTTCTATAATAGATTTTTTTATAATTACCATCACAGGTCAAGATCATGTTCACTTTTACATTTTATATAATATTGATAATGTTGATCCATATATTGAATCCCATAAGTAAATTCAATACATTTTAATTCATCTGTGGATTAATGATGAATATCACATACAGATAATTAATATTTTATAGCATGGCTATGAGATCTTATTTATATGGATTTCTCTATGAATACAAATTAATTTGTTGAAAATCTAGGATGTATAGCCAGGGGAAAAATTTTAATTATATATCATACACTATTTTATTAATTAATTGTTATATATTTTACATAAAAGAACATGATACTTATAGTAGGTTGAAAAATAATGGTGTTCCCATTATAAAGGAAGTGATGCAGATATCTAGTTCCAATGATATGAATCTAATTTATAAGAATATTTCATATTTTTGCATCATTGGATTGATATACTAGTAATATTAAATGATATATTTATGTTTCAATTATCTATTTAAAATGTGTTGCAAATTGGATTGGAGAGAATGTTGGGAAATGGGCTTCATGAAGGGGAATTTTGTTTTGGAAGGGTGTTTGGATTACATATTCATAAAGTAATAACAAAAAATTAATATACTTTATATCTGAGTTATAGAAGAAAAGAATGTCCCAATTTTACTAATTGTGACTAAAACAATAGTTGGGCCATATGAATATTCATTCAAGGATAACCCTCTCATTGAGAGATAACAATAATTTCATGATGTTCCCAATATAGATAATGTCTTGTACCTTATAGGAGACCTCAAATATGATATTTGGATTCATTATAATTATCCAAATATCTTCAAACATTAATGAAAAGATAAATATCGCAATGATCAGGTAAAATATATTTTAATATTCAATGATTATTCTCATAATATTATGTCTTCTCTAATGTATTAATGTAATATAAATTAAATGATTTAATACTAATTAATATAATGAATTAATAACATGATGATGTTATAAAATGCCTTCGTGAACATATTGTTGATACAAGAACAATAGAATTATTTAGCGATAAAAAAAATGCTAATGAAAAAACAAAAACAAAATAGCATAAACATATTGACATAAATAATCATGGAAGTAATATAGGGTAAATGTTTTTAGGATATATGGAATTAATGTGAAATCAAATTTGAGAAGCCAATGTTCATTAGTTTTCTTGGGGTCACAATGAGTATTAATGATATAGTTGATATTAATTCATGGTTCCATGTCTATCATGTAACAAAGAAACCCTTTGGGAAGATATTAAAGTAATATTATGATATAATTTCTCTATTTTACAGAAAATTTATTTAATAATGTTTTTATTTATTTTCATTGTCCCTTGAAGAGTTAAATTTTTTATATTATTTTTATAATAAATATTAATTAATATCCATTGGAAAATCCCATATAGGCTTCTGTAAACTTCTTAAAATGATTCATCATCGGAATACTAAGGGGAGAATAAATCCCAACCAACTAATTTTTTTTTCACACATTATAATGAAAGGAGAATGCCATTATTTCATCTATTTTTATGATGATAAATTATTTTAGGTTTATTTTAGTTGATAGTATATTATTTCACATTAATATTATATCCAATTTTATTCAAAATTATGAAATTATGAAATGAAAAAAGTAGTGTTAAAAATAAAAAATGGGAAACAAAACAGATGTACCCCTATAGAAAATAATGGGTAGTGTAATATATTTACTCGAGAATAAAATGATATGTATTTTAAATCTACATTAAATGTTTTATGTGATATAAATAAACCTATGGTCCTTTTTTTGATGAAAATTTGTGAATAAAAATATGAATCCACTTCTATCCCATGTCATGTGAAAATAGACAAATTATCATGTGAATAAAGAAGGGATACTAGTTAATGAAAACATACACGTAGTGTTAAAAACATGTAAAATTTTGTCTTAAATTTTTTTTTTTAATTTATAATCATATACATGAAAATATATATTTATGTTCATTTATTTTTTATACATCATAAACACAAGAATAAACAGTGACGATTCCTATAAGAAAACCATTTTTAGTAGATTTTAAGTGGCCAAAACAATATGGTGACATAAGAGGGACATATTTTGGAATATCACCTTGAATGTATTTTCGGAAAAAAAATTAAAAGATGACACATAATAGATTATGAGTGGAATGAAAGTGAAAATAGATTATTTTCAATATATTATTATCCATACTGGATTCACATACCTATATATTCCTTAATATCAAATAGAAGTTTTAGTTGATCAAATATCATAAAATAAAGAGAAAAATACCCCCACTATATTTGAGGCTTGTCATTCCCCACAACATGATAACTTACCTGAGGTAATAAATTTTTTCATGACTTAATCTGTTGAATTTTAATCAAACAACATCTGATACCTTTATATTACTAAAATTATACTTAGGGATTTTTTGTATTATTTTTTCTATAATTACCCATAAAATACATTATTGTGATAGTTATAATATATAATTTCATGGGATACATGATACAAAATAAACTACTCCTAAAAGATCACATGGGAGTTTGAATTTATGTAGCTAAAGAACATAGTGCTATGATTCTTATTCCACATGATGATCCAGGTATCACATTGTTCAAAGATACTATTTGAACATTCTTAGAGTTAATGTATAATATTATACTAATGCATTACTTATATTTATAGAAATATCAAATTCAAAACCAATAACAGTTGATAAATAAAGGTTATAAGTTCGGTATGTTATTATATATTGTTAAAAAAATTGGAAAATGGGAGGTTGAACGAAGAAAATTTAGTTCATCAATCAATAATACAATAGGATCATATGGTAGTAACTTAACCCCACTAGTTCCACTAGATAATATATAAACCTTACATGTTCATGAAAACACCACAATCAAATATGGAGATGTTTCTACCTTCATTATAAAGAAGAAATATTTGTAAATTTTGTTATAAAAATTGATGGTCTTGATAATATAAATTATATTCTCATGTTTGAATGGTTAGGAGTCTCAGTTGTGATTACAAACATAAGGTACATTTTCATAATTCGCATATCCAAAAAAATGATCTTACTATTTTTATTAAAGTAAAAAACAATTCAAATTTTAAAATTGCATTTATAATACTATTATATAAATGGAATCCCATGTGAATAATAACATGGATTCAGTAATAACTATATTTTTTCTATGGAATAAATTTCATTGGGTTGGATGAAATTGAAAATAAAAAATATGATCTAAGAAAGAAATTTTTTGAGGAAAATAATAGAATAAAAACTCTTATTGATTCCTTCAATTTTAGGGTAAAACTCAGTAATCAAATAGTATAAACTATATTATCCTCTTTTCATTAATTAATTGTTCTTTATAAATCACTAGATACTAATCTCAATAATTTGGACACTAAAAATATTTACTTTTTGTATCCAATGAATGGGTTTCCATCAAACCAAACAATAAGATGTGCATAGTGAATTTTTGATGCACTCTATTAAAAATTTGATAGAAAAAAGTTGAATTATATGTTCCATTTTTTATTTTACAAGTATTTTTGAAGGATAGTGGGATATATAAATATAGAATAAATCATGGTATGTTTATAGTGACTATAAATAAAAAGAATTTGGATTTATTCACATGGAAAATAATTGAGGTATATATAGAAATATTGAACTATAAAATCACATTTCATAAAAATTACTTATATTTATCAATGTTTACACTATTTCTAAAGTAAGATAAATATAATGATTGTAGATATAAAATTTTAAAATTTACGAAACATATAATATTACATAAATATACTTGTCCTCCCAAAAAATTTAATTCAAAAGGTAATTTCAGTTTAATTAAAAATATTTCACAATCATTTTTTTTTCTATGATTTGTTAGTATTGTAAATATTGGTATCAATCCACATAATCAAAATAAGTAAATTTGTTTAGAAATGAGTTGGCAGATTACATGGTGAAATAATATTTTCCAACATCAATTTTAGTTGAATACTTACTATATTTTTCATCTAGTAAATTATATAACAATAGAGATACACTTGATATGGGATGAATTAGTATCCAAATGAATATATTTCAATTTGAAATTTTTTTCAATAAGGAGTACAATGTATTAAATATATTTATAAATAAATGAATGGACATAATACATGATGTCATGATGTATACACATATAATGAAGAGGTGGATTAATACTACTTATTATGTTAATTTTCTCATTATTTTAATACCCTATTAGTTAATTTCATTATCATTTTATATGATACTTATTTTCTTAAATTTACAGACGAGTTAAAAATATATCTCACATTCTAAAAACAAAAAAAAAATATTGTTTTTATACGTTATTATTGATATCATAAGACATTTTTTTAGTGTATGAATCAATTTCACCCCGATCTAACATGAGATGAGATTGGTATAAATGAAAGTACATTTTTTCAATAAACAAATTTCCATTTCAGTTTAAAACACATATCACATAGAGAAAAATATATAAAAATATATAATTGTTTTCAAGCCATCGTTAAATTATAAATGTTTCATTTTTTTGTGAGGGAATATACCACAAATCATGACAGATATTGTAGTTTTTATGACTTTATATATGCTTAATCAATATAAATATGTTATTTGAATTTAAATTTCTCATCACATAGAAATATTTTCTAAAATGATAATGTTGAATTTAAAATTTAAGTCAATAATACATAATTCATTTTTCACATTCGGGAATTAACTACACACCAATATGGCACATGGAGTGGTTTTTATGACTTAATGTAGATGTTTTCAATATAAAAGGGTCATTTTAGTTTAAAATGTCTGTCACATCAATAAAATCATGAAACAAATCGTGATTTTTTTCATAATTTAGTAAAATGATCTATATTTCAATTATTACATGTAGGAATTGAACCCATGTCAATATAAGACATGATGTACTTTCTATGAAACAATGTTCATGATTTCAATAAAAAGTTCCATTTTTGTTTAAAACAATTTTCAAATCTCCATAACTGAGAAAACAATATCGAATTTTCATCAAACTATAATAAAATTATCAATAATTCATTTTTTATGTGTTGAAATTGACTACAAATAAATCCAACTCTTGATGTTGTCAGTGTGGTTTAGATTGTATGTTTTTAATACAAAAGTATCAATTTATTTTAAATAGTATTTTACACCACCAAAACCAATAATATGAACATAAATTATTTTCTAACATCATGAAAATGATCAATAATACATTTTTGATCTGTATAAATTTACCTCTCATATATCAGAAACATGATGAGGTCAGTATGACTCGAAGTGCATGATTTCAATTAAAATGTATCATTTTAATTAAAAACACTAGTAAAATCTCCATAATTAAGAATATAATCTTCAGTTGTTATCATTATTTAGGGAAATAATCCATATTTCACATTTTATGTGCAGGAATTTACCTCATGTAAATCAAACAAATGATGTGTTATGTATGAATTGAAGTGTGTCTTTTCAATACAAGGGTTTAAATTTAGTTTTAAACATGTATCACATATCCAAAATCAAAAAAATGAGATTTCATGGTTTTAAAAATATATTATGATTATTTATAATTTGATTTTGACGTGTAAGAATTGACCTCACATTAATATGACACAAGATGTCGTTGGTATAACTCTATGTGACTTTTTTCAATATAAACGTTTTATTTTAGTTTAAAATGCATGTCACAAAGACCAAAAAAATAAAACAAAAATATATTGATTTAAAACATGTGTAAAATAATCCATAATTTATTTTTCATCTATATAAATTGACGGCATGGTAATCCAACACATGATTTGGTCATTATGTCTCAAAATGTGTGTTCTCTATATAAAAGTCTCATTTTAATTTAAAATATGTGTCACGTCACTAAAAAAATATAAAATTTTCTCATATTTCTTTTCAATATTTACAAAAAAATCATAATTACTTTTTTATGGGTATGAATTGACATCACTTCAATATGACACATCATGTAATTGGTTTGGCACATCGTGGAAGTTTTTTGGTCAAAATGGTCAATCTAGTTGAAAACATGTGTCAAATAGAAAAAACTAAGAAAATGATATTGGATTCTTTTCAAGCATTAGAAAAAATAATTCATAATTCATTTTCAGTTTTTAACCTTAAATACACAGCAATCTGACACCTGATGTGGCTAGTATGACTCTAATTATTTGTTTTCAATATAAAAGCGAAATTTTAGTTTAAAACATGTGTCACATATTTAAAACCTATAAATATCAGTTTTATTATTTTTAAAATATGTAACATTGATCCATAATTTAGTACACATGTGTATGAATATACTAAACACCAATCTGACACAATTTGTGGTCCATATGACTCAAAGTACATGTTTTCACTATAAAAATGCATTTTTAGTTTAAAACACATCATTTATCAAAAATATATGAACATGATGATAATGTTTTCAAAATTTTTAAAACGTATCATAATTACTTTTTTATGTTTAACAATCATCCAATCATTAATCTGATGCCTAATGTGGTCGGTATGGCTCAAAAAATGTTTATTTAATATAAAAGAATGAATTTAAATTAAAGTGAATTTATTCCTCCAAACCCATCAAATGAAATAATATTATTTTCATACATTAAGAAAATGATTCATGATTCAATTATTGTGTTTAAAAATCAATCTCACATCAAACTGATACCCAATATGGTTGGTATGCCTCAAAACCTACTTTTAGAATATAGAAGAGTAATTATAGTTGAAAATGAATGTAACATTAATAAAACCATGAAAATGATATGATTCATTTTACAGACAATTGAGAATTATCAATAATATATTTTTGAAATTTAAAAATTGACCTCATATCAATCCCACACACGATGTGATTAGAATGACTCAAAGTGTTTGTTTTCAATAGAAAAGTGTCATTTTAGTTTAAAACACACAATAAATAGATAAAACTAATAAAAAAATTGTAGGTTGTTTTTTTAAATTCTCCATAATTAATTTCTGACATATAGGTCTCCACTTCACATAAATCCAACATCTAATGTGGTCTGTATGACTCTATGTTCATTATTTCAATATAAAAGTTCCATTTCAGTTTAAAATTTGTGTCTCATCTCCAAAATAGAGAAAAGAAGTTATTATTATTTTTTCTAACATCTGTAAACAAATCAATAATTCATTTGTGTTGTGTAGTATCACACATCGATCTGACACACAATGTGTTCGGAATGACTCTATGCAGTAATTTCAATACAAAATTTCTATTTTTTTAAAATTCATGGAACATATCCAAAACCATGAAAAATATCTAATATAATTTTAAACAATAATAAAATTATCCATAATTAAATTTTGACATGTATTAATTTATTTTATATAAATACAACACATTATGTGGTCTCTGTGACTCAAAGTTCATGTTTTAAATGTAAAAAGTCCATTTTAGTTTAAAACACAAAAAAAATTGCCAAAACTGAGAAAGATATATTTGACTATTTTCAAACATTAGGACAATGGTCCATCATTCATTTTGGACACGTGAAAAATGTCTAGAAATAAATCCAGCACATGATGTGATGAATATGACTCAATTTGATGGTTTTCAATATAATCGTTTCATTTTAGTTTACAACGTGTGTCACTAGAAAAAACTGAGAAAATGAGATTATATTTTTTTTTCAAACAAGAGGAAAACAATAAATAGTAAATTTTTAATGTTTAAATGTTTTCCACGTGTGAATATGACACATTATGTGGCTAGGGTTACTCTAATTGAATTTTTTTAATAATAATTGTTATTTTATGTTAATTAGTGCTTGACATAAGAACAACTAACAAAAAAAGCTTATATTTTCACTATCATTTTATCCACTATTACTAAATTAATTTCATTATAAGTTTTCTAATATATATTAGTTATTTTCATAGATATAATTCTTGATGGAAACAATAAATTTTGTGATATTTGAAGGCTTTTTCTCAAAATATATGTTACCTTAAATTTTCTCACATCCATAGTTAGTTTTTTGTCACTAATTATGTGACCTAATTCAAGATCACCTTATTTTGAGAACGACGTGAAGTTTGAGACATGTAATAACTAACGAAAACTTAATAAAATACACAGTGTGCCTAATTTGGTATACATTATTTGTATTTACACTAATTTTCACACTTTGGGTTTAATTTATTTCATTATAATATTAAACATAACAAATTGATTTGTTATAAAGTTGAATTCTTTTTCTAAAGATATGTTGCCTTGTACGGCAGCAAATAGCAAGACTGAGGGTCAGGGGATATATTCGAAAGACCATTGATGTTTTTTTGATGTTTATGATAAATTGTACATGTGAAATTATAATAACCAATGTATAAAATGTCTATAATATAGTTTTTCTTGTGTTTATGCTGTACATTTTATGTCAATTAAAATCTATAATTTATCTCTATATTTTTTAACGTATTTTCTAATTTAGTGATCTATAATTTTTGTATCACACAAGAATAATATTTTCATTCATCAGTGCTTGTAATAGCATTGATAAAGTATCATTTTAGTAGTGCTCAATAAAGTGCAACTAAAGGTATCCATTATTCATGCTAAACGAGAACTAATAATGGACTCGTTTATTAGAGATATTTTTAGTTTAGATAAATTTTCCCTTTATTAGTTTTAAATAAAATCACTAATAAATGGTCCCTTTATTATGGATTTTCATGTTCTAATAAAGTCCTTTGGATTTGGAGTGTACTCTGATTGATAGTGATTTTCCAATAAAAAATACATATTATAGCACTATTAAAGGAATTATGTGTAGTATTTATTATAATAAATAATAGTCAAGATTAATGGGATTAAAGAGATAAAAATTATATCATTTTATAGTTCTTGGATCAGTTTTAACCCAATATACACATGACTCATTATGTACCTAATCATCTTGAGTACATGAAGCAATGATTGATCACCTTATACAATTTTTCACCTATATAGTGAACTTGATATATAATATTGTTCATGCATTTATTTCTCATAATATAAATCTTATAGATGATATATAATCTTGTAGGTATATTTATCCTTATGTACTTCATACATTTCAATGGACAAGGATGATAAGAAAATAAACTAAATATCTATTGTATCTTCTTCACATTTCTTATATTAGTATTTATCTGTCTTGTTTTCTCCCCAAATAAGATCAATAATAATTAAGGACTTTGACTAATAAATGTTATTTTCTTGTCGTAGTACTTTGTGAAAGATCTTGTACCACTCATGGATTCCATGGTTGGTCGGGATAATTTCATTAACCAAAATTGATTGTAGTGATAATGTATGGGATGTAGTGATTTCTATTATATCTAAAACTAATAAACATAGTCTTAAATAATTTATCCAAATTACTAATTAGGTATTATTCATTTAAATATTTATTTTATCCCACTATTTTTTGTAACCCTTGTAGTCCTCACAACTAGATTCAAAATATTCCATTGCTTGAGTATTCTACTTGAAAGGTTTATTTATACCTCTCATCATATTTGATGTTATGGCTATGTCACTACTCAGATAGTTTCATGGATGGAACCAGATAGACCATCTAAATTTAGACAAGGCTTATTGAAAAATTTATTGAAGTCCTTACTTCTAAATATCATATTATTGATTCCCTCAATTCATTAATTATAATTGGTAGCATGAAAAATCATGAAAAATTATTTTATCCCTACATTTGCTAATTCCACTAATAAATCTCATAATAATTCCCTGATAGTAGGAGGAACCCTCAACTCTGACTAATGAGAACCTCATACACATAATTTTGTTCGAGAATAAGTGATAAATTTGTTTTAACATTATATTAATTTATTGTTTAAAAATTATTTCATTAGAAATTTAATACATTTCTATTAAATATCTTCTTATTAAGTGATCTCCTTCATAATTGAACTCTGAATTGAAATAAAAAATTAATTTTATATTTATTTGACTTAATAATTTTTTTTATTATTTAATGTCTTCCTGCAATCATTTATATTCATAAAATAATAAAAAATGGATAAATTTAAAAAAATATGCAACAGATCTTTCGAATTTATTTTTGTTTGACCCAATGGATCAGTAATGACCCTAGAGGTAAAATATGTGAATCATTTATTAATCATATTGTTTCTCACACCCTTGTCTAATGTTTCAACATCTAATCTAGAATACCAAAGGGTATTGCCATGGTACGCATCTTATAGCTTAAATATAAATAAAGAATATACTAATTACAATGCACGACTTTATATATATTAAATTAAAAAAGATGATTCACATTATTTCAAAAATAAAATAAATTAAAATATCTATTAAATTCAGTGCATGAATATGTAATAATTCATAAAATGATTATAATCCAAAAACAATTCTTGAAAAATGACCTTAATTGGAAGGAAGATAAAAGAAATGCATAATAAAATTAAAATTCTGATAAATTCATGTCCAAGGTCATTAAATGAATTAAATAAATAATTCAAATTTATGTAATTTATTTTATTCAGTTCCATAATAATTATATTTTCAATAAAAAATAATTTTCATATATTAAAATTATCATTTTTAGACCCAAAATTATATTAATATTTTAATACTATAAAATTATCCTCAGGCTTCGAAAGCCCCTTAAATGGGGTTTGTGGATTTTCTAGGTAGAGATGAGTTTAGGAGGGTTAGGTAGAACCTACCTCGTCCCATTCTATGCCAGGAAAGACCCACCCTGGAACATTGAAGTTCGAGAACAACCCATTCATGATTGCCGAGGGTTGGGAATGACCTTCCCCGGCACATTCAATGTTTGCTGAACCTGTATTCTCTGGGTTGGTTGATCCGCAATAGGAGGTCATGTTGTCAGTTTAGATTGAATGATCCAAGATGGTTCCATGCATAGAGAGTCATCATGTTTCTCTATTCAAGGGTAATCTAAGGATGGTTTGGTCATGTTTTTCACACCTTGACTACAAATTATGGTTCACGAGGAGGGTTGTTTGATAGTAGTAGTAGGTGAAGTTTTAATTATAGTTGGTGATGACAGTTGTCTCATGGTGACCATAGGAACATGATAGATTGAACGAGTTGTTCCATCAACTATTTATGGCAAGGATGGATGGAATGATGTTGATGGTTTGCATCTTGATGGTGTGTGGAGGATGCTGGAAAACTGAGGTAGTCGGTAGCTACAGACATGTGGACGGGTAGCCATCCAAGAGGGAATGTCTATGGTGACTAATTTTTTTTATTTTCACTTGATTCCATTAAAATTTCAACAAAAGAAATTAATTTTTATATTTTTATAATAAAATTAATCCATCATTTTCCTCCCATGTATTACAAGTATCACCACTTATTTAAAAATTTGTTTTTATTTATTGGTCTAATGGCACAACGATCATTTCATAATTTTTCTATTTTTTATCTTTTATATTTTCCAATGACAAATTCATGTTGTTTTTAGGTAAAAATATTTGATCTATTAATTCATCATAATAAATGATACAATTTTGGCCACCAGATTCCATTTATAAAAATAGAAGGGTTTCCAAAAAATAATAAATTGTAATATATAAATATATATATGTGTGTGTGTGTGCCCCTTAATTTTATACTAAAAAAAATTGTTTTTATTTCTATAAAAATTATGGATGTCAATAAATTTTTTTCTATAATAATAATTGAGCCATATTCATTTCTTTTGAGATTGAAACGAATCCGACAACATTATTTTATGGCATAGCTGAATTATATTGGCGATGAAAATTCAGGTGATATCTATGATTACAATAATTAATATTAGAGCATGAAATAGAAGTAGATGGGGTATAGATTTAGAATATTCATCACTGGATAGATGTAACAAGATAAGCTATGTAAATATGATCTATAGTAGAGACCTATTGATCTCTAATGAATTTATTTATGAATAAAATAAACATGATGCTTTACCACATTCTGATTGATGGAAAATTTGAGAGTTGATCATCTCTGGTGACCATTGATCAAAATACCTAAGTTATATTCCCTTTTTATCATTTAAAAATGATTCTACAGTCCACATGAATGTAGATCAATTAAATTATAGGTGCTAGTATAAAGTTCTAACAAAGGGTTCAATATCCCAATGACCATAATGGTCCCATTCCTTTAATCCGTGAAGGAGATCATTAATCAAAATATATGAGTGGGAGTTATAAATCTAGGATATACTAAATAGGATACATTATGTATCAAATTAAAATGTATAAATAATACCTCTAATAATATCTCTATCTTTTTTATATACAGGAGGTTAAACAATTGTAAATTGTTCACTATCCAACCTAAAAATAACACCCACTAAATAACCTATAAATGACATGTTATGAAAAAATGATTATATCATAATCATAATTTTTATTAATATTAGTTAAATTGTATATAATCAATATATTAAATGATAAAATTTATTATTAAATATTATACTAATTCCTATAAATACTAAAAAAACTATAATATTAAAATTATATTCATTCCTATAATATTTTCCATGTATTAACGTAAAATCATATGAATACTTTTAATAAATAAATTCAACTCTGATTATTCAATAATTTTATAATAATTAATTTATATAGTAAATGGTGATCATTTATTTTCATACATTTATCATACATTGGGTTGGGTCACACAATCGTCTATATTCTTATTCATCATAATAGTAATTAATTTCTAATACGATAAGTGTGTGAACCTTTGGGCCCTTAACTTGATATCTTAGAATATTATTCACAAACTAAGATTGGATTCTAGAAAATCATAATGGATATAAATGATATAAGGAATTGGTCTAGAAATGAAAATATTTCCTACAATCGTTTCTCATTTTATATAATCTCTTTTTCCTATGATATCTGGTAAAGGAGGAGGCACACGTTGTTATATTATCCTCTGTGGATTTTTTATTTATTAACCTATGAAGACTGACATACCATATTATTACAGTATCATCAATTTAATAATGTTATTATCATAATTATATACTATTTATTAGATATCACTTTCTTTTGAAAACAAAAAATTCATATCATGATTATTAAATCTATTTCATACCACCAACAACACGCCCAATGAAAACTACCTCACTATGACATCAAAGCCAAATTTCTAAGGACCTGACCCCAGTTGGTTTGAGCCACTGCCATATTTAATTTTAATGAATATAAAAATGGAATATTAATCCCATTTAACTGAGTGGTTTAGTATTATTATAATGAATATACATACATATGTACGTCCTTACAACTGGAAAATGTATACAATATTGAAACTCCTTAGACAACATCAATAACTCCTAGGTTATTTCATCATGTCAATCTTAATAAAATTATTCATGTTTGGATAAAATGAATCCTAAAAAAGGGGTGAGATCAAATTATCCATAAGGGTATACAATACAATGGATTATATATAAACATTAGGAAAGTTGAATAATAAAAAACACATGCCTTTCATAAAAAATCGAAGACATTATGGAAGGAATAAGTGATGAGTAAGTAATGCCATAATTAAACATAATCATGGGTATTATACTAGTCGAATAACCACTTGAAACATGGAAACATTTTTTAACACGACGTAATTCATAATTTGGGACATCATCATCATATCTTCAAGGCCTTATACCAAGACCATAAATAAGTATTTTGTCAATACCTGGTGCCAAGATTGTGTTTTGTCTCCTAATACATACCCATGCACCAAGGGGCTATAACCATCCCCCCCTGACACATTCTATGACCAATAAATTCTTCTTATGAATTTGAATAAGTATAGAAAACATATCTATTCATATTTAAACTAATATATGACATGTAAATAAATTTCCTCTAACATTAATCATAAACACTAACCATTCTATGTAAATTGGTGAATAGGTTTATGATACCACAACCACAGCCAAAATAATAATAATACAGTAAATTAAATATCGTTGGTTATTCCATTATATATTAATCCCAATAAAATAGAAGAATCACCATGAGTGTTGAAATATATGAAGATACTCTTCTAAATTCTTCAGGTAATTACTAAGATAAATACCCTTTTACTTTGAAAAGAAGAGTTCTTTAAAAAAAATATTTGAATAAAACAAAAATTGAATTAATATATCATTTTAATAATAAAATTAGTGATTTTATAAATATAACGGAGTCCAAAATCAGATTGCATATTTCCCATGAAAATCAGTAAGAAAGTGAGAAATTCACTTGAATCAGGCATCTATTTCGGAAACAATTTTCAAATATCCTTTTAAAACGGGTAACTATCTATATAATAAGGAAAAATTATGGTTTGTGTATATATATAGATCACTCACACAAAATTTTTTATTATTATATAATATTACATAATAATTTCTCTGTGGTAATTAGACAATGAATGTAACCTGGATGAAAATGGAGGTTCCGGTGGGAAACCATTACATTCTGTCTCAATGTGTTACGCTCTTGAACATAAGGTCCTGAATATTAAATAAAAATTATTAAAATCATTTTTAATAACACATTATAAATTTATTTATTTGATAAAAATTATATTTAGTTATTTTTTCCTTATTTATGTGTTGTTATATTGTATTCAATTGTTCTAAAGTGCTTGTTTTGTTGATTTTCCTACTCGGTTCACCTGTATTTATGTAATGGAGTTCATGTGGAAAGGATGTAAATATCCATAATTGAAATTAAATTTTATTTATCAACATAAATAATGGTTAAATTCTATTTCAATCATTTTTTGTATAGAAATAGAATGAATCATTAGATGAATTATTAATGACATTCAGTTAGATTATTTTAGCAATATTTTTATTATTAGGAAGTAGTTTGGTCATATGATTAAATAATATGTACTTGTAATGGTTCTTGAATTTTAATTAGATTATAAAACATACATTTAAGGTTTTTTAAAACATAATAATTGATTCATTACCATTAATTAAGTATAATTGAAGAACTAAACTTCTTTATTCACGAAGGTTATAAATTAAATCCTCATGGATGTTGATTTCGTTTATAAACTAAAAGAGAGAGTGTAAGAATACTGATTACTGTTCTCTCCTTAACATGATATAATTCTAGTATATAGACGATAATAGATTTATCATGTTCATTTGTATGTATTATTTGAGGATAGGATAACAAATAAAGATAAATTGATATGAAACTAAATGAAAAAGAAGAGTTACATGCCTCATGAAATAACCTCCTTGTGAGCCTCATTAATTGAAGGGTTATCATCTTTTGGGAAGCACAATAGATTAATGGACATGGGGAGTGATAAGGGACGGGTAATTTGGAAGATCTTTGAGGTGCATAAAGGTGTAGAGGAGTGATGAGAAGAGGTAGTATTTTGATGGTAATAGTGGAGGAGAGTAGCGAGTTATGAATATTTTATTCATTATTTTATTAATTCCCCCAAGACAACCAATAGTGTTGTTTCATGTGACACCATATAGTAACAGATGCATGTGTGTACAAACCATTTGGACTTTTTTCACACATTATGTAAAATTTATTTTATTTCATTGATAATTTGTATATACATTATTTTACCATATTTCACTATTCATAAAAAATTCAAGATTTTCAAATAAATAAAAAATAAAAATCACCCCAACAATTTTTCGACATGTAGAATTCAACAATTAACACCATTTTTCACATATATTTTTTAAATATTAAAAATTTATTTTTCAAATAAAATCATAGATAATTTAAAAAATTGATATTTTAAAGGAATAAATTGTTTTATATCACATTGAAAAATAAATTATGATCTCATTATCTTATTACCTTAAAAAATAATATAATATTTTTATTGAAAATTACCATGGGTCATTTTACTATTCATATTACTATTCATAAGAGTTTGTTACTCTTCACCAAAAATAATGATTGTACTAACAGACTCCAAATGGCTTACTAATCACAACTGTAGATGACCATTATTAGAAATTAAAAATATAAAAGTTGAAAAGTTATTTTTTAACTGTGATATTATAAAATGAGGTGTTTTTTAGTGAAACAGTTTTTCATGAAATTAATATTTGTTTTAAAAACTTTGGGGCGATACATTCTTCCCCCACCTTACAAAAATATCATCCTCAAAATTCAAAAAATGTTACCAAAAAAATTTAGGTATATCTTCAATATAAGATCCTCAGTCTCCCATGTTTCTTCCTGTCACATACATGAAATATTCTAAAGGTTATTTTCATATAATTTACATCCTTTCTTTGTTTTGGGGGTTTTCCATGCATTTTTGAAGGAAATGGTGGGTTTCCAAAATTTGGGCCAAACGGAGAGCCCACTTCCAGTTTTGAAAGTAAATTTTGTTTCTTTAATAAATCCTTTGTTGTTTAACATTTATCACCCATTAAACTTCCAAAATTACCTTCCATTAACTATTCAAACCACCAATGATATTTGTGACACTTAAAAATTCATTAGAATCTTGGATTTGGGTGATCAAATTTGGTATTGGGCCAACCTGAAATCTCATTTCGAGTTTAAAAATTGTTTTGTAATTATTTCAAAAAAATATTAATTTTTCATCCTTTCTCGGTGATTCCACCTCTCACCTACTAAAACTGTACCTATCTGCACCCCACCATCGTTTCCCCTTCTTTGGATATTGTATCAGTCAGGAATTAGGGCCGAAATTTTCAGGTTACTAAAATCTTCATGATTTCTCATGTAAGTGACTATCCTTATAAGATCCTTCCTTTTCCTTAAGATTTCTCCATTTTTTCATGAATCCCAAAATTTCCAAAAGATAGGGCATCATACCTAGGGTTTAATTTTGAGTTTATTGGTCCAATAATCTAATTTTAGGTTTGATCTCACTCCCTTTTGGTGCGGTGGTGGTGCGGTTAAAGTCTTGTACTAGGATTTGCAGTTCCTGACTCTTTTGGTAGGTGATTCCTTTGTGCGAGAAATTTTTGTGAATTAGCTTGATTTATTCATTTTATTTGCATATATTATTTAATTTTAATGTTTCTACAATAATTGTTTTTATTTTCATTTATAATGCAAATTAATTTTAAGTTAAAATTTCTGTTGAAATTGGGTGGTTTTCCTACAAATATTTTATTGGTTCATTTGGGGATGAAAAATAATTACATAGTTGATTTTATTGAATTTTATTTGGATTGGAAATCAGGTTTCTAATGTTTATTATATTTTTTTGTTTCTACGGAAATCTGTTTAAATGGTGTTTGCGAAGCAAATGGGCTTCACGTGCCATGTTTGTGTGAAAATGGGGGTTTTTAAAAGATATAACTTCTTGGTTCACCTAGAGCTACCTAGAAAATGAATTGTTGGTTTTATTAAAGGTTATTAAACTTCAATTTCTGTTTTGGTGGCTTGAAAGTGTGAACATAGTGTGCAAAGTGGATATTTCAAAGATCTTTGGGAGTAAAACAATGTGATATTTTGAGAGGTTGTTTTATTGAAAATCAAAATGTTTTGTTATGTGTTTTAAATAGTATAATGTATTTATAGATATTGTATTGTATGTTTGTGACCAGTAGTGTTGTTTTATATGTAAAAGGATTTGTGTTGTATGATGAAATATTTTGAGCACAAAAATGGGAATCCCGGGTACTTAGGTGGGTAGATATGTACTAGTGTGGCAAGTGAACCGGATGGGTTGTGTCCCTGTTTCACTGAGAAAATGGATAACGATAACTCTAACTAAACTATGTCAATGATATTCGGGGACCACTAGGTTATGGGTATGTTCCCTACTAGTGGATCATGTATGAGAAAGGATTGTGACTTGGATACTTTACCCCGAGGTACGAGGTACATAGGGCCTGAGACTCTCTAGTTTCCTAGAGGGTGTTCCCAGTTTTGGAGCTCATTGTAATTGTGATATTTAACCTTATATTGAGTTTTTTATACAGTACATTATAGTAGCTCACATTTATATTTAAATATGTGAACATTCTGAATTTTTTTTCTTGAAAACATTTATCAATTGAAATATTCATTTCTTTTATTTTATCACTGCTTTTCTTAGCGTATTAAAACTTATTTCCTTTTAAAATTGTATTGAATTCTATATGGAATCATTGTGTGGTATCCTATTGGGCTTTGTATCAAACCCTACTTTCACCCCTCGGGTGTACGTAGAATTTGTTATGTTTGACTCAGGTAATGAAAAGGCTAAGGGAGATGGCGGTTCAGGGTGATAGTCCCCATCCTTGGGAGGGAGTTATGGAGACGGCTTGTGGGTGATGACCCCTTGTCATGCGGAGTCCATGGATCTATTTGTTTTCTATTTCATTATGTCTTTGGACCTTTTTTACTTCATTTGTACTTATGTATTTAGTTCTGGATTTTTTTTATAAACCTTGCTGGTATGAATTTTTCAGATTCAATTTGCCAAATATTTTTGATGTTTTATGTTTACATTTTTGGGTAAATCATTCCCAAACCAAGATAAATCATACTCGGTCACTTGTGCCAGCCTGTGGGGATAGGGAACGTCCTTCGGGCCTTTCTATGGGCTGGGTTTGGTGCCATTAATGGTGGCGCCCAGATTTAGTTTGTGAAAAAATGGTATCAGAGCAGGTTAATTTTATTGGGTCATATTGCTATTTTGGGATGAGTCGGGATAAACATGAGGAAGGATTATTGGGGCTCGATGTTTTTTTGTGAGTAGGGTTCATGGCCTGAATCTCTCATGGCAGACCCTAAGTCACCAGGGGATATTGGAATTTACAGATTGACTTCACTTCAAGGTGAGACGTGTGGGCTGCAGACCACATGTGGACATCAGGTGGATGTGGAGTAGTTTTTTCTTTTATTACTGAAATGTTTTTAGTTTATTGATATTTTATGTATTTTATTAAAATTTTTAGAATTGTGGTATTGACATTTATTTTTTGATAGTTTCATTTTCTAGCACCATGCCACCTTGGAAAGCTCCCACCCATGCATAGGTGGATGCTGGAGAGAGTTCTCCCACACCGATTGATTAGTGGCTCGTGGAGGCTGTGGATAGGGCTATCCAAGAATTGGGAAATAAACCAGTTCCTACTCCTATTCCTGTTTTGGTAGAAGATACATGTCCTTGAAAAGATAAAGCACATGAGTTTCTAAAAAACAAGCCTCCTACCTTCCAAGGTAGCTCAGAACCCCAGGAAGAAGAGGAATGCCTCGAGAAGATCGACCATATGTTTGAGTTCTTGGAAACACCCTAGGAGCTCAAGGTGATGTGTGAATCCTTTCTGTTGGAGGGTACCAGCCATAAGTGGTTGGAGTCAAGGCTTCAGTCTGGGATGAATGAGCAGATGTGATGGGGAGATTTCAAGGATGTCTTCAATGAACGGTACTGCCTTAAGGTGTTGGCTTATGCTAGGTCTAGAGAGTTCATGGATCATGTTCAAGGGAATATATCTGTGATGGAGTATTCCATCCTTTTCACTGAGTTGGTTCGGTATGCTCCAGAAATTGTCTCTAATGAAAAACAGATGGCCCAGAGGTTTGAAAATGGCTTGTGACCAATGATATACACCTAGGTGTTCATGTTTAAGTTGACGACCTATGCTGAGGTCATTTATCGGGAATGCATGGTAGAGATTGATAAGAATGTTAGGGACGGTTTCTATGTTTCAGTATTAGTAGTGGGATGTGGCAGCTCCCCAGTGAAGAAAAGGAAGCGGGATGATATTGCGAAGAAAGGAGGTGGCAGTTTAGACCACTCTTCCAGGAAGTTTTCTTCTGCGGATTCTAATGCGAGATCGGTCATCTTCCACCAGTGTGGGAAGCCCGGGCACATCCGACCAGCATTTCCACTTCCTTCAAAGTAATGTTACAGGTGTGAAGGTATGGGGCATTTGCATCATTTTTGTGGTGTGGCACTTCCACTTCTGATTGGGGCTAGGTTAGTGTCTTCAAGAGGAGTGCATGCACAGTCTGAGCCGTTGGGACTGTGGGATCTCAATTTGTCAGCCGTGGTGGTAGGACTGGGTTGCCTTCTGGGTAGAACTAGTATAGGGCATATCCAAAGACTAGTGGTCATCTTCAGGGAGAGACCAGACATCTCCATGTGGCGGATCAGGCACCAACAGGATCCAAGGCGGTACCATCGATAGTTCGAGGTACCGTTTTGATCGCATATTCTATAACTGCTGCTCTTTTTGATACAGGTGCCTCTGTTTCATTCATTTATACTCGTTTTGTGGACATACTGAAATTTCCAACTAATATTATGTCTTTCACGATGGAGTTAGTGACACAGCTGGGAAAGAAGAACGAGTAGGGTCTCAGGTGTCGGTCATGTGCTCTTTGTATGTTAGAGGTCATGATGTAGTAATACAACTTGGTCATAGATATGGACCGTTTTGATGTCATACTCGGGATGTATTGGATAGTACACTTTCAGGCACACATCTATTGCTACAAACGGAGTGTGAGTTTCACGGCACCTGATGGGAGTTGTCAGGTTTTTCATGGAGAATGGGATCCTCGGTCTAGTCGTGTAGGGCCTCCACTCTTAGAGTGGGGATGTTTTATCTTCTGGTTATCCTCTCTCATTCTAGAGGATATTCTTTCCCCTGAAATTTCACTACCTCATGTAGTGAATGAGTTTTCGAAGGTTTTCCCGGATGATTTTTCAGGTTTTCCCCTGGAGCAGGATGTGGAGTTTTTGGTTGATCTGGAACCGGGAACACATCCAATATCTCTTCCCTCAAATCGCATTCCCCCCACTAAGCTGAGGGAATTAACGATACAACTGGACAACTTAGAATCCAAAAGATTCATTTTCCCGAGCGTCTCTCCTTGGGTCGCTCTTTTGTTGTTCGAAAAAAAGACTGATGGATCCCGCAGGTTGTGCATTTACTACCGGAAGATGAATAAGGTAAAAATTTAGAATACATACGCTTTTCCCAGAATAGATGATTTGTTCGATAATTTGAAGGGAGAAAAGTGGTTCTCAAAGATAAACCTGCGTTTTGGGTATCATCAACTTCGGGTGAAAGAGTCATATATCCCAAATACAGCCTTTCTAAGTAGCTACGACCACTTTGGTATTTGGTCATGCCCTTCGGATTGAACAATTCTCCAACGGTCTTTATGAAACTCATGAACAGGATGTTTCATCAGTATCTCGATTCCTTTATTGTGGTGTTTGTGGATGACATTTAGGTATACTCTAGCTCTAAGGAGGAACATGAACATCACTTGAGGATTGTTTTGGGTACATTACGATATCACCACCTCTATGAAAATTTGTCAAAGTGCATATTCTGGATCAGGGAGGTGAGATTTCTAGAGCATGTGATCTTAGAGCATGGAGTTTTAGTGGACCCCGAGAAAGTTAGTGGAGTCATGTCATGGGAGAAACCAAAGAATGTGTTCGAGACCAGGAGTTTTCTTGGCTTGGTTGGTTATTATAGGCATTTTGTTTGGGATTTCACTCAGCTTGCTTAACTGATGAATGCCCTCACACAGAAAAGGGTGAAGTTTTTACGGGGTCCAGAATGCCAGGCGTCGTTCGAGGAGCTGAAGAGGTGGTTGACTACTTCCCCCGTGCTGATTTTTCTAGAGGATGGAATGAGATTTGTGGTCTATTGTGATGCTCGAGGTATGAGTCATGGGTGCATGCTTATGCAGGATGATCACATGGTCGCGTATGGATCTCGCCAACTTCGACCATAGGAAAAGAACAACCCGACGCATGACATGGAGTTGGCAGCGGTGATGCATGATTTGATGACATGGAGTCAATACATTTTTGGGGAGAAGTTTGTGGTCTACTCTGATCACAAAATCTTGGCTTATATCTTCTCACAGAAGGACCTAAACATGAGGCAGCATTGCTGGATCGATTACTTGCAGGGGTTTGACTATGACATTGTCTATACCCCAGGCATGGGTAATGTAGTGGCCGATGCCTTGATCAGAAGGGTTCCAGTGCAGGCTTTGAGGATGTCCAGTGATGAGTGGACATTGATGGGGCTCTTCTCTCAAATGCATGTGTAGACCAGGGAACATAGTGGAGGGGCATTCCTGGTGAGCCTCTAGTTGACTCCTTCTCTGTTGGAGTTCATTCAGTGGGAACTACCTAGTGATGAGATTTTTCAGTGGTCAAAGCAGTATCTTCATGGTTGGGAGACATCCTCTGATTGGTCGTCGTCACCTGAGGGCATATTGTGCTTCAAGGGCCGTTCAATAGTGTCATTATATTTACGGAAGGTGGTGATGCAGGATAGCCACCAGTCACAGTGGGTTGTCCATCCAGGTTCCACTAAGATTTATTATTATGTCCATCGGTTGTTTTGGTGCCCTGGTATGAGACAGTACATAGCGGACTTTGTTTTGAGATGCTACACATGCGAGCAAGTGAAAGCAGAGCACCAAAGTCCATTCGGTTTGCTCCAAAAACTACCCATTGCAACATGGAAGTGGGACAAGGTCACCATGCACTTAATTGTGGGCTTACCTCGTACACCTCAAGGTAAGAATTCCATTTGGGTGGGGATTCATCATCTGACCAAATCATCCCTCTTCATTCTGATAAAAGATACAACTAAAGTGGATGAGTTGGGCCATATGTATCTTCAGAAAGTGGGGAGACTCCTTGGTGTACCATCCGCAGTTGTCTCAGAGAGAGACCCCCGCTTCACTTCTGGATTTTGGGACGGCCTTCAAAAGGCCTTGGGATCTCACATTAAGATGAGTACGACATACCACCCTCAAACGGATAGCCAGACAGAGCAGGAAAATCAGATTTTGGAGGACATACATCATGCATGTGTCCTGGAATTTGGAGTTTCTTGGGATATAAATTTGGGATTAGTTGATTTTTCTTATAATAATAGTTACCAATCCACAATTCAAATGGCCCCTTTTTAGGCGCTCTATGGTTGGCCATTTCGGTCCCCCCTATGTTGGGCTGAGGTAGGAGAGACATCACTGTTGGGGTCGAGCTTTGTCCAGGAGACTGATGAGAAGGTCAAGTTGATCAGGAATCTCTTATTGATAGCTCAGAGTCATCATAAATCTTATGCTGACCAGAGGTGTCGAGAGCTAGAGTTTTCTGGGGGTGACAGGGTATTCTTGAATGTGGCCCGTCGTCTAGGCCATCGTCGATTGTGGAAGCAAGGTAAGATGATGTCACGGTATGTCGGGCACATTGAGATCCCCGAGAATATTGGAAAGGTGGAATAAATTTTGGCCTTACCGTCTCATTTGGCATCCATCCATGATGTCTTCCACGTCTCTCAGTTGAAGAAATACAACCCTGATTCGTCCCTTGTGTTGAGTTGGGAAGAACTAGAGATAGAGACTGACATGTCTGTTGTTGAGAGGCCGGTGAAAATAGTGAACTCCCAAGAGAAGATACTTCGAGGGAAGTCTATTCTAGTTTTCTGGATTCTATGGCATCATGGGAATGATACACATGAGACATGGGAGCGAAAATCATGGTGCGAGGAAGAGTACCCATTCTTGCTTTCCAATCAAGCTTCATGTTGAATTTCTGGGGAGTAAATTCCTTCATGGTGGGGTGAATTGTCACATAAATGACATATATTAAAGGTATCTTTCATTTAATTTACATCATTGCTTTGTTTTGGGGTTTTTCCATCCATTTTTTCGTATATGGTGGGTTTCCAAAATTTGGGCCAACCCGATAGCCCATTTACAGTTTTGAAAGTAATTTTTGTTTCTTTAATAAGTCCTTCTTTTTTCAACATTTTTCTTCCATTAAACATAAAAAAGGACCTTAATGTAACTATTAAAACCACCAAATAAATTTAGGCCACATAAAAAATCATTAGCATCTTGGATTTGGGTGATCCAATTAGGTATTTGGCCAACCCAAAAGCCAATTTCCAGTTTCAAAATTGTTTTGTAATTATTTCATAAAATATTAATGTTTTATCCTGTTTTGATAATTCCACCTCTCATATTCTCCAACTGTACCTAGACGCATCCAAAACATAGTTTCCACCTCTATGGAGGAGATTGAATCACCTTGTAACTAGAGCCTAACTTCTCAGGTTTCTAAAATCGTCTTGATTTCCCAATAAAAGACTATCCTTCTAAGATACTCCATTTTCATTAAGCTTTCTCCATTTTTTATTGAATTACCCAATGTATATAATATAGGGCTTACTAACTAGGGTTTAATTTTGAGTTTCTTGGTCCAATCCTCTGGTTTTAGGATTGATCTCACTCCCTTGTGGTGCGGTGGTGGTGCGGTAAAAGTTCTGCACTAGGATTTGTGGTTCATGACTCTTTTGGTAGGTGATTCCATTGTGCATGAAATTTTTGTTAATTAGTTTTCTATTTTCATGGTATATTCATATTTATTTCATTTTAATGTTTTTTCAAAAATTGGCTTTAGTTTCATTTATAAAGAAAATGATTTTAATGTTCCAATTTTTGGTGAAATTGGGCGGTTTTCATACAAATAGTTTATTGGTTCATTTGGGGAAGACCAATAATTACTTAGTTGATTTTATTTAATTTTATTAGGACTATAAATCGTTTTTTAAATTTTTATTCTATTTTTTTGTTGCTTTAGAAGTATGTTTAAATGGAGTTTGGGAAGAAAATGGGCTTTAAGTGCCATGTTTTTGTGAAAATGGGGGTTTTAAAAGATACAACTTCTTGGTTCAAATGGGGCTACCCAAAAACTGAATTTTTTGTTTCATTAAAGGTTATTCAACTGCCATTTTTGTTTTGGTGACTTAAAAGTGAGCACATAGTGTTCAAATCGGATATTTTTATGAGCTTTGGGAGCAAAACAATGTGATATTTTGAGAGGTTGTTTTATTGAAAATCAAAATGTTTTGTTGTGTGTTTTAAATGTTGTAAAGTATGTATAGATACTCTATTTTTTTATTGTGACCAGTAGAGGTGTTTCATATGAAAAAGGATGTCTGTTGTTTGCTGAAATTGTTTGAGCACAAAAAGGGGAATCCCGGGTACTTTGGTGGGTGGATATGTACTAGTACGGCTAGTGAATCAGATGGGATGTGTTTCTGTTTCAATGAGAAAATGGATAATTTCAACTCCAACTAAACTATGTGGATGATATTTGGGGACCAATAGGTTATGGTTATGTTCCCTAATTGTGGCTCATTCACTGGAAAGGATTGTTACTTTGATACTTATACCTAGGTACGAGGTACATAGGGCTCAAGACTATCTAGTTTCCTAGGGGTGTTCCATGTTTTGGAGCTCATTGGAATTGTGGTATTTACATTTGTATTGAAGTGATTTTTGCAGTAATTTATAATATCTCACATGTCTATTTAAAAGTGGGAACATTATGAAAATTTTATCTTTAAAACTATTATCAATTGAATGTTTTATTTCTTTGATTTTATCACTATTTTTCTTTGCGTATTAAAGCTTCTTGAATTTTCACATTGTATTGCATTCTATTTAGAATAATTGGGTGGTATCCTATTGGGCTTTGGCTCATTACCTACTTACACCCCTCAGGTGTATGGAGACTTGGTTATGTTTGAATCAGGTAAATAAAAGGATATGGGTGATGGCGGTTTAGGGTGTTAGTCCCTATCCTTGTGACGGAGTTGTGGAGACGGCTTGGGGGTGATGAGCCCTAGTCATGTGGAGTCCATGGGGATGTTTTGTTTCTGTTTCATTATGTCTTTGGACCTTTTCTACTTAATTTAAACTTATTTATTCAGTTTTGGATTTTTTTATAAACCATTCTTGTATGAATTCTTCAGATTCATTTTATTAAATAATATTTATGTTTTATGTATACATTTTCGGGTAAATCGTTCCCAAACCAAGATAAATGATACTCGGGCACTTGTGCAAGCCCGTGGGGATAGGTAACTCCCATCAAGCCTTTCCATGGGCTGGTTTTGGGGCCATTAATGGTGGCGACCAGATTCGGTTTTTGACACTTCCTCAAACTTATGGTTCCTCCAAAGAACCCTTACCAGATGAGTTGTTAGAATTTTCAATACATGTTCTCTAGTATCAAGAATATTGATAAGCTCTTCACAATAAGACAGATCAGGATCAAGTTTTATTTCTTCATATGTGAGTACATGTTTTGTGTATGAAATATATTTAATTATGATCAATACATGAAACACATTTTGAAATTTGGAGATACTTGGTGGAAATTAAAAATGGTAAGCTACAGATCCATTTTTATCCATAATTTTAAAATTTATGATGTACCTAGGACATAATTTTCCCTTCATATAGAATATTATAATAGATTTACATGGAGAAAAATTGAATTAACCATAATCTCTTTCTTGAAATTAATAATCCATCCTTAAGTTATCAATATATAATTTTTGCCTACATTGAGAAGTTTTGATATGGGTTTGTATAATCGTCACAATTCCCATTGTTTCCTCAACATGTTTTGGGCCTATGAGCTTTCTTTAACCTACATCATCCCAGAAAGTCATGGTACAAAATCTCTATCCATATAACACTTCCTATGGTTCCATTTGAATACATGAACGAAAGATATTATTATAAGAAAATTCAATGATAGGTAAATACTGATCCCAAATACCTTTAATTTCATGTTAAAATGACATCAACATGTCTTCTAATGTTTTTATAGTCCATTCTGACTATCCATCAGTTTGTGGGTGGTAGGCAGTGCTGAAACAAAGATCAATATATTGGGAATTCTAATTACTTTTAAAGAATAGTGATGTTAAACAGGGATCCTGTTCAGAAATAATTGATTAGGGTACACCATGATTTCTTACGACATCATTAATATATATTATTTCTAAATGTTCATTTGGAAAATAATCTCTTGTAAAATGAAAATGTGATGATTTTGTAATATGATTGGAAATGAACCACATATCGTCATTCAATCTTAGAGTCTTTGGTAGAACCATGAAAAATTCCATCATAATATCATCACATTTCTATATTGCTATACGAAGGGGTTTCATGACTCTTCTAGGATGTTGTCTTCGAGCCTTCATCTTTTGACAAACCAACCATATTGACACATAATCTACAGTCTCCCTCTTCTTGTATTCCCACCAAAATTGATCTATTATATCTTTATACATCTTTATGCTAATTGGGTGTATAAAGATATTAGAGATATGAGCACAATTCAATTGTTCCATATTTAGCTCCAGAATAGCGGGAACACAAAGCCTCTTTCTGAATTTAAAAATGCCACCATTATATATGAATTCAATAATATTCAAATAAATTACATCTTTAATTTTGTTTTGAAACTACTCATCATTAGCCTGAAAACTTTTTATCATTTCTAGTAATGAAGGTCTGGAAACCATTTGATAAAGGAGTTATGTGATACCTTCCATGATAAATCCCATATCCAACTATACTATATCCAAAAACATAGGATCCCTTTCCATACTCATCTTGTTCATAATTCAGTGGTCATTTATACTCAGATCATCTTCCTCATTATTTTCCATCCTCGGGTGGTTGGGTATTGTGAAATAATATTACTTGAGTAGATCAATCCATCACTTTTGTCTCATATATAGTTGTTTCTATGAGAATGCAAATTTCAGACTCTTATGATCTATATTTCGGTCATATATTTTTCAATAAAGGTAATATCGCCAAATCTTCATAACAAAGATTACCACTACTAACTCCATATCTTGAGTTGTATAATTTTCTTCATGAAATTTTAACTTTCAAGATGCATACACAATCACTCTATCATTATACATAAGGGCACAACCATGTCATTTCGTTAATGCATCACTAAAAATCCCAAATCCATCATTCCCTAATTCTAGATTCAAAATAAAAGAATTTAATAATCATCTCTTCAATTATTTAAAACATTAATCACATTCCTTTGTCAAGAAAAACATATTCCCCTTTTCGTGTGATCTTGGTCCCTGGGTGGCTAAATAGATGATGTTCTGAATAGAACTCCAATTATAAACATCCAAACCAATAAAATTATGTACCACCGTTATTTTTGTTTCATTAGGCCATTAATACATAGCCTTTGTTTTTTTAATGATCATGAATTCTATCTTTAGAGACAATGTGTTCAAGGAAAGAAACTGATTGAAGCCAAAATTCACACATACTAAACATCCCATATAGTTCATTTCATCTATGATTCTTACGAATACTACACAAGTGATTTTCATGATCTTCATCACTTTTAGAGTGCACCATGATATCATCAATAAACCCCACAAAAAATTCATCATGATATTCCTTGAATAGTATTTTCATTAGATCCACAAAAACTGATTGCGAATTAGTCATTCCAAAAGGCATTACTATAAACTCTAAATTTCCTTACCTAGTTCGAAATGCAATTTTTGGAATGTCTTCCGTCCACACAAAAAATTGATGATATCCAGATCGAATATAAATGTTATAAAATATTGGTAACCATGAATAAGATAAAATAAATCATAAATGCGAGGTTGGGATACATGTTCTTCATTGTTATATCATTTATCTTCTTATATTGAATTCTTAACTTCATAAACCCAACATTATTCGTAAAGAAAAGAATAGGGGATCCCAAGGGAGAAACACTTGGGTGAATAAATCCTTTATCACTCAATTACTCTATTTATTTCATTCATTACACTAAAATTACAATGGTCATTCAAAAATGGGTCTTGGATATGGGCCTTAAACCTGTAATTATGTAAATAGAATATTCAATTTACTACTCTGGATGATTTCCAGGTAAATCCTCTAGTATAACATCAACATGTTCATTCAAAACATGTGCATCCTATATATTAAAAGAAATATTCCCATTGATAGTAATTTTATAACATTCCTACAAAATAAATGATTTCAATAGAGATATCTGAGTTGGATCTAGATGAGAGTCAGATGGTGATGTTTCCTCCCTAATGATAAGAAATTCAATATCATCTTCAATAATTCTAACATACTCATTCATTCCATAAATGTTCGCATCATCATTATAAATCTAATCCATGCCATGTATTATATAAAATTAAATCATTGGTATGAAAATAAAATCTGTAGATAACACATGTTTATATGCCATAATGGGGACTTCGTGACACAACATTCGTTCAATCATAATACTCTTAGGAGTTTTGACAGATAACTCCCTGAGTAAATAAAATTGTAAATATATTAATTTCATGGAAAAATGAGAAGATTTGAAAGAATGAGACAATCTAGAAAAACAATCATAGGATAAGATTGATTAAATGATAATTGTACCTACCACAACATCGTTATGAACTTCAACCTCCACAGTTGTGACAACATGAGCTTGTCCTTGCTACATTTTCATTCTTTAGGGAAAATTTCCCTACAGCATAGGACATTAATGTGCATAATGTCCCATATCCTTGAAATTTTAGCATGTAACATTAGTAGCTTAATGTTTCCCCTTGTAATCCCCATATAGGTGGCCTTTTTCTCTACACTTGTAAGAGACTCTCATTCCCTTTATGAAACTGCCCGAATGTTTTTCCCATAATTATTGCTTGATGGAAGTTCAACTCTTCACTTCTTCCCCATTTTCATATTTCCTTTTCTAGAGTTTCTGGCAGCCCACTTCTTCTATTATTTTCCTTTAATGTCATAAGACATGGAAAATTACTTTTCTGTCTTGAATGCACTTAAGACTATATCTTCATTTAATAGGAATATTTGGGAAATGAGATCCCTTCTAAAGAATGGATTTAAATCATAAAATAATTGATCAATTTTTCTCAATGTATTACGTATGTAGTTTTCAACATACCTTTCCATCCTTGTGAATCTAGTTTCATACATGGAATCATTTAATCCTCCTTCTTCCTTAGATTCAATAATTTCCTCTCCATATATACTCACTGTTCCCAGGGGAAATATTTATCTAGGAATATTTCCTTAAAATACCTCTATTCCATATATTATATTTTATTCTCCTACATTGTGTTTAATATCAATGACCACTACTGATATGTATCTAACGATAGATGATAAAATAAAATGATAACATTCTCTCTTTAATTACATCCCAATTTGATAAATATAATCTCTAGGAAATATATCCACTACTCTGCAACAAACAGTTTGGTATTTCTATGGAATGATATAGGTTTTTTTATCATAAAGAGATCTATCATTGCTCCTCCACATGGTGGATCCAGATTATCTATAATGGTAATGTTATTATTCAAAACCAAAGTAAGTTGTCTGAGCCTAGTTATTTGTTTCTCATCACCAGTCACAAAACCAAGGCAATCCTAATTATATTTCATTGGAGGGAAATCCCTACATGGGACATGCGCGTTCATGTGGTTTAAATTCCATCCAATATGCGTCGTTTCTATATAATGGCTTACATTATATTTGGGTATGAATCATAATTTATAATCTCAATGTAATTTGTTTGTATAAATATAAATTATATACATAGCTAATCTGTTAATCATTGACATGGTATCTTTGGGAAAAGAAATTACCTTCAAATACTTTATGATGTCTTTTGAAGAAAATGTGAATTATCCAAATAATATCACAAGAGAGTGTCAACAAACAAAGTGAAACATGGATCGTTGTGGTGTAACAGGATACCTTGGTTCATACCTAAAACTCCCTGTCGGAGTTCTCCCTCCTAGGTACATCAATTTCAGAGCCACCTCTACCTGTTTGTATAAAGAAAAAGATGTATTTCATAGAAATATACACATAATATATACCTTTCCATGATCCAAAGACATTATTTTATGTATTTTCTCAAATACTACCTTAGGGATTCATTTCGTAATCTACATTTTCTAGTCCAGTTTCCTTATTGGCTACTAATTTTCCATTGATACCAATTGTAAGACCGAACCCCAGTTGCTTAGAACCAATGCCTTATTTGATTAAATTGGCATATAAACAAGGCATATGCATCCTGAAAGGCCATGTAATTTTGTATTATTGGAATCAATATATATACATAAGTTCAACATTACAAATTGAATAGAAATAAAACATAGAAACTCTTTATACAACATCCATAACATATATGTTATATTAACATGGAATTCATAATAAAATTCTTCACGCTTGATAAAATTAAACTTAAGAAAGGAGTGGGCTCAAAAAATCCTTAAGGGTATGAAATACAATAGAAGATATATAAATATTAGGCTAGTTGAAGAACTAAAAACCCATGCCTTTAACGAAAACGTGAACAAATTATGGTAGGAATAAATACTAAGTATGTAATTCCACAATAAAACATAATCATGGGTATTATACTACTTGAAAAACCACATGATCCATCAATAATATTTTCATACATATGGAATGCATAAATCAGGACATCATCACCATTCCATCAAGGCCTCGTGCCATGATTATAAATAATCATTTTGTCAAGGCCTTGTGTTAAGAAGGTAGTTTGTCTCATGACACCTATCGATGAACTAAGGGGATATAGCGGGCCCCACCTGACACATTCTATGTAAAATACATTACTAAAAT
Organism: Viscum album; assembly: GCA_963277665.1. Taxonomy (NCBI): domain Eukaryota; kingdom Viridiplantae; phylum Streptophyta; class Magnoliopsida; order Santalales; family Viscaceae; genus Viscum; species Viscum album. The sequence goes on from OY728166.1 coordinate 1,142,882,867, forward strand.
GAACATGGATAAATATAAAAAATATATGCATTCATATTTAATCTAATATATGAAATTTAAATAACTTTCCAGAAACATTATGTATAAACAGTAACCATTAAGATATTTTTCTGTGAATGCATTTAAGATAGCACATCCACAGAAAAAATAATAAAAACAATTAAATTAAATATTTTTGGTGATAAAATGAAATATTATTCCCATATATAAATAATAATCAACAGGAGAATTTAAATTAATTAATATACTCTTCTAAAAACTTATAGTAATTCTTGAGATAAATACCCTTTTACTTTGAAAGGAATAGTTCATTGGAAATATAATTTTATAAAACCAGAATAAAATGATGATTTTATTTTCATAATAATATTATTGATTTTATAAAGAAAATGTTTTCCAAAAACTGATTATATAGTTCCCTTGAAAAAACAAAAGAAATTGAGAAAATCCCTGAAATCAGGATTGTATATCGAAAACAATTTTGAAATCTCCTTTTATAATGTGTAACTATCCCTAAAATAATGAACTATTCTGGATGGTGTTCATATATAGACAATTATCACTAAATTTATGATGATTTTAAAATAATACATAAAAATTTAATTTTTGTAATTATAAAATAAAAGTAACCCAATTGAAAATGGGGGTTTGGGTGGAAACCCCTTAACATTACTCTGAATGTGTTCCACTATTGATCTTAAGGTCATGGAATATAAATATAGAATTATTAATCTATTTGTTAATAATTCATTATACATTTATTTATTTTATCATAATTCTTTTTAGTTCCCTTATGTTCTTTTTGACATGTTATTATGTTGAATTATGTCATTCTGGAGTTCTCGTTTTCTTGATTTTCATAATCGGGTCAACTGTTATTTAGAAATGGAGTTCATGTGGAAAATATGTAATTCTCCAAAATTGAAATTAAATATTATTTATGAACATCCAAATGTGTTAATAGTAATTTATATCATTTAATTATATGGAAATAGAATGAACCTTTAGATGATTTTTTAATAAGATTCACTTAGACTATTGTTGAGGTATTTTTAATATTAGGAAAATGTTTGCTCATATGAATTAATAATATGTATGTATACTGACTTTGGATTATTAATTAGGTTATAATACATATATTTTAGTCTGTTTGAATAATAAAATTTGTTTCGTGACCATTAAAGATAGAGAAATTTGAGAACCAAGCCTCTTCAAAAATGAAGTTATAAATTGTAACCTCATGGATATTGACATCGTTTATAAAATATAATGGATAGAGTAAGAATACTGATGATTTTTTATCCATTAAAATGATATATATGAGTATATAGATGTTACTAGAATTATCATGGTCATTTGGAAAGAGGAGGTGAGTATAGGATAACAAATGAAGATACACTGAAATGAAACTAAATGAAAAATAATGGTTCTTTGCCACTTGAAATAAAATCCATGAGATCATCCTTAATAGAAGGGGTTTTACAATTTTGTAATGACCAAGAATTTATATATGTGGGGAGTGACTAGGGAAGGGTATTTGGGCATATCATTTAGGTGCTTCAAGGTGTTGAGGATTGAAGAGAATATGGAGTGATGTGGGGTTTTGATAGTGGAGGAGAGGAGTGAGTTTTGAATAAATCATCAATATTTTATTAATTACCTAACGACAGCAAATAGTGTGGTTTCATGTGACCCATAATAGTAATAGGTGCATGTCAGTTTGAAACAACTTTTCTTGAATCACTCATGATGTCGAAAATTGTGTATTTAACTGATAAATTGTATATATGACATTTTACCATACCTCACCATTCATAATAGTTCATGAGTTTTAGAAAAATACCAAAAATTATACCCTATAATTTTTCAACATACAGAATTCAAAAATGAAATCAATTTTTCAAAAATAAATTTTTAAATATTTTTAAATAAAATCATAGTAAATTTGAAAAATCAAATTTTTAAACGTATAATTAGTTTTTATCACATTGAAAAATTAATTAAGATCTCATTATCTTATTATCTCAAGGAAATACAATAACATCCTCATTTAATATTCATAAGGGTCACGTTATTTTTAATATTCCTATTCATAAGGGTATGTTACTATTCACCAAAAATCTTGTTTGTTCGATCAAACTCCAAATGACTTACTGATCAATACAGTAGATGACTATTTTTAGAAATTCAAATCATTGAAGAGTCAAATATGTATTTAACAACTTGATTATAGAATGTTCTGATTGGTAGGTATGCAATTTTTCATGGATTCAATATTTATTTTCAAAACCATGGGGTGTTACAATAGTTTTCACCTTACATAAAATTATATAATAAAATTGTATATAGTGATAATAACATCATGTTAGTAGACCATTACATGTGTTAACATATAATAAATACCAATGACACCAAAAACATGTGGTGTTCTAATTCTCAATTTCGTTCTCATGTTCTCATATACATGATATCACTATATGAGAACTCCATGGAATGAAGTCTTAATGATTATGATCTCAAAACACCTAATATTCACACATCATCATTGTATTTATCAGCATAATGTCTCTGGGCCATTGGACATTACATTAAGATTACTATCATGGGGTATTTATGTTCTCATTATAGAATGTGAACTTTTATAACCATTGGATACAACATGTGTTGTAATGAAATTACCATAAATATAGTGGTCATTAAAGTATAAACTTTATAATAGTTAGTTAAACACTTGTATAAATCAATTTTATTATAGGTGTTATGGTAATCATATTAAATGAAAGAGTTGGGTTTGGGGAACCCACTTACAAACATATATTAACAGTTATAAATGTTATTAATGAATAAAATAGATGAACATACTCACCTCATTAAAATATATACATGACAACATAACATTTCCCTAACAAAAATTTCTATAAAAACACCACATAATTTATATCAGTATGGCGAACAACAACATATGAATATCTAAATTGAGGTTCTATATGTTATAAACACTATCTGGAGAAAATTCCTATTTTAAATAATTAAAAACTAACATATTATTATTATCATACTCATAAATCCATTAATTATAATTGAAATAAGGATAAAAATATTAAGTTTTTAACGTATAAATTTTATTATTAATGTGTACTTATTATCCTTAGGTTATTGGGATTAATACAAAACAATGACCCATAGTATAGTAATTTCATAATGAATGGAATTCCATTATTATACAATGTTGGAAATAAAAAACAAAATTAATCTAAATTTATGGCATATATGTAAATTTTGTAGCTTTATATAATCCCCTACTCACATTAATCATTTTAATAAAAATTACACAAACCACAATAGATATCTAATTTAATATGAATGTAATATGGAAACGAATAAGTAAAATAAGATCAACAACACATTATTAACATGGTTTATGAAATGTTTCATCAACCATAAGGAAGTAAAAATAATTGACATAATCAATGAGAAATCTACAAAGCACAAAAACTCAATGTATAGAAACTCTAGCTTGAAATGAGGTCATAATTCAATGTATTTCTATATTAACTTCTGTTAGTGTAGTTCTAAATCCACATTGTTAGTCTACTACATTTCTGTAACTATTAAATTTAGTCCATTGTTCGACTCAAACACTATATGTGTCACTGATCAACTACACTATAATAATTATATCAACTTCTAAAAATTGTTGTTCCAATATTAGTTTCATTAATAGCATCAACTATAGTTGGTTAACATTTTTATTGTTCCATAATAATGTTTTGGGGTCTATTTGTCCCCACCCGCACAATTATGCGTGCTTCCCCATGGAACCCTTAGAAACCTCACTATTGAGGATGAATTGTATGAGTTTTGAAGAACTGCACAGTTTAAGATACTATATGGTTTTTTAAATATCATCTGATGGATTTGGATCAACCATTATAATACACAATTAATAGTTTTTCATACCACACCTTTCCATGAAAATAATTTACTCGAATTAGTATAATGTCATTCAATAAAGAAATAATTATCATTTCTAATTCATGATATTTACAGACACATGACTGAATGATATAGAGGATGGTATTTAGACTAGTTTTTAATACTGGGAGACTGAGATGGGAGGTTAATTAGTTTAATTATATTTTAATATGTAACACTTTCATTCTTAGTTATCCCGACTTTTAGCACCAACATTATCCATAGTTTTGAGATCTGAATTTATTGAAGTGTATTAAAACCTCACCTTGGAATAAATAATTGAATGAAAAATACATTATAGAATGATTTTTACCTAGTTTGGATTCAATGAGGAAACCTAACCCATTCCATTATCATCTCCTAGGGATTAATGGTTTTTACTGTCACTATAATTTCAAATCATTATAAGTGGAGTATAAGTGAAAATTATTTTTTGGTCTGTTATCATAGAATTCCATAAAGAATACCTCATTTGATTCTTTTAGTGATGAATGATATCATTTATACATGGATATGTATTTATTCAATGGTATTTTTCTTATCTCATGAAAAAATATAATATTATCATTTTCCCCCTATTATGTATCGTTAAATTCCATAATAAATTCAATAGAATTTCATGCACATTAGTTCTATGTTATCCTCTTGAATAATGTATTTTAAATCATAGTGGCTCCTTCACACTAAAATATTTTTAATATGGAGACTATAAATATTCATAACCCTTTTTTCCCTTATATTCTAAAAACCATATTGGATATATGGATATCATATAATATATATTAACTTTATTGAACATACATGATCATTAACATAAATTTTAGCATTGTATTGTCCTCTTTGACTAATAAAATCTCATCATGATTATGCTCTGTGTCCAAGGTTATTTGTTGAGACCACATTATCTTTCTTATAATGTCTATCTATATTCTCAGAAGTCTTAAATATTATTTATTTATTTTCAATTAGGAATCAAAATTATATGTGGAAGTGATGTTTTATATAAGTTAAACTCATTAAAATCAAGTTAATGGATATATTTTAAACATTTTTTAAGAATAAATAGGTTCATTTCTATGTTATTTTAAAATATCATTACCTCTTCACCACATTATCCACTAATTATAAATATTTAACATCATCATGGAAAATATAAAAAATTCTTATGGTGTGGTTGTCTCCATTATGATATGAAACATTTCAACATGTTGGAAAATAATCTTGAATAATATTATTTTATAAAGAATACTTTCTTCATTATCAATGAAATATTATCATTTGAATAATTCAACAATTTCCAAATATTAATCATCCTAAGTTTCAATCTCATTTGTTATTCCTTCCTTCAAACAAAATTTTTATTTTGTTTTCTATAAAATTCATAATTTTAACTAGGATGATAAGGAACTGTTACATAGAATAAAAGATACATTCTATATAGCCTAAAATCCCAATAATATATAACCAATTTAAATAGATTAACATAAAACTAAACAAGAAAAAACAGTCCAATTATTATATTATCTACTAGAATGGTTTTCTGACATTGCCTCAGAGGTATGTCATCTTATACCCCATGTTGATGCATGGAGTGTGTTGAAAATGTTGGTAACTGGTACTAGTGACTGGTCACATAGATAATCATGATTCAACCCCATAGATCACCAACACACCACTTCAACCACTAATAGAATTTACTCAGGATAGCCCGGAGGACCAATAATACAATCCAAAAATGCCTTGTTAACCTAATATAAGTCATAGATTGAAGGCCTCGAGTATTAAAGGAGAAATATGTTTCCCAAACGACTATTTCAAATGAATAGTGCCAATAAAATAGTACCGAGATACTATAATTCCATATGTAGAATTGAAATTATCCCCTACTAGAATTTGAACCCTAGTTTGATACAAAATTATGGGGTTTCATTACAACTATGGTAATACCCCAATTTCATTTCAAAAACATTTCTTTTAACTATCGAAGATATATCAAAAAATACCAAAAAATTTTGAAGCTTAAAAACTATCATTAAGTTGTTTGACCATAATGATAAAACATCCTTATGAATATATATACCCAAGAGAACATGGTGATCATCATTAAACAATTATATGTTCATCCATACATTTTTTTGTATTCATCAATTTGCATCCATCATTGAATTATATTTGAAATATCCCAATTAAGATCAAAGAGATTGTACTTTTGAAAATTTTTATTCTTATTTTGAAATCCCTACATTACATCTATATGTTTGTATCATATCTTATTCTAATATCTGTATAATGTACACATCTTTTGTTGGTTCAGGTTGAGGTCCTTTTAATTCTTAATTCATTTGACACAGCTTCGCTCATGCCAATCCAATTCTTGTGAAGTTTTATATTTATATTAAATCATATAATCTTGATATTAAACGTCTATAAAATCATCTAGACACAAACAATGTACAAAATTTAAGGAAAACTCACAATATATCTCAATAATAAATGTCAGTAATCAAGGGTTGTTCATAATTACTACATGCTCCAAGATCACCTATCATTGTGGACCTCTTAAGGATGTTGGATTAATTCAGGTATTATATGAAATATCATGGCATTAAATGGTATCCAATTCATATAGAACCTATGATCTAGATGTCTTTGATAATGGAATGCATCAGTGTTTAAATAATTTCACCCAACTACATTTTAAAATGATGAACAAAACCAAATTACATTTAATCTCACATATGAGTTATCTATAGGTGGGGGATCACATGATACAATATGAATGGGATTGTTATTAAAATCACATGTAGATTCCTTATTTAATGGACACTAACTCTATATCACTCCATTCATTATCACTCCACCATATGCCATCGCATGAACCTTCTTAACACGTAAACCCAACCTCTACTCCTCTTCACATAAAGCCAAATTGCTTTGATATGGAAGAGGATTCCCTTGTACAAAGAATTGAAATGGTAAAAATTTATATTCTTAATTCCCATTGATATAAATTATTTGTTGTTTATGAAATATATCCCTTTTTCAGAAAAATACATTAAATAACAAAGATTAAATATAAATTGAACATAAATTGGTATCAAATAGACCAAAAAACATTCCAATTTCATTTTTTAAATCACCTAAACATCATCCATGTATGGTTCATTCCCCTCAGGGCCATTTAAATTATCTTTGAAATAATCCTTCACAAATACTTCATACTCTGGAAATATATTTTCCATTATTTGAATGAATTACTAAAAATATAAGAGGAAATGGATTCCATTAAAATTCCATTCAATTAAAACCATTTCCAAAATAAAACATCAATGATTATTTCACATTATTTATCCAGTTAGAATAAAGTTATACCATTATTGGGTTATAAAACATCTAATCAATAAAATCGTCTTCTATGAATATTGACATAATCTATATCATCATGAAATCTAGAAAAACAACATTATTTTCAACTATTACAACCATTGACAAGGGATATTCATTCTTCATCTATGTTTTCCAATACCCTCAAATACTATTCTGTCACTTTGTGATCATTTTAGCTCTTTTTCAGATCCCCTTATTGATAGTAAATAAGATGGTCTAATTTTGGGGAGGTCTCCTTATTTCAAATTAGCTACTCTTCCAAAACATAAATACATCTTTTTTATACCCATTATTTTTTATAATTCCATACATTTCCAATTATTATTTTTATTATAGAACAAAAAATTCCATAATCCTTTAGTAATGTACTCTGAGTCTACATGGAAAATAAGTATATAAAATAAGAGGGAATAATAATGGTGAAAAAAACATTAAATAAACATCCATTAATGTGATACAATTCTGATATAAAACAATTTTCCAAATTTGTAAATTTTTATTATAAAATATATATGGATGAAAAAAGTGATTAAAAACAATTTTTATAATGATTCTCAAGAGATTTTTCAGCATGATATTCAACACTCTCATCGATACACATATTAAAACATTTAAATGTAAATGAGCATGTTTAAATTTAAAAAATCATCATTGAACATTACTAATAAATTCAAATTAATTTAATCGATTATATAAAATTCCACCACTGTAATACAACAATTTTATTCTTTTGACCATGAATTGAAGAGATGAACCAATTTAATTTCAATGAATCCTTTTCAAGAATCTTCTAAATTTTGAATTTTTACAAATTTAAAACGATTTAGAACATTATAAAGGCCTTTTTTATTTATGTCCACTTAATGGAGAAATTTTTTTTATCTTTATAAATATTTATTTTATCAATATATATAATTTTCTATATCTGATGTTGAGAATCCACTAATATGTACTATTTAATGAAATTTCCAGATGACATAGCTTACACAACTAGTTTATGGATTATTTTCTTCATCACTGGTTTAATTGATAGATCATTCTCATAAATGGATGTTTACTTATTTAACAACAACATTTTTTTATCTTATAAACCTTTTATTTTTTCCATGTAAAATCCAATGATTTTAGTAAATACCATTTCATAAATCATTTTGCGAAAATTTTATTATATTAAACACCAATATAAAATGAAAACTATGGTATGTTAAAAAAATAAAAGAATTTTATACAAAAATAATATTATATCCATAAAACCACCGGGTATTACTATTTAGTAATAAATTAATAAAAATATGTAATACGTATAATATAATCTATGGAAATTTATGCATGAATATACACGTTTTCCAAAAAATGGTTTCCACAATCTAAGTGGGCTAATATGAAAATTAACTATTTTTATCACGTAGAAGTGTTATTTGATATGTTTAATATGAATCTAGTTAAAAACATGAATTTGGTAATATTTTTTATTTTTTATTTTTAGTAAATATTATATTACTTATATAAAATCTAGATAATAAGGGAAAAGTGAACATGGTAAAATGTAAAATCTTAATGCTAAATGACAGGAATGATGATTACTTCATTTGTGAAAATAAAAACTAGGGGATTTAGCAACCTTATATCACCCCCATATATAATTATATATAACTTTTTGAATCATTTAACCATTAATAGAGTCTCATAATCATTGATATGTAATGGTTATTTACCTAAATTCCATTTTCATCCACATATACAAGGTGACCACTTTCACCATAATTCCTTACCCATTCAAAAGATTTAACTTCCAAATAAAACTACTCTATTATATTTTTTAATCCATATTAAAAAATCATATAATCATTGGTCTTTAAAAAAGACCATGTTAATGATCCTTATGGTGTTACCGAAGGGAGAACATCCAAAGGAGAATGTAATGTTCTCAAATAAGATTTATTAGTTTTTCTTACATCTTCTATTTCAAACCATTTACAACCATGAAATTATAATAACATTAGTATTATAAATATTTATAATGTTAGTATACAAATGGAATACGAAATTTATACCTTTTACTAAAACTATTTGAATAATTAAATCGTCCTTATGCATTTTTGAGTAATACAACCTCCAAGAACAATGGGTTGTATTTTTTCATAAAATATTTACATGGATACTTCAAAAGACTTATTTAATGAAAAATATTATTATTATAAAATTATAAATATTTTTGAATGAGAATTATTTAATTTTTATATTCCCTCCAATTCTATGAAAAATGAAGGCATCATCCATTTACGTGTGGACTACCAACTACAAGTAACGATGAATTTCATTTTTCCATTAATGACTAATGTGGATGATTTAAATAATGTATATAATGTATAAAAATGATATTTATGAAAATATTACTATTTTAATTGATAATATTTCACAACCTATAAAAAATATTTACAATAAATGTTCATAGTAAACTTATCCAAGAAACATTTTTTTATCGAATCACCTAAAATAATTTGATCCAATTTTGGAAACCTACAAAACAATATATGTTTTGTAATAATGGAATAATAAATGACATCCAAATATTTTTTTTCAATATTATGATGTTATTTTATTGAAATAATTAAAATGATTAACATGCCAAGTGAATTATTGGGATCTTGATAAAACCACATCATATAACCGTCATTTTATTAATATATTTTTTTAATTAAGAATTAATGATAAATAGAGATTATAAAAAATTTGAAGAAAAAAATAATTTTTTAATTAAAAATTTATTATCAATGATTTTAGGAATACACATATAATAAATCCAGACATATGGTAAGGTTTTTATTATATCTAATTTTTTTCTTATGACACACTATTTGATTTAGTAAATTACTTTTACAAGATTGATTTATTATATTATATATAGATATATATAATTCCATTATCTATATGGGAAGTAATATTTTTAATTCAAATATTTAATATCATGAATTTCATTTAAAAACTATAGTAGTGATTTTGAAAAATTCCCATCTATTTTAATAATGGTTTCCCATACATGGCCAAATAATTGTTTCCCATTAATGATATCTTTTTTATGTGGAAAAACAATTATGAGCTATATTAGGTGGCCTTCATATTTTCATTCTCACATTTTAAAATAATATTTATTACCCTTTTTATTATAATATATTTTAATATACTTTATTTCAAAATATGAAAATTATTTTCTACTACTTTATAATGAAATTTTTTATAATCCACCACACATTTCATTTTTATAAAATTTATAAAATTTAAATAGTTTAATGTATTATATTTTTTTAAATTAAATATATTTGTTCTTTCTTCACCTCACACTTTCAAAATTGTTTTTATGTGATGTGTAACATCCTCGTTAATTAATGTTAAAATTGTTTTCAACAAAAATCATTTATAGTTTTATAAAAAATTTAACCTTTATATTAAAAGTCTTTAATACCATTGAAATTATTTTTTTGAATCACCCTCTAATATATTTTATTAAATAATATTTGGTAGTTAATGAAATTGGTTTATCATCCATTTAAATTATTTGGGAATCTTTTTGTCACAAAATTATTAAATATTTTGAAACACATTTTTCTTTTGTGGCTTATTTATTATGATATACATGACTAACATTTTCTTCCACTGGGTTTTTAAGATATGCTGAATGATTTATATCTTATCAAAAACATATGTAAGGATCATGATGGGTGGGTTTTTATATCCACATTAAAAACATTACGTAATGTTTTATATATCATGATATAATGTCGAGGGTGCCATCATGGATATTCTAAAATACTAAAGGGAGATTTTTATTTTATATAATTATAAACTAATGGTTGGTAATTCATAGATATTCTCACAATATGATGATACCATATGATTATTTCATAGAAAATAATCATTATTATATTATATATAAAGGAATGTTTCATTTCCACACCATATTCATATAATTATACATTACATATCATGTTTATTATCTAATACTTAGAAACACTTTTCCATTCTATATTTTTTTCTATAAATTTTATTTTATCACAAATAATTGAAAACATTCATCCTTCTAAGCTATATTAATAATATATTTCCCCCTTCTCATGTTTTATCTTATGTAGATGATTTAACAATTTTTGATCATTTGATCTCACCCCATTCATATATATTTATATCTCATTTTTGTTGACAATTATAGCTAATGTGAAGTAAAAAATGGGTACATGATATCCCATGTATAGAAGAAGGAACAAAAGTGTAGTAAAATAAGTTACATATGTAGCTATTCAATAAAGACATTTAAACTCACATTCTTAATATAATGAGATGATTTAGAAGGTGAATTTTTTATCTTACTGAAATTATGAAAAATAAATATGTTTGTATCTCATATTTTAATAGCGTTATCGGGGAAATGATTACATATTAATATGCATTATTTTACTTATTTTTGGGGTTTGGATGATTCAACGATACATTTTTTAAAAAAATTCCATAAATAAATTTATGATCAAGTGAAAACCACAGAAATGTCACACTTATCAGATAAATTTCTTTATGAACCAATTTTTAAGGCTATGGGATAAGTCTATAGTGTATAACATGATAATGTATTTGGAATTTTGATATTATCTGGTTTTGAGTAATTAAATCCTTGTATGGATATTAGAATGTGGATGCTACTATAAAATAGATTCACTTAGTTAGAATCACCCTAAAAAGGCTGGTTTATTAAAACATATGTCTTCACGGTAGTTCATGATCAATAGGATTAAGACCACCCACCAGAATAGAAACTCTAATGTTATATAAAAAAGGAATTAACATTATTTTGATGAACTATTTTAAATGATTAGATAACATATTTATGTTATGGTTAAGGAACCTAAAAGAAGATATAAAATGAATAAAAAATATTCAAATATATAAATTATGGTAAATAATGATTTATTCCTTTTAATTTAATATTTTTCCTTCTAGATTAAATAATTTTATCATTTAATATTATTTATTTAAAAAAATTAATAATGAGAAAAATATAATAATGGATTTTAAGGTTAATGCAATGAATTTTCCAATGTGTAATCAAATGTGATGAGTACTACAATAAAAAAATTCAACTCTTCCAAAATATCGACAATAATCAAAACAATGTTGAGCTCCTCGATTCAACATATATAGAAACAATAAAAAATGATTCTTTCATGAAAAAAATCCAACATTCTTTAGTGGATCTTATAATCCATTAATTATTTAGTAATTTACCGATGTTATATAAAATATATTTTCCATTATTTAGTGCTCTGAACCTGAGATGGTTGTGTTTGTCATTTATCATTAGGTTGGAGAGCGTACATAGTTGAAGAATATTATTTAAAATGCAATGGAAAAGGATCATATAAACTATCTATAATGGGTGTAGTTGATAAAAAAGTTCTAACAGTATATTTTTTCCAGAGACTTCACACATAGATGAATAGGTAGTTCTTGGAGTTGCAAAAAATGTAATGGTAAATCCAATAACACATATAGAAAAAACGTCATCTGGATTAAAAATATGCCTTTAGATATATCTAAAATAGTAAGAGTAAAATCAATAATTTATTTAGTGGATTGAATACATTTATATAAATCTAATTATCCATAATATAACTTCAATTTTGATATAATATTGTGTGAAATGTGCTAAAAAATTAATATGGGGATTGGAGGTTCTCATTATTCTATAGAGATAAAAATAAATGTACTGACTCGTAGAATATCTAATGGTTTTTCACCTAGGGAAAAGAAATTTAAACTACCTGCTTGTAAAACAATTTGAAGGACACACTTGGTTGATTTCCCCAATGGAATAAGAAAGTGTTCCAAATATTGGAAGATTCATCGAAAATCAACTGATTTTTAAAAAGAGATAAATAATCTATAAAATGGGAAAGAGGATAAGAATTTCCTAACTAATATGTCACCCACGCACTAATTCATAAAATTAAAGGAGCTAATGCCCTTTTAAAATAAATTCCCTAACCCAAAATCTAATAAATAGAGTATTACGAAAGTACTCCTAGATTAAGGGATAATGGAAGAGCATATTATATCACAAAAACTAAAATGGACCATGACAATGAAGTTATTCAAGGTATAATCATTCTATAATATAGATATTAGAATGCCATATTTGCTCAATAATTTCTAATAATATTACTTTGAATATTTATTCACCACCTAAATCTTTTAATATTCCAGTATCAATGAAAACACTATCTTTAAAATTTATTTTGTAAAATATATATAAATCATTACCAATTTATGTTTATGGGATGATACTTCATGAAGACATAATTATTTTTCCATTTTTTGTTACACATAATATTAGGTATGTAGTGTGCATCCCTACATAATGCATATATCATTTATCAGGAAATATTAATTTAAATAAAAATGATAAATCATTATATTTCGGAATAGAATCATAATATTTATCATGAATTCCATTGAAAATAAAATTTTGTAATGTGTGGCATGATACAATGTAATGAAATAATTATTGGTCATATGATAAGGGACTTGGTTAAAATTATTGTCATTACTAATGTATGGGACTATACAAATTTTTTTACCAATATACATTTTATTCATCTTCTAGAGCATGAGGTAAAATTTTCAATTGAACTCATTCATGGATCCATTCCAACCTAAAATATTATTTTTATAGAATACTATTTTTTTAGTTGGAATAATTAAACAAGTCTCTATAATAAAATCTAAAAATTGTTTTTAAATTACCTAGTGCTTCTCTATGAAGTGAACTAGTTATTTTTTTCATAGAGAATGATGGATCAATTATAATTTTAATTCATTATCATGATCATAAAAAAATAATGATCAGGGACATATATCATTTACCATGAATCGATAACCTATATGATTCACATAGATGAGATCAATAATTCTTAAGGATTGACCTAAGATTTATATATTTTAATCCTTAAGAGTCAAAAAGAATGATTTTTCCATGATAAATCTTATATGATTTATTGACACAATGAATTTATAATGATTCCATTTTGACTTATGAATACACCTTCCATATTAATGGATATAATTACTAAATTCATTAGATAATTCATTGACCAATTTTTTGTTGTCTTTATAAATGATATTTTTATATATCCAAATAGAAAGGATGAGAATGATGATCATATATATATTGTGTTCATGGTATTAATAAAGGAGAAACTATGTGTTAAGTTTTTCAAGTGTATATTCTAGATGTAGAATGTATCGTTCATGGGAAATTTAAACACACATGAGGTAAAATCTATAGATCCATTCATGATAGAATTTAACTAGAACTGACCAAGCCTGACCATAGTAATAGATATTCATTGTTTTCATTGGTTAGATTCATAATTTCAATGATTTTTTAGAAATTTATAATGTATATAAAATCATCTAAGCATGGTGATAATAAAGAGATAGAAGTTACTTTAGAAAAAATAATGTGAAGAATGATTCATGGAACTAATGAATATGTTGGTTAATACACTAATTATTACATTATCCTATAGTAGGGAAGTTATTGTAATATAAAGTGATTATACATTAAATTTATTTTAAAAAATCCAAAAAATAATGATAATGTAATTAGTTATGATTCATCAAAATTAAATACATCTGATTAAAATTACATGATGCATGATTTAGATTTGTATGTGGTTCTATTTTCATTAATGATTAGTTGAAATTATCTATTTAGTGATTTTTTTGACATATATATTGAAAAAATATACTGAAATATATATATTAGTTGAGGAGGATTTGTATATACAAAAAATTATATGGTTTGAATTGATGATATTTTATTATTTCATAATATATTACCAGGTACGGATGGTAAATATGATGGATGATGTTGTAATTTGAAAGGATCATGCTACCTTATCAATGTTGATGATTGAAAATGTCATGATACATAAGGGTTTTCAAAAGATTAATTTTCAAGTCATTATGGGAGGTTTAAAATCCTTTATATCTCAAATAGATTCTCAATCTTCGATTCAAGTAAATAATATTGAATCTTAAAAGGATGATTTGGAGCTAACACAATAGGTAGTATGTATTCCAGAGTTTAACATGGATAAATATAGAGTTATACGGTTTGGATCCTAGATCTGTGTCCCATTAAAACCATAAATGAAGAGGGAAATTGGGAATGATGATCATAGCTAATTAATTACTATTCATCCAGGAAGAATTAATATGTATAGATATCAGAAAAAACTATCTGGTTGGATAAAATGAAGTGGAAAATCATATAATATTTTTCTCAGTGTCAGGTATGCAATAATGTTAAGTGTAAATGATATAATCGTATGGATACAATGAATCCATTACCCATACTGATATGGAAGTGTGAAAACATCACAATGGACTTCTTAATAGGACTTCTAAAGACATATGATGTCTATTATGCCATTTGGTATGTATTTCAACACCATATAATGTAAATTAATTTCATTACCATCATGTAATATTACTCCCAAGACCAAATTTTGATGATATACATAATGGGGGTAGTAAGGCTACTTTTAGTACCACTATTTATTTTATATGATCGAGATCCCTGGTTTAAATTGAGTTTCTATAAATTAAAACAATGAGATTTTTAGATAAGGGAATTTCTAGGAATTTATTTTGAACATTAGATGGATGGAAATTCATAGAGATCCAATTATAATATTGGGTACTTTATTGTATTTTATTTAACACATTTACATGCAAGTTGGTAGTAACACTTTCCCCTTTTAGATTTTTTATATTAAAATAGGGCCATTGTATAATTGAGATCAAACTATATGAGGGTCTGTTTGGGAAGAAATGCAAAACTCAAACATAATTTGATAAATTTTGATAGAGCAATCATAGTAGTCCAAACCTTGTTAAAGAAATTATGGATAAAGTTCAATCCATTAAATATTATATAAATTTGGTACAAAGAAAATATAATAATTATGTAGATAATCATCAATGAGACCTGGAGTTTGATGTTAGTGAAAATGTGTCTCATTTGATACCTAATTATAAGTGAGTTATGATATTTGGGAAAAAAGGGAAGCTTATTTTAAAGTATATGAGTTCCTTAAAGATCCTTGATCATAATGGGGCATTAGCAAATCACATTTTACTCCCTAAAAATTTCTCAAAAGTAGATGATTGGTTTCCAATATCTATTTTGAGTAAGTACTTATAATACCCATCACTTGCAAAGAAACCAGAATATAAAAAACTAGAACATGATCTATAATATGAGGATAAACTAGTGGAATTTTTGGTTCAATGAAATAAATCCTATAAAACAAGACCATTCATATATTAAATGTTTTATGACAGAATATCATGTTTGAAGAATCTACATGAGAAATTGAGTATGTAATGATAAAAATGTAACCTCAATAATTTCAACCTGGTAATAAATTTTCAAGGATGAAATCCCTTTTATGGGGTAGAATGTAACGATATATTTTTGTTTGTAAATACCTTTCCTAGAATATATTTTAGTGGCATGTCTAGTACAAAACACCAGACTAAAATAATGAACATATGATAAAAATAAAATACAATTATTCAAAATTACAATTAAATTATATTAATAAAATTAAAGGATAATAATTCTAATCAACCATCTTATTAATGTTATGTAAATGATATAATAAAATTAATGTCATTTTGTGTCTGAAAATACACTATTCCAAAAAAATATTTTCCCAAATTATATATACTAATATGAAAATTATTTTTCTCAATCTTATAAGTATTATATTTTATAAGGGGTTTTTTATTTTAAATCACTATGTTTAAATTATATTAAAATTTAAATTTCATCTTTGGCATTAAAATATTATTTCCAAGATTAATGTTAATTACCCTAATAAAGGTAGAACTGTTGTTTTATTATACTTATTTATTTTTTACCTAAAAAAAATTTATGATATCCTAAAAATTAAAAAACATTATATAATTAAACCTATATATAATTGTATGTACCATAATTTAATTGGTAATTAATGATAAATATTAATAAGAATGCATAATGACTAAAAACTATTTTCATGAAAACATGTTATTATATATTTAATGATTTAATTTAAAATTATATTTTATAATAATTATAAATTTATTTGGAACAAATAAATGTAAAATTTATTTTCAAATCCCCCCAAATATTTTATGATTTTCTGTTTTATATTTATAGTAAAACATTTATTTTTTAGTCAAAATCTAGTATCCTGGATAAAAATGAAGATGTAAAAATATAAAAACCCCGACACAAAATGTAAGGAAACATGTGTAAATAATGTTTTAAAATGCATAGTATGGGATTTATCATCCTTAAATAAAAAAAATATATTGAAAACATTGGGTGTCATAGAACATTGAATAGTTTTAGCTCATCATTAATATGCATTTTGTATTAACAAAAATATCATTTTACTCCACTTATAAAAGCAGGTCACTTACAAAACATTTTTGTACACATTTTAATAATATATATAATAAAAAACACTACCATATTATCTCTTCAACCCTATACCCTTATCCCAAATTCATTTTTATAATAAAATGACCACGATAAGGGGACCTTAGTTATTACTTAAGAGAGAACATCCAAAGGGAGATGGTGATTCTCTCAACTGGTCTCTCTTAGTATCTTTCTCCTTCTACCCTATCAATACATTTGTATATAAGAATATTTGATAATATAAATATTATTAATTCACTAAACTTTATTATAAAAATACAATATAATTTTACTACCTTCCTCCAATACCCTAGAAAATTTATAACATCATCATCTGTTCATGTGGATTGTCACCTCAATGAAGGATGTGTTCTATTTTTGATAAACTCTTTAATAGATAGTAAAAGGGGTTATTTAACCTTAAAATAATAAAATAATAAAATTATTATTTTATAAATGATAGAAAGTTTTTATACCCCCTCACAATCTATGAAACATGTGTGTATCGTCTGTGTATATGCAGACTATCAGCTCCAAGGAATGATGTATATCATTGTTCCATTACATCCTAAAATTGATAAATTAAAAATTCATATAATGTAAAAAATATATTATTTATAACACTATTAATATTATATAATTATAATAACTAACAATATATATTCAATATTTACAATAAACAATAATGGTAAACCGAACCACTGAAAATAAATATCTCAAATCACATTTCTTAATTTGAGCCCATTTTTGGATGCCTATGGATTTTTTTTATATTTTTAATAATAGAATAATAAATGATATAAAATTATAAAATTATTGATATTTTTATTATATTTTACATCAACTTTTATATTTTTTTACATACTAAGAGGTTTTCAAGGAAATTGACTGAACCAGCTCATGTGACTAGAATAAGAAAAAACCACTTAATAAAAAAATAATGAATGATAATAAATAAGACATATGAAATGAAATATTTTTTAAATAAACTTATAATAATAAATTTATTATAATAATTATATTATATAGTATGCTAAGTGAAAGTAATGAATTAACAAGGACTCTTGGTAAGTGCTTTCTTGACTGAAGTTCTATTCCTAAGTCATATAGATTCATTTTTTGTTAAGGATCAACAAGATGGTTTTATTATATTATATTATTATTATTTAATTAATTTTATATAAGGCTGAATTTATATTTTTAATTAAAATATGTACCTTGATGAATTTATTTTTGAAATGTATATAATTATTGATAATAATTCTCAATTGATTTGACCAACCATTTCCTCTCATTGTCTATATTTCATTTTTGTACAATTATTATAATTAATATTTGTAACCCGAATCATGATTTTTCTTATGAGACCATCATTTTTTTATTATTACCCTTTAAATATATTTTTTTACTCTTTTTCTGATGTGGGTTTATAGTAATGGATATTTTGAAATATTATAAAGAGGTTTTCCATCATTTCATAATCCAATGTTTAATATTCCAACCATATTCCATATTGATAACATTTATAACATTTGAATGATATATTTTTTATGTTTATTTTAAAATTAAATTATCTAAATTTTTAGTCTCACATAAATTTTTTTAAAATTAATCCTCAATGTTATATTTAACGACTTAGTTATGGAAATGTGAAAAACATTTTCTAGAAAAGTCATTTACAGCTTCACTAAAATATTATTTTTTTCCTTCAAAGTCTTTATTTACCTTGATATTATTTTCAATAAATCACCATCAAATAATTTTTATGAAATAATAGTTTTAGGTTGTGGAATTTTGGGTTCCAATCTTTCATATTCATGTGATAAATCTTTGTTATAACATTTGTAAATGTTTCGAAACCCATTTTAAATTCAAAGGGTATTTTGGGATGTAATCATTGAAACCCATTTTCATCCCAAGTGGTTTCATTTTATGTTTATTTATTGATATATCATGGATCCCATAAGCATGTATAATGATGGTTGGAGTCCAATATCACCCTTTAATTCATTTGTTATTGTATTATATCTCTTTAGATAATATAGAATGATCATTCAGGTATATTCTCACATTCTAAAGGATTATAGAATATTAAAAAATAATAAATGGTATGAAATATTTATTATTCTCAAAAAAAATTTATACCATATAATTATATATTACATAGTTGTCATTTTTATGCTATGTCTCAAGGGAAGATTACATTTCCATTCCAGATGACTCTGATTGTGTTCCTTGAAAAATGTTTATTTTTTCATGGATCATCATTATTTTTACATGATATATAATTGTTATCACAATTTATTCTACAATAAATCATTGAAAACTATCATTTTACCATTTTATGATAGTTATTTATTTCTTCCTAGTACATGTAATGTCTTATTATTATGATATAACTCATGATGACATGATGATAAGTCTAAAATTAGTTTGTGTTTGAACCCATACCTTTTTTATATGTCCACCCACCAGGTTGGTATAATGATTATAAATTATGATAATTCTAAAATGGTGTTTAGAATATCTTTAGTATGGGATAATATTCCATAGTATATTAGAATATGTTTCTTATGTAGATGATCCTTAAAAAACTAATCTATCTTATCTATAGATTGTGAGGTTGTTTGTGGGTTTTAATGACTATATTATTTTAATTATATCAAATAATGATATTTTAATATTGGGTTTTATAATACCATTGAGTTATATTATAAGCCTCAATTACATATATGATTATCACCAAGAAACAATTAAAATTTAGAGAGAATATAGTACAAATCAATGACTCATATTGTGAACATAAAGGAAAATAATGTATTATCAAAAAGGTTTTTCTTTTCCCTCAATCCTTCATTCTTTCACATATTAACATAATATCCATTTTAATTATGATAAGAAACAAAAATATCATTGATTCAACTTTTTTTATATTTTGAATTTTTATAATCCATCAGGTTATATGCATTACTAAATGAAATGATCATCATCATTATGAGTCTTTCATTTGATGGTATAAATATTAAGCAACCATTATTGTTACGTATATTGATAGAGAAAATATTTCCAATATTTTTAATTTCTATTTAAATGATTTAAACATCACAAATTTACCAATTTGATCTTTTTTGTAAAAATTTTGGATTTAGAGTGTGTTTTGCGATAAAAAGTTTAAATTGCATAGTTCTGGATTTTTAAAAGATTTTTATCACATGAGTATTTTGGTCATTTATCATAAAATAAAATTCAAAATTTTGTGATTCTAATTTTTTATGAACCCTTACTTTATTTTCATCAACTTTTTCTTCAAGACCAGGATATTATGCATGCATCTTGATGCCCAAAAAAATCAAATAATTTGACAATTTTTTTGGGGGGGCTGTATCGACTCCACCATAGTAATGGAAGAATAATTCGTCCTAACTTCATCCAAATAATTATATTCCACATTTATATTAATGATAATCCCATGATGCATCGACACAATTAATTTGAAGCCGTTTTGAATCCTTTATGATGGCCCTTGAGTGATAGAGTTTTGAAGGAAGCTTCCAGGAAGTTTCATCCAGAGAAAGAGATTTAAAATAAAAGATAATAACTCCTTCAATACAAGTCCAATGAATCCTAAATTTTGAGGGTGGATGGAAAACACATTTATAGACAATATTTAAGTAGAGTTCCACGCGTGAATCGGCCAATTAATGGGTCGAAAACGTGACACTATTTTTATGATTAAATCCGCCTATAAAGAAGAGGAGCTCCTACCTCTAAATGATACTCCATTCATCTCCACACCATCTGTCAAAAAGGGAGTCATCTTGAGATAGTGAAGGGGAAGGTGGAAATTTTTTTCCTTAATAATATTTCATCATTTTAAGATTAAATAGAGAAGATGATGTCTTCTCAAGTGATGGATGCTTAAGAGGCAATTGGTTGCGGACGACGACACCCGGCAGACACTCTCTTCCGAGTTTTGATTATAATGTGTAATATCTTTTTAAATATCTCTTAAACATATATTTTTTAATTAATCTGGTTATTTTCTTTCTTAAATATAATTTCAACAATTTTTTTTTGATCATTGTTCCATCTATAAACTATAACAATTGATTTCTCTATTTAAAATTCATTGGTGAGGTTTTTCAATTAAGCATAGCGAATACAATTAGGTTCAATTACACGGAGGAAATTAAGTAATTTAATCACATATATTGGTGGGACCAAAATCATATTGATTTCTTAAATATGATGTCTTTTCAAATTTGAGTGTAACCTTGGGGTCCTTGGGGGTACATTTAGGAATTTAAATTAAGAGATATTTGTTTATATATAAGTAAGAGAGGAGTGTCTAAGAGGGTGAAGCTTGTATGCGACTGATATTTTTATTCTTGATTTCAAAACCACATTATATTTCCTTTAAAATTATTTCACTTTTGTATTTAATTAAAATTTTATTTTCAAATTTTTAATCAAATCCCCATTTTTTCTGCAAAAAAAACTTAATAACAAAAGTGACAGTTTTTCAACTCGAACTATAACCTCCTCGAGAGACAACCTTGTGGTCACCATAATGCTACATTAAAAGGGAAAATATTGATTGAGGTTTTTACGACACAAAAACGCTCACATCAACTGGAACCGTTGCATGGGAGGTTTATAGAATTGATTTTATTTTAATTATTTTTTCTTGTATGGCCCGAACTTCTGAACCGAACATGTTACCTTTAGATTCTGAAATTGATAGAACTTTTCACACTAGTGTTAGAGTTATTAATCCCCAAGTTGGAAGTTGTTAATCATCTACCAATACACCTAAGAGGGACATAGTTGAAACTGAAATCCAAATGGATGAAAATATAACTTTTAAAGAACTGGCTTCGTCTTATGATGAAAATCAAGAGAATCCTGTAGAGTACCCTATGACCCTGCTGGATTTGAAATCAAGTCTGGTTTCATCCACCATATTCCCAAATTCAATGGGTTTCCTGGTGAAGACCCTCACAAACAACTCTAAGAATTTATTTACATGTGTGTCAACATGAAACCTCATGGAGTCGATTCTGATCAAATGAAGCTGAGGTCATTTCCTTTTTCTCTAGATGGAGTTGCTAAGGAATGGTTTTTCTATTCTCACACAACGTTGATTAGAAATTGGTATGAATTAAAAAATATTTTCCTTGAATATTTTTTCCCTGCATCTAGAACTACCTCAATTTGAATGAAGAATTGTGGAATTAGGCAGACACAAGGAGAAACACTTCACGAATACTGGGAAAGGTTCAAATGGCTTTGTTTTAGTTTCCCCCATCATCAATTCAGTGACCAGCTTCTCATTCAATACTTTTATGAAGGATTGTGTCTCACTAATAGAAGTATGATCTATGCTGCTATAGGAGGAGCTTTAGTTGATAAGACACCAGCTCCTTCTAGTGTTGTAATTCCAAAAATGGCCCAGAATGCCCAAAAATTTAGATTCAGAGGCCTTCTTCATGTCAAAGCTGCACAAGAATTCCCTACTACTAGTCCCAAAAACAACACCATTGTAAGTCAACTATCTGATCATACCACCATGGTCAGTTCAATAATGTTGTATAACTCCCCACTAACACAACCCAAACCTGAAGCTGCTTTCCAACTACATGTCCACGGTGGGATTTGTTCTTAGAATAAAAATTTTAGTGACCAATGCCCACAAATGCAAGATCCTCCTTAGAACTACAATGCAGTTTTTCCTGGAAGACCATTTCAACCAAACCATCAAATACCATTTCAAAACAACCCAAATTTCAATCAAGGATGGAACACGAACTCAATCGAAATATTTCGTCAACCTAAAAAATTGAGAGGATTATTCCAAGGACAATCAATTAATTCTCAATCAATATATTTCAATGAGAAAGCCAATTCTCATTCTGGAAGCCATTTTCAACTTACCCCTCCTTCTCAAAACTCTGATAGGAACCTTTAAGAAGCAATGAGGAAACAACATGAGGTAATGAAAAAATAACAAGACGAAATGAGGGAACTAAAAGAATACTCAAAACAACAAGATAACAAAATGAATACCTTGATGACTCAAATGGGTCAACTTGCCTCTGGTATTAATTGCATAACCAATAATATGAGTGGTGGTTTACCCTCAAAAACACAAGTAAATCTGAGGAATTATGGAAAATATAATGTGAGTTCAATTGAACATATGAGTGGAACAAAATTGAACAATCCTCAGATTGAGAAAATCAAGCCTACTACTGATAATGTTGATGAAAATCCTACCCTTGATAAAAATGTTGAAAAATCTGAAGTTGATAGAAACTCAAAGTCAAGAGAGGAAATCGTGGTTTAAAAAACAATGAATGATTGGAAGAGGATGTCTTGTCTTTATGTTCCTCCAAAGCATACTTATAATACCCCAGAAACATTCAAACCTCCAATGCCTTATCCAAGGTGTGAACCACCACTAATGTCAAGTGCTGAAAAAGAATTGAATAAGGAGGTTTTGGAAACATTCAAGAATGTCCAAGTCAATATTCCATTGCTCGATGTTGTGAAACAAATTCTGAGGTATGCAATGTTTCTGAAAGACATGTGTACAAACAAGATAAAGTTAAATGGCAGTGAAAAAGTAAAATTAGGAAGGAATGTTTCATCGATGATTCAACATGCCCTTCCCGTCATGTGTAATGACCCTGGGACATTTACCATTCACTATTCTATTGGAAAATGTGAATTCAAAGATGTGATGATTGATCTAGGGGCCTCCATAAATGTCATGCCACATTCTGTCTACTCATCTCTTTAGGGTGGAGACTTGAAACCCTATGGAATTATCATTCAACTTGCAAACTGAAGTACCACCAAACCTGCAGGAGTGATAGAGGATGTTCTCGTTCAAGTGAGAGACATGATTTTTCCTGTTGACTTCTATGTTTTGGATATGGAAGATGATCAGTTTAGCACACATGCTCCCCTCATCCTTGAGAGACCATTTCTAAAAACGGATAAAGTGATAATCAATGTTCACAAGGGAACACATTCACTAGAATTTGGAAGATATGTTGTTTATTTCCACATTTTTCATTCAATGAAACTCCTAGTTGAGGATCATTAAACTCCCCATATAAACATGATTGATTGGTTTTCCTCTGGCATGTTACCTAATTTTTTCTGCGATGAAATACCAACTGATGTGGAAAAAGTGGTAAATTTGTATGATACTGAATCAGATAAAAATGCGGATGAAATTTGAGACTTTGAAGTGTCTTGGGATGTTGAGACTGGATAACTGAGAAATGATGACGATAAATTTTTAGAAACCACTGAATCTATTAGTGGAATTCCAGTAGAGGATTCCAATTTTTCATTTGAAACAATTCTTGAGATAATAGAACGAGATCACCATGATGAACACGGATCTTCACTAAAAAATCTAACCTCTAAAGAGTTCCCAGTTATCAATGAAACCAACCCACATGTGGTAGAATTTAAACCCCTTCTGGATAATTTCATGTATTCCTTCTTAGGTCATAATGAACAATTACATATAATTATCTCAAAATATTTGTCAGAAGTCCAGGAAAACCAATTGTCGGAAGTTATCTAGTCCCAAAAGGAAGCAATAGGTTGGACACTCTCTGATCTAACAGGAATCAGCCTCTCGGTTTGCATGAATAAAATTTTACTGGAGGAGAATTCTAGACCAGTAAGACAATTTCAAATAAGAATGAACAAAACACTTCTGGAGGTTGTGAAGAAAGAAGTCACCACCTTACTGGCTGCTGGAATTATTTTTCCCATATCTGATTTTCAATGGGTAAGTCCAGTCCATGTTGTTCCTAAAAAAAAGTGGATTTACAATCTCAAGGAATTAATTTGGTGATCTTTTCCCCATAAGGCTTCCAAATAAATGGAGAATATGCGTTTATTATAGGAAACTCAATTTGGTTATAAGGAAAGACCACTTCTCGTTACCATTCCTTGATCACATCATTGAAAGACCAGCTGAGGAAACCCACTACTGTTTTATGGATGGATACTATGGATATTTTCAGATTCACATTTTACCTGAGGATCAAGAGAAAACCACCTTCACATGACCATTTGGAACTTTTGAATACAGAAGGATGCCCTTCAGTTTATATAATTCCCTAGGAACTTTTCAAAGGTGTATGATAATCATCTTCTCTAAATTTTTGGAAACATGCATGGTAGTTATTATGGATGACTTCACTGTGTATGGATCATCTTTTAAAAGTTGTTTTAAAACTTTGGAATGTGTCCTTCAAACATGCATTGAAATGAACCTTGTTCTAAATTAAGAAAAATTCCATTTTATGGTTGCTAAAGGGATCATTCTTGGACATGTTGTGTCCCATGATAGAATTCAAGTTGATCAATCCAAAGTTGAGGTCATTTATTCATTAACATACCCAAAACGTGTGAGAGATGTGAGATCCTTCCTTGAGCATGCTGGATTTTATAGGAGATTCATTAAAT
Organism: Viscum album; assembly: GCA_963277665.1. Classification (NCBI taxonomy): domain Eukaryota; kingdom Viridiplantae; phylum Streptophyta; class Magnoliopsida; order Santalales; family Viscaceae; genus Viscum; species Viscum album. The sequence continues at coordinate 1,142,909,253 of OY728166.1, forward strand.
ATTTCAGTATGAATGCACTTCCATTGTCCATGTTACTACAAAAATATTTCCCATATGTCTTTGATGAGAATTGCATAAATTCATTTTATGAGCTGAAACAAAGACTGATAACCCCTCCCATAGTTAAACCTCCTAAATGGGACATTCCCTTTGAAATAATGACCGGTGCATCTGAATTTTCACTTGGGGAAGTATTGAGTCAAAGGACAGAAAAGAAATATCATGTGATTACCTATGCCTCCCGAACTCTTGATCAAGACCAATCAAACTACACAACAACTGAGAAAGAACTACTGGATATTCTCTTTTCTCTAGAAAAATTTTGAAGTTATCTGCTGGGCTCCAAGTTGATTGTTTTTACTGATCATTATCCAATCAGATTCTTGATGAAGAAACATGATGCAAAACCAAGACTTATGAGATGGATTTTTCTTTTAAAGGAGATTGATGTTGAAATAATAGATAAGAAAGGAAGTGAGAACCTTTATTCTGATCATTTGAGCAGGATACCATATACTGAGAATAGAAAATTTCAGATGTGTTCCCCAATCAAGGAAACCATTCCAGATGAGGGTTTATTTGCTGCTCAAAGTGAAATACCATGGATTAATAATATTTTAAACTATTTGGATTTTTATGAACATCCCCACTATTTTTCCAAAAATAAAATTGATAAACATGTGAGTGATTCAAAGAAATACATTTGGGATGATCCTTATTTATGGAACATTGGTAGAGATCAAATGATACGAAGATGTATTCTGAACTCTGAATTTCAATCCATCCTACATTTCTGCCACACATTAAACTTTGGAGGACACATTGGACCAGAGAGAATAGAAAAAAATTTCTGGGTTCTGGATTGTATTGGCCCACCATTTTTAGAGATGCTTTCGAATTCTGCAGAACCTGTAAAAATTGTCAATTCCAAGGAATCATTTCCAAGAAGAATGAGATTCCACAAAACCCACTTTAGTTTTGTGATGTTTTTGATGTATGGGTAATGGATTTCATGGGGCCTTTTCTATATTACTTTGTATATCTCTACATCTTTCTGTCTATTGATTATGTGTCCATGTGGGTAGAGGCTATCACCACCCGAACTGATGATGCAAAAATTGTGTCCAAATTATTGAAAGGAAATTTTTTTTCAAGGTTTGGATTTCCAAAGTTTCTAATTACAGATCAAGGTGCCCATTTTTGTAATAGGACTTTGGAATCTCTTTTGATGAAATATGGTGTTAATCATAGGGTCACTACACCCTATCATCCTCATTCAAATGGAATGGATGAGTTTTCTAATAGAGAGATCAAACAAATCCTAGAAAAAACAGTGAACCCAAATAGAAAGGATTGGAGTTTGAGACTTGATGATGCACTTTGGGCCCACAAAACATCTCTCAAAACCCACCATTGTAATGTCACCATTTATATTGGTCTATGGAAAATATTTTCATCTACCAGTTGATTTAGAACACAACTCCTTTTGGGATGTAAAAACATGTAACATGAACCTATATTCTGCTAGGAAAGAAAGAAAATATTATTTGCAGGAGTTGGAGGAGATCAGAAATAATGCATACGAAAGGTCAAGGTTATACAAAGAGAGAAGAAAATCCGTTCATGATGGGAGGATTCTCAACAAAAATATAATGGAGGGAGAAAAATTTATGTTGTTCAATGCCATATTGAAACTCTTCCCATGTAAATTTTTTTCCAAATGGTCTGGCCCATTCATTGATACTCATGTTTTTACTTTTGGTGCAATACAGATTAAAGATCCAGACATGGAGACATCATTCACTGTCAATGGTCATAGGCTGAATATATTTCGAGAAAATTTTTAAGATCCTCCAGGGAGGAGATTCAACTTCATGATGCAGAATATAATTGATGTCAGGTTGTGTCTTTCCTTATCATCTATTTTTTCCATGTCTTTAATTTCTATAATTTCATGCTAAAAAAACTACATAATGAGGAAATTGAATATAGTAAGTGTTGGGGGAACAATGCTGGGTAGATTAGGTTTTTACAAACGTCTGTTTGAATTTTTTTTGTTTTCAAAATTTCTTTCCATTTTTTTCGTGTTTTTTTTTTCAAATAAAAAAAATATTTTGGAATATCATGAATTTCATTTGAAACTCATGCCAATGAGTGAACCAACTGATCTTTTGAAACTGAACATAAATTAATGCTAAAAATGACATTATTTCATGTTCGAAAATTAGTAAAATTCTTGAAATGACCACTGATTTATAAATCTCATGGCACATATCACTAACATTGTGATTGATATTCTCATTCCCGTGAGGCCTCTGGACCCATTTTTACATCTTCTTCACATTTACCTATTTCTTGAGAGAACCAATTCGTGTTTGTTTAAACTAGAACTTGATTTATTTTTACCAAAACACGAGGGGTGAGATACTTGTGATTAAAATGATTGAGTCATTTGTTTCAATATGGGATCCCCCTTTTCATGATTATGCTTTTTATTTCATCCTTCTATGAACATTTGATATTTTTGATCCCATAGTAGCCGTGTATATCCTGTTAGGTTAGCCACATTACAATCCAAATTTCCCATTCAAACCTAGTCTGGAAGTATAAATGCATGATCTTGTTGAACTTAAGTGTGGGGGGGTGAAGATGAATCATGATGTGATACTTCATTTGGTGTTGATTTGGGAGAAAATCTAAACATTGAAGGCATATTTGTGATGATGGAATATATTTTTCTGAGAGTTGTGCCTATCTGGAGCTCTCAAATGAAATGAAGTTGTGCCTATCTTGAGCTCTCAAATGAAATGGAGTTGTTCCTCTCTAGAGCTCGCAATGGAAATAAGTTTTTCTCAATCTGAAGCTTTCGAAAAAAGTCATATTTGCTATGGAAATATTGATGGAATGGGGTGGAAAACAGAATATCAGAGTTTATTATTTTTTAGGAGAATATGGAGGAGACCATACTTGAGTAAAAATCAGAAACATGCATTTCTGCTTCAAAAAGAGCCAAACCCTCCTTATTCAGCCACTGAATTTTTCACATTTGAATCCTACCAACCCCATGCCACAGAAAAACCTTGTAAAGTCCTCATTATAATCAAACATTCTTGGTTCACATCGGGTGTAGATGTAGAAATTTATCAAGCCTATGGTAATTCTTTCATGAGTTGGATGAGAAAAGCCTTGTTGCAAATCTATATTGTCTGCTGAGATAAAATTAATGTGAGGTAACTGTGTTGTGTCTATGAGAAGACAAAATAAGGGGAAATGGATTGAATGATTTGAATTTAGCACATTAAATATTTGTCTTTAATGAGGCATGATATCTCTTTAACTCTTTTTGGTAAATTGGTAAACACCAATGGTATGTGTTTTATTTTTCTTGATTTCGTGCTCACCTGTCCAGGAGTCGAAGATCCAAGTGTGGTAGAATTGATATATCTAATATATTCAAATTTTTTAATGTCTATTTAAATGATTTAAACCTCACCAATTTACCAATTTGATCTTATATGTAACAATTTTGGATTTAGAGTGTGTTTTGGGATAAAAAGATTAAATTGCATAATTCTGGATTTTTAACAGATTTTTATCACAGGGGTATTTTGGTAATTTATCAAAAAATACATTTCTAAATTTCGTGATTCTAAATTTTTTTTGAAACCTTATTATATTTCCATCATATTTTTCTCCAGGACTAGGAAATGATTCATGCATCGTGATGCCCAAAAAAATCAATGAAATTGACAGTTTTTTCTGGCGGACTGCATGGGCTCCACCATAGTAATGGAATCATAATTCAGCATAAAATCTTCCAAATGATTCGATTCTACCTGGATATTAAAGATAAAATACCACGACGAGTCAAAAAAATTAATTTGAAGCCATTTGGAATTATTTATGACGGCCCTTGAGTGATAGAGTTTTGGAGGAAGCTTCCAGGAAGCTTCGTCCAGAAAAAGCGATTTACAATAACAAAAGCATAAATCCTCCAATACGCGTCCAATGAATCTGGAAATTTGAGGGTGGATGAAACAAATAAATTTACACAATAATTATGAAGAGGTACACGTGTTAATCAGACAGTTAATGGGTCGAAAAAGTGACAACGTTTTGATGATGAAATCTGCCTATAAAAAGAGAAGAGCTCCTACCTCTAAATGATATTACATTCATCACCACACCATCCGTCACAAAGGTAGTTGGCTTGAGAGATTTAAGGGGAAGTTTGATATTTTGATCCTTAAGATGATGACATCCTTTAAGATTCAATAGAGAAGATGAAGGCTTCTCAAGTGATGAATGGCTAAGCGGAAAATGGTTGCGGACGACGACACCTGACATATACTCTCTTTCGAGTTTTGATTTTAATGTGTAATCTCATTTTAAATTTCTCTTAAACCTATATTTTTTAATGAATATGGTTGTTTTCTTTCTTAAATATATTTTCAAACAATTTGTTTTGATCGTTGTTCCATCTATAATGTAGAACAATTTATTTCACTATTTAAAATTCATTGGTGAGGTTTTTCCATTGAGCATATCGAATTCAATTAGGTTCAATTACTTGGAGGTGTTTATGTAATTAAAGAACTTATATAGTTGGGACCACAATCATATTTAAGTCTAAAATATGATGTCTTTTCAAATTTTAGTGTATCCTGGGGGTCCTTTGTGGTACATTTAGATATTTAAATTAAGAGATACTTGTTTATTTACAAGGAATCAGTGAGTGTCTGAGAGGGTGAAGCTCGTCTACAAGTGGTATTTTTATTCTTGATTTCAAAACCACATTATATTTCTTTTAAAATTATTTCACTTTAGTATTTAATTAAAATTTTATTTTCAAATTTTTAATCAAATCCCCATTTTCATTTCTGCAAAAAAAAATTAATTACAAAAATGACAGTTTTCCAACTTGAACTGAAACATCCTAGAGAGACAACCCTGTGGTCACCACTATGCTACATTAAAAGGGAAAATATTGATTTAGGTATTTATGAAAAGAAATTCTCACATCAATAGACATCGTTGCTGGGGATGTTCCTAGAGTTGATTTTATTTTAATTATTTTGTCATGCATGACTGAAACTTCTGAACCGAAAATGTTACCTTTAGATTCTGAAATTGATATAACTTTTCACACTAGGGTTAGAGGTACTAATCCCCAAGTTGAAAGTTATGAATCATCTACCAATACACCTAGGATGGAATTAGTTGAAACTGAATTCCAAATGGCTGAAAATTGAACTTTGAAAGAACTGGCATTGTCTTATGAAAAAAATCACGAGAAACATGTATAGTACCCGGATGCCCCTTCTGGATTTGAAATCAAGTTCAGTTTCATCCACCAGCTTCCCAAATTCAATGGGTTTCCTAGTGAAGACCCACACAAACACCTCCAATAATTTAGTTACCTATGTGCCAACATGAAACCTCATGGAGTCGATGCTGATCAAATGAAGCTGAGGTCATTTCCTTTTTCTCTAGATGGAGTTCTTATGGAATGGTTTTTCTATTCTCACTCAACCTTGATTATAAATTGGAATGAATTAAAAAATATTCTCCTTGAAACATTTTTCCCTGCATCTAGAACTGCCTCCATTCGAAAGGATATTTGTGGAATTCGGCATACCCAAGGAGAAACACCTCAAAAATACTAGGAATGTTTCAAAGGACTTTGTTTTAGTTGCCCCCATCATCAAATCAGTGACCAGCTTCTCATTCAGTACTTTTATGAAGGATTTTGTCTCACTGATAGAAGTATGGTCGATGCTGCTGCAGGAGGAGCTTTAGTTGATAAGACACCAGCTGTTGCTAGGATTTTAATTGCAAACATGGCCCAGAATTCCCAATAATTTGGAACCAGAGGCCTTTTTCATGTCAAAGCTGCATAAGAATTCCCTACTACTTGTCCCAAAAACAACACAATTGCAAGTAAACTATCTGATCTTACCACCATGGCCAGGTCAATAATCATTTCTAACACCCCACTAACCCAACCCAAACCTGAATCGGCTTTCCAACTACATGTACACTGTGGGATTTGTTATTCTAATGAACATTTTAGTGACCAATGCCAGCAAATGCAAGAGCCTCCTGAGAACTGCAATGTAGTTTTTCCTGGAAGTCCATTTGAACCAAACCAGCAAAGACCATTTCAAAACAACCAAAATTTCAATCAAGGATGGAACAACAACTCAAATGAAAGATTTCATCAAACTGAACAACCTAGAGGATTCTTCTAAGGACAATCAAGTAATTCTCAACCAAGATATTTCAATGAGCAAGCCATTGCTCATTCTGGAAGCAATTTTTACCCTACCCCTCCCACTCAAATCTCTGATAGGAACCTTGAAGAAGAAATGAATAAATAACAAGAGGTAATGTGGAAACAATAAGAGGAAATAAGGGAACTAAAATAATACACAAAACAACAAGATAACAAAATGAATAACTTGTTGACTCAAATGGGTGAACTTGCCTCTAGTGTTAATTGCATGACCAATCAAATGAGTGGTGGTTTACCCCCACAAAAATATGTAAATCTGAGGAATAATGGGAAAGAAAATGTGAGTGCAACTGAACTTAAGAGTGGAAAAAAATTAAACAAACCTTAGATTGAGAACATCAAGCCTGCTACTGATATTGTTGAAGAAAATCGTACCCTTGATAAAAATGTCGAAAAATCTAATTTTGATAGAAACTCAAAGTCAAGAGAAAAAATGTTGTTTGAAAAAACAAATAATGATTGGAAGAGAATGTTTGGTCCGTATGTTCCTACAAAACATATTCAGAATACCACAGAAACATTCAAACCTCCACTGCCTTTTCCAAGGTGCGAACCACCACCAAAGTCAAGTGCTGAAAAAGAATTGGATAAGGAGGTTTTGGAAACATTCAAGAAAGTAATAGTCAATATTTTATTGCTCAATGTTGTGAAACAAATTTTGAGGTACGCTATGTTTCTAAAAGACATGTTTACCAACAAGAGAAAGTTCTAAGGAGGTGAAAAAGTAAACATAGGAAGGAATGCTTTATCGATGATTCAAAATGCCCTTCCTGTTATGTGTAATGACCGTGGGACATTAACCATTCCCTATACCATTAGGAAATGTGAAATCAAATATATTATGCTTGATCTAGGGGCCTCCATAAATGTCATGCCACATTCTGTCAACTCATATCTTCAGGTTGTAGACTTAAAACCCTCAGGAATTATCATTCATCATGCAAACCAAAGTACCACCAAACCTGCTGGAGTTATAGAGGATGTTCTCGATTAAGTGAGAGACATGATTTTTCCTGTGGACTTATATGTTTTGGATATGAATGGTGATCGGTTCAGCAAACATTCTCCCCTCATCCTTGGGAGACCATTTCTAAAAACAGAGAAAACAATCATCAATGTTCACAAGGGAACACATTCACTAGAATTTGGAGGAGATGTTGTTCATTTCAACATTTTTTATTAAATGAAACACCCAGTTGAGGATCATTAAACTCTCCATGTAAACATGATTGATTGGTTTTCCTCTGGCATGTTACCTGATTTTTTCTGTGAAGAAATACCAACTAATGTGGAAAAAGAGGGAAATTTGTATGATACTGAATCATATAAAAATGAGGATGAAATTGGAGACTGTGAAGAGTCTTGGGATGTTGAGACTGGATGTCTGAGCAATGATGAAAATGAATTTCTAGAAACCACTGAATCTATTTGTGGTATTCCAGGAGAGGTTTCCAATTTTTCACATGAAACATGTCTCGAGATCTTAGAAAGAGATCACCATGATGAACATGGAGCTTCACTAAAGAATATAACTTCTAAATAGTTCCCAATTATCAATGAAACCAACCCACCTGTGGTAGAATTGAAACCCCTTCCGGATAACCTCAAGTATGCCTTCTTAGTTCATCATGAACAATTCCCTATAATTATCAGAAAATATTTTTCAGAAGTCCAGGAAAACCAATTGATGGAAGTTTTCAAGTCCCACAAAGAATAAATAGGATGGACTCTCTCTGATCTAATAGGAATAAACCCCTCGGTTTTCATGGATAGAATTTTACGGTAGGAGAATGCTAAACCAGTAAGAAAATTTCAAAGAAGACTGAACCCAACACTTTAGGAGGTTGTGATGAAAGAAGTCACCACCTTGCTGGCTGCTGGAATTATTTTTCCCATATCTGATAGTCAATGGGTAAGTCTAGTCCATGTTGTTCCAAAAAAAAAGTGGATTTACAATCTCAAGGAATGAATTTGGTGATCTTGTCTCCATAAGGATTCCAAATAAATTGAGAATGTGCATTGATTATAGGAAACTGAATTTGTTTACAAGGAAATACCACTTCCCGTTACCATTCCTTGATCATGTCCTTGAAATAATATCTAGGAAAACCCACTACTGTTTTCTTTATAGATTATCTGGATATTTTCATATTCACATTTTACCTGAGGATCAAGAGAAAACCACCTTCACATGAACATTTAGAACTTTTTCAGATAGAAGGATTCCCTTCAGTTTATGTAATGCCCTGGGAACTTTTCAAAGGTGTATGATAAGAATATTCTATGAATTTTTGGAAACATGCATGGAAGTTTTTATGGATGACTTCACTATGTATGGATCATCTTTTTAATGTTGTTTGAAAATCTTAGAACATGTCCTTGAAACATGCATTGAAAATAACCTTGTTCTAAATTCTGAAAAATGACATTTTATGGTGGCTAGAGAGATCATTCTTAGACATATTGTGTCCCATGATGGAATTGAAGTTGATTAATCCAAAGTTGAGGTCATTTATTCATTACCATACCCAAAAAACTGTGAGAGGTGTGAGATCCATTCATGGGCATGCGGGATTTTTTCGGAGATTCATTAAAGATTTTTGTATGACTGCACTTCCATTGTCCAGATTAATACAAAAAGATTTACCATTTGTCTTTGATGAGAATTTAATAAATTCATTTTATGAGCTCAAACAATGACTGCTAACCCCTCCCTTAGTACAACCTCCTAAATGAGACATTCCCTTTGAAATAACTACTGATGCATCTTACTTTTCTCTTGGGGTAGTATTGAGTCAAAGGACAGACAAAAAATCTCATGTGATTGTCTATGCCTCCCGAAATCTTGATCAATCCCAATCAAACTACACAACAACTATGAATGATATTATGTCTATTGTCTTTTCTCTAGAAAAATTTAGAAGTTATCTGCTGGGATCCAAGGTGATTGTTTTTACTGATCATTCTGCAACCAGATTCTTGATAAAGAAACATGATGAAAAACCAAGACTTCTGAGATAGAGTTTGATTTTACATGAGTTTGATGTTGAAATAAAAGATAAGAAAGGATGTGATAATCTTTTTTCTGATCATTTGAGCAGGATACCATCTATTGAGAATAGAAATTTTTAGATGTGTTCCCCAATTAAGGAACCCTTTCCAGAAGAGGATTTATTTGCTGCTCGAAGTGAAATACCATTGTTTGATAATCTTGTAAACTATTTGGCTTCTGATGAAAAACCCCACTGGTTTTCCAAAAATCAAATTGATAAACATGTGAGCGATTCAAAGAAATACATTTGGGATGATCCTTATTTATGGCACCTTGGTAGTGATCAAATGATATGAAGATGCATTCGGAACTCTGAATTTCAATCCATCCTACATTTCTTCCACACATTAAATTGTGGAGGACACTTTGGACCTCAAAGAACAGCAATAAATGTTCTGGATTCTAGATTGTATTGGCCCACCATTTTTAGAGATTCTTTTGAATTCTCCATAACCTGTAAAAATTATCAATTCTAAGGAAACATCTCCATGTGGAATGAGATTCCAAAAAACCCACTTTTGTTTTGTAATGAATGGGGAATCGATTTCATGGGGCCTTTTCTTAATTAATTTGGATATCAGTACATCTTTCTTGGTATTGATTATGTGTCCAAGTGGGTAGAGGTTATCCCTACCCGAACTGATGATGAAAAAATTGTGTCCAAATTTATGAAAGGAAATTTGTTTTCAAGGTTTGGATTTCCAAAGTTTCTTATTACAGATCAAGGTACCCATTTTTGTAATAGGACTTTGGAATTACTTTTTAAGAAATACAGTGTTAATCATAGGGTCTATAAACCCTATCATCCTCAAACAAACAATATGGGTGAGTTGTCTAATAGGGAGATCAAACAAATACAAGAAAATAGAGTGAACCCAAATAGAAAGGATTGGAGTTTGAGAATTGATTATGCTCTTTGGGCCCACAGAACTACTTTCAAAATAGCCATTGGAATTTCACCATTTATATTGGTCTATTGAAAATCTTTTCATTTACCAATTGAGTTAGAACAAAAATCATTTTGGGCTGTAAAAACATGTAACTTGAACCTATAATCTACTGGGAAAGAAAGAAAATATTGTTTTCAATAGTTGGAGGAGATCTGAAATAATTCATACAAAAGCTACAAGTTTAACAAAGATAGAATAAAATCCTTTCATCATGGGGGTATTTTCAACAAAAACATCAAGGAGGGAGACAAATTTCGGATGTTCGATACCAGATTGAAACTCTTCCCAGGTAAATTTTGTTCCAAATGGTCTGGCCCATTCATTGTTACTCATGTTTTTTCTTTTGGTGCAATACAGATTAAAGAACTAGACAAGGAGACATCATTCACTGTTAATGGTCATAGGCTGAATATATTTCACGAAAATTTTCAATATCCTCCAGGGGAGGAGATTCAACTTCATGATGTAGAATATAATTGATGCCAGGATGTGTATTTTCTTATCATTTATTTTTTCCAAGTCTTTAATTTCTATAATTTCATGATAAAAACACTAAACAATGAGGACATTGCATATAATAAGTGTGGGAGGGACACAATCCTGGGTATAATAGGTTTTTACATACTTCTATTTTAAATTTTTTTTGTTTTCAAAATTTCTTTCCATTTTTTTCGTGTTTCTTTTTCAAATAAAAAAAATATTTCAGATTTTCTTGAATTTCATTTGAAAATCATACCAAGGAGTGAACCAACTGATCCTTTGAAACTGAACATAAATGAATGCTGAAAATGACATTGTTTCAAGTTCAAAAGTTTGGAAAATTCAAGAAATGACCACTGATTTTTAAATCTCATGGCACATATCACTGGCATTGTGATTGAAATTCTCATTCCTGTGAGGCCTTTGGACCCATTTTTACATATTCATCACATTTACCTCTTTCTTGAGAGAACTAATTCGTGATTGTTTAAAGTAGAACATGATTTATTTCTCCCAAAACTTGAGGGCTGAGATACTTGTGATTAAAATGATTGAGGCATTTTTTTGAATATTGGAGCCTCCTTTTCATGATTATCCTTTTTATTTTGGCCTTCCATGAACATTTGATCTTTCTTGAGTGATTAGTAGCCATGTATAGCATGTTAGGTTAGCCACATTACAATCCAAATTTCCCTTTCAAACCTGTTCTGGAAGTATAAATGCATGATCTAGTTGAACTTAAGTGTTGGGGGATGATGACTCATTATGTGCTACCTCATTTGGTGTTGATTTGGGACAAAATTTAAACATTGAAGGAATATTTTTGATGATGGAATATATTTTTCTGAGAGGTGTGCCTATCTGGAGATCTCAAATGAAATGGAGTAGTGTCTTTCTTGAGCTATCAAATGAAATGGAGTTGTGCCTGTCTAGAGCTCACAATGGAAATAAGTTGTGCCCAATATGGAGCTTTCGAAAAAAAAGGTAATATTTGTTACTGAAATACTTATGGAATGGGGGGGGGAACACAAGATCGGAGCTGATTATTTTTTTGGAGAGTATGGAGGAGACCATACCTGAGTAAAAAATAGAAACATGCATTTCTACTTCAAAAAGAGCCAAACCCTCCTTATTCGGCCACAAAATTTTTCACATTTGAATCCAACCAACCCCAATCCACAAAAAAACCTTGTAAAGTTCTCATGATAATCACATGTTCTTGGTTCACATCATGTGGATATGTATAAATTTATCATGACTCTGGTAATTCTTGCATATGTTGGATGAGAAAAGCCTTGTTGCAAATCTATAATGTGGGCTGATAGAAAATGAATGTGAGGTAAGTGGGTTGTGTCTATGAGAAGACAAAAGAAGTGGAAATGGATTGAATGATTTGAATTTAGCACTTTAAATATTTTTCTTTAATGAGGAATGATATCTTTTTAATTCTTTGTGGTAAATTTGTAAACACCATTGGTATGTGTTTTATTTTTCTTGATTTCGTGCTCACCTGTCAAAGAGTCCAAGAGCCAAGTCTGTGGGAATTGATATAACTAATTTTTCCAATATTTCTAATGTCTATTTAAATTATTTAACCTAACCAATTTACCAATTTGATGATATTTGTAACAATTTTGGATTTAGAATATGTTTTGAGATAAAAAGTTTAAATTGCATAATTTTGGATTTTTAACAGATTTTTATCACATGGGTATTTTGGTCATTTATCATAAAATACAATTGTATATTTTGTGATTCTAATTTCTTTTGAACTCTTATTTTATTTCCATCATCTCTGTCTTCAGGACTAGGAAATGATTCATGAATCATGATGCCCAAAAAAATCAATGAGGCTGATAATTTTTTCGGGCAGACTGCATGGACTCCACCATAGTAATGGAAGAATAATTTGTCCTACACTCGTCCAATGATTCGATTCCACTTGGATATTAAAAAGAATCCACTGAAGCGTCGAAAAAAATATTTTTAAGCCATTTTCAATCCTTTATGATGGCTCTTGAGTGATAGATTGTTTAAGAAAGCTTCATCCAGAGAAAGCGATTTACAATAAAGAAATCATATCTCCTTCAATACGCATCCAATGAATCCAAAATTTGAAGGGTGGACGGAAAACACATTTATGCATAATATTTATGCAGAGGTCCATGTGTTATTCGGCCAATTAATGGGTCGAAATTGTGAAAACTCTTTAAGGATGAAATCCGCCTATAAAAGGAGAGGATCTCCTACCTCTAAATGATATTCCATTCATCACCACACCATCAGTCACAAAGGGAATCGGCTTGAGAGAGTGAAGGGGAAGTTTGAGATTTTGATCCTTAAGAATATGACATCCTTTGAAGATTCAATAGAGAAGATGAAGGCTTCTCAAGTGATAGAAGGCTAAGCGGGAAGTGGTTGCGGATGACGACACCCGACGGACACTCTCTTCCGAGTTTTGATTTTATTGTGTAATATCTTTTTAAATATATCTTAAACCTATATTTTGAATCAATCTGGTTGTTTTCTTTATTAAAAAAATTATCAATAAATTTATTTTCATCGTTATTCCATCTATAAATTAGAACAATAGATTTATCTATTTAAAATTCATTGGTGAGATATTGATTATATAGGTGGGACCACAATCATATAGATGTCTCAAATATGATGTCTTTTAAAATTTTAGTGTAACCTCGGGGAACTTGGGGTAAATTTTGGAATTTAAATTAAGATATATTTGTTTATATACAAGGAAGAGGGGAGTGTCCGAGAGGGTGAAGCTTGTATGCGACGGCTATTTTTATTCTTCATTTCAAAACCACATTATCATTCCATTAAAATTATTTCACTTTAGTATTTAATTAATTTTTTTTCAAATTGTAAATCAAATTCCCATTTTCATTTCTGAAAAAAAATTAATAACAAAAGTTATAGTTTTACAGCTCGAACTACAACCTCCTCGAGAGACAACCCTGTGTTCACCACTATGCTACATTAAAAGGGAAAATATTGATTGAGGTTTTTATGACACAAAAATGCTCAAATAATCTATCCATAATGAACCTCTCATGTAGGTATTTTTAATTTATTAATCAAAACAATGTTGATCTCTTGGATTCAACATATATAGAAAAAATAAAAATTGAGTCTTTCATGAAAAAAAATCCAACATCCTTTAGTGGATCTTATAATCCATTAAATATTTAGTAATTTACCAATGATATATAAAATATATTTTCCATTATTTAGTGCTTTGAACATGAGATGGTTCTGTTTACCTTTTATCATAAGGTTAGAGATCCTACATAGAGGAAGAATATCATTTAAAATGCAATGGAAAAGGAGTATATAATCTATCTACAATGGGAGGAGTTGATAAAAAAGTTATAACAGTATATTTTTCCCACACTCTTTACACAAATATAAAGAGATAGTTCTTGGAGTTTCAAAAAAATTAATGGTAAATCCATTAACACTTATAGAAAAAATGTCATCTGGATAAAAATATATTCCTTTTGATATATCTAAAATAGTAACAGTAAAATCAATCATTTATTTAGTGGATTAAATACATTTATTTTAATCTAATTATCCATAATATAATTTCAATTTTGATATAATATTGTGTGATAGGTGCTTAAAAATGGATATGAGAATTAGAGGTTCTCATTATTCTAGATAGATAAAAATAAATGTACTGACTCGTAGAATCTCTAATGATTTACACCTAGGGAAAAGGAATTTAAACTACCGGCATGTAAAACAATTTGCAGGACACACTTGGTTGATTTCCTCAATGGAATAAGAAAGTGTTCCAAATGATGGAAGATTCGTCATAAATCAACTGATTTTTAAAAATAGATAAATAATCTATAAAATGGGAAAGAGGAAAATAATTTCCCAACTAATATGTCACCCAAACACTAATTCATAAAATTAAAGGATCTAATTCCCTTTTAAAATAAATTCCCTAACCCAAAATCTAATAAATAGAGTATTACCAAAAAGTACTCCTAGATTAAGGGATAATGGAAGAGCATATTATATCACTAAAAATAAAATGGACCATGAAAATGAAGTTATTCACGGTATAACCATTCTCTAATATAGAGATGGTAATTTCATATTTGCTCAATAATTTCTAATAATATTACTTTGAATATTTATTCACCACCTCAATATTTTAATATTCAAGTATCGATGAAAACACCATCATTCAAATTGATTTTGTAAAATATATATAAATCATTACCAATTGAAGTTTATGGGAAGATACTTCATGAAGATATAATTATTTTTCCATTTTTTATTACACATAATATTAGGTATGTAGTGTGCATCCCTACATAATTCATATATCATTTATCATGAAAAAATAATTTAAATAAAAATGATAAATCATTATATTTCAAAATAGCATCATAATATTTATCATGAATTCCATTTAAAATAAAATTTTGTAATGTGTGTCTTGATACAAAGTAATGACATAATTATTGGTCCTATGATAAGGTACTAGGTTAAAATTATTGTCATTCCTAATGTATAGGACTATACGATATTTTTTACAAATATACATTTTATTCATCCGCTAGAGCATGAGGTTTAATTCTCAATTGAACTCATTCATGGATCTATTCCAACCTAAAATATTGTTTTTATAGAATTCTACTTTTATAGTTGGAATAATTAAATAAGTCTCTATAATAAAATCTAGAAACTGTTTCTAAATTACCTATTGCTTCTCTATAAAGTGAACTACTTATTTTTTTCATAGAGAATGATGGATCAATTTTAATTTTAATTCATTATCATGTTCATAATAAAATAATGATCCGGGACATATATCATTTACCATGTATCGATAACCTATATGATCCATATAGATGAGCTCAATAATTCTCAAGGATTGACCTTAAATTTATATATTTTATTCATTATGAGTCAAAAAGGATGATTTTCCCAAGATAAATCTTTTATGATTTATTGACACTATTAATTTATAATGATTCCATTTTGACTTATGAATAGACCTTCCATATTAATGGATATAATTAATAAATTCATTAGATAATTCATTGACCAATTTTTTGTTGTCTTTATAAACAATATTTTTATATATCCAAATAGAAAGGATGAGAATGATGATCATATATGTATTGTGTTCATGATATTAAGAAAGGAGAAATTATATGTTAGGTTTTTCAAGTGTATATTCTTGATGTAGAATGTATCATTCATGGGAAATTTATACACATATGAGGTAATATCTATAGATCCATTCAAGATAGAATTTAATAAGAACTGGACTAGACTCACCATAGTAATAGATATTCAGTGTTTTCATTGGTTATTTTCATACATTCAATGAATTTTTAGAAATATAGAATGTATATAAAATCATCTAAGCATGGTAATAATAAAGAGAATGAAGTTCATTTAGAAAAAAGAATGTGAAGAATGTTTTGTGGAACTAATGAAGATGTTGGTTAATACACTAATTATTACATTATCCTATAGTGGGGAAGTTATTTTAATATAAAGTGATTATACAATAAATATATTTTAATTACTCTTAAATAATAATGATAATGTAATTAGATATGATTCATAAAAATTAAATACATCTGATTAAAATTACATGATGCATGATTTAGATTTTTATGTTGTTCTAATTTCATTAATGATTAGTTAACATTATCTATTTAGTGATTTTTTTGACATATATATTGACAAAATATACTGAAATATATATATTATTTGAGGAGGATTTGTATATAAAAAAATTATATTGGTTGAATTGATGATATTTTATTATTTCATAATATATTACCAGGTACAGATGGTAAATATGGTGGATGATGTTGTAAGTTGAAAGGATCATGCTACCATATCAATGATGATGATTGAAAATGTCCTGATACCTAAGGGTTTTAAAAAGATTTATTTTGAAGTCATTATGGGAGGTTTAAAATCCTTTATATCTCAAATAGATTCTCAACTATCGATTCAAGTAAATATTATTGAATCATAAAAGGCTGATTTGGAGCTAACAAAATAGGTAGTAAGTATTCCAGAGGTTAACATTGATAAATATAGAGTTATACGGTTTGGATCCTAGATCTGTGTCCCATAAAAACCATAAATGAAGAGGGAAATTTTGAATGATGATCATAGCTAATTCATCACTATTCATCCAGGACGAATTAATATGTATAATGATCAGAAAAAAACTATCAGGTAGGATAAAATGAAGTGGAAGATTATATTATATTTTTCTCAATGTCATGTATGCAAGAATGTTAAGTGTAAATGATATAATCCTATGGGTACAATGAATCCATTACCCATAATGATATGAAAGTGTGAAAACATCACAATTGACTTCTTAATAGGACTTCTGAAGACATATGATGTCTATAATGTCATTTGGTATGTATTTCAACACTATATAATGTAAATTAATTTCATTACCATCATGTAACATTACTCCCAAGACCAAATTTTGAAGATATACATAATGAGGGTAGTAAGGATACTTTATTGTATATGATCGAGATCCCTGGTTTAAATTGAGTTTCTATAAATGAAAACAATGAGATTTTTGGATAAGGGAATTTCTATGAATTTATTTTGAACCTTAGATGAATGGAAATTCATAGAGATCCAATTATAATATTGGGTACATTATTGTATTTTATTTAACACATTTACATGCAAGTTGGTAGTAACACATTCCCCTTATAGAGTTTTTATATTAAAATAGGGTCCATTGTATAATTGAGATCAAACTATATGAGGCTCTGTTTGGGATGAAATGAAAAACTCAAACATAATTTGATAAATTTTGATAGAGCAATCATAGTAGTCCAAACCTTGTTAAAGAAATGATGGAGAAGGTTCATTCCATTAAATATTATATGAATTTGGTACAAATAAAATATAATTGTTATGTATATAATCATCTATGAGACCTGGAGTTTGAGGTTGGTGACAGTGTGTCTCATTTGATACCTAATTATAAGTGAGTTATGAGATTTGGGAAGAAAGGGAAGCTTATTTTAAAGTATATGAGTTCCTTCAAGATCCTTGATCATAATGGGGCATTATCATATCACATAGAACTCCCTAAAAATATCTCAAAAGTAGATGATTAGTTTCCTATATCTATTTTGAGTATGTACATATAATACCCATCACTTACAAAGAAACCAGAATATAAAAAACTATAACATGATCTATAATATGTGGATAAACAAGTGGAAATTTTGGTTCAATTAAATAAATCCTATAAAATAAGACCATTCATATATTCAATTTTTTATGACGGAATAACAAGTTTGAAGAAGCTACATGATAAATTGAGTATGTAATGATAAAAATGTAACCTCAATAATTTAAACCTGGTAATAAATTATCAAGGATGAAATCCCTTTTATGGGGTAGAATGTAACGATCTATTTTTTTTTGTAAATACCTTTCCTAGAATATTTTTTAGTGCCATGTCTAGTACACAAAACCAGACTAAAATAATGAACATATGACAATAATAAAATACAATTATTCAAAATTACAATTAAATTATATTAATAAAATTAAAGGATAATAATTATAATCAACCACCATATTAATGTTATGTAAATGGTATAATAAAATTAATGACATTTTGTGCACGAAAATACACTATTGCAAAAAAATATTTTCACACATTATATATACTAATATGAAAATTATTTTTCACAATCTTATAAGTATTATATTTTATAAGGGTTTCTTTATTTTAAATCACTATGTTTAAATTATATTAAAATTTACATTTCATTTTTGGCATTAAAATAATAATTCTGAGATTAATGTTATTTACCCTAATAAAGGTAGCACTGTTTTTTTATTATCCTTATTTAATTTTTACCTAAAAATATTTTATTATATCCTAAATAATAAAATTCATTTTATAATGAAATCTATATATAATTGTATGAACCATAATTTAATTGGTAATTAATGATAAATATTAATAAGAATGCATAATGACAAAAAAATATTTTTCTGAAAACATATTATTATATATTTAATGATTTAATTTAAAATCAAATTTTATAATATTTATAAATTTATTTGGAACAAATTGATGTAAAATTTATTTTCAAATCCCCCCAAATATTTTATGATTGTCTTTTTTATATTTTTAGTAAAACATTTATTTTTTAGTCAAAATCTAGTAACTTGGATAAAAAATGAACAAGTAAAAATATAAAAACCCCAACACAAAATGTAAAGAAACATGTGTAAAACATTTTTTAAAATGCATTGTATGGGATTTATCATCCTTAAATAAAAATATTATATTTAAAACATTGGGTGTCACAGACCATTGAATAGTTTTAGCGCATCATTAATATGCATTGTGTATTAACAAAAATATCATTTTACTCCACTTATAAAAGCAGGTCACTTACACAACATTTTTGTACACATTATAATCATATATATAATAAAAAACACTTCCATATTATCTCTTCAACCCTATACCCATGTTCCAAATTCATTTTTATAATAAAATGACCAAGATAAGGGGACATTAGTTGTTACTTAATGGAGAACATCCAAAGGGAGATGGTGATTCTCTCAACTGGTCTCTCTTAGTATCATTCTCCTTCTACCCTATCATGCCATTTGTATATAAGAATATTTGATAATATAAATATTATTAATTCACTAAACTTTATTATAAAAATGCAATATAATTTCACTACCTTCCTCCAACACCCTTGAAAAGTTATAACATCATCATCTGTTCATGTGGATTGTCACCTCAATGAAGGACGTGTTCTATTTTTCATAAAATCTTTAATAGAGAGTAAAAAGGGTTATTTACCCTTAAAATAAAAAAAATAAAAATAATATTATTTTATAAATGATAGAAAGTTTTTATACCCCCTCACAGTCTATGAAAAATGAGTGTGTCGTCTGTGTATGTGCAGAAAATCAACTCCAAGGAATGATGTATATCATTGATCCATTACATCCTAAAATTTATGAATTAAAAATTCATATAATGTAAAAAATATTATTTATGACACCATTAATATTATATAATTATAATAACTAACTATATATAAGTAATATTAACAATAAACAATAATGGTAAACATAACCACTGAAAATTAATATCTCAAATCAAATTCCTTAATTTGAGCCCATTTTTGTATTCCTCTTGAATTTTTTTATATTTTTTATAATAGAATAATAAATGATATAAAATTATAATTTTTTTTGATATTTTTATTATACTTTACATCAACTTTTATATTTTTTAACAGACTAAGATGGTTTCAAGGAAATTGACTGAACCAGATCATGTGACTAGCATAAGAAAAAACCACTTAAAAAATAATGAATGATAATAAATAAGATATATGAAATGAAATATTTTTTTTAATAAACTTATAATAAGGATTTTATTATAATAATTATATTATATAGTATGTTAAGTGAAAGTACAATATTAACAAGGACTCGTGGTAAGTGTTTTCTTGACAGAAGTTCTATTCCTAAGTCATATAGATTCATTTTTTGTTAAGGATCAATAAGATGGTTTTATTATATTATATTATTATTATTTAATTCAGTTTATATAAGGGTAAATTTATATTTTTAATTAAAATATGTACCTTGAGGAAATAATTTTTCAAATGTATATCATTATTGAAAATAATTCTCAATTTATTTGACCAACCATTTCCCCTCGTTGTCTATATTTCATTTTTGTACAATTATTCTAATTAATATATGTAACCCGAATCATGATTTATCTTATGAGACCATAATTTTTTTATTATTACCCTTTAAGATATTTTTTTAATCTTTTTCTGATGTGGGTTTATAGTAATGGATATTTTGAAATATTGTAAAGAGGTTTTCCATCCATTCATAATCCAACGTTTAATATTCCAAATAAATTCCATATTGATAACATTTATATCATTTGAATGGTATATTTTTTATGTTTATTTTAAAATTAAATTATCGAAATTTTTATTCTCATATAAAAATCTTTAAAATTAATCCTCATTGTGATATTTAACGACTTAGTTATGGAAATGTGAAATACATTTTCTAGAAAAATGATTTACAGCTTCACTAAAATATTCTTTTTTTACTTCAAAGTCATTATTTACCTAGATATTATTTTTCATAAATCACCATCAATTTTTTTATGAAATAACAGTTTAAGTTGTGGAATTTTTGGTTTCAATCTTTCATATTCATGTGATAAATTTTTGTTATACTATTTGTAAATGTTTTGAAACCCATTTTAAATTCAATGCGTATTTTGGAATGTAATGATTGAAACCCATTTTCTTCCCAAGGGTTTCATTTTATGTTTAATTATTGATATATCATGGATCCCATATAAATGTATAATGATGGTTGGGGTCTAATATCACCCATGAATTCATTGGTTAATGTATTATATCTCTTTAGATAATATAGAATTATCATTCATGTATGTTCTCACATTCTAAAGGATTATAGAATTTTAACAAAGAATAAATGGTAGGAAATATTTATTATTGTAACAATATTTTTATACCATATAATTATATTTTACATAGTTATCATTTTTATTCTATGTCTCAAGGGAAGATTAAATTTACATTTCGGATGACTGTGATTGTGTTCCTTGACAAATGTTTATTTTTCAATGGATAATCATTATTTTTACATGATATATGCTTGTTATTACAATTTATTCTACAATAAAGCATTGAAAACTATAATTTTACCATTTTATGTTAATTAGTTATTTCATCCCAGTACATGTATTTTCTTATTATTATGATATAACCCATGATGACATGATGATAAGTCTAACATTAGTACGTGTTTGAACCCATGCCTTTTTTATATGTCCACCCACCAAGTTGGTATGATGATTATAAATTATGAGAATTCTAAGATTATGTTTATCATAGCATTAGTATGGGCTAATATTCCATAGTATATTATAATATTTTTCTTATGTAGATGATCCTTTAAAAAACTATTCTATCTTATCTATAGATTGTGAGAGTGTTTGTGTGTTTTATTGACTATATTATTTTAATTATGTTAAATAATGATATTTTAATATTGGGTTTTTATAATCCCATTGAGTTATATTATAATCCTCAATTCCATATATGATTATCACCTAGAAACAATAAAAATTCAGAGAGAATATAGTGCAAATCAATGACTCATATTGTGAACATAAAAGAAAATAATGTATTAACATGAAGGTTTTTCCTTTCACTAAATCCTTCATGATTTCGCATATTAACATAATTTCCATTTTAATTATGAGAATCAACAAAAACATAATTGAGTCAACTTTTGTTTTTGATATTTTATATTTTTATAATCCATCAGGTCATATGCATTACTAAATGAAATGTCGATCATCATTATGAGTCTTTCTTTTGATGGTATAAATATTAAGCAACCATTATTGTAACGTATATTGATGGAGATAATATTTACAATATTTTTAATTTATATTTAAATGATTTAAACCTCACCAATTTACCAATTTGATCTTATTTTTAAAAAATTTGGATTTAGAGTGTGTTTTGGGATAAAAAGTTTAAATTGCATAATTCTGGATTTTTAAAAGATTTTTATCACATGCGTAGTTTGGTCATTTATCATAAAATAAATTTCCAAAATTTTTTGATTTTAATTTTTCTTGAACCCTTACTTTATTTTAATCAACATTGGCTTCAGGACTAGAAAATTATGCATGCACCTTGATGCCCAAAAAAATCAATGAAATTGACAATTTTTTCGGGCGGACTGCATCAATTCCACCATAGTAATGGAAACATAAGTCATCCTACCCTCCTCCAAATGATTCTATTCCACTTTTATATTAAATATAATCGGATGACGCGTCGAAAAAAATAATTTTAATTCATTTGGAATCCTATATGATGGCCCTTGAGTGATAGATTTTTGAAGGAAGCTTGCAGGAAGTTTCATCCAGAGAAAGTGATTTACAATAAAAAAATAATAAGTCCTTCAATACAATTCCAGTGATTCCTAAATTTGAAGGTTAGATGGAAAACAAATTTATGAACAATATATAAGAAGAGTTCCATGCGTGAATCTGTCAATTAATGGGTCAAGAAATCGACAACTTTTTGATGATTAAATCTGCCTATAAAAGGAGAAGAGCTTCTACCTCTAAATGATATTCCATTCATCACCACACCATCCGTCACAGAGGGATTCGGCTTGAGAGAGTTAAGGGGAAAGTGGATATTTTTATCCTTAAGAATATTACATCCTTTGATGATTAAATAGATAAGATGAAGTCTTCTCAAGTGATGGAAGGCTAAGAGGCAAGTGGTTGCGGACGACGACACCCGGAAGACACTCTCTTTGGAGTTTTGATTATAATGTGTAATGTCTTTATAAATTTCTATTAAACCTATATTTTTTAATGAATCTGGTTTTTTTCTTTCTTAAATATATTTTCATCATTTTTTTTGAACGTTGTTCCATCTATAATGTAGAACAATTGATTTCTCTATTTAAAATTCATTGGTGAGGTTTTTCCATTAAGCATAGGAAATTCAATTAGGTTCAATTACATGGAGGACATTAAGTAATTGAATCACATATAAATGTGGGACCAAAATCATATTGATGTCTTAAATATGATTTCTTTTCAAAATTGAGTGTAACCCTAGGTTCCTTGGGGGTACATGTATGAATTTAAATTAAGGGATATTTGTTTATATACAAGGAAGAGGGGAGTGTCTGAGAGGGTGAAGCTTGTCTGCGACTGATATTTCTATTCATGATTTCAAAACCACATTATATTTCCTTTAACATTATTTCAATTTATTTTTTAATTAAAATTTTATTGTCAAATTGTTAATAAAATCCCCATTTTTTCTGCAAAAAAAATTAATAACAAAAGTGATAGTTTTGCAACTCGAACTGCAACCTCCTCGAGAGACAACCTTGTGGTCACTACAGTTCTACATTAAAAGGGAAAATATTAATTGAGGTTTTTACGACACAAAAACGCTCACATAAACTAGAGCCGTTGCAGGGGAGGTTTCTAGAGTTGATATTATTTTAATTTTTTTTCTTGCATGACCCGAACTTTTGAACCGAACATGTTACCTTTAGATTATGAAATTGATAGAACTTTTCACACTAGGGTTAGAGGCACTAATCCCCAAGTTTCATGTTGTTAATCTTCTACCAATACACCTAGGAGGGACATAGTTGAAACTGAATCCCAAATGGATGAAAATATAACTTTGAAAGAACTGGCTTCATCTTATGATGAAAATCAAGAGAATCCTGTAGATTATCCTGATGCCCCTACTGGATTTGAAATCACGTCTGGTTTCATCCACCAGCTTCCGAAATTCAATGGGTTGCCTGGTGAAGACCCACTCAAACAACTCCAAGAATTCAGTTACATGTTTGTCAACATGAAACCTCATGGAATTGATGCCGATCAAATGAAGCTAAGGTCGTTTCCTTTTTCTCTAGATGGAGTTGATAAGGAATGGTTTTTCTATTCTCACTCAACCTTGGTTAGAATTTGGAATGAATTAAAAAATATTTTCCTTGAAATTTTTTTTCTACATCTATAACTGCCTCCATTCGAAAGGGGATTTTTCGAATTATGCAGAAACAAGGGGAAACACTTCAAAAATATTGGGAATGGTTCGAACATCTTTTTTTAGTTTCCCCCATCATCAAATCAGTGACCAGCTTCTCATTCAATACTTTTGTGAAGGATTCTGCCTCACTAATAGAAGTATGATCGATGATGCTACAGGAAGTGCTTTAGTTGATAAGACCCCAGATTTTTCTAGGATTTTAATTGCAAACATGGCCCAGAATGCCCATAAATTTGGAACCATCGGCCTTATGCATGTCAAAGATGCACAATAATTCCCTACTACTGGTCCCAAAAACAACACAATTTCAAGTCAACTATCTGATCTTACCATCAAGGTAAGGTCAATAATGTTGTCTAACACCCCACCAACCCAACCCAAACCTGAAGCGGCTTTCCAACTACATGTCCACTATGGTATTTGTTCTTCGAATGAATATTTTAGTGACCCATGCCCACAAATTCAAGAGCCTCCTGAGAACTACAATGTAGTTTTTCCTGGAAGACCATTTCAACCAAACCAGAAAAGACCATTTCAAAGAAACCAAAATTTCAATCAAGGAAGAAACAAGTACTCAAATGAAATTTTTCTTCAACCTGAACAACCAAGAGGATTCTTCCAAGGACAATCAAGTAATTCTCAACCAAGATATTTCAATGAGCAAGCCAATTCTCATTATGGAAGCAATTTTCACCCTACCCCTCCCACTCAAAACTATGATTGGAACCTTGAAAAATCAATGGGTAAACAACAATAGGTAATGAGAAAACAACAAGAGGAAATGAGGGATCTAAAAGAATACTCAACACAACAAGATAACAAAATGAATACCTTGATGACTCAAATGGGTCAACTTGCCTCTGGTATTAATTGCATTAAAAATAAAATGAGTGGTGGTTTACCCTCACAACCACATGTAAATCCAAGGAATAATGGGAAAGAAAATGTGAGTGCAATTGAACATAGGAGTAGAACAAAATTAAACAACCCTCAGATTGAGAACAT
The DNA here is from genome assembly GCA_963277665.1 of Viscum album. Lineage (NCBI taxonomy): Eukaryota > Viridiplantae > Streptophyta > Magnoliopsida > Santalales > Viscaceae > Viscum > Viscum album. The sequence goes on from OY728166.1 coordinate 1,142,934,729, forward strand.
CAAGCCTGCTACTGATACTATTGATGAAAATCCTACCCTTGATAAAAATGTTGAAAAATATGAAGTTTATAGAAACTCAAAGTCAAGAGAGGAAATCTTGTTTAAAAAAACAATGAATGATTGGAAGAGGATGTATGGTCCTTATGTTCCTCCAAAACATTCATAGAATACCCCAAAACCATTCAAACCTCCACTGCCTTATCCAAGGTGTGAACCACCACCAAAGTCAAGTGCTGAAAAAGAATTGGGTAAGGAGATTTTGGAAACATTAAAGTATGTCCAAGTCAATATTCCATTGCTTGATGCTATTAAACAAATTCCGAGGTATGACAAGTTTTTGAATGACATGTGTACCAACAAGAGAAAGTTCAAAGGAGGTGAAATAGTAAAATTAGGAAGGAATGCTTCATTGATGATTCAACATGCCCTTCCTGTCAAGTGTAAAGACCCCGGGACATTTACCATTCCCTGTACCATTGGGAAATGTGAATTCAAAGATGTGATTATTGATCTAGGGGCTTCTATCAATTTCATGCCACATTCTGTCTACTCATCTCTTCAGGTTGGAGACTTAAAACCCCCTTTAATTATCATTCAACCTACATACCACTGTACCACCAAACCTGATGGAGTTATAGAGGATGTTATAGTTCAAGTGAGAGACATGATGTTTCCTATTGACTTCTATGATTTGGATATGGAAGATGATCTGTTCAGCGCACATGCTCCCCTCATCCTTGGGAGACCAGTTCTAAAAACGGTGAAAGCGATCATCAATGTTCACTAGGGAACACTTTCACTAGAATTTGGAGGAGATGTTGGTCATTTCAACATTTTTCATTCAATGAAACACCCAGTTGAGGATCATTAAACTCCCTATGTAATCATGATTGATTGGTTTTCCTATGGCATGTTACCTGATTGTTTCTGCGATGAAATACCAACTCATGTGGAAAAAGAGGGAAATTTTTATGTTACTGAATCAGATAAAAATGAGGATGAAATTGGAGACTGTGAAGAGTCTTGGGATGTTGAGACATGATATATGAGCAATGATGAAGATAAATTTCTAGAAACCACTAAATCTATTAGTGGAATTCCAGGAGTGTTTTCCAATTTTTCACTTCTAAAAAGTCTTGATATCAGAGAAAGAGATCACCATGATGAACATGGAGCTTCACTAAAAAATATAACTTCTAAATAGTTACCATTTATCAATGAAACCATCCCACCTATGGTAGAATTGAAACCCCTTCCAGATAATTTCAAGTATGCATTCTTTGTCCATAATGAACAATTCCCTGTAATTATATCAAAATATTTGTCAGAAGTCCAAGAAAAACAATTGTTGGAAGTTCTCAAGTCCCACAAGGAAGCAATAGGTTGGTATCTCTCTGATCTAACTGGAATCATCCCCCTGGTTTGCATGAATAAAATTTTATTGGAGGAGAATTCTAGACCGGTAAGACAATTTCCAAGAAGACTGAACCAAAAACATCTGGAGGTTGTGAAGAAAGAAGTCACCACCTACCTGCCTGCTGGATTTATTTTTCCCATATCTGATAGTCAATGGGTATGTCCATTCCCTGTTGTTCCTAAAAAAGTGGATTTTCAATCTCAAGGAATGAATTTGGTGATCTTGTCCCCATAAGGCTTCCAAATAAATGGAGAATATGCGTTGATTACAGGAAACTCAATTTGGTTACAAGGAATGACCACTTCCTATTACCACTCCTTGATCAAGACCTTTAAAGACTAGCTGGGAAAATCCACTACTGTTTTATAGATGGATTCTCTGGATATTTTTAGATTCACATTTTACCTGAGGATCAAGAGAAAACCACCTTCACAGGAATATTTGGAACTTTTGAATACAGAAGGATGCCCTTCAGTTTATATAATTCCCCATGAACTTTTCAAAGTTGTATGATAAGCATCTTCTATGAATTTTTGGAAACTTGAATGGATGTTTTTTTGGATGACTTCACTGTTTATGGATCATCTTTTAAAAGTTGTTTGAAAAGCTTGGAAGGTGTCCCTAAAACATGCAGTGAAATGAACCTTATTCTAAATTAAGAAAAATGCCATTTTATGGTTTCTAAATGGCTATTTATTGGACATGTTGTGTCTCATGATGGAATTCATGTTGATCAATCCAAAGTTGAGGTCATTTCTTCATTAACATACCCAAAAACTGTGAGAGATGTGAGATCCTTCCTTGGGCATGCTGGATTTTATAGGAGATTCATTAAATATTTCAGTACGTTTTCACTTCTATTATTCATATTACTACTATTATATGTCCAATTTGTCTTTTGATGAGAATTGCATAAATTCATTTTATGAGGTGAAACAAAGACTGATAACCCCTCCTATTGTTCAACCTCTTAAATGGGACATTCCCTTTGAAATAATGACTGATGCATCTGACTTTTCTCTTGGGGAAGTATTGAGTCAAAGGACAGAAAAGAAACCTCATGTGATTTCATATGCCTCCCGAACTATTGATCAAGCCCAATAAAACTACACAACAACTGAGAGAGAACTGCTGGCTATTCTCTTTTCTCTAGACAAATTTATAAGTTATCTGCTTGGCTCCAAGGTGATTGTTTTTACTGATCATTCTCCAATTAGATTCTTAATAAAGAAACATGATGCAAAACCAAGACTTCTAAGATGTATTTTTCTTTTATAAGAGTTGATGTAGAAATAAAATATAATAAAGGAATGATATGCTTTCGAATTCTACAGAACCATTAAAAATTTCCAATTCCAAGGAAACATTTCCAAGAGGAATGAGATGCCACAAAACCAACTTTAGTTTTGTGATGTTTTTGATGTATGGGGAAAGGATTCCATGGGGACTTTTCCTAATTCATTTAGGTATCTCTACATCTTGTGGGTTGTTGATTATGTGTCCATGTGGGTAGAGGCCATCACAACCCAAACTGATGATGCAAAAATTGTGTCCAAATTTTTGAAAGGAAATTTGTTTTCAAGGTTTGTATTTCCAATGTTTCTAATTACAGATCAATGTAACCATTTTTGAATTAGGACTTTGGAATCTCTTTTGAATAAAAACGGTGTTAATTATAGGGTCTCTGCACCCTATAATCCTCAAACAAATGGAATGGTTGAGTTGTCTAATAGAGAGATCAAACAAATCCAAGAAAAAAATTGAACCCAAATAGAATGGATTGGAGTTTGAGACTTGATGATGCTCTTTGGGCCCACAAAACTGCTTCCAAAACCCCCATTGGAATGTAACCATTTAGATTTGTCTATGGAAAATATTTTCATCTACCATTTGAGTTAGAACACAAATCCTTTTGGGCTATAAAAACATGTAACATGAACCTATATTCTGATGGGAAAGAAAGAAAATATTGTTTACAGGAGTTGGAGGAGAATGGAAATAATGCATGCGAAAGGTCAAAGATATACAAAGAGAGAAGCAATGTCTTTCATGATGGGAGGATTCTCAACAAAAACTTCAAGGAGGGAGAAAAATTTCTGTTTTTCGATGCCCGATTGAAACTCTTCCCATGTAAATTTTGTTCCAAATGGTCTGGCCCATTCATTGTTACTCATGTTTTTCCTTTTGGTGCAATAAAAATTAAAGATCCAGAAAAGGATACATCATTCACTATCAATGGTCATAGGCTGAAGATAGTTTTATAAAATTTTCAAGATCCTCCAGGGAGGAGATTCAACTTCATGACGCAGAATATAATTGATGACAGGTTGTGTCTTTCCTTATCATTTATTTTTTCCATGTCTATAATTTCGGTAATTTCATGCTAAAAAACTACACAATGAGGACAGTGAATAGAATAAGTATGGGGGGACACAATGATGGGTAGATTAAGTTTTTACGAACATCTATTTGAATTTTTTTGTTTTCAAAATTTCTGACCATTTTTTTCGTGTTTTTTTTCCATTTTTTTTGGAATTTCTTTAATTTCATTTGAAAATCATTACAAGGAGTGAACCAACTAATCCTTTGAAACTGAACATAAATTAATGCTGAAAATGAAATTGTTTCAAGTTCAAAAAATTTTAAAATTCTTGAAATGACAACTGATTTTTAAATCTCAGGGCACATATCACTGACATTGTGATTTAAATTCACATTCCTATGAGGCATCTGTACCTATTTTTACATCTTCTTCACATTTACCTCTTTCTTGAGAGAACCAATCCGTGTTTGATTAAACTAGAACTTGATTTATTTCTACCAAAACATGAGGGCTGAGATACTTGTGATTAAAATGATTGAGGCATTTGTTTGAATATTGGAGCCTCCTTTTCATCATTATATTTTTTCTTTCGGCCTTCCTTGATCATTTGAGATTTTTTAATCCCTTAGTATCCATGTATATACTATTAGGTAAGCCACATTAAAAGCCAAATTTCCCTTTAAAACGTGCTTTGGAAGTATAAATGCATGATCTTTTTGAACATAAATGTGGTGTGGGGGGAAGAAGACTCATGATGTGCTACCTCATTTGGTGTTGGTTTGGGAGAAAATCTAAACATTGAAAGAATATTTATGATGATGGAATATATTTTTCAAAGAGCTATGCCTATCTGGAGCTCACAAATGAAATGGATTTGTGCCTATCTAGAGCTCTCAAATGAAATGGAGATGTGCCTGTCTAGAGCTTGCAATGGAAATAAGTTGGGCCCAATCTGGATCTTTCAAAAAAAAGTCATATTTGGTACATAAATATTGATGGAATGGGGTGGAAAACAGAAGATCAGAGAGGATTTTTGTTTAGGAGAATATGGAGGGGACCATACTTGAGTAAAAATCAGAAACATGGATTTATGCTTCAAAAAGGGCCAAACCCTCCTTATTCAGCCACCGAATTTTTGTCATTTGAATCCTAACAACCCTAATCCACAGAAAAACCTTGTAAAGTCCTTTTTCTAATCACATGTTCTTGGTTCAAATCAGGTATAGATGTAGAAATTTGTCAAGCCTATGTTAATTCTTGCATGAGTTGGATGTGAAAATCCTTTTTGAAAATCTATATTGTGTGCTGAGAAAAAATGAATGTGAGGTTAGTGTGTTGTGTCTATGATAAGATAAAAGAAGTGGAAATGGATTTAATGATTTTAATTTATCACTTTAAATATTTTTCTTTAATGAATCATGATATCTCATTAATTGTTTTTTTTAATTGGTAAACACCAATGGTATGTGTTTAATTTTTATTGATTTCATGCTCACCTATCCAGGAGTCCAAGAGCCAAGTGTGGGGGAATTGATATAGCTAATATTTAAAATATTTTTAATGTCTTTTTAAATGATTTAAACATCACCATTTTACCAATTTGATCTTATTTGTAACAATTTTGGATTTAGAGTTTGTTTTGGGATAAAAGGTTTAAATTGCATAATTCAGGATTTTTAACAGATTTTTATCACATGGGTATTTTAGTCATTTATCATAAAATACATTTCTAAATTTTGTGATTCAAATTTTTTTAACCCTTATTTTATTTCCATCATCTTTGTCTGCAGGACTAGGAAATGATTCATGCATCTTGATGCCCAAAAAAATCAATGAAATTGGCAATTTGTTTTTGGAGAACTACATGGACTCCACCATAGTAATGGAATCATAATTCGGCCTACACTCTTCCAAATGATTCGATTATCCTTGGATATTAATGATAATCTCATGACGCATTGTCAAAATTAATTTGATGTCGTTTGGAATTATTTATGATGGCCCTTGAGAGATATAGTTTTGGAGGAAGCTTCTAGGAAGCTTCATCCAGAGAAAGCGATTTACAATAAAAAAATCGTAACTCCATCAATACGTGTCCAATGAATCCGTATATTGGAGGGTGGATGAAACAAAAATTTATACACAATAATTATGAAAAGGTCAACGTGTGCATCATCCAATTAATTGGTCGAAAAAGCAACAAATTTTTGATGATGAAATCCGCCTATAAAAGGAGAGGAGCTCCTACCTCAAAATGATATTACATTCATCACCACACCATCTGTCACAAAGGGAGTCGGGTTGAGAGAGTGAAGGGGAAGGTGGAGATTTTGATCCTTAAGATCATGACATCCTTTGAAGATTCAATATAGAATATGAAGTCTTCTCATGTGATGAAAGGAAAAGTGGTAAGTGTTTGGGGACGGTGACACCCAACAGACACTCTCTTTCGTGTTTTGATTTTAATGTGTAATCTCTTTTTAAAATTAAATTAAACCTATATTTTTGAATGAATATGGTTGTTTTCTTTCTTACATATATTTTCAAAAAATTGTTTTGATCGTTGTTCCATCTATAATGTTGAACAATTAATTTCACTATTTAAAATTCATTGGTGAGGTTTTTCCATTGAGCATAGAGAATTCAATTAGGTTCAATTAATTGGAGGTCTTTAAGTAATTAAATAACTTATATATTTGGGTCTAAAATCATCTTGAAGTCATAAATATGATGTCTTTTCAAATTTTAGTGTAACCTAGTGGTCCTTGGCGGTACATTTTGGAATTTAAATTAAGAGATATTTGTTTATATATAAGGAAAAGGGGAGTGTCCGAGAGGGTGAAGCTTGTCTACGACTGATATTTTTATTCTTGATTTCAAAACCACATTATCTTTATAGTAAAATTATCTCACATTAGTATTTAATTAAAATTTTATATTCAAATTTTTAATCAAATACCCATTTTCATTTCTGCAAAAAAACAATTAATTACAAAATTGACAATTTTGCAACTCGAACTGCAACCTTCTCGAGAGACAACCCTATGGTCACCATTGTGCTACATTAAAAGGGAAAATATTTATTGAGGTCTTTATGACAAAAAACCCTCACATCAACAGGCGTCGTTGCTGGGGAGGTTCCTAGAGTTGATTTTATTTTAATTGTTTTTTCTTGCATGACCCAAACATCTGAACTGAACATGTTACCTTTAGATTCTGAAATTGATAGAACATTTCACACTAGGGTTATAGGTACTAATCCCCAAGTTTCCAGTTTTGAATCTTCTACCAATACACCTAGGAGGGACTTAGTGGAAACTGAATGACAAATGTCTGAAAACAGAACTTTGACAGAACCGTCTTTGTCTTATGACGAAAATCACAAGAATCATGTATAGTACCCCGATGCCCCTGCTGGATTTGAAATCAAGTTCAGTTTCATCCACCAGCTTCCCAAATTCAATGGGTTTCCTAGTGAGGACCCACACAAACACCTCCAAGAATTTAGTTACCTGTGTGTCAACATGAAACCTCATGGAGTCGATGCCGATCAAATGAAGTTGGGGTCGTTTCCTTTTTCTCTAGATGGAGGTCATATGGAATGGTTTTTCTATACTCACTCAACCTTGATTATAAATTAGAATGAATTAAAAAATATTTTCCTAGAATTTTTTTTCCCTACATCTAGATTTGCCTCCATTCGAAATGAGATTTGTGGAATTAGGTAGACACAAGGATAAACACATCACGAACACTTCGAAAGGTTCAAACATCTTTGTTTTAGTTTCCCTAATCATCAAATCAGTGACTAACTTCTCATTCAATACTTTTATGAAGGATTGTGTCTCCCTAATAGAAGTATGATCGATGCTGCTGCATGATGAGCTTTAGTGATAAGACACTAGCTGCTGCTAGGATTTTAATTGCAAACATGGCCCATAATTCCCATCAATTTGGAACCAAAGGCCTTCTTCATGTCAAAGCTGCACATGAATTCCCTACTACTAGTCCTGAAAACAACACAATTGAATGTCAATTATCTGATCATACCACCATGGTATGGTCAATAATCTTGTCTAACACCCCCCCTAACCCAACCCAACCCTTAAGAGGATTTCCAACTACATGTCCACTGTGGGATTTTTTATTTGAATTAACATTTTAGTGACCAATGCCAGCAAATGTAAGAGCCTCCTGAGAACTGCAATGCAGTTTTTCCGGGAAGACCACTTCAACCAAACCAGCAAAGACCATTTAAAAAAAACCAGAATTTCAATCAAGGATGGAAAAACCACACAAATGAAAGATTTTATCAACCTGAAAAACCGAGAGGATTCTTCCAAGGAAAATCAAGTAATTCTCAACCAAGATACTTCAATGAGCAAGCCATTGCTCAGTCTGGAGGCAATTTTCACCCTACCCCTCCCACTCAAAACTCTAATAGGATCCTTGAAGAAGCAATGGGGAAATAACAACAGGTAATGAGGAAACAATAAGAGGAAATGAGGGAACTAAAATAATACTCAATACAAGAAGATAAAAAAATAAATACCTTGATGACTCAAATGGTTTTACTTGCCTTTGGTGTTAATTGAATAACAAATCAAATGAGTGGTGGTTTACCCTCACAAGAACAAGTAAATTCAAGGAATAATGGGAAAGAAAATGTGATTGCAATTGAACATAGGAGTGGAACAAAATTGAACAACCCTCAGATTGAGAACATCAAGCCCTCTACTGATACTGTTGATGAAAATCCTACCCTTGATAAAAATGTTGAAAAATCTGAAGTCGATAGAAACTCAAAGTCAAGAGAGGAAAGATTGTTTGAAAAAAAAAGAATGATTGGAAGAGGATGTATGTTCCTTATGTTCCTCCAAAACATATTCAAAATATCACAGAAACATTAAAACCTCCTCTGCCTTATCCAAGGTGTGAACAACCACCAAGGTCAGGTGATGACAAAGAATTGGATAAGGAGGTTTTGGAAACATTCAAGAAAGTCCAAGTCAATATTTTATTTCTCGATGTTGTGAAACAAATTCTAAGGTTTTCTACGTTTCTAAAAGACATGTGTACCAATAAGAGAAAGTTCAAAGAAGGTGAAAAGGTAAACATAGGAAGGAATGTTTCATTGATGATTCAACATGCCCTTCCTGTTATGTGTAAAGACCATGGGAAATTTACCATTCCCTATACCATTGGGAAATGTGACTTCAAATATGTGATGCTTGATCTACGAGCCTCCATCAATGTCATGCCACATTCTGTCTACTCATATATTCAGGTTGGAGACTTGAAACCCTTTATAATTATCATTCAACATGCAAACCGATGTACCACCAAACCTGCTGGAGTTATAGAGGATGTTCTCGTTCAAGTGAGAGACATGATTTTTCCTATTGACTTATATGTTTTTGATATAGAAGATGATTGGTTCAGCACACATGCTCCCCTCATCCTTGGGAGATCATTTCTAAAAACGGAGAATGCAATCATCAATGTTCACAAGGTAACACTTTCACTAGAATTTGGGGGAGATGTTGTTCATTTCAACATTTTTCATTCAATGAAACTCCCAGTTGAGGATCATTAAACTCCCCATGCTAACATGATTGATTGGTTTTCCTCTGGCATGTTACCTGATTTTTGCTATGATGAAATACCAACTGATGTGGAAAAAGAGGGAAATTTGTATGATACTGAATCAGATAAAAATGAATATGAAATTGGAGAATGTGAAGAGTCTTGGGATCTTGAGACTGGATATCTGAGCAATGATGAAAATTAATTTCTAGAAACCCCTGAATCTATTAGGGGTATTCCATGAGAGGTTTCCAATTTTTCACATGAAACAAGTTTTTATATCTTAGAAAGAGATCACCATGAAGAACATGGTGCTTCACAAAAGAATCTAACTTCTGAAGAGTTCCCAGTTATCAAGGAAACCAACCCACCTATTGTAGAATTAAAACCCCTTATGGATAAGCTCAAGTATGCCTTCTTAGTTCGTAATGAACAATTCCCTGTAATTATCACAAAATATTTTTCAGAAGTCCAAGAAAACCAATTGATGGAAGTTCTCAAGTCCCACAAGGAAGAAATAGGATGGACTCTCTCTATTCTAATAGGAATCAGCCCCTTAGTTTTCATGTATAGAATTTTACTGGAGGAGAATTCTAGACATGTATGATAATTTCAAAGATGACTGAACCCAACACTTCTGGAGGATGTGAAGAAAGAAGTCACCACCTTTCGGGCTCCTGGAATTTGTTTTTCCCATATCTGATAGTCAATGGGTAAGTCCAGTCCATGTTGTTCCTTAAAAAAGTGGATTTACAATTTTAAGGAATGAATTTTGTGATCTTGTCCCCATAGGGATTCCAAATAAATGGAGAATCTGCATTGATTATAGGAAACTCAATTTGGTTATAAGGAAAGACCACTTCTCGTTACCATTCCTTGATCAAGTCCATAAAAGACTAACTGGGAAAACCTGCTACTGTTTTCTGTATTGATACTATGTATATTTTCATATTCAAATTTTACATGAGGTTTAAGAGAAAACCACCTTCACATGTTCATTTGGATCTTTTTCATATAGAAGGATGCCCTTCAGTTTATGTAATGCCCCGAGAACTTTTCAAAGGTGTATGATAAGCAACTTCGTTGAATTTTAGGAAACTTTCATTGATGTTTTTATATATGACTTCACTGTGTATGGATCATCTTTTGAATGTTGTTTGAAAATCATGGAACGTGTCCTTAAAACATGCATTGAAAAGAACCTTGTTCTAAATTATGAAAAATTCCATTTTATGGTTGATAAAGAGATCATTCTTGTACATGTTGTGTCCCATGATGGAATTGAAGTTGATCAATCCAAAGATGAGGTAATTTATTCATTACTATACCCAAAACATTGTGAGTGATGTGAGACCCTACTTTGGATATGATGGATTTTATAGGAGATTTATTAATGATTTTAGTTTGACTTCACTTGCATTGTCCAGATTAATACAAAAATATGTACCATTTTTCCTTAATGAGAATTTCATAAATTCATTTTATGAGCTCAAACAATGACTGATAACCCCTCCCATAGATCAACCTCCTAAATAGGACATTCCCTTTGAAATAATGACTGATGCATCTTAAATTTCTCTTGGGTAATTATTGAGTCATAGGACAGAAAGGAAATCTCATGTGATTTCCTATGCCTCCCGAACTCTTGATCAAGCCCAATAAAACTACACAACAACTGAGAAAGAACTTCTGGCTATTGTCTTTGCTCTAGAAAAATTTAGAATTTATCTGCTGGGATCCAAGGTGATTGTTTTTACTGATCATTCTGTAATCAAATTCTGGATGAAGAAACATGATGCAAAACCAAGACTTGTGAGATGGATTTTTCTTTAACATGAGTTTGATGTTGAAATAAAAGATAATAAAGGATGTGAGAACCTTGTTTCTGATCATTTGAGTATGATACCATCAATTTAGAATAGAAAATTTCAGATGTGTTCCCCAATTAAAGAAACATTACCAGATAGGGATTTATTTGCTGGTCAGAGTGAATTACCAGGGTTTGCTAATCTTGTAAACTATTTGGCTTCTGATAAACATCCCCACTGGTTTTCGAAAAACCAAATTGATAAACATGTGAGTGATTCAAAGAAATAGATTTGGGATGATTCTTATTTATGGAACATTCGTAGTGATCAAATGATATGAAGATTCATTCTGAACTCTGAATTTCTATCCATCCTACTTTTAATCCACACATTAAACTGTGGAGGACACTTTCGACCTCAGAGAATAGAAAGAAAAGTTCGGGATTCTGGATTCTATTGGCCCACCATTTTTAGAGATGCTTTCGAATTCTGCAGAACCTGTAAAAATTGTCAATTCCAAGGAAACATTTCCAAGCGGAATGAGATGCCACAAAACCCACTTTTGTTTTGTGATGAATGGGGAATCGATTTCATGGGGTCTTTTCCTAATTAATTTGGATATCACTATATATTTCTGGCTATTGATTATGTGTCCAAGTGGGTAGAGGCTATCCCAACCTGAACTGATGATGTAAAAATTGTGTCCAAATTTATGATAGGAAATATGTTTTGAAGGTTTGGATTTCCAATGTTTCTAATTACAGATCAAGGTACCCATTTTTTTAATAGGACTTTGGAATCTCTTTTGAAGAAATGCGGTGTTAATCATAGGGTCTCTACACCATATCATACTCAAATAAACAAAATGGCTGAGTTGTCTAATAGGGAGATCAAACAAATCCTAGAAAAAACAGTGAACCCAAATAGAAAGGATTAGAGTTTGAGACATGATGATGCTCTTTGGACACACAGAACTGCTTTCAAAACCCCCATTGGAATGTCACCATTTAGATTGGTCTACTTAAATGCTTTTCATCATTCAGTTGAGTTAGAACACAAATCAATTTGGGCTGTAAAAACATGTAACATGAACCAATATTCTGCTGGAAAAAAAGAAAATATTTTTTGCAAGAGTTGGAGGAGATCAGAAATAATGCATATGAAAGCTCCAGGTTATACAAAGAGAGAAGAATAACCTTTCATGATGGGGGGATTTTCAACAAAAACTTCAAGGAGGGAGACAATGTTCTGTTCGTCGATCCCAAATTGAAACTCTTCCTAGGTAAATTTTGTTCCAAATGGTCTGGCCCATTCATTTTTACTCATGTTTTTCCTTTTGGTGCAATACAGATTAAAGAACCAGACTATGAGACATCATTTACTATCAATGGTCATAGGCTGAAGATATTTCCAGAAAATTTTCAAGATCCTCCAGGGGAAGAGATTCAACATCATGACGCAGAATATAATTGATGTCAGTTTGTGTCTTTTCTTATCATTTATTTTTTCCATGTCTTTAATTTCTAGAATTTCATCCTAAAAAACTACACAATGAGGACATTACATATAATAAGTGTGTGGGGGACACAATCCTGGGTATATTAGTTTTTTATGATCTTCTATTTGATATATTTTTTGTTTTCAAAATTTCTTTCCATTTTTTTCGTGTTTGTTTTTCAAATAAAAAAAATATTTTGGAATTTTATAAATTTCATTTGCAAATCATGCCATGGAGTGAACCAACTGATCCTTTGAAACTGAACATAAATGAATACTGAAAATGAAATTGTTTCATGTTAAAAAATTTGGAAAATTCTTGATATGACCACTGATTTTTAAATCTCATGGCACATATCACTGACATTGTGATTGAAATTCTCATTCATGTGAGGCCTCTGGACCCATTTTTACATCTTCTTTACATTTACCCATTTCTTGAGAGAACCAATTCGTTTTTGTTTAAACTAGAACATGATTTATTTCTACCAAAACATGAGGGCTGAGATACTTGTGATTAAAATGATTGAGGCATTTTTTTGATTATTAGAGCCTCCTTTTCATGATTATCCTTTTTATTTCGGCCTTCCGTGAACATTTAATCTTTCTTGAGCACATAGTATCCATGTATAGCCTGTTAGGTTAGCCACATTACAAGCCAAATTTCCCTTTCAAACCTGCTCTGTAAGTATAAATGCATGATCTAGTTGAACTTAAGTGTGGGGGGAAAGATGACTCATTATGTGCTACCTCATTTGGTGTTGATTTGGGAGAAAATTTAAACATTGAAGGAATATTTGTGATGATGGAATATATTTTTCTGAGAGCTGTGCCTATCTGGAGATCTCAAATAAAATGGAGTAGTGCCTATCTGAAGCTATAAAATTAAATGGAGTTGTGCCTGTCAAGACCTCGCAATGGAAATAAGTTGTGCCCATTTTGGAGCTTTAAAAAAATCATATTTGTTACTGAAATACTGATGGAATGGGGGGGGGGAACACATGATCGGAGCTGATTATTTTTAGGAGAGTATGGAGGAGACCATACTTGAGTAAAAATTAGAAACATGCATTTCTACTTCAAAAAGAGCCAAACCCTCTTTATTCAGCCACAAATTTTTTCACATTTTAATCCTACCAACCCCAAGCTATACAAAAACCGTGTAAAGTCTCCATGAGAATCACATATTCTTGGTCCACATCAGGTAGAGATGTAGAAATTTATCAAGCCTATGGTAATTCTTGCTTGAGTTGGATGAGAAAGCCTCGTAGAAAATTTATAATGTGGGCTGATAGAAAATGAATGTGAGGTAAGTGTGTTGTGTCTATGAGAAGACAAAAGAAGTGGAAATGGATTGAATGATTTGAATTTAGAACTTTAAATATTTGTCTTTAATGAGGCATGATATCTCTTTAATTCTTTATCGTAAATTGGTAAACACCATTGGTATGTGTTTTATTTTTCTTGATTTTGTGCTCACCTGTCCAAGAGTCTAAGAGACAAGTCTGGGGGAATTGATATAGTTAATATTTCCAATATTTTTGATGTCTATTTAAATGTTTTAACCTCACCAATTTACAAATTTGATCATATTTGTATCAATTTTTGATTTAGATTGTGTTTTGAGATAAAAAGTTTAAATTGCATAATTCTGGATTTTTCACAGATTTTTATCAGAAGGGTATTTTGGTCATTTATCATTAAATACATTTCTAAATTTTGTGATTCTAATTTTTTGAACCCTTATTTTATTTCCATCATCTCTTTCTTTAAGACCAGGAAATGATTCATGAATCTTAATGCCCAAAAAAATCAATGAAGTTGATAATTTTTCAGGCGGACTACATAGTCTCCACCATAGTAATGGAAGAATAATTCACCTTACAGTCATCTAAATGATTCGATTCTACTTGGATATTAATGAAAATACCTTGAAGCGTCGGAAAAATTTATTTTAAGCCGTTTCAAATCCTTTATGATGGCCCTAGAGTGATAGAGGTTTGACAGAGGCTTCCTGGAAGCTTCATCCCGAGAAAGTGATTTACAATAATGAAATCATAACTACTTCAATACGCGTCCAATGAATCCGAAATTTGTAGGGTGGATGGAAAACACATTTATGCATAATAGTTATGTAGAGGTCCAAATGTTAATCGGCCAATTAATGGGTCAAAAATGCGACAAATATTTGATGATAAAATCTGCCTATAAAAGGAGAGGAGCCCATACCTCTAAATGATATTACATTCATCACCACACCATCCATCACAAAGGGAGTCAGCTTGAGAGAGTGAAGGGTAAGGTGGATATTTCTATCCTTAAGAAGATGGAATCCTTTGAAGATTCAATAGAGAAGATAAAGGCTTCTCAAGTGATGGAAGGCTAAGTGGGAAGTGGTTGCGGACGACAACACCCGACGGACACTCTCTTTGAGTTTTGATTTTAATGTGTAATATCTTTTTAAATTTTTCTTAAACCTATATTTTAAATGAATCTGGTTGTTTTCTTGCTTAAATATATTTTCAATAATTTTGTTTTGATCGTTCTTCCATCTATAAAGTAGAACAATTGATTTCTCTATTTAAAATTCATTGGTGGGATTTTTCTTATATAGGTGGGACCACAATCATATTGAAGTCTTAAATATGATGTATTTTAAAATTTGAGTGTAAACTGGGGGTCCTTGGGGGTACATTTAGGAATATAAATTAAGAGATATTTTTTTTATACAAGGAAGAGGGGAGTGTCCGAGAGGGTGAAGCTTATCTACGACTGCTATTTTTATTCTTGATTTCTAAACCACATTATCTTTACTTTAAAATTATTTCACTTTAGTATTTAATTAAATTTTTTTTTTCAAATTGTTAATAAAATCCCCATTTTCATTTCTGCAAAAAAAATTAATAACAAAAGTGATTGTTTTACAACTCGAACTGCAAGATCCTTGAGAGAAAACCCTGTGGTCACCACTATGCTACATTAAAAGAGAAAATATCAATTGAGGTTTTTATGACACAAATATGCTCACATCATCTATCTATATTGAACCTCTCATGTAGTTATTTTTAATTTATTAGTTAATTATTTTATGACAACCACTTATTAAATTTCACTTCATTATGTGGTATTTATTCCTCCCCATTGGCACAAGATTTATGTTATGATGTTTCTATTTAACTGAAATTTTAAAAAATTTATTTCCAAATTACATTACACACATTTTCTATCAATTAACAAATAATTTCTAGAAATTTTTTACATCGACCCCTCAATATGATTCCATCATAGATAATTCATTTTAGGTTTGATTAGGAATGTATATTCTTGGTTGAAGAAGAGAAAGAGGGTATTTAAAATCATTTCATGACTGATCACACACTGAGGGATAAAGATCAATTAAAAAAATTTCAATTTAATCTGATATGTTAGTTAAAACCTCCCAATAAGACTAAACTAAATATTTTCCTCATTTCTAACAAAAAGGGATTTATGGCCTTAAACACCATTTTTATGATATTTTTGACACTTTTTAACCATGTATATCACATACTGTTAAGGAACCTAATAGTCAGGGGGTGTATCTCAAATTTTAGGATTCTATTGTATTTGTAATTTATATTGAAAATACTTATAGATCAATGGTTATGACTATTTTTATTTGGCCATTTGACATTATTAAATTTGAGCTCATGCTCAGGGTCCCGTGTCGAAGTATTATTCATAAGGACTATTAACCCAAAACCATGTGACCATGTCTTCATGCCAAATCTCATGCTCCCAAGCACCTATAACCACGTGTGATTTCCATGGATTCATTTTCATAGGACATTGATCCTATGACTATATTCTTGGTTTGGTTTACCATTGTCTTCCAGCCCAGTTCCATGTGTTATGTCTTGTTCATCATTTTCCACACTCCCAGGTGCCCCTCAAACCATAAATATACCATAACACCTATTTTTTTACTTAAATATAGTAATTTTCCAGAGAGATCATATATAGATATTTAATTACCATAACTAATCAAAATACCACCCATTATGGAATAATTTTACCTAGGCACACTAGGGATCTATCCCCTCTAATCACCCTAGAGGTACATCAATAGGGAAACACATTTCCATGATCAATATAGATGGACATTTGAGAATACCAGAATCACTATAATGTAACTAAGGAAGCAGATAACCGAAATGGACCATGTATTTTACGATCTTGAAGGCTTAAAATGGATTGGATATTTTATGGAGGAGTTTCCCTGTTAAAAGAGAGGAAATGATCTCTTTAGAAAACTATCATAATATTAATTTATTACAAATTCAATTTCAATTAGAAATGGTCCGAAACATATTTAATTCAATCATAAGATGACATTGGTTTGAATAACCATCATTTAATTACTTTTAGACATGTTTTGAATATTTTATTATCCTTATCATTTCAGTTTATCCATAAATTTACCCTTTTAAATCATATCATCATATAAGTTTATTTACACAGTGTGTGTTAATGTAATTACTATATCATGTCAAATGACCCAGAAAAATGTATTTAAAACATTTATGGTCTTATATTAAACATTTTTTTTCAAATATTACATTTTTATAAATTTATGATCATTTAATAATCTATTTTATTTTTTATGTTATGAATTATGTCAATTTTGGACACTATTCATACTTGACTTTTTTTAAAATTCATAAAAAAAAATTATTACTTAGAACAAAAGGAATTAACTAATCCATAACATGTAAATGTATTCCAAAACATTCTTTTATGGAATTATAAAGTTCATATTAAATTAATTTTAATAATTATAAATTCATTTATGTGTATCATTCATTAATGAGGTAATCACTACATCACAGTTGTGTCATAAATAAATATACTTATATAATCTCTAATAATTATAAATAAAATACCATTATGTATAAATAATTTTTATCAATATAATGAATATAGATACAAATAGATATCATCTATATAATGTTATATTAAAATCGATTTAGTAAAAGATAAATGATTATATTATAATTATCCTAATTAAATTAATTATTATGAAATGTCATTTTCACATACATGTGAATAAATGGGGTCCAAATAACGTCCCAAATATTCTAATGGTATGATATATCTCATCCAATATAATTAGGACATGTTTAAGGGTAGTTTTATACTATTAAATAATTTCTTTTATCTTTATTCACCAGATTTACCCTTTAACCATGGTAAAAATAATAATTACTGAAGTTACTATTCATAATTTCCAAAAATTAAAGGTTCAAATTTACAAAATTTTAAACTTATCATTACAAATATAGAATATTATTTATGAAATTTAAAAAAATAATTTTCTTTAATTAATTTTAAATTCATTCCCATTTTCAATACCAAAAAGAATGTTTTTATGAAATAATCACTATCGAAAGATTGACATGTGTTTATAACAAATTTAAAAGTGAAATTACTTATAATGAATAAAATTAGATTGCATTATAAAAATTTAATCCTATTACACTTTAAAACAAATTAATATTACAAGATATCTATATAAAAAAAATTAGATGAAAAGGAATTTTTGAATTAAAATGCAGTATTCTTCACTATTCGTTACAAAATGAACCTTATGAGGAAATTATCAAAAAATAATTATAAGTAAATTTTTATGTCCCACATATAATTAAGAGTTTATTTTGTTAAAATTTAACTTATAAAAGTTTCAAAAAATATATTTCAAATGGGTGCACCATCAGAAGGAGGTAAAACTACATTTTTTGAAATAATGTTTTTTATACGAAAAAATTATTTATGTTATTATATCATCTTATATAAAATATATCAGAAGTATTTTAATGTTATTCAAAATTAATATTATGGTTAATTCTATTCACAATATCTAGTTTATATCACATAAAAATATTGTATCAATATATCGTTGTTTAGTGAAATTTGGTATTGCGTACAATGCAAGCTATCGAGGAAGGTTTTTCTTGAGTTTAATGCAATCCGGGTATGTGTTTCTTGTAGTGAAAGATTCCATTGGGGTTTCATAAAACATAATCCAAACATAGTTATTTTATACATTGAAAATAATCTATACTCAATGTTTCATGAAGTGAATTATATAAAAAAACATGAAATTTTCTATAACACAGTACCTGAATAGTGATTCACATAATTCATGCATATTTGTTGTTACGTATAGTGAAATATATTCTTAGTGTAGAATAGAAAACAACAAATCAATTAATATAAAATTTATCCATTCCTATAAAATATCCAAGAGTAACAATATACAACACATAAAATGATCTTCACACTCGAAATTCACCGGGGTTATAAATGGTTTACTACTTGAAAGTTTCAATCATGGAAACCCAAAACGTAAAATAGGGTTCATAAACTTAATTTGAAATAAGTAATGTTAGAAACATTAAGGTTACACAAATTAACTCATCACTTGTTTTAAAAATAGGAGAACATAGGTGGTATGTGAAAACATGGATTGGGATGAAAAATCAAACAATCATGTTCTGATGTATAGTGATAGAGAATAAGGATTGAATAAATTTAACTACCAGAAATTTATAATTAAATGATGATTTAGTTGATCATCTAATTCAATGGATAATAAGGTACAGGGATAAAATTATTGGTTTCAAGATCCTTTTCCTATAGTTGATGAATTTTTTCAGGAGGATAAATAGTTACATGATTTCTGTACAACCTCACCATTGGTCGTTACCTGAACAACATCCAAATCTTCTCTTATTTAAAGAAATGATGTTGAATATTTCATTAGTGAAGTTATAGAAAATTATGCGATATAATTATAGGTCATTCCATCTATCTAAAAAAATATATCACAAGTAATCTAATATACATAATCCCATATACAGTTATATTATTAGTAAATGGTTCAAAAAGGCCTTATAGAAGATCTATAATATTTGCATAAATAAAATGAAACTAATTTATACTAACCGGTTACTTTCTTTATGTTAGTGGTAGGTGATAAAGTCTTATCGCACATCCGTTGTGGGTTCGATTACCACAACCATTGTTCAACACAACGGGTTATCGACTGTCTATGGGGTTGTCCTTTTTCTAAAACTAACCTATTTTATCAATTCAAAAATTATATTAAAAAATCGTTTTATCATTAAAAAATAATATTTGATGGTCCAATAAATCCATTCCAACCATTATTATAATCCAAAGTACTTATTTCTAATCTCATTATTCAAGAAAAAAAATTACAGGAATGTTCATATAATAAGGATGTGAATACCATCATTTATCCCCCATAAGATATATCTTGTTGGTAACATAACACAAATATTAATAAATTCATCATGAATTCTCTTGAGTCATGGTAATAACCTAAATTACCATGCCTCATTGTGGAAAAAATGCATGTTTCCTTATTCCAAAATTTTTGGATATATTTGATAAAAAAAACATGTTGTATACATCATTCTGGATATCAAAACCCTATTGTCATCAACTCCATTTTTAGTTCCAAACAAACAATAATTATCCAATTTTCTAATTCAAATACAACATATATATATCAAAACATCATTATCCTAACATAAGGGACAAATTAAAGGGTTATCTTTCACTTAATCATGTGTTCTCTAAGTATATAACCACAATCATAAATAACTTTTATATCCATATAACTATTCAATATATCATTTAAAAAATTTAATGAAAAATGTATAATGAAAACACATAAAGATTTCATGATTCTTATGACATAATTGTTGAATTTAGAAACATATACACAAAAATAATCCAACATTATACTTAAACAATTACATATGATCGATCATATTTGTTTTTCCTAAAATATGAATCATGTATTAAGGTTTATCAACCTCAATATTGATATGTTTAATGAAATCAATAATGTAAGAACATCACATACCTTTCAAATTTAATTTAGTATATCTTTATCCTCAAAAGTATGACCAATACTCATACTATCATCTTGATTCTCTTCCTGATATTTCCACTTAGGAAATCGATCAATATAATTCCCATAATTTCCACATAATTACCATTCATTGGATATATATATGTTCTATATAGTTCTGGATAATGACTAATATCATAAATCTATGTTTGAGAAATACTTATCAGAGATTATAAACACATTTGTTAGGTAAAATACTTATAATATTTCAATATATTATATCATAGGTTTAACCCTAGGCTAGTCATTATTATCACAAAAGAACATGGTTTTTAACCTATACATTACTTATCCTTAAGATATACCTAAATATATCCTTAAAAATATATCTAGGTATCTCACTAATGTTTTTTGTATCTTAGTTTCCAATGGTTGACTAATCCTTCTCTATGACACCATCTACAGAGACACAAGCATGGCGTAGATGTAAATTACATCACTTATGTGGAATAATTAATAAATGACACAAACAGATGACCAAATACCATATTAGTTTACTGTCTTTGTAAAATTATAACATTATATTCTAATCCTGGTGAAAGATCATCAACATCTCCCATAAAGAT
The DNA here is from genome assembly GCA_963277665.1 of Viscum album. NCBI lineage: Eukaryota > Viridiplantae > Streptophyta > Magnoliopsida > Santalales > Viscaceae > Viscum > Viscum album. The sequence goes on from OY728166.1 coordinate 1,142,955,907, forward strand.
CATACATGTTTTCCCTACCTAACATATTTGTTTATATAATTGGAAAAGAAAACATAAAAAGGTTTGTATAAAATGATCAGTAACGGTAATCATGGAGAACATTAAAAAAAATAATAAATTTAATATAGAAAAAATCACCATAATGTTTAAACTTGAAAATATTGAGTCAAAAAATAAATCTTTGCAGTACGTAATGCATGGATCATAAGAACACATTTACCATGATAGAATAGAATTGTAATAATACATGTAATTGTTGGAAACTAATATGAACAAGATATTATTTCCATAGTATCCTTAGAAATGTTCCCATGACCATCATAATGGACAATTTTCATTACTAAATTGGGTTTACTTACTGTCCATCCATGTATTACTGAACAAGATTTATTTGACATTCCAGTTCAGTATTACTGAACCAAATTTATTTTTGTTCTAGTCATTTCTATACCATGAGATACAGTTTCCCACCATATCATAAATAAATAATTCTTACATGTTCCAACAAAAAACATAAATGATTCATTATTGAATAACTCATGAAATAAAATGGATTTCTTAAAAACCAATATATAAATATATATATAAAATAAATGGATTTCCTTAAAATAATTTCATTATAAAAAAAATAAAATCAATTTAATGTTATGGATATAAATATAATTAAATGTAATCTTAGATGGAAAACAATTTTGATAAAACATTTCAATGTAGTTCTTGAGGAAAATATCCATTCATCTTCACTTTTTTCTTTTCTCAATATGTCATAAAATTTTAAAATAAAATAAGTGATATAAAAATTAAAATGAGATAGATTATAGGAAGCATATTTTAAATAATTCATTATGAATATGACAATATATATTCTTGTCATATATTCTAAAAACATTCTCCTCATACTTGTACCGAATAAATTCATTAATGTACATCATATAGTAAACAATAGAATGATTCCTTCCATATAATATATTAAAACTAAAAAATGGTTAAAAATAACTTTAAAAATACATATAAGAATAGAAAAAAATTTATGAATTTTTTTAGTAAATATTTAAAAAGTATGATAAATATATCCGCAGTAAATAGTTATATATAAACAATCTTGGATAAAAAAGAGTTTAAAAAATTATCTCTTACCTTAGTTCTAATTTCTTCAATATTTTTCTAAAACTCCTATATAGTGGGTTTAAAAATATTATTAACTTGTAACAGAACCATAATTATATTTATTATATCATATATTTTTTACTGTTGACTTTATACAACCCGTTTATTTGTCAATTCAATGTTAAAACAATGTTTTGGGTATCAATCGTTTAAACTATCATACATGTTTGGATTATTTATTCTTTAAATTATTATAGAGATCATGGATTAAGTAAAAAAATAATTTAAAAAACATTTATCTATCATATATATTAATTATATAAATATATATAATATAGACATATAAATGAAATGGAAAACACCGTTCATGGAGACGGTAGGCCATACGTACACATGCACATTGTTTTCATATACTTATTGAATTTTATGTAGGTAAATAAATAAAAAACATATATACAGAATCCCATTATAATTATTATGACTTGTATTTTATGGTTATTTATTATATATACTTTATAATCCTTCTTTAATGCCTAATGTGGAGAATAAATTCCATAGCGCCTTGGAGACGGTAAGTTGTTTGTATGCACGAGCGATGATATCATTCCCATAATTTTTGAATGATATTGAATTAGATGACGTATAATATCTCATAATAAGTTTCATGTTATAATAATAATATATATTTGTTATTTCCACTATTATACACATCCATGTAAGGTGGTGGTGAAAAACTGATTACACCAAGACGTGGAGAAAGTAATCCGTACGTACGAATGTGAAGAGATTTTATTTATTATAGGATGGATATAATTTGAAAAGGGTTGTTTAATAATTATAAGAACATATCATTATATGAGTGATAAAGATTAAATTACCTTATAATGAAATAACTATTGAAGTGGATGTAGATGAAGACTGAAATATGAAAGAATCGGTAGGAGAGATTTCCTCTACATAAACATGCCTCTGCTAAATTTACTATTAAGGCACTAAATTTGGTATTTTAATAATAAAAACAAAATAATGTAAATAGAGAAGTTGATAATAGAAATTTTCATGGGGTGTTCGGAGCATGAAGTCTAAAAAAGGATTGAATTGGAGAGGTAAGAGATTCTCTTTTATAAGAGAGGAGGGGGACACTTTTCGAAATTCTCAATGTATTGATTTATTATAAATAAAATTTCAAATAAATATCGACCAAAACATATTTAATACCAATATAATAATATTTATGTTCTAATGAAAATCATTTAATAACATTTACACATGTTTTTAATTTTTTTTATCCATATCATTCTGGATTTAAACTTATTTTTCCCTTTTTAATCTTATTGTGATATCATGTTATTTACAAATTGTGGTTTAATATAATTACCATTTCATGTTTAATGAACCAAAAAATGTTATTTATAGTATATTTGTACTTATATTAACCATTTAGTAGAATATTTTTTTTTGGAATTTAATTTAATTTAATAAATTATTTTATGTTTTATGTTTTTATATATGTCAATTTTGGACACTATTCATACGTGACATTTTTAAAAATTTATAAAAAAATTATTCTATAGAAAAAAGGCATAATATATACTCTAATATGTAAATTTCATCGATAAAATTATTGGATGGCATCAAAATGATAAAATAATTTTATATTAATATTTATAAAATCATTTATTTTAATATTTCATAAATGTGGTAATCAATACGTCTTAATTGTGTCATAAATAAATATATTTATAGAATGTATAAAAATTATAAAAAATACAATAATGTAGGAAGTATTTTTATAATTATAATTTATATTTATATACATATATATCAGTTATATAACAACATATTAAAATCAATTTATTAAAAGATATTTAATTATGTTATAATTATCATTATATTAAATTAATATTTATAAAATTTAATTTTCGCATTAAAGTGAATAAATGGGGTTAAAAAATAGATACAAAGGTTCCTATAGTCCTAAATATTTCATCCAATAGGATCAGGACACGTGTTAAGGTAGTTTTATAGTATTAATGTTTTATTTGTTTTCCCTTATTTAGTAAATTTTCCATTTAAGCATGGTAAATAAATTTATTACTAATGTTACTATTTCTAATGTCCAAAAAAAGTACCTATTTACACAATATTAACCTTATTATTCGAAATATGGAATAAAATTTTCCAAATTCAAATCATTAATGTTTCATTAATTATTCAAATATAAATTCTCATTGTCAAAACAAAAAAGAAGGTTTTTAAGAAGTAATAACTACCAAATGATTAATATGTGTTTTTGTACAATTTAAAAGTAAAATTACTTCCAATAACCAAAATTGGTTTAAATTATAAAAAAATAATCCAATTAAACTTTAAAACCAATTAATGTTTTACGATATGTCATTAAAAAATAGATGCAATGGTAGTTTTGACATAAAATGCTCTATTTGTCATCATTCATATAAAATGAAGCTTATTAGATAATTTCCAAAAATTAAACATAAGTTAATTTTTCTGTCCCTCTTCCAATGAATAATATTAATTGTTAAAATTTAACATATAAAAGTTTCAAAAACTATTTTAAAAATTGATATTCCATCAAAACACTGTAAAACTACATTTTATTATATGTTTCTTCTTTTTCAGAAAAAAATTGATTTTGTTCTTATATCATGATCTAGAATATATATAAGATGAATTATAATGTTATATAAAATTCAAAATTTGGATAATAATTATCATAATGACTATTTTATATCCCATAATATTTTTTTATCAGTATATCATTTTAATGAAACTCGGAATATGTGTACAACACAAGCTATCGAGGAAGGTTTTTCTTGCATGTAACGTAAGGAAAGTTAGTGTTTTATGTAAAGAAATTATTAATTGTTATTTATTATAACATAATTCAAACATAAATATTGTATACATATAAATAAACGTAGAATCAATGATACATGAATGGAATTATATCAAAAGAACTTTAATTGTGTGTAACACAAGCCAAAAATATTATTGCATATAATGGAGTCTCATTTACTATGGCATATAGCCCAAGCTAATCATGTTGTAAAGTCCATCACAAGACATGAAAGAAAAAACAATATTTCCCAAAATAACTCAGTTTTTACACATCCAAACATCCTTAACATAATACTATAATAATTTTGTAGTCATAAATACAATATTGGATTAATTTAGATATAATCCCAAAGAGGTGGTCTGGGAAGAGTTTAAATTTTGAACAATAATTTTTTCATTAATTCATCTTCCACATCCTTCATATATTCTTAAAATGGTATCATCTTAATATATAAATATATATATATTCTCATTTTCCAATATATTTATATAATAACCTAAATGAATCTCATATTCAATCAAATGGGGTCAGAAATCATCATTCATGTGTAAGTACGACTACGGCCCCACAAACCGATGTATTCTGTTTTCCAATATCACCTCTAAAATCTTTTTTTAAGGATGTATTTACAGTTTATTGATGTTATTTGTAACATATTTATTCTTATTCAGTTGTAATGTCACATATACCATATAAATGTTTATTCTGTGGATGACACGATCACATCATTCGGGTGTGTAGCGGACTATCTCCCCACAAAATAATGTGATTCATTTTTCACTAACTCATTACATGGAAGGTAACAAAGATAATTTTAATAAATATATGTTATACACATGACATCATAAAAATATTCATTAGATATTTTTTATTCAAAAAATATAACACATCTTTTGCTTTCCTGCACTTAAAAATTGATAACTTCATTCGTGTATGGGTGGATGACCAACTCCAAAAAGAGATGTGATTATTTTTTCATCACCAAATAAAAACAAGTATATATATAGTTAAAAATAAAGAAATAATATGGAATTTTCTAAATTATTATAATTATATTAATGTGAAATAATACAAACCTTATGTTTATAATTATTATTGAAAAATTGAAACATTACTCACATGTAAATACGACCTACTGTCTCCATGATTTTAACATTGTTCATTTATTATACTTGTTTTTTATGATGGGATTTAAAATAAAAGTCATTGAATAAGTAATATAATAATAATATTATTATAATTTTCTATATTGTAAATTAATTACTTCTTTTACAACGCTCAACACACCAAATCCATTTTGGAATAATTAAATGAATGTCTAAAAAACAACTAATATGGACTTATAGGAATAAATTTTTACATGTTTATTTAATAATAAATAAAATAAATTATTTAATGATACGTTATTAAAATTTTAAAATATTCTAAATTAATTAAATAATTAATATATGTTTATTATACATTAGTAAATGGACACCCATATAATGTATGGATTCAGGGTAAAGGTTTTCTCATCTCTCATGTACTTCTGTAATACTTTTATTATTTTATAAACTTATATTTTGTGTTTAATATAATTCCCCTTTAATTTTTAATATCATGAATGAATATTACATCATTATATTTTATGTTTCAATTAATATTATTTCATTCAAGGGGATAAGACTTGAATGTTACCAAGTGGTAAAGAATTTTATAACTCAATTTATTCCGATTGGGTTATATTAATTATTCATTGAATTTGATATTCTATGATTATGTGTGAAATTGACTTTTATTTTATTTTATTTTATTTCTAATTTTCTGATGTGTATTTTATTATATAGCTACTTGATTCATTTTTAAATTCTCTATTTCATTAGTATGACTTCTCTAAGGCTTATTTATCACCAATTCTATTTCATTGAGAAATAATATTATGATACAAACCTATATTAATTTTTATCATGTAGATAATATCATTTTACTTTTTTTATAATGAAAATAATTCCCTAGAATGTTAGTTGTGGTGGTTTGGGTGTTTGGGGTTTGGGATGGAGGTTGCGGGGTTGAGTCTCGGGGCATGTTTCCTTCTTCCGTACGTTGTATTACTAAAACCATTTAAAAAAAATATACGTACAATAATGATATTTCAAGTATATTTATATGTTATTCCATTATCGGTATTAAGATTGAAGAGTTTTCAAAGTTGAAATGGATTTATTTTACTATTTCCATTATTTCAAGATTATTTATATTCTTGTTTCTTTATGAGGAAATAATGTGATATTTCTATCTTCAACCACATCTATTTTTTTATCCTATAGAAATGAATTTTTTTAAAATGGTGTCTTTTTAATTATCCCTTATTTATTAATGAAATGTCATAAAATTTTTATGTAAGTGATACTAATCGTGAAATTCTTTTTAGATCAATATTTTATCTCTACCGTATACATGTTTTCTCTAAAAATTATAAAATGATTTATGAATTTATATTTTTAAAGAAATAAATGTTTTCATACAAATATTTTACATTATATATTATCATATATTAATTGGTTTTAAAATAAAATTTCTAAACTTTTTTTAAATGGGTCACTTCTGAATTCATTTTTAAAAATGTTTTAAAAAGAAGGTTTATTTATACGAATTATTACATCAACATATATTCCTACTGACATTTCCATTATTATACATGTTGTTTACCTTATTTATTTCAATTATTATTTTGAATTAAGAGGATTTTGAAAATATTTTTTAAATTTTTATTATTTAAAATATTAAAATTAATATCTATTTTTTCTCGAATATTTTTTAATGATATCTTAATGGAATTGATATTAATCTACATCATCAAACAATGATGTTTACTTATTATACAATGGGAATATTTTTTAATGATATCATCCTTAGTCTTTTTATTGGTGTAAAAATATTATCTAAAATATATGTTTATAGGACCAATTTATTTTCCATGGGTAATGTGTAACACCCCCAACAATTTGTGAAATAAATTTTTTTGAGTTATTTTAATCATTTTATATTTATAGTTTCACACAACACTCAAAATAGTGTAATTTAAATTAAATCAACTTATTTGTATTAAATTATAAACAACTCCAACATAATCTTGACCTATATGCAACATGAATTTTAGCTTTCTCTATATCGAACATTGTAGTTATTGTACATTACATGAAAGAATTGCATTCCTTGACGGCTTTCTTAACAATCAAGACTAAGATTTACCAAAAAACAATTTGTGTTAAAATATTATTGTTAAATATATGAGTATATGACATAATAATTAAGTTAGATGTTATGAATATTATTAACTAACTTATTAAAACATTTGGTTTACACAAATATAAAATAAATTCATTGGTTATAATGAGATTATTCAATATAAAGGTATTATTTTTATTTAAAATTATTATTATGCCCAATATATTGTTTTATCGTTTTAAATTAAATTATTTACCAATATGGATTGATAATAATGTTATTTTTATGTTATATATTTAATATTATATTTTTTTATATTCATCCTACATATTTGATTGGAATATGATTAGAACAGACTTAATTTCAAAAATAAGAACCTACTATTTAATTAAGGTACTTTTATTGCCTTTTGATGGGGAACCTATTTTAAATATAAATTTGTGAAAATTTATAAATCATATATGTCTAAATAAATATCATTTTTTAATTAAAAATATCTAAATTATTTTATGGTGAATTTATGGTATTTTCTGTGTAGTAAAATTTTATAATGAATAATGAAAATTAATAAAATTTAACACCAAACTGCATTTTCGTCTTTTTTACTTATACGGTAAAATAATATATTTTATTTATTTTTATGATTAATAGTATCAAATTTTAATAATTTCTTTTAATTTAATTCCATTTAATTGATTTTATAAAGAAATAGGTTATAAAATCCAATTAATCATTAAAAAAATTTACATTAAAAACATGCTTTGTCGTCACATCTACGAGATTAAATTTATATTTATTTGTGCCACTTATATGATTTTAATTTTTAAAACTAAATTCCATATTTGGAATCATAATAATATATTATTTATAATTATATCAAAATATTTTTTGAAAAAAAACATTAGTGTAGGTAATTATTATTAATTACAATGATTAAGGTGACATTTAGCGTAACAAGGGAATAATCACTGAAATTAAGGCCAAATATGACCTAGACCCTTATCAAAAATCAATTATTTGGACATATTCAGAAACAATACTTCATAATATATACTTTTTTCTATTTTTTCACATAAAAATAAACAACATGGTTGGGGTTTCCTTTTTAAAAAATATTACATGAGTGCCACTCCTCTACTATAAAAAGGCCTCCTCTCCTCTCACATATACACACTTCTCATGACTCTTAATTTCAGTACATATATACCCAATTAACCTCCAAACATGTCTACCATAAAAATTTATTCCTCCCATATGGATAAAATCCATCCATGGAAGCCCTTTCATGTAATCCAAAAGGAGTTTCCTGAATAAGAGGTATCGACCTTCCACATGATCCTCTCTTTTATTTCATTACTCCACCGACTAAAATATGATTATTTCATTATATTATAAAAATAAATATTTTATAAATATACTATAATGTTTTTTTAATAAGTGTTATACCTATACTTACACTCACTTCTATCTAATGGGTAACGATCAAAATATTTATGTGTACGATGAACTAAGGCCTCATGGAATGATGATTGTATATTTTTATATTACTCCCACTCATATTTAACATTATTAAGAACAAAATATTTTTATATTATATTAATTATAATTATAATTTATTTATTATTTTATAATTTTTATTAATATTATACCCTTATGCTTTTCATCTAGGTTAAATATGATAATTTTGGTTGAGGATGTGTGGACAACCTCCACATCAATGAGACATGATCAATGCACACGCTACATGGAATTTAATAAGGATATTTTTAGTGAAACTATAATATATAGATGAAATAATAATATTTATTTAATATTATTATATACTAATATACATATATTACTTTTAATCTCTTTATTTCAATATGACCACAAAACGGAAACAGCTAACATGCGTATGTACGACCTATCATATCCCTAAATAGTGTATTTTATTTCATACATCTACATTATATGGATTATTATAATTCACATTTACTGAATATAAATGATTTTTTCATGTTTCAAATTATATAAATAAATATATAATTATAAGTATCAAATACATATAAATAAATACTCATGTGAAAAACAATGAGAATATTACTCAAAATACAACATTAACATGAAATTATTAACAACCAGGTAATATAATGTCTTAATAATTCCATATATGGTATTAGATATAATAATATTTTTCTGTAAATGGTTTATAATAAAATTAAATTTATTATAAATGTGATTTTATTTATATCATAAGATTCAAGAAACAATGTAATGGAATTTCATCTCACTTTTTTATTTCCATGACATACAAACCTTATTCACCACTCAATTATTTTGTGTTTTGTATATACTATCCATGAATGTATAATATGAAAAATGTTATTAAATATATTATTATTTATAAACCATTTTATTATAATGCAATCTTCATTTTTATGTACCTAAATATACCAAATCTGTAATGTAATTTTGTCTCAATTTTCATTCATTGAGACACATATATTTTATACACCAATATTTTAATATGATGTGTATTAATAAGATTTGTCATGTTATTAAAATAATATATATATTTTAGTGATATTTTAATTCAACTTGTTATTTAAATTTCCAACATGGGTTTATGAATAAATGTTACCGTGTGGTAAGAGTTTATTGAAAGAATCTAAACATTTATTGAAGCCGTTTATGGTCATGATTTTATTAATGAAATATTATGATTCATATTTCAAGAAAAATAATGAATATTCTTCTCTTGTGGTTATCCCTGATGTCTTCATGTATTATTATTATTATTTCCACTATTTTGAACTTAATATAATTATGATAAAATTACCATAACTCTAACTACAATTAGCAATATGTGTTTCTTTATAACCAAAATTTATTAAAAGAGATTCCACGAATATTATAATAATCTACTATTATAATTAAATGAAAATTTTAACCTTTTTTCATTAACAAAAGTTTTCAAAGGAATATTATTGTATCACTTTGAGAATGTAATTTTTATAGATTTTTAAATGTGAAAAAGGAATATTATTTTTACCTTGTATGAAATGTGTGGATTTACCAAACATTATTTCTATAATGCTTCCATTGAATGTATAATAGGATAATATTTTATAAAATGATAATAAAATATATTTTTGATGAAATGGTTTTATAAAATATTTCAATATTTTTAATATGTTTTCATGGGAAAATGGTTTTTAAAATCATTCAAGCTCTTCTATATGTTTTTAATGGAAAAAGGATTTCAAAAGGATTTCAATGCTTCATTTATAATGATTCAAATTTATTTTCCTGATAATAGTTTTCAAAAGGTTTACGATTTAAGAATAAATTTTTAGAGAATGAAGGATAATTTACCAATTAACATTTTTTAAATGTTATCTGATAATTATTTACCATCTAAGATTATATCAATTGGTGTTACTCATGCCATTTCAGGAATTGATCAAAAGGATCCATTCATATTGTTTCTATGAATGATTTATGTATTGATGTTCTGATTTTTATGAAACCATATTATATTTATGGATTATTTGAATATGAAATTCACTTTTTTAAATGGGTTATATTTTGATTAAATTATTATGAATCCAATTTCATTTTCTATAGGTTAATGTATGATTTCATGTTTATGTCACCCATTTAATTTCATGGGTTATGATATGAATGCTTATGATTTTATGGAGCATATATGTATGACTTTATTATGATATCGGTGGGATATAAATTTCCCTCCAATTCATTGGGTAATGATAAATTTTCTATAAAATCAAAGTGTATCTGGGAGGGAATCCCATGCACGAAATAAGAGTGTACACAGGGGGAAATCTGAAGCTCGGAAAAAGATGTTACACTAGAGGACATCTAAAGCCCGAAATAATAGGGTGCATGGGGTATCACAAAACATGGAACATAAACAAGTTATTATCTGAATCCTAACATTTTACAAAGGTCTTATTATGTAGCATTTAAATAGGGTTTCTATATCTTTATGTTTTAACCATTGTTTCATGTCTGATTATTATATTATTCTTTCATGGCTCATGTTATTTATTTCCTTATGATTAATGTATTATATACTAAAAATATTTATTCTATGTTTCATGCATGTGATTTTTTATATATAGGCTATTTTATTCTTCTAATCATGATCATGTTATCATACCATTATTTTCATGACATGCTTATGCATTTCGATTATTTACCCATACAAAGCATTTGATCTCATCCCTTTATTATGTTACCCTTCCCTAGATTTTGAAGAATGTTTTTTTTGTAAAAATACTAAGGGGGATAATTTTTAGAAACATTGATGATATATTACTATTTTGGAAGATTTTTATTACATGTTTCCAATATAATTTAACTAATACGGTCTTTGGGTAAATTTTCTGTAATGTTTCATGTATTTCAAAAAAGTGATATAGTGTCAATATATGTTTGGAATGTTTCTATATAGTTTTCATCAAATTGATTGTTTAGTTAACCTTTTTATCTAATATTAGAAGTCCTTAGTTAGAACTATAAGGACTACCGATAAGTCTAAGGATTAGGAAAACTATATGAAAATGTCATGGAATTTTGGTAAAGGATAAATTGATTCGTTTACAAGAAACAAATCTCCATCTGGATAATAAATGTGGATGTGTATCTGGATCATATGTAATTAGCGGTAGAAACTCTGATAAGATGTCTTAGTCTTGACTTGTAGTAATCTGATACATGAAAATTGGCCTTACTGCACAAATGGATTGAAACTCGCGGGGGATATGCTTTGGAAATTCACAAAATCATAATGAACCATCATTAAGGAATAATATATTAAGTTTCTATGAATAAACTAGGATAATACTGAGGAGTAATAAATTAAGGAGAGTGTCATAACATATACATCCTATAAGTGACTTTTCATTCTTATGTGGTTCCTCTCTATGATAATTGTTTCTTATTCCATTATTTCTAGTTTTATCTAATGGAGTGAATGAGAAGTAACTGTATTAACATTGAATATGATACATTATATTCTAATGATAACTAAAATGGGATAACCACAAGAATTAAGGATGTTGTGATCATTCCTAATCAATTTTCATGGAAGGTAATCAAAATCATGTACCTTAACCAACTCTTAGACTCACCAAAGAATATAAGAAAGTACTTTTTAATGATTTTAGGTAATTGATACGCTGGAGGAAAGAAGATTTGGATTCCTTTGTGTTGATAATGATAAACTAGTCAACGTAGGGAATTTCATAGATGAACAAGATAGTGGTTTGACTATGTAATAAAAGGATATAAAACAAGTAACTTCAATGAAAAAAAATGAATGGGTCAGCTAACCCAATGGGTGATAATATTATCCATCTTATGTCATTATAAAAGGATAAATGATTGATATGTGGAATTAATGGTAAATATTCTAATATATATCCTATGGGGAAATCTCTTGAAGAGAATCAATAAGGTTGTATGAAAAATAGATATATTTTTTCTGATGATATGATAATAGAGGAAATATGAAATGAAATATTAATTATGTAACTGGATGAGGTAGAATTTTTTTAACTTATGGATTAAATGGAATAATAAATGTTTCTATGTATTTGGATTCAATAATTATGTAGTATTACTGGTTAAATATTTATGGATTGTTCAGTTTATGTTTATCAATAAGGAATTACAAGATTAAATTGAATTTTTTAGATGGACTAGAATAGTGACTTTATGAAATGTATATAACATTTAACTTCTATTATGATCATCATGTTCGGATTAATTTATTTTGGATAGGAATAAGTAAATTGGAGAGTATTTATTACCTTGATATTGGCTAAGGATTTGTTATGTTATCATGTTTCCACCTTTTTTTGGATTTACAGAATATATCCAATATATATCGAAATAAGTAGACATGCATATTTAAAATAAGGATTCATGGTAATTCATTTCAGTACCATGTTTCTAGTGTATATATGATGAAGCGATTAACATGATTGAAAAATTAAATTCATGAAAAACTTTTTGATATACAGGGAATCAATGATATGTTGTTTTGGTACCTTTTTTCTAATGATTTTTATTTTCATAATTCAAATTGTTTATAATTATAAATTTTTATGAAAATATTAAGTCAAAATTTGGATGATTTTTGTGAGAATAATGTAATATCTCACTACATGAGGATTTATACATATTGGATAACATGTGCTAAAATATTATTGTGAAATATTATAGATGTAAGGACCTATCATTCTATTTAATGACATCATGATATCTACATGATTAAGAAATACAAATTCAAATTTTTTTTCCTACAATAAGAGAAGAAGTGGAAGTAGATCAATGAACTAAAAATTATTATATAGTAATGAATCAAGTAAGTATATATTCTCAAGAAAAGTATTCAACCCAATGGAATGTATCTTGAATCAAAAAAGTTATCCTTGTACAATCTCTTTCGAGGAATCAAATGGTATCACATGTCATCGTAGATATATGGATTTGTGATTGTTAATGTTATCTAGACCATTTTATATATCACTATAATCCATAACAAGATATTTATATTTCACTTCCATGTCCATGTTTTCAAATTCCACATATGTTATCAAATGGGGATACCCATCTATTTGATAATTTGGGTCATTTTAATGATTCTTTATTTTTTCAAAGGAAGAATTTAGTGTTCATTTTTATGATGTTGGTTCCTATGAATGTAATAAAAACATATTAAACCATTTTTAACCACAATTAATATTTATGGAAAAATTAATTTTAAGGGATTATAATGTAATACGCCACTATTTTTTGACATATTTTATTTCAAATTAATTTAATCATTATGATATTTTTCATTTTATAGAAAACTAAAAATCGTTTATTTTATTATTAATGCACAATATTTGGCATATGCTATTGTAACATTCCAGGTAAATAAAGAATAAGAAAATTTCAAATTTATTAATATATGTGAATTAAATATTAAATATACTTTAAAGGGGTTGCTATGTTCTATAGCATACCTGATACACAACAACGAGTCTCTTTGAAATCTTACATTGCACACTAATAATATAATAATATTATTTTAAATGTTAGTTAACACATAGCCGTTGTATTGGCGGGAATAAATAGAAATAACTAAAATATGAGTATATATGTCTGTTAAATGTTTTTACATTTATCCAATAAAGGATAAAGGCTTTAAATAAGAAAAGAATTCAATTTTAGGCATAAATACTCTAATATTCACTAAAAGGTCGATTTGTCACCTTTTGATGGAGAACCCAATTTAAAAATAGTTTTGGTCACTCTTATGCATTTGATTGGACCAAATTAAATCCTTCTATAGAATCGGGACATCAATATTTACTTTTTGTATTTTTTTGTTATTTTTCCGATAAAGGTCATTTTTAATGAATAAGTGAAAAATGTTGTATTTTAATTCAAAAACTCACATTAATATAATTTATTTATATGATTAGATAATTTGTTGAGTTTTTTTAAAGTACAATTAGAATATATTTTTACTATTTGATCCAATGGAGGTCATTGGAATTAATTTTTCTTTGAAAATGGACTTAAACTAGTTTCAATCTTTTGATATATATTGTCTCTTAAAAACACACTATTTGTTTTGACAACGGGAATTAAAAATTAAATTAAGTAATGAAAATTATATGTTTTTAATTTTTTAAAATAGTAATAATTTTTGAATTTGAAATATCAAATATATCATATGGTAAATTTGTGGTATTTTTCTGAAAAACATCAATTGTTTATGAATAGTGAAACCACTAAGTGGTAGTTAAAAAACAGAATTTTTCATTTAAACAAAAATTTACCTCTTATGTGAATTGAATTTCAAAAATTCCGACATAAATGGCTTTCATTATTAATTAAAATGTGGTTCAATGGGATGAAAATAATTTTTTGGTGAATAGTAACTTTTAAGTTTTATTAATCACGATTAAAGGTATTTAGTGTACCTTAAGGTAAAAATAATGTTATAATAATATGAACTCAACATGATACGTGTCCTACACTTATTGGATGATTCATGGATGGCCATGAAAATCCATGGGTAAATATATGGGACACCATAGAGCCACATGGGTACGATAATGGCATTAATAACTTTTATTTAAAGTAAAAACAAAAATGTCACAAACATGTATTTCTTTACTACAAATATTCTTACATGGGGTTATACAAGTTATATTTTTTACTATAAATATTAATTAGAAATATAAATATATTTCATACATCATGGTAATTTTATTATAATTTTTATACATTAAATAAATAAATTTATTTATGAAACCATGATGATGCAGTGATTACCTCATTAATGAACGATTTAAATAAAATGAAAAGATAATGTAAAATCTAAGACTTAAAATTGTCTATAACCTATTGGATGGGTGTATTTTGAACCCTTATCACCTTATCCAAGAAATATATTATTTTGGGTCCTTTAAAATCAAAAAATATTTTCGTAATAAAGTAACATTTCATGACTTTCCACGACTGCCCCTTCACCCTCTTATAAAAGGCCCCCAACTCTACCTCCTTACTCACACTTCTCAAGTCATTTGGCTTGTCCAAAATCTACTAAAATAAGTTCCCAATATGCCTCTCATAATTATAGAAGACTTACATTATGATGAAAGCTCTTCAAGAAACCATTTTGGTTCAAATCAAGAGGAGTAACCCGATTCAAAGGTAATGTTTTCTCTTATCTCTTTCTATTTTATTTTGCTTCTCCAACCCACCAAACTATTTTTATTACTTTATTTTGAAACAAAACCATTATATTAAATATACTAGGATGTTTTTATGAGAATTATTCGAGCTACACTTACACAAACCTCCGTCTAATGGTTAAAGAACATATTGTTTCTGTGGATGGTGAATTACTGCCTCACTAAACAATGATTGTTCAATCTTATCTTAACACCTTTCATGGTGGCCATTAAGATATATCTATATATATATTATATATTTTATGTTTATGGTCTACTTATGCTTCTGTATATTTCATTTATACCATAACTTTATGGTTTCCATTATGGATAAACGCGAAAATTTCATTTTTTGGAAGGGCAGACTACCACCCCCACAAAGTGATTTGATTCGTTAATATCATATGTGGGATGTATAAAGGATGGAGTTAATAATATTATCTATGATATTATACTGAAATTATAATGTACATATATATCATTCGGATTTTATTCCATTAAATAGGAAATAAAAATGAAAGTAGTGTTGAAGCGTACGTACGGCTTGCCATCTAAATGAATGGTGCATTTCATTTCTTCCCTCAAAATGTTATGTACTGTTATAAATACATGTATATGATGGATGTATATGATATATATGATTTCAAAATCATGAATATCATTCTGGATATAATGAACCTTTTACCACATGAACAACATGTAATTGTAAGAAGTCCATTTTTGAAAGTACCAAATATCGACAAAACGAACATTATTATCTTAAATGATTACTTAATGTTTATAACATGGAAATAAGTGATATAAAGGGAATAATAAACATGAAAAAGGTTCTTAAGAAACTTGAAATTAACTTTAGTTTATTATTTATCAGATTAAATAGTGATCAAGTCAAGTCTGACATAAGGTACGTGACTTCATCTCGATATCCTTTCATTGAGGCTTATTTGGTTTTAATACAAGAATTTCTTTTATACGCTGTATAAAAACCTTTTAATTTTCATTTCATTCAAAGTAAATCTTTTTCTATGAAGCTTTGTACTAAATGAAAAAATGGAATGTTTCTTTTAATGTATGCGGTGACAATGACCTTTCTACCGCCGCGAGTACTACTTGATCTTTGGATTCTATAACAATCCGTAATGTTTTTAAAAAAAATTAAATACCATATACTTTTTTATGTATTTAGGTATTGAAAATGGTTTTGATAATGGATTTTTTATGTCAATATATTTTAGTGACATATTGTGTTTGAAATGTGGAAATGTTCTCTTTACATTATATTTTTTTTTTTGATTTTATAATGGTACTTGGACATTTAATGGGTGGTTATGTGATAAACCAAATGATGGGTGGTGTTGTGAATAATAGGATGGGGGTTACATTATAACCTCCAATGCATTTTTTATGGAAGTCAGCTGTATGGATATTCCAATTAGTGATATGTGTGGAAGTCAACCATATGGTTACTCCATTTATGTATGTTTATGTCCCAAGTTACCTTTATATGCTATCTGTTCTTAACATGGGTTTAATGGTAATATTTTGGTTACAATAGGTAAAGTAATTATCTTTTATTCGGTGATGAGTGTTTACTACTTCATAAAGGTTAAAATTATTACTTATGTTAATGTATTCGTGGTTTTCTTATTGTTTTGAAAAACTATCAGTTTTCATTCACTCTGTATCCCTTACTAAGCTTTTTATGCTCACCCCATGTTTTTGAAATTTTTTTCAGATGACAAAATGTGGAATAGGGTCAAGGGTGGGATCAAGGAAAATTCATGCTCTCTTAAACATGGAACTAGACATGACTCTTTTTTCAAGAGTTCCTATTTTTTTAAAAAAATGGAAATTGTGTAGAATTGTCTACTTTGTAATATTTTGAGATCTAATAATTATGTCCTAATTCTCAAAAAATCTATACCTAAAAATAACATCAATGTAAATTATTCATTGAATTCAAGATTAAGTAATGTTTTAAGTATGGGTCCTTATAATTGGTATTAGAGGTCAGTTTAGGAAACTTCAAGAGTTAAAAAATTGTTAGATTCATGTACAAAAATTAATTTATTGTATTATTGAAATGATATAGAATTTGAATTTTACCAAGTTGCTTCGCTTAAGATATTTCTATTTTTAGAATGGTTTTTTTGTAGAGGAAACAAAGCAACTATGTTGGGACAACATCAAGAGGAAGACAACCTTCCAAATCAGTAACCTGAGATGGTCGGAATTGGAACTAAACAGTTTGTTTCAGTGAAGGCTCAGTTGAATCGGGTGATAAGTTTGTGGTTGTGTACATTGATGATATTTTGTTTTTTTTCAAATGTATAGAGGGGCATGGAAGTAATTTAAGGGTTGTCTTGGAAACCTTAAAAGAAATGAAACTGTATGGAAAATTAAGCAAGTGGGAATTTTGGTTATAATAAATTTCTTTCCTTGGTGACATTGTTTAAAAAATGGCATAACTGTTGATCCTACTAAATCAAAAGTTGTTGAATAATGGCCAAGACCCACAAATGTAAACGAGATTCATAGTTTTATTGGTTTGGTAGGCTATTACAAATGGTTTGTTAAAAATATTGCACAGTTTTCCAGCCCATTGACTAAGCTAACTCAGAAGGGTGTTAAGTTCATCTGTACAAAAGAATGTGATGATTGATTTCAGGAATTGAAAAGAAGATTGGTGAATGCTCCGGGTTTGACACTTCCTTCCAGAAATGATGAGTTTTTTATCTAAATTTATGCTTCATTGGTGGGACATGGTTGTGTCCTTATGAAGAATGATCTGGTAATTGTTTATGCTTCACGTCAGTTGAAAACTCATGAGTTAAATTTCCCTACACATGATTTGGAATTCGCTGCTATTGTTTTTTCTCTAAAAATTTGGAGGCCTCATTTGTATGGAGTAAAGTGTTAAATATATACCGATCACAAAAGGTTAAAGAATATATTCACTCAGAAATAATTTAACATGAGATAGAGGAGATGGCTGGAATTAACGATGAATTATGATTGTACAATTCATTACCACCCAGGATAAGAAAATAAAGTAGTTGATGCTTTGAGTTGAAAAATTACTGCTTCATTAACCACGTTACGTTTGGAACGAGATTCTATGGTTTTTTATTTGATGAAATTTTCCATAGATGTTTTTGGTGTAGGAAGTTATTATGTTTTGTTTCACATATCAGTGAGATCATCTCTATCAGACAGAATTAATCAAGTGCAGAAGAAAGATAATGGGTTTCAGAAAAAGGTAGAGCTGTTTCAGAAGGGTGAGTTGCTTGAATTTAATATTGATAATGTTTTTTTAGGTTTGGTAATAGATTATGTGTTCCTTATGATTCACAGTTGAATAATGAGTTGTTATGGGAGGCTCATAGTTCCCCATTTTCAGTCCATCCTGACAGTACTAATATGTAAAGAGATCTACATGAGTATTACTCATGGGTTGGAATGAAAAGAGATATTACTGATTTTCCTGTGAAGTGTTTTACTTGCCAGTAGGTTAAAGAAGAGCGGCGGTTACTAAAAGGGATGCTTCTGTCATTACCAGTACTAGAGTGGAAATGGAAAAAAAAATATCCATCGACTTTATTGTGGGATTACCAAATACCTCTCAAGGTAATAACGCAACCAATGTTTTTTTGATCGATTGACTAAATCTTCTCATTTTCATCCTATTCGAGATACATTCTCTATAGATCAACTTTCATTATTGTATCTTAAAGAGATAGTCAGGTTACATGGACTTACCCTCTCCATTGTATCTGATCGTTATCCTGGGTTTACTTCTTAATTTTAGAAAGGCCTTCAGATGTCGTTGGGTACTGAATTACATTTTAGTACATCTTTTCATCTGAAATCAGATGGGCAGTCCGAATGAACAATTCAGACCATGGAGGATATGTTACGTTCTTTCACAATGGATTACCAGGAAATTTGGGCCTATCATCTTTTTTTGGTTACATTTTCTTATAATAACAGTTTTCATTCCAGTATACAGATGGTTCCGTTTAAGGTATTATATGGTACACGATGTTATACTCCATCTTTTTGGGATGATGTAGGGGAAAGGAAGCTGATTGGACTATAACTGGTAGATGAGATGGCAGAAAAAGATTACTTGATTCAGAAGCACATGAGAATAGCTCAGAGCAGGCAGAAAATTTATGCGGATAACTTGAGGAAGGATCTATCTTTCTAGGTAGGTTATCATGTTTTTATCATAGTTTCTCCATGGAAAAGTGTGATTCATTTTGGAATGAAAGGAAAGACGAGTCCGAGGTTCATTGGACCTTATGAAATCATGGAGAATGATGGATCAGTTTCATACAGAGTGGCTTTACCTACATGTTTATCCCAGGTACACAATTTTCATCATGTTTTGATGTTGAGAAATTATATGCCAGATCCATCTCATGTTTTGATCCCAGAGGTAGTTCATTTGGAAGAAAATCTCCCTTATGAAGAACAACCAGCCCAGATTATTGATCGAAGAGGGAAAGTGCTGTGAAATAAGGTAATTTATTAGGATAATGTTTTCTGGAAAAACCATATGGTTGAAGAGGCAACATGGGAATCTGAAAATGCTATGGAGGATTAATACACCCACTTATTTTAATAAGTGAATAAAATTACGAGGACGCAATTCCAAAAAGGGGGGAAGGATGTAATATCGCACATAAATAAAGAATAAGAAATTTTCATATTTGTTAATATTTGTGAATTAAATATTAATTTTACTTTATAGGGGTTGCTATGTTGGATATCATATCTGATACGCAACAATGAGTTTCTTTGAAATCTTAAATTGCTCCCTAATAATATAATAATATTATTTAAAATGGTAGTTAACGTGTAGCCTTTGTATTGGTAGGAATGAATAGAAATAACTATAATATGAATATATTTTTTTTATGTTTTTACATTTATCCAATAAAGTATATAGGCTTAAAATAAGAAAAGAATTCAATTGTAGGCATATATACTATAATATTAAATAAAAGGTCGATTTATCACCATTTGATGGAGAAACCTATTTAAAAATAGTTTTGATCACTCTTATACATTCTATTGGACCAAATAAAATCCTTATATAGAATCGGTACGTCAAAATTTACATTATGTATATTTTTGTTATTTTTCCGATAAAGTTCATTTTTAATGAATAAGTAAAAAATGTTGTATTTTAATTCAAAACATCATTTTAATATAATTTATTTATATTATTATATTATCATTTGAGTTGGTTTTAAAGTTAAATTAGAATATATTTTTACCAGTTATCCCAATGGTGGTCATTGTAATTAATTTCACTTTCAAATTGGACTTAAACTACTGTCAATCTTTTGATATATATTGTTTCTTAAAAACACGCTATTTGATATGAAAACGGGAATTAATTATTAAATTATTTAATGAAACATATATAATTTGAATTTTATAAAATTGACATCATTTTTGAATTCGGAATATCAAATATAGCTTAGGCTTAATTTTTGGTATTTTTCTGGAAAACTTCAATTTGTTATGAATAGTGAAACCACTAAGTGGTAGTTAAAAAACTGATTTTTTCGTTTAAACAAAACTAAACCACTTTTGTGAATTGAATTTAAAAAATCCATCATACATTGTTGTCTTTATTAAGTAAAATTTGGTTCAATGGGATGAAAATAAATTTTTGGTGAATATTAATTTTTAAGTATTATTAATCGCGGTTAAAGGTAATTAGCGTACTTTAAGGTAAAAATAATGTTATAATAATTTGAAATCTCCTTGAAACATTCCCTAAAATTATTGGATGAGTCATGGACGATCAAGAAAATCCATGGGTAATTTTTTTGGACCACATGGAGCCACATGGGATAGACAATGAAATTAAAAACTTGTATTTAAAGTAAAAATAAAAGTATCACAAAAATGTATTGTTTTATTAAAAAATATTTACATGGAATTATAAAGGTTATATTTTTTTCTATAAATATTAACTAAAATATAAAAAATATTTCCTACAACATGGTAATTTTTTTTATAATTTATATACATTATATAATAAATTTATATATGACACCATGATGATGCATTGATTACCTCAATAATGAACGATTTAAACGAAATGAAATGATAATGTAAACTCTAAGACTTAAACATGTCAAAAACCGATTGTATGGGTGGATTTAGAACCCGTATCACCTTATCCTTGAAATATATCATTTTAGGGCCTTTAAAATCCGAAGATCATTTCATAATAAAGTAACATTTCATGACTTTCGAAGAGTTCCCCTCCTCCCTCTTATTAATGGCCCCCACATCTACCCCCTTATTCACACTTCTCAAACATTTTGGATCCTCAAAATTATACTAAAATAATCTCCCAATATCCATCTAATAATTCTATAAGGCTTACCATATGCATAAATCTCTTCAAGAAACCCTTTTGGTTCAAACAAAGAGGAGTTACCTGATTTAAAGGTAATGTCTTCTCTTATGTCCTTCTGTTTTATTTTTCTTCTCCAACCCCCTAAACTATTTTTTTCCTTTATTTTTTAATAGAACAAGTATCTTAAATTTACTAGTATGTTTTTATGATAAGTATTCTAACTGCACTTATACACATCTCCGTCAAATGGTAAATTAACATGTTGTTTCTATGGTTGGCGAATTACTGCCTCACGAAATGATGATTGTTCAATATTCTGTTAACAACATTCATGGTGGACATTAAAAAGTCACTGTATATATATATGATATATATTATGTTTATTTTTTCCTTATACTTCTGTATTTTTCATTTATGGCATACCTTTATGGTTTCCATAATGGATAAACGCGATAATTTCATTTTTTGGAAGTGCCGACTACCGCCCCCTCAAAGTGATTTGAATCGTTATGCCATATGTGGGATGTATAAAGGAAAGAGTTAAAAATATTATATATGATATTATACTGTAATTTTAATTTACCTTTATATCATTGTGATTTTATTCCATTAAATACGAAATAGAAATGAAAGTAGACTTAATGCGTATGTACGACTTACCGTCTCCATGAACGGTGAATTTCATTTATAAACTCTAAATGCTATGTAATACATTAAATACATGTATATTTTAGATATATATGATATATATGATACCCAAATCATGAATATCATTCTGGATATAATGAACCTTTGACCACATGAACAACATGTAATTGTAAGAAGTCCATTTTAACAAAAGCACAAAATATCAACAAAACAAACATTATTATCTTAAATGATTAAATAAGGTTTATAACATGGAAATAGGTGATATAAAAGGAATAATGAACTTGAAAAAGTATCTTAAGGAAGTAAAAATTAACATTAGTTTATTATTTAGGAGATTAAAGAGAGATCGAGTCAAGTCTGACACAAGGTAAGGGACTTCATCTCAATCTCCTTTCAATGAGGAATATTAGGTTTTAATAGAAGAATTTATTTTATACGTTGTATAAACACCTTTGACTTTTCATTTCATTCATAGGTAATATGTTTCTACGAAGAGTTTTACTAAACAAAAAACAGAATTTTTCTTTTAACGTATGCGGTGACGATGACCTTTCCGCTGCGGTGAGTACTACTTGATCTTTGGCTTCCTCAACAAGTCGTAATGTCTTTAAATGAAAATAAATACCATATACTAAATTATGTATTGTGGTATAGAAAATGGTTTTGATAATGGATTTGTTATGTAAATATATCTAATTGATATATTGTGTTTAAAATGTGAAAATGTTCTTTTTCTATTATATTGGTTTTATGATTTTAAAATGGTACTTAGACATTTGATGGGTGGTTACGTGATAAAACAAAAGACAGGTGGTTCACTGAATACCAAGATGGGAGGTTACATTATAAACTCCAATGCATTGGGTATGGAAGTTGGCTCTATGACTATTCCAATTAGTGATATGTGTGGAAGTCGACCGTACGGTTATTCTATTTATGTATGTTTGTGTCCCAAGTTACATTAATATGACATGTGTTCTTTACATGGGTTTTATGGTAATATATTGGTTACAAAAGGGTAAGTAATGATTTTTATTCAGTGAAGAGTATTTACTAATTCATAAAGGTGAAAATTATTACTTATTTTAAAGTATTCATGGTTTAATTTTTGTTTTTAAAAACTAACAGTTTTCATTCTTTGTGTATCCTTTACTGAGATTTTTATGGTCACCCCATGTTTTTGAAATGTTTTTCACAGGACATAATCTGGAATAGGGTCAAGGATGGGATCAAGGAAAAGTCATTTTGTCTTAAACTTGGAACTAGACATGTCATTTTTTTCAAGATTTCATGTTTTGTAAAAAAATGGAAACTGTGTAGAAGTGTCCACTTTGTAATCTTTTGAGATATAATAGTTATGTCCTAATTCTCTAAAACTATAAACCTGAGAAGATCCTCAATGTGAATTATTCATTTAATTAAATATTATGTAATGTTCTAAGGCTGGGTTCTTATAGCTATACCCAACACCATGTTAATAATGAACAACACACAACAAAAATTTTATATTGGCCTACACCGAACACGGGGATATATTATGTGACATGAATTATTGGATTTCTTTAATGACTTAAATAACACACAAGACATTGTTTACCTAAATAATAGTATATTATTAAACTATTATTATTTAAAATATTTTAGAATAACATAAATATTAATATTTTTTTTGTGATTTATATTAGATGAATTAAGAAAATGTATTTTTTACATAAATATTATTTTTATAATTTTTTTATAATGAACCAATTCAATATGGAGGGAATATTTTTATAGTGAACTACTTTAATGCATAAAATGTTGTTTTATCCCTTAAAATTAAATTAATTACTATTATTTAGTGATAATAATTTAATATATATATATTTATATATTATATTTAAAAAAAATATTCATCCAATATATTCAATATAAATAAGATAATAACAAACAAAATGCCACACAAAAATCCATTTATATTAATTAAGGCCTTTTTTATTGCCTTTGGATGGTGAACCTATATCAAATATAAATTTTGGAACATTTATAAATTTTATATGTCCAAATAAACATCATTTTTACGATATAAAAATAAAAAATATAGTAGTGTGGAATTCATGTATTTTACTGCGAAGTTTAATGTTTTAATGAATAGTGAATTATTTTAAAATTTAACTCAAAATATTTTTTTATATAATGTATTTAAAAGTTAAATTAATATTTTTAATTTATTTATATTTTCAATTAGTTTAATTTTTAATATATTCATCCAATTGTGTTCATTTGAATAAATATTTCAATGAATTTGGTTATAAAAACCGAGCATACTTTTGAACGTTTTTTACTTTAAAAATCATCATTGGCGTCCTGTCTATGAGATTAAATTTTAATTAATTTCTATAACATATGTAATTAGAATTTGGAAAATTTTAATCCGTATATTTGTTCAATATTATTTATAATTTATTATAATATAAATATATTTTTTCCAAAAATATATGTGATGCTAATTAAAATTAATTACAATGATTAAAGTGAAATTAGGATTAATAATGATCTAAAACATTAATATAAGGCCTAATATGACCTACGAAATTGTCCAAAAGAAATTGTTCAGAAAAATTGACAACCTATACTCCCTTGAATATATTTTCCATCATTATTGGAACCACTTTCCTCAAGAAAACATGTCTGGGGTTTTCCTTTTTCCAAATTTACAGAAGAGTGCCATTCCTCCTCCACTATAACAAGGCATCCACTCTTTCTACATCCACAAACCTCTAATCAAAATTAATTTCAACCAATATATTCTCAATTATATTAAATTAATACATCCTTTTCTCCTTGAATCTTAACATTTGGTTGAAATCCGTTGAAGGAAACCCTTTGGTGCAAACCAAAAGTAGTGACTTGAATAAGAGGTAACATCCTTCATCAATCTTCATTGTTTTATATTATGTATAATCACCATAAAATATCATTATTTAATTATAGTATATAAAAAACTATCATAAATATAGTATGATTAGATTATTATAATGTTTCTTCATAAAATTACATACACTTATATATAATGGGTAACAGATATACAATTCATGAGTACATCAAATATATTTCTCATGAAAAAATGATTGTTCATTTTTCCATTACTTCCTATCGTAGTGGAAATTAAGATAGGAACACTATTTTTATATGATATATATGATATTAATAATTCATTTATTCTCATTAGATTTTATTTTTAACACACCCTTATGATTTCAATCTTGTGTAAATACGATAATTTCATTTGAGTAAGTGTAAAATACCACCCCCTAAAAGTGATACGATTCATTCAAACATTTCATTCAATGAATAGAAGATATTTTTGGTGAAAATTTATGATATATATTAAAAAAAATTATAAATTAATTATATTTTATACATATATTCATTAATTTCATTTTATACAATTTATTCAATTTGTCTATAAAACAAAAAATGGCATTCTTGTGTATGTACGGGCAAACGTCTCCATGAAAAATTTATTACATTTCATAAATATATAAAATATATTTTTATAATAAAAAAATACTGAAAATAAATGTCAATTTTATCATTTATTACATTATTTAAATAAATATATATGTATAAGGAAAAATATCAAAACAAACTAAAACACAAGTGGAAAACAGAGTACATATTACCTGAAGCATAACCATAACATGAAATTGTTAACCAGAAGGTAATATAAAGTCATAATCTACACATATATGATACTATATATAAAAATATAATTGTTTAAAATATTCATATTAATATAAACTTATTATATAGAAGGTTTAAAGGAGTACAATTAGTGCCAATGCACAAGGTAAGAGAGTTTCATCCCACTCAATATTTGTATGAGATAAATGTCTTATTCACAGTCACTTATTATGTGTGGGGTATATAATTCTAATGAATGTATTATATGAATATTTTATATAAATATATAAGTATTTATGTTAAAAAATTATGATTTTTATTTCAAGGGGTATCATTTTCAAAAGTTACCAAATTAGTAACGTAAATTTGACTCATTTTTTCTTCATTAAGACACATGCCATGACATACAAATTTATTATTATATGAGGTGTTTAAACCAACTTAAAAATGTAATTACATTAATATTATTCGTTTCTGGATATTTTAAATTTCCATGAAGTTTCATTTTCCTACAAGGGATGTATGAGTTAATGTTACAATATGTTAAGAGTTTAATGAAACAATATTATAGTTTATAGAGATTGTTTATGATCATGATTTCATTAATGAAATAATATGATCCATCATTCAAAAAAATAGATTAATTTTATACTCCTCCAGTTATTTTCTATTTCTTCATGTATTAGTACAATTTTTTCCACTCTTTTTTACTTACGATAATTAATTAATGTTTTTCATAAAATATGACTTTATGTATCTCTTCGATCAAAAATTGGTGTTTTATCAAAACAATGATTTCCAAAAAGGGATTAACAAAAAATTTAACAATCTCATAATACAATTAAATGATTTTATACCATTTTATATTTTATTAATATTTTCAAAGAATTATTCTCTTCACTTCCATAACAATTATTGCTTTTCTAACCATATTACTGTGAAAAACGAATAATCACATTACCTCATACGACATGTATTAATTTATTCATCAAAATTTCTTTGATGTTTCCCATTTATTATTCATAGGATTGTTTTCAATATTTTTCTTAAAAAAATTCATATAAATTTATTTAATAACGTTTTAATGACTATTTTAAATGATTACAAGTAAAAACGATTTTCAAAATTTTTTCATGCTACTCAAGAATTTTTCAAAGGAAAGTGGATTTAAAAATGTTTTCAATTATTCCTTTATATTTTTCAGGTTTATTTATTAGATAATGGATTTCAAAAGGTTATACATTTATAGAATCAATTTTCATAGGAAATTGGATAATTTTATCATGAGATGTTTTAGAAAGAACATTCAAAATTATTTCACACCTATGATGACATCCATTGGTGTTACTCATGCATTTACACGAAATTATAAAAAAATTTCATTCATATTATTTTTATAACTAATATATGGATTTGTGAAATGATGTTTGTGAATCCATATTCATTTAGTGAGTAATGGTTTGAAGAAATTATTATGAAGCTTTTTTATTTATTCCTCTATTTAATTAATTATTTAATGTTTATTATACCCATTTCATTTCATGGGTTTTGATAATTTTGTCTATGATTTTTTATACATGCTTATATGAAATAATAATTAGATGGGTGTGACATATAACTCACTACAGTGCATTGGGAAATCGAAAAAAATTTTTGAGGACAAGGGTACATTAGAGGGAATCTCAATCCTGAAACCAGAGGTTATATGGGAGGACATCCCAATCCCAAAGAATTAAGGTACATGAGATTAAATACCATGAGAAAAATAATATGGTACATGGGAAGGAATACCAAGCCTCATGTTGTTACACAAGTGATTAACCAACGAAAAACATGATATAACATTCTTGATTGGATTCCATGACATTGGGTTTTAATTTTTTTATGTGTATAACAAAATTAATAGTCTTATTATTATATTATACGTCAATTTCCCATGTTTCTGAATTCATTATAATTCATTAATTATGAACTAATAACATCTATTCTATGGTTAATGTTTATTATTTTTGTTATGAAGGTTATGTTCTCATAATTAACATGATCACATTCTGATAACCTTATGTTCAAGATATGCATATAAATTTCCTTTATTTACCCATTCAAATAATTTTATCTCACACCCTTATTATTTTTACCATACCCATGTCACAAAGAATGGTTTTTATTTTTTAATATTAAGGTGGACAATCATTGTGGGAAACATAGAATATATTGGACTCTATTAAATGATTTTTCACTATGTTTACAAAGTAAATAAACTAGTAAGGTCTTTGTGCGTGTATTTTTTTAATTGTTTAAGTATTCTACAAAAGTTAGGTAGGGTGAATGTTTTTTAACATGGGGTTGTTATGATAATTTTATTTAAAATAGATATTTATTAAAACAATTTATTTTCTATGGGTTAATCATGTTTCAATGAAATTTTAATGCATCATATTAATTTTTATGGGTTAAAATTGTTTCAAATATATTGTTGTAAAAATAATATATTTTACTTTTGTTAAAAATGTTTCAAAAAGAATATTTTGTATTCCATTTAATTTTTAGGGGATAATAAGGTTAGGAAAATAATAAAATTTGTTTCAATGAGTTTATGAGGTAATAAGTTATTTATAATTTATTCATGATAATGTTAGTGGAAATTGATTATAATTCTGGGTGGTTTCATTATAATGTTATTATGTGTGGTTATTTTAAAAAACAAGGATAGGTAGTAATTCTATTAACCATGGATGGGTGGTTCTATGAAAACCCAAGGATATTTGGGTTAATGACAACCCTCCAATGTATTGGGTACTCTCGACCTAGATGTCATCTATAAGGCCTCAGCCTTAAACCTTACTTAATATTGAATTAAATGAATAATTCACATTGAGGATCTTTTCAGGTTTAGAGTTTTAGATAATTAGAACATAACTATTACATCTTAAAAGATTACAAAGTAGACACTTCTACTAAGTTTCCCTAAAATAAAATCTCTTAAAAAGAAAGATGTCTAGATTCCGTGTTTTAGATAGCATGACATTCCCTTGATCCTATCCTTGACCTTATTCCACTTTAAGTCCTATGAAAAACATTTCGAAAAACTTGGGGTGAGCATAAAAAGCTCAGTAAGGGATACAAAAAGAATGAAAACTGTTAGTTTTTCAAACATCAAGTAAACCATGTATACTATATCAAAGTAATACCTTCACCTTCATGAAGTAGTAAAAAAAATCTTCACTGAATAATGTATCATTACTTACCTTTTTGTAACCAAAGGATTACCATAAAACCCATATAAAGAACACATAGAATATATAAAGGTAACATGGTACACAAACACACATAAGTGGAATAACCATACGGTTGACTTCCACACATATCACTTAATGGAATAGCCATACGGCCAATTTCCATACATACATAATGGAATAGCCATACGACCGACTTCCTACCCAATGCATTGGAGGTTATAACGTAACCACCCATCCTGGTATTCACGGCACCACCCGTCATATGGTTTATAACGTAACCACCCGTTAAAATGTCCAAGTACCAGTATAAAATCATAAAACATAAAACCAATATAAAGGAATGATAACATTTCCACATTTCAATCACAATATATCATAAATATATTGACATAATAGAATCCTTTTTCAAAACCATTTTCAATACCAAAATACATAAAAGAGTATATGGTATTTATTTTATTCTAAAAACATTACGGCTTGTTGAGAATGCCAAAGATCAAATAATTCTCGCGGCGGCGGAAAAAGGTCGTTATCACTGCCTGCGTTAAAAAAACATTCCTTTTTTTCGTTTAGTAAAACACTTCGTAGAAAAAGATTACTTTTGTATAAAAGTAAAAGTCAAAGGAGTTTATACATCGTATAAAAGAAAGTTGTGTATAAAACGAAATATGCCTCAATGAAAGGAGATTGAGACGAAGTCCCTTACCTCGGGTCCGACTTGACTCTATCGTTCTTTTACGTCTTGAATAATAAAGTTGAGTTAATTTATACTTGATTAAGAACCTTTTTAAACTTCATTATTCCTTTTATATCACTTATTGAAATGTTATAAACATTATGTAACCATTTAAGTTAATAATGTTTGTTTTGTCAATATTTGGTTCTTAAGTCGAAAGTTGACTTCTTACAATTACATGTTGTTCATGTGGTCAAAAGTTCTTTATATCCAGAATGAAATTCCTGATTTGGATATAATATTTATCATATATATCCAGAATATACATGTATTTATAATATTACATAATCATTTAGAGGTAATAAATGAAATGCACCATTCATGGAGACAGTAACCCGTACGTACGCATGAACGCTACTTTCATTTCTTTGTCATATTAGTGGAATTAAAACTAAATGAGAGGTATGTATATTTTAATTCTAGAATTATATTCATCTTTTAGATATATCATTAATTATATATATACATTATATACATGTAATTTTAATAGTACATTACATTTGGGGATGAGAAATGAAATGCACCGTTCATGGAGACGGTAAGCCGTACGTACACATGAACGCTACTTTCATTTCTATCTCATACTTTAATGGAAAGAAATAATAATTATATATAGGTATATTATAATTCCAGTATAACATAATATATAATAACTTTAAATCCATCCTTTACACATCCCACATATGGCATTAACGAATCACATCACTTTTAGGGGCGGTAGTCCGCACTTCCTTAAATGAAGATATCGTGTTTACCCATAATGGAAACCATAAAGGTATACCAAAAATGAAAAATACAGAAGATTAAAGAAAACATAAACATTTTATATATCATATATAAAAATAGTGTCATCATAATGGCCACCCTTGAAGGTGTTAAATGAGTATTGAACAATCATAGTTTCGGGAGGTAGAATTTCACCATCCACCGAAACCGTATGTTCTTTAACCATTTGATGTAGTTGTGTGAGATTGTAGGTCAAATAAATATTATAACAACATCCTAGTATATTGAAGATACTGGATTTGTTACAAAAGAAGTAAATAAAAAGAGTTTAGAGGGTTCGAGAAGCAAAATAAAACAAATGAACAAGAGAGAATGAATTACCTTTAAAAGTGTAACTCCCTTTTGATTTGAGCCTAAAGGCTTCCTTTGAAAGGATTCTTCCCAAAGGGAATCCTATAGGATGAGGATAGGGATGTGGAGAGAGTAATTGGGCAGGGGTTGTCCGAGCCAAAGGCTTGAGAAGTGTGTGAAATGGGGTAGAGGTGGGGGCCTTTTATAAGAGGAGAGGAGGGGCACTTTTGGAAAGTAAAGAAATATTACTTTATTTGAAAATGTATTTCGGTTTTAAAAGGTACCAAATTGATATAATTCGTCGATAAGGTGATAGGGGTTCGAAATACACTCATCCAATTGGTTTTGGCCATGTGTAGGTTTTATATTTTTCATTATCTTTCCATTTTATTTAAATCGTCAAATAATGATGTCATCGCTACATCATTATTATGTCATATATAATTTAATTTATATAATGTCTAAAAATTATAAAAAAAACTACTATGATGTCGTAAATAGTTTTAGCTTTCCAATGACTATTTATAATCAAAATTTGGACTTGTATAACCCCACTCAAAATTTATTTTAGTAAAACAATTTATGTTAGTGTCATTTTCACTTTAACATTAAATAAAAATATATCAAGGTCATTTTCCAACTAAAGTGGCTCCATGGGGTCCCCAAGTTGGCCCATGGCTTGTATTGGTCAGCCATGACACAACCAATAAGGTTGGGACATGTTTATAGGTCATTTCATATTATTAAAGCATTATTTATACCTTAAACTACACTAATTACCAATAATCGCGATTAAAAACTTAATAAGTTACTATTCACCAAAAAATTATTTTAATCTCATTGAACAAAATTTTACTTCTTAATGACAAACATGTATGTCGGATTTTCAAAATTCAATACACATTAGTGGTAAACTTTCATTTAACGGAAAAATCAGTTTGCTTGATTACCACTTAGTGGTTTCACTATTCATCAAAAATTTAAGTTTTTCAGAAAATTACAAAAAATTCACCCTAAGATATATTTGATATTCCGAATTCAAAAATGAAGTCTATTTTAAAAAATTCAATACATATAAGTCACATTAGTTAATTTAATAATTAATTCCCGCTGTCAGAGCAAATAGCGTGTTTTTACAAAACAATAATTATCAAAAGATTGACAATAGTTTAAGTCCGATTTCAAAGTGAAATTAATTCCAATGACCACTATTGGATTTAATGGCAAAAATATTTTCTAATTTCACTTTAAAACCAATTAAAAAGATAATCTAATAATATAAATAAATTAGATTAAAAAGAGGTTTTGAATTAAAATACAATGTTTTACACTATTCATAAAAAAATGAACTTTATCAGAAAGGTACCAAAAATTTACACAAAGTAAATTTTGATGTCCCGATTCTAAAGAAGAGTTATATTTGGTCCAAAATAAAGTATAAGAGTGATCAAAACTATATTTAATGACGGTTCACCATTAAATGGTGATAAGTGAACCTTTAGTGAAAATTAGAGTATATATGCCCTAAAATTGAACTCTTTCCGTATTTTAAGCCTTTATATTTGTTTGGGTAAATGTATAAACATTTAAAAACATATCTAATCATATTTTAGTTATTTCTATCCATTACCGCCAGTACAACGGCTACTTGTTAACTAACATTTAAAATAATATTATTTTTTTACTAGTGTGCTACGTAAGTTTCAAAGAAACTCATCGTTGTGTATCGGGTACGCTATCGAACATAGCAACCCCTTTAAAATAAAATTAATATTTAATTCGTAAATATTAATAAATATGAAAAATTATTTATTCTTTATTTACCTGGGATGTTACATCCTTCCCCCCTTTTGGGAATTGTGTCCTCACAATTTTATTCACTTATCAAAATAAGTGGGGGTATTTATCCCTCAAAGCATTTTCAGATTCCCACGTTTCCTCTTCAATCACTTGGTTTTTCCACAAAACCTTTACCTGATGAATCACCTTATTCCGTAACACTTGCTCCATGTGGTCAAGAATCTGGGCCGGTTGTTCCTCAGAAAATAGGTTCTCTTCCATCTAAACTACCTCTGGACTCAAAACATGAGATGGATCTGGCATATACTTTCTCAACATCGAAACGTGAAAAACATTGTGTACCTGAGATAAACTCGGAGGTAAAGCCACCCGGTATGCAACTGATCCAACTCTCTCCTGAATTTCATATGGTCAAATAAACCTTGGACTCAGCTTTCCTTTCTTACCAAATCTCATCACACTTTTCCAAGGAGAAACCTTGAGAAAAACATGATCACCTACCTCGAAAGATAGATCCTTCCTCCGGTTATCCGTATAACTCTTCTGCCTGCTCTGAGCTGTTCTCATGTGCTTCTGAATCAATTGAACTTTTTCTGCCATCTCTTCTACTAATTCTGGTCCTATCAGCTTCCTTTCACCCACTTCATCCCAAAATGTTGGAGTTCGACACCGCTTCCCATATAATGCCTCAAATGGTGCCATCTGTATACTGGAATGAAAACTGTTATTATAAGAAAATTCAACCAAAGAAAGATGTTGGTCCCAACTTTCCTGATAATCCATCAAACAAGCTCGTAGCATATCCTCCAATGTCTGAATTGTTCGTTCTAACTGCCCATCTGATTGAGGATGAAAAGCTGTACTAAAATTTTAATTCAGTACCCAACGACTTCTGAAGGCCTTTCCAAAAGTTAGAAGTAAACCTGGGTTCACGATCCAATACAATGGAGAGAGGAACTCCATGTAACCTGACTATCTCTTTAAGATACAACGGGAAAGTTGATCTAGAGAGAAAGTATCTCGTATAGAAAGGAAATGAGCAGATTTGGTCAAGCGATCAATAATAACCCAGATTGCATTATTACCTCGAGATGTCCTCGGTAATCCCACAACAAAGTCCATGGATATGTTTTCCCATTTCCACTCTGGCACTGGTAAAGGCTGAAGCAACCCTTTCGGTAACTGCTGCTCTGCTTTAACCTGTTGACATGTCAAACACTTCACAGTAAAATCAACAATGTCTCTTTTCATTCCATCCCACCAGTAATACTCCCGCAGACCTCTATACATCATAGTACTGCCAGGATGAAAAAACAACTCATTCTTCAACTGTGAATCACAAGGAACACATAACCTCTTCACAAACCTCAAAACAGAAACACAAACATATCCAAGAACTCATTGAAAATTTTATTCATAAGGTCCATGAATACAGCAGGTGCATTGGTTAACCCAAAAGGCATAACTAAACATTCATAATGGCCATATCTAGTACGGAACGCAGTCTTCGAAACGTCTGCTTCTTTTACTTTCAACTGATGGTACCCCGACCTCAAGTCAATCTTCGAAAAATACTGAGCTCCCTGGAGCTGATACCACTTCATTCGATGGCCCAACATATGCTGAAGTTGTTGCAAATAATTTTACCATCCCTTTCTGCTTGTAGTCTAGCTGCTTCCCATCACTCAAGCTCCTCGTCGGACACTCGTCTGCATAATGACCCATTTCATTACACTTAAAACATCTTACTATTGGCTTTTCATTTCCTGCTTGATCATCTTCCTTACAGTTACGAGCAATATGACCAGACTTACCACACCAAAACCACTTACTAGACTTGGATAAACATTCTCCAGGATTCATTTTACCACACTTCTCACAGGATGGATATTTGGTTTTCTTACCTCCTTGATTCTTTAATGAATTCTTCCCCTTTGCCTGCCAACTAGACCTCTTATTCTGTTGTTTTTCATAGAATACCTGATCATCAGCAAACTCCATTTCCACATTCTCCGCACATCGAACAAGTTTTTCATAACTTTTGAACTCACGAGAAGCTAAATCCCTTCGATACTTTGGCTTTAACCCTGAGTAAAAACGGTTTATTTTACTATCAAGATCACGTATGAAGTTTGGAGCATACCTTGCCAATCGAGTGAACTTTTCTTCATAAGTAGCCACTGAATCATCCTCCTGCCTCAATTCTAGGAACTGTTTTTCCATCCTAAGACGAACCACCTTAGGAAAATATTTCTCAAGAAACATACCTTTGAATTAGTCCTAGTGAAGATCCTCAATCTCATCACTATCCCTTATATTTTTCACCATCAACCACCACTGATCAGCTTCACCTTCAAAACGGTAAACAACAAGACTAACCTTTTGATGTTCTGAACACCCCATGACATCAAAAATCTTCTCTAGTGCTTTAATCCACCCTTCAGCTTTCACAGGGTCAGATGATCCTCTGAATGATGGGGGATGTTGCCTCATGAAATGTTCCACCACTGACATGTTCCTCTGCGGTTGATCTGGCTGATCTCGTGCATGGATACCACCACCATTTATAGCCTGAGTCAACTGTTCCATCACTACAAAAAACTGTTCAGTTCCGATTCATACCATCTTAGGTTGCTGATTTGGAAGGTTATCTTCCTCCTGATGTCGTCCCAACATAGCTGCTTTGTTTCCTCTACGGAAAACCATTCTGAACACAGAAATATCTTAGGCGAAGCAACATGGTAATCCGTTAATGCTATATCATTTCAATCATATTATAATTTAACACTTTTCTAACTCCTAAAGTTGTCTAAACCGTCCTCTGATACCAACTATAAGGCCCCAGCCTTAAACCTTACTTAGTATTGAATTAAATGAATAATTCACATTGAGGATCTTTTCAGGTTTAGAGTTTTAGAGAATTAGAACATAACTATTACATCTTAAAAGATTACAAAGTAGAAACTTCTACTAAGTTTCCATAAAATTAAAACTCTTAAAAAGAAAGATGTCTAGATTCCATGTTTTAGATAGCATGACATTCCCTTGATCCCATCCTTGACCTTATTCCACTTTAAGTCCTGTGAAAAACATTTCGAAAAACATGGGGTGAGCATAAAAAGATCAGTAAGGGATACAAAAAGAATGAAAACTGTTAGTTTTTCAAACATCATGTAAACCATGTATACTATATCAAAGTAATACCTTCTCCTTCATGAAGTAGTAAAAAAAATCTTCACTGAATAATGTATCATTACATACCTTTTTGTAACCAAAGGATTACCATAAAACCGATATAAAGAACACATAGAATATATAAAGGTAACTTGGGACATAAACATACTTAAGTGGAATAACCATACGGTTGACTTCCACACATATCACTTAATGGAATAGCCATACGGCCAATTTCCATACATACTTAATGGAATAGCCATACGGCCGACTTCCATACCCAATGCATTGGAGGTTATAATGTAACCACCCATCCTGGTATTCATGGCACCACCCGTCATATGGTTTATAACGTAACCACCCGTTAAAATGTCCAAGTACCAGTATAAAATCATAAAACATAAAACCAATATAAAGGAATGATAACATTTCCACATTTCAATCACAATATATCATAAATATATTGACATAATAGAATCCATTTTCAAAACCATTTTCAATACAAAAATACATAAAAGAGTATATGGTATTTATTTTATTCTAAAAACATTACGGCTTGTT
This sequence comes from Viscum album, assembly GCA_963277665.1. Taxonomy (NCBI): domain Eukaryota; kingdom Viridiplantae; phylum Streptophyta; class Magnoliopsida; order Santalales; family Viscaceae; genus Viscum; species Viscum album. Next base: position 1,142,993,114 of record OY728166.1, read on the forward strand.
GAGAATGCCAAAGATCAAATAATTCTCGCGGCGGCGAAAAAAGGTCGTTGTCACCGCATACGTTAAAAAAAAATTCCTTTTTGACGTTTAGTAAAACGCTTCGTAGAAAAAGATTCATTTTGTATAAAAGTAAAAGTCAAAGGAGTTTATACACCGTATAAAATAAAGTTGTGTATAAAACGAAATATGCCTCAATGAAAGGAGATTGGGACGAAGTCCCTTACCTCGGGTCCGACTTGACTCGATCGTTCTTTTACGTCCTGAATAATTAACTTGAGTTAATTTATACTTGATTAAGAACCTTTTTAAACTTAATTATTCCTTTTATATCACTTATTGCCATGTTATAAACATTATGTAACCATTTAAGTTAATAATTTTTGTTTTGTCAATATTTGGTTCTTAAGTCGAATGTTGACTTCTTACAATTACATGTTGTTCATGTGGTCAAAAGTTCATTATATCCAGAATGAAATTCCCGATTTGGATATAATATGTATCATATATATCCAGCATATACATGTATTTATAATATTACATAATCATTTAGAGGTAAGAAATGAAATGCACCATTCATGGAGACGGTAAGCCGTACGTACGCATGAACGCTACTTTCATTTCTTTGTCATATTAGTGGAATTAAAACTAAATGATAGGTATGTATATTTTAATTCCATAATTATATTAATCTTTTAGATATATCATTAAATATATAGATACATTATATACATGTAATTTTAATAGTACATTACCTTTGGGGATGAGAAATGAAATGCACCGTTCATGGAGACGGTACGCCGTACGTACGCATGAACGCTACTTTCATTTCTATCTCATACTTTAATGGAAAGAAATAATAATGATATAGAGGTATATTATAATTCCAGTATAACATCATATATAATATCTTCAAATCCATCCTTTACACATCCCACATATGGCATTAACGAATCACATCACTTTTAGGGGGCGGTAGTCCGCACTTCCTTAAATGAAGATATCGTGTTTACCCATAATGGAAACCATAAAGGTATGCCTAAAATGAAAAATACAGAAGCATAAAGAAAACATAAACATATTATATATCATATATAAAAATAGTGACATCATAATGGCCACCCTTGAAGGTGTTAAATGCGTATTGAACAATCATCGTTTCGGGAGGCAGAATTTCACCATCCACGGAAACCGTATGTTCTTTAACCATTTTATGTAGTTGTGTGAGAGTGTAGCTCAAATAAATATTATAACAACATCCTAGTATATTGAAGATACTGTTGTTGTCACAAAACAAGTAAATAAAAAGAGTTTAGAGGGTTTGAGAAGCAAAATAAAACAAATGAACAAGAGAGAATGAATTACCTTTAAAAGTGTAACTCCCTTTTTATTTGAGCCTAAAGGATTCCTTTGAAAGGATTCTGCCCAAAGGGAATCATCTAGTATGTGTAGAGGGATGTGGAGAGAGTAATTGGGCAGGGGTTGGCCGAGCCAAAGGCTTGAGAAGTGTGTGAAATGGGGTAGAGGTGGGGGCCTTTTATAAGAGGAGAGGAAGGGCACTTTTGGAAAGTAAAGAAATATTACTTTATTTGAAAATGTGTTTCGGTTTTAAAAGGTCCCACATTGAAATAATTCGTGGATAAGGTGATAAGGGTTCGAAATAAACTCATCCAATTGGTTTTGGCCATTGTGTAGGTTTTATATGTTTCATTATCTTTCCATTTTATTTAAATCGTCAAATAATGATGTCATCACTGCATCATTATTATGTCATATATAATTTAATTTATTTAATGTCTAAAAATTATAAAAAAAATACTATGATGTAGGAAATATTTTTAGCTTTCCAATGACTATTTATAATCAAAATTGGGACTTGTATAACCCCACTCAAGAATTATTTTAGTAAAACAATTTATGTTAGTGTCATTTTCACTTTAACATTAAATAAAAATATATCAATGTCATTTTCCAACTAAAGTGGCTCCATGGGGTCCCCAAGTTGGCCCATGGCTTGTCTTGGTCGGACATGACACAACCAATAAGGTTGGGACATGTGTATAGGTCATTTAATATTATTAAAGCATTATTTATACCTTAAACTACACTAATTACCAATAATCGCGATTAAAAACTTAATAAGTTACTATTCACCAAAAAATTATTTTAATCTCATTGAACCAAATTTTACTTCTTAATGACAACCATGTATGTCGGATTTTCAAAATTCAATACACATTAGTGGTAAACATTCATTTAACTTAAAAATCAGTTTGCTTGATTACCACTTAGTGGTTTCACTATTCATCAAAAATTGAAGTTTTTCAGAAAAATACCAAAATTTCACCCTAAGATATATTTGCTATTCCGAATTCAAAAATGAAGTCTATTTTACAAAATTCAATACATATAAGTCACATTAATTAATTTAATAATTAATTCCCGCTGTCAGAGAAAATAGCGTGTTTTTACAAAACAATAAGTATCAAAAGATTGACACTAGTTTAAGTCCGATTTCAAAGTGAAATTAATTCCAACGACCACTATTGGATTTAATGGTAAAAATATTTTCTAATTTCACTTTAAAACCAATTCAAAAGATAATCTAATCATATAAATAAATTAGATTAAAAAGAGGTTTTGAATTAAAATACAACGTTTTACACTATTCATAAAAAAATGCACTTTATCAGAAAGGTAACAAAAATTTACACAAAGTAAGTTTTGATGTCCCGATTCTAAAGAAGAGTTATATTTGGTCCAAAATAAAGTATAAGAGTTATCAAAACTATATTTAATGACGGTTCACCATTAAAAGGTGATAAGTGAACCTTTAGTGAAAATTAGAGTATATATGCCCTAAAATTGAACTCTTTCCGTATTTTAAGCCTTTATCTTTTATTGGGTAAATGTATAAACATTTAAAAACATATCTAATCATATTTTAGTTATTTCTATCCATTACCGCCAGCACAATGGCTACTTGTTAACTAACATTTAAAATAATATTATTTTATTACTAGTGTGCTACGTAAGTTTCAAAGAAACTCATCGTTGTGTATCGGGTACGCTATCGAACATAGCAACCCCTTTAAAATAAAATTAATATTTAATTCGTAAATATTAATAAATATGAAAATTCTTTATTCTTTATTTACCTGGGATTTTACATCATCCATATTGGTTATTTGAATTGGGAGAATGGATGTGAATATAATTTTGAAAGATAAAAAATAATTTCATCTATGATTATTATGGTTCTATAATGTTTATTTTGTCTCATATTGATATTTTATGAACCATTCTTACATATTCTTATAACTCATTCATTTTTTAAGGCTTTATTCCATGTTTTATTGTTTGGTGGTCTTGGTATTTTTGGGGATAAATATTTTTTTTGTCATACTCATGAACATTTATTATTTCATCATACCCTTTTTATCTTCATATTTTCTTTGATTACAATAAATTTTTAATTTTTACATTTAACCTTAGTGAGAATTTGAGCTCACACTTATTATGATTCATTCATCCAATGTTATAAATAATGAATTTGAATTAATTATTTCTATAAGTAATTCCTATGGATCGTTATTATAAATTAATGCAGAATATGAAAATTTGGGTATAGTGGGAGACTATGATCATATTTATTTAAACGATATTTTTAATCCATGATGTTAATAGTTTATCATAATTCTATAAATCTATAAACATAAAAGGTATGTAAGTATGTAATTGATCCATTATTTTACTTCTAATGTTGTATGTTTAGGGAGGATAAAATTGGTTTAACTTTATTGGAACCAATGATGAAAATGTAATTTTTAAGATTTCTGCAATGAATCTGGAAGTATGCATTCAGGGATGTTATATTTATTGGATTGTTCCATTCCACCTTCATCTATAACTCTTGAATTGGAGAAAATTCATTGACCCAAAAATGAAGAATCAATATTGCTCGTTAAAATGGAATCACATTAATAATCCAATTTGTGTATTGTGTCAAGTGATTATCATGATTTCCAACAATTTGGTGAAATCAATCACCAACTTAGTATAGTGACATTAGTCTAAAATAGACAATGGTTTAGCATGAATTAATTGATACTCACTCTTCCATGATGGATTTCCTTGAAGTACTACATGCACTATTATGTCAAAATATGAATATATTGCGGTGATGTTACCATAAAAAATCTAATAATTAATCTTATTTATTCCATGGTGATTGGGTTTTATAGTAATTCATCATTAGTAATAAAAATAATCTAATCACACTACCAAAAATAATGATTCTAGATGATGAAATGGTGATGATCACCAAACTTATTTCCATTACATTAATATTTTTGGTCACATTATTCATAAATGATTTATTTCCAATGATTTTATAAAATATATTGTCAATAAGGAACATTTATCATTGAAATTTGCAAAGGAACAGGTTTCCCTCATATCCACTATTATTTGAGAACAAATAAAATAATGGGAAAATGACTGAATTGGTAACTCACAAGTGTTTTATGAATTTATGATCTAGAAATATATAGATCATGCACATTATATCACTGGGGAATGGTTGATTCTTCTATTTTGACCCCAATGAAAACTATATATCCAACTATTGAACCTTTTACATGTCAGAAATGGAAGATCTCATATAATCATTATAGGTTTGAAATATAGAAAGACGAGTAACAAAATATTCATATTAATGACCAAGATCTTATGTACTCTTTATCCTTATCAATGGGAAAATGGGTGTTCACCCACAATAAATGTAAAGTGGTACAATTCCAAATAATGATATCTCAAATTGATTAGGATAATTAATTCAGTATAGTTTTTATGAATATGCTATCAACTGATTGTTAGGAATATTCTTGTGTTTTTGATGAGTTCATTACTAATATGTATAACTTCAAAATTTCAAAATATTATAAGGACCAAGGGGTTTTACCATCCTACATTCCAAGAATTGGTAATGAATATTTTAGTGACACTCCCCTTAACTATAATGTGGATATCTTCATCCATATTGATTCCAAATAACGTAGTATGTGCAGAGAATGTGATCGATGTATATGGATGGTCTATATATTGGGATCCACACCTATACTCCCATCATTATCCACTAATAATTCCATCAGTAAAGGAATGAGTGTTGTCATGACCTCGACTTGTCATCTCCTTGATGCTAATATGGTTATATCTATTAATGATATAATCACTTAGTTATGGTGATAAAATAAAAATCTATGAGAAATAATTATTTATTTATTTGGTAATATTTTCCTAGGAGAAAATTTACAATACCACCACAAAAATCCTCTACACCTTGAAGTACCATATCCCAAAGGCAGATGTGTTTTTTTATTTTCATCCACTCATCGGTGCATTATTATAATTGTTAAACCTTAGTAACCATCATGTAAATGTAATGGAATTCAAATTTCAATTGTCTAGTAGTGGCATCATCAATGTTTTTATTATTAAAATCTTTCACATCTACCCTTGAATTGATATTGTTTATGTCACTAACTCAAATATCCTATTCTAAACTATATTCACCTGCTGATGGAGGTATATGTGGCACATAAGGAAGGATGTGTTTTCATCCATATTTCTATAAAAGATGAATAATGGTATTTTACATCCACTCAGAATATGTTGTTAGCTAATTATCCTTTTATTTGTTGAAAACATTTCCTGGGTTTCTAAGGAGCATGGGACCAAAAGGGTATGATTTGATAGTCCATTCCAATTACATATTATATAAATAATTATTAGTGATTATAATTGAGAACATTTTAATAATAAAATATTGGATTTATAATAACATAAATGGGAGGATAATTGACTATGTGACACTAAAATATCTATGTCGTTAATTATTTCCCCTTTAGTAGAACACACAATTTATGTGATGGAATTAGGGTTTCCAATATCTGAGTGTTGGATCAGAAAATGAAAATTCTATTTATTATCAGAATGTGGAAGCATATTTCACATGTCTTTTATAGAATTAGTACTTATGTTTCCAAATATAATGATACACAGGGAAAAAATAATGAAATATCAACTCAATTATTATCACTAAAATGAAGCATTCTCCTTAATGTTGCAAACTACATGAGTCCCATATTTTTTAAAATATTGTAGACCATTATTTTAAACACCTGGAAATTATGTGGAATTTTTTTTCTATAATACAAGGGAATTTTAGAAGTCTGTAGTTTCTTACGTTGCTTGATTCTGAGGCCCGGTGTTCCCTGAATCAATTTCTGATGTTTTCTTCAGGTACGTTCTGTAAACGTACAAGTAGGATTTTATAACTTTTGAACCGGTGCTCGGAACTGAAATCCTAGGGCACCGTTGAACTCACAACGTCGGTGATTTCTTATTGATACCTTCACCGTAGTTTCATTTTAACGAGAGTAGAATATTGTTTTTGGGGTATTTAAATAAAATTTAAAAAATAAGACTTAACTTTTTTTTATTTGTTGGCGGTTAAAACCTCCAAGGGGATGTTGGAGGTGGGGGCCACCACACCCACACCTCCCATGGGAGGTTATGGTGGTGGGGCCCACCCGAGCATAACCTCCCTTTTCTGGATGTTATTATGTGGGGCCCACCCAAGCTCCTTAACTCCTCTAACCCCCTTAAATTCATTGGAACTCTCAATTAATTGGGGAGCATCTTCACCTTCCCACATAAGTTTTCCACTCCACATAAATTGATTAATTGTTCATTAATTAATTATTTAAATCCATTTGAATTCATTCCAACCATTTAAAATAATGGTTATGCAATTACTTTATTTTGGATGGGATAATTCTTTGGTGGATCCTTGGAAGAATTGAGAGAACATCCTCCTAATGAAGGACATGAAGAATGGTCGCCATCTTCTTCCTTCTTTAACCAGGGCAAGAAAGGGAAGTGACACCCATGAAGAACGCCCATGACATATCCAACGAACTTCATCCACATCAAAGGAGAAGATTCCACCCAGGAATAATGTCTCCAACTATGACTTCACCTCCTTCTACCACCAACGAGCGACAATCGATGTAGGGGTTATTTTACGAGTGAATATTACACTCCGTACCCAGTCGTATGTTGTGTGCTCTGAGAATCGAATGATATCACCGTAACGAGGAGGGTTCAAACCGTACAAACACAGATAAACCCTCCACATTGGTTGTTTCTTGTTTGATGATGATGTATGTGGTACAATTGGTGTCCGAGAACGAGTAGGATGTGAAGAAACCCAGCGGCGCTATCCCGTCAGGTCACTACAAGGGCACGACACTGCCATGCCGCGCAGAGAACCGAGCTGGGGCCATGAGGGCCATAGTGGTTGGACGACAAGTACGACACCGCCGCGCCGTACGGAATACCAGGAGGCCACTGCCAGGCAGAGCTGCAGTAGTGGGGGAATGGCACCGTCATGCCACGGTGGAGATACTAGGGGCTTCCGGTTGAGCCGGCCACTGGTGCACTCTATAGGCGGGACCCCTCTTGTCTCGCGGGTAACAAGAACCGGCGCTTAGCACCAGAGCTATTTGACAACAGGGTTCACGACACCCCCTCCCACACGTGACCGGCCAGGCCACGGGGGTCGGTCTCCCACGGTCGGGCCACTTCGAGTCGGGTCGTGCTTCGGGATGGGCCGCGCCTCTGGCCGGGCCGCGCCTTCGGGCCGGATCTCACCCTCAGGTCGGGACTCCCACTTGGGCCAGGATTCCCCCTAGGGCCGGGCCACCCACTCAGGCTGGGTCGGACCCACAGTCCGGGTCAGTCCCCTGTCCAGATCAGGTCGGACCAGACCCGGACCCGCTATGGCATGTTTACACCTTTTTTCTCATAACATGGGTTACGTGTGTCTGGTTGAAGAACTATGTGCGGTGACAGAATGCTTATAGTGATATGGTTATTTTGGAATACCCCACTTGAGTTTGGATACAGATGGGGTATAGTTGATTTGGATTGATCCTAAAAACCAACCTGTCTTCTGAAAGAAAATGCCAACAACTCACAGACCGGCCGTCTGATCGACGCACCTTCTGTTGCATTGAGACCCCTGTGATGAGGAAGAAATTTGTGATAATTATACGTGATACTTTACAATAGTTGGAGTTTTTTCCAGTAGTTCAGGGAGGAGATCCTTCAAGGGACGAGCAGATAGAGTGCGGTGACCTAGTAGCTGACAGACCTGACGACTGCATGACTAATTTGACTAGCCCAGTGGAGAGCGTCTGGTAGTTGGATGCAGACCCATTGCGGAGGAGCACCTGGTAGTTGGTGGAAGACCCACGGTACTCAATAGGTGGAGTACCTCTACAGGTTATGAGGGGGAGTGCCTGGTAGTTGGAATTATTCCCACATCGGAGGAGCACCTGGTAGTTGGAAGCAGACCCACGATACTCTACATAAGGAGTACCTCATCAGTCCAAGGTTAGTGAGAAGCGCCTCCGTCTCATGATTGGACCACTGTTCATGACAGAGGAGGAGTTCTCCAGCAGTCATGGTTTTGATATTGAAAATAATGGTTTGAGCAGAGTCAATGAACTTTGTGGTTTCTTATTGATTGAGAAGGGTTACTAGATAACTTAGATATATATATGGGCATATACCTAAGTAATGGTTATTGGTTGGATTATACTTTGTTGTTTATCCTTGAAGGATATTGTGATACCTTGAGGGTCTCAGGGTCCCTAATAAGTGTCATTATACTCACCCCTATATGGGCTTTGACTGCACCACATTGTGTTGGATACAGACGACATACAACGCCGACAGAGGCCGAGTGTATGAGGACTGGATGGTACCTGAAGGTGGAACTCACGATGATTCAGTACTCGGAGGAGACTGACAGATGTGGATCTCTGAGGAGGATATCTGTACCTACCCTTCAGGTAGGATCCATGGTGGACATTCCAGGAGCTACTAGACACCTTCCAGTTGTTTATCTTTTTAGTTGTACAAGTTTTGTCTTTTTCTTATACATAACTATTGGGCTTGTATTTCCGGCCCATTTTACATTCCATCACATCTCATGTATACAATATTTTCATATTTTTTGGCATCCAGTTGTGTACTCTAATTGTGTGTGTTCACTTTTTCTAAGGTCAATGCCTTCCCAGTATAAGAATTTATGCCTTTCGTGCTAGTCGTCAGCCCCTGGCCTATAGAAGGCTGGCTTGGGGTAGTCACAATATGGGTCCCGATTACGGGTCGTGTCATACGTAATAATTCCCTTCATATAATACCTTATCTATAAAACATTGAATATATATAATTTCTCTATTTTTGAGAATATATTCAATGTGTCTCAACCATATCATAAATTTTTTGCCTTCCCACAATTGACTCTATAATGAATGTTATGTATGAAAATGAACTATTAGAAGTTATTGGATTATTATATTTGGTTTTATCACCTTCTAAGACAACTGAAATCCACATCTCCAACTTACTTTTATGAAATAACTTTCGTTAAATGCCTTATTAGACACAAATTAAGCTGAAGCAATCATTATTTTATATCATTTCCTAACGAGAATCAATACATATCACAAATCATATCACAATCCCCATATTAGAACTTTTTATATTATTAAGGATCATAAATATATTCATATTATTTTCCAACACATGTGAACATTTTTATATAATTGAGTCACACAAGACCCCATTATGTATTTCTCATAAGTTGTACACATCTTCATAACCTAGGGAATGGGTACAATATTAATGTTTGATCGAAAATGCTCGGGAAGGAAAAAACACCAAAAAATTCAACCTGGGTTTGATCATCATATAAAAGAAATCCTGAGCATAAGATAAATATATTATAAAAAAATTAAAAAAAAATAAGAGTATCAAACAAGATATAATATAATGACATGTAATATAAAATATTCAATCATTTAACATTTAATAAGAGTGTATAAATGTCATAAAATAAATACAATCTAAGGTATAATAAAATAATAATATAATACATAAATGTGGAATAAGAGAAAACATAGGAGATAATATCCTAATGGTGTATGAATTACGACTTAATCCTCATAACACAGTGTAATTGAGATGATAACCTATATATTATCATAGGATTATATTATAACTTAGGTTCCCACTTGGGCTTTGGATACTACCCATATACCCTATTTGAATTGGGATATAACTTATTTACCCGCATGGGAATCAACTACAACCAATGTACCATCATGGTATTATGATGCTACAAATATAACCTCTTAGGATATAACTATAGTACAAGTGACATTTTTCAACTAATGATAAATAAAACATCAACCCATAAAATATAGGGTGATAAAGGGCCCCACCATTTAATCATTAATTTATATGTATTCAATATGAAAAAAATAATTCACTGTATATTATATTACCCATAGAAAAATTAAATTTTATAACCTTTCCATATGGTATCATATAAATATACCTCATGAATTTAAATAGATGGTACCCAAAATGTAATCACATAGAAATAGTAATTCTTAATAACATTTAGAAGGTATTTCAAGAAAAATATTTAACATGTGAATATTTCCATTAGTGAAAAAATGGAAACTATTAGTGAAAAATAATAATGTTTCTAAAAATAATTTTCACATTATTATAATAAAAATGTAATAGATCACATTTCAAAATAATTCAAGAATATGTTAAGTGAAATATTTAGAAAAAATAATAAATTTGAAATGAAAAATTATTAATAGATCATTGGATAGTCATATATGACATCAAAAATGAATGTTGGGTGGATTAAAAAATATTTTATTTTTAATTGATAGAAAAACATTTTAATCTTTTGAAATATATTGGTTGAAAACTCACATCGTAAAAATAGGTACAAAAGCAAAAGAGTGAAAAGTAGTCATGGATATACTATGGTCACATGCGTTAAATGTTTCTTTGATTCATAAATAATAAATTTTTTTGAAATATGAATATAAAAATTGAGAATAAATTATCCTTAATGGATATGATATTTTTTTCATAAAAACATTACAGTTTTATGGGGAAAATAACCACGAAATAATATATGAGTTGAAGACATAATTTTAACCATATAAAATCAAAATGTATAATGAAAAATATAATTGAATAATTTATCAAATCATTATGAATAATAATCATGGAATAACATTTTAACTCAATGAAATGAAATTTTAGCTAATGAAACCCCTTATTGACATCATAATTAATAAACCAAGGGACATTATAAAGTGGTTTTATGTGGTATAAATGTGACTCCTTATGAAAAAATATTTAATACAACCAAATACGATGAAATATTATATTTTACAAAACTTATTTGAAATATGATCAAGAATAATAGTCATAAAGCAATAAATTAAAAATTAGATGACAAAAACCATTATATTGTCATAATAATTTCAATTGAAAACCCATAAAAGTAAAAACAATAGTTGGATTTATATATCCAATTTATTACCTGAAAATTTATGATAGATTAATTAAATTTACAATAATATAATACAAAAAAATCAAACTAGTGGTGAATCTGAGTTATATGTCAAATAAAGAAAATTGAGATTCAAAAAACCCTTAATTCTGGTCTTGATAAATTCTATGTGTGTGCATAAATTAATGATTAATAATATTAAATTATGTAATCAGTTTTTTCAAACCATTTACCTAGTAATTTAACATTCTTTGGTATTTTATTTTACATATTCTATATACATATATATTAAATATTTTTTTAATATAGTAGTAACTCAAATTGGTTTAATCAATTTTTATGAAAATTCATCGATATATTCACCATGGATAAATTTGTTGTGAAAGATATTTATAGAGTATTAGGTATTATATTATTTCATTTGAAAAAATAATTATACTGTTATATAGGTTTACCCAATATGGTCTCAAAATAAGAAAGGTTTCTCAGTATGTTCATTTAATGTGGTTAAGTTTAATATGTCCATTTTCTATTTATATAATTTATAGAATGAATTATATAATACTTATTGAATATTAAAAGTGTTATAAATATTAATTTTATATGTGAAATAAATTTTTAATGTTATACATGTTATTCAGTAATTAACAAGGAAATTCATTATTCCATGATGATAAGAGGATGACTATTCAAATGAATAATATTCATGTATTTTAAGGAACTATAAGAAGGTATAAATTAAATTAAATTATAATTTAATAATGTTAATTATTGTTAAAATGTATTGTTTTATCATTTAATAACTCTATTGAACCATCTGTGTATGGTGGTTGTAAAAAATATAACATATCATTCATTGAGGTGGTAGTCCACATTTTTGTATGACAAAATCATCATTTTTCAGATAATTTATCAAGAAGAATGAAAATTGATTTTGAATTATTATAATATAATTTAATAAAATTAATAAAACAACTTTTTATCAAAATTTACCAGAAGAAAAATATTTTATAGTTTTATGAAAAAAATAAAAAAATAGAACTAGGTTAAGAAAATTAACATTCACTTTGGACATTCTCTATTTGGTAACACATTATAGCTTCTTATCATGTAATTTTAGAAAACTAGGTATTATAATACATGGGGAGAGAGTTTAATAGAGACAAAGGTAATGTTTCGACATATAGTAATTTTTTTAATGGGTGGAAAAAGGAGGTGGAAGTGGCCTTTTTTTATAATTGAAGAAAATGAATCTTTTGTAAATACCTACTACATTTTTATTAATAGACTTCCAATATTAAAGGTTCAATGGCTCAAAAGTGATAAATTAAGTATTTTGGGGAGGGAAAATGTCAATCCATCCTATAAAATTATTTTTCATAGATGTTTCATGTTTTTTATCCATTTATTTCGTTATTTTTACCATTTTTGTTTTTACATTATTAATTAGTTATTACCCATGTTCTTTATATTTTACTAGAAAATATGGTAACACATCATACACAAGTGATGAAAGTGGGTTGTAACATTTTTTTGAGGATTATAATCATCTAGAAAATTATAAATAGTGATCTTGTAACATTATTGTTTTTGCCGGTTATTTTAACCGACATTTAAGAGTGTCTTTAATATCTGTAATTTTTAAAGAAAATGATAAAAACTAATTAATATTATAAAAGGATGTTTTATTTTCAATGATAGTTATTAAATAACCAATTAATAAAATTATTCTATTTTAATGTTATTTAATAACAGTTTTTGAAACTATGTTTTTTTAATATCACATCAAACTAATAACACATATCGAGAAGCAATAGAAAAAATGAAAAACATTAGTAGAATAATAACTACAAAGGGAAAATACAATGTATTTACTTATGGAAATTCATCATATTACAAATCACTGACTATGTGAAACTAAAAATCAAAATTGATATTAAAAACTAAAATTGAATCAAAACTATAAAATTTTCCACCCATAGTTATTGAACAAGAATTAGCTATTATTTATTATAATCTTGAGGGACCTAAAATTATACAAATATAATTTAATGTATATTTAATATAAAATTCCAATATAATGATAAGATCAATAAAAAAGGATATAAAAAAATATACCCTTAGATAATGTTTTACATGTGTTATTTGAAATAAGTTCAACCATATGTATAATAACATGATATCTACCTCCTGTTTCTCCTTATTGAAGAAGTAAATTCTGTTTGAAAATATGTTTTCTCTTGGAAATTATGTTTGATATATATATATATAATTTTATAATTATAAATGAATTTAAATTTTCCTACACATATCTGATCTATATTTTACTCTTTCATATTGACATTATGTAGTGATAACATGACCTATTTGGAAATATATATATGAAATAAAGGTGAAATTTATTAAAATAATAATTACTCATATAATGAAATTTACATCTGAAAACAAATATTCAAAGTCTACTCGCATTCCCCTATTTAATGAAGAAAACCAACCATATTTCCTCTCATTTGGACAAAATATACCCAAAAATTAATGATTACTAATATAAAAATAATATAAATTTGTTGAATATTAAATTAAAAATACAAAATAAATATATGTTTCAGACTAATCATGATAAGAAAACATCCAATACTAAATTATATAATTATTTACTCCTTAATAAATATATATGAATTTCATTCACTATACTTCCTGATCCTCACATATAGGGTAATAAATTGGTTGTCAAAAAAACCAGAAACTAATTTCATATCATTTTTAGGCAAATTTTATAATGATACCTAATTAAAAAAAGGAATTATTTTATATAAATATCATTGAAATAACTATAATAAATATAATTATTTACTTATATGAAAAAGGATTCCAACTCTCTATGGACCAACATATCTGAAGTACAATTTCAATTATATTTATCATAAAAATGTTCACAATAATAATTCTTAGAAAAATAATTATCATTAATAAGATGCTCATAAGCATCCAAATTTTTTTTTCAATCTTGATAATTTTGAATGCACATTTATATCAATTTCTAATGTATCCTAAATCTATTTTCCATTATATTAAATATTTTATTACCTATGATTTATTCATATATATATATATAATTATAAATGAAATTAATAAAAATATGAAATAATGTTTATAATATATGCATACCTTAATGGATTTTTTTAAAAAAGTAGAGATATCCCTGGTAAAAAATTAACTAACATTGTGTCCAACGATTAAAGCCACACCTGTAGAGAATAGTAATCTAGTTAATGTATCTAAAATATCCAATAATGTCAGTAATGTGAAATAGTCAGGCCAGTGTTGGGAGGGTGACACCCACGTGGGTTTGAGCCCATATAGGGTTTTCCTCAAAAGATGACATATAATGTGAACAAAAAAAATTCAAACCCACCATGCCCTACATAAATCATGTGCTTCCTATTGGTTTCTCATATTTTAAAAAATATTTAATATTTATAATAATTTTAATATTGTACTTTTCTCTCTCTTTATAAATTGTTTTTTTGGGAAATGAATAGATTGTAAATACTTAGAGTTTTATGGAATGTGATGTATCATATTTCTATTGGTTAATGGTGATAGGTGGTGAATACAATGTGGTGACGAACAGTTGTAATGTAATGTATGTGAGGGGTCAACGAGGGATGTTGAATGATAATATTGGTCGTGTGGTTATTTAAATGGTTTGAATGAATGACAACATTCCAAACAAAAAACGTTATGAAAAGAGGCTATAAAGGATCCCATTATATCCATTAATATTTTAATAATAAAAAGATAATTTAAATAATAAAAAAATTAAATAGTCCCAAAAAATATTATGATTATAATAACACTTCAATAATTGAAACCATGTATTGGGGAGATGAGTTTCATTTTTTCAGAGGTGGGATAACACATCATGTGAATATGGTGTATTATAATAATATAAATTTTATAATATCATATTTAAATAATAAATACAAACCTATTTAAAAGTCACATGTTAATGAATGGTGAATTAGTATGATTATTACGATGAGAAATCATATGTCATTGATTAATAATAATTTTTTAATAAAAAAATTAGAATATTAAGGAAATATATTTAGTAAAAAAATATTTTTTTAAAAATTATACATGTGGGTAAGCCCACACCCGCGTGATCTCAACCCGCAATATCCCGCACCTGGGAGGGCATGACCCGCATTGGCCTGTGCTCTAAATAATCATAATTTGTAGGCCCTCCCAACCCTATATCTTCCCCATACTGGTGAAGCGAACAGGCCGTGGGCCCATTTGTCATCAATAAAAAATTGTAGGCAAAATATAATCTATCTTTATCTTTTGATAATTTAAAATACATCCAATATAACATGTCATATCATATTTGATAATATTATATTGTAGATCCTCATCATATAACTCACAATATATGTGAAGATGATAGTGAGGTGTAGAAGTGGGAACTGTGAAAAGAGGTGGAGGAGTGAGATATATATGAAGGGGTAGGGGTGGGATATGCATCCATTGTGGAAGAGTGGAATATACAGCCTTAGAATATATTTTCATTTCAATAAACATTGATTGTATTGAAGCACTGATCCAATATTCAATCATATCTAT
Source organism: Viscum album (assembly GCA_963277665.1). Classification (NCBI taxonomy): domain Eukaryota; kingdom Viridiplantae; phylum Streptophyta; class Magnoliopsida; order Santalales; family Viscaceae; genus Viscum; species Viscum album. The sequence continues at coordinate 1,143,009,201 of OY728166.1, forward strand.
GACCCTACCCTCCATCATCTGACTTATCTCCCAAACCACACCTTCAAGGACTTTATTTATCTTTAATATAAATCATCCATTGAGGGTGTTATATTATATAATAATATTAAAGCACCAGACACATATCCTCAAACACGGATTGGGTGTTCGGGCTATCCCAATATAGTTTCTAATATATCCTTCAACCGTATGGTATAAATGAAAGATGTGTTGTATTCTCCTCAAAGGATTTATGTAGACAATATTTGAATAATATATTAGTGAATTATGAAATATAAAGAGGTTAAAAATGAATTAAGTTACTTGTATAAAATAAATACATACATCAATTCCTAGCAGCTACAACCCTCAATTAATTGTTAAAATATTCCCCCTTTGGGAAATCTGGGCAGTATTCCATTTTTCATGTATATGTGATTGATATGAAGTGTCACTATCTACAAAACCTAAAAACTCATATATCATTTTGATGTTTTTCATTAATTATTTTATCATCCAATTAGCAATTCTCCCTATAAGATAAATTAAATTTTTATATGTTTTTTGTTTAGTTATTTTTATGAGATATTCTTAGTTACTGTTAACTATGGAAAATTAAAACATCATGATGATCATTAGAGTGATACAAAAAGACATCAAAAAATTACATTGAACATACCAAAAATGATTATTGTAGTCTACTTTCAATATCATGCTTCCAAGTATCTTTATATACAATTAGAAATAAATAACATTGATTTTCATTCTATAATTCACGAAAAGTGAAATTATTTGTTAGGGTCGATTTATAATTGTTACACATACTTGAGTAAATATATAATAATATCATCATAATTTCATTAGGGGTAGGTATATCATATTTCAAATCATGAAAAAAAACAAATATAAGTAAAAACTTGTATTGATAAAAAATAATAAATAACCTTACCAAAAATGTATGTCTTTGTTGTAATAGTGTCCTCATGGGGACATGTATCCAATCAGATATAACAATTATTATTTTTTATCAATCATACATAACCAAAAAACTCTAAAAAATAAAGTTTCACCATTGGATTTCAAATATCATCATATTAAATAGATATCTTCTATTCAGGGGTATGATAAAATACAATTTAGGTAATCATTTTAAACCTTTTTTACCTATCCTTGAGGCCTTCATTATCCAAGGGGTAGTAGAAGAAACATGTATAGATTCTTGCATACCCTCATCAATTTTATTTTTTAGGTCCCCACAAGATGATCAAGGTGAATCAGGTATATAATTTGACATTGTACTATGAATAAAAATAATAAAAAAATTAAAAAAATCTCACAATTTCATATAAGGATAAATATAATGTGAAAAAATATCCAACAAAATGGAATGTAACATAAATAGTTTCTAAGATAAATATAAACTGAAAAAAGATCCATCAGTATCTAACTCATGTGTAATGAATATGAATTTTTGATAAGGATCCATATGACTATTTCATCATTAATTTTTATATTATTAATTGTAATTCAATTAATCTTAATTTTTTTATTAATAATAATTGATTATTATTTAAATATTTTGAGAATTTATACATCAAAATTCATGTAAATATGATTCTTAGTAGACAAATCACTCATTTTATCATTATACTAATCTAGAATTTGTGGCTCATGAATGGTTTAATCTTAAATTTCATAAATTATTAGGGATGAATTGTCATAAATTTTTCAAAAAAAAATCCACATAAATAATTTTTTGATCATTCTATAGTTGTTATACACATTAAAATAATATTAATTATTTAACAATATTGTTTATCAAATAAAATATTTCTGAATATTTTCATATATTTTAATTGAATAAAAACCAATAAGATTTAAAAAATATTTTAATTAATAAAAAAATTAGAATAATGAAATTTAACATTTCCATAATTATGAAAGGTTAAATGATATGTTAATATATATTACCAAAATTTTCATTAGGTTATCAGAGGAAAAGTTTCCAATATTACTCCCCAGGATCATTAGGTGTAAAAAACCCATTTCTTTGATGACATCATCAATATCATCGAATAATATGTCTATATATATAGGGATATCATATAATTCATCATCATCAGTGTGTTTTTCATCATTAAAATATATTCTTATTCTATTAAAATTGATATTCCACTGTAATTTGATGAATAATAAATATATAATTTTTTTCCATGTATTTATAATATAAAATATTCATATGTATATTGAAAACTATTTAGATTTACCAATTTTGTGCTAATTCACGGTGTTTAAAAATGTAGTTTTCGACAACCCATATATATTAAAACATAGTAACTCAAAATTTAATGTCATAAATATCCAATTTTATTTTAAAACTTTATACTATAAATGTGATTCAGATATTGGGTGTTTTAATTTTGTATTAGAAAATTTTTACTTCAACGTACAATAATACCCTACTATTTTTAAAATGAACATCTATTATAATAGTAATACATAGAAATATTATATTAAATAATTTTATAAAAATGATATTTTATCAGATATGATCATGTCCTATCCACTAACCATTTCAATTTTTTCTTATACATATGAACTACAAAGCCTGAAAAGTAAGAGGTGTTTATTTTTTTAGATTGGGAGTGGTAGATAACACTTAATGTATTTATAACGACCCATACTTTACATACATTGTTATTACTTCCAAATTGAAGAATAATTATTATTACATATAACAAAACCATTAAAGGACTCTATAGGTATAATGTCTTTAGAAACTGGGAAACATAAACAACTGGTTCATAAAATCAACTACATTGTCTCATGTTTATTTCATCATATCTAGAGTCCCCTTTTGGCATATATTACTTAATATCCTTATTCCTGACATAGGGAAAAGAAAACATACAAATGGGTGAGCTCAAATGATCAGTAAGGGTAAACAAAAGAAATATCAGTCATATCATATTCATAAGAACATAACATTTTGAAAATAGTATCATGCAAAAGAGATCATAACATGGGATAAATCATAGAAGTGAAATTTAATTCCAATAATAATGTCTTAATATATGAATCTTTGTGTAATACACACATAATCATAGAAATTAATTTCTTAGTAGTCAAGACTCATTGCGAAGACTATCTTAGCGGACAAAGTCATTTTCTGAACCGAGTTCACTCCTCATTTCAGTACAGTTTCACTGAACCGGTTTAACTTGCTGTTCCATCCATTTCTATCTCATGAGATATAAATCTTTACCCAATGCATTGGAGGGAGATATAGGTACCACCCATATCATAATGATACCATTCTTATGTGTTCCACAAGATCATAAATCATACATCATAGCATAACCCATGTAATAAAAATGGGATTCTTAAACGCCATGCCATCATAACATAATCCATATAAGATAAAAGGACATATTAAAAATAATTCCATCATAACATAATCCAATCAATGTAAAAATAGGTATAAAAATAGAACCCAATATTAATGTAGATGGAAAATAATTTTTATAAAAATAATGAACTCCATTATTGAGGAAAATATCCTTTCTACTTCAAAAACATTTTTCCTTTATTAACATGTCATACAATTTTAAACTAAATAAACTTGATTAAAAATAATCTTGAAAACATGTAAAGGAAGATTCATGGAAATAATGTTTTATGAAATCATAAAATCCATTCATTCTGTATAAGTTAAAAAACAGTCTTCCCGTACTTTGGCAGGAAAAGTCAAAAAGTACCTCGTACGAAAAACGACAAAAGATTCCTTTCATATATTTTACTAAAAACTCATCAAAGGGTAAAATTAGATTTAAATAATTTTAGGTGGATGTAAATAATATTACATATTGAGGAAACATGTACGTGGATGATAAATATTCCCCAGTAAATTTTGAAGTATAAACAATCTCGGATAAAAATGAGATTGTGAGATTTTCCCTTACCTTAGGTCCAATTTTCTTCGTAAGTGTCCGAACCTCCGGTATAATGATTTAAATAATGTCATTTACTTATTCCATAATCATAATTATTTTTATGATATCATATATTGTCATATTCTTAGCTTCTTATTAGTAATTTTTCATTGCTACTTGTTATTCGGGTGTTTATTGCTGTATATTTGTATGTGTGTTTTGTCGAATAAATTCTTATTCCTATTTTTAGGTTATAGGAACCTAATTTACAGAATGATATTAGTGTAATATATATCATATTTATTCATTAAATTCATTTATATAATCATTATGCAATTTAGATCATGTAGAACGAGTCGCATCACATCGTGGAGACGGTATTCCGTACGTACGCACGAGCGATGATATCGTTCCCATGAATGTGGAATTGTACTGGAGTGTATGTATACTATCTCAGAATCAATATCACCTTAAAATATTAATATATATTCATTATTTACACCATTATACCCATCCAAGTAAGGTGGTGGTGGAAAATAGATTACACAAAGGCGTGGAGACGGTATTCCGTACATACGCACGCACGGTGATTTCATTTTCCTTAGGATGGATAGATGGTGAAGTAGGTTTGTTTCATAATTATAATACCATATCATTATATGAGTGATACTGATGTTATTACTTCATTATGAAACAACTAAAGAATAAGAAGTGAAAGAAGAAATAAAGGTGAAAGAACTGGTAATGGACATTACCTCTTCTTTGAAGCGCCTCTTTGAGACCTCCTAGTAGGGCACTAAAATTGGTCTTTGAAGAATACCAAGACCTCTAGTATGTTTCTAGGGAAGTGTAGAAGGTAATTCTGTATGGGTTTACCGAGCTTGACGGCTCAAAGTGGTGTGAGGAAGAGAGGGAGGAGGTTCCCTTTTATAAGGCAGGAGAGGGGCACCTTAGGAAAACTTAAAATATTTTTTTATTATAAAGTCATATTCGGTTTTTAATAGCTTAAAATTGATTTATTTATAAGATAAGGTTTGGATGGGTTTCAATCATCTAATCCAATAGAATTTAGGAAAGTTTAGGGTTCTATTTTAACATTATCAATAAGATTTAACTCTAAGTTAAATAATTTAAGTTTTATCGGGTCTTTTTGTTTTCTTACAGTATAAGGTTAATAAACTTAATATAACAAGACAAAAGAACCCCAAGTTGTTTATTATTAATATATATAACCTTATCTATGTTATTTGTCCGATACTTATATTTTTAGGAATAAAATAACAATTTATAATATAAAATTTGTTTTAAAAACTATTTTATGTCAATTTTGACACTATTTGGTAATTGATTTTTGTGAAACTCATAACATAAAGATTAGTTCTAAAATAGTTAATTAAATCAATAATAACATGTCATATTATCCTATAAAATTATTTTAATTCATAAAAAGTCTCAAATTACATTTATTTGGGTATTTATAACATCAATTATGTCAATATTTTATTAATAAGATAATTATTGCACCATCATTGTATCATAAATAAATTAAATTATTTATTGTCTAAAAATTACAAATAAAATACCATTATGTAGGAAATAGTTTTATATTTATAATTAATATTTATAGTCGATTTTATATTATGTATAACACTATATTAAAAATGATTTATCTATTAAACTTTGATTTTAATTATTTTAACATTCCTTTAAATAAATTAATAATAAATGTCCTAATCTAATCCATGTGGTCCTGAATGGTCATATTTTATTCCTAATGTAGTTTTTTGTCGAATTACTCTTATCCAATAGAATTAAGACATTTTTTATGTTAATAATAATAACATTTTTACCCTTAATTCCCCTATTTACTTTTAACCGTGGTAAAAAAGGAAAAAGTTACTATTGACAAAAAATTATTTTTATCTCATTGAATCGCATTTTAGTCCTTGATATTAACTGTGTCTCTCAGATTTTTGAAATTCCCGTCACAAAAGCGGTAATATTAAGTTTTATGTAAATTTGTAAATTCTCCTAGGAGGTGGCTAAAAGACGGTGAATAGTTCAATAAAATTTTTATATATCTAAATTTATTATAAAATAACTCCAATGAATTTAATTGAACTTATATAGATGTTATATATCAATTTTGACCTAAAATATATTTATATAAAATAAATAATTATTTAAATAAAAAGTCGATTTTTAAATAGTAACCCAGTGTTTTCACTATTCATCAAAAATTGAATGTTTTCAGAAAAAATTACAAAATTTCACCCTAGGCTTATTTCGATATTCTGAATCTAAAAATGATGTGAATTTTGAAAGATAAAATTAAAAAAAATTAAAAAATTTGGTATTACTATTCATAACAGCTATTTTTAATAATATTTTAATAGTGTATCGTTGTTTAGTGAAACTCGATATTGCATAAAACGCAAGATATCGAGGAAGGTCATGATGGCATGTAAAGCAAGCCAAGCTAGTGTTGTGTGTAGTGAAAGATTCCTTTGATGATTTATATAACATAAAAACAAAATATTTCTCATAAAAATCTCGGGTGTTACATTCTACACCCCTTAAAATGAATTTCGCCCTCGAAATTTGTCACTTTGTAACAAACAGATGAGGATACCTCTCCCTCATCATATCCTCAAGCACCCATATAGATTCTTCAAATTGGTGGTTCCTCCATAAAACTTTCACCAAGCGAGTGGTCTTGTTCCGTAGGACTTTTTCGCTACGATCCAAAATCTCAATTGGTTGTTCTTCATAAGAAAGATCTTGCTCCAGCGGTACAACTTCTGAGATGAGTACATGTGAAGGATCAAGTATGTACTTTCTCAGGAGAGATACATGGAACACATCATGAACTTGGGAGAGATTCTGTGGAAGCACCAATCGGTAAGCTACCTTCCCAACACGATCTAGTATTTCGAATGGACCGATATACCTAGGGCTCATGTTTCCCTTCTTTCCAAATCTAATTACTCTCTTCCACGGAGATATTCGTAAGAACACTTTATGACCCACTTCAAACTATAGGTCTTTTCTTCGATTGTCGGAATAACATTTTTTCCGACTCTGAGCTTCTCTAATGTGTTGTTGAATAGATCGGATCTTTTCTGCCATATCATCAACAAGATCAGGTCCTAATAGCTTTCTTTCCCCAACTTCATCCCAACTAGTTTGAGTCTTGTATTTATTTCCATAGAGAGCTTCATAAGGAGCCATATAAATACTGCAGTGAATGCAATTATTATACGAAAAATTCCACCAAAGGTAGGTGTTGATCCCAACCACATTTGAAATCCATAGAGCATGCTCTCAACGTATCTTCTAGAGTTTGAATCGTCCTCTCAGACTGACCGTCTGTCTGAGGATGATATGCAGTACTGAAACTCAACACTGTATCCAGAGTATGTTGAAGACTTTTCCAAAACATTGAGGTAAACCATGGATCTCAATCAGATATAATGGAAAGTGGTATGCAATCTTACCACTTCCTTTACATATATCCTGGAAATCTCGCCCAGAGAGAAATCGACTCTAATAGCATTGAAGTGTGCAGACATTATAAGATGATCAACTGTGACCCAGATAACATTATTGCCTTTGGATGTTTTAGGAAGTCCGGTGACAAAGTCTATAGTGATGTTTTCCCATTTCCATTATGGTATGGGTAATGGTTGTAACATCCCCTTAGACTTCTATCTCTCAACATTAACTTGCTGACAAACCAAGCATCGAGAGACATATTCAGCAACATCTCTTTTCATGCCATCCCACCAGAAGTAATCTTTCAGGTCCCTATACATCTTCGTGCTTCCAGTATGAATAAAAATGAAGAACTATGAGCCTCATCCAGCAGCTCCTTCTTTAATTCTGGGATGGGAGGAACACAAACCCGATTCCTGAACATTATTATCCCATCACAATCAAGGTTGAATTCATGAATATTTCTCACCTTCTTTTGTAACTCTACATCATCTTTTTGCACCTCTTTAATATTCACATGTATAGATGGTTGAACATTCACTTGATAATGATACGATTTTTCCCCTTCCATTATAATTCCAAGATCCATCCTTTGTAAATACATAAATATTGGATCTTTTGTGATCCTCATCATGGATAATCTAGCATGGTCTTGTCGACTTAATGCATCTTCCACCTTGTTTGCTTTCCCAGGGTTGTAATTAATTGAGCAATCGTAATCCATAGTCATCTCCAACCATCTTCTTTGGCGCATATTTAGCTCCTTTTGTGTGAAAATATACATTAAAATTTTATGATCAGTATAAATATCACACCTTTCTCCATAAATATAATGCCTCCAAGTCATTAATGAATAGATTACCATAGCTAACTCCAAATCATGAGTTGTGTAATTTTTCTCATGGATTTTCAACTATCGTGAGCCATATGCTATCACCATATCATTTTGCATAAGAACACACCCCAGCCCATTCTTGGATGCATCACTGTATATCACAAACCTTTCTCCACTACAAGGAAGTGTGAGTACAAGTGCACTGGATAACCTTCTTTTCAACTCCTTGAAATTCTCTTCACATTACACTATCCAAACAAACTTAACTCCTTTTCATGTCAACCTGGTGAGTGGATTAGATAATCGTGAAAAATCATTCACAAAACATCTATAATATCCTGCCAAACCAAGAAAACATCGGATCTCAGTTACTGTTGTTGGTCTCGACCATTTTCGAAAACCTCTGTTTTTGCTGGATCCACAAATATCCCCTCTTTTGAGGTTATGTGACCAAAAAATCCAACTTTTTGAAGCCAAAATTTACACTTGGTAAATTTGGAATAAATTTTATCCTTTCTGAAGGTCTTCAATATAATTCTCAAATGATCTTCATGTTCTTTCTTTCTATTTGAATAGACAAGAATATCATCTATAAAGACTACCAAAAACTGATCAATATAGTCTCTAAGGACTCTATTCATCAGATCCAGGAAGATAGCAGGGGCATTAGTAAGACCAAAGGGCATCATTATAAATTCATAGTGTCCATACCTTGTATGGAATGTTGTCTTTGGTATATCCTCCATTTTGACCCTTAATTGATGAAACCCTGAATGAAGATCAAACTTGGAAATGTATTGAGCTCCACGTAGTTGGTCAAATAAGTCATCAATGCGTGGGAGAGGATATTTTTTCTGGATAGTGATCCTGTGAAGTTCTCGATAATCAATACAGAGTCTCATTGATCCATCTTTCTTCTTAACAAACAGAATAGGTGCTCCCCAAGGTGACGCACTTGGGCGTTTGAATTCCTTATAAAGATTCTCTTGGAGTTGCTTCTTCAATTCTTGCAACTCAATTGGGGTCGTTCTATAAGGTGTCTTTGAAATAGGAAAAGCACCCGGTATAATTTCTATTGAAAACTCAACTTCACGATTTTGTGGAAGACCCAGAAATTCCTCCGGAAAGACATCATGAAACTCCCATACAATGGGAATATTCGTAATTGTGAGTTTCTCACCAATAATATGACATAACTAACCTTAATTTTATGGAATCAATACCCAAAAGATGGAAGAAATTTCAATTTGATGGTTATGTTCATACTTGTATTGATTGACGATCATAGATTGATCTGGAATATGAAATGGGACATCCCTTATTTGGAAATTGATATGACCTCCATATAGAGAAATCCAATCCATGCCAAGAATCGCATCAAATTCCACTATAGGAAGGATCACATGATTTGCAGGAAACACTTTCCCACAAACTTCAATCAGAGAAGAATTATAAACTTTTGATGCGACTATTGTGCCATTAGGGGTTTTCGCAGCTAACTCAACATATAATTGTTGAGGTAATACAGTGATACCCTTAGAAAATTATTCAGAAATAAAAGAGTGGGTGGATCCATAATCAAATAAAACATTTTCTACTTTAGATTGGATGGTAAGTGTACCTTTCACCACTTCATTATCATACTCCACATCGCTGATAGAAATTTCATGTGACATTCCTTTGTCTTTAGGGATAAGATTTTTTTGACGTCGATCATCATCAAAAAACGTTGTATTATGGCATTGATTGGCATAATGCCCCATTTACTTTCACTTGTAACATTGAAGTGTAGGAGGTGCACTCTGTGTCTCCTTTTCTTTGTTTACATCACTAGAAATCTTCTTCCCATCATTGCGACATTCAAATGCCCAATGAACTTCCTTTCCACATTTGAAACATTTACTTTTCCCTTTAAGACAACTCCTTCCATATTTCTTTCCAAACTTTGGGAATATGGGAAAATTCATCTTCTTTTCAGTGTGCTCTTTAGATTTCCCTTTAAATTCTATTTTCCTCTTCTTATCAAACCCATATGACTGATGGGTTACTACAATCTCCATCTCAACTTTGAGAGCACATCGAACTATTTCCTCGTAGCTATTGAAGTCCCTTATGGCTAACACCCTTCGAAGACTTGGTTTTATGCCACTAAATAATCGATCGATCTTACTCTCAGGTTGGATAATAATACCAGATGCGTACCTTACAAGTCTTGTAAAATTTTCTTCATAGGTGCCAACAGATTCATCATCCTTTTTCTTTCATACAAGAAACTCCTTCTCTATATTTTTTCTAAGAATATGAGGGATGTACTTATTGAAAAATAAGTCCTTGAACTCGTCCCATTCCATGGACTCAATTTCATCTCATTGCCTCGTATTCTTGATAAGATTCCACTATTGATCAGCATATCCTTCCAAACGATACACTGCTAAGATGACTTTATCATGTTTAGAACATTGAAGAACTGAAAATATCTTTTCAGTAGTACTAATCCATTGTTCAGCAACTAATGGATTAGTAGACCCGCTGAATGAAGGTGGACGCTGCCTCATGAAAGATTCTATAGAATGTTGCTCCTTCTTTTGCTCGTTTGGAAGTCCTGCATGATTCATAGCTTGAGAAAGCTGTGTGAGCATGGCTATAAGATTTTTCATTCCATCTCCCATAACATTTGGTTCCTCAGGGGGACAATCATTGCATTTCCAGTCGCATTCCGCATTAACATGGTTCCTTCGGGTTCCAACCATTGACTAAAACCAAGAATAATAGTGTGAGAAACACTAATTATAATAGAAAAAACACATAATCAAGATTAAAATTTCACACTTAAGATCTTATCATACGTTGTTCATGGTCATTTTTAAAACACTAAGATCATTTTCTATGCTTAGACTTATCCTTAGTGTTCTTACTAAGGCTTTCACAACCTAGTTTCCAAAGGTTGGCTATAAATTTCCTCTAATACCAACTATAACAACCCATACTTTACATTCAGGGTTATTAATTCAAATTGAAGCATAATTGTTACAAAATATAACAAAACCATGAAAGGACCGTATAGGTATAGTGTCTTTAGAAACTGGGAAAGATAATGAACTGGTCATAAAATCAACTACATTGTCTCCTGTTTATTTCATCATATCTAGAGTCCCTTTTTAGAATATCCTACTTAATATCCTTCTTCCCGAGCTTGGGAAAAGAAAAAAATAAAAAAGGGTGATCTCAAATTCTTAGTAAGGGTACTCAAAAGAAATAGCAGTCATATCATATTCTTAAGAACATATCATTTTGAAAATCTTATCCTGCAAAAGAGATCATCACATGAGATAAATCATAGAAGTGAAATTTATTTCCAATAATCATAACATAAAACATGAAGATTTGTGAAATACACACATAATCATAGAAATTCATTTTTAGTAGTCAAGACTCATTGCCAAGACTATCTTAGCAGTCAAAGTAATTTTCTGAACTGAGTTCACTCCTCGTTTTAGTCCTGTTTCACTGAACCGGTATAACCTGTCGTTTTATCCATGTCTATATCTTGAGATATAAATCTTTACCCAATGCACTGGAGGTAGATATAGGTCCCACCCATCTCATAATGATGCCATTCTTATGTGTTCCACAAGATCATAAATCATACATCATAGCATAACCCATGTAATAAAAATGGGATTCTTAAACGTCATTCCATCATAACAAAATCAATATAAGATAAAGGGAAATCATAAAAATAATTCCATATTAACATAATCCAATCAATGTAAAAATAGGCAGAGAAACAAAACCCTATATTATTTTAGATGGAAAATAATTTTTATAAAATTCTTGAACTCCATTCTTGAGGAAAATATCCTTTCTACATCAAAAACATTTTTCCATTATTAACATGTCATACAATTTTAAACTAAAAGAAGTTGATTAAAAATAAACTTGAAAACTTGTAAACTATGATTCATGGAAATAATGTTTTATGAAATCATTAAATCCATTCATTCCGTATAAGTTAAAAAAACATTTTTCTCGTACTTTTGTTGGAAAAGTCAAAAAGTACCTCATACGAAAAATGACAAAAGATTCCTTTCATATCTTTTACTAAAAACTCACAAAAGGGTAAAATTGGATTTTAAAAATTGTATGTGGATGGAAATAATGTTACATATTGAGGAAAAATGGATGTGGATGATAAATATTCCCCAGTAAATTCTGAAGTATAAACAATATCGGATAAAAATGAGATTGTGAGATTTTCCCTTACCTTAGGTCTAATTTGCTTCTTAAGTGTCCAAACCTCCTGTAAAATTATATAAATAATGTCATTGACTTATTCCAGAATCATAATTATTTTTATGATGTCACATATGGTCATATTCTTAGCTTCTTATTAGTAATATTCCATTGCTACTTGTTATTCAGGTGTTTATTTCATTATGTTCGTATGTGTGTTTTGTCCAATAAATTCTTATTCCACATTTTAGGATATAGAACCCTCATTTCCAGAATGTTATTAGTTTAATATATATAATATTTATACATTCAATTAATTTATATAAACGTTATTCAATGAATATCAGGTAGAAGGAGTCGCATCACATCATAGAGACTGTATTCCGTACGTACGCACGAGCGATGATATCATTCCCATGATTGTGGAATTGTATTGGAGTGTATGTATACTATTTAAGAATCAATATCACTTTAAAATATTCATATACAGTCATTATTTATACCATTATACCCATCCGTGTAAGGTGGTGGTGGAAAATAGATTACACCACGACGTGGAGACGGTATTCCGTACGTATGCACGGGCGGTGATTTCGTTTTCCATAGGATGAATAGATGGTGAAATAGGGTTGTATCATACATATAATAACATATTCTTATATGAGTGATACGGATGTTATTACTTCATTATTAAACAACTAAACAATAATAAGTGAAATAAAAAATAAAGTTGAAAGAATCGGTAACGGACATTACCTCTTCTTTGAAGCACCTCTTTGAGACGTCCTCGTAGGGCACTAAAATTGGACTTTGAAGAATACCAGGACCTATAGGATATTTCTAGGGAAGTGGAGAAGAAATTTTTGCAGGGTTTTGCCGAGCATGAAGGCTCAAAGTGGTGTGAGGAAGAGAGGGAGGAGGTGCCCTTTTATAAGGGAGGAGAGGGGCACCTTAGGAAAACTTAAAATATTATTTTATTATAAAGTCATATTCAGTTTTTAATAGCTCCAAATTGATTTATTTCGAAGCTAAGGTGGGGATGGGTCGACATCCTCTCATTCAATAGTATTTAGACATGTTTAGGATTCTATTTTAACCTTATCATTTAGATTTAACTCTAAGTTAAATAATTTAACTTTTACCGTGTCTTTTTGTTTTCTTACACTATATGGTTAATAAAATTACAATAAAAAGACAAACGAATCCCAAGTTGTTTATTATTAATATATATAACCTTATATAATTCATTTGGCCTACCCTTAGATTTTTAGGAATAAAATAACAATTAATAATATAAAATTTGTTTTAAAAACTATTTTATGTCAATTTTGACACTATTTGGAAATTGATTTTTGTGAAAATATTAACAAAAAGATTAGTTCAAAAAAAGTTAACTAAATCAATACTAACATGTCATATTAACCTAGTAAATTATTTTAATTCATAAAAAGTCTCAAATTACATTTATTTGGGTATTTATAACATCAATTATGTCAATATTTCATTAATAAGATAATTACTGCATCATCATTGTGTCAAAAATAAATTAAATTATATACTGTCTAAAAATTACAAATAAAATACCATTATGTAGGAAATATTTGTATCTTTCTAATTCATATTTATAGTCGAATTTATCTTATGTATAACCTTATATTATAAGTGATTTAGTTATTAAACATTGATTTTAACTATTTTAACCCTTCTTTAAATAAATTAATAATAAATGTCCTAATCTAATCCAAGTGGGCCTAAATGGTCATATGTTATTCCTAATGTCGTTTTTGGTCGAATAACATTTATCCAATTGAATTAGGACATGTGTTAGGGTAATAATAATAACATTTTTACCCTTATTTTCCGTATTTACTTTTAACCGTGGTTAAAAAAGTAAAAAGTTACTATTCACCAAAAATTATTTTCATCTCATTAAACCACATATTAGTCCTTGATATTAACGGTGTCTCTCTAATTTTCGAAATTCCACTCACAGAAGCAGTAAAATTATGTTTTATGAAAATTTGCAAATTCTCCTAAGAGGTGGGTAAAAGACGGTGAAAAGTTCAATAAAATATTTATATATCTAAAATTATTATAAAATGACTTTAATGAATTGAATTGAAATTATATATGTATTATGTATCAATTTTGACCTAAAATAAATTTAAATAAAATAAATAATTATTTAAATAAAAAGTCTATTTTTAAATAGTAACCTAGTGTTTTCACTATTCATCAAAATTTCAAAGTTTTCATAAAAATACCAAAATTTCACCCTAGGCTAATTTCGATATTCCGAATACAAAAATGAAGTCCATTTTGAATGTTAAAATTTAAAAAATTTCAAAAAGTGGATATTACTATTCATAATGGCTATTTTTAATAATATTTTAATAGCATATCGTTGTTTAGTGAAACACAGTATTGCATACAATGCAAGCTATCGAGGAAGGCTGCGGTTGGGTGTCAAGAAAGCCAATCTAGTGTTGTGTGTAGTGAAAGATTCCATTGCATATTTATATAACATAAAAACAAAATATTTCTCATCAAAATTTCGGGTGTTACAGTATTTCCATTAATATTTAATAAAAAATTGGATTAAAACCATCATATTTCATTCCCTTAATATCAAACAATGATCCCGTAAAATTACAATATATTTTCTTCTCAAAATGCATCACATTTATGTTATTTCCTATTATAGATATCTCTAATATTAAAGATCAAATTTTATTGATCAAATATACAATATATATTACTCAACACAAGTAATATGATACTTTATGAATCTGAAATTAATGTTTTTCTCTCTCTCAAAATATTGATCGGTCGAAATAGTATTTGGAGTGATATCAAATTCATGAAAGATTTTGAATGCATGTTATTAATCATTGATAAAATTTATTCATAGAAAATCCCTTTGATGGCTCATGTACATTGTTAAACACTTATATTGGTAGTTGAAAAAATAAATTACCTTCTTCTAAAAAAAAGTCAAGCATTATAGCCCTCAACTCTATTTCTATAAAATTTAAATATAAAGGCAATTCATTCATAGTAAATAAAACCATTGCATTAAATTTAAAATATTCTCTTTTATTTTAATTAACAAAATTAATAACCTACTCCATTAAGTGTTTCTAATCATAAATTAATTGTCTCAAGTGAACATCAATTTCATCTCTAGGTTTTATTGGTCGATAAATCATAAAAAACATGATATATTTATTCTTCATAAAAAATACTATAGATATTCTATAAGGTACCAAAATAAATTTTCCAAAAACTAGGTTTTATTATTTTTATATAATATGGATTCATTCCATCTGTGCACGACCTATATTGATATTTCAAACATTATTACTAAATTTATGAAATTTTGGATAAATTTCATTTTTTTTTCAATCAATTGGATAACATAATTTTACATCAGATATTCAATCATTTTCTTGTCATCTTTTTATATCATTTTAATTTACATATAAAAATTTTAGATATTGAATTATAAAAATTTAAAAAATTTCAATGAAATGAATTTTGGTAATAGAAAAAATAGAAACATCATGTCTTGTTTTTTCTCTCAACATAAATATTTATTTTTCACATTTTGGACACTCAAAATTGAATTTCTATTCCTTAAAATATAACAAAATGTCATTGGGGAATACATTTCTCTTCAATTACCCAAATCCCATAAAGAAGATTTTAGTTTTCATCCCAATAATTTGAATCTATAGGATGAAATTTTCAGGATGTATGTCCCCCAATAGTAGAACTTTTAGTAAAATATTCTCATACCATTTACTCATGTTTCTAAAATTCGTCAATGTTAACATTATTGATAAATCTATGAATTCCATACTACCTAGATAAAATGGTTTTTTTCATCACTATATAATAACCTAAGAGATGGTATGTTTTTAAATAGATGTACCTATATACCATGAATCATTGCTCATATTTTATCAAAGAAATAAATTTCAAAAAACATTATGATTACTATATCTTAAATCCTTCTTAATTATAAAATTCCAAATCTAGGGACTATAATTTGGATTAATACAATATATAATTATATTATCTTCTATATCTAGGATTTGCATCTATATCATACATAAATATTTCAACCATGAAAAAAATTATATCATTATATGGAACATATTTTTTTAGAAAATTAAAAATAGCCTAAACCCCTTCTACATATTCATAACTTGTCAGAAATGTATTTATCCAATTATTTCCTATTATCACCTATAAAAAAATTATGTGTTAAATATAAGTTTCTGTGTTTTGAAATTTAGATTCAAAATCAGTTTTATAAATTAGAATATTAATAAAAATTCCAAATTTTATTCTTTTCTTGTCAATGTTGATTATGTAAATAAGTAATACTAAAAATAATTTACATTAATAGATAAACATAAATAAAAATTAAAATATAAAATAAATAAATTATTGTAAAAAATTACTTTAATATATATAATAAAAACCTTGAAACTAAATTGTAATATATTTTATTAATTAAAATAATTATTTATAAAATATAATTAATATATAAAAATAGAAACCATAAACACACACATATTGAATCACATATAACTTCTTTAAAAATTGATAAACACTATAATTTATTAAATATTTCATTAATGGAAATCTATTTTAAAAAATATATTAAAAATATAGAATTTACGAGATTTATGAAAATAAAATATTATTATCGGAGCTTTTAGAAACATTAAACAAATAGAAACCATAAAACAATTCTATAAAATTTTGAATATTTTAAATTTTGAACACTGTGAATAAAAATAATTCTAAAACATTACAAAAAAATGAAATTCAACAAATTTAACCATTAAAATAAAAAATTCACTATTTCCCTTATGAACTATTTCTCCATCCAAACATATACCTATTAAATAAAATTATTTTAGATCATATAAAAATTTATCATAAAAATGTGATTCATGACATATATATGAATCCTAAATTTATCTCTTTTTGTTATTTATTAACAATTAACATATCATGGATCCTATTTAGTAAACACTTACCTTATTTGTATAAATAAAAACATGTTTAATGTTCATGATACATCATTTAATCTCTAATAGAACTAATATTTTCAATATATTAAACAATATTTTCCCCAATAAATTAATTTTTACAATGGTTAAAAGAATAACTAATAGTTATTTTCACTAAATTATGTGATGGATAATTGTTTTCATTGGATCATAGTTTCATAGAACCATATTCCACCCCTATCATACATACATACTGATTCAGTAACATAGATCACCTATAGTAACAAATCATATTAACAGTTATAATAATTTCATGAATAAAAATTTCATTAAGGAGAGTAAAAGATTGAAGATAGTGACAAGGAAATGAATGAGAATACTAAATAAATAGTCAGTGACGGCTTGTGGTGGATAATTAAGGTTAATATAAGAATTAGATAATAGCTGAAAATGGGTGATGTTATATGAGTTTTGATGATGGTTGTAGGATTGAATTAATATGGTTGATGTTACTCTATAAGGTAAAACCAAAAGCATGATGGACGAAATAATGAAAAGAACATTATGGATCAATACATTTTATTAAAAAGTTTAGAGGATTCTAACATCGGTTATCACAAATATGATGTCAAAACTATTTTACAATATAATTCATACTAAAATTAACATTGAATCAAAATTTTATTATTTTCCTTATCAGTTATAAAATAACGGACATTAAATACATTTTTCACATTATTTATATCAAAACAACAAAGAAATTGAACCATCAAAAATGTTGTTTCACAAGTGTAGTAAAATATTGATTTTCAAAAAAATAAATCCCACTATAAAATATTTTAACATTTAAATATGTTAAAATAAACATTTATAATATTTCTTTGTGCATATAATAAATATTTTGTAGTAAAATATTATTTTTTTCTGTTAAGTGATCATAATATTATTTCATATTTATTACCAATTTAATGATTTTTAATACATATACATACAGGTTTAAAAATTATATTGTTTTTATTCTTGAGAATGGAATATTTTATTTTATTTGTTAAAAATTTCACAATGATAATAACATAAATCATTGAAAATTATAGTTTTACCATTATCATGGTAATTAACTGAAGTTCCCAGATCAGTGTGAATCACTGAGAGGGGGAGGGGGTGAATCAGTGATCCTTTAAAACTTTTTACTAATTGATTCTTAATCAATTAAAACTCTATGGATTGTTAAGGCCTCGATCCACTCTTCTTATGTCTCTCAACCTTTCCCGGATAATGCAGTAATGAAAAGGCACAGGACACAAGGATTTACAAGGTTCGGCACCAAAGGCCTACATCCTTTCAATGTTGGTTATACGCCCAACATGGTTTCTCCATTATAATCGGTTAGTATTACAATGGTCGATACAGAGTCCCACTGTATCTCTCCTGAGTCCCACAGGAGGGTCTTTATACTGCGTCCCACAGTGTTACCAGAGTCCCACTGGCCTGCTCCAGAATCCCACTGAAGACTTCTTCTCCCTGAGTCTCACAGGGGGCTTCTCCTGACTCCTCTAGTCACAC
Organism: Viscum album; assembly: GCA_963277665.1. Lineage (NCBI taxonomy): Eukaryota > Viridiplantae > Streptophyta > Magnoliopsida > Santalales > Viscaceae > Viscum > Viscum album. The sequence continues at coordinate 1,143,028,265 of OY728166.1, forward strand.
GAGTAGCTCTTCTTCACTTTATGTTCTTCAAGTATCCTCAGAAGCCTGGGATAAAGGCTGCTGGCCTTTCTCTTCTTCTGATCACTTGTGGTGAATAGGTCTTCTCGTCTTGCTCAGGATTTATCACCTTCTTCAAAGGATGACCTGACTTCTCTCTTCATGAATCTTCAACAGCCTCTGATAAGGTCTGTTGATCTTGCTCACAACTTCTGATCACTTTTGTTGATCAGGGTCTTCTCAATTACTGAAAAACTCAGACAAACAATATCATTCACTCTAGTCTGGCTCAGTCTCACTTCAAAACATCTTCATGCACTGAGTGCATGGCAACTCTGCTTCCTCATGCACTGACTGCATGGCCTTCTCAATTTCTTCAAGAACCTCCTGGTCTTGGACAACTCAGATGCACACCACTGATTTGGCTCTGTTCACGTGTGCACGTGCATGCATGCATGCATGCACTCCCCTTTTTCTCCTTGGTGTGAAAAACCCACAATGGGTGAAAATACTTTTAGCACACACACCTTCTTGAACATCACACACTTTATTCTCTTTTTATTACACACATAAATGTGTGTGATACACTAGTGAGGATGTCTTCTCTTCTTCTTAGTGTGTACACACTTTGGTTTGCACACACACACTAAGGTTCGGCCTTTTAGTTCTTTTGCACACACAAATGCCTATGGCCTTCTTCCCTTCTTGCACTCTTCCACTTTGCACACACACTTTGTTTTTATCTTTTAATATTCAAGTGTGCACAACCACAAGGCTACGGCCTCTTCTTGTTTAGTTCAAGTATGCACAAACAATTTGCACACACAATAGCTTGGCCTTGTCTTGCTCACACCCACTGCCCGTAGGGTACTTAGCACACACAAAGTGTGTTCTTCAATTTGGCACACACACAAGGTGTGGTCTCGGCCTCTACTTCTTCACTTCACACACACAAGAGGTGTGGAATCCTCTTCACTTGACACACACCACTTGGTGTTTCTCTTTGTGCACACAATATGGCCTCGGGTCTTCTCCTGCCTCAAGGAGGCGCGCAAGTCCTCAAGGTGCAAGTCAGGTGGCGTGCAAGGGTCAAGCGGCCTCTTCTCCTTTTCTTCAGAAGCACAAGTGCACAAGGCACAAACGGCGCGCAAGCTCCTCGGGTGCAAGGCACCTCAACCACGGGGCGCACAAGTGAAATGCCCCGGGTTCTTCCTGCCGCGCAAAGGGAAGGCGCCCAGGGGTCTTCTCCTCTTCTTCTTTCGCGCAAGGAGTGCGCAAAAGGAACCTTATGGAGCAAGGGGTGCTCCGGGCTTCACTGCCGCGCAGGGTGATGCGCGGGGCTTCGACTTCGCGAGGCACAAAGTGCTTCTCACGGGACTTCTCTCTAATATTCAAAGGATCAGCAAGCTTCTCCAATGCCTCAGGCTCTCCTTATATAGGCAGAGGCATATCGTTCAATCCGCGTGGATATAAATTCAAACTTCCGAGATTTTCAGTTCTTCAAGATTCTGCAAAATCTTGTTTTTCTTTCGCTGTTTCACGCGGCTTTATCTTCCTCTTTCATTCCTCCTCGTGCATGCTATTTAGAACGCATGCACGGCCTCTGTTTGGGCCATCCCATGCAAAACAATAATCCTCATGGCCTCGGCACTTCGTTTGCCTTCTCCCAATACTCGAAATTCTCCATCCAACGTGTGCATGCATATTTTATTGCATGTATATGTTCCTTACGGAGAGACGAGCACAATGGTGCCTTCAGCTTCGAGAATGACAGTCGGGAGCTCGAAATCCGTCGTCGGGATGCCTCTGGTTCGAAGGTGGCTGCGGGAATGCGCAGGGAGGCCTCAGCCGAGCTCGGGGTTGAAGACGGTCTCGCAGCCGTTGGATCGGAGATTCAATTGATCTCGGATGGCCTGGATCAGATCATCTTGCCGCGGATCAGATGTGCGGCTTAGATCGTCCGCGCGATCAATCGTGCGGTTGGGATTCGCTCCCGGGAATTTTTCCGCGTCCCACATCGAAACGGGGCGCGGTTTTGCCGCGGTTTATCACCCTGGCGCTGCACGCCTCTCAGCAATTGAACTTCCCCCTCCACGGTGCCGCCCCACACCGTGTTCTCCCTGCGGGTGCGCTCTGCGCCCACTCTGCTCCATGCGGGCGCGCCACTGGCGCCCACTATGCATGTCACGGGAACGCTCCTCGCGCCCCTACTGCGCAGGCCTGATCCCCTGCGTGGCCCCGGCTTACACACGGCCGCGGCCTCTTGGGCTGGCCCCATGGGATCCCCCTTGGGTGTGGCAACCTCGAGTCCCACATGTGCCTTGGGGTTGAACCCTTAAGGCTGGCCCTTGGTGGCTAACTTTTTGCTAGAGTAGAGAACAAGTACTTTGTTTAAAAACAAAGTAACCAGATTCACATGCCAAATGCCACTTCCACCTCAAAGCCATTCTTTATTTTTCTTCTTCATTATAATTCCTCCATCCTCCTCTCATATGATCTTCACTTAGGATATCGAATTCCCGAAGGTTCATCTTCATCAATCGAACTCCTGAATCACTTATAATCTTCAATGTTCTCTATTGATCTAATCAGAGATCAATTGGATCATCTTCATGTTCACATGCACTAAGTGATAGTGCATGGACTTCAATAATGCACATCATCCACTTAGTAGTTGTGGATGGAACTCCTTTCAACTCCTCATGCATTGTCACTACAATGCATAGTCTTCAAACAATGTTGTGACTTTGTATCATCAGGATACAAGTTCTATGAAATTAAAGAGCAGCTCAGCAATCGTCAGATTTCACTAGAGAATGTTTCAACCACATCTCCTATGCCACTTAGTGAATCTCCTAAGTGACATGCATCTTAGTACTATGGCCATTCTCTCTTCATCACCAACACCATCACAACATTTTTCATTCACATCTTGACATTCCTTGACATCCATTCATTCCAAGACAACCTCATGCCTCATTGACAACAAATGCAACACAGTGCACTTCAGTATCCCCCTTTGTATTTGTTGTCAATACACTTCTTCAGCACATATGAATGGGTCAATATGTGTGCCAATATTTTCTCCCCCTTATTGGCAATCAAATGCAAAGGTGTGGTGTGGTTCTCTTCCACAATATCACTTTCTCCCTTTGAATAGCATTTTCTTGAAAATCACTAAGAGTGGGATGGTGTTACATGTTCTCTTTAGCAAAGAACCTTTAGTAAATCAACTCTAAGTCTACTTGGGCTAACCCGGTGTAGAAAACAAGAGTGATGTAACCAAGGAACTCAATGTTGTCAACATTCACTGTAAACATGTGAGATCATGCTAAGGGGTTCAGATATTCAATGAATTGCTAAATCCTGCACATACTCCACAAAACTCATTAGAAAGTTCAGTGCAAAGATAAAGCTCCCCCATTCATCCATTTTCTTAAGATGATATTAATCTCAGAACATCATCTTCTTCAGATTTGCTCCCCCTCAAGGGGTGCACTCCGTTCTGTCCAAACCATCCTCCAGCTGAGAATGATCATCATCTTCAATTCCCTGCAATGATAGCACATGTAAATACAAGTGTATAAGGGAATAAGATGGAACCTCCTTGGTTCATAAATGTGAACAAAAAGGTTGAGAAGATTCTCTCAACCGAGATGTCCCATTTTCACCATTCTTCACACTTGCACATCTGATCTTTTTTGATGTTTGTGCTGGTGTGGATCTCAACACATCTTCATGTGAAATCTTCTTCTTCCCTTTTGCTTTAGCAATTGCCAGATCTTCATCTTCAACTATTTGTAGTTCTCTGGCAAGTTGCAACTGATGTGGCCATATGACAAGTAAATCATTTGGAAGAGTGGCCCCAGTTCTGGAAGTTCCACATGGTTCCTTAGATTCTGTCAAGCTACCTTTCTTAGGCAACTTGTTTTCAATCAATCCCTTCTTCTTCTTCTGGATTGATTGTCTTTTTGAGTCCAGTCTGCTTCTATTTAATTTCATGGCTTCTTTACGAAGATCCATGATATGTCCTTTCTTCCCACAGTAGAAGCATTTCTTGGTGGTCCTTCTGGATGCATCACCCTTCCTGGATTTGAATTCCAAGGACTTCTCTTCATTCTTCAAACTCTTCTTGGGAGCATCTTCCACTTTCTTCTGCATGCCTCCCAAGGAATCTCTTTTAGCCAGGTTCAGTGATCTTCTCTTCATTCCAGCTTTGGATACAGTTGGAGATTGACATGTATCATTCTTTTGACCACTTTTGCAGCCATCCCAGATGTTGTCAAGCAATCCAAATCTGTTATCAGTAAACAGATGTCTCTGGACCTGTGGATGTTGCTTATTTCCTTCTGGCTTGCTCCCCATTGGCATGGTCTTCCTTTGTGCTTTGACATTTAGTGGATTGTACCAACAATCCGTTGCACAGTGCCCATACTTATTACAACACCAACACTGACCCACAAATCTTGACCTCTTCAGTCCTTCTGATTGTTGGGTACTTTTCTTTACTTGATGTGTTGTTTCCGGAGAGCTCTGCTTCTTCATATTCTTCATCCATACTTGTTTGGAATTATTTTTCCATCCTGCACTTTTTGTGGAAACACAATTAGAAGCATCAATACAAGATGGGATGGATGGTACCTTCCTTTTAGAGGATGTTGCCCTTTTATTAGAGGATGTCCTCCTTTTGAAATCATCCTTCTCAATGCACACTTGTGTAGCAACCTTTCTACTTTCAGCTGACTGGGAGGATTCAGCTTTGGGTGATTGCAGATTTTTCAATATCACCTCTAGTTCTAAGTATTTCATGTTGAGGGAGTTCTTCTCATCCTCAACAGTTCTTAGCTTTCCTTCCCAATTCTCCACAAGTTGTTTCATCTGGTCTTCATGCACCTTCTTCAATTCTTGCAATGAATTGTCCAGCTCCTTCACCATTTTGACTTTGTCTTTGAGTTGAGCATCTCTGACATTCATTGACACTATGTGCCTCTTTTCCAGTGCATGGAAAACATCTCTGACCATTATTTTAAAGAAATCTTTCTCAGAAAGGCTTCTTTGCAATTCTTCAGCAGTGTCTTCATATCTTTCATTGCAAAGAGAAACAGTTTCATCTTTAGCCTTCACCAGCTTTCTGAGAGTGTTGGTTATGCCAACCCTTTTTGCCAATTGGACTTCCAGAGAATTGGCTTCATCTTCTAGCTGTAATTTTTCTTCTTGAAGATCAAGGAGGCCTGTAGCTATACACATTGCCACTTCCTTGGGGACTGTCTTCTGAATATATTTGATTGCATTTAGAAGATCATTGTTCCTTCCATCTTCATCACAGCTAGAGCAGGCTTCATCAGAAGAATGATAAAAGGAATTGTCATCTGATGTGACTTTCACATTTCTTTCCATAGAAGGAGTTTCTCTGATTGCAACAACCTTCTTCTTCATCTTCTTTGCCTATTTCTTCATTCTGTTTTTCAGAGTCTTGGAAGATATCTCCATTTGAGGCTGTTCTTTCATTTCCTCAAATCTGCACTCCATATAGACTCCCTTGGATCTTTTAGAGGCAACCTCCCTCTGATACCAATTGAAGTGCCCAGATCACTGTGAATCACTGAGAGGGGGAGGGGGTGAATCAGTGATCCTTTAAAACTTATTACTAATTGATTCTTAATCAATTAAACCTCTATGGCTTGTTAAGGCCTCGATCCACTCTTCTTATGTCTCTCAACCTTTCCCGGATAATGCAGTAATGAAAAGGCACAGGACACAAGGATTTACAAGGTTCGTCACCAAAGGCCTACGTCCTTGCCATGTTGGTTATACGCCCCAACATGGTTTCTCCATTATAATCGGTTAGTATTACAATGGTCGATACAGAGTCCCACTGTATCTCTCCTGAGTCCCACGGGAGGGTCTTTATACTGCGTCCCACAGTGTTACCAGAGTCCCACTGGCCTGCTCCGGAATCCCACTGAAGACTTCTTCTCCCTGAGTCTCACAGGGGGCTTCTCCTGGCTCCTCGAGTCACACGAGTAGCTCTTCTTCACTTTAAGTTCTTCAAGTATCCTCAGCAGCCTGGGATAAAGGCTGCTGGCCTTGCTCTTCTTCTGATCACTTGTGGTGAACAGGTCTTCTCGTCTTGCTCAGGATTTATCACCTTCTTCTAAGGATGACCTGGCTTCTCTCTTCAATAATCTTCAACAGCCTCTGATAAGGTCTGTTGATCTTGCTCACAACTTCTGATCACTTATGTTGATCAGGGTCTTCTCAATTACTGAAAAACTCAGACAAACAATATCATTCACTTCAGTCTGGCTCAGTCTCACTTCAAAACATCTTCATGCACTGAGTGCATGGCAACTCTGCTTCCTCATGCACTGACTGCATGGCCTTCTCAATTTCATCAAGAACCTCCTGGTCTTGGACAACTCAGATGCACACCACTGATTTGGCTCTGTTCACGTGTGCACGTGCATGCATGCATGCATGCACACCCCTTTTTCACCTTGGTGTGATAAACCCACAATGGGTGAAAATACTTTTAGCACACACACCTTCTTGAACATCACACACTTTATTCTCTTTTGATTACACACATAAATGTGTGTTATACACTAGTGTGGATGTCTTCTCTTCTTCTTAGTGTGTACACACTTTGGTTTGCACACACACACTAAGGTTCAGCCTTTTAGTTCTTTTGCACACACAAATTCCTATGGCCTTCTTCCCTTCTTGCACTCTTCTACTTTGCACACACACTTTGTTTTTCTCTTTTAATCTTCAAGTGTGCACAACCACAAGGCTACGGCCTCTTCTTGTTTAGTTCAAGTATGCACAAACAATTTGCACACACAATAGCTTGGCCTTGTCTTGCTCACACCCACTGCCCGTAGGGTACTTAGCACACACAAAGTGTGTTATTCAATTTGGCACACACACAAGGTGTGGTCTCGGCCTCTACTTCTTCACTTCACACACACAAGAGGTGTGGAATCCTCTTCACTTGACACACACCACTTGGTGTTGCTCTTTGTGCACACACTATGGCCTCGGGTCTTCTCCTGCCTCAAGGAGGCGCGCATGTCCTCAAGGTGCAAGTCAGGTGGCGCGCAAGGGTCAAGCGGCCTCTTCCCCTTTTCTTCAGAAGCACAAGTGCACAAGGCACAAACGGCGCGCAAGCTCCTCGGGTGAAAGGCACCTCAACCACGGGGCGCACAAGTGCTACTGCCCCGGGTTCTTCCTGCTGCGCAAAGGGAAGGCGCGCAGGGGTCTTCTCCTCTTATACTTTCGCGCAAGGAGTGCGTAAAAGGAACCTTATGGAGCAAGGGGTGCTCTGGGCATCACTGCCGCGCAGGGTGCTGCCCGGGGATTCGACTTCGCAAGGCACAAAGTGCTTCTCACGGGACTTCTCTCTAATATTCAAAGGATCTGCAAGCTTCTCCAATGCCTCGGGCTCTCCTTATATAGGCAGAGGCATCTCGTTCAATCCGCGTGGATATAAATTCAAACTTCCGAGATTCTCGGTTCTTCAAGATTCTGCAAAATCTTGTTTTTATTTCGCTGTTTCACGCGGCTTTATCTTCCTCTTTCATTCCTCCTCGTGCATGCGATTTAGAACGCATGCACGGCCTCTGTTTTGGCCATCCCATGCAAAAAAATAATCCTCATGGCCTCGGCACTTCGTTTGCCTTCAGCCAATACTCGAAATTCTCCATCCAATGTGTGCATGCATATTTTATTGCATGTATATGTTCCTTACGGAGAGACGAGCACAATGGTGCCTTCATCTTCGAGAAAGACAGTCGGGAGTTCGAAATCCGTCGTCGGGATGCCTCTGGTTCGAAGGTGGCTGCGGGAATGCGCGGGGAGGCCTCAGCCGAGCTCGGGGTTGAAGACGGTCTCGCAGCCGTTGGATCGGCGATTCAATTGATCTCGGACGGCCTGGATTAGATCATCTTGCCGCGGATCATATGTGCAGCTTAGATCGTCCGCACGATCAATCGTGCGGCTGGGATTCGCTCCCGGGAATTTTTCCGCGTCCCACATCGAAACGGGGCGCGGTTTTGCCACGGTTTATCACCCTGGCGCTGCCCGCCTCTCAGCAATTGAACATCCCCCTCCACGGTGCCGCCCCGCACCGTGTTCTCCCTGCGGGCGCGCTCTGCGCCCACTCTGCTCCCTGCGGGCGCGCCACTGGCGCCCACTATGCATGTCACGGGCGCGCTCCTCGCGCCCCTGCTGCGCAGGCCTGATCCCCTGCGTGGCCCCGGCATACACACGGCCGCGGCCTCTCGGGCTGGCCCCATGGGATCCCCCTTGGGCGTGGCAACCTCGAGTCCCACATGTGCCTTGGGGTTGAACCCTTAAGGCTGGCCCTTGGTGGAAAACTTTTTGCTAGAGTAGAGAACAAGTACTTTGTTTAAATACAAAGTAACCAGATTCACATGCCAAATGCCACATCCACCTCAAAGCCATTCTTTATTTTTCTTCTTCATTAGAATTCCTCCATCCTCCTCTCATATGATCTTCACTTAGGATATCGAATTCCCGAAGGTTCATATTCATCAATTGAACTCCTGAATCACTTATAATCTTCAATGTTCTTTATTGATCTAATCAGAGATCAATTGGATCATCTTCATGTTCACATGCACTAAGTGATAGTGCATGGACTTCATTAATGCACATCATCCACTTAGTAGTTGTAGATGGAACTCCTTTCAACTCCTCATGCATTGTCACTACAATGCATGGTCTTCAAACAATGTTGTGACTTTGTATCATCAGGATACAAGTTCTATGAACTTAAAGAGCAGCTCAGCAATCGTCAGATTTTACTAGAGAATGTTTCAACCACATCTCCTATGCCACTTAGTTAATCTCCTAAGTGACATGCATCTTAGTACTATGGCCATTCTCTCTTCATCACCAACACCATCACAACCTTTGTCATTCACATCTTGACATTCCTTGATTTCCATTCATTCCAAGACAACCTCATGCCTCATTGACAACAAATGCAACACAGTGCACTTCATTAACTTTAATCCAGTTAATAATAAGTTGATGCCTAAAAAATGTAAATTATTAAATAATATGACAATGAATATGTAATATATGAAATTAAAATTATAAATATAATTTCTAAAAGTGGTGAAAACTAATTTTACGTATAAGATAAAAAAATAAAATTTTAGAATAAAATATCACATATGTATTGAAAATATTAAACATGTGTCTTATAAATTAATCAATAAAATTCTAAAAAGAATTATTTTAATTTATAAAAATATATTATATAGAAAAAAATCAAAATATTTTAATTAATTATTATATTATGCTAATTTCATTAATGTGATGATATTAGGGAACTCATTATTCATTCACTATTCACCTAAAAATCAATTTTTTTTGAAAAACCAAAAAAATTATCAATAAATAATTTTAAGACGATGAATTCATAAATAGAAATAGTTTTAAAAAATTCAAAATAAATATTTTATACATTTGGATTCAAATTTAATAAATATAAAATTAATATTAATCACATTCTTTTAAAAATCACCTCTAATAACATTAGGTGTTCTTTAATCGTATTTTGTATTAATTTCAATATGATTAAACTATTCTTATTTACTGTAAGTTTTATTATTCATATATTTTATTAATAAAATTTATATAATATGTTCTATATCATTTTAATTCGTTTTAATTTATGAAATAATTTGGCATGAAAATAATTAATTTAGAAAAATATATATTCTAAAAACTTGTAATGTTACATCCCCCCCCCCGCACATAATATTTTTACATAAAAATTTAATTACTACTACCTAATGAAAATTTTTATGAAGATATAAAATATATACATGACTCAAGATATAATTTCTATAAATATATCACCCTAACAAACATACGTAACTTACATTTTCCATCATAGTAGTATTATACAAAACATTGAGTTTTTCTCCATCCATTTGATCTAATTGTCTGCAAATAATATATATCAACAGCAAAATTTTATAATTTAATTTTAAAGGGTGTACATTATCATCCATACACTGATATACTACTATATGTTGATATGATATGTTATTTACATATTCCAAAATAAATTCCTATAAATATAGTGAATCAGAACACTTATGATATCACAATAAATTTATGTAAAGGGATGTTCCAATAATCCTTAAATTGAAATAAAATAATATTATAAATTTTATTCGATAATAAAATCATTAGGATTGTGATTTAATGAACTAAATAATAAAATCTAGTTACATAATTCAATCATCCCATTAGTTAACCACAAATATTGAGTAAATGATAGGTTTTCTGTAATTATCGCAATCCACTTTGGTAGTAGGGATTTGATTGTCTTTCCCATGTGCCATTGGTTTAGGATTTTGCTGAAACATATCAATCCCAATAGACCTTGGATTGGTGAATCAATTTATACAATGACAAAACTCCATGTTCTTGAAGAATTGATGTGTGGATTGTGTAGTAGTTGGGACTCTAATTCCATCCATTATATTGGATTACCAATTTATCTCTTTCCCAAAAACATGATCTCGATTAAAAATCCTTCCAACTTTGAAAAACTTTATTATTCCCTTTAGACAATCAGTTTGGTTCCTCTTCAAACATTTTTACATGATGTAAATTGAATCTTCTTTCCATAATCATATTCATTACTTAGCATCCATCAGACAATATCCTTCTCTTATTTTTTTTATTCGAGAGTTTGTAAAGAATAAATTTTTTAACCTTATGTCTAGATAGTTGGTTGAGCCTAACCACAACACTTTAAACATCTTCTTCAATCACATATGGTTTCCCTTAGGATAATCACCACATTTTATATTATATCCATTTTTTACATGGTTTCTCATTTATCTAATAATTATTTGAATGTGGATGTTAATGATAGGAATACTAAATTCCATAAACATATAAAAAGGGAAATATTAAGATAAAAGGAATAAATACTAAAATACATATGCACCCTGACTCATAAACTCATAAGTTTAAATATAGTATATCCATTTTACATCTCATATTGGGTTATCCTACTATGACATGAATATTTTCTAAACCTATTATAATGGTTTATAAAGAAAATATTATTATCAAGATCATCTCTCATAGGAGTTTCAAGATAGTTTTTTATTGTTAGGAACACACATCATACATCATGTAATGATTGAGTTAATACTCTATAATCAATTTCATACTGATTACCCCTACGTAAATCAATGTTAAAACATAAAATTTCTTATATCTTGACATGGATGTGATTTCTAGGAAAGCCACATGCTGAAAACATTACCCAAATTCCACAATTTTATATTATAATTTTAGTTATCCTTAGTGTTTTTCAAAATGTTCTCTAATACTAATCCCCAATACAATAATATAATAATTAAAAATAGATAAAGTCTATAATAATATTAATTGAGATGAATCATACCCATTATCCCATATCTTGTACATAATTTCTTATAAACAATAGTATTAATATAAAATGAGAGACCACTATCTTCATTTAACATACTTTTCATTACATTAACAATACATATAAAAAATAATGTCACAATCCCATGAATAGAAGATTTAGTTCCCTTCAGGATCAGCAACATGAACATCTTATTTAATGAAACTTATTAACATTTCTTAATAATTAACCCACACAATGATCCCTTATAGAATATTTATATGCGATAATCATATTCATAACATATGGAATGGAATCATAAAAAAGGGTGATCTTAAATGCATGATGAGGGAAAAAATCAACAACATTTATACAATATTTAGATCATATGAATATTATAAATCCAGATCATCATAGAAATAGCTTATTAAAAATAATATAGAATAATTGTTATTATTTACAAGATATAATTCAATGCACTATAGTATAATATAGTCATGTGTACCATGTCACGGTAGTGTAGAAACATGAGATAATAAACATAATCTAGTTTTACATAAAACATAATCATTTTAAAAAAATGTAATGGAGATCAAAACATAGTGGAGAAGTCATTAAAACCTAATTCTCATAACATTATCTATTTTTGATGAAAACTTGTATGAAAACTTGGTATTGGATGATAACTCATGTACCTGCTTAGGTTTGGGATACATCCCATTTACCATATTGGGCATAGTCTACGTCAGGTATACCCTCTTGAACATGGGATTAAAAAACATATATAATCCAGGTCTGGGACTACTAAAATTGTACCCTATTGGTAACATGCTACATCCCATGTACCCTTTTTGACATCATGAGATAAAATTTTAACCAATCCATTTGAAGGAAATATAAGACCCACTCGTTAATCATTTATACATATTTTAACCCCTTAAAATAATCATTAATCACATCAAAGACAACATATGGAAAGAAAATTGTGTTTTTTTGACATTTCTAAATAGTATCTCCAAAACATACCACATGAATGTATATAGTTTATACACAAAATCCATTGACCCAAAATATTTATTTAATAATAAAATTTTGAGGAATAATCATGATGTATACGTTAAAAAAATATATACCTAAATTATATAATGTAGGAAATAATATAAAAACTATAAAATAGTTTCTATAAAATATTTTTCACATTTTTGTTATTGAGGAAGTTAAAAAAAACATTCAAAATTAACATTTGAAAATATATGGTGAAAAAATTCAAAGCAGTTTACTTTTACAGTGAAACATAAATAATTGATCCTTAAAAATACAAAAAAAAATGTCAAAATGGAAAGTATAGTGAAATATTATACATTTTTTTAATTTATTAAAATACATTTTAATATTTTGAAATAAAATTGATAGAAGCTCACATTGTAAAAAAGTGGATACAAAAATTCTCTTTGAAAAGTGATAAAAATAGAATTTTTACATTACTAAAAACACACACACACAAAGAGAGAGAGATATATATATATATATATATAATAATTGAAATCATTTTTATAATAATGGTCATGTGAATGTAATAAAAACTGTTTTTAAAGTAGTTAATAATTTTTCTTAAAAACATTAAATTTTATTAGATTGAAACTAATCAAGAAACAATTAATGAGTAAAAATATTAATTTTTAGTTGATAGAAACTATTAAATATCAAAAAATTATGAAATATAAAAATTTATTTAATATATATGAATTATGATTAAGGAATATAATTTTAACAAAAATAAAGGTAGTTTGTGTTAACAAAAATTACTCATGGATATCATAACTATGGATATAAGAGATATTTAGAAAATCATTTAACTCATATATATTTAAATAAATATGAAATAAATGAAATAAAACCACATAATAAATTAAAATTTTATAATGTATCCAAATTATATGAAATAAGTTCAATAATAATAATCACGGCTCAATGAATGGGAATTGAGTTAAAAAAAATCCATATATAATCCTTGTCTTTATAATTGATAACCCATATAAAGTATAACATGGGATGGATTTAAATCCCACATATATTTAACGAATAATTATTTTAAAATAATTACCTTGAAAATATATACACCACAAAAAATGAAACATGTGGTGAATCCACCACATATCTCAACATATAAAAATTGAAATGCAAAACCCCTTCCCTCGTGTCCTGATTCATTCTAATTTTTCACTTAAAATACTTAGTAATAAAAATAAAGTTAATAAAAACAATATTAGAAAAATTTTACATAAATATTTCATTTTATATGTTCTATTTTTTTATTATATGTTATTTATTTATAAAATAGTTTATTTTTATGGTGGTTAATCAAGGTGGTTCGATCAATTTCAATGAAAGATTCATGGTGTATTAACTATATTCAATTGTTTATTGAAATAGATTATTAATATCAATAATTTTAGATTTTTAGGTCATTAATTGTTCCCCGATGACAAATTTTATATTTGTTTATTGGATTTCCCAAAATTGGATAAAATTAATAATGTTTCCCCAATATGTTCATTTCATGTGGTTATGTTTAACTTATTTAATTATTTATAACTAGATAAATATAATATGAAAAATTATCATTCAATAATTATAATATTTTCATAAATATAATTTTCAAATATAAACATAATTTTTTATTTCTTCCATTTCTGAGAAAATGGGAAATAATATGCATTGTTCCATGGAGGTTGTAGTCCACATGTACACTGGGATGATGCTCTCATTTTTCAGAGAATATAAGATATGTATAAAATAAAACAATTTATCAGTTCAAATATTTAATAATTTTTTTTCAAAAAAAAAAAATTCAAATCTTCCATGTAGGGTGATTTTGAAAAATAAAACAACCCATTCATAGAGGTAGTAGTTTGACAAACTCAAGATTACATTTTTTACTTCTTTGATTATTTTAGGAATGTTGGAAAATTATATAAATTTTGTATAATAAAATATAATATTTATTATATTTATTACTTATTAGTTATTTTATAAAAAATATTTTACTCATGGAAGGGGAGAATATATAGAGCACTATGTTGAAAACATTATATCTCTTCGGGGACGTTCTCTCAGGGATAACACCATAGTTCTCTATAGTAACTTAATTTTTTTAAAAAATTTAATTAAATGGGTATAGATTTTAATATAGATTATTGAATAATTTATTAGAAGACTTTTTTTACAATGGGTGGATAATGGTGGTGGAAATGATCTATTTTTATAAGTTAAAATATCACTTTTGTAAAGACCCATTTCTTTTCAGTAATGTCATGACACAATTAAAGGGTAAATGGATTAAAAGTTTGAAATTTTAAATTTTCGATTCATATGTAGTCTATAAAGCTGATAATGCACATTTTAAAACATTTTTTTAAACATGATTTATGACTTTTATATTAAATGATAAAAGTTATATATTTTATGGTGTTTAATACGGTAACTAGATTTTTTCAAAGTAATTTTTATTTTATGAAACAAATGTAAAAATTATTACAAAATTTTAATTTTCAAAATATTTATTTAATATCCAAATAATGTAAATCAGTTTATAAATATATTAAAATTATCATTTATATTAAAAAATTATACATATACAAATTTTTTTTGAAGAAATATGTTTATTTTGTCGTTAACTATTTCTAATGTAATTTATTATTGCTTACAAATAAAATAAGACTGAATATATTTATATATAGGTTTAAAAATTATATTATTTTCAATTTATAAAGGTATTAATTTATTATATATGATAAAATTTAAAAAATATTAATAAAACTATTCATTGAAAACAATATTTTTATTAATTATCCGGATAATTAAAATTAATCCTACTAAATTCATTTATATTCCTAAATTTTAAATTTACATTATTAAAAAATATGAACATGGATATATTATAAATAAAATCCATTTTTTATGATTTAATTTTATAGGTGATGAATAATAATTTTTAATATAATAAAATAATGAATGTTTTAAAAATAATATATTCACTAAGATTCGAAAACATTACATATGGGCTTTATAAATTAAATATTTTATTTTTTAACTGATTTATCTTAAAATATAATTTTATATTTTAAAAAAAATATTTAATTTTTTTTATTCTTGTGTTATGACAATTTCAAAAATTTGATGGTGTTATCAAAATCATTAATTTTTCTTAATTTATATAGAAATAAATTATTTTAGAAGAATATAAAAAATACATCCTAAGATATTATTTACATTATTAATTAAAAATTGAAATTTATTTTATCAAATTTAATTTCTAATTTTTATAAATTGTTATTTTAAAATAATATTCAATATATAATGAAAAACTTCTTTTATTTAAAAATTATGATTAAAACATTTATGGATATTTACCCTATTTATTATGAATTTGTAGTTAATTATAATATATTTATTTACTATATAAATTTTTATAAAAATATTATTAAATATGTTCATTATATATTTATTTGTTTTTTTGTGTTGTCTATGAAATGTGTTATCAAACATATTATTAATTAAGATAGAATATATTTCAAAATATCAAGGTCTTACATCATCTACACCAGGTCCTTGACATCATTACATGGACATGTACCTTTCATTAACATGATCTAGATATGAAATAATATTTTCACATATCAATCTCAGTCATATGAACATAATATATATTTCCAAAGTCATAGTTTCATGTCTCTAAACTATATAGCATACCCTCTGAGTATAATGACATTAATCTGCATATCCTAATTTCAATCAACTAGAATATTAACTAATCAAGTTTAGTCAATATCAAATTATGCTAAAATTGGTGATATAAATGATTTATAGGAAACTTTATCAACATTTTATGCACAATCTAGATATATATAGGAGGTTTCACATATACGAGTTCACTGATAGAAGATTATTTCTATTTAACAACCATAACCTAGGACATTGTTATCTCACTTTTCTTATCATTGTTACCACATTCACATATAATTTCATTCCCTTTAATATAATGATAAAAGAAAATTTAATTTCAATTCAATGCACATGAAATAACTATATATAAGTAATGAATTTTCCCTTTTAAGAACTACATTGGTCCTAATTTTTTATAACCCAATATAAATAGTGACACCAAGTTCACATCTAAGGGGACAAAATAATATAATTATATTATAATATTATTGTATTTTCAAACAAGGATATTACATATTTTTAGATGAATCTTCATTACACTACACATAAAAATGCTCGAGGACTCTAATAGTTTAGTTAAATTGTAATCATGGAAAGAAATAATCCTAATTTTTTGATATATTTTAAACATATCCCAAAAACAATCACCCATTTTGTAATCATAACAGAAATAACATACATAAACCTATATTCACAGCCCAAAAAAGGAAACATAATAACATCTGATCTCAGAATCTCATTTAGGGAAAATAATTGAGATACAATAGAATATCTAAAGAACGATTGTATGAGAACATGATCACAAAATTCGAAAACCATACCCTGTATATCAATGATCATAATCTTGAGTCATGGAATTCATCTTGTTATTTAATTATACAGGAATCATAATTGGATAAAAAATGATCCATAATAGCCAAACATTGGAATAAGACATGGAAATAGTTCCATACACATAAGCATAGAAAATATTATGTCAACACAACCCAATAAGATTTTAATAACTTGTTAGGATTGGGATATCCACATATGTACCTATTTTGGGCTTGGAATGACCACATATGTACCCTATAAATTGGTAAGGAGATGTTCAGCCATATACCCTACTTTATGGGCTTGATCTGATTAGCTATGTACCCTTATTTTTTTGTCTTTGGTTAATCACCAGTATACCCTCTGATCTCATATAACATTTATCATTATCCAATGTATTGGGGTTCTATCAATTTAAACCAATCATTCACAAGGATCACCATGTTTTTCTGAATCTAACCCATTATATAATCAATAATGTGATTTCTTGGCACCATCTAGGCCACCCCATCATATAAGATTTAATATCTTATCCAATGTTATTCAGGCCTACCCATCCTATAAATTTTAATGGAATTACCTATATCTATTTTGGTACACCCCATAATATTAGGCATAACTGGATTACCCTATTCTATCTGGGCATATCAACATTTACTTTTTAACGGGCATACCTATTTATATCTAGGTCACCCCGTTGAGTATGCTATAATGGGATTACATAACACTATCTAGGTCCCCACATTGTATACGTTGTAACAAGATTACCTAATTCTATCTAGGAGATCACATCGAATAATATTTAATGGGTTTACCAATTCAATCTAGTCAACCCCATCATATGAGTAATTCTTGTGACCCACAACATCAATTATGTAAAAGTGCTTTCATATCATCCTAAAATATCATAATAACAATCATTATTATTTAATAAAATGATTAAACTAAGGAAAATAAATGGGTTTACTGTCAATTTATTTGAAAAATTATTGACCTTTTAAAAATAAATGGGTATCATAAAAATATCATTTAAATATGATTGAACATGGAAAAGAAACTGGTTATAGAAACATTATGCCATCAAAATATAGCCCATTAGGACAATGAATATGAATGGTATATCTAGATAAAATACCTATTAAAGAATAGGTAACACCTAATAGTGTTAACTTATATGGAAAGTAATTTTCAAAGTATCATATAGAACATTTCTTATGTAAAATATACATTCCACTATGAAAAACACTTTTTAAAATATAAGGCATTTTGAAAACAATTTTAAATGAAAATAACCTTGAAAACATATAATCCGTTATTGGAAAAAAAATTCATACAATTTTTCAAATATAAAAAATTATAAAATATTTTACTTGAAAATGATCTTAATCTCTTATTTAAAAAATTTGGAATAATTTTTAGAAAAAAATATGTTCAAGAAGAATATATATTTTCAACTGAAGAGTGAAACAAATCTTGGTTTTTTTTAAAAAATATGAATTATATTATGAAAACAAATGTTGAAAATGGTACCATTATATGAATATATCTCGAATATGTAGAGGGTAAAAAAATAAATTTCAATTATTTAGTGTTATATCATGTGATTTTTACACTGGTAACTTAATCATAAATAATCTCTGTCGAAAATTTTAGGGGAAAACCCCTTTGTTAAAAATAAAAATAAAACATGAGTACCTTTTGAAATGGGTATGGGAAGACCAAGTAAAAGTCTGTAGGACCAAAGACACATATATATAAAATATGGTAGCTCAAGTTCCCAGAGGAACAAAGCCTAATAAAAAAAACACAGCCAAAGTCAGGTAGATAAAAAATCCCAGTGGAACAAAATCCATAATATGTGAGTGAAAAACACACCCCAAAAAATATCAAAAAAAAACCCAAGTACCAAAATCCCAAATCCCATCAATACTAAATAATCTATATAAAAGAAAAGATTGTAACATAATATCATTACCACATTGGTAACATTAAATATAATCCCCATAAAGGCATAACAGAAAATGGAAAATAACATATTAATATGATCAATAAATTCATGAAATTACAAGTAAAATGGGTTTTATATATAAATCATTAATAAATATAGGTGCATATAATAATATACATCTCCTATTAGGAAACTTGAGACAAAATACTTTATTGATTTGGTAACTTTTGAATAGTAATCCCCATGAAATAGATATAATCAACTCGATTTGTTAACCAAAATATTATTTGGGAGTATAATAATAATATACAATAATGTGAAATATATATACCATATAAAATAAATAGGTGGTTAATATGACATGTGTCTCAATAAAGTGACACAATTAGACGAAAATTCCTTACCTAAGTATTGACTTCAGTTATACACAATCAAACCTACTTTAGAATGAATATAATTTTATTATATATATATTTTATTTAATAATTATTATATATAATATATTATTTTATATTTTTTTATGACATTTTAGTACCCTTTATTTACAATTCCTTGTTAAAGTTATGTTTTGATAAATATAAGAATTGTTTTTATATGTTTTGACTTGTATGTTTTGGTCCCATTATATAGATCATGTATTAATAACATAAAAATTTTAATCAATGATATAAATATCATATTTATTCATTATAAATATATTTTTTTTAATATAAAACATTTATTGATAGAAAATAAAACACAGTGTTCATGGAGATTTTAGGCCATATATATGCTTCTACGTTGTTTAAATTTTCCGGACATTTTGAAAGAAATAAATTGAAATGCTATTTATTTAAATATATTATCATTATAGTATATGTTTTATGTTATATAAATATGTAATATCTTAATTTAACACATCTTTAATACATTACATGTCAATCATGATTGAATCACATTAGTTCATGATGCGGTATTGCGCTGTAAACCTGAACGACATTATCAATCTCCCAAAAAATGAAATTCATGTGTTTAAATATGGTATAATTGTTATATAATCATAATAAAATCATAAATATCAAAAAATATATATATATTCAATAAATAAATCATTTTTTCCAACCATGAAAGGTGGTAATGGAATAATAAGGACATCAGTTTGTGAGGCGGTACTCTCCTGTACTACCGAACAATGAATCCCTAACCCATTTGATTGATGAATGTCCAATTATAGGTTTTAGAATTCAAATTAAAAAAATATTATTATATTTATTATCCTTATATTTTTATATAATATTTTTAAAATAGTAATTTAAGGAGGTGTAGAAGGAATTAAAATAAATATGCTTATTAAAGAACATTACCTATTCATTGGGTATTCCCTTTAGGTCTGCGCTAAAGTCTTCTTATGATGGAATTATGCCCAAAATATGCATTCTATTATGAGTTTATAGACGTTTTAAAGTAATTTTTTTGGGTTATTTGAGCTAAATGGAATGGTAGGAGTGAGTAATGGAGGAGACTATATTACAATTTACAATGGAGGAAGAGTGGAATTATTGTAAACACTGCAATATATTCAATATTAGGAGGACTCCTTTACCACATGTTCTTTAAAATTTGATTTATAATATATAGGATAGATTAATTAGACGATACAAACCTCCCCAATAAAAAATAAAAAATTCATCATGTTATTTTGTAGTCTATAGGTTTATGTTTTGTCATCCTTATAGTTTTTACTAGGGTTACATGTATATTTTTATATACCTAAGTAATTTATCATTGACGAATACAATTAGACATAGATTTATTAGATAATTTAAACCTAATTATTATTAATATTCAATCAAATATATTAAATAATAATCTTAAGGGTGTTTAAAATTTGTTTTAATAAAAACACATGTAATGTGAAAAACCATTTTTGAACCTTAATCGTTGTGATTAATTTTAACTTCTATCACCAATCATTATGGGAAAAAAAATTAATTTCAACTTATTAGATAATAAAAATTACTATGATGAAAAATATGTAACCCCATTTTCCAATGTCTATTCACAAAATTTTTATAATTTATTTCAAAATAAATCTCACATATGTGACGAGAAAACATGTCTTTATAGTGAAAATGATCAAAATATTACAATTTTTAATAATAAATTTAAATATTAAATTATTCAAATGAAAAAAATTATATTAATAGATATATAATTTAACTAAATATACTTTAAAAAAATTTAAAATATATTATCAATTTATAAATATATTAAACAAAATTTCAAATTTCAATAAAAATTTTGTATTTTCACTATTCATCAAAAATGATCTTGTTTAAATAAATCCCAAAAATTTCCCCTCATAAAAGTTTTTCTAAAAATTAAGTAATTTTTATAATTTTTTAAAATTAATTTTTAAAATTTTTAAGATATTTTTTTAAAATAATTGTTCCATAAAATGGTAACAAGACTGCTTTTTAAAAAAAATGTAGATTATATTCAAAAAATTGGACTTATTCTTATCTCATTTCTAGAAAAATTAAAAGTTTAATTTTAAATGTTTTACTGAATAAATAATATATAAATTTTATATAAATAATTAATAAAAATTTACTTGGTTAATTTATTTATATAAAACACACTTGTGTGCATAAAAATATTTTTTCAGAGATTGATTTATTGTTATTTTCAAAAAGGATTTATTTTCAATTATAATTAATTTTTCACTAAATAATTAACTATATATGCATGTGTCAAACATATTTTCATAATTTATGTATTTCTATTTATAACTAAAATTCAAACACCTAGGTTGTAACTATCATATTAAATAATAATATTTAATTGTATGACATGTTTTGTTTAAACCTGGTGTTTTTTGTAATTCCAGCTAAACATGGAATTGTGTGTAATATAATAAAAACATAGTGTTTCATGTGATGAAATATATACATAGGTTTACATGTGATTCAATCCAAAATTATTATTTTTTGTCACAAACAGTAAGGAATAGGTAAACTATTTGAAAAAATAATAATTCTATGAAATCTTATGATTTTACATTTTACCACCCATAATGTGACTTTCAGCATCGAAATTCATCTGGGTAATAAATAGTTTATTATACCCATCATATAAACCCACAATTTGAAATGGGTTATTAAATAATACCCTTGAAAAAGAAATAAGGGATGTGTGAAAGTCATCTAGAAAAACACATACTAGGTTTCTGAAGAAAATAACATAGGTGGGAAGTGAAAACATGGACATGGAAGAGAAAACTAACACCCAAATACTAATAGTGAGGGATATATAACTTGGTCAGTTGAAAGGTAATGATCAATAAACCATTTTTCCAAATAGGGTTTTAAATTTTCAATGATATTATAAAAAATAAGGATAACAGAACAACCTTTTATTTCAAGACCCTTTTCCTAAAGTCAAATAATTTTCATAAGAAGGAATACATGAATGATTTCATTCTAGTTCATAAGAATAATCTCACCATTTGGTTATGTCTTGATCAATTTACACATAATCTCTTACTATATGAAATTAATGTGAATTTCTATTCTTGGATCATTAATGTATCATAATATACATAGATATAATGATATTTCATCATCTCTATCTTTAGTTATCATAATTAAAAAATGGTTGTCAGTGGTTATCCAATATGGACAAATCATTAAATGAACATGTAATATGTTATTCTATAAATCCTCATCAAATTTTGATGCTAAACTATTCCATAAATTGGTATTCCTGTAATCGTTACCACATTAAAATATATAAGAAATGATACTAAAATTCTTAAAATCAAAATAACATTAATCCTTCATATATCCATATGAATCTCTTAAATTTCATATGAAAAAAATGGGAATATATTTATCATTAATTCACTTGAAACATGGTAATGGACTCAAATACAATAACACCATATTTAAAAAATATATTGTAAAATCCCAGGTAAATAAATAATAAGACATTTTCATATTTATTAATATTTGCGATTTAATTATTAATTATACTATAATGTGGATTCTATGTTCGATGGTATACCCGATACGCAACAATGAGTTTCCTTGAAATATTAATCTGCACACTAACATTGTAATATTATTATTTTAAATGGTAGTTAACATCTAGCCATTGTTTTGGAGGGATTTAATAGAGCTAACTAAAATATTATTATACATGTTTGTTAAATATTTTTTCATTTAACCAATGGATGTTAGATTCTTAAAATCTGAGTAAATCTAATTTTAAGACGAAATACTCCAGTATACTTTAAAGGGTCGATTTACCTCTTTTAGATGTAAAAAAAATTTAAATCTATTTTTGTCACTTTTATATGTTATATTTGAAAAAATAATTTTCTCTTTCAAATCAGGACATCAAAATTTATTATGGATGAAATTTTGATATTTTTCTGATAATGTTCATTTTTTAATGAATAGTGAGAAAATGTTGTATTTTAATTCAAAACACCATTTAATATAATTTATTTATATGGATTTATTATCATTTTAATTGGTTTTATACTTTATATAGGTTATATTTTTTACTATTTAATCATGTTTTGTCTATTGGATGTTATTTCACTTTGAAATTGGACAATAATAAGTATAAATCTTTTGATGGTTATTCTTTCTTAAAAACAAGTTTTTTGTTTTGACCATATGAATTAATTATAAAATTAATTAATGAAATTTTTATGTTTTAAATTTGGTATAATAGACCTCATTTTATAATTCAGAATATAAAATTTAGCTTAGAGTGAATTTTTGTTATTTTTCGGAAAACGTTCAATTTTTGTTAAATAGTAAAAATCAATGCATAATTGTTTAAAACAAACATTTTATTTAAATAAATATTTTTAAATTTAAATTTCTGTTTAAGTCCAAATAGGTACATAATACCTATATAAATAAAATTTAATTAATTGGAGTAATTTTATAATAATATTAGATATATAAAATTATTTTAAAATTTTCTTTGTCTTTTTACCCAACTTCAAAATGATTTTCCAAATTTTCATAAAAGGTAATTTTACCGCTTCTATGAATTTAATATAAAAAATATGAAATACATAGTTATTATTAGTAAGTAATATATGGTTCAATGGGATGAAAATAATTTTTGGCGAATATGTATTTTGGACTTTTATTAACCACAATTAAAGGTAATTAGGGTAACTTAAGGTAAAAATAATGTAATAATAATATAAAATTACCTTGACACTTGTCCTAACCTTATTGCATGAGTCATGTATGACCATGAAAATCCATGGGCCAATATTGGGACCTTATGTAGCCTCTTGGTTAAGATAATGACATTAACAACATTCTATTAATGAAAAAATAAAAATGTCATAAACATGTATTATTTTACTAGAACAATTTTATTTCGGGGTTATATAATTGATATATATGAATATAAATATTCATTATAAATATAAAATGATATCTAAAATCCTGTTAAATGTTTTTTAACTTTTATGCATCATATAAATAAATTTATTTGTGACACAATAATGATGCAATGTTTACGTCATTAATGAATGATTTAAATAAATAAGAAGATAAAAATTAAAACAATACCCAAAACTTGTCCAACTATAATTAGATAATTTTATTTCGAAAATCAGACACCTTATCATATAATTTAATGATTTTTGGACATTTTGATGTCAAAAAACATTATATAATAAAATAATATTTTCAAACAATCCAAAGGAGTCCCTCCTCTCCCTTATAAAAATCCCACAATTACTACCCATTTTGCAAACCTATCAAGCACTTTTTCTCATCTAAAATCTGCTCCAATAAGCTCCCAAGATCCTTATATTCATCCTAAAAGCCATAACATAGGACGTAAGCGCCTAAAAAAACCTCTTTTTTCAATCCAAATGGAGTTACCCCATTTAATGGTAACACCTTCTATTAAGTTCTTTTGTTTTATTTTACTTCTAGATCCCCCTAAAATATTTTTATTTTAATAATTTATAACAGAAAATGTATCCTAAATATTCTAGTATTTTTTTATGAGAATTATTCGAGCTACACCTACACACACCTCCATCTAATGGGTAAATAACATACTATTTCGGTGGACAACGAACTGCTACCTCACGAAACGATAATTGTTCAATTATATTCAATCGCCTCTCATGGTGGCCTTTATGATGGAAAATTATTTATATGTGATATATATTATATTTATATTGTTTCTATGCTTCTGTAATTTTTATTTATTGCATACCTTTATTGTTTCCATAATGGGAAAACACGATAATTTTATTTGAGAAAGTGCAGGGTAACGCCCCATCAATATGATATGACTCATTCATGCCATACGTGGAATGTATAAATGATATAATTTATGAACATATATAACATATATATTATAATTTAATTAAAATATAACTATATATAATTATTTTTAATTCAATAAAAATATAAAATAGAAATGTAAGTAGCGTTCATGCGTACGTACAGCTTACTGTCACCATGAATGGTGCATTTCATATCTTATCTCCATATGTTATGTAATATTAAAAACACATATATATACACGATATATATGATATATACGAAATATAAATGATCAATATCATTCTGGAGATAATGTACTTTTTACCACATATATAATTTATTATTATAACAAGTTCACTTTTGACTCAAGTTACAAACATCGACAAAATGTCTGATATGAACTCAAAAAAATTAACTAATTGTTATAGCAGGGTAATAAGTGATATAAAATGAATAATAAAATTGAAAAATATTATTATTAAAGTATAAATTAACTTATGGTTATTATTCAGGAAGAACAAGGAACAAACAAGTCAAGTCAGACACGAGGTATGGGTCTCTTATCTCACTATAAATTCCATGAGATTTCTATTATTCACCACTAATATATTTCATGTGTTGTATTGTATACTACCGTTTGATATATATATATATTATCTTTATTATATTTATATTCATGGTATTCTGTGATTAATTTGTTGGATATTATCTTTTTGTTGTACGACTCGATTTGATTACAATGTAGTATGGGGTTTTTATCTCACTTTTTATTCTTGTGACACTAATGCTATATTCGCCACTATTTCCTTTTTTTTGGATTATGTAATTCCAATGATTTTACTCTTTTTTGTAATATATTTTCATTTATGGGTATTTAAATCATCAATGTATGGTCCTTTTTTCATGTGGTGTATGATTCGTAGGTAATAGTATTAGTATGGGAACCATTCACCCTATTCTTTTAAATGTCATCTTTTTTTGTTATGTATTTTCATTTACATCCTCTTGTGTGGGGATATGTTATTATATATAATTATTTATGTAAATTTTATATCCATGTGATGATATAACCTTTTCTCTCTCACCAACTCATTTTCTAAATTTTAATGTGACATCGTCAGGCTGTCGAATTTCTGTAAGGGAAGCATCTTCACCCAATTTCAATTATGTGGGTTAAACTTATACTGATTGATTATGTCATGCTATGTATATGTGGGAATAACCTGTGATTGTTTTACACATAATATACACTTATATTATGTGTATTCATATATTTCACAGATTATTATGTGATTGATTTATCCTTTTTCTAAGGATACGATCATTATAAGGGAATTTTTCTCAATTAACATTCCATTAAGACATAATTGTTGTTTTACAACAATTCACATTAACATGGTGTATTTATGTCCCTTTGAAAAATCATGTCATGAACATCCTTATTCTCATGAAATTATATGTTTTGTTTCATTTAATTCTATAATTATAATTTGTCAAGTGTTTCTCAATTGTTACGAGACTCTTTAACAAAAACATCGTTTATAATGATTTAACCATTTACTCATCTAAATATTTCTAATTAATGTCCATGTTTTCGAAATGTTTTCAGGATTTATTTATATGTATAGTAATGAATTTAAAATGTTAATTCTTTTATAATCTTCAAAGTGGTATATGACACTTTGATTCAAAAATATATTTATTAAATGTTTTAAATTGTTTTGTAAATGGTTTAATAAACCATTGGTTATTTCAATATATTGAAATGATATATTGTGATTGTAAGTTAGAAATTTTATCATTCCTATATGCTTTTTTTTGTGTTTGGAATATGTTATGGTTACTAGGAATTGTTTATGTATACGGGTGGTTCTATGAAAACCCTAGGGCGGGTGAGCTCGAGATAGCACTCTAATGCATTGGGTTATGTGATGGAGGAAAACATTAATGTTTCTCTTAAGATATTTAGGGAGTATAATGTGATGGGTTTTCCAAATGTGACTAACTATGACTATGTGATAGATACAATGTAATTATGTTATGAATTCAAAATTTTACCTTTATGATTTATGATTTTTGTGTGTTAATCATAAATCTTATGATTTCATTTGGTATGTCATGATTTATAATTTATTGGTTTCATTGATTTGTATTTATTGATGGGATAATGTTTTCCTTCCATATTTTATACACCTTATTGAGATTTTTATGTCCATACCATGTTTTTGAAATGTTTTCCGCAAGACTTAAAGATGAATAGGGTCAAGGATGGGATCAAGGAAAAGTCATGATATCTTAAACATGGAACTATACATGTTTCTTTTTACGAGTTTTTATTTTATGAAAAGTGGATACTAAGTAGTAGTTTATTTATGTAATATTAAAGTTGTTATGTAATAGTTATAGCCTAATTCTTTAAAACTGTAAACCTGAAAAGAGCATGAATGTGAATTCTTGACATAATTCAATATTATGTAATGATTAATGTTGGGTCCATATATATATAATCCCTTATTCGTTTCATAAAACCTATATTAATCGTTATATTCTATAATTCCATAACTGTTATGTACTCAATGAATGATAATATTATCCACTTTTCCATAAAAACCCTTTATCAAATCTATAGTAAAAAAATTTTCCAATTTACTTTATCAATGTCATTAATTTATTCAACTAAACTAATCAAAAAAATTAATTCTTATAAACAAGTTAATTGTCATATTACCTTATTTATTAAATATAGCCTTTCAATTAAATAACTTATCTAGGTTATCGAATCAATTCAAAATATTCATTCAAATCATGAATACAAACTTATAAAAATGAATTATCATATATTTTATCATTATTAAATTTTTATACATAAACAGTCCTATTATTCAACCCCATCCTTATTCCAACACAAAAGTTTCATCATCTTATTCTATAATACCTCTTTCTTACATTGTTAAATTTGAATCATGTATTAAGATTCATAAACCCCAATTTAATTATTCTTCTCATGTTTTGCATAAAAAATATTGTTTGAATATCCCAAACCATCATTATGTAATTTTGGGACTCATAATCGTCAATAGATAAAAACAATTAGTCATAATACCTTGACGACTCTCTTCATGATTTATCCTTTTTTGATATAGAGATGAATAATTCCCTTATATTGGACATTTAAAATATTAATCCATTGATAATACCATAGGAAGACCAATATTCACATATTTTTTAAAAACTGGGCATTTAATTTTTTTTATAAACAACTTTTGTTGTGTCCTTCTTCTCCACACATTAAAACATTCTATGTCCTTTTAGGTATTCCATAGAGTGCTTCATTAAAAATTCCTAACATATGAAAAACTATGTATTATTTCTTATATGGTATCCATTACCTAAAATCTAAATAAAAACTATCATTATATTCTTTCATGAGTCTAATTGTTTCTTAATGTACATTTTGTTGATCATGTTAAAAAAAACTGATTACGAATAATCAGAACATCCTTCACTGAATTAATCATCTCATTTGGATGTTCGTTTGAAAAATTTCCATCACATTCAATGTTAACCCATTTCCATCTAGTTTATCCAATTTAATATACCATAAAATGATACTGTTAGAAAAAGTAATCATATTAAAAACCACATAATCATTAAAATACAGTTACAGGATTTCTAAATCATGAAACCTTGTTTTTTAATGTATGAATCTTTAGGATTATACATGTTTATTCATAGTCATATTTTTTTATACAAAATAATGGTTCATAAAGACTTTTTAATTTCTAAAACATATCCCTCATAGAGTAAAAGCAAGTGTACATCAAGGCCCACTGTCATGCACTAGTTCTTGATCGAGTCTAGAATAATATGGTGTTTTCATGATTATTACCCCTATGTGATTTTTTTCTCGTTCCACATCCATCTGTACTATCCAGAAAATGATTTATTTAGTAGTAAACCACTCACTCTATCCTTTACAACAATTTAATCTCATTTTCTTATACATGAACTTGTCCTTTGAATTATCCTTAAAGACAACCCAAGATATATCCTTATAAGTATCTATAGGGATCTTAATAAGGTTTTCTCATTCTTGTTTACAATGGTTAAATAAACCATTCCATTAATATCAACTATAGTGACCCACACTTATCATATTGGTTATTAATTCTTATTAGTGGAATATTCATTACACTAAACATACACACACCCTAAGACTGTCATTATTTCATGTCGTTGGAATCATGGAACACAATATTCAAAATTTGGTCAATAATATTATATATAACCCAAAATTATATTCTCCTCTGGTACTCATCACAATAATACCCTACATAAACCATTGTTCATATCCTCGAGAAAAGAAACATAAGAAAAGGTGATCTAAGCATCACGTTAAGGGTAAACAATTAAGATATGCAAGGATAACATGAGCATGATGGTATAAAAAGATGCCAATAAAATTTGAAAAACATATCATGCATATCAATGATCATAATATTGAGTAATGGAATAAAAATGTATGTTAATAAGTCAAGAATCATTAGAGAGTCAAATAACATGATCGATTAGAGCATAAAATCAGCAAAAGACATTAATTTGCGACATACACATACGTATAGAAAATATTATACCCAGGATACCAACCAATACATTATAGTTCTATCTTTCCACACAAATCATGTAATCTATAATGGAATCACCTCGTCCAAGCTCATCTACCTTATCATATAAATTGTAATGGGCTTACCAATTGATATATGTGCCACCTCATCTTATAACATGTAAAGGGATTTCACATCATTGTTTTGCTTCCTTCTCATATAAGTTGTATTGAGATTTCCAACACTATCTGGGCCACCCCATTATATAATTTTAAATGGTATTAAGTGGTTCTATCTGGGTCACCACATTATAATTCCTTTAATTGGATTACCTTTTGCTATATGGGATTCTTCATCATATAAATTGTAGCAGGATTACCAGCTCTATTTGGGAGCCTCATCATATAATCTATAATGAGATTACCTAGTATTCTCAATATCTCTTAATAATATAATCTATAACATCTTACCTATTTATATATATTCCACCCCATAATATGAGTAATTTTCATGAACCACAACATGTATTAAGTAAAAAAGAACTTTCAAATCACTAAAAAATTCAAAACAAAAATCATTATTCTCTCATAACATTAAAAACCCACTAAAAATAAAGGGGTTTAAAGTTAATATATTTTATACTTGGATAAATATTGGAAAATAATGGATTTCATAACAATCACTTTGAAACATTATTGACTCATTGAAAATAAATGGGTTCCATAAACAACATGCAATCAGAACAGACCACTCATAGAAAAATATGAATTTTATCCCTTTTCCATATCCCCCATAAGGAAAAGGTAACTCCAATAGATGTCATATTAGACTAAAAATAATTTTTAATGGATAATTTAATAAATTTCATGAGTAATTCATCCTCTTCAATTAATAAAATTCACTTTAAAACATAAGACATTTGGAAAACCTTTTTTTTAAATCAACTTTGAACAGTTATAAATGATTATTTGAAAAAAAAATTAATTTTTTTATTAAATAATAAATCACAATAAAAAATAAATTGAAAATAGAATAATATATCATTTAAAATATCTATTGAATAGATTTTTATAAATCATTGTTTTGGAAGAAAAAAAACATCGTATTAAATAGGAAGATCAAGTAGAATTTTCCTGAAAACAGTTTCATATTTATATTAAGAAATAAATTCTAAAAAATGATCCCATTAAATGAATATATAATGAATAAATATAAGAGAATAATATTCATGATAATTCATTAGTGTTAGATCATGATATTTCAACATTATAGAATTAATAAAAAATAATCCTGATAAATGATGAGATTATAACATAAAATCATTACCAAATGGGTAACGTTGAATCATAATCCCTGAAAAGAAATAAAATAAAATTGAAAATAAAATATCCATTGAATCAATAAATTAATTATATTAAATGTAAACGGGTCTGCATATACACTTTATAAAGGAATATTTATCAATAACCTTACATATATCTTAAGGAATTTATATTTAGAAAAAATTTCCCATACTAATTTGATAAATATTGAAACATAAACCCCATGATATAGAGATAATAAAATGGATATTTATAAAAATATTTATCTTTCATAGTAATTATATAATTCATTCATGAGTAGTATATAAATCAAATAAATGAAATATAAGGCGAATATGACTTGTGTCTCATAGAAGTAGAAAAGGTTGGAAAAGTATATTACCATAAGTCTTGAATTCCATTGTATTCATTCAAATATACTATATAATAAATATATTTTTATTATACATATCTTAGATAATAATAATTATATATATCATATCATATATTAATTTCTTTGGTGTTTTTATTAAACATTTACTAATAATTACATGTTAAAGTTGCATTTTGGGAAATAACCAATTTGTTTTTTGTATATATTTAGACTTCACATTTCGGATCCTATTACTTAGATAATGGTTTCATAATATCTATAATGAAAAAATGATATAAGTATAAATATAATATATATTAATTTATCTTTATTAATCCATAAAATTTAGTGAAATAAAATAAAACACAAGGTTTATAGAAACGGTAGGTTGTACGTATGCATGAACATTGTTTCCATTTTCATGTCCTATTAAATGAAAGATAATTAAATGATATATATATATATATATAATCATTATATTGTAATCATATATATATATATCACATATTATTATTAAACTCTTATCTAATTAATTTCCTATAAATCGTGAATGAATAACATCATTTCACGAGGCCGTAGTCTGTCGTAGACATGAATGACATTATAATATTTTAAAAAATGGTAATAATTAAGGTATATGTTATAGAATAATTCAATAAAAATAATAAAAATAAAAATATAATAAATATAATATTTAAACGATAAATCAATCATTACATCCAACTGTGGGTAGTGGTAGTTTAACATGAACGACATCGGTTCATGAGGTCGTAGTCCGTTGTACACACGAATGATTATTTCATAACCCATTTGATAGAATTTTATTCAGTTTTATTTAATAACCATAGCATAAAAACATCTCATTACATTTAAGATAATAGGTCTATTATATAATAATGGTATAATATTAATTTATGGAGGTGGAGTATGAAATAAAATAATGATTCTATTAGAAGAACATTACATATTCTTTTGGACTTTTCCATAGGTTTTCAATAAAATATTCCTATGATGGATTTATTCCAAAACCAAGGATCATATATTCAGGGGAGTTATGTATTATGATGATTTTTTGGGTTTCTTTATATCTATATTTCTTGAGATTTCATAACAATTGAGTAGAGTGAATGCCCTTTTATAATGGAGGAGGAATGATAAAACTATAAATACCCAAAAGTAGTAACTATTGAGTTGTATCCTTTACCTCATGTTCCTAATAAATTTTATAATAATCGATGGTAGAGATTACATGGTCTATAAAAAAATACACCACAAAAAATAAACACATTTTAATTTATTTATTTATTATTTATATATAATACTATATTTTATACTTATAGTTTTAACAAATGTAACATGCATCATTATATTTACTTGTGTAATTTATAATTTAAGACTGATTATTAAAAGAAATTTATTATATAATTTAAAACTACTTATTCTTAATATTAAATAAAATTTATTTACTAAAAAACCTATATTTTACTTAAATTAGTTTTAATGCAAACTTATGTAATGCTTAAAAGTATGTTTTAACCTTAATCAACATAATTAATTTTAACTATTTCCACTAATAATTATGGTACAAATATATATTTAAATTATTAGATAAAATAAATTATTTATATTACAATTATGTAATATATTTTTATAAAAAAATTCATATATGTTTTATAATTTAATTCAATATAAATCAAACAGACGTGATTAGAAAGCTAGTTTTAAATTGGAAAATTGATCAAAGGATTACAATGTTTTTATATCTAATTTCAATATAAAATTGATTCCAATGACATAAATTAGATTAATATATTTTTAATTTAACTAAATATAATTTTAAAAAACTAAATTGTTGTTGGAATTTATAAATAAATTAAAAGACATGTCAGTTTTTAATTAAAATTCAGCATTTTCACTATTCGTCAAAAAATATAACCTCTCATAAAAATCCCAAAAACATTATCCTATGATAATTTTACTTATTTTAATTTAAATTTTTTTTGTTATTTTATAAAATTTATTTTCTAAAGGTGAATAATTTTGGATTTATGATAAGTGCATCGTAACAAATTTGACAAAACAATTTTTTTCAAAAGTATTGTTTTTATTATAAACATGGATTTATTATTATATATTTTAAATAACCCATATATGTTGAATTTTAAAAACATGATTGGATATAAAATATATATATTAGATTAAAATAATTAACCAAATGTAATTTGGATAATTTATTGATAATAATTACAATTGTATGTTTAAAAATATTTTTTCCGAGAAGGATTTCATTTTAGTTTAAAAGGGGTTTTATATTAATTTATAATTAATTTGTCCCAAATGTATTTATTATATATACATGTGTGAACAATATCTTTAAAAATTGATCAATACTATTCAAACCATAAATTCCAATTGATATGTGATAACTATAATATTTAATTATAATATTTTATTTATATGACACATTTCAGTTAAACATAATGTTGGATATAATGAATGAAAAAATAGTATTTTTGTGTAACACATTACAAAATCAGTGTTGTGTATCACATGATATAAACTACTTGTTACTTGTAAAAGAATCCAAAATCATCGTTTTTTGTCATAAAAATATGGAAAAGATAACTAAATTTATAGAAAATAATTTTACAAAATCTTGTGGTGTTACATCTATAATCATGAAAATACTAACTACATGGTGTTATATTTTACAACTCTCTATCCGATTCTTTGAATTCCAGTCTAATAAAATCTATATTTTCATTAGTAAGTGTTTCTGTGAAATTATTATCATAAGTCTCTTGACACTATTATTCAATCTTGGGAAAAATGAGTAAATTTCTATTCGACACATATTTATCACATTAAGCATGACTCAAACGGATTTGGGGAAGTGGATGATTATATTTATTACAAAAATTGATATGTGTTGTAATAAAAAATAGTTAAGCCTATGTCCATGAAACAATACTGTAAATTTCACCGCATTAGACCCTATTCATAATAATCTACAATATATGACACTAAATCCTTACCATATGACCTTAAATAGTGTGGTTCCCGATATTCCAAGTCAAAACATAAATAACTCAAATAGGTTAGTTATAGGTTATATTAATAAATAGACATGATACCCCAATTACCTAAGTATTCCTTAAAAAATTCCTTATAAGGTTCATTTTTCCCTCACATTAAATAAATATATATTTCTTCTCTCAAAAAACATGCCTATAGATGATGGAATGGCCATTAAGTGTTTCAAACCATGACAAATCATTTCTTCCATAGAAAAGTATTTATAATTTTTATATTTGAATATTCTTCAAAAAACACATTGAGGTTATATATTCATAATTGTTTCAACATTCATAAAAATTATTCATGGGGTTTTTGGTTGATCATAATGGACCCACCGTTGATAGTGAACAACTGACATTATTTTGTGCCAAAAAGTAACCGTTATGGGTAGTTTTTTTGAAGAGTAATGGACCCCCTTAACCCCCATGGTCTATACCATCATGGTGTGAAATTTTTCACTCTATTACTAATTGATTGACCAAATCCATCTATCCGTAATTTTATGAAATTGGTTTCTCTATTCAAAATTTTCAACCTACCCATTCTATGCATTTTCAAATAAAATATGATTTATAACTGTAACAAAAATATATTTTTTATTATATTCCTCATGTACATATAGATTATAAATATCTCAACATTTTATTACGTGAAGCATTACATATGCTACTAGAAAGGCTCAAAATCTCATAATCATAAATTATGGGATGATTTTATTAATATATTATAACCATAAAAAAACAACAATATTACACCCGAATTGACATTAAACTATTCAGAGTGATTAATCAATCAATACCTAAAACTACTTTGAAGGTTCTTCTACAAGAATCTAAAATAAAAAAATACCTCTATTCTGTTACAGATCGATCTATATAGGGGTGTTATTTTATTACCTTAGTGATTGTATTGTTACCATAAATGATGAGAAAATATTTCCATGTATTATAACTATGTATGGATTAATTCATATACTTTGGGATATATAGTTACACCAATATACCATATCCATTTCCCTCCTAAAAATCACCATAAAATATTCTATTTTTCTTGTAGTCTGATCATTTTAGTCATTCATAATTGGGTTTTCTCATTCACTTATCATAAACATTAATTTCTTCATTTTTCATGAATAAAATATGTATAAATCCTGTAATATATGTTACATATCCTTTAACCATAAAATAATTATAATTTAATTTCTTTATCGTGAAATTATACTTCATGATGTATGGTCCACCCTACATCACCTTAATATGCATTGTGTTTTATATCGAACCCTACATAACTACAATTTATTAGAGGAAAATCTATATAATTATTCCCATAATATGTACAATATGAACAAATATATGATAGTATGGAATTATTAATTACTACGGAAACTCATAACATCAATTTAGTGTACAATCTGTGGATCTTCTCCAAGTTATATTCTTGTACAAGGATAAAATTCCACATTCCTCCATAGGATCTAGATCTAAATTGTTAATATTTAATGTTAAAAAGTATTTATTTATTGATAATATTATATTATATATTATTTCTCTTGTATCTATTATACCAAGGTCAGGCATAAGTTTTATCCATCGGTCCAAGAATAATAACATTAAACTGCTTGAACTAATCTCTGATGTTGTATATATTATATGAAAGGATTCATGCATGTCGGGAATGCCATAAAAAAGAACCCATATAGACTAACTTGACTTTTAGTCAATGTATTATGAGAATAATCATCATCACATCATTGTATACATTTCAAGACATTGAAATGAAAATAAAAAGATCATGATGGGTTTTAGGTTGAAATCTAGTAATGTAGGACCAAAGATATGTAGACATAACTATTATATAATCCTAACCATTTAAAGTATATGGTAAAATATAATTAAGATAAAAAATGTATAAAAAAATTTAGAAACTAGAACCGTTCCATATGAAAATTTGATATATACTCATTGGACCCCCTTGTCTATAGAAATTTTCTATTCATAATTATTAGATCAGAAATTTATATAATTTTTTTCTAACTAAACTAATTTTATGTTCTTACTTCATTAGAATGTGTTAAATACATGGTGAAACAATCATTATTCTTCTATAAAACTTCTTGAATATCATATTCTCTATTACCATACATCATACATATGATTTTTGAATCATCACCGACATAATTATTTTTGTCAAGATACCCATATTGGAATCTCGTTTGATTTAGTTGCTTATTCATATTGGTTATCCATATTGAAGAGATATTGGTAATATATCTATTGATCTGAAAGAAACCATCTAGGAACTAATGGTGAATAGAATTGTTTCTTTTGAGTACCAAAGTAACCCCTTGGAGATGTTTGGATTATATTGGAGAGGTCCTCCCTATCCTCATGTGTTTTTTCTGATAGTAAGTGATTCCCCTTTACTAATGGTTGATCGATCCTCAGTAGTATACATTTCTAATTAACACTAATTTTTATAGGTTTTAATTTTTATTTTTCATAACTAAACTATTCCTGTAGATTTCAATACCCTATATGTTACTCATTCATGCATCATGAACACTTATAAAGAAATATTATGACATATTTTATTTGGGACCCTTTATATTAGGGTGTGAAAAATTAATGATCATTCAAATTAAATTTATCAAAATATACATAACAAGTATCATAAATCATTGAGTTAACATTATCCTCTCAAAAAATATTAACTGGGAATTTGGTCCTCGTCACAGGAACATACACTACATGACACAATGGTTTGAGAACTACAAAAAACACTTGTACACCCATCTTAGATATGTTCATTAACGTTATTGCTCCCTCAATTTATCTTGGTTATACATTTCCATTACTTTATATTCAATCCAATTTTTTCAACATTGTCCAAATAAAAAATCAATCCATTAATGGTATGATCACTATGACCATTATCTATATTCACATATCCTTGAGGTTATTTGTGGTATAATTAGGCCCTCATTCACTTTAGTTTTCCCTCTTCCTTGAGGATATACTGGTAAATTCATCCTTGTGGTACATTTTTTGAACATAAATGACATATTATGTTTTTTAACTTATAAAGATTTGAACAGCCTAAGGAATTAGTCATTTTAGTCACCAGTATTTAACCCCCAAAATTTAATCCATTGTTAAAGTGATGTATTTTAACGTCAAGAATCCAATATTCCTAGATTGGGAAGAATTTAATAAAAGGAAAGGGATAAAATACTGTTAGGTTAAAAAACATTAATCAGATACTAAAGAAAAATATTCATGTCCAAACCTGCTAATCTCTTCCATTCATGAATTAAAAAAAACTGGAGAAAATAAAATATATTATGTTTATATGGACAACCATTTTTCTCTACAACAAATCTATGATTTCTCTATAGGTATTTCATTCTAGAAAAAAAATGAGAGCATCACATTTTTCATCTCATATATTATTCATGATAACTCATATAGGGGTACAAGTTCATTATCACATAAAATAAATATGAACAACATATTGGTTCATCATTCAATAACATAAATTACATTTAATGGATTATTAAATATGGCTAGATTCACTTATGTATGGACTTGATATATATAAGAGTTCATAGGTATGGGTCTATTAGTTCTTGTTGTCACTTACCAATAAAATAATTTATTAGGTTTAATATAACATCCCATGTAGATAAAGAATAATAAATTTTCATATTTATTAATATTTGATAATTGAATATTAATTTTACATTAAAGGGGTTTCTATGTTCGATAGCGAATCTGATACGCAACAAAGAGTTTCTTTGAAATATTACATTGCACACTAGTAATAAAACAATATTATTTTAAATGGTAGTTAACACGTAGTTGTTTTATTGGCAGGAATGAATAGAAATAACTAAAATATTATTATATATGTTTGTTAACTGTTTTTACATTTATCCAATAAAGGATAATGGCTTAAAATAAGAAAAGAGTTCAATTTTAGGCATATATACTCTAATTTTCACTAAAGGTCCACTTATCGCCTTTTCATGGATAACATTCTTTAAATATAGTTTTGGTAACTCATATACATTCTATTGAACCAAATAAAACTCTTCTTTAGGATTGGTACATCGAAATTTACTTTGTGTAAATTTTTTTTATTTTTCTAACAAAGTTCTTTTTTTTAATGAATAGCGAAAAATGTTGTATTTTAATTCAAAAACTCTTTTTAATCTAATTTATTTATATGATTATATTATCTTTTGAATATTTTTTTAATGTGAAATTAGAATATATTTTTACCATTTAATCCAATAGTGGTTATTGGAATTAATTTCACATTGAAATCGGATTTAAACTAGTGTCAATCTTTTGATACTTAATGTTTCATAAAAACAAGCTATTTGCTCTGACTGTGGGAATTAATTATTAAATAAATTAATGCAACTTATATATTTTGAATTTTGTAAATAGAAATCATTTTTTAATTCGGAATATCAAATATATCTTAGGGTGAATTTTTTGTATTTTTCTGAAAAACATCAATTTTTGATGAATAGTGAAACCACTAAGTTGTACTTAAAAACTGATTTTTCATTTAAATTAAATTTTACCACCTCTGTGTTTTGAATTTCAAAAATACGACATACATGTTTATCATTAATAACTAAAATTTGGTTCAATGGGATTAAAATATTTTTTTGGTGAATAGTAACTGTTAAGTTTTTAATCGTGATTAGAGGTAATTAGTGTAGTTTAAGGTAAAAATAATGTTTTAATAATATGAAATGAACATGACACATGTCCTACCCTTATTGGATGTGTCATGGACGACCATGAAAATCCATTGGTAAACTTGGTTACCCCATGGAGCCACTTTGGTAGGAAAATGACATTAATACCTTTTTATTTAATGTTAAAATAAAAATGTCACAAACATGAGTTGTTTTACTACAAAAAATTTTAAATGGGGATATACTAGTCCGATTTTTCACTATAAATATTCATTATAAATCTAAAAAGATTTCCTACATTATGATATTTTTTGCATAATTTTTAGCCATTAAATAAATTAAATTATTTATGACACCATGATGATGCAGTGATTACCTCATTATATAACTATTTAAATAAAATTAAAAGATAATGTAAAATCTCAGACATACACAAGTCAAAAAACTATTGGATGGGTGTATTTTGAACTCTTATCACCTTATCATCTAAATATATAATTGTGGGACCCTTTGATTCCGAAAATCATTTTATAATAAAGTAACATTTTATAACATTCCAAGAGTGCCCCTCCTCTCCTCTTATAAAAGGCCCCCACCTCTACCTCCTTACCCAAACCTCTCAAGCCTTTGGTTTGGCCAATCTTTTCTCTTTTTGTCTCTCATCATCCCTATATTACTCCTAGAAGCATCACATTGGGCATAAGTCTTCCCATGGAATCCTTTGAGCTCAAATCAAAAAGGGTTACCCGTTTTAAAGGTAGTGTCTTCTCTTGTGTTCTTATGTTTTATTTTTCTTCTCCAAACCTCCTAAACTCTTTTTATTCATTTCTTTTGTAATAACACCAGTATAAGCAATATACTATAATGTTTTTATATGAACTATTCGAGCTAAACTTACACACACCTTCATCTAATGGTTAAAGAACATACTGTTTCTGTGGATGGAGAATTTATGACTCACGAAACGATGATTGTTCAACACTCATATAACACCTTCAAAGGTGGCCATTAAGATGAAACTATATTTATATGTGATATATAATATGTTTATGTTTTACTTAATGTTCTGTATTTTTAATTTTTGTAATACCTTTATGGTTTCCATTGAGGGTAAACACGGAAATTTCATTTTAGGAAGTGTGTACTACCACCCCCAAAAAGTGATTTGATTCGTTAATGCCATACGTGAGACGTATAAAGGATGGAATTAATGATATTATATATTATATTATACGTTAATTATAATATACCTTTATATCATTATGATTTCACTCCATTAAATTATGAGATAGAAATTAAAGTAGTGTTCATGCGTACGTACGGCTTACCGTCTCCATGAATGGTGCATTTCATTTGTTATCCCCAAATGTAATGTACTATTATAAGTACATATATATAATGGATATATATGATTTATGTTACATATAAGTGATAAATATAATTATGGAATTAAAATATACATACCTCTCATTTATTTTTAATTCCATTAATATGACATAGAAATGAAATTAGCTTTCATGCGTACGTACAGCTTAACGTCTCCATGAATGGTGCATTTCATTTCATACCTCCAAATGATTATGTAATATTATAAATACACGTATATGCTGGATATATATGATATATATGATATCCAAATCATGAATATCATTCTGGATATAATGACCTTTCACCACCCGAACAACATGTAATTGTAAGAAGTCCACTTTCGACTTAAGGACCAAATATCAACAAAACAAACATTGTTAACTTAAATGATTACATAATGTTTACAACAAGGAAATAAGTGATATAAAAGGAATAATGAACTGAAAAAGGTTCTTAATCAAGTAGAAATTAACTCAAGTTTATTATTCAGGACGTTAAAGATCGATCGAGTCAAGTTGGACCTGAGGTAAGGGACTTCGTCTCAATATCCTTTCATTGAGGAATATTTAGTTTTATACACAACATTCTTTGATACGGTGTATAAACCCTTTGACTTTTAAATTTATAAAAAATGAATCTTTTTCTACGAAGCGTTTTACTAAACGACAAAAAGGAATGTTTCTTTTATCGTACGCGGTGACAACGACCTTTTTCTCCGCCATGAGTATTATTTGGTCTTTAGCTTCCTCAACAAGACGTAA
Organism: Viscum album; assembly: GCA_963277665.1. Classification (NCBI taxonomy): domain Eukaryota; kingdom Viridiplantae; phylum Streptophyta; class Magnoliopsida; order Santalales; family Viscaceae; genus Viscum; species Viscum album. The sequence goes on from OY728166.1 coordinate 1,143,069,671, forward strand.
TGTTTTTAAAATGAAATTAAAACCATATAACCTTTTATGTATTTTGGTATTGAAAATGGTTTTTATAATGTATTTTTTATGTCAATATATTTATGTGATATATTGTGATCAATGTTTGGAAATGTTTTCTTTCCATTATATTTGTTTTATGTTTTATGATTTTATAATGGTACTTGAACATTTGGCGGGTGGTTACATGATAAACCATATGACGGGTGGTGCCGTGAATATCAGGATGGGTGGTTATGTTATAAAATCCAATGCATTGGGTATGGATGTCAGCCGTATGGATATTCCATTAAGTGATATGTGTGGAAGTCGACCGTATGGTTATTCAATTTAAGTATGTTTATGTCCCAAGTTACCTTTTTATGTTATGTGATCTTTATATGGGTTTTATGGAAACCTTTTGGTTACAAAATGGTAAGTAATGATCTTTTATTCAGTGAAGAGTTTTTACTACTTCATAAAGGTGAAAAGTATTACTTTGATAAAGTATACATGGTTTACTTGTTGTTTTGAAAAACTAACAGTTTTCATTCATTGTGTATCCCTTACTGAGCTTTTTATACTCACCCCTAGTTTTTTTAAAAAAAATTCATAGGTCTTAATGTGGGATACGTTCAAGGATGGGATCAAGGGAAAGTCATGCTATCTAAAACATGGATCTAGACATGATTCTTTTTAAGAGTTTTTATTTTATGGAAACTTAGTATTAGTGTATACTTTGTAATATTTTGCGATGTAATAGTTATGATCTATTTCTCTAAAACTCTAAACCTGAAAAGATCCTCAATGGGAATTATTCATTTAATTCAATATTAAGTACGATTTAAGGTCGGGGCCTTATAGTTGGTATCAGAGGTCGGTTTAGACAACATTAGGAGTTACAATATTGTCAAATTATAAACTAATTTATGGTATTATTGAAATGATATAACAATAAAAGATTACCATGTTGCTTCGCCTAAGATATTTCTGTGTTAAGAATAGTTTTTCATAGAGGAAACAGAACAAATTTTCTGGGAAGCCATACAGTGGGAAATGACCTTTCAAATCAGTATCCTGAGATGGTCAGAATCAGAACTAAACAGTTTGTTGCAGTGATGGCTCATTTGACTCAGGAGTTGGAAAGAAGATTGGTGAATTCTCCAGTTTTGGAACTACCTTCCAGGAATGGTGGGTTTGTTATCTATAGTGATGCTTCATTGAAAGGACTTGGATGTGTCCTTATGCAGAATGATCTGGTAATTGCATATGCTTCACATCAATTTAAAACTCACGAGGTAAATTACCCTACACATGATTTGGAATTAGCTTCTGTTGTTTTTGCCTTAAAAATTTGGAGGCATAATTTGTATGGAGTAAAGTGTGAAATATATACTGATCAAAAAAGTTTAAAGTATATATTCACTCCGAAAGAGTTGAACATGAGACAGAGGAGATGGCTGGAATTAATCAAGGATTATGATTGTACAATTCATTACCATCTAGGAAAAGAAAATAAAGTGGTCGATGCTTTGAGTAGAAAAAGTAATGCTTCATTAATAATGCTACGTTTGGAACAATATCCTTTGATTATTGATTTGATGAACATTAGCATAGAAGTTTTTGGTGCAGGATGGCCTTCTGTTTTGTTTCATGTATCAGTGAAATCTTTTCTATCTGACAGAATTAAGAAAGCACAGAAGCAAGACAACATGTTGCAGAAAAAGGTAGATCTGGTTCAGAACGGTAAGTTGCCTCAATTCAACATTGATAATGATTGTTTTTTGAGATTTGGGAAGAGATTGTGTGTGCCTTGTGATTCATAGTTGAAGAGAGAGTTGTTTTGTGAAGCGCATAGTTATCCATTTTCATTTCATCCAGGAAGTACTAAGATGTATAGAGATCTTTGGGAGTATTACTGGTGGGACGGAATGAAAAGGGATATTTTTGATTTTACTATGAAGTGTTTGACATGTGAACAGGTTAAAGCAGAGTGGAAGTTACCGAAAGGGATGCTTTAGCCTTTACCAGTACCAGAGTGGAAATGGGAGAATATATCCATGGACTTAATTGTGGGATTGCCGAAGACACCTCAAGGTAATAATGCAATCTGGGTTATTGTTGATCTCTTGACTAAATCTGGTCATTTCATTCCTATTCGAGATACTTTCTCTCTAGATCAACTTTCTTGATTGTATCTTAAAGAGATAGTAAGGTTCAATGGAGTTTCCCTATCCATTGTATCTGATTGTGATCCCAGGTTTACTTCTAACATTTGGTAAGGCCTTCAAAATTCGTTGGGTATTGAATTAAATTTTAGTACAGCTTTTCATCCTCAATCAGATAGGCAGTCAGAACGAACAATTCATACATTGGTTGATATGCTACGTGCTTTTTCAATTGATTATCAGGGAAGTTGGGACCTACATCTTTCTTTGGTTGAGTATTCTTATAATAACAGTTTTCATTCCAGTATACAGATGGAACCGAATGAGGCATTATATGGGAAGCAGTGTCGAACTCTACCTTTTTGGGATGAAGTGGGTGAAATGAAGCTAATGGGACCAGAATTGGTAGAAGATATGGCAGAAAAAGATCAGTTGATTCAGAAACACATGAGAATAGCTCAGAGCAGACAGAAACGTTATACGGATAACCGGAGGAAGGATCTATGTTTTGAGGTAGGTGATCATGTTTTTCTGAAAGTTTCACTGTGGAAAAGTGTGATGCGATTTGGTAAGAAAGGAAAGCTGAGTCCAAGGATCATTGGACCATATGAAATTTTGGAGAGAGTTGGATAAGTTGTATACCGAGTGGATTTACCTCCATGTTTATCACAGGTACACAATGTTTTTCATGTTTTGATGTTGAGAAAGTATATCCAGATCCATCTCATGTTTTGAGCCCAGAGGTTGTTCAGTTGGAAGAGAATCTCTCTTATGACGAACAACCATTCCAGATTCTTGACCGAAGTGAGCAAGTGTTGCAAAATAAGGTAATTCATCAGGTAAAGGATTTGTGGAAAAACCATATGGTTGAAGAGGCATCATGTGAATCTGAAAATTCTATGAGAGATAAATACCCCTACTTATTTTGATAAGTGAATAAAATTGCGAGGATGCAATTCCCAGAAGGGGGGAAGGATGTAACATTCCAGGTAAATAAAGAAAATTACATTTTCATATTTATTAATATTTGAGAATTGAATATTAATTTTACTTTAAAGGGGTTGCTATGTTCGATAGCGTACCCGATACGCAACAAAGAGTTTCTTTGAAATCTTTCGTTGCACACTAGTAATAAAATTATATTATTTTAAATGGTAGTTAACACGTAGCATTTTTATTGGAAAGAATGAATATAAATAACTAAAATATGATTATATATGTTTTTTAAATGTTTTTACATTTATCCAATAAAGGATAAAGGCTTAAAATAAGAAAATAATTCAATTTTAGGCATAAATACTCTAATTTTCACTAAAGGTCCACTTATCGCCTTTTCATTGAGAACCTACTTTAAATATATTTTTGGTCACTCTTATACATTCTATTGGACCAAATAAAACTCTTCTTTATAATCGGGACATCAAAATTTACTTTGTGTAAATTTTTGGTATTTTTCCGATATAGTACTTTTTTTAATGAATAGTGAAAAATGTTGTAATTTAATTGAAAACCTCTTTTTAATATAATTTATTTATATGATTAGATTATCTTTTGAATTGGTTTTAAAGTGAAATTAGAATATATTTTTACCATTTAATCCAATAGTGGTCGTTGAAATTAATTTCACTTTGAAATCGGACTTAAACTAGTGTAAATCTTTTGATACTTATTATTTCATAAAAATACGCTATTTACTCTGACAGCGGGAATTAATTATTAAATTAATTAATGCAACTTATATGTTTTGACCTTTTTAAAATAGAAATCATTTTTGAATTCGGAATATTAAATATAGCTTAGGGTGATTTTTTGTTATTTTTCTGAAAACATCAATTTTTGATGAATAGTGAAACCACTAAGTGGTACTTAGAAAAACGGATTTTTCATTTAAATGAAATTTTACCACCTCTGTATTTTGAATTTCAAAAATCTGACATACATGGTTGTCATTAAGAAGTAAAATGTGGTTCAATGGGATAAAAATAATTGTTTTGGTGAATAGTAACTTTTAAGTTTTTAATCACGATTAGAGGTAATTAGTGTAGTTTAATGTAAAAATAATGTTTTATAATATGAAATGAAGTTGACACATGTTCTACCCTTATTGGATGTGTCATGGCCGACCAATACAATCCATGGGTCAACTTGGGGACCCCATGGAGCCAATTTTTTAGGAAAATTACATTGATAACTTTTTATTTAATGTTAAAATAAAAATGTCAAAACATGAGTTGTTTTACTAAAACAATTTTTAAATGGGGTTATACAAGTCATATTTTTTACTATAAATATTCATTAGAAATATAAAAATATTTCCTACATCATGATATTTTTTTCTATTTTTAGACATTAAATAATTTAAGTTATGTATGTCACCATGATGATGCAGCGATTACCTCATTATTTAACGATTTACAATAAAATGAAAAGATAATGTAAAATATAAGACCTAAACATGTCAAAAACCTATTGGATGGGTGGATTTTGAACTCTTATCACCTTATCCTCTAAATATATAATTGTGGGACCCTTTTTATCTGAAAATCATTCTATAATAAAGTAACCTTTTATAACTTTCCAAGAGTGCCCCTCCTCTCCTCTTATAAACGACCCCACCTCTACCTCCTTAACCATACCTCCCAAGCCTTTGGTTCGGCCAATATCTTCTCTTTTTGTCTCTAAACATCCCTCTCATACTCCTAGAAGCCTCACTTTGGGCAGAACTATTCCCAAGGAATCTTTGAGCTCAAATTAACATGAGTTACCCATTTTAAAGGTAGTGTCTTCTCTTGTGTTCTTATGTTTTATTTTGCTTCTCCAACATCCTAAACTCTTTTTATTAATTTATTTGGTAACAACACCAGTATCCTAAATATACTAGGATTTTGTTATATGAAGGAGGGAAACACTACCAAATTCACCCACCAGTATGCTCGTTGGCACATCTTCAGGAGACACCATGCTCAGTCTCCCTCACTATGCACCCCCTGCTCCGGGTCCTTTGGGGACTCCATCAAATGGATTGTAGTTTTCACAAGGCACAAACATGTGTGGGCCACACCTTTGAAGGGGTGAGTATAAAAAAACTCAATAGCACCCCAAAAACCACAAAAATAAAATGGGGAAACTAAAAGGTAACAACGAGTTCATCCTAGCCAGAGGTAACCCAGACGTGAGAGAAACTACATCTCGAGACCATCCTCGGTTAAACACGACTTGTCAGATCAGATAAAGTGTATGCCCATATATACACTAGTAACATCTGCTCAGATATATGCCCATATATATACCATGAAACACCAAATATACTAAAAAAGAATCCAACCTGCTCAGAAGGAGGGAAACACAACCAAATTCACCCACCGGTGAGCTCATTGGCACATCTTTAGGAGACACCATGCTCAGTCTCCCTCACTATGCACCCCCTGCTCCAGGTCCTTTGGGGACTCCATCAGATGGATTGTTGTTTTCAAAGGGCACAAACATGTGTGGGCCACGCCTGTGAAGGGGTGAGTATAAAAAAACTCAATAGCACTCCAAAAACCCCAAAAATAAAATGGGGAAACTATAAGGTAACAACGAGGACATCCTAGCCAGAGGGAACACAGACGTGAGAGAAACTACATCTCAAGAGAATCCTCTATTAAACACGACTTGTCAGATCAGATCAAGTGTATGCCCAAATATACACCAGGAACATCTGCTCAGATATATGCCCATATATATACCATGAAACACCAAATATACTCATTTCATGCACCAAGCCTTATGAGGTTCCGACCCCATCACCAGCATATTTTACTTAAATAAGAGAAAAAACTCATCGAGAACTGTTATCCTAGGTAACACTCCTCTAAGAGATACAATCCATTGAGTCTCACACCAACTTCTCGGATTATCGTCTGAGAGATCACACTCATGGGATATCGTCACTGAGAACGTCGCGTTGAAACAATGGAAACAACGAACACCTCAGATAGGGGATCACTCCTAGGATCCACTATGGGATACAAGAACCCACACCAATATCTCAAAGATCTCACAGATAGGGGATCACTCCCATGATCCGTTGGGGGAGACCAGAACCCGATCTAACATTCTACAGTTCACAACAATTAGATAAAGGATCTTCGCCTGGGTGAATATGGTCACAATGATGCCAAAAATACCATCTATTATAACTCCCAAAGTAGGGGATCAATTCGATGATGCACTAACCCTACTGAAACCACATTTTGAGTACGATATCGTTTGATAGATGATTCTAAAACCATACTGAACTGCCCACTGTGTAGGGGGTCATATTCCCGTGGATACCTCAAACCCTACAGGGTTAAACTGCTAGATAGGGGATCGTCACTGGTGGATTAGCAGTCATAGCGATACCAAAAACCTGATTTAGGGAAGCGAAGAAAGAAGATCTCACACAGAACCCACCAGAGGGATGCCACAACTCTATTAGAAAACCATTATATCGAGGGGATCACAAATTTATACTAAGGTCATAATTCCACATGAAACATCATAGGAATGATCCAAGGGATTACAATTGACCACTATTGTTCCAAACGTCACTAACCTGAGCGACCCACATCACCTCCACATTGGGCACATCCTAGGCCTATACCGGGGCGCCCATCACGATCTACGAGAAAAAACACACATGGGGGACTATTAATTTTCCCCAAATGGAATTATGAAGCATAAGTCCTAAAAATGCAGTGTAAACCTAGAATCCACCTCTTGGGGCCCATGCCTTATCCCCAAATTTAGGCAGGAAGATTGCACTGTTGCAATCCTCTCGGAAAAACACATATAAATGAGTTCTCAAACACTCTAAAAGGATGTCGGGTGAAAAAGTGTCATTTCATTATAAAACGAGAAAATTGGACGCTGTGGGTCCTGCACCTTGTCTATAGATCGAACATTCAATAGAGAATCGCAAAAGGTACTCAAGAGGACAAGGGTCACGCTTTTACTGATGGCACATCAATCGGCGGTTCAGTTCGCGAGGTATGTTCGTTGCAAGCTTTAATAATAATTTAATATTATTAAATTAATTCATTTCGGATTACCCAAACTCTAGAGTAGAACTCAAAACCATTGAAACCCACTTCAATAGGTATGTCTTTCTATGACGAACACAAGGCATCTAACTGCGTGTTAAATAGACACACCATTTTGAAGATACACCCCTTTGAACATAAGGGGCCCAACAGGGTCGATCCATCCCAACCAGCCCGGTCCAGACTACAAATCCGTGGCCCAGCTCTCCACGGGCCGCTGGAGGTGGCCCGTTCCAACACCATCAGATTCGAGGGTCCAGTTCTTCCACCCAGAATGGCCACGCAGCCAGTCCCTTTCCGCATTCCACACCTACAGGACCCTTGAGATGCGGGTCCTTATCCACATCTCCCCCCCGAGTGGCTAAACTCAGGGTTTCCCCTTGACTGTGACAGGCTGATGTCATATCTCCTACCTATTGAGCGCACTTTCGTGGCACTGGAAACCCATTTTGTGGACACCTGGGCTCCCCACTGCCCTTCTGGATGGCCCGTCGCACCTCCACGTGTCCGCCCCAACCTATTGCACCGCGCTGAAGCCATGTCCTACTCTTCACCTAAGAACTGCACTCCAGACATCCTCTTCTAACTCCCAAACCCCCCCGGACTCCACTCATCTAACGATCACCACACACCCATGATCAGCCACTAGGTTATTCCAACACTCCACCTCTGAAGATGCTCTGTCGTGTGACATACCGTGTCTTCCGCGCACAATAGGAGGCCCTTACTGCCGGTGGTGATGTGGTGGTTCTTTTGGAGGACAACTAAAACTTGAACGGATTCCCTATTACTGATCGGGAGACATCTTTATGATCTCTAAAATGCAACCCACACAAAATACACCTCTTATCAACGATCTAAAGGTCGATTGGCACATCCAAAAAATCAAACGAAGAACAACAAAGAGAACATCGAACATTGGATTTAGAACAGGGCTCAGACGATGTCCATGTTAATTTTTCTATTGTTCAAATTCTAAAATTATTGAATTTAAATGATGGGTTTGTCGAAAACTCATGAAGTCGAAAAAGGAGAAAAAAATGAACAGAAAACCCTACTTCGATCAGGTTGTTTGTTACTGGTGATGAGCCCGATGTGATCACGCAAGGATCCATTAGAGTTCGCTCCTCAATCCGATGAAGAATGTTGAAGAACACTGAAGAACATTTGAGATGGGTTTTCCAATAATTCCAACACATAAGTCAATTAATATAAACTCACTGAAACACTGTCGACGGTCGTGGATTCTAAATCCTCCGCGCCCGCTAACTTTATATCATGCATAGGCAAAAAAACCCATTTAGAACTCAACAGATGTCTCTGATTCCGATTCAGAGACTTACATAGAATGTTATTCAAAAATAATGAAAGTTATAAAAATCACTAAGTCATTATTTCAAACTGATTATTTTTCCCCTGTGTGACTCCTCTCATAACAGGCCCGCGCCTGTAACTTTTAAACCTCACCTAAGTTAAACGGCACACTCCGGATGCAAATTTTCACTCATATTTCTGATATGAGATACCATTAAGATATAAATCATTCCTACCTCATTAATACTATAAAAATCATAATATTTATATAAAATTAATTCCCACCACACCGGGCCTCAGAATCACATGTTGCCTTTGTGCCTAGTATTGGAATTATTCAAAAGAATATTCCACATTTTGATAGGGACAAAACTCGAGATGCTACATCGCCCCTACCTTAGAACCTTTCTTCCCCTAAAATCCATAAGCATAAGGAAAGCAGACAAACACTCAAATGGGTCTCCCATGCCAGTGAGTTCTCCAACACACACCGCTTTCCGAACGGATAAGTCAGAGGGACTCATCCACCACACCTCAACACTATCTGCATTGGGCGGCACTGAATCACCCCCGATGTTTTAATCGCATCATAAAAATGCATTTTGGTGGGGGAAGGATCCCTCTTTCTCATGCATATGATGAATTCCGAACAACACCCACACATGGTCTTACCAACTCCATAAACAAAACTCAAGAAACAAATGGAATGAAATGAGTACCAATGAACAATGTATATTAAAACCATTGTAGAAAGTATGAAGGACACAAGGAGTGCCTCTATCCATCTGCATAGCCCCTGGGTCAACAGCCTATAAGTCTTGAAGTTGTCCACGCCCTCACCCTCCAGCTCCCTGAGCTTGAGGTGAACCACATGGGGGTGGTGGTGGTGGAATCAGATACCACCTACCACCTCCCACTACTGCTCTAGTTCTGTCGCCACATATGCCACCCTGTGGACTTCCATACTCAAGACGTTGCCACTGCCAAGGCAGCCTATCTATCGGCTCCCTCTTAACAGAAGGACAGGTCAGACAATATCTAGTAAGAAGACCATGATCGTCGCAAGTGTAACACTACCTTTCATGTGGCTAACCAAAACTGTCATTCGAGCCCTATGAGCCCTGAGCCTCAGATCATCCATTCTGGGGTCGCCTCTTGAAACTTATTCCTTGTCCAAACCCTTGCACCTGCCGCTGGATACCAGCTGCTGATGTCTCAGCTGCCATGTTCCCAATATTGACAGACTGAATCAGCTAAGTTTGAAATCTCTCCACCACCAATGCTTTCCATAGTACTCAAACATAGGTGTGTATGCACAAGGAAACCACACATGCCCGAATGTCCCTGTATATCCCCTGCTTAATGATACAAGCCCTAATGAACGGGTCTCAAACCATATCCAGGAAGTAGTGTGACATGTCTGTAAACCACACAGATTACTCTAACACAGTCATGACCTCCTATCAGAGTTGTATAATATCCTGAATCCGAAATGACTTTAATGTCGCTGAATAGAACTCTTCTTAGAACTGTCAGTCAAACTCGGTCCATGTGAGAATTTCCTCATCGTGGGACTGTGTCACCAATCTCCCCCATCGCCCGACCAATCCATGTAGAAGGCTCTTCGCTAGGACCAACATCTAATCTGGATGTGTCTTCACTATGAAGAAAACTCAGGTGACTGCTTCAATCTAGTCATATGCTACCTGAGGGTCTGGATCACCTCGAAACCTCAGAAGTCCCTGCCTCTGGAACTCGTGCATCACAATCAACTTGTGCACAACCTCATCCTTATCTACCAGCACTACCAGCTGCACAACAGGAAGTGGCACATCATGCAGACCACCTTGAGGTCGAGCCTCATAACAAGCTCCCTGGTCCACAGCCTCTACACAGGGCGGATCGTAACCACAATCCCGTAATGGATCATTCACTGGTTGTCGTCATGGAGGAATCCTAAAATAAAATCAAGATGAACCATGGTAACAGTTTATATATGGGGAGCTGACTCAATAAGAAATAAATAAAACCCAGAACCTAGTCCTAGATGATGCATGTATCATTGTTTCCCTGGGACTAGTATCCAAATGTCCCAAGTCGAAAGGTAGGTTATCAGAGTCCTAGTTGATGAAATAGTGGGTGCCCTAGAGCCAACTATGAAATACCTTTTCATTAACATATCATCTGTACTGTTGGATAGGCATGATGTTATATTACCTAATATTGTATATTTTTTTGTGTCCAATATAATAATGGGAATGTCCAAATGTTAATTTTCATGTCGAGAGGTTATAGCAGATCCTAGGCTATAATGAGAACCTCGAGATACAATGACATTGATCTTGAAAATATGTTCAATAGTCAAGTTACATCTTACTAACTAGACAACGTATATGTCTTAGAATCAAGTGTTGGGGGCTCATAAGCATTGATAATTCTTCTCATGAGGATCAAACATGGAGATCTCTAGTAGTGAGATAATGAGGACAGACCCATCAATATGAAAACCACATGTTTTGGGTTTCATTGGTTGCTCCTGTCTCCAGACATGTGTATTGGTCTTTTGACTTGAGACCATTACCAATTTATATTTGTTTCTTCTGTACATTGATGCAAGATGAAAACCATGATAGTGATTTAGTGGTGAGATAGTCTATGTTGGTTGTGTCGTTAGTGGTATGACATTGGCTGAATGGTCAAGAAATGATTTCTCACTTCAATGTTCAGGATGTTTTATATCATAAGCCTAGTTGTTCAGGATGGTGCCAACATCAAAAGACTATGGCCAAAGTAGTAGAAAGGAAAATCCCACTAGATAGATGAACAAATAATATACCAAGATAAGGACGATGACACAAGAGTGCATCCGGATTTATGAGATATTTAATGAAAATGAGATTATAGTACACAGTTAGTGTACGTAGGATGGTTTTCGTTGCTATGACAATAATTATATCTTCAGGGGTCATGATGAGTTTCTATACTCCACTCTTGGTGTATGTATTTTATACACTTCCATCAAGATAAGGGCCAAAAGGGTCACACATAATAGTGTATTGAAGAATCCACTTTATTCAGTTTAGTAGGTATATGGACATAGTGGGCCCTGCCAAAGGGATTGAGTGTTGTCTATGTTATCACTAACCAATGAATTTAATAAATTCATTATTATTTTTCAAGTTATGAATAATTTAGATTGAATTTATTTAATTTATTTACAATATTAGTAAATACAAGGAAAATATTAATCGAACAAATATTATTTAATATTCATGGTTTGTTTAATATTAAGCGGGATAACGAGTCAAGTTAAATGACTCGGTTTTATCACGTAATATTATATATATATATATATTAAAAGTATGTGATAAAATAATAAATAATATTGGCGCAATATAGTTCTTCATAATTATTTATTTAGTGGACGTTGAAATAAACGGGGGTCAGGGAACCCAATCAAGTAATTCTCAAGTCCACTATAAATTTAAGGGGATGATCTCATTATTGTTGTGAAATTCCTATTCATTAATTTGCATGGAATGAAAATTGAGAGCCTATCTCTCCTCCTACTTCCTAGAGAGAGAATCCGATGATCCAAGAGTTCAAATCATGTTCTTCATCAATCATCGAAGAGATCTCAATGTGGGGATCGACGGGAGATCGGAATCATCATCAGACCACCGCACTAGCACACAGAATTCGACGATCAACGTTCCAGAAGATTTTTTGAGTGTGTGTGGATGATCTAGAGGGATCCTATTATTGATCCTTCAAGCAATGATCACCATCGACTAGTTGTAGTCGACCGTGAATTTCGATATAAAATAAGTATGTTTTTTATTTTAATATGTCCTCTTATTAATTTACACGTGATCCTCAGACCTCCTTGGGGCTCGGATCATTAGCGATGACATGTTATGTCGTCCCACTGACAAAACATTTGAAATCCCCATCCCACTAGCATCCGTTGTGGACCCCAGTAAGCTAACAGTGTTATCCGATCAAACACGTAATTTTTTTGAGCCAAATATAATTAGTTTGCATAAAATTATGTAAAGGGTTCCAAAAATGGTCCCAGTGGTAGAAAATGTGCTTCGATCCGATTTCAAATGGCCATGATACGACGAATTAAATTTTTTAGATTGGATTGAAATTTTTGTTTTTATCTCCGTTATTTTTAATTAATCTTAATGAAACGATTAAGTTTTAATCAGTTCATCTAAATTAGATTTAATTTCGCAAATTATAAATTTTATAATTTTATAATTTTTATTTTAATTTTATTATTTACATTATAATAATAATAGTAGTATAATAAAAATTTATTATTTTATTATTTTGATATTATTATTATTAAATATAAAAGGATATCATTTAGCCTTCGGAAATATTTTTTATAAGACCTTGACTTATAAAAATTGGGAGGAGACTTTAGTCAGAAAAAAGGGATAGTGCAACATGACCTCATATGAAGTCTTACTGTAAAAAACAATGTGGGGGGGGGGGGATTGTCTGTGGAATGAAGAAAAGAAAAAAATGAAACAGGGGTCAGAGTAGACCCCACTCTCTACCAACAGGACACAAGAGACACCTTTGGTTCCCGTACACAAACGACCCCCCCCCCCCCCGCCAAACCTCCATGCGGAGACCACTTCCCATCTCCACCTCAATTATTCAATTCATTTAATTTAATTTAATTAACCCACATACTTAATTAATGCATTTTTAAATTTTATCATACATTATTTTATGGGCAGTCTGGTATTGAGCATCGACCTGAGTATGTATCATTTATTTATTTAATAATTTTATCTGCGTGTGATGCATGTAATTAATTAAATAGATGGTATTTCCATCGTCTTTCTTTTTTGGTTAAAATGCTTAAGGGCATGCGCACCCACTATTTATATGATGTACATTTATAATCTAGTCCCCCTCTAATGCGCGCGAGTATATTTGTACTTCAGGCAAATATGGAGAGCGATGTGGACCCCACGAAGATGAGGCTGTACGCGACCATGCAAGATGACACATGGATTCCACCAAAACAAGGCGGGACTACATGATGTGATGTCGACCCACCAACATGTGGCAATAATCCAGAAGTACAGCGGACATACATGACATGGAAAACTGCATCAAGAGTCAAGCATTCGACTCAGGAACGATGCACTTATGTCAGTTAGATGCTTAAGACCAGTGGGATAGTAGATTTCCTTTTTCATTTATTTATTATTTTATGCATTTTAGAACAGCGGTAAAATACATAAAATAATGGATAATAAAATGCATAATGAAACGACAGTGTTTTTCAATTAATGATCAGTTGTGAGCCCAAAAACATAGAGGATCTTGTTTAATATAAATGGATCACATTCATTCAGAGAAAACCAATAAATACCTCAATGATAATATTATGTCACAAACAACCTTCCATCATTCATCTTTGCACAAAACCAAGAGTTTGAGGTGCGGGTGATGCCTTAGATGAGGGTGCCTCTTACTACCGGGGAGTTCTTATTCGTTTGGTGGGTCGAATTATCTAAAAAAACAGTAAATAAATAACCATATCTAGCTTATTGTAATTTTAGAGGCATGCATTGAGTACATCTATAAATGATTTTTGAAGCAGGGACTTCACTCAACAGATCAAGGAACCGAATATTAATGCAGTTGGCCAGTAATACTCCAACCTTGGACCCTCTAAGTAGTGGCAGAAACATAGATTGTAAACTATGAGGGTGGGTCGAATATCCTTTCCACTAGAATAATCAATATTACTCCAATTATAGTACTGCATGTTCCTTGAATTTGATAAATTAGTGGAAGATATTCAATGATTAAATTAATCAATTATGTCTAAATTGGTAATCGCATTAAAAAACAATCTACAAAATTTTATTTGTAAAGAATGGAAAGTAATACCCAAATAAAAACTATGATAAATGTTGGACAAAGTTAATGTCCAAACAAGCATGAAATTTAATGTGCGGTATAGATGCTTGCACACATTACAACCAAAATAGAAATTCAAGGTGATTGTGTCCCAAACTGTTAAACCACCTTAGGAAGAAAGGGAGTAAAATTGCTTACAGGAGACTCATGAACGAATCATATGATGGATATTTCATAATGATATCATCAACGACTGATGTTATTCACGGTCTCTACATCAAAACTTGGATGATGATTACATGTAGTCTCATCTCCTAGAAATTTTTGAGGAGAATGCTAAGAAATATATGAATGTGGTGATAACAATCAGTTTGTGTATTGTTAAAGAATGTTCACAATAATTAATTTAATCCCATTCTTATACCTTTTATACAAAATTAATCTATTTTCTTTTATGGGTTCAAATTAATGATATAGAGTAAGCGCTTCATTACATTTATTGTAACATTCTCCAAGTATTAACAGTATTGGAGACAACGCCATATTTTATTCATATAGTGAATAAATTGAATGACAATGAGAAAAGGCCTATGGAATGTTACACCAATGGAACCTTCATCATGTCATTCAAAGAATACATGGTTGTTTATTTAAGAGGAGGTTAATTGAATCACATATAAATTCTTGTATGTTTAAAAAAGGAAATACTATAAGAAAGTACTCGCTTCACATTCCTTTAATATTCATCAAATAAAAGTATTTTTATCTCACAGAGTTCTTGGGTATTAAAATACAATTTTCTTTTCAAATATATTTATTGAAATACAATAACCATGTATGTAGAGAAACATTACTTTATGTAAAGTGTCGTCTCCAAGAAGCTCCAAAAGGAAGATTTCTATGTCAGTATTGAGAAACCCATTACATCAAATTGTGAAGTTATTTACACATACTAAACATGTTTTTTGAGTATAACCAAAATAGTTGTCTCACATTCCCTTTGAACATAATGAGACATCATTCTATGTTTTTGGAATTAATGTTTTTTCTGGTAATATATTCAACAAATGTTTCAGACATACAAGAATCAAAAGGCAATACATGATGAATATAAAAATTCTAGGAACTACCCAGTTGTGGAAATGTGATTCATTGTCAGGTAAAAATAAAAGTGGACATCAACTAGATACTCATCTAAGGACTAGTTCAAAATGAGAGTGTGAACTATTCCAAAGGAGAGCAAAAGGAAAAGTTACTTCATAATATTACTTTAAGTCATTAAGGAATGTACCAGTGATGTAAATGTTTGGTAAGAATATATGAGTTTTTTCGGATCAACATGCAAATAATATCTTGACCAAACAATCAACGACCATGATAATATAGTATAGTGTAATTCATAAACGAATGTAACCTTATCTACATCCCCATATTGATATTCATAAGTAGGGTCGATTATGAGTCTTACACATTTACATTTCTCAACAAATTTTAGCATTGAGAAATTCCAAACGCACATTTTATACATCAGAGTTTTGATGTAAGTTTTATCAATGTTACAACCTGCAAAAACATCCATTATATTTCAAGATGTTGTTTGCAAATAAAAGCATAAACCCGTAACTAATATTCCAACTAAATTGAAAAATGGATATCATACGAGTCATAGTATGATGAAAAATTCATTATGGCATAGGATGTGTTTTGGATGCAAAGAGTTTGTTAGAATTTAAACAAACATGCATCAAGTTAAAAACATTAGGTATCTAAGGTAATTATCTTAACAGTTTCTTAAGATATTATCAAAATCCCTATGATAGAAATGATGTAGTCAAGTATTGGACTACATTTCTATACAAGGGTACAAATCTCTATTACAGATTGTGGGAGCTGAAATGACTTGGACTAGTCAATGCTCCAAATGCATAAATGGTTGGCATAGTTACATGTTCCACAAGTACATGTGGAATAGGCATGTTCCAGTGACAAATACTATGTAGGAATAATAAAACCATGGTGGTGGTTTAACATTCACAATGAATGGTGATGTATTATTCTCTAAGAATAATAAATCCTACAATTATGATGTTTCTGGAAATTTTTTATGATTTAAAATTTTAATTAAAAATTCAACAATTGATTCCATGTATCATGTTACAAAGGGGATTTTAAATTGAATAATGCGGTGTGTATTCAAATGAAATGATACATGGATGGAAAAAGTGTGGTACCAATAAGGCTCAATTGGTTATAACAATTAGGTATGCCTAAATATATTAGAATATTAATTGTCATAGATAGCTTCTAAGATCATTCTATTGGTCATTGGATGTCAATATCTTCTTTCATGTAATCTTTCTACACAATGCAAACAGAAAGAGAGGATGACCTCATAAGATTCCTATGAAGGTTGCATGTTTTTGAAATCTACTTCTGGATTAATGTAAGCAATATGATCTTAAAGCATCCATTATAAATGAATATTTTTCTTGTTTCTACCAATGGTTAGTGGGAGCACTAATGTTTTCCAAGTTTCCATATGTTCAACAACATATGGAAAATAGATCTTAATATTATAGTTAGATAAGAATAAAATTTCTCAAATGATTGACTTAAAATAGAAACCTATGTTCTAAGGAACTAGATCTACTATGGTAGATCCATAGGCTTCTTGGTCATAGTCAATCTCATACATATAATGACATTGTATTGAAAAATACAAGTTGAAACAATTGAAGTTCAGAATTGTTTCCAATGTCACATTGCTTAATCTCTCCAGATTTACGTGTTCAGAGCATAGGTAGAGATTAATTTTGTGAATTGATACCATAAGCTTCAGGGGTGGATCAATCAAATATGCCATATTATGAACAATAATCGATATTGTCGTGGTATACTTTATTTAGGTAGATATAAATTATTTCCAGGAGCACTATAAGTGATGCAGTCAAAACTATCCTCTTGTAATTTGGCAAGTACAAATGATATGTACCTAGAATATGGACAAGAAGGTATACAAGTTATGGGGGGACACAAACTAGTAATTTTTAGATCAATTTGATCTAGTGTCACAGTTAGGAAATGGAGATGAGTGATTCAAGCTTATAATACCATGTGCTAGCCATACCTACAAATACTGAGTACGTTGAATCTTCTAATCAGCTACGAAGCAGTTATAAATCGCATCGATTTGTTCTAGATCATGGATTCACACATTTTGAAAAAAGTATTATCATAATATAATTTATGAAATTACTACTAGCCAATTTTTCAAATAATGATAACTGACAAAGTGATATACATGGGGATAACTTATCGTGAGTAGGTTTTCCCTAGCTGCTAAGGTCACATATAGTATATATGCCACATGGAGAAAACATTTCAGGTCTAGTAGTTAAATTCATTACTGAGTAAGAGCATTATAATTATCGTGAGTATCTAACATTTTTAGTTAGCAAGTTGGATCTAATGCATGTCGGAGTGTTGAAATAGTTGGTTCCCTTGACCAAACTATGAATTTGTTTTTTATTACCATATCTTGTGTATAGTTGGCAATAAATGATGTTATCTTACCATTATAATGCTTTCATTTCTGTAATGACAATAATAATGGTAATGTTCAAAGGTTAATTTTCATGTCGAGGGGTTATAACAGATCTCGGGTTATAATGAAAACCTCAAAATACAATGACATTGATCATAAATATATGTTCTACCATCTAGACTGATCATAATGATTGGACATAGTAGATGTCTGACTATTAGTTGTTAGGGGCTCATAAGAATTGATACTTCTTCTCAGGAAGTTATAACTTGGTGATCTCTAGTAGTGACATCATGAGAAAATACCCATCAATAGGAACACCACATGTTTTGGGTGTCATTGGTTGTTCCAATATACAGACGTGTGTATTGGTCTTCTGACATGATACCATTACCAATGCATATCATTTGATTACATACATTTATGAAAGATGAAAACCATGACAGTGATGTCTTGGCAAGGTAGTTTGAGGTGGGTGCGTCGTTGGTGGTATGACATTGGCTAAATGGTCAAGAAAGGATTTTTCGCTTCCAATTTTAGGAAGTTGTATATAGTAGGCATGGTTGATTAGGATGGTTCCACCTTGATAAGTCTTTCTCCAAAGTAGTAGAAAGGAAAATCCAAAATAATAGATCAACAAATAATAAAGTAATATAAGGGCGATGATATAAGAGTGTGTCTAGCTTTATGAGATATTTAATGACAAAGAGATTATAGGTAACATTCAGTGTTCGTAGAATGGTAGTCATTGATATGACTATACTTATCTCTTTATGGGACATGATCAGTTTTTAGACTCTACACTTGGTCTGTGGATTTTATTCACTGCTATCGAGATAAGGGCCTAGAGGGTGACACACAATTGCATATTCAATAATCCTCCCTATTTTGTTGAATATGTATATGGACATAGTAGGCCCCACCATGGGGTCCCACCGTTGTCCAAGTTATCGATATCTGATAAATTAAATAAATTCATTATTATTATTAATGTTATGAATAATTGGAATTGAATTTTAATAATGTATTTACATGTATAGTAAATACAAGAAAAGTATTAATGGAACGAATATTATTTAATATTCAAGGATCATTTAGTATTAAGACGGATAGCATGTCGAGTTAAATGACTCAGTTTTATCACAATATATATATATATATATTACATGTATGTGATAAAATAATAAATAATGTTGTGGATGTTAAGTTCATCAAAATTATTTAATTAGTGGTCGTTGAAATGAATGGGGGACGGGGATCCCAACCTGGTATTTCTCAAGTCCACCATAAATTTAAGGGGAGGATTTCTCTTATATCTATGAAATTCACTATTCATTCATTTGCACAGAATGAAAATCGAGAGCCTCTCTCTCGTCCTGCTTCTTAGAGAGAGAAGATACTGATCCAAGAGTTCGGATCATGTTATTACTTAATAATCGAAGAGATATCAATGCGATGATTGATGGGACGTAGAAAACATCATCGGATTGTTGTGCTAGCACCTGGAATACAATGATCGATGTTCCAGCAGATTTTTGGAGCACGTGTGGATGATCTAGAGGGATCCTGATTTGGATTATTCAATCAACTATCACCGTCGACTAGTAGCAGTCAACTGCATCTTAGGATTTGAAATATGTACATTTTTCATTTTAATTTTGGCTATTAATAATTTATGTGTGATCCTAGGACCTCTCCGGGGCTCGGATTGTTGGTGACAAAAAGTTCTATCATCCCATCAAAATTTTTTTGATATCCCCAGCCCACCGGATTCTACTGTGGGCCTCGATAACCTAACACTGTTGAATAGATACATTGGCCGCCGCACCAAAACTGGAGTCCCTTTCCTGAAAGCCGAACTCGAAACATCATAACACCGACACTATGCTACCTGAACCAAGATCATAGCTAGACCAGCAACGCTCGGAGATCCCAATGGGGAACCTCCAATGAAACCACTATGTCACAACCCAACCCAATAGAGCTCGAGGCAAAAATCCCCAAGACCACCTCCAATAGGAAAGGGGCTTGCGACTAGCGCCGAGTAGGCTATCACAGACATTGGAGGAATTAACGAATGGTACCTGTACACACACACCAACATACACCTCCATGAAACAGATTAGAGATATATATATATACATATATATATAAACTGTAATGAAAAATCATGTATACATATATCCCAAACAAGAGTGAAACAGAAATACAAAAGATCAAAATAGGTCCCACCAAAGTAAAACTACAAAAGCGTCCCACATGATCAAAAGGAGGGAAATGGTGCCAAATGCACTCGTTGGTATGATCATCGACATAACACCGAGAATCACCATGCTCAGTCTCTCTCACAAAGTACCACTTTCACTAGGACCTTGGTGGACTCTATCAAAAGGCATGTTGTTTGCACAAGACACAAACATGTGTGGGCCATGCCCATGCATGGGTGAGTATAAGAATACTCAGTAGGCAGCTGAAAAATCCCAAAAATAAAAGGGAGGAACTGAAAGGGAACGGTCAGCTCATCCCAGCCAGAGGGAACCCAATCGAGGGAGAAAATCCATCTCGACACGATCCTCATATAAACATGACTAGTCAGATCAGTTCATGTGTATTCCCATAAATACAACATGAACATTAGCCTAGGTATATGCCCATAAATATACAATGATACACTAGATTTACTCATTTCATGAACCAAGCCTCAGGAGGATCCAAACTCTTCACCTGTGACATGTACATAACTAGGAGAACAAACTCCACAGGGACTGTCCTCCCAGGTGACAAGCGTCTAAGAGATACACTCCATTGGTTCTCACACCAAAATTCGAAATGCCCATCCAACAGATCACACTCGTCGGATATCGTCACTAAGAACATCATGTTGAAATAGTGGAAACACCAAATTTCTCAGACTGGGGATCACTCCTAGTGTTCTCTAGGGGATACAAGAACCAACTCTAGTATCTAGAATATCTCACAGATAGGGGACCACTCCCAGGATCCACTGAGGGATACCGGAACCTGATCTGACCTTCTACAGTTCACATCACTCAGATAGAGGATCGTCGTCTGTGTGAAGATGGTCATGACAATATTGGAAACCCCATCTCGTATAACTCGTGATGAAGGGGATCGAACCAACGATGAACTAAATAGACCGAAACCACACACTGAGTAGGGGATCATTTAACCGACGATTATGCAACCCTACTGAACGTCCCATTGTGTAGATGATCATATTCTCGATGATGCCTCAAACCCTACGAGGTTAACCAATTACATGGGGTTCGTCACCTGTGGATAATTGGTCACAGAGATTTCAAGAACCCTATCTAGGGAATTGAAGCTAGAGGATCCCGCTCTGAACCCACCAGAGGGATGCCACAACTCTATCTGAATAGCATCCTATTGAGGGAATCAAAATATTATACTGAGTTCGTAATTCCACACAAACCGTCATAAGAAAAAACCATGGTAGTAAACTCAACCACATCTAGTCCAAAAGTATCTAACCCAAGTGACCCGCATCATCTCCACATTTTGGACCTCCTAGGCCTGTACCAAGGCCACCATCATGATCTACACGAAAAAAACATGCATGGTGGCCTATTCATTTTTTCATAATAGAATTTTTAAGCATAAGTCATAAAAATGTAGTGTACGCCTGTAATCCACCTTGTGGGGCACTTATATCTGCAAAAACGTATGTGAGTAGATTTTACCATTTCAATCCTTTAGAAAAAACACAAAGAAACGAGTGCACAAACACTCCAAATAGATGTTGGGTGCAAAGTGACATTTGACTCTAAAACGTGATAATCAGGAAATGCAGGTCCTATATCATGTATTTAGCTCAAACACTCATATGATCATCTCAAAAGGTCCACATGAGTACTAGTGTCATGCTACCACTAATGACGCATCAATCAGATGTCTGGTTCTTGAGGTATGTCTGTTGCAAGCTTTAATAATAATTTATTATTATTAAATTATAGTGTTTTGGATCACCCACCCTCAAGCGAAGAACTCAAAAACCCTGAAACCCACTTCAATAAGTCGGTATCACTGAAAAAACCCAAGGTCAGCGAGGTCTCATCAAATGGACGAGTCGTTTCAATGATACGCCCCTTTGAACATAAGGCGCCCAACTAGGCCGGTATATCCCAGTCGGCCCATGGCCCAGCTGCAGGTCCAGCCCAGCTCGTCGTGGCCTGTTCCAACACCACTAGACCCGATGGTCTAGTTCTTTCAACTAGACCAGCCATGTTTTTGGTATCTATCCACACACCGCACAAACATGACATGTGGGATGAAGGTCCTCGTCCATAACTCCCCCTGAGGCACTGACCTCGGGGCATCCCAATAACCATGACAGGCTGAAGCCATCACTAAAGCCTGCTGAGTGCACCACCGGGACACCGGTCTCCACTACCGCAGCCGCTTGCACCACCCGATCTGCTTCTAGAAGGCCCTCCCCACCTCCGCACTTCCGCCCCTGCCTGTCACACCATGCCGAAGCCCCGGCCTGCTCTCCGCCTGAGTGCCGCACTCTCGGACACCCTTTCTGACTCCCGAACCCCCCGGACGATGCTCGTCTGATGTTCCCCGCACACACACGCTCCACCGCTGGGTTTTCCGACACCACACATCTAAAGACGCTTCATTGCACAACATTCCACGGCCACCGTGCGCAGCCACCAGCCACTACTATTGGTGGTGATCTGGTGGTTCTTTTGGTGGACCATCGTAACTCGAACGGATGCCCGATTTCAAATCGGGAACATCTTTGGGATCCCTAAAATGTGACCCATGCAACGCGTACCTCATATCAACGATCCAACAGTCGATTGGTGCATCTAAAAATTCAGATGAACTATGACGAAGTACGCGTCTCACGTGGTATTTAGAATGGGAATCTGATGAAGGTCTTGGTCGTTTGGCCATCGTCCTAATTCAAAAATTATAGAATTTATATGAAGGGTTTATCAAAAACACATGAAATCTACGAAGGAATGAAAAATCAACAGAAAAACCAACTTCTATTCGGCTGTTTGTTGTGGGTGACGTGCCCAATGCGATCCCACGTCGATCCATCAGAGTTTTCACCTTAATCCGGTGAAGAACTGTGAAGAATCCCGAAAAACAGTTAAGAGAGGGAGAAAGTAGGGAAATTATGGGGTTTACCTTAATTCTAACCCTTATTTGAGTTTATATAAACTCACTGAAACTCTGATGACTATCGGTGATTCCAAAACCTCTATGCCCGCTTATTTTATATCACGCCTAGGAAAAACACCCCATTTTGAACTCAACAGAAGTCTCAGATTTCCATTCTAATAATTCATTCAAATGGTATTCAAAAACATTACATTGATAAAAATCACCAAGTCATTATTTTAAAATGAAGATTTTACCCTTGGGTGACTTCTCTCATAGAAAGCCCGTGCCTATTACTTTTACAGCCCAGCTAAGGTAAAAGGCATGCTCTGGACGCAATTGTGCCCTCAAATTTCAGATCAAAGTTACCGTTTAAGAGATAACTCATTCCAAACATGTGAATAATACAGAAAAATAATAATATTTTAATAAAATTAATTCCGATCACACCGGGCCTTGAAATCACACGACATCTTGGAGCTTTGATCTTTAATTATTCCTAGGAATATATCAATGTATGACAAGGAAAAAACACAAGTCTCCACAACTTGAGTGAAAAATGAAAACCTTGTAATTACAAGTTGTCTATGTGGTCAATAGTCAATTATATTCATTTTTATATTTTTTATTTAGATGTCATATATATCACATATATCTAGTATATATATATATTTATAATAATACATATAATTTGGAGATAAAAATGAAATTCACCGTTCAGGGAGACTGAAATTCATACGTACTCATGGACGCTACTTCCATTTCTTTTTCGTATTTTAATGGAATGAAATAATAATTATATATAGGTATATTATAATTCCAGTATAATATCATCTATAATTTCATTAACTCCATCCTTTATACCTCCCACGTATGGTATGAACGTGTCATATCACACTGAGGGGGCGGTAGTCCGCACTTCCACAAATGAAATTATCGCATTAACCCATTATGGAAACTATAAAGGTGTGATATAAATGAAAAATACAGAAGCATATAGAAAAATAGACATTATATATATCATATATAAATATAGTGTCGTCTTAATGGCCACCATAAGAGGCATTAAAAGATAATTGAACAATCATTGCTTTGTGAGGCATTAGTTTCCCATCCACAGAAACAGTATATTCTTTACCCATTATATGGAGGTGTTTGTAAGTTTCATTTGAATAAATCTCATAATAAATATTTTTATATTTAGTGTATTGGTGTTTTAATAAGAAAAAGTAATAAAAATAGTTTAGGGGTTGGTGAAATAAAAGAAAAAAATAATTTTAGAGAGATTGATACCTTTAATTCTAGTAACTCCCTTTGGTTTGAACCAAAAAGTCTTCTTGAAGTGCCTTCTGCCAAAGGTAAGACATCTGGGATGATGACAGTGATCTTGATAAATTATTTGGGAAGGGTATGGATGAGCCAAGGGGCTTTATAAGTGTGAGTAGTGGGTTAGATGTGGTGTTCATTTATATGGGAGGGTAGGGGCTCTTTAGGATAATTTGAAAATGTTATTTTATTATAAACATATATTCTGTTTAAAAATGTCCAAAACTCATTAATATCGAATATAAGATTACTAATCTTCGAAATAAAATCATCCAATAATAAATGTACATGTTTTGGATATTTTTTTAATATTTATAATGTTATTTGTTTAAATATTTTATTAATGAGGTAAATATTGCATCATTTTTGTGTCATAAATAATTTTATTTTATTGATGTCTAATAATTATAAACAAAATAGCATGATTTAAGAGATAATTGTATCTTTTTAATGAGTATTTAAAGTTGAATAGATAACAAATACATCCCCATTAAAAATTACCTTACAAAAAGATATATGTTTCTGTCATTTTTGTCTTTACTTTAAATTAATTAATCTAAAGTGTCATTATCATTACCAAGTTGCTCAATGGGGTCTGAAAATTGCCCCAGGGATGCCCATGGATGGCCAAGACTCATCCAATAATTTTAAGAAAATTGTTAAGGTAAATATTTATTATTATAATATTCTTTTTATCTTGAATTACCATATTTAACTTTAACCGTGGGTAAAAAATGTCAAGTGTTACTATTGATCAAAAATTATTTTCATTTTATTGGACCAAATTTTACTTACTAATAAAACCAATGTATGTCAGATTTTCAAAATTCAATTCACATAAGTGGTATAATTTTATTTAGATGAAAAATTTAGTTTTTAACTACTACTTAGTGGATTCACTATTCATCCAAAATTGTTGTTTTTTAGAAAAATACCAAAAAATCAGCAAAAAATATATTTGATATTCGAATTCAACAATGATTTCTATTTTAAAAAATAAAAAACATATAAGTCTCATTAAATAATATAATATTAATTCCCATTCTCAAATCAAATTTTGTGTTTTTAGGAAACAATTTCTATCAAAAGATTGACATTTGTTTATCTCAAATTTCAAAGTGAAATTAACACCAATGATAACCATTGAATTAAATGGTAAAAATATAATCCAATTACACATTATAAAAATATAAAAATATAATATAAAAATATAAATTAATTATCTTAAAAATAATGTTTGAATTAAAATAAAATATTTTTCACAATTCATTAAGAAATGAACTTTATCAGAAAAATACCAAAATTTAATCCAAATAAAATTTTAATGTCCCAATTCTAAAGAATAATGTTTTTTTCAAATAGAAAATATAAATGTTTAAGAAAATAGATTTAAAATGGGGTTTCTATCAAAAGGCAGTAAATTGGCCTTTTAAATAATATTAGAGTCTTTTGTGATTAAAATTGGATTCATTCACATTTTAAGCCTCTAAATTTTATTGGATAAATGTGAATTCATTTAACAAACATAAATAATAATATTGTAGTTAGTTCTATTCATTCCCAAAAATACAACAACTAGTCGTTAACTACCATTTAAAATAATAATATTATATTAATAGTGTGCAACATAATATTTCAAAGAAACCCATTGTTGCATATCTGGTACGCCATCGAACATAGCCTCCATTTTAAAATAAAATTAATATTTTATTCATGAATATTTATTAATAATAAAATAAAATATTTCTTTTTTACCTAGTATATTACATCCTTCCCCCTTTTTGAAAATTGAGTCCTCGCAATTTTTATTCACTTATCAAATAACTTTGGGTATTTTTCCCTCATTGTTGTTTCAGATTTCCACATTGCCTCTTCAACCATAAGATTTTTCCACAAAAACATTACATGATTAATTAACATATTCCCAAACACATTCTCTCTCCAGTCAAGAATTCGGACAAGTTATTCCTTAAAAGAGATATTCCCTTCTAATTGAACTATCTCTTGGATGAAAACATGAGCTGGATATGGAATATA
Source organism: Viscum album (assembly GCA_963277665.1). Lineage (NCBI taxonomy): Eukaryota > Viridiplantae > Streptophyta > Magnoliopsida > Santalales > Viscaceae > Viscum > Viscum album. Next base: position 1,143,096,166 of record OY728166.1, read on the forward strand.
TTTTCTCAACATTGAAACCTGAAAAAAATTGTGTACTTGGGATAAACTAGGAGGTAAAGCCACTCTGTATGCAATTGAACCATCTCTATCCAGGATTTCATAAGGTCCAATGAACCTCGAAATCAAGTTTCCCTTCACACCAAAACACATCACACTTTTCCTGAGAAAAACTTTGAGAAAGAAATGATCACCAACATCAAAAGATAGATCCTTCCTCCGGTTATCCGCATAAGATTTCAGCATGCTCTAAGTTGTTATCATGTTTTTGTGAATCAACTGAACATTTTATATAATCTCTTCTACCAATTATTGTTCCATCAGTTTCCTTTCACCTAAATCATCCCAAAAAGATGGAGTTCGACACTAATTCCCATATAATACCTCAAATGGATCCATCTGTATACTCGAATGAAGGCATTTATTGTAAGAAAATTCTTCCAAAGTAATGTGTTGGTCCCAAATTCCATAGTAATCTAGTGATGAATCACGTAGCATATCCTCGAATGTCTGAGTGGTTTCTTCCAACTGCCCCTCTAATTGAGGATAAAAATTTGTACAAAAATTTAATTCAGTACCCAACGACTTCTAAAGTCCTTTCCAAAAGATAGAAGTAACCATGGGGTCACGATCAAATATAGTAGAGAGTGAAACACCATGCAACCTCATTATCAAATTAACATACAACTGAGAAAGTTGATCGAGGACAATGTATCTTGAATATGAAGGAAATGAGCAGATTTAGTCAATCGATCAACAATAACCCAGATTGCATTATTACCATGAAATTTCTTTGGTAATCCCACAAATAATTCCATAGATATATTTTACCATTTCCGCCCTGGAAGCATTAAATATTGAAGAATCCCTTTTGGTAACTGAAATTCTGTTTTAACCTGCTGACAAGTCAAACACTTCACTGTATCATAGTAATATATCTTTTCATTATATCCCACAATTAATACTAATGAAGATCTTTGTACATATTATTTCTACAAGGATGAACTAAAAACGGGGAACTATGAGCTTCACATAACAACTCATTCTTCAACTGTGAATCACAAGGCACATATAATATTTTTCCAAGCCTCAAATCACAATCATTATCAACGTTAAAATCAGAAAACATACCCTAATGAACCAACTCTACCTTTTTATGTAACTCACAGTATTCTTTCTGTGAATGCCTAATTTTTTATGATAAAGGTGATTTCACTAACACCAAAAACAAAAGAGAGTAATTTACTACACCAAAAAATTCTATGCCAATGTTCACCGAATCAAAAACCAAAGGATCTCATTCCAAACATATCATGGTTAATGAAGCTTTACTTTTTTGACTCAAAGAATCAGCCCCTATAATTTCTTTTCTTGGATGATAATGAATCATGAAATAATAATACTTCATTTATTCTATCTATATCTTCTATCTAATGGTCAATTCTTTCGTAGTTATTATATACTTCAAATTTTTGTGATCAGTATATATTTCACACTTTACTCGATAAAAATGATGCCTCCAAATTATTATTGCAAAAACAATAGCAGGTAATTCTAAATCATTTTTAGGGAAAATTAACTCATGATGTTTCAACTAACGTGAAGCATATGCAATTACCTAATAATGTTTCATAAGGACTCAACCAAGTCATTTCAACAAAGAAACACTGTAAATAACAAACTCGCCATTTCTGGAAGGTAGTGCCAAAACTGGAGTATTCAACAATATTTTTTTCAATTCCTAAAATCAATCATCGTGGTAATTTTTACCGATGAACATAACACCTTTTCGAGTTAACTTAGTTAGTGGGAAAGATAACCACGAAAAATTCTCAAAAAACCTCTGGTAATAACCTTACAAATGAAGAAAACTATGGATCTCAGTTATATTTGTGGGTCCTCGCTATTCATCAACAACTTTTGTTTTAGTAGGACCAATAGTAATGCCTTTTTTGAAACAATGTGATCAAGGAAAGATATTTTTTGTACCAAAAACACCCACTTTCTGAATTTCCAAAATAGTTACTTTTCTCTAAAGTTTTGCAAGACTACCCTGAATTTAATTTCCTGATCTTAATTAATTTTATAATAAACATAAATATTTTCAATAAACACAACAATCATTTATCACCAGCTTCAATTGAGCCACCCCTAAAACAATCTATTTGGTTCTGATTCTAACTATCTTAAGATGCTGATTTGGAAGGTAATTTCCCTCTGTATGCCTTCCCAAAAAATGATGCTTGGATTCCTCTATCAAAACCCATTCTAAAAACAAAAATATCTTTTGTGAATAAATATGGTAATCTATAAATTCTATATCATATCAATATTAACATAAATTAATTTATGGATATTAATTTAACAATAACCTAACTCCTAATGTTATCTATACCGACCTATGATACCAACTATAAGGACCCAGCCGTAAATATTACATAATCTTGAATTACATGAATAATTCACAATGAGGATATTTTCAGGTTTAGGGTTTTAGATAATTAGGCCATAACTATTATATTTCATTTCCAAAATTATAATGTAGACACATCTACTCATTTTCCATATTTGTAACAAAATAAAAACACTTGAAAAAAAGACACATGTCTAGTTCCATGTTTTGGACATCGTGACTTTTCCTTGATCCCATCCTTGACCCTATTGACCATTAAGACCCTTGAAAAAATTTTCAAAACTTGGGATGAGCATAAAGAGCTCAGTAAGGGTTCTGTAATAAAGAAAGTAAACATTAGTCCATAAAATCATTATATTTTTAACATACCTCATGAAATTATATGATTTATTAATAACATATTGAATACATATATCATAAAATTAACTTGTGTAATCGATAACATACATTAATTATAACTTTCACAACTATATAGGGAGTCACATATAGAATACCCATTACAGTATATTCCATAAATCTCTTAGGAGAAACATTCACATTGACCTCTGTCACGTTACCCATTTCATTAGAGATCTATCTCGAGCTCACCCACACTAGTTTTATCACAGAACCACTCGTATATGTAAACAATGCCCAGGAACCATAACATTTTTGACAACACATAAAACAACAATAAAGGATGATAAAATTTCAACATTTCAATCACAATATATCCTTTAAATATATTGAAATAAAAAAATACATTATAAAAACCATTTTCAATAAAAAAATACGTAAAAATTGTATCTGGTATTTATTTTCCTTTAAAAACCACTAGGACATGTTAGGAAAGCCATATATCAAATAATAATCACAATGGTAGAAAGGACATTGGCACCGCTTATGTCAAAACAAAACATTCCAATTTTTTTCATTGAGTAAAATTATTCAAAGAGAAAGATTTATTTTGAATGAAATTAAATGTCACAGTTTTTTATACACCATTTAAAATAATGTCGTGTATTAATACAAAATATGCCTCATTGAAAAGTGACTGAGTTGAAGTCCATAAAAAAGATCATTTTGTAAATAAAATAGATCTATTATGTTTATTCACTATAAGAACACGTAAATAAAGTATAAATACATTATAAGATATAAAAAATTAATTTATCACATAATCAAATAACGGAATAAATAATAAATATAACATCAACCCAAAGAATGGGAATTCGGTTAAGATATTCCATTACCCAATGTCCGACTTGACCAGTTCGCTCTTTAATATCCTTAATAATAAACTAATGTTAATTATTACATTCATAAAAAAAATTCATGTTTATTATTCCTTTTATATCCCTTATTACCATGTTATAAACATTATATAATCATTTAAGTTAATAACGGTCATTTTGTTGCTTTTTGGTCAAGAGTCCAAAATGAACACCTTATAATTACAAGTTGTCCATGTGGTCAATAGTCCATAATCTCCCAAATGATTCTCATGATTTAGATAACATATATATAATATATAACCAATATATATATATATGTATGTATGTATATATTTATAGCATCACATATCATTTGGAGATAAGAAATGAAATGCATCGTTCATAGAGACGGTAAGCTAAACTTATGTGTAGACGCTACTTTCATTTATATTTCATATTTTAATGGGATGAAATCATAATTTAACAGAGGTATATTATAATTCCTGAACAATATCATATATAATTTCATGATCTCCATCCTTTATACATCCCACATACGGCAGGAATGAGTTTTATCACTTGGAGGGGGCGGTTGTCCGCACATCCTCAAATGAAATTATCCCATTTACCCACTATGGAAAGCATAATGGTATGATCTAAATTTCAAATACAGAAGAATATAGAAATAATAATCATAATATATATCATATATAAATATATTTCCCACTTAATGGCCACCATGAGAGGTGGAATGAGATAATTGAACAATCATCTCTTCGTGAGGCATTAGTTTCCCATCCACAGAAACAATATTTTCTTCACCCATTAGATAGATGTGTGTGTATGTATAGGTTGAATGCATCTCATAAAAACATTATAGTATATTTATGATACTGGTTTTTATATAAAAGAAAGTAATAAAAATAGTTTAGGTGTTTTAGAAGTAAAATAAAAGAAAATAATTTAAGAGAAACTGTTAACTTTATTTCGGGTAACTCCCTTGGATTGAACCAAAATCACTTCAGGAAGTGCCTTAGAACTAAGGTAAGGCTTCTGTGATGAAGATAGAGATTTTTAATTCTTATTTTATAATGTTATGGATGAGACAAGGGGATTAAAGGTTGAGTGTATTGGGTTAAATGTGGTGTCCTTTTATAAGGGAGAGGAGGGTCTCTTTAGGAATGTTTAAAATTGTAATATTATTATAAACATATCATCGGTTTCAAAAGGTCCAAAAATCATTAATGTAGAATATAATATTATTCAAGTTCGATATAAAATCATCCAATAATAATTGTACTAGTTTTGGATACTGTTTTAATATTTATAAACTTATTTATTTAAATCATTTATTAATGAGGTAAATAGTGCATAATTTGTGTGTCATAAATAATTTTATTGATTTGATGTCTAAAAATTATAAAACAAATACCATGATATAGGAAATATTTTTAAAATTACAATTAATATTTATAGTCTAAATGATGACCTATAAAACCCCATTTAAATATTACTTTACTAAAAGATATTTGTTTGTCTCATTTGTGTCTTTAAATTAAATTAATTAATCTAATGTGTCATTATCACTCCCAAGTGGCTCCATGGGGTCCTAAAATCTACCCAAGGATGTCCATGGTTTTCCATGACTCATAGAATAAAGTTATGACATGTTTTAAGTAATTTTATATTAATATAATATTCTTTTTACCTTCAATTACTCTATTTACCTTTAACCATAGTAAATAAATGTCAAAAGTTACTATTCACTGAAAATTATTTTTATCTTATTGAACCACATATTACATACTAATAACAACCATGTATGTTGGACTTTTGAAATTCAATTCATAGAATATATAATACATTATTTAAATGAAAAAGTCAGTTTTTAACTATACTTAGTGGTTCCACTATTCATAAAAAATAGAAGTTTTTAAGAAAAATACCAAAAATTCACCCTACGCTATATTTCATATTCAAAATTCAAAAATGATGTCTATTTTTCAAAATAAAAATCATATATGTTGCATTAATTAATTAAAAATTAATTCCCATTTTCAAAAAAATAGAGTGTTTTTAAGAAACAACATCTATCAAAAGATTCACACTAGTTTATGTCCAATTTCAAAGTGAAATTATTTCCAATGACAAAAATTGGATTAAAAGGTAAAAATATAATCTAATTACACTTTAAAACCAATTAAAAAGATAATCTAACAATACAAATAAATTATATTAAAAAGCTAATTTGAATTAAAATATTGTATTTTTCATTATTCCCTAAAAATGAACTTTATCGAAAAATACCAAAATTTCCTCAAAATTAAATTTTTATGTCCTGATTCTAAAGTATTTATTTTTTAATGTAAAATAGAACATATAAAAATGACAAATACTATATTTAAAAATGGTTTTCCATCAAAAGGCGGTAAATCGACCTTTTAAATAATATTCGAGTATTGTGTGCTTAAAATTGGATTCATTCACTATTTAAGCCTATAACATTTATTGGATAAATGTAAAATAATTCAAAAAACATTTATAATCATATTTTAGTTAGTTCTATTCATTTTTCCAATAAAAATACTAGGAATTAACTACTATTTAAAAAAAATATTATATTATTAGCATGAAACGTAATATTTCAAAGATACATAGTGTTGTGTATCATATACACCATCGAACATAACATCCCTTTTAAAATAAAATTCGTTTTTATTTAAAAAATAGTAATAAATATTAAAATATAATATTTATTTATTTAAATGGGATGTTACATGTAGTAATATTCATAGGACATGATTGGATACTCATGGAGGCCAAATATACCTATGGATCACATGTTTTGTATATTCAAAGATAGAAATTGGTTGGTATGAAATTTGACCATGTAGTCTAGATCATGCACCTAACTCCCATATACTTTTGAATTATTCATTCAGGTTTATGTTTCCAAGACACGTTACCCAGATCACATTGCATTAACCTAGGACCGTTAACAAAGGTTCAACTCATTGTACTTATATTAAATCACTAGAACAATCATGTATTTAAATTTACCTAAATAAAAGAACCTGTACACATTCATATTTTTATTTTAATAGGTTCCATTAATTTCATATAAGTGGAACCCCTTGCCCTTAATTTTTTTACATTTCAAGAAGATAGAAATAAAGTTGTGAGCTACCTTCTCACTACTAATTTTAGAGACACCATACTGGGTAACCGTGAAGCCTAGTTAACTTGGGGTTCATTAAATATGGTTCCATACACACTAGTCATCCAAAGAGATACAACCAAGGGAGAACCCTTCCTTATGCCCCCACTAGGGATAACCCATTGCCTAGTATGCAAACATGGGATGTCACGTCACCATAGGATTCTAGAAAGGGTGCCCACTTATCTCTAATAATAAATGGGGGTAATTATTTAACCCTAATAAAAAACTAGGGATTAGTCATATACTTTTACCAACCCATGAATGTAGAGATGTTATAACACTTTTGTGCCCCTATTGGAGTGAAAAGATTATCCTAAGTCTCAATCTTGGGTTCCCAAACAACGTAGAACTCATTAACACAGGTATCACATATTGGAATCCCTACTAGGGTGAACCCATTTCCCTTTGTCTCATATTTCAGCACCCCTACTGGGACGAATATATACCAATTTCTCACACCTCATAACTGATAATAGATAAAACCAATTATCCTAGGTATCTCACCTAAGCACCCCTACTAAAGAGAACCCATTATCCCTAGTCTCACACTTGGTCACCCATTTCCTTAGGTCTCATTCAAGGTCACCTCATTCACCTAGGTCACCTAATTATGTTCCCATTCATCCATATTTTCTATATACTTGGCTTAAGATAAAATTTAAAATCATTAATCATTTTATTCAAAAACAAGAATCAGTAACCTAAATTGAACTCATGTATAAATCCACTTCAATAATATATTATATCCCATGTCATGCATATAAATCATAGTCTCACAATATAAAACAATGTATAAATTTCTAAAACGTATGATGTTAAATGACACTGTTATCATATTGTAACATGATAATAAATTAAGTACCTTTAAAAATATGGGAATTTATTCTTATTTTAGTAGGATATATAATATTTCTCCATAATTTTCAATCTGAACATTAAAAAAAATATTTAATTCCATGTAGGTTTATATTCCACATCATTCAAGAATATTTTACCTATAGAGAAATTCCCTAGAAACTTTTCAAATTATGACTTATTCATTATTGGGGTATATCTAGCATAGTGGCCCATATCCCTAGTGGAGAAAGCCAAATTATTTTATGGGACCATGTGACTTGTAAAAAAACAATACTCATTGGTATGCATTCCCTCTTATGTCAACCATAAAATGGTTCCCTAGGTGTATGTACCACAAAAACAATTACAAATAACCTATCACCTAATATCTCACTCTATATGACTATAAATGGATTAGAATCAGTCATGGATGAAAAACCATAAGTGGAACCCAAATTCACCCTGTCATATATCCTTAAAAATTATATTGTGTCTCATTAAGAAGCATTGAAATATTTGAATTTTTATTTCCATTATAAATACACATAAAAAGGCCTTATTAAGGACACGATCAAAACTCCACAAACGCCTAATACCTCCATATAATGTGATAAAAATTAGATTTCTCATCTCTAGGGATTTGGACAATAAAATAACCAATCAACAGAAAAAATACTAGCAATCCATTATATATATAATAAAAATACCATATATGGTATAATATCTGATACATACATACAATTCTATTGATAGAGTACCTTTAATTCATAAAGATGTTTGCATCAATATGTTTCAATAGCTGATCATTTTAATGGGGTTAACTACTACAATGTTGGTATTTTAGAAGGATTCAAGAAGATATCATAAATATTTAAGCAAGTCCTAGATTGGGTAATAATTACCTTAGGGTGTGATTATCCTAAATTACCATCCAATCAAACATTGTAAAACGCATGAGTCTAGGGTAATTTCTTAGTGACCAACCACTTTTTGAAAGAAATATCACAATGACATAAAAACAAATGATGAAAAAATTGAGACTTTACCATAGTGTGGTTTACCTTATTTATTATTCCATATAGATTCAGGATATTTCATGTTACCAAAACATTCCCCTTCCATATTTCTTATAATGATCTATAATTTGTTTTATATTTCATCCATTAAAAACTACATCAATGGATTATTTTCATGTGTTCATGACATGTCTTATACTTCCATAAATAAATATATTCTATTATTATGTATCACGTATCTTAAAATTATTGTTACTTCCACCGATTTCTGAAGAAAATTATTTGTTTTATTATTATTAGGAGTAGTATTTTTTATCTTTATTCACATAAAATAATACTAGGATATATTTAGTTATTTTCTTCAAATACAAGGTTTATTCATACATAATTGACCATCGTACATACTCAATAGTGTAAAAAATAATGGCCTATCTATATGATAATATTTACATAAATCATTACTATTATTATTCAATCATTTAAATCTATTTATAATTTATAGATTTACCTCAATGATTTATAGACATTATATAAACCTAGGGATTATTCCCCTAACTAAAGGTCTTAATTGATCTTTAACAGCAAATATATTATTCCAAAAATCCAGTCCCCTATGTTAACAACCAATATTGTTCCAATCATGACCAAAAATTATTTTTATATTTTATGAAGTACATGGTATTAAAAAACTTCTATATTGAATGGAATCCTATTTTTTCATAATTTTTACAATTGATTTTTATTATTTTGGGGAACTATATATTTAACATATTCTTTTAACCTCATTTTACTTAGTGTTGACTCATGATCATTTTTCCTTATCCACTTTTTTATAGTATTTTAATTGAATCGTACTATATTAAAAAAAGTATTTTCATAATTATTAGATTTTTATATTAATGATACCAATTTCTCACTCGAAATATTGGATATATTCAAGGATGATTCTAAGAACACCAAACTAGTTATTGGAGTTATTTTTAAAAAAGGATAATCCATCAAACGTCTAAATTACACAACTTTTTTTCAGATTATTTTGAATACATATCTTGAGTTGGTTCAAGATTTTCGAAATAGAAATAATGATATTTTAACTTTATATTGTGAATGGTTTTCTCATCCTCCATAATTTGTTTGTCTATCTTGACTTTTATGTTATTTTTAAAAAAATATTAATGCATCCCGGTATTCTTTGGAAATAGAATATTATGTTTTTTAATTTTTTTACATAAATAAATGTAATACTATTGATTATTCCTTAATTCATATTTATTATATTGTATGAATTTCTTTGTCACAAATTTCTCAATCCTTGAAATTTTTAATGTTCATTCAATTATGTAAATGTTTTCATTGTAATATAGAATTCATTTTTCCATTTAATATGAAAGGTACACGAGGCTATTATAAATTATCAATTTCCTACTTATTGCTTATCTAAATTCCTATTAAATATATTCATTCTTAATATTATGTCCTCAAACAAAACAATGTATGTATAACAACTAGAAGAGGTAATTTATTCGCATACCATTAAATTTGAGAGTAAATGCCTTCAACTGTTTTTATACTCTTATCTTATTCATTCCATCTAAATATTTATTGGGTTTATTTAAAAGGGTATCATTAAATAAATCTAGTGGTGGTATTGTTACCACAATGACATAATTCAAGTAGTGGTTAATAATTATTTTACATTGAATTTTTAACTTTTAATCACCCCCTTTTTCCTTTAGTTCATAAAAATTAATGTTAAAAATGAAATACATTAATTAATAGATGGATCTCCTATTTTCTATATCTCATGAATTTTAGTTATTTCTATTGATTTTAACATCATACAAACATCTAACAGAAAATGGAAATAAATTAGATCGAATCAAATAAAAACCCAAACTAGATCAGATACAACGTATAGATTTCAATGTATCATGTCGTGGTACTAATAGAGGAGGGAAAGAACAAGTATAAAAAGACATTATTAAATTTCAATTTTTTTATATAGTTATACCATATTATTACATGAACCATTTATATATTTAATATATTTAAATTTATTGATGCACACTGAACCCACAGTTTGGTATGAAATGTTGAATAAACAAGAAGATAACACATTTGGAATTTTAAAAGATTTATATCTAATTAGTAGAGCAATTCTATTCCTTGTTGGACTATCGTCAGTACAATTATTTTATAATCACTATAATTTATAATGATTACAAGTGTTGTTCAAGTCACACACAATTGTATGTATGGTATCATACAAGTCCATAGGGTTGTTATCATCCAATTCCAATTATGATTACAAGTGTTTCTTATAATGTTTCCTCTAAATATCCAAAATTTAATCTCAAAATTTTGAAAATATCACAACTTCTTATTTTATATATCACCACATCAACTATAATAAAAAATTATTCCTTATACAATAGATATTAAACCACTAAAATTACATCCACAATAATTCGTTCATAAACTTTCAGTTTTGTTTAATCAAAAATCGATTATTTAAATAAAACAAAACTATACACTATAAATGGTTCATGAAAATATAATAATCTACAGTAGAAGTGGTGTTTGTTCCATATCTTCTAAACCGGAGTATATTATATAATGATGTCATAGTAATACTCTTCTCTATATTCAATGTATAGGATTTAAATTTATAATAATGTCATGTTATTCTCAAATTCTACTCATTGAAATTCATCAATGTTATACTCAGTTTAGAAAGTATTGTCTTGTAAAAAAATTCTATATCTTCTCATTAATAAATATAATCACGAACATTATATTCTTATTTTTAATAAATAAACTTCAATATACGCGTCATTGTCATTTACTCCCCTTTAAAATCATTACAAATATGTAAAGGGATATATTTTAATCATTCCTTAATATAGGGAAATTTCATCATCATGAAATATTATAATAAAATTTGTTATTATCCATAATACCAACTATATAAAAATATTCTATGTTGGAATGAAATTTTTTTACAGTGCTTATAGTGTGGTATTTTACACTTTTACATGAGATATTACATCATGGTGCATACCTATCTTGAATTATGTTTTTATATGTTTATTTATTTGATTATTGTATCAATAACATCATCTTAATTACTCTTGTAATAATGAATGTTTTATATTCCTTTTTTTAGAACACATGTTTTATATTCATATAGACATTCTAAAGAACCCAAATCTTGTGAATCCTTAAAATTATTCATACAATTTATCACTATAAGTATAAATCCACATTAATAACATCCATCAATAAATAATAATAATTATCATAATTAGGAAATTATATGATCAACTATATAGTGTTTAGATTAAACCCTAGATATTTATCCTTACATTACATTAAATCCATCCTTACGCTATTATATGAAATGATCCTTTCAAATATGTATGACTTTCCTTTAAAATATCTCCCTTTATTATGAATGACTTCAATCAATACTCTTTTGATATCCTTAAAGATTCCACTTATTCTGATTGATAATTTTCATCTCCTTATTATTCATAGTTCATTTGACTTATCATGGATCATGATGATCAAATTATCAATATATATGTACGATTAATGTATAACATATATTTTCATTATTATATTTCATATAATATTTTATCCATACATCGTATATATTATGTAATAACAACTCAAAATATATCCTTGTAAATAGCGATAAAAATCATTGTCATTTTATAAGGGTGGTAAAATCCATACTCTCCTCACATGGTTGATCACCCATAGAAGTAAACTTGTTGTGGTATGGAATTAATTACATTGGTTTGGTGTGAACTCCCTTTCATGAAATCCCTGAGTACCCAATGTATGAGGAAATTACAAGCATTATAGTTTAAATTATAATCTTTCACAAAATCACCCTACTACATAGTCCATACCACCATGCCACCGAGCACCATGGTACTCTCACCTATGACACCTAGTTCACATTCTCCATATTTTAAGACATGTAATGATCCACTTCCACAATTAAAACACAGGATGGATATGGTTTATATTTCTCTTATGATAATACATGGTTGTAATCAACCTTCTTCTTGTGAATGGACAAGGTTGAAAAATATTTTCACATTATGAAATATAAGTAATATAAAAAATATCATATTACAAAATAATGTAGATATGTTGATTGGAAATTAATTTGAAGTAACCAAACTTAAAACCGTACCAAATTTACATCTTAAATATCATCAACATCATCCACGTATGGTTCATACTAGTAAATTACAATTACGTCTATAAGGATGTGATCCTTTAAAAATTAATCAAACTATTAAAACTTATTTTCCTTCATGTGAATTAATATATAAAACTAAAATGTCAAAATATTCATTTTTAATATGATAAATGGAAAGGAATTCATTATTCCAACATCAAATTTGTCTTCTTAATCCATCCAACATTAACTTCTTTTTATTATCTCAAGATTGAAAATGTTTTATACCAAAAAAATCAAAGGAGGACTAATGTTTTGGAGGCCTAATGAACCTTCCCATGAAAATTTACCACATGCCTGTAGATGTGACCACATAATAGAAATCAAAAAAGTTTTCTCAAATTTATTAGTTATGTAAGTTAAGAAGATAGCCACCATTATCCCCTAACACCAAGTGTGACTAATAATTACCGGTGGGTCTAGTATTCATTTTCACATAAAATGATATAAGCAATAGTCCACGTGATTCAGATATCATATACATTAAACAGGGATAATAACATAGATTGTTTAGAACTACTGCAACTAAATATTGTGCAAGTAAAAAATCTCAATAACATTCAACATCTAAGAATCCTCTCCCATAAGGAAATCTCCAACTCCAAATCTATAATTGAATTCCAGAATAACTACTCCATGGGGGTCACAAACCACTCCCCCCGTAAAAATTTAGAAACACATGATCCATCCACATTGAGTTTCAATACACTACTCAAAGGATTCCACTTTATCTTTCTGTATTTCCAATTAACAGCATGTATGGTGAAAGAAATAGTATTACCATCTATGAAAACATTCAATACCGGAAGTGTTTCACATCCATTGATTATGGGAAACATGTTCATACCCGATGCTCCTGGCTCAAACCACCATGGCTAGGAGTCAGCAGGTCATTCCCCTATGATAGATTTGGTTATGAGTACTAAAGATTCTCCAACAGCCCACATCAACCACTACTTCCCTCACGTTCTCCTCAAAATCATACTTTTTAGACATCAAGAAACAAGATTGAAGAAATTCATCATCTGTGACAACCAGAAAACACAACAAAAAGGCCTCTCCTATGAAACTCCAGACTATAGATGCCAAGTCATTGGTAAATAATAGATGATCAACCGTTTCTTCATTGTATTTAATAACATATAGGAATTTAGATGTCAAAAATATTCCTTTGTTCCTCACCTGGTCATTTATTGGAATTTTGTTATTCCAAAGACACCAAATGGGAAAATTTTATTTCACATGAGGGTCACCGAAAAAACAGTTTCATTACATATGCCAAGAATACCATGGGAAAGTGTGACTGAGCGGTACCCCTTAGCGGAGAAGGCACCCGAAGCTTACCCAGTATTATTTAGCATGTATGGTTCCTCATTCTATGTGATTCCATCAATAACCTTCATCAATTCATGATTTAATCATAATTTACTTATTATAAAGTGAAACCTTTGTTTGGGAACCCAACATATCATCTAATAATTATTCTTCTACACATATTGGCATTATATGTAATATTATGATATCAAGAAATCCATCCTGATTAACAAAAAAATAAAACTGTTGACACTGTAACATCAAAAAGACATTGATATAACACAATTTGTATTTTTATTCAAAAAATATTTTTCTAGATGCCAAATATATAAATATATAAGTTTCTATCCATATATTTCTTATACGTATAACCTAGATCATCATATGTTTTGTATGTTAAATAATAGTTTTTGATAATTCTACATTATTTGTAACACATTAGAAATCACTTATTTAACAGCTTATTTATAATTATATATCCATATACAATCATTCAATCCCCTGATATCCAATATGTAAAACATAGATGATCATATGTTTTATACATTCTATTATATTTTTAAAAAATATTATATCATATGTAAACCCTTCTGCTTCACTTATATGACTTCCACTACATATCAATATATAAATATGAAAAATCCCTTTCAATAAATTTCTTTCAGACTACACTTTTAAATAAGTAATATTTCTATAATGCTAAAAATAGCATTCATAATTATTTTGTTCAATTCATTGAATATTATATCTTGATAAATTTTATTCAAAATATTTAATACAATGATCTATTTACCATGTTCTATTAAATGATGATGATACATAGAACACTTTATTACAATTATCAACCATCATATTGGATGTTTTCTATAAAATTTAATTCTTCTTGTGAGCTTAGTTGGTAATATATTTAAATTTAACTATTTACATTATGATATTTCTATATCAAGAAATTTTAAGAAACTATATTATTTAATGTATCAATTATTACCATATTAGACTAATACCATCATTTATATTATATATTTTTAACTTTTGAAATTCAATTATACACCCTAATTCCTCTTAATGTTTTATTCTCAAATATAAAAATTTCAAAATCATTAATACTTTCATGTAAAAAAAGTAAAACATATTTATTTTAAAGGAATATTTTGAAGAAAAAATTTAAACCCTATCTCATATGGAAACATTAAATGTCAATATTTATATCATTTTTCATATTAAAATATATTTATAAAATATAAAACGTGTATCTAATGTGAACAATTTCCCTAATATTCCAAATAAATAATTGCGACAAAGTACATTTTCTTTGGTGAAAATAATCCTTTTTCTAATTTTCAAACACTATTATTTATGGATAAAATAAAAAAATGTGTATAAAAAATCATATCTTATTTAAAACTAAATTATTTTATAAAAATAAATTTGATCACATAAATAAAAAATGAGTAAAAAATAAAAATTTATATTTTATAAATACATTGAGCATAATGCATTATATTTCATTTTTATCTCCTTGGTAAAAAATATAACATATTATAAAAAAATGCATTATCTTCCATTTAATAAATTAATACATTATTACATATTCAAATAATAATAATGAGTAATTTTTATCACACTGTATCCAAAATAGATAACATGATATCTATAACATTAGTACCTAGTGTCAACATTTAACAATGTTTGAAACAACCAATCTAGTATTTTAATAAATTACATCTATAATGAATATGATTTTTATAATGGGAACAATAGAAACAATTTTTTATACATCATTTAGGTTTTAATGAGATGATTTGATTATTGGAAACTTATATAATTTACATATTTTATAATATTAAAATTTTAACCCTTTCATACGTTCATTGAAAAAAAATCTTGGAATTCCATTTCAATAATCACATATCCTTGGTATATTGAAAAATATTGATAAATATTCTCTTGGATTCAGTCATATTTTATTTTTCCAAAAATAATAAAATCTTTTGATAATGATTATTGAATTTAGTGTTTATAAAAACAAAAACATAATGGATACATCAACCTCAACATTTCCTTAACACACCCAATCATATTTCGTACATTATAGGGTGATAATGTTGCTTTATACATTTTAGAATTTGGGCAGTTCCACTGAAACCCTACATCCCCCATGCATTACTTGTTAATGATGAATAATTTGAATTTTAACCACAGTCTTTAACAAATACAAACTCTCATGTTGATTTTAAATCATATGATATATGAACATAAAATTTATAAATCATATGATCAAACATATAAAATAAACATGTATGACAACTGGAAAAATAAAACAAGGAATTAGAACTATTCAATACTTAAAAAGCATAGACAAACTAATAAATAAATAGCTTACTTCCCATAGATATATAAACTAGTCATTATATTAAATAAAAATATAAAAATAATGAAATAGAATATTATGTGGTGGGATATACCAAGAATAAAATAATTAAAAAACTAATATTGCATCCACTCATATCCACACTATATGTGAATCAACATCAGATACACATCCACCATTCTTCAATTAAAATACAATAAAAATTATTATCTTCATATAGAAAATTCACATAACCTATAATTTATCTATGTTTGGAAACAATCCAGGTATATATAAATTCCATACACAATTGATAACTTATAAACGTAAATTCATTTAATGTTATTTTGAAATTTGAGGTTAAAAATTATGACTTTTATGTAAATTAAATCATCCAAAGATTCCATCACCCAAAATCATTTTTGGAAGATTTGTATTAATTATTTTTAAACATAACTAAGTGTTAAATTTTTTAATCTAGAATACTATTATAATAGTACAATTTGTTTCCTGGCCACACTTGTGAAAATACCCATGTTGGAAAGAGTAAATATGATAACTCGTAATTTCAAAAAAATTAAACTAAATTGATAAAAAGATTGACATATGTTTACATAATAGAAAAAACGTAAATGATATATAACTTAACCATAATAAAGACAAACATATGATAAAAATAAATCAAAAATAATATGAATATTATAATAAAAACATATGGGGAACCTATGACCCCTATAGAATATCTAATAAAAAAAATACAAAATCATTCTAATTAGAACCTAATGCGATTAAACTAATATTCACTATGTTTTGCATTATTAGGAATGACAAAGGGTCATATAATTCTAATTATATCATGCTACAAAATCAATTCCACTAGTCATATGGATATCATATCAAGTAAAATATGCATTCACAAATTTCAGACATAACTACCTATGGTTTACCATGATAAAAAATTATGGTGACCAATCATCATCTAAAAAGAAGAATATATATATATATATATATAATGATAATAATATCACAAAATCACCTCAGATCACATTTCATTGAAGTGATCCATTTTTAACTAAGTAAATAATAAAAAGACATATTTCCTGATCATGAAAAATATATTCACCTATATAATAGCAACATGAAATTTTTTAACAAGAAAATAGAAAGGGGGTATACATTATAATTATATTAATAACAATAAAACAAATTTAAACGTAGAAAATGGCTCATAAAATAATGTTTCACAAACAAATATATTATTTTTTATTTCAAAAATCAAATCATATATACATGATCATGGAATCTAGATTGAACGATGAATCATAAAACCATCATTAAAAAATTAAAACTACCTCAGTTTAGAGGTAATGTTGTAATATTAATTAGATAACCAAAAATTCACCCTTGATTTGGAAATTCCATAGAATGGTTCCACACATGACATTCAATATACACTAGGTGTATATTATTATGTCAAAATAGATTTGATCATTTAAAAATGAGAAATAATTTTTAATATAATAAATACCAAGAAAGAAAAAAATATTATATTTAGAAATATGTAGTTAAACATAGTACATACTTTAATACATTGAAACAGATCTATAAATGTCATTATATATTAATGTATTTCTGATTAATGGTCTATTAATTGAGAAAACTCGCTCAATTAATCACATTCATTGATTGTGTTATTAATCCACCACATGTGAGTAAGATAAATTTCTAAATAATCAATATGAATTGTAAGTCACTAGAAACCCTAATAAAAATCATGCAACATAAATACCTATATCACCATGACCACCATAAGGAATGAATAAAAGAGTAAAAGAGGGAAGGGTGATATGGGAAGTGAAAAGGATATGTATCCCTGAATAAAATCACCTAAAATCAAAGGTGAGAATCTCAAAATCAAATTCAATGAAAGTAAAAATCACATTGGGATATACCTTTGTTCAATTTGGGTGAATAGAGGGAAAATAAGACCTAAGAAGATTTATTTTTATGATGTAATAAAGGTAAATGCATAATTTTTATAAATATGATAATATTATGGTAATTTTCCAAACTGTTTAATAAATTGTGTGCTTGTTATTATACATTAACTGCACAACTTAGAGGCTGACATATGGTTTGGCTTCACATTTTGGCAAATCGTGTTCTGATACTACGAATTATACACAAAAAAATAGAGTAAACTACATTTTTAACAACATTTCTATGTAAAATATGTTCCAACTATTTCATTTATTTTGAACATTGTTTTATCCCCTTGAATGGTTATGCCATGTGATTTTAAAAAACATTGAGAAAACTATGAAATAGGAAAAAACCACAATTACTACTAATATTAATGAAATTAAATATATAGATAATTAAATAATGATAATATATATATATATATATATATAATAATGTAAAGTGAGAATATGGTAACCATGAACAAACCATGTAAATCTCAATGGAATAATCAGGAGTCGCCAAATGGATAAGCCACAATAATTTTCAATCTCTTAACTTAAACCATGACATGGATACTATACATACGAGTAACATATATGATTTTATTCCATGATTTGGTAATCCATGTGCTAACTATTTTAATGCCTCTAGAAAGTCATAAGTCCACTTACATAGTAGATTCATATGTTATCCCCTAACTATAGAAAAACCATTTGACATGCAGTACTTCCACATTTTTGCATAATCTCAATGAAATTGAACTCTTAAAGAAATTATTAAATATAAAAATCCATAAATTAGAAAATTAGTTTGGATATGTGAGATTTGGTTGTGAACATTATCCCCACCATAAAACATTATATTCAAAAGAATGTTTTAATTGAAATACTTGGTCAAAGAGTTGATATGATTTAACTCCCACATTAAGGTGTCCAATCTAGATACTAAAAAAACCCCACAAAGGTATAGTTTTTGTTAAAAACCATGAAGAATTATTAATCAAACCTAAATAAATTTTTTTAAGAACCTTTGAGTCCCCAACCTAAATACAAGTACATAATCATAATTATGAAATTATAGTATATCAAATGCACCCAAATTCTTCATTTATAGATAAAATTTCACCCATGATTCCTATAAACCCTAAAATATAGAAAAATATGGTGTTCAATTATTTCTTTATTATCCCCGAAACATTTTCTTTTTGGTATAAAAAATAATAGATTCCCTTTAGTGTCCCAAAACACATTTCATATGTAGATGTATAAATTAAATTGATGTCATGTTTATTGTATTTTTTTCACTATAAAGGGCGTGTACAATGAGTATACACTGATAATGTGTCTATGCACTAGGTTATAACACTACACATTAAAATTAATTAATTTTTTTTAAAAAGGATAACCTATAATATTGGATATATCCTTTTTTTATCTCATTACACCCTTTTTTGAGATAATTAATACAAATTAGATATTGTATAATGATCACATATAATGATTCTCCAATGAATGGAAATTTCCAATTTAGAGAGGTATTTTTTGATGTTTTTAAACATATTCTTCAGGTTTTGATCATCACTATATTTCATTTTTTATCTCTTTTGTAATAGGTTTTCAATATAATCCACCATGTTAATATCATCATTTCAACTCGTCTTTAAATAAGGGAATGGTTTTTTTTCAAAAAATAATACCATTAATCCTAATGATTGTACCCTATTAAATAATCATTAAACAAATCATTAACAACCCATTATGTTAATAGTTTTCTTCATCAGGATTTTATACAAAAAAAATAGTTTTTTATAAGTAATTTGTTGTAAACTTTTGATGATGAAATATACCACTAATTAACACATCATAAAAATCTTCTAGGTGAAACACTATCCAATATATATTTCTCCATGTACACATACTTATTTCCTATTAAACTCTAAAAACACAAATTAAAAAAACACTTTCAAATAATGTAAGGATCATTTTATTTTCACATTATGATAATCCATAGAAGAAATCATTATGTTTTACATGAATTCAACCATAGATTCCACAACATGAATTATAGCCCACCTTGTTTTTCAATAACCCTTTAATAATCACAAATAAAATAAACCATTAAAGAGAACACATATTCTCATATTTTTAGAGTAAATATATTTTTGACCATGTTGTCGCAGTCCCAAATTAGATTCCTAGAAGAATAAAACATATGATATATTCTTCCATTTATTTAATTTTACACTCTAGTATATATGAAGATGAACTCCTTACCTATTTAATTAATTCGTTCCCTTACCTATTTATGTCACCATCTAGAATATTACATAATCCTAAAAATTTCATAGACCATTACATATAGTCCTTTCCATTTAAAATTTTATTCTTAGGAAAAACTATTATACATATCATCAAAACTTCTTCAGTATAAAAATTAACATTCATACATATTCAAAGAAACTCAAGAACATGGATAAATAAATAAATTCAATATATAAACTACTTATTCTATGCCCTTTTCAAATTGTTAAAATTCGTGTGAGGCACTGAAACATTTTCCATGAAGAGTATATTATTCATTATTTCCAATAATTTGTCAATTAAATTTCATGAGGAAAATCATTACTATAACCATGGTGAGTAATGGATTCATTGATTCATATACTTAATGTTTTTAATTAAAATTTCAATGAACATAGGGTTGAAATTATTACTATTTCATATAGGAATAACTCCAAAACACAATGAAATCACAAATTCATATACAAATGTCTCTCTATAAATTCTGTAATCCAAAAATCAGAACAAGAATCACTATAGAGTAGTGAATTTAATGATGATGGTTTTGTTAAATAGTTTCATCTCCATCTTATCACATGGTTACAATGATTTCAATCTTCATCATATTTAGTTGACATGATTCTAAGGGAAAAGAAATCAAACATTTTTCAACCAATTTTTTAAACAATATCCCCCTCCAGATATTTATAAATAATCATTATTTATTTTATTTATCTCAAATAAATCCCTCATAGTTGGTCTATTAAATTAAACCTAAAAATATATTTCTCCCTTTGATAATAAAATTAAAGGGGTTATATGTTCCATTTCTATCAGTTGTGATCATCCTTCAAGCATAATGTAGTACCAAAACTATGGAAAGATCATCTAGTAATTTTACAAAAGTTACCTATGTAAAAGATCATTCCAATATACATTATAAATAATTAATTTATTAATTTTTTCCATGATATTTGGATCAACATATCCCTACTACTATCTATACATGGATTAAATTCCACCTAACTTATGCACCAGATAAAAGATATATTTCTAAAATAATAAATAATATATAAATAGGTAATTATATACAAACAGTGGAGGGGAAAATATATTTCACCTCAAACTGATGGAGCTGGTAAAGAACCAATATTGAACTTATACATTTCAAATGGAAAATGTGACCCGCATTTTTATTAATATATCCACCAAATTCTTTTTACTCAATTATCCATTTTTATAATGCCTAGGTAAAAATTATTTTAAAAATCATGGAACTTAATTTATATATACATTTTTTGGGAATTATATACCAGATAATTTTTTATATATATATCACACTTTGGTTGACACTATGTAATACCATGGAAAACTTCACCTCGTATCGAAGATCCAATAGTTAATGATTCATCCATATTTCTTTGTGTATTTAATTTTTTTTTAGAAAAGTATATTTTTCCTTAGATATTCTGACAGACATTATTTTCAACTTCTTACTGAGCCACCCAATATACTTTAATCAAATAAAAAATCTCATGTACATGAAAATTATCTATTCATAATATATCCATACCATTTCTCATAAAATTATTCAAATAATTATTGATCATTACTTATAAAATATAAAAAACAATAATCAATTATTTTGTGAACGTAACTCGTGATATTCCATAGAACTAATTGATGATCATAATTTCAGAAACATTCTTTGAAGGCATTCAAGATAGTTTTGATGAATACATGATTCATTTTTTTTGTAAGATGTAGCAAGAATCCAGTCATCCTTTTATACAACAAGTGATCCACAAATTTTACAATCCCATGTTTGATGAAAAATTTTCAATCATAACAATTTTTGAAACCATATTTTTTATCATGGATTTCAAAATTATTCTACAAGTCCTTTTAATTTTTACAAAAATAAATGAATGTATAAATCTAATCATTGATAAGATTAAACATGAGGTAAAATATTAAAACTCTAATTGTAGAAAATTCAAACTATGTGATCATCATTTTAGATAATCCCTCCTCAAAATTTGGTTAGATTTCACTAAATATGATTCTATCAAAATAGAAATGAACTATGAACAACTCTACATTTATAAATTTCATATAAATATTGTGATTGAATCCACCTCTTAAAAATTAAATCTTTTTAAGAACATATAAATCGATTATATGAATCCCTCTATGAATATTTCAGTCCATACAAGGCCATTTTCATTTTAATCACTTTCAACTCATCATCACCTATATTAAATCATACCTATTTTTCAATATAGGATTCGACATTAAAAATACCATTTAAAAATAATTCTTTGATGTAAATTTTTGTGCATTCGAAAATTTTATAGACATATATATAATGAACGTGTCTTACTAACTCAATTCATTCAACTGGTGAATTTTGTTTATATCACATCAATACATTCCACATGTGTGTACACTAAGTACACCAATCATTCCATATTTTGGATCCCCATTCATTACTCATCATGATTATTTATGAATAAAAACTTTTCCCTCTAATATAATGATCCACTAGCCAATCCGTGAGATCTAATGTCTTATTATTCACTATATAATCTACCTTTTTTTAATGGAAATGGATGGTAAATCATCCTTTGTGGATTCCTCAAATGAGGTTCGTTCAAAATGAGATAATAGAGAAGTTTTATTTCTAGTTCTTATCCTTTTTGTTTGTGTATGTTTAATTTTATCACCAATGATACTTAATTTAGCAACATGAGATCTTTTTTTTCATTATGGTGTCACCAGTTGACTAATTTCACAAAATTATTAATTTCTTTGATTATTTAAATAAATCCACATAAAATAGTTTACAATATCCATTAGTATAATTTCAATCCATTTCTTATTCTAAATCCTATGACACACTAAATTATTTAATTTGATATCATTTTCAATATTTTTCATCAATAATAATAACACAACTTCTTTCCACCATCACGTCCAACAATAATTTGATATATTTATACTCCTTTTACAGAAATATGTAGAATATAAATTTTCATTCATGTACAATATTTCCATATTTTGGTTGATCTTATTCCTTATTCTAAATGTAAAAAATCGTTTCTATACCAGTTAAACTGATTCAATTTTTTCATTCATCCCTAGAACATCTCATACAGTGTAATATCATATCCATAGATTTGAAAATACTAATATTTCATATAAGCTGTTACATTCATAAATTCCATTCAATAGTAGAAATAAATGCCACTTTTTATGACTAGTGATTTCACTAATATTTTACCATCTAATACCATATTTTTGTCACATTTATTTTTTTTAGTGTTCAATAATATGGGACTTAATTCTTAACATTATGCATCCATATATAATTTTAAATCTCATTATGTGTATACATTATTCCATTGTATGATAAAAAATGAGATAATTATCCATGTATTGTTAATATATCTTATATGAACCATCTTAATGAAGTAAATAAATTATATATTTTCATATATTAATATATTTAATCTGATTCTACAAAAATCATCAATTAATAAGAAGAATTACTTCTAGTTGTATGTCCTGGGAAACATCACGGAACCATATACATTTCTTAAGATCAAATCAATAAGAGTTGGTTCATTCTTATTTACTGGATTTTATGGATTTGTCAGTAGTTATATTCTCACAAAAAACCAAGGGACTTACCTTGATTTTTATTTTTATTTAGAATATGACTTGGAGTCATTATTTTTGATAGATTTTCCATACGTTTTTTTAATATGTTCATGCCTCTAATGAGAAATATTATTTTCATCCAAATATTAATGAAATATTTTTATTCATAATAATATACATGATAATGAATGTTATTGGTTATTTATTCCTTCAATAAATAGTCTCCAATTTTTCCATTCATAGAGTATCCCTTATGATGTAGCATCACATTATGTATAGAGACACATTGGGTGATCCCTCAAAGAATATTATTTCTAATGAAAACAACATATTAAACAAATATATTGTTTTTTCATCTCATGAAATCATATTATATTTATTTCCGAAATTTTTCATTCTATGCCACTACTAAATGTGACTATTACATCAACATAGATCTACATGTTCATTTTAATATTTAATTTTTCTATCATGTTTGATTACCACAATCTATGAAGGATCAATCATATATTACATTTTTTTATGAATAGAATATTATAAAAGGATATACTTATTATTCATATATTTCCCCTTTTAAAAGACACCTTATTGAGTTGAGCATAACATATTCTATACTATGTATCTATATTATATAGAGTATTAAAATCCTATTCTTCCTACAATGGGTAAACATTTTTTTAAAATACAATATCATATGGCTATCCATCTATTTTTTGGATCCGATTAGAGTATTTTTTACATTTATATTGAATATAATTTGTCATATTGTTTCATAAATAATAGTTATTAAAATAACCATAAAAAATAAATTCTACATAATATTTAGGATATGTTAACATCATTCATTTTCATGTTTTTTGAAAGATTCACCTCTCAAATATATTTCTGTATCCCTAGACAAGGAAATAATTAGTCCCAAAAAACCAGTGAGTTATACTTTCCGGAAAGGAAGGATATTGTTATCACTTCCACTCCATGTATTTATTATTTTAGAGTACTTTCATGATAGTAATATGGAAAATTATTCTTTATAGATTTCATTATATTTATGTTTCCATTTACTCAAAACTATAAAATCACTTTCCTTGGACATCTCATCATTAAATCTGATCAAATCATTTTTTATAGTCCTATGAATATATTCTTTTCCAATATTCTCAGTATTCATCATAACTATATTTAATATTTTTATCAACTCCTTCATAGAAAACCACTAAAATTATATCTTTTTTCTATCAAAATCCATTATTTAGTCCATAGATTCATTTATATAGATTCAACCTCTTATTTGAGTTATTCAAATTTGATACATGTTTCGTTCAATTAGATTTTGAGACCCATAGTCATTTTTCGTT
The DNA here is from genome assembly GCA_963277665.1 of Viscum album. Lineage (NCBI taxonomy): Eukaryota > Viridiplantae > Streptophyta > Magnoliopsida > Santalales > Viscaceae > Viscum > Viscum album. The sequence goes on from OY728166.1 coordinate 1,143,122,023, forward strand.
TCTCTTGTATTTATTACATTAAATAAACTACTTCTTCATATGTATATTGGGAATCTTTGGCCTATTCCACCGTCTTCTATAACTTATCAGTTTTGGATTCATTTTTTATTAACATATGTGGTAAATTATTTCTCAAAAAATATATATTTTTTGAATTTCATTTATTTATTACCAACCCTTCTAGAGATCATTCATGTTCCCATTCAAAATTAATAATTCATTCAACTTTATCATACAATCCATCTTTAGAATTATAAAATTAAAATATTTCCATGAAATCATCTTATATATATTAAATATAACAAATCCCATTATCATCAAGAAATATTTCATGTTCTTCTTCTTCATTAATCAATATATTTTTCCCATTCGTACCTATTTCATGTTTAACTACCTGAATTTAAATTTTATCTTATTGGAAACCTTATTCGTTTTATGGATACCACATAATCATCATCTCCATTTTCAACCATCCTTGGGAATATTTCTATAATATTATCATCCATTAAATAGTTAAAATAAGTCAATTTATGTTTAACAATATACCTTCACCTCTTTGGAATCATCTTCCAACAAGGGAATGAATCATTCGTGAACAATTTTATCATTTATTCCCACATCATGCATCTTAGAATTATCCCTTTATTTGAATGAAATAACCTTTTATGATTGATCATTTTTTTTCTTATTTCACCCAAATCACCTAATCCATTGAATTATTATTAGGATCATCAAGAGTCTTATTTGTGAGATTATTTTCATCAAGAGAAAACACATTGGACAAATAAAATGGTGGAGGCCTTTTGAAATCATTTTTCATTATATCAATTTATTTCATTTGATCATTGATACTATGGTTTTCTCCCAAAAAATTAATCATAAGATAAAAATTGACACCATGTTTCTCATTTGATTTTATATTCAAATCATTATATTTTTTTGGCAATACTTTCAATTTACCTTCATTAACCAAATTGTTACCTTCTTAAATATTGTATATTTATTAAAAATTGATTTTTTTGACATTATTTTTATCATATTCGTAAATATTGGACAAATGATTTCATAAAACATTTTGAGATTTGTTCATTAACATTCCTATATAATCAGAAACTTGTATTCAATGTATTACAACTGTGAAAACATCATTTCCAAGTGTTTGTATATTATATCTCATTAATAACCTCCATATCTTATATTTATATCTATTGATAAATATAAAAATAAATTTATTTATCTCATTATCTATATTATAAACCTTATTTAAGAAGAATTTCACATGAAATAAAAATGTGTCCCCAGAAGAACTTATTACACTAGTATGCCATGTACTTCATATTACTCAGTTGAATTAGGTTGTTAAAATAATCATAATCATCAGTGGATATTGTTCTTGTGTTAACAGAAAAAATATGGAAAAATAAATCATAAATCATAGATATGATATGTAGATTCAGAAATTAATGTTATGACATGAAAAGTTTACGTTTTTTTCATAAAATGATTGTCCCCTTAGTATACACAAATATTGCATTAACACACCTTGGGATAACACTATGTACTATATATGTTACAAATGTTTAATAAAGGAACATTTTCAATTCTAAGGCACTCTCGCTTATTATCTCTCAGAGAAGTATATTGAAATAATGAATACAAGAGTGATGTGATATGATGGTCACATATAATGATCCTTTTAATAATACGTGCTTTTATAAAGGAAATTTTCATTATAAATATATATATGTGTGTGTGTTTTGTGTGTGTGTGTGTGTGTTTCACATTTTTTATTGAGTTATAATATAAAACACGTTCACCACATAGTAAAAATCAACAACATTAAATAATATTAATTTGTGCATTGCATTTAGAGAATAAATATTGACACAAATATAGAATTTTCATACAATAAGATATAAAAATTGATAATTTATAGAATAGGTAAATATGGATCATCATGGTCTTTTGGAATAATTAAACTAATGAAAAACATTATAAATATATAAAAACATTAGAAATATAGCTGATATTTTTTAAAATAAAGAATATATAACCCAATGAGGTACTAGAGTGAATGATAATAAATATAAATTAGAGTTATTTATTGGAATTAAAAAAATGACTATTTGACTAGTTATATAACTTTTGTAAAAGTGATATGGGGAATAGGAATGTAAATTTTACACTTATGAATATTATCAAAATCATTAGAATATTAGCATTACCAATGTAATAAAAAGATTATTTTTTCATATCATGATAATTATAAAAATAAAATAAACTTATATCATAATAAAACTAAACAAATATTTTTAAAATTACAAAATAAAAGCTTCACATAAATAAAACATATTTATAATTTTTGAAAAATAGATATGTATTTTTCATAAAATTAATTTTTATGATAAATATAAAAATATGGAATAAGTTTTATTTTTATATAAAGGTTTTTAGAAAAACTAACTATTTTATTACTAATAATATTATAATGAAATGAATAAATGTAAATTTTATATGGGATAAAAATTTGGTTGTGTCATAAAAATTGACATTTTACCATAAATAATAAATTTAATTTCAAAATAAAATTTCATATATTTAGAGGAATAGTTTTATAAAATAAATTTATTTTTTATATTCAGAATATTGTTTTTTTATTAAAGTGATTTTTTTGCATTTTTCTAAAAATTTTAATATTGTAATATTAAAATAAAGGATTTTACATTATATGTTAAATACCTGATTAATTACACATAGGATAATATAAGAAACCATTACCTTATGATCAAATACAAAAATTACTATATATAGTCATTATATTCATCATTATTGTTTTTCCTGATAAAATGATAAAATAATGAATATTATATCAAAAAAAACCTTCTCCCCTCTTATGAGTACCACCATACTCCAACCATTTGTCTTTACATAAATAACATATTATATTTCTCAGGATCTAAATTAATCTCCCTCAACCCATATTTCCAAGAGAGGAAACTCAATGAAGGATGTAATTTCCAACATCACCCCTTAATTTTATTCTCTAAAACATGACATGATGATATCATTATCATTAATATATTAAAATGTTATTATGTTAATGGAATATTAATTACATAACATCCTCTCAATTTATTCAAAAAGGAAAACATTCTTTATGTTATGGATGATATACTAGCTCTATAGCCATCTTATTTTATTTCATTGCTTTAACTAAGGATGAATATATTAGAAAAATATTGTAATAATATAAAAATTATAAGTATTTTATACTATTTTTCAAATTATATGATCGATAAACAAAAAATTGTATTAAATGAAATAAATTAAGTTAACCATGGTCAGAAAAAACCCCACAAATTATCAATTGAGAAATTATATTTACACAAAACAATCAATATGTATATTGGGGAACTTATGGATAAATGGAAAGATTTAAACTCATGGAATGACACTAAAATAATTTCATCTGCTATTTCGATTTATAGAATGATTTCGAAAGTAATTCCATAATTATATAAAATATAATGCATCCTTGGAACCATGAAACTATTAACCTCAAGATATATAATATAAACATTAATTTTTAATAAAATTCATATTAATTAACATAATTTAATAATAATAGATCAAATATAAATGAAATGTTCTCAAAAAATATATTTAATAAATTAATTTTTTTAATTTAGGAGGCTAGACAAACGTAATGAGCATAATGCGATCTAAGGTAATGGATCTCTACCAACCAAATTTTTTTCTTTTGGTTATTCTTTCTCTCTCTATATAAAATTCTCTATTTATTAATTTAATTTAATTTTATATATTCTTTATATGTTTTCTTTATATATATTCCTAGATTTATCTCTCATTATTTTTTTAATTTAATTTTATCATTCCTATCCATTATTTCTTTTATTGTGAAAATAATTTCAAGCTTCATCACTTCAATTATATTTAAACATGTTGTATTATGTGGAATTTATTTAACATATTATTCCACGTCAATTTTAATGAATTATTGGGTATTTACGGTTGAAATTATGCATTAAATATAGAATTATTGAATGTTGGATAATATGTGGTGATATTTGTAAATGTTTGAATATAATGAGGAAAGTTGTTATTTTCATGCATAAATTATAAGGATTTATGTTTTAAAATTTATATTTTCTCTTTGAGGAAAATAATTTTTGGTTGCTTCATTAGTAAAATTGTTTTCAATTTCTTTTGTAGATTTTGGATGTTCAAAATTATTTCATTCAAATTCAATTATTCTATTTAAATTGTTTTCCACTTAGAATTATTCTCATTTATGTTTATTTTCTAGTTGAATTAAATAATTAGAAATTTTGATTTTCAGAGTGAATATTATTTTCAAAATATAAAATTTTAATTATTTATTTTATAAAAAAATTTTATATATTATAATATATATGTGGAATTCATTAAAAAAATTTATTTTTGAAATTAGCTATAAATTTTATTTTATTATTCATTTGTTGGGACATGTTCATGGTTCTTCCAGAAAATCATATTTGATCATTCCAAGTGATTGTAAGTAGACTATCCTAAAAATCATGATTTATGAGAGAAATCATGATGATTGTAGCTTAAAAACATGGTCACATTAAGTATTACACCACAATGAACCATAGAAGATATGAAACAATGAAAACCTAAACATATAAGTCCACTTAAACCCACATTATATGTGGATTTTAAAAAATATTTTCAATCCACATGCTGACCAATCCATATTTTTTCCCCAGCATAATGATAAAAATTAAAAAAAATATTTAAATAATACATTTGTTTAAAAATGCTCAATTATTTCTAAATAACCGTAAAAAATCCAAGAAATGATTGAAATAAAAAAATTACATTTTTCTATGAAGGTAAAATCAATTTCTGCATTGTCAAACACCCCATTTTTTCTCAACGAATCAAACAGTACACATTGTGACCATCTTTTTAACTTCAAATATTTTGAAAATTTGAATTGATGTTTGAAAAAATTGGTCTATTAAGCTTTTGAAAAGCTGTAGAAAATCCATTCCAAAGAATGATATAAATCATATAAAATCAATTCATTTCCTATAAAATAAATATTGTTTTTTATAATCTAATATATTTTTCAATACAAGATTGAAGCATATTTTTCAATGATATGAAAATTTTATGGATGATAAAAATGATAAAATCGTGTATAAATATAAATTGATTATTTTAACAAACTAATAAACCAATCAACTAATATGTTATTAGAATTAATTAAGAAAAAAATAGATTAAATATAAATTTGAAACTAATCCACTAGAGGAAAATAAAAAATCACAAATGAGATAATAAAGATAGTGATGAATCCAAAATTATGATATTTTATAAAAAATTACATAAATCAATTAATAAAAAAAATGGTTATAAACAAACACTAATTAAGTAAAAAATAAAATTTATAATTGATATAAGAAAATTGAAAATGGGATTTGTAAAAAACTGGTGACTTCTCAATTCATAAAATTTTAAAAATTAAACAACAAAATTAATAAAAATAAAATTTTATGATAATTAATATATGATAATAAAAACACTAAATATATAAGAAAAAAATAAATAAAATTAATTGATATTGAAAAATTAAAATTGCTGTGAAAAAGACCGTAGTGAATCTGCAATTTAGATAATTTCTAAATATTAAAAAAATTAATTTATAAAAATAAAAAATGATAATGATAATTAATAATTTATTATTAAAAATTTAATAACTTATAGTCATACCGAAAATTCCCAATGCGATGAAAATAATATCCCTTATGACCAAAAATTCACCGATGAATATATAATTTATTCATATAATTCTTGTAAATTAAACATAATAATTAATAAAATAAAAAAATACAAAATGTGAAAATAGTTTTATAATATCCCACTATTTCATATGTGGACCACTCTCTTGTAGTAAGGGATGAGAGGGGATCTCATTGATCATCGGTTGTCGGTAGTAGGCAGGGCTAATAGCACATGGGGAATCATTGATCTTTGGGTTGCTGGTAATTATAAAGGGAGGTTTGAGAGGGTAGCATGGGTTTGGGTGGATAGGAAAGTATACAAAATGAGAGTGGGGGTTATTAGACAAGACTAGGATCACATGAGATCTTGTATGGGGGAATTATATTCAAGGGATACCACCTGTGGAGTGAACATGGGTATTTTTTCTCACCACCAGAGGATATACAATGGTATATTAAGGTTACGATGAGGAGTTGGGAGGAATGTACAGTCATTTTTGTTACCCTAGTTTGAGGGGTGTTTTCTAATCCCATTGGCTCACTTGGATCACATGTGGTCTAGCCCTAACCGTAATTCTAAAATTCAATCAACTATGTATGACAAAAAAAATTAATAGGAGCCTATATAAAGAATCGCCTTGGGTACATTTGGAAATTTATTATCAATTACACAAGAAGGAATAAATTAGTTGTCAAAAAATATAAATAATGGATAACCCTATGGAAAAACACAACTACACATGGGGATGACTATGTTACGAGAGTCAAAAACCAAATATATGGTGCTGACCTAATATACAACACCTTTATAGTGGTCATGTTTGGATTAGATTGACTATGAAGTAAGAATAAACCTTTCCCATTCAATAACTACAAGCTACAACACACACAACAACTATTTAAATCCAATCTATCATCTAGACAACTAGTTTATAAATCATAAACCAAATGATGTTTGGAAATTTTGATTTCTAAATTTTAATATGAGAGATAAATGGGATGAACAAGATTGAAAAAATAGAGAAAATGGGATAAAATTGGAAAAATTGATATTTATATAATTTTTTAGATATGGATGAAGTACAAATCCATATATATGGGAAAGTAATGAAGAATAAAAATGATTGAATACAAGATGTAACTACAAAGAGATAATGTGGATGGTTCTGCTACTTTTGTGGTAGATCGTGGAATGAATTAAAAATGATGATTGTATATTTTAAAGTGAATAATCTGATATGATAATTTTGTTTTAAAAAAGTGTTGATGATGGTGACTGAAGATGAAAATGAGTGTTACTGATGAGATCTACGATGAAGATCCATTTATCGAACGTCTTATTGGTTTTAGAGATCACGTGTCTTGTCCTTGTTCCCATTATCTATGGTACAACACAATGGTGATTTCATGTTTTCAAGTAAAAATACTCCAGGTGTAAAAATCCATCAGGTGATTTTTACAATATTACATTGGTTGAGTTGTAATAATAATTCAGGTGTTGTAAAATATTTTTGGGAGAATAAAATCATTTGGGTGAATCTTCTTGTGTGTTTTGTTATAACTTCTGTTAGGATTTACGGTTCTTCCCTAACAAATTGTTGGGGTGGAGCCTGATTTTAGGGAAAAAGTAGTCATATAACCCCCAAAAAAACAATTGAATGATTTTTTCATCTGATGTAATTATACACATCACCCAAAGATTTTTTTCAATGCTCTCAAATGTTTTTTTTTCACACTCACATGGGAATACTCTTTTTTGTAAGATGGGTCATGACACAAAAATATTTCACTTGATCTTCAAAACTAATAATAACTTCAACACATGGCTCTCTATCATGGATATTTTTTGCACACCGTTGTCGAAAATCCCCCAACCATCATCACACATCATTTTCTTTGTCAACTCTTTGCACGAGTTACCACAAATGAAGTTACGCCTTCTCAGTTATCTCTCTATGGCTACATCTTGTCTTCCTTCATCATTATTCTTCCTCACATGAAAATATATATTGAGTCACGCATCACCCATCACTCAAAAATAAGAAAAATATCTCTTTTTTTAAATATCAACCCATATATTTTTTTTTCAAACTTCTTTATCCATTTTTTCTCTCTCATATACATTTTCCCAAAGTAAAAATATCATAATAATCTCAACATTTATTTATAATTTTAATACATCAAAGACGTATTCACCGTGATTATCCTATCTACCATTATTAACTCCATACTGATTATATCCTTATATTAAATCCACATTATTCAGATCTTCATATCCATCTGATCATCAATGACGATACTGGAATGATTCATTTCATCCATTATTGGTGTCATCTTAGTAGGCTTATAGAAAACTCCACCACGTTACTCTATCGTTATATATTTATCTTAACATGTTGAAACAATAACCCTAAATTAATACCAATTTTTGGGGAGGATCTCGATACCACATCAGAAGTAATCTGAAAACACAAAAAAAATCACTCGAATGAATTTTCCACCTAAATGAATATTACACATCACCCGAATGAATATTACAATGTACCCAAAAGATTTTATTACTATCCAAGTGATGTACAATTTTCTTTTAATATCTATCATCATATAAAACATCACCTCATGATATCCAAAACCAAAAGTACATTAAACATGTGACTCTCCATCATGGATATTTGTTTATACAGTCATTGAAAATTCTCCTGCCATAATCGCATGACATCGTCTTTTCCAGCTCTTCGCACAAGCTACTGCAAATGCAGTATCCTCTTATAGATTATCTCTTTGGGGCTCCATATTTTCTACTCTAAATTTTCTTCTTCATAACATCCCCATATGTAGTGATATGTGCATCACCTATCACTCCAAATTAATAAAAATATAACTCCTTTTTTTAAATCCCATATCATTTATATCTCTTTTAATTATTCAAATTTTAAATTGATTTTTGTGTGCAAACTCAATCCCACATTAGTATCAGAAAATTATGGTGATTGAAATATAATATTGGATAAATAATTCCTCCTATAACACAAGATTTGTATCTTAGATTCAATTAAGGGTCTATTCATTGGGTCTAGAAGACCTATAATAAGAGTAATTGGATCAAGACAAGTGGTATAAGATATATTGTGAGGCCTAGAAGTTATGTAGGGTAAATTACATTCCAAATTTTATTAGAAAATGGTAATTGTGATTCATTGGAAGCATGAGTATCCATGGTGCCTTGTGTTGAACATAATTATGGTTGTAGTGGTCATTCAGTGATTCCCGATGATTAGATAATATTGTCCTAGATGACTAGATCTGATGGATTATCATTGAAGGGGAACCCCGATTGGGAGGTAATTGGTTTGAGTGGATGATTATTGGGTGAAATACTAATATCACGTCTTTACGGATTTTCATTTAAGGGGAAACCCCATTATATCATTTCTAGATTATAGTGGGGGTTATTGAGTGGAAGCAAAATATCACGTAAATGATTATGGCTCATATAAGTTTGAAGGTATGAGTATTAAGATGGAAAACTCATGAGGGTTGTGTGGAGAAGATGATCAAACAAATTAATTTTTCCCCTGATGCAATGATGAACCAAAGAGTTCCACCCATGGGATCCATATCAGTGTTTGTGTGATGCTTAATTGAAGTGAGAAGTTCACCGATAGCCTTCTCACATTGAATCTCTTAGAAGACTCTTATATTGAGATGTCCAAACATGGAATAAAGCCCATTATTGGGGAAGGATAAATGACCACGATCAACCTACCATGGATGATAAATTTGTCTCTTAAATTATAAAAATATGAATTTCATAAGAATATAGATTGAAGAATCCAAAAGAATACTCATCAAGCTTATTTTTAAACAGTTATTATGCGTTTGGTAACCAATATGAAGACAGGATGGTCTTGATCTAATTCAGTTAGTGAGGTAAAAATAACACATTCTATTGATGGAACACAACTAAATGTAACTGATTCTGAGCTAGTTATGTGGGATGTACTAGAAGTTGAATGAATTCGTTGAAGTCGAGGGTGTCCATCTGTGATATGAGAATTTATGAATGGGTGACTGATGAAGAAAACATCAATCTATGATATATATTTTGGGTATATACTATGATGAGTGTAATTGAATACATGTGTTGTAACAACCCGAGACAACCATGTTTTGTTTTTACAAGTTTGTTTTTCCAATATCACCTGTTAAGTAAACCAACAAACAACTAATAACAATAATAATATGCACGAAATGGATGAAAATTTCATTTATTTAAAAAAGTAACCTTTCGGCTACAACATCTTCTGACCAAACAAGAAGGTAAATTAACCCAAAAACCCAACTAAGAACCCAATTACAATAATGGGAAGACTGCTTAAAACTACTAGGAGCCCAAGAATGCGGTAGGGGTTTCGAGCGTCCATCATAAGGAACATAAGGATTGCTGAAGCCACCGCGACTGTGCTCAGCACCAAGGGGATCACGCGAACCATCTTCTTTTTCTCCTTCGGTCACTTGGGGTAAGGGACACCCGAGACCAAACCCTTTTATAAGCACCAATATGACCGTTGGACCTCAAACGGCCACAAATCCGACCGTTGGTTCCCCAAATAATCCAATGTTCATTTTGACCGTTGGGTCCTCTTATCCTCTATGTTTTATTTTGACCATTGGAATAAAATCGAAATGATAATTGTGTATTTTTTCTTTAATGTTTTAAAATGTCATCAATGTTAATTTAGTTTTCCCTAACTGTTAATTCTATTTTATGTTTCTAAACGGTGAAAATTAATATTATGGTTTTTCTTCCATTATACATATCAATTTGAACAATTGAACTCTTATTTTCTATTTATATCAAACTTGAGGGATTTTTATGAGTTGTATATAATGCAACAAATTAGATACATTACTTCTTTAATAATTTGACCTTTATTAACCATTTTGGAAACTATAGTAAATTATGGTTTTAATTACAAATCTCGCGTCTTTAAGTTTACACAAATTCTTTTAAGCAACCAATTTCTTTTTCTCTCCTTAAAAATAGTATATCTGAATGTTTTCATGAAATTATAAATTAACGTAATTATTATGTAATTCAGAAAAGTAAAAATAAATAAATAAATAAACAAATAAATATATATTATTATAATTTCTTTACTTGATTAAATGACCCTTTAATTTTCCAAAATATAATAATTATGGTTTAAAAATAATATACTTAATATAATAAGGCTAATAAAAATTATTGGTATTTTAAAATAGAATATATACATGTTATGATTAAATCAATTTATAATTTTTATTTGACTAATGATTTTTATTAAAATAAAAAAAATGTCAGATTATTAATTGAAAACAATGTTATAGTAAATTGTTAATAACATTAATAAAACGTTTTTTTAGAAACTACATGAACCACAATTTTCTTTTTTTTAAACCGCGGTGAACCCCACATCGTCCGATCCGTCTTCCTTTAATCCCAACTGTCAGTTTTTTTCGCGTCTTTCATCCCCACAGCATTCTCTTCCACCGGCGCTTCACTTATTCCCCCACCTCGCGCCGCTGTACTAGTAGGCTAGGGGTCCCGTTTTCTCCTCTAGGCCGGTGTTTAGACCCGGGATGCCCCCTTCTTTCCACAAGCTGACGCGGACTCCTCGCCTCGGATACCTTGGGCCGACGACCTCCACGATGTCCTGCTTTCTTCCTCTGTTTTTTTATCCCTCCCCATGTCGCGCTAATCCTCTTCCTCACACCAAACCATCAGCGCATGCTGCGCTTTCCTTTTTCTATTTTTTCTAATCTGACGAGTAGACCAAGCAAGCGTCCCTACTTTCCACGCGGTTTGACACCGATCTCGGCCTCAGATTCCCGTCGTCTTCCTTACGCAAATAATCCTTCCCTGTTTTAAGTCGCGGCTTACACCGAGGGAGAGGGGTGGTTGTGTACAAAAGGGATCTTCTTTGCACCGAGACCTCTTGTGCTGACCTCAGATCCAGCGTCGCCTGCACCTTCCTCCTCCTCGTCGAGCAAGGTAAGGGTGATGTTTTGAAGTTCGGTTTTGGTTCATGTTTGCATTTTGTTTTTTTATATATTCACATATATATATGTTACGTATATATATATACATCCGGTGGTTATGCACTTGATTTCACTTGCTGCATCATCTCCTCTCCTCATCCTCTCTAAGCCAAGGTAAGGGTGTGGCTCCCACTGTTTGCTTCGGTTATATAAAACCCTTGGGCTTACATATACATTATGTATATATATATACATATACAAGATTATATTTATATATACCCATATGCATATACTCACCATGTGTATGCATACCCGAATGATAGAGAAAACCCCTCTACCTCACTTATGTTTTGAAATAAAAACGCAGGAGACTAGATTTAAGTTGTGTTTTTTTTACAATTCGGTTTATATATATATACACTATATGTATATATATAAATATGAATACATATATATATATATATACTTATATATGTGTATGTGAAACAATCCAATTCATTTTTTTATGATTTTCAATTGATGATAATTTGTTTATGAAATGATGCTCTTAATGTATGAAATACATGTAACGGTCAAACTCTTTTTTTACAATGTTTGATTAAGTTTAGGTTTCCAATTATATAAATATATAAGTGTATATATATATATATATATACTTTCATACACACATATTATAACATGATATGCAATCTTTTCTCAATGTTTATACCCCATGATTTTTCTTTCCTTCTATAAAATGGATATTTTGAGTAAATGGATGAATAGGTAAAATTGTGCAAGTGAATGATGTATATTGTTGTTGTATATACACACACGTATGTGTATATACCTAAATATGAACTTAGTGACGATTTTTACATTTTTTATAAAGCACGACGAGGTTTATGGGTTAGTTGGACTTCAAATTCATTCGTGAAACTGAGAATTTAATTTTATCACTGCTTTGGATAATCAGTATTTTTTTTCTTAGAATGGATAGTACGGACTTCTTGAATTTTTTTATAAATGAATTCATGTATTAATAGGTAGGTACTCACATTTATTTAAAGTGATAATGGAAGAGTTTACACAATTATATATATTATTTCCCAAGATGGATTTGATTATGCACATTGTAACCTCAACGGCCTATGTTAAACACTTTTGATATCCATTTATCATCATAAGTGTATGTTATGAACAACCCTTATTTAATTGGGTATTATGATGTTATGTAATGTTACGTGTTATGTTTATTTTCTTGAAAACCCAAGTTTTTTCAAATTTTATGATAACTGGTTATGTGCTCGATGTTTTAGCATGCATGTCATCATGTTTTTCATGATAGAACTGTTTTCATGTTATGAACACATATGTGAAAAAAATGGGATTCAATTATGAATGTATGAAATCCTATGAATGTATGACCATGTCAAGAAATGTGAGGGATGTATAGGACTTACATGTGACAGGTGTGCCTGGAATTATATAGTGCAACAAGAATGATGTGACGGGTGCGCCTGGAATTATACAGCGCTCCAATGCATTGGGTAAAGCAGGAGTCTCATGAGACGAACATGTGCGAGGGTCTTGGCATGTTAGCCTTGGCTTGAGCAAAGGAAACGGGGTGGGCAGTGAGCCTTGACCCGTTAAGTAAGTTATACGGTCATGATGAAAAGTCTTGACAAAGTCCAGGATTATACATTCCCTCTGCATGTAATGATAAAGGTTAACCAGGGGTTAGTTCAACTAACAGGACAACCCCTAGTTGAAGGCTCCCATGATAATTAAAATGTACTTTATGTGACAAAAACAGTTTTCATATGAAAAACTGTTAGATGATCTGCATTTTTTTCATGAACCATGATATGCATGTTTCCCTGCTTAGCCATAGAATTCTTCTAGAATTGAAGTAACCTTTGTCTTAACATTATGCATTGTTTATATTGTGCACTCTGATCATGTTCATTTCAAGTACGTGCTTCTTTGTGCAAGTGGTTTTCAAAAAAAGATGGATTTCATGTTTTTAAGAAGTGAAAATGTTTTGTTTTAGCAAATTATTTTTATTATTTTCAAAAGGAATTAAGAAAGGACTTTCCTAAAATATTTTAAACCCCCTTACTAGGCATTTTTGCTCACCCTACGTTTTTGATAAAATTTTTCAGGCATGGCTGATACCTATAAAGTTAATCGAAAGCAACTGGTTTCCCAGAATCCTGAGCCTCGCGATCTTCTGTTATAATAAGACATGATATTTAATTTTGTAATGTTAAGTATATCATGCCCCATTAAGCACCCTGGTTTTTGGGGGTCGCTACAGTTGGTATCAGAGGATGGGTTCAGGAAACTCTGGAAAACCAGGTGACATAAATATATTGCTAAGACTAACTAAGTAAAAATGTTATAACATTCACATGGATGATGTACCTACCGACCTTTTTTCACTTCCCACTGAGGCTATAGAGAACATTATATCTCTAGCCAGTCGTGAGAACTTCATGAACTATGCCCAAATTCGCATGACGTGTAAGCACTTGTACGATGTGTCAAACTCATCCAGGGTGCTTAGTCTCCACCGGGGAATGGGGATGAATTATCTCCTAATGAGGATGACCCAGTTTCCCTCCTATGCACCTCGGGGAAGGTATCACTAAGGACTCTTCCGAGTGTTTACAACTGGCGAGGAATTTGGCACAATGCTAGATAACCCTTTTCAAGAAGCTGCTGCTGCTTGAGACCTCCGAGCGACTTATCTGTGCTAGGTCCTGCACTATGGATTCTGGGGCCAGTTAATGGACTTTAGAGCGTTGGATAATGAGTCCACACGTGTGTCTCTTAGGAAAGAAGTTTACACCGATGTTTCCCAACTCCACACTCCTCACGCTAAACTCAGGAGGCGTTATAAATGTTCCCATGAGTTTAGTCCTGTATGTTCATCCTGTGTATGGTTCGAAGAGTTAGGATGTTTTTCCGCACTATGTGGCGTACGTCTTGTAAACTCAGACTTTTCCATGTAAACATTTTCATAAATGGAGGTTTCTTGTTTCCTTTCATGTATTCACCATATCTATATTGTTAAGAGTTTCCCCTCGTTGTTTTTTTTCAGATGGCTAGACAAATGAACTTCTCATCTCTACCGGATGAGCTAGTAGAAGTCATCTTGATCAAGTCATGCATGGTGGATTACCCGTCCTTTCTCCACCTGCGAGGGTCCTTCCAACGTTTGCTCAATTTAGCAAACGGTCCAGATATTCTTCGGCTATGTCAAGAGAATGATCGCGTCTTTCACCTCATCGCTGCCGCTCAACTCCCCTGCTATAGGCGAAGGGGAATGTACTTTGAGGGCCTGTTCCAGTGTTTCACTCTGGCACAAAACCTTTCTGCCAGAGCGTGTTTCCTCGTGGCTGCCCAGGATGGCCAGCTCAGTGCAGCTTATATGTTCCAAGTCCTGAACCTCAGTCTTCTCAACCGCATCATCCCTCTCGACTACCTCGAGCATGATTTGGCCAGAAGAGTCATCAGGGAGTTCATCTACTCGGATGTTTCCGAGTTCTGCATCGCACGAGCCTCCCTTTGGAAGCCCGTGTGCAGCACACACGAACAAGAGTTCAAGGAGCACTGTTCAAGGTGCATATGGACTAGGGAAACAGAAGAGTTGTGTGCCAACTTTAGTGTCCAGTTAACCGAGCCAGATCCGCTATTTCGGAAGAGTTGTACGTATGGGGTTTTCTGTTTTTCCTCTTTTTATGATAGAATTGCGAGGGCACAATTCTTTGAAGGGGGAAGTAATGTAACAACCCGAGACAACCAAGTTTTGTTTTGAAAAGTTTGTTTTTCCAATATCACCCGTTAAGTAAACCAACAAACAACTAATAACAATAATAATATGCACAAAATGGATGAAAATTTCGTTTATTTAAATAAGCAACCTTTCGGCTACAACATCCTCTGACCAAACAAGAAGGTAAATTATCCCAAAAACCCAACTAAGAACCCAATTACAATAATGGGAAGACTTCTTAAAACTACTAGGAGCCCGAGAATGCGGTATGGGTTTCGAGCGTCCATCATAAGGATCATAAGGATTGATGAAGCCACCGCGACCATGCTCAGCACCAAGGGGATCACGTGAACCATCTTCTTTTTCTACTTCGGTCACTTGGGGTAAGGGACACCCGAGGCCAAACTTTTTATAAGCACCAATATGACCTTTGGACCTCAAACAGCCACAAATCCGACCGTTGGTTCCCCAAAGAATCCAATGTTCATTTTGACCGTTGGGTCCTCTTATCCTCTATGTTTTATTTTGACCGTTGGAATAAAATCGGAATGATAATTGTGTATTTTTGCTTTAATGTTTTAAAATGACATCAGTGTTAATTTAGTTTTCCCAAAATGTTAATTCTAGTTTATGGTTCTAAACGGTGAAAATTAATATTATGGTTTTTCTTCCATTATACATATCAATTTGAACAATTGAACTCTTATTTTCAATTTATATCGAACATGAGGGATTTGTATGAGTGGTATATAATGCTACAAATTAGATACATTACTTCTTTAATAATTTGACCTTTATTAACCATTTTGGAAACTATAGTAAATTATGGTTTTAATTACAAATCTCGCATCTTTAAGTTTACCTAAATTCTTTTAAGTAACCAATTTCTTTTCCTCTCCTTAAAAATAGTATATCTGAATGTTTTCATGAAATTATTAATTAACGTAATTATTATGTAATTCAGAAAAGTAAAAATAAATAAATAAATAAACAAATATATATATATTATGATACTTTCTTTAATTGATTATATGACCCTTTAATTTTACAAAATATAATAATTATGGTTTAAAAATAATATACTTAATATAATAAGGCCAATAAAAATTATTGGTATTTTAAAATAGAATATATAAATGTTTTGATTAAATCAATTTATAATTTTTATTTGAATAATGATTTTTATTAAAATAAAAAAAAGTCTGATTAATAATTGAAAACAATGTTATAGTAAATTGTTAAATACTTTAATAAAACGTTTTTTCAGAAACTACAGGAACCGCGTTTTTCTTTTTTTTTAAACCACGGCGAACCCCACGCCGTCTGATCCATCTTCCTTTAATCCCAGCCGTCAGTTTTTTTTCACGTCATTCTTCCCCGCAGCTTTCTCTTCCATCGGCGCTTCACTTCTTCTCCCACCTCGCGCCATTGTACCAGTAGGCTAGGGGTCCCGTTTTCTCCTCTAGGCCGGTGTTTAGACCCGGGCTGCCCCCTTCTTTCTACAAGCCGACGCGGACTCCTCGTCTCGGATACCTCGGGCCGACGACCTCCATGACGTCCCGCTTTCATACTCTGTTTTTTTATCCCTTTCCACGTCGTGCTCATCCTATTCCTCGCGCCAAACCAGCAGCGCATGCTGCGCTTTCCTTTTTCTTTTTTTTCTAATCCGACGAGTAGACCAAGCAAGCGTACCTACTTTCCACGCGGTTTGACACCGATCTCGGCCTCGTATTCTCGTCGTCTTCCTTACGCAAAGAATCCTTCCCTGTTTTAAGTCTCGGCTTACACCGAGGGAGAGGGGTGGTTTTGTACCGAAGGGATCTTTTTTGCACCGAGACCTCTTGTGCTGACCTCAGATCCAGCGTCGCCTGCACCTTCCTCCTCCTCGTCGAGCTAGGTAAGGGTGATGTTTTGAAGTTCGGTTTTGGTTCATGTTTGCATTTAGTTTTTTTATATATTCACATATATATATATATATGTTATGTATATATATATACATCCGGTGGTTATGCACTTGATTTCACTTGTTGCATCATCTCCTCTCCTCATCCTCTCTGAGCCAAGGTAAGGGTGTAACTCCCACTGTTTGCTTCTGTTATATAAAAACCATGGGCTGACATATACATTCTGTATATATATATACATATACAAGATTATAAGTATATATACCCATATGCATATACTCACCCTGTGTATGCATACCCGAATGATAGAGACAACCCCTCTACCTCACTTATGTTTTGAAATAAAAACGCAGGAGACCAGATTTAAGTTGTGTTTTTTTTACAATTCGGTTTATATATATATACAATATATGTATATATATAAATATTAATAAATATATATATATATACTTATATATGTGTATGTGAAACAAACCACTTCATTTTTTTATGATTTTCAATTGATGATAATTTGTTTATGAAATGATGCTCTTAATGTATGAAATACATGTAAAGGTCAAACTCTTTTTTTACAAAGTTTGATTAAGTTACGGTTTCCATTTATATAAATATATAAGTGTATATATATATATATATTCATACAGACATATTATAAGATGATATGCAATCTTTTCTCAATGTTTATACCCCATGATTTTTCTTTCCTTCTATAAAATGGATATTTTGAGTAAATGGATGAATAGGTAAAATTGTGCAAGTGAATGATGTATATTGTTGTTGTATATACACACACGTATGTGTATATACATCAATATGAACTTAGTGACCATGTTTACAATTTTTATAAAGCATGACGAGGTTTATGGGTTAGTTGGACTTCAAATTCATTCGTGAAACTGAGAATTTTCATTTATCACTGATTTGGATAATCAGTATTTTTTTCAAAGAATGGATAGTATGGACTTCTTGAATTTTTTTATAAATGCATTCATGTATTAATAGGTAGGGTCTCACGTTTATTTAAACTGATAATGGATGAGTTTACACAATTATATATATGATTTCCCAAGATGGATTTGATTATGCACATTGTAACCTCAACTGCCTATGTTAAACACTTTTGGTATCCATTTGTCATCATAAGTGTAAGTTATGAACAACCCTTCTTTAATTGGGTATTATGATGTTATGTAATGTTAAGTGTTATGTTTATTTTCTTGAAAACCCAAGTTTTTTTCAAATGTTAAGATAACTGGTTATGTGCTCGATGTTTTAGCATGCATGTCATCATGTTTTTCATGATAGAACTATTTTCATGTTATGAACACATATGTGAATAAAATGGGATTCAATTATGAATGTATGAAATCCTATGAAGGTATGACCATGTCAAGATAACTGAGGGATGTATAGGACTTACATGTGACGGGTGCGCCCAGAATTATATAGCGCAACAAGAATGATGTGACGGGTGCGCCCGGAATTATACAGCGCTCTGATGCATTGGTTAAAGAAGGGGTCTCATGAGACGAACATGTGTGAGGGTCTTGGCAAGTTATCCTTGGCTTGAGCAAAGGAAACAGGGTGGGTAGTGAGCCTTGACCCGTTAAGTAAGTTATACAGTCATGATGAAAATTCTTGACAAAGTCCAGGATTATACATTCCCTCTGCATGTAATGATAAAGGTTAACCAGGGGTTAGTTCAACTAACAGGACAACCCCTAGTTGAAGGCTCCCATGATCATGAAAATGTACTTTATGTGACGAAAACTGTTTTCATATGGCAAACTATTAGATGATCTGCATTTTTCTCATGAACCATGATATGCATGTTTCCCTGCTTAGCCATAGAATTCTTTTAGAATTGATGTAACCATTATTTTAACATTATGAATTGTTTATTTTGCGCACTCTGATCATGTTCATATCAAGTACGTGCTTCTTTGTGCAAGTGGTTTTCAAACAAAGATGGATTTCATGTTTTTAAGAAGTGACAATGTTTTGTTTTAGAAAAGTATTTTTATTCTTTTCAAAAGGACTTAAGAAAGGACTTTCTTAAAATGTTTTAAAACCCATTACTGGGAATTTTTTCTCACCCTACGTTTTTGTTAAAAAATTTCAGGGATGGTTGATACCTATGAAGTTAATCGAAAGAAGCTGGTTTCCAAAAATCCTGAGCCTCGCGATCTTCTGTTGTAATGAGACATGATATTTAATTTTGTAATGTTAAGTATATCATGTCCCATTAAGCACCCTGGTTTTTGGGGGTCGCTACATGTGTACACTCACTTTCACTATGTATAGGGTATTTGATGAAGATGATGTTATGACCTAGAATTTCACCAATGCTCCAATTTCAATGATGAAGAGTTTTTATCAAAAGTTAATCAACAGAATGCCAAAATTTATTTCTATACATCTGAATCTGGGGAATTAATAGTGTGTGTCCGTTGAAACCATTATACTGACTATGACAGCATGATGGGCGGGGTTCATTGGAATTTGGTTTATCTAGTAATTATTTATGAAGAAACTCCTTGATTAAATCTCGGTCGAAGCACCGATCAAGAATGAATTTCTAAATAAATTGTAGTGTTGAAGATGAATTTGGATCGTAATGATCAATGATTACAAGAACTACTTTTGACTTGGAAAAATGGGGTTTTATTTGTTTTTTGATATTGGATAGAAGAAGTAATTTCTTGACTTAAGGATGAGGTGTGTTGAGACATTTTCATGTCGATCTTGAATCTGCATATCATTGATGTATTGGAACTCAAACCATTATGGAAGTAACATGTTTCCAATATTGTGGATATGTATTGAAAAATAACCATGAATGTCGAAATAAATTAACATAGGGTGTATAGATGTCATGGTTTTGTTCATTGATGGTGTCAAAAACATTTTTTATTTTTAACAATAAAACATGTTTCCTAGGAAATGGCCGAGCATGCTTGTCTGAATAATTTGAGTCACATCATGGGAAAGAATATGCATTAATGTTCTATAGAAGAGTAATTTTATATTTTTTATTAAGGTATCATAAATTTTGAATTTGGTAGTTTAATGATTTTGAAAAAGATAAGTCGAATTGTCACATGCTGTGGAATGGTACAAGAAAACAATTTTTTCATGGATACCCTAAAAATCAAAAAACGCAACAAAAATGATGAAGGATTATGAATATTAT
Source organism: Viscum album (assembly GCA_963277665.1). NCBI lineage: Eukaryota > Viridiplantae > Streptophyta > Magnoliopsida > Santalales > Viscaceae > Viscum > Viscum album. The sequence continues at coordinate 1,143,142,690 of OY728166.1, forward strand.
TAGAGAACATGATAGTTTGTCCTTCACACATGTTTGGGATTCAAGGGCGTGTGGACCTATTTCATTCTGTTATGGGAGCTTCACTTGAGTCACACAAAGAATAATATATATAATGATGGATGTGCCATGGTCAAGACATATTAGAAATCATCGATTCTGATGTCATTAATGGTGTATATGAGGAATTAATGGGTGAAAATGTTAAGAGATAAATTATAGATAGTGGGGAATCTATAACATCATTGATCTATAGGATCCTAGCTTATTCATGATCTTTCCATCCATGTATCATCATCCATCCATCGCAAGATTAATAGAAGAGTTTGAAGAGAGGTCAAACTACAATGTGTTAGAGATAAGAAGATATACATTGGGAGAAATTGGTCTATATCAAAAGAAAAGATTATTATTATATTATATTATTTAATATATTCTATACCAAAATGTTTTTATTGGAATATTGTGTTTTTTATACTATTATAAAAACATATAAGATCATGGGAATCATGCTGCTTGTATTAAAATATTTAATTTTCTTTTTTTATTTCATTTTAATCCTAGAGGGTTGTAGTGTTTCCATTAATAAATTTCAATTTCTATTCATCATTATCATTTTTCATTATACTCTAATTACCAAAAATTTGAAAAAAGATTTTTTTTCATTGACAACAACAACCAATGTGAAAATTATAAAAGGTTGTGGTTAAGATTTCTCTATAATGAAGCATCTTTATCCAAAATTCTATTAATAATATCAGTTCATAGGAGATATCCTTGATGTGTATATTTAATATAATTATAGTTAGGTATTTTTGACCACTTGACACATTTATGATCATTATGATTGATTCCATGCATGGACATAACTATTTCAATCAATTATATTAGGTTCTGTTCCACTAAATAAAATAACTATTTGGATTCCACCTCCTTTGCTACTTTAACGACAAAATTCTTATACTCACATCACTATTGTTACTTTAAATTGTTTATCAAGCATCATTATTAATTTTTTGAGTTCTACATTGTATATTGTTTCAATTTTTTGGTCACTCATAGACACTTAGTCATTTTTTGAGGTTCGACCCCCCTTAGCATAAAATATTTAATTTTTAGGTATTGGAAATTTCTAATTTAATAGATAAATAGTCACCTTGTTAATCGTCATAAAAACAATTCATTATTGAAGAGTTTTTCATTTGATTGAAACAGAAAATTCAAAAAAATCAAAAACAAATTACTCAGTTTTCAAATAAAATGAATGAAAAAAAGATTGACTATTATGTGCTAAAATCAAATAATAGATTCAATCATGAATTCAAAATATGTATTCAGATTTTAAATTAAAAACTATAATATTAGAAATTATGAAACATTTTTATTCTCTTAAAAATAAAAAGAAATCTAAAATGGATAGCATAGATGTTAAAAGAGATGAAAACTTGAAAAAAAATCTAAAAGTGGAGTCCACTATTGCATGAAATGCATATCCCTAAGATGCATAGAATTATGGAGTATTGTTTTCTTCATTATCTAATAATCCATCAAGGATAGTAATTAATTAATGGTCTAGAAACTAAAAAATCAATGAGTCTCGCCTATCCATGTGTCCTTCCTTCCCTGCTCATCCCAATGACTATTCTATTAAATTCATTAGTGATTTTTTTCATTTTATGCAATTGTTACATTTACATGGGTTGAGTGAGGAGGAAATTTGGATGAGTTTGTTTCCATTATATCTCAAGGGAAAATATAGAGGCATGTTTTAGAATATAGATGAAGAAATATTTTGACACCTGAGATCAACTGTTTAACGAATTTTATTCAAAATTCTATCATAGAAGCCCCATTAACAAAATTTGGCACAAAATCACTAGATTTGTCTAGGATGCGGGGGGAACATTTCTCAAACATGGGGTATATTTATGGATTTATATTGGAAATTAAACAACAACCAATTGGATACCCATATTTTAATAGATACATTTTATAACATCATCACTCTTTAAAAAAAAATATTAGTAGGAAAATTTTTTGGAGGGGATTTTTCAGATTTTACTATAGGTGTGCTCCAATTTTTTTGAAAAGATAACAAAAAATATATATAATAAGTAATCTAAAAATACTTTGATTGATAGATATGATTCCAAAAAATAATCTAATGACATTTTAATTAAAAAACATATATAGAAATGAAACAACTCAAGAATGTATTGTCACTCTTAAAAATATTTTCATGACACTGATTATCCTTTTCAGCCTAATGAGAGAGACCAATTCAGGGATTTTAGGGAATGGAATCAAATAAATAATAATCAATTTTTTAATAAATTTAATGTTGGATACAAAAAATATCATCAAAATATATGAGATATTTCTTTATGTGATGAAACATATTACACCCCCAATATTTTATGGTATGTATGTTCATAAATAAATTCAATTTATTCGATATCTTAGGTTGAGTACCTTCCTTAAAAGAACCTTGTTATAATATTAAATATTAAAATCATCATTTTGATAAATAATTAGGGATTATTTTTAGGATTTTTCTAAAATATTTGAATTTTTTGACGAATCGAGAAATACAATAATTTACTCTATTAAACATTATATGTTAAATAAATGATTTTTTGAGTCAGAATTAATTTTACAACCCATTAGTTCAAACTAACATGTACTTGTTTCTATACATATTTATAATAATCATCATTATTGGTCTACTTGATCCAAAATAATAAATTAATTTATAAAATAATCCAAAAAACACTTCTCTCCACCTTCATAAATACAACCCATCCCCAAAACTTATCCCCACACCTTATAAGACTTGAAACATGCCTAAATTATGCATAATTACCTTTCCAATAATATTTCCTATTTATAAGTTCATCAGGTATTTCCAAAATTAAAAACCCAATAGTCTTAAAGAGGACTCCACGAATACGATATTCATGAGGTAAAATCCACTTATTTATATTTTATTTTCATTTATTTTCTTATCCACTCCTCACCTATTCCATAAAAAGTAGATTGGAAACTCCAATATAATATAAATAAATAATTTTATAGTGAAAATATATTTTTTATCATCAAATACTTTCTCCAATACTTTAATTATAAAAATGAAAACATTGTCTATGTTGTGTCCATTCACCGCCATTGTGGAAGACAAGTTTTAATTTTTATTATCTTTTACATGTCTGGGTGTAAAACCATTATTATGGTTAATTAATATTTTAATATATAAATAATAATTTATATCGTGTTCTAGAAAAAAAATATAAACATAATATTAAATAAAATGAAATGATATTTTGATGGTCGTAAAACCTGATAAAATAAATTATGAAATTTTCACCAACATGTTATCTATTGAATGATACATGTACCATATAACAAAATGATATATATGACCATTTAAAAATATAAATGATAATTAATAACATTTAATTTCACTTATGTATATGTTTTTCGTATTTCATATGAAGTAACATATTTATACTCAAGGGAGATGAGCATAATACCGTGAAACAGAAGATTTTCAAAAAATAAAATTAAACATAATAACTCACCGAAATGGAAATAATGAATCTAATAAAATTATACTAAATAAAATATATTTTGAATAAGTTATTAATTAATTATTTTATTTTTCTAATTTTATTGTCCAGGACATTAATTATATGTATAGAATTCTTTCAGAAAAAAAGTTAATGGTTTCTCATCACACTTTTATTTATATGAGATATATTACTTAATCAACCCTTATTTATTGTGTGTGGGGTATATAAAAAAATTTAATATATCATATATTTAATCTTTTTATCTTCCAATAATTAAATGTTTCATTTGATGATAATTAGTTTTATGGTCATACGGTTTGACAAATTACAAAGTGATACGACAATTCATAACCCAATTTTTATTATTTGGGTTAAAATTCAGCTACATAAATTATTTCATGTTATGATTATGGGTGAAACAACATATATTATCTTATTTTTTTCCTTCTAGATTATGTTGATTTATATCTGATACACATATTTGATTCATATGGTTAACAATCACACATACTTTTAAAAATAATCATTTAAATATATCTTTTTCAATATATAAAATGAATGTTTTTTACATATACAACATGAGAGGATTTTCCCAACATAAGAAAACATTAATGTGTTGTGGAATCCATTACACGTTAACTAGGTAATTTTCGATCAAAATTGTTTAATTTATCATTAATCATTTTCTTAAATAAACTGTTTCAAAACAAAGAGCTATTTATCTCAATATTTTACCTATCATTGTATTAGTTTATTTTCATATATGTCATAAAAACATGTGGGATGTTATGATAAATTGAGATTTATATCTTATGAGACAAAAAACTAATTTTTTTTGAATTTGTTATGGCCATTTTGACTATGGATGTTTTATTTGTATTACAATCATCAAATTACAGTGGATGATTTATGATTACGTTTATTTTTTGGGGAATGTTATCAAAAATTCATATTCCGGATTCAAAATGAATGTATCTATTGATATTTATTTGTCACTATCATATTAAGAATGAATTATAGTTATTATGTGATGGAAATGGCCTGTTATAACCCCTTGATACATTAGTAGGAATCATGAGACAAACTATTTAGGGTACTGACTGGTGGCTAACCCAATTATGAATGGTGTTTCAGATGAAGCCATGATGGTATCATTATGATCTCCCTCATTATTAATTCCCAAATTATACGATTACTTATTGATAATCTGTTTGATTATTGGACCAGTATAACATTCATAGTTATTTCTCATATCATGTGATCATTTTTATGACATTATTTGATCAACTTTTATTCCTTCTATTTTATGCTCGATATTATGTTTTAATGGAATTAACCATACCTTATTGTTAATGTGTATTTATGATTGATTCTATTGCATTCTTACCCATACTATGATTCTGAGATCACCAATACTATATATTTTATTTTTTCCCAGGATTCCAAGATTTATATTATAAAATACATTCATAGATAATGTAGGAGAAATAGGGTGTATAATGTGGAGTCACAATGTTGTAGTTTATTTCATTTTGTAATTTAATACTAATGTTTGTATCTACTTTCCTAATGCTACAAAACTATTCATTCTTTTGAGATGAAATCACATTCACATAGTACTAATGTAATAATCTGACCACCAATGTTAGTCTGGTGGAGATGTGGTCATTATTGTTGGTATCAGACCATGATTAGAATAAAATTTTTAACTAAATTTAGAAAAAATGGATTCTAGAATATTAAACTTATAAGTGACTTTGAGAATATTCCCAATGTAATTAAGCTTATACTATTGAGATTAGTTATACATAATTGTTTAAGTGTTTTAGTAGTTTCATATTTCAAAATATAATCTAATGTATGCTATTATTTAGAAATGAAACCTTGTTAATGTAATGGTAACCTTATCAATAAACAAATTCCATGTTAGTAATTTTCGTCCTATATAAGATAATGTTGTTTAGAGATAGAGATGAAACTAGATCTGAACAAATTATAACTATACCAAGACTACAAACTCATGTTATAATCAATAACTATACAGGTTTGGAGAAGCCTAAGCCACAATGTGATATAAAAATGCTAGATCACTTCATGAAACAAAAAACTCAATCATTCAATGGGGATAAAAACCCATTTGTTTCATAGAAATGTATATTTTCCTTGTATAATATATTTCTCTCCTTGGGATGTAAGAAAAGGTAGAAGGTTATCATGAAATTTTATCATATATATGGGAGATGTGGACCAATGCAGGTCATTAGATCAATAGAAAATAGAGGTAGAAGAAATTAAAAATAATAAATATAAGGATTTAAAATAAAATTTCATGTAAAAATATTTCCATCGAGAATAGTGAGCATAAATGGAGAGACAATTCATGATTCAATGACTTAAATTTTACGAAAATATTGTTATGTATATAATAAACATTATATGGTTTACATGGAATGACTATGACTACATACATGATATAAAGAGAAATATTGAGTGTTTATTTGATGGTCTTAATACAATTATATTAAGTGGAATAGTCGTGAAATGATTCCCATCATATGAGTACATAATATCATGTGCCATCAAAATAGTGTAATAATTTTCCACAGAATATGAATTCAATGTGTAGAATGATTAGAATAGTATTGATGATTACTCTATAAAATGAAATAAGGAAAAATGGAAGGAGGGAAGAAAATAATTTCCAACATTCAATACTTATGGAAAGAAGAATCATTGAATATTCCTATTGAGAATGGTATTTTGTTACATGTGTCGGGAAAACCTTCTTGTATAGTGATGTCAAGGGGAATAATGATGTCTGTAATGTTCCATTATTATATTTTAAGAAGATGGAAACTATACACATTATTTTCCTAGACAACATAGAACCATTCCCTAGAAAATTCCATGGGAATAAGACTATCAATATGGAGTAAAAATAACAGAGGATGAAGTTTATAATGACGTTGTTTTGGGAACTATAATCATCTCAAAAAATCATGAAAATTCGTTATTTTGTTTTTTATCATCATATTCTTTTATATCCTCCTGGTCTCTTATAAAAAATTATATATTCATAGTTCACTGTAACAAGGGAGTTGTCAATAAAAAATTCTATAAGAATCCTTATTGAAACAAATATTTTTCACGAAACTCTATTACAACAAATAAGCATGATCTAATTGATGAAATTATTCTTATACATATTTTTTTTTGATATCATTATTTCTATTGAATGAGTTTTATAATATACCTATTTTTTATTCAAAAGGTAAGTAAATTATCATTCGTGATAAAGATATGGAATTTCCATTCATTAGAGGGGAAACATCATCATCAAATCCATATATGGATACAACTCCATTTTCACTTCTAATTGACATTATTATAAAAGAAGATCAATCAAACCCAACTGATGAAAAACGTGATCTTCAAATTAATTATGTTTCCATTATTTAGGAAAACATTGATGTACTTCCATAGTAATGACCGACACATTCTATAGATAATAATGTTGAGTTTTATATTAATTTAATCCTTGATTTATAATTTATATCCAATACTCTGTATTGAATTGGAATATTGGATTTATCATAGTTAGATAAACATCTAAATGAATTTAGTTTTAAGGAATTTTTACACCCTAACATTTCACCATGGGGAGCATAAGTAAATTTCATTAAGAAGAATGACTGATACATGAGGTTCTGCCTTAGAAGTTTATTGTAAATCCAATTTTATTGACAAATGAAACCTATTTTTTTATATACCTAATGAATATAGTATTCAAGTAATTTCATGATATTTTTGTTTGGATGTTTATTAATTATATCATGGTTTAATTGAAAAACTATTAGGGAGTTGAGAACCACCAATAAAATGTTCTAGAAATCTAAAAATATTCCATTTATATGGTATGTTTAGAAAGCGTAATTTATGGATTCAAAAAGTGTCTTTCATTGGCCATATTGTTTCCATGGATGGTATTTCAGTTAATCTAGGGAATATAAATGTAGTCCATGAATGGGATAAAATAATATATATAATAGAGGTAAATATTTTCATTGGATTATTAAGTTAATATTGGAATTTTATTCGGAATTTTTTCAGATTATTTGTCCCATTAACAATGATTTCTCATAATGGGATTTGATTATTTGGGAAAGGGAATGTGAATAATGCTTTCTGGAAAAAACATTAAGCAGCAATTATCATAGAGTTATAAAAAAATGGATCGACAGTGATACTATGTGAATGGATCTAGTAATGTTGAAAATCAGAATAATCTATGAACGAGAAGTATCTCTACATTTTTAAATAGATTTTAGATTGTAACATCATGATTTAGGTGCCACACATTTATTCCCTTACCCAATAATGAATATGAACTCAGGTTCAACTCCATGTAAGACAAAATATTTAGACTATCAGTGAGGTTCTATATCATTCATGGGGTGACCATACACTCTTTATCAATGTTGCACAACAATTTAAATTAAAACAAAAAAATGGGATAACCAAAAACCATAATAATACAAATAACACATGATGACTAAAATAGAAAATACGGAATACAAAATAAAAATATGAAATGTCATTCCAATTATGTATCAATTGTTAAAATGAAAAACCCAAAATAAATAAATATTGTTAATAATTTGAAGTAGTTCCAGAACCATGTTTGGTTCCCTCATCCATGACCCATCCCGAAACAACAATCTATCATTGTTCTGTTTCAATTTGAATTTTGATAAAATATGAAATAATTATGAGTACTAATCAGGCTTCATGATAAGGGTGTGAGTATAAATCATTATTGCAACACAAATTTTTTCTAAAACAATATCTATTCAAAACATTCTATTTAGTTGTATATAATAAATAAAATAAATAAAGTATTCACTTTAAATTTATTCAATATACCTTTATCTAACAACATAAACTCTCAGTTCACAAATAAGTGTCATTATTACCATTCATCATTTAAATTCACATATGAATTCTATTGTTACCATTCATCATATCATTTTACACATGAATGCAATGTTACTATTCATCATTAAAAGTCACACATGAATGTTGTTATTACCATTCATCATTTCATGTACAACATGAATTACATTGTCAGTATTCATCGTTTCAAGTCACCAATTAATTACATTGTTACTATTAATTATTTCAGGTCAAACATGAATTTCATTGATACCATTCAACATTACAGGTCACATATGAATTTCACTTTTACTATTCATCATTTCAAATAACACATTAATTTAATTGCTTTCATTAATCATTTAAAGTCCCATATCAATTAAATAATTACCATTTGTCATTTAAAAAAACATATGTCAAAAAATAAAATTAATTAATTCACTAATTAATTAGTAAAATACAATAATTCCATATTCACATCCTTCCTTTAATTAATTCAATAATTAATGAACATATTTATTTTTATTAGTAAATAATCCATTAGTTTATCACACGAAACACATTAATTAATTAATCAACTAATTTAGAAAAAAATTACATTAATTAATTTACCAATTAATTAATGAAATTCCAAAATCCAAATATCCAATAATTAGTTCATTAATTAATTATTCCAAATCCATGAACCTAATATCCCATTTTTAATTAAAAAATTAATTATTCAAAATCCACACTTCAAATATACCATAAGTCATTCAAAAATTAACTATTCAATATATAAAATCCCAATATCCAAAATTTGACAATAACTTCATTATTTAATATAAAAAAATTATTTAATTAAGTTTTGGAAACTATATTACTAATAAAAGAATATATACACTATAATTACATATACATAATTGAAATATAGTCTTTTAGATTTGAATAATAGACCACCAACATCATGTTTGATGATGATTGGTCACAATCATATATACCCAATTTGTAGCACATTAATCAAGGGCACAAAAAATAATTGGATTTGGATCCGAATCATAAATTTTGGAGTAAATAGATAATGATATGATAATACTTGATCTAGATCTAGAACCAATTTTAGATAAACATCCCTCTGGTATCTTGGAATATGAGCTGGGGAGAGAGAGGGAGGTCGAATGAAGATGATACATGTAGCTAAAGAGGTGCATATCTTCAATTTTGGATTTTAATCGTGAAAAACAGAGGCTAAGAGCCTTATTAATTCAATTGAGATCAAATAAAATCTAGAGGAATCATTATGGGATTAGTGGGGGTGATATTAGGTTAAAATTATGTTTTGGGTATTTTAAAATAAAAATATCAGGTTAACTAAAAACCGATGCACAATTTTTTGGCATGGAGCATAATTTTTAAAACCATGCGCCAATTTTAGGGTCCCAATTTCTCTTTAAGGGGATCATGGTTTTAAAAAACATGAACCATCCATAGAAATACCCGGTGATTTGGTTCAAATGCTTTTCTATGCCAGGGATTATAGTTTTGTAAAATTGTGCCTCAATCAATCATAAAAAAAATCTCCTTCTAAACATCTCAAAATATAACCAAACAAACCCAAGATACAACCCAAAAAATGTGTACTCAACACATGGAAAAAGAGAACATCTAAAAAATCCTGGGAAATCTCAAAAAATCTTCAGGATATTAATATCACCCCACCATATACAAGATCATCCTCAAGTTATACTCATAATAATCCTAAGGATTTTGAGTCAAATAATAATGGGTGACTGAGCCCACATATCAACTTTTCTCTCCCATTTTTTCTATATAATACTCCCTAGTTTCCAAAATAATCAATGTATTGGCATGGTCTCTCCCCACAACACTTTTTCATGGTGATGGAACACAGGTATCAAATGCTCCTCATATGATGAATCTATCTCAAGATCAACATTATCCATATTGATCACCTGAGAAGGGACAAGGTGATATATTTATTTATTACACACCTGAAAACAATAATTCATTGCATTGTAACTCTATGGAAGATCCAATCCGTACACCAACAGAATGAATCTCCCCACACCCTCAAACCATCCGAAAATACTAAGAGCCAACATGTAATTTCTTTATATCCTATGGTGACCAAATCTTAGAGATAGATGAATGAATATATAATCACCCTATGCAAACTCTAGTGGTCATCGATGATTATCAGCATACTGATTTGTTTATACTCTAAGCCATATACATATTATTATGAATGATTTTTACATATGCCAATGTCTCCTTCATATGGCTTGATCGTAAAAACTCTAACTCATCATCCTCAAACCAACATAGAGTTGAACTGCATGACCTATAAAAAAGTTCCTCATATGGTTTGATATAAATATTTTCCTAATAATTTTTTTTCTATATGAACTCCAATAAAGAATTTTACATCCTTTAAGATCCTCTATTTTTAAGGACACATTCTCATAGCATGTTCTCAAGAACCAGAAAATTGATCCATTACTTTGTCTGTATAAAACCCTTTGTAACAATTCCTTTTGTAATCCATTCCAAAAGCATTAAGTAAAGAACAATTCATAGTCATAATCTATTTTCTGTGGAATCCCATATAAATATACTATCTCCCCAGAATAAAAGTCTCCTAGCTTATCGACTGAGAATGTATCCCACACCAACATGAAATGTGCTATCATTTTCAAATGTTCCATAACCACCCAAATATTTTATTCATCATAGTTATCCTTATAATATCCACAAATAAATCTATATAGATGTCATCCCACAATATTTTTGTAATGAGAAATGGTTGTAGTAAACCTATAGGTTGTTTTTGGTCATCCTTCAAATTCTGAAAGGTGTAGCATCATGTCATGAACCCTTATTTATAAATATTCATTCCCAGTCACATAAATTATTTATGTAGTTCATGGTAAATTTTTTTCAAACTTGGATGTACTAACGATTTTTTGGAATAAACATCTTGCACCTACTCCTCCTATATTATAGTAGTAAATAAAATTGATTTCTCATGTAGATGATCTCATCCTAATCTATATACCAATATAAATGAGTATCCCCACCTTCAAGGCATTCTATTCGAGAATAACACTTTGGATCCTCATACTATCTGTCTTTGATCTAACTCAAAAGTGAGGACTCCAATAAAATTGATATGAGAGACATCTGATTCCAAAATGTCAAAAACAAAACATGTATATCCGATAATAAATACATAATATTCCATTAAAAAGGAGACTACTGATCCACCTGAATATGCGTTTCCATTATAAAAGAATCAGTTGAAATATTTTCCTTATTAAGAATATACTAGTACTCACCCGTGCGAATGCACGAGGATATAAACCAATTTTCTAAAAAAATATTCACTGCTCAAATTAAATATGACATTCATTTCTAAATTACATACAAAATAATCATTGACCCAGTATCTAATAAGAGAAAAATTAATAAATGACGTAATACTTATAAAGATACAATATGTTCTTAATTGAAAGCATGAAAATTATCCACTCCAACTGGTGATTTTTTTGATGCATAAAAACCCCTCTTATAATGTGTATAGTGGTATTAAATCATCATCTCCAAGAACTATTTTGGCATCCTCAATGTGAATGTTGGAATCCTCTAGAAGAGGAGCACATTTTTTGTTGGGTTCCCATTACACATTCTATTATAGACCTGGTCCTCACATATGAAATTATGCAGCTTTATCTCAGAGTTTATCTTCTAATTCTATCTTAAATTATTTATATAGGGAATTAAATGAAGTAGGATATACATTCTTAAAATAAGGTATTTCTGGAGGAGCTTCATTTTATGGTACTGCAACCTGAATGTAAAGTCCATTAGAGGGATAAGGATACCAGAAAAAAGTCCAAAAAACTGAATAATGAATCAAGAGTAAATAAATGTAAGAGATAATATTAATTGAAACCATGCATGAATTTGGATTATATAGAATAGTTAGATAGTATTTGTTTCTAGTTAAGGCTTTTTCAATAAATAAGGAGTGATAATTAGCAAGTAGTAGTAGTTATAAAAAAATCAAATTGGAAATCATAGAATTTTTTTACCTGATTAAAGATTCGATGTAAGACAGGTTTCGTGGTAAATAAATCATTGAATATCAAAAGATTTATTTCAAAATATATAAAATATGATAGAAAATTTAACTGGGATACTACACGTATACATGAATTAAATATTTCCTAAATCTTTGTGTCCCTACCTACAAGATAATTTTAAATGATATCTTATTCAAAACCTCTAGATCCCTAAATTGTAAGAGGCAGGAAGATATTACTTCTACTTGAACACTTATTGAAATATTATTCCCTATATTAAACTCATTTTCCAAGAAAATTTAGTTGAGAAAAAGATCACCCCCAATATGATTATCTTATATATAGAGACATGCAAGGGATTCTACTGGTACCTATAACTGAAAATTGAATTCTACAATAAAAAAATGATGGCTCTAAACAATATTGATATGTATAATGGTTAATATAAATAATACACATATCATATCTCAATTTATCTACAACATTACCTGATGATTTCTTTTCTAGGTATGCATCATCATATAATCCCAGATGATGGCACCATGAGTTTGGAATAGGCCACCTGTAGTGATAGTAATTGACATTAATTATCATAGATGATAGATTCAATATAAGACATGGTGCATGGTTATAGAGTCATTGAAAATCAAGATATTTATCTCAAATGATATTCATTATGATGTGAAATTTAATAGGGATAACTATAAGTATATAGGAATTAAATATGTACTGAATGTTGGTGTCTCTGACTACAAGAGAATTTCATGTGGAATCTATTTCAAAACTTATGGATCCCTGTATGAAAATAGTTAGGAAGACATTACTACTGGTTGAAAACATATAGAACCATTATTCCCTATAGTAAACATAGAGTCCATGAAAATGTAGTTTAAAATATGATCACCACCAAAATGAATCTCTAGTAGATGTAGACACGCAAGGAAATATACTGGTACCTCTAACTCCCAAATTAATTATACAATATGAAAAGGATTTCTCGTAACAATATTGATATATAAAATTGATCATATAAATAATAAACATATCATTCCTCAATTTATATACAACATTAACTGATTATTTATATTCTAGGCATGCATCATCATATGGTCTGAGATGATGGAACAATGAGTTTGTAATAGGAGTGCATAGAGTAATGAGAAACCATTTTAATAGTTGAAAAAGAAAAATAACAGAGTAAAAGTATATGTATTTTGAAATTTTGAGGAATATTTGAATTTATTTTCAATTATGATCATAATAACTTTTAGTCAAGCACTGAAATAAAAAGTTAACGATAAATCGTAGATAAAGAAGTGGTTTTAATAAATTAAAAAGAAAAATAAAAGAGTAAAATTATGCTAATTTTTTAATTTTGAGGAAGATTTGAATTCATTTTCAATTTTGATCACAATAACTATTATGAAAGCACTGAAATAAACAGTTAATGATAAATACAAGACAAGGAAGTGGTTGTAATAATAAAAATGAGAAATTTTAAAATAAATGAAATAATAATAAATTGAATGAGTAGAGTCATTCACCTGTGATAAGAAGATTCAATAGAGAGCTATCAAAAAGTTGAGTAAACCAAATAGCAAGAAATTGAATAAAAAAATTAGTTTAAGATAGATTTAATATTGATGTAGCATGAGAGTTAATATCACAATTCTATAAATATTCGAAGTGGTATACATAATTATTGAATAAAAAATATGTAAACACATATTATATTGTATACTTTTTCCATAAAAAAATTTTCTTAGTATATCATTTCCATCTTCACTGCTGGTAAAGTATTGTTCTGTAATGAGATGAAATAATTCCCTGATTAATGCATGATAATGATTGATGAGAAAAAAACACATTCCAATGACCCACTTCTTTAAAACACATGATACAGTGCTCTAAAATACATGATACGGTGCTCTTAAAAATGATCCAATGATCTAATGACTCACAAGATCCTCTATTCAATAAAATTACATGTTCTACAACCCAAAAAATTCAAGATCCACTGGTCAAAGAAAAAACATATTCCATTAATCAAAAAATAATGTGATACTGAAATACAATACATGATATAGTACTAGATTAAAATACATGATCCACAACCATTAAAAATGATACACTTCTCTAAAAATTTTCATGTCTGATTCAATAGAAGTAACTAATAACATTTTGAAGTTAAATTCTTTATGACCAATATGAAAAAAATTCATGAAATTAGAGGTATTGTTTTACCTGTTTTTTTAGGGATGAGGAGTCGTAGTGGGGGATTACGATCTAACAAGCCTTGACCTGAGTGCATACACAATCATGCAATATGTCTACATGTAGTTACAGTAATATTTAAAAATAAGAACACATAATTTGTATGAGTAATAGGGAAACACATTAATAATAAATCCATAAATATTTATAAAAAATCTGTTAAAACAATAAGAATGAGAAATTGGAAAACAATGTAATAAGAATTCCTGAAATATCATTGTATGAAAAGTATGAAAATAGTTGCACATAAGTAATCTTGAATCAACTCTATTTCAACAACTTGCAGGCAATTATATAATTTCGGGTGTCATATAAATGTAGGTGCACCGAACTGATATCTCAAATGTATTCATTGACATGGTATGTGAATAAATATTGAATTTTCAATGGGGATTATGACATATCCATGATAATTGGCTCCACAAAAAAAACATTCCCCAACTCGTGTTTTTCATGGATAAGAATTGAAATTCCTAGTAGAGTTTATTTGGCATCCCCAAAATTCTTATAAGATACACCATTATTAAAATAAAAACCATCATATGAATATAATTACAAGTCACAAATAGATAAAGACATGTTTCACTAAAACAATATAAAAATAATAACATAATCAAATAAAATTTCAACCATATATATAGTGAAGGTTTTTGATGATTTGTGTTGAATTGAAGTATTTTATTCTAAATTAGAAATAGTGATTCCCTCAATTTGGTTTTACGTTATTTTTCAAAACATAGATACTGATTACCTCTATTTGGTTTTTGTTTAGTTTGGAAATGGGAGAAAGAAAAATATATAAATCATTAGTGCATATGATATATTAAGAAATTCTAAATGAAAATACCATGTACATTCTACAATACAAACTCCACATTGAACACTAAAATAAAAGAAACACATATTATAAAAAACTCAAAGCAGTGGACATCAGGAATCTACAAGTAAAACACAAGTATTTAAACTCTCCCAATCCTTCCATTATGATGACTGGAAGGAATTTAAGGAAGTCACTACACCATGAATGAAACACAGCCACTCCAGACCCCATACAGAGGATAGAATTCATAACCGAATAAGAATACCATCTCCCATTGTCTGCTAAAATCCACTGATGTGAATCTTGAAGACACCTCTATATATCACCGGATGGAATGGGATGCTCCCATATGCAAGGTTCAGTCAAGTTCTAGCTCAGTCCTTGGACCAATGTTTGATGATTTCCCCAAATTGTTCTTCATACTATTTTTATTATATCATGAAGTACACCTCCATTGCATAAATTCCCTGGATATCTTAATTTCTTGGTTGAGTCACCTGCAATATATAAATAAAAAAAATCAACATTCATCTTCAAAAATGATGTGTATTATTAAAAATAATTTTTACACAATTAATAAGAACATCTATTGGTTGATCACCTAAAAATAATAAATTTGTAAATAATATATATTTGGAATATGTTGTTGAAGGGACCTATGAAAATAATGTATATTGACTTTTAATCTGAACAAAGCTACAATAATATATTCATTGAACAAAATAAAGTGTATTGTTGTTTATTAGAGTGACTCATTATAGTAATCCAGCTTTATATTTAGCTCAAACTCATAACACAACTTAAACATAGTCAAATATTGGTTTACAAATTTCAAATTTTATTTGATTTTGAAAATGAAAAAATCAAACCCACCCATTTTAGCACTACAAAAGTACATGAAATTAAAAATGAAAAACGTATTAAAGGAATTTATAAATATCTTAAAATAAAAATATAAATTAACAATAATTTATATATTAAAATATCAATATGTTTATTAATCTCATTAAATACTTGATGGAACTCAAAAAATTCTCAGTATAGTTGAATTCATGTTGTTGTATAGCTCTAGTAAGTCGATCTCAGATTCAGCTAAAAAAATATAAATTGAAACTCATAGACTATCTAATCAAACTCATAAGAATGTGATTATCACTGTATCATATACCTATAGAGTTTTAAATAATATAAACTTCTATATATCATATCCCATTGAAGAGTTAGTTGGGAAAAAAACCTGCATCAATCCTCACTGAGACATAAATGATACACATCTCTTAAGTTTCATCTCCATGCTTGTAAATTAGAGGTATTCATTCCATCACCCCATGCACATTCATTAATATTTTGGTTCATTGCTATGATGGGATGAGAACAATCGATGTATGTCTACCAACTGATAGACATGACCCACAAATCATTAACTTTGCATCATTCTATAGATCTATTGACTTGTCATATGAGATGAATATCCTATAATGGAGACAAAACTCGCTGAATCACAACATAATAATACTAAAATACTAACTTGTCAATATACATTAGAGTCAATAGTGGAAACATAATCTTATAAAAGCATTATAATCTTCTGTTTCATATGTTTTTCATCCACAAAAATAAATATACAGTTGATTAAATAGTGAAAACATATCACCTACATTCATATGTTTGTTGAAAGGGAGGATAACTCCATGATTATACAACCAATAACCTACATTCGTATTGTGTGTAAATGAAAATGAAAAATGATGCATGGTAGGGTGGTTAATTCCACAATTTTAGAAAACATACCTGTTTTAGGGATTTGGAACTTATTAGTGCAGGATTCCTTTGATCTCTTCATGTGTAGGTTGAGTCACCTGCAATATATAAATAAAAAAATCAATATTCATCTTAAAAGATGAAGCATGTAATGAAAACATTATGAGATGAATATCACATAATAGAGACAAAACACGCTGAATCACAACATAATCATAATATAATTTTACCTTGTCAATATACATTGAAGTCAATGGGGAAAAAATTATCGTATTAAAGCATTATAATCATCTATTTATTATGTTTTTAGTTCACAAATATCAATATTAAGTGTAGTGAATAGTGAAAATATATTACCTACATTAATATGTTTGATGAAAGAGAGGTTAACTCCATAATTATACGACCAATAACCTGCATTCATATATTGTGTAAATGAAAATAAAAAATGAAGCATGGTAGGGAGGTTAATTCCACAATTTTAGGAAAACAAACATGTTGTAGAGATATGGAACTTATTATTGCAGAATTCCCCTGATCTCTTCATGTGCAGGGTGGGTCACCTGCAATTGATAAATAAAAATAATCAATATTCATCTTAAAAGACGAAGTGTGTAATTAGTACATTATGAGATGAATATCCCATAATGGAGAAAAAACTATCTGAATCACAAGATAATCATATTAAAATACTACCCTGTCAACATACATTGAAGTCAATAGTTAGAACATAATCGTATTAAAGCATTATAATCATTTGTTTCATATGTTTTTAGTCCACAAAAATCAATATATAGTGGAGTCAATAGTGAAAACATATCACCTGCATTCATATGTTGGATGAAAGGGAGGTTAACTCCAGGATTTTACAACCAATAACCTGCATTGATATAATGTGTAAATTCAAATGAAAAATGATGCATGGTCGGGAGGTTAATACCACAATTTTAGGAAAACATACATGTTTTAGAGATCTGGAACTAATTAGTGCTAGATTCCCTTGATCTCTTCATGTGCAGGCTGAGTCACCTCCAATATATAATGAAAATAATCGATATTCATCTTAAAAGATAAAGTGCATAATTATAACATTATGAAATGAATATCGCATAATGGAGACAGAAATTGCTAAATCACAACATAATCTTACTAAAACACTACCTTATCAAAATTCATTGATTTTAATAGTGAAAAAATAATCGTATTAAAGCATTATAATCATCTGTTTCATATGTATCTAGTTCACAAAAAAATAAATATACAATGTAGTGAATTCTGAAAATTGATTATGTGCATTCAAATGTTGGATGAAAGAGAGGCTAACTCCATGATTTTACAACACATAACCTGAATTCACATAGTGTGTACCCCTAAATAAAAAACTATGCATGGTAGTAAGTAGTAATAGTAATCACTCATTTTGAGGGATGTATTGATAATTGGATATATAAAACCCATAACCACCAATAATAGGTTCAAGTAATGCATGGACACAATATCATACAACATTAAATTCAATACCATCTAAATAACACATCCACTCAAATCATGATGACATGAGATAAAAATATCAAACATACTAATTATGAGGCATGCAAAAATGATAAAAAAATACATTAAAATACTATAAAAAATATGTTATAATGTGGAAATTGTAACATAAAATCATTATAATCATCTGTTTCAAATGTTTTTAGTCGACACAAATCAAAATACAGTGGACATAATATTGAAAACATATCACCTGCATTCATATATAGGATGAAAGAGTGGTTAAATCCATGATTTTACGACCAATAACCTTCATTCATTTAGTGTGTAAATGAAAATGGAAAATTATGAATGGTAGGGAGGTTAATTCAACAATTTTAGGAAAAATACTTTTTAAGGAGATGTCAAACATATTAGTGCCGGATTCCCATGATCTCTTCATGTGCAGGGTGTGTCACCTGAAATATATAAATAAAAATAATCAATATTTGTATTAAAAGATGTAGTATGTAATTGAAACATTATGAGACGAATATTCCATAATGGAGAAAAAACTCGTTGTGTCACAACATAATCATACTAAAATACTACATTGTCAATATACATTAAAGTCAATAGTTAAAATGTAATCGTATTAAAGCAACATCATCCAATTTTTCATATGTTTTTCATTCAAAAATATCAACATACATTGGGGTGAATTGTGAAAACAGATTACCTGCATTCATATGTTGGATGAAAGAGAGGTTAAATCCATGATTTTATGACCAATAACCTGTATTCACATAGTCTCTACCTCGAAATAAAAAATGATGCATGGTAGTATGTTGTAATAGTAATCACTCATTCTGATGGATGTATTGATAATTTGATATATAAAACACATACCCACCAATAATAGGTTCAACTAATGCAGGGACACAATATCCTGCAACATTAAATTCAATCCCATTTAAATAACACATCCATTAAAATCATGATGACATGAGTTAAAAATATCAAACATAATAATTATGCAGCATACACTAATGATCCAAAAATACATAAAAAAACTATAAAATATATGTTATAAAATTAAAATTGTAATATAATTCTATGATTATGAAACCTTATTACTGATATTACCTTCAAAAAAAAGTATGTTTTACATGTTTTAATGACATTAATGAAGGATATCATGAACCATTCATGTAAAACTAAGAATGAAAAGACTCAATTTGATGAAAAAATGGCATAAAATAGATGATGAGTAATATAAAAAATATACATTACTGTATTATGTGATGAACCATTGATGGGAAATCAAAAAATGAAATGATTCAGCTGCATGAAACAATGGGATAAAATGAACAATGTGTAATGAAATTGTTTGTACTTACGGTGCCAATGCTTCAAGAAATAAGGATAGAACAATTTTTGTGTAGATCTTGAACATTATTGTCTCTGAATTCTGATAGAGATATGTTAGTAACATATTGGGGACCTAAAAACTGATCAATGAAATCAATAATATTGCATTAAATTTTAGAAGCATTATATCAATAGGGTTAAATAAATAGCTTAAAATCGGATCATAATACAACAGGTAGTTAGGATGAAAAACATACCTGGTGCGGGAGGAGTCCATAAATTTTTGAATCTGCCACAAGGTTCATTGTACAATCATCGAAGAGATATAAGAATGAAGAGGAATACTGATTTTCAAAGGAAAGAGGAGGTGTCAGTGAAGTTGAGTAGATTTGTGAATCATTTTTGGGTCGCCTGCCACAGTGGTCGATGATGAAGAAAAATTTGGTGATTTGTGGATGGTGGAATAGAGATTAGATGAATGAAACTCGGAACCCTATGAGAAGGTGACCAAACATGAGAACGGTTGGGTAGGGATTGTTTTGATAGAGGGTGGTCATAGATGGAGGTGGAAACCCCGGTTGATGATGTAGTGGAAACAGGATGTCATGTGGGAGGAAGAGGTTGGAAGAGAATATTTTTAGGGGGATCCCTAGGAGGCGGAGAGAGATTTTGTGAGGGGGATTGAAATGGTTTTGAGGGATTGAATAAATGCATGATGTGGAGTAGGCGGAGTCAAAGCACCCGATGGTGAGGTAGGCAGTGGCGGTGCAGGTGGAGGCGGTGCAGTTGGAGGTGAAGGAGGAGGAGATGGACATAGTGAATGGGATGGAAGAGACGGTCAATGGGAAACCCTAATAAGGAGGGAAGAGCTGAGGGAAACATGGGTACTGGGAACCCATAGGTGGAGAATCATGAAATGGGAGGGCAGAGGGAAATGTTTTACGTGACATGGATGCATATGTAGGTTACACGTTAGAAAGAAAGAAACCAAATTATGTATAGATATTAGATTTCAGCTCAAAAACAAAATTCTACATATACTCAACTTATCTCAACTACCAAATATTCAATTGTCACTTTGAAAAGATGTACTTCTATAACATGTGAGCATTATACACATAAAAATCCTCTCCCAATCAATAATTTTTAAATGCATCAATAAATAAACCATTACATCTAACTCAAGGTCATGTTTAGGGTATTTCAGTTAATATGGCCTCAAAATCTAAGACCCATCTTCCATAACTTGATCTCCTTGCATCAACATTCATCCATTCCCTATCCAAGAAGAATCCCAAAAGCATATATAATCCTCAAACGAATTAGGTAGTATGAATATGGGTGATTATGTCATGCGGTAATTCAAATCCTAGAAATTATTCAAGAATGGTTTCGTCCATTTGAAATTTAGACAGTTCATGTCCTTGCTTGAAAGAGGAACTTCAAATAATGAAAATTCATGTATGAATATCTGATAATATCATAGAAACCATATAAAGAAACAAATATAAAATCAATTGGTATTCTCCTAATAAATAATAGACTACGATTTCTCTAGGTCCACTAAATCAAATAAATTTATTATTATGATACCCAAAAATCATACATGATCAATCAAAAACTGACACATAGATAGCTAGGCATATAGCAATAAAATGCCAATCTATTGGTCATGGTCTTTAAGAGTCTTGGATTAGATCATGATTTCATCCACAAAATGATCCACAAACTTATCATTATACAGATGGAATATTATATTGTTTAAGGCCATAAACACAACTTATGCATTCTGCAACCCAAACTAGATTAGGAAAAATCCAAAATTTAAAACCTGATTCTAACTATAGTTCATGGTATATTATAAGTTCAAACACTCAACTAATGATACTCTAATGTCATGTAAATTATTGAGAAGACACAAGAACCCCTCTACTTGTCAAATAGATCATTGATACAGAGAAAAGGGTACCCAATCATCATAGTCATCCAGTTCAACTATTGTTAATCAAAAAAAAAATCATAGAGTACCACCACCAATCATTGTAAATAAAACTGGATAACACCAAAGAAATTCACTCATATGATAAACCACATATCATCCATCTCATCAAATTGAGTACCATGATTTTTAAGCTCTATCAGTTCCATCCTATATAGAGGAATAGAACATGTATCATCCCCTGAAATGAGATCAATGGTAAATTCCACATCTATCTCAAATGGAATCCCTGAGATGTATTCAAGAAAAAAATCATGAAACCCGTCTACTCTAAGTGGAATGGAATATTGAGTTACTCCTACCTTATCCTCCAAAAAACTAACAACATTGAATATACGCTCCCCTAGTTACTGGTGAGAGGACCCTGCATAGCCCGCTGGGATATCCCACTCTCCTCAGTGAGTATAGTTGTCAATCATAGTTTAAGTAAATGTTACTCTCTACTGAAAACAGCATATGTGAGACATTTATTCTACTAACTAGTATATTCCTAGAATTAGATCAAATCCTTACATGTTAATAATGTATAAATTTGTGGAAGAAAACACTACACAACCATCAAGGAACACCCCTTGAATACATAGTTTCCACTCAACTATACTCTCAATGGCGTATCCATCAACATAACGTTGGAAAAATATGCCAACAATTAGATCAAACCTTTCATATGTTGTTAATAAATAATGAAAGGAGAGGAAAAAATATCAGATAAATCAATCATGGATGTTGAAGTTACAAAATAGTACATCTCCCTATCAATGGACCAGATTCGCTATGCACCATTTTAGGTTAACCTATATGAAATTATCTTTACACACTTCCATATGACACAATATGAACCCCCTATGATGTACCACTGTGTGGATATGCGATCTCTTGCACTGAAGTTCCCCATCCACTACATACACCACGTATAAAGTATAATTACAGTTTCAAGAATGATATGGTGAAGAAATTCCCCTTCCCACACCCTAATTCTATCTATGAACTCTATCCCTACCCACCTTCCATGGGATACTAAAGAACAATTTTACATGTCACATCACACATAAATAACTTCACTCTACAGGTGGTTGGGTACACTGTCTATGATAGTGTCCAAACCAACTTCAACGTTGAAAAAACACATGAGTAAGGTATTATTTAATTGGCCCTTCTCCCGGATCACTTTTCCTATTATCCCTCAGGATAAAATTATCATATTGAGTATTCATTATCTCAAATGATATATATTTTTTCGTAAAGGAGTGGCCATATTTCTTAAACTAGAAGTCTCCTTTAAGTTCCTCGAAATTATGTGATACTAATCCACCACCTCAATAAACGTTATTAATCATAATAGGAAATCATGGGACATAATCTCAAAATTAAACTAATTATAGAAACTCCATTCCATATATTTCCCATCCCGTACTAGTGGTGCAGAAAAGTGCGACAATTATGTAATGTGAAGACATTGTCTCTTATGTACATACTCCCTTATGTCTTCCACATTAACTAATTTGATCTCTCCCATCTCATCGTATGTTGATAATGATCTCTAATAATTTCTCAAAATACTCCTTCCTAGACATTATGTGTTTGGACCACGTCTGGACCTAAACATACAACCAACACTTTTCTGGTCCTCAAAACATATAAGCAGCCAACATGACCTTCTTCTTAATAGTTATTTCAATATTTTCATGTCTAGTCCAGATGGAGTCAACCTAGAACTCTTTTATTTTTGGTTCACACTCTCCAGTTAACGTTAGAGGGTGATGAATCTAAATCTCTATCCTCAGATCATACATCATTTTCACAACCCACCATGGGTCTCATTCCATTAATTACATTATGTTAGAATGTTTCCCCCAGATTTCATCTTTGTCATCCTCACCAGGAACTACCGGTTCCTCTAGTTCCATTACTAGTGGAGCATCTCTAAACATCTCCTCCTCTCATCATCTCAACTACTATCATCATGAAGGCATATCTATATACTTAAACAAATTCATTAGGAAACATTACATAACATTAACACATCTAATTAAGATGAGAATAAAAATAATGTACAACTGGTCTTTTCCCCAGAACACACCACACAGTCAAAACAGATGTTTTATCACTACCCTTAACCTTCAAACCTCTAGTTCAATGTAAAAAAAGGTTAAATCATTCTAATAATTCATGTTTCAAGTTAGAAAATAATTTATTCACATTATGCATCAATTTTGATATTCAATTTCTCATTAGAATCCTTTTCTTGTTCAATATCACAAGAAATGAAAAATATTCCATGTTCAATAACATAACCATAACTAATTTCCCCTAGTGTTCCAAAAATAATGAATGTCACAAAATAATCTTGAGTTTTGAAAATGATTCTTGAATACTCAACTGTCATTATATTATGTGAAATTAGTAAAATCTTAGTAAAACTATGAAACAAAAATCAATCACACAACAATTTCATAACTCAATGTTACATATAATCAAATATAAAAAAACATATTAAAAACAACTATCCCACCATCGATATTTGGATATTATTCTCAATCATGGGTCAATTACTCCCATGAAAATGTTGTTAACCAAGACATACTCATCCTATTATCATGTCAATCTTTCCCAAATAGCAAAACAATATAAAATGAAAAGAAACCTCATCTGAAACAACTTCGTAATTTCCTAAACTGGTTTCCACACATTGATTCTGTGATCCAGTTTGTAACATGACCTCAGGCGCACTTCCCAATATGACATAGGCTATCATCTAGTAGAGAGGGACTATATCGATCATGAAAATACTATAACCTCTTTATCAATGTTGCAGAAAACAATAAACAAGAATAAAAATAGGATATAACCAACAACCATAATAATTCCAATATCACTTGATGACCGAAATATTAAATAGAAGAACAAACTAAAAAGTAGATATGTCATGGTAAGGACATGATATGTATCAATATAAAAAAACTAAAATTAATAAATACACTAATAAATACCTAGTGGTCTCAACCCAAATCGTGTTCCTTCATATATGGTCTATCTTGACTCCAACATATAAAATAGGTATTTTCTCTTAACCTTCCCCAGAATAATGAAATATGTTTGTGTACCAATCAAGCAGCACATGTAGGGTCTTAGTACAACTTATTATGTGACTACCAAGAGACAATAAAACAATATCTAGTCAATATAGTGTATGCAGTAGTATAGAGAATAATTAAAGGTAATAAATTAAACAATATATATTTATTCAATGACACTTTATTTAACTACATAAACTCTCAATTCACATATAAATTTCATTTTTACCGTTCATCATTTCAATTCATATATGAATTCCATTGTCACAATTCATCATTTCATGTTATACATGAATAATATTTTAGCATTAATCATTTCAAGTCACACATTAGTGCCACTCTTACCATTAATCATTTCAAGTCACACATGAATTTCATTGTTACCATATATAATTTCAAGTCACACATGAATTCCATTATGAACCTTCGTCATCTCAAGTGACAAATGAATTACACTTTTACAACTCGTCATTTTAAGTCACATATGAATTCCATTAATACCATTATTTATTTAAATTAAATCATGAATATCATTGTTACCATTAATCATTTCAAGTCACATATGAATTGAATTGTTACAATTCACCATTTCAAGTCACATATGTCACATTATCAAATCAATTAATTCACCAATTAATTATCTAATTATAGTAATTTCATATTCAAATCATTCCATTAATAAATGTGAAAATTCATTAACCACATTAATTTCATTAAAAATAAATAATTAGAATATCACATAAAATCAATTAATTTATTCATCAATTCATTAAGAACATTAATTCCATTAATTAATTAACTAAATAATTAATCAAAATCCACAATCCAAGTATCTCATAATTAATTCATCAATTAATTATTCAAATCAACAGTCCTAATATATCATAATTAATTTTATAATTATTTATTCAAAATCCACAATACATGTATCCCCTAATTAACAGAAATATTAATTATTCAAAATCTAGAAACCCAATATACCATATTTAATTTTGCAATTATTTATTCAAAATCCACAATACCAGTATCCTATATTTAAGAAAACAATTAATTATTCAAAATCTATAATCCCAATATCCCCAATTTAACAATAAAATAAATAATTAATCTAAAAATTATTTAATTCAATTTAGAAAAATAAATTTATATTGAAAAAATAGAAACTATATCATAACATATATGTAAATGAAATATAGACTTTTAGAATTGAATAATAGACCACCTACCTCATGTTTGACAAAGAAAGATTTACAACAGATATACCTAATTTATTGAATATTGATAATGATCATGAAGAAGAATGAGATTTAGATCCAATACCCAAACCCAAGATTATAAGCATCAAGATCTAAGAAACCTATATATAAATCTAGAACGAAATATAGATAAATATACCTCTTTTATATGGGAAGATGAGATAGAGAGAGAGATTTACAGATATCTAATCAGGAAAAAACACTTGCCTAAGAAGTTGAAGATCTTCAATTCTAGTTTGGAATTGCAAATAAGGGAGGTCTTGAGCCATATGAATTCATCCGAGAGCCTCTTGAATTGAGTTGAATATTTATTGGACATTTTTTGTGTGATTTGGGGTTAATATAAAGGTTCGAGTATTTTTACAACTAATATTTTGGTCAACAAAAATCCCGTGCATTGTTTTAGTGCAGAGGCACACGGTTTTCGAAACCATTCACCATAAGCATGGACCTCTTTTAGGTGTGGGAGTGTTCACAATTTCTCTTTAAGGCGTGTATAGTTTAAAACCACATGTTGTTAAAACCAGGAAAATAATACATTTAATAAATCCCTAGAAATCTATAGAAATGGTGAGGATGTTATACAATACAACTTTATTAGAAAATAAAAAATGTTAATCTGATGATGAGGATTTTTGTTAGAAAATAAAAGCTATGAATAATGGTAAATTTGATAACTTCAAAAATAAAAATGGAATTTTAAATTTTTGATGAGGTATTGTGTTCCCTCTATACCTGATCTAAAAATGTAATTAATTTAATATTCTAACTATATGAATTTCACTATACACCATTGTAGCACAAGTATCAATATAAATTTAGGGAAAATTTTGGTTGGATAATATGAAGCCTGAAATGGATGATTGTGCATCATGATTTTTAGTGTTTGAATAGGTGAATGTTGAAAGAAAACATCCTATAGGAGTTATACAACCTCTAAATATTTTTAAATGTAAATGGGGTGACATTAATATGGATTTTTTTTTCACTAGATTAAAAAAGACTCCATGAATGAATTATGAAATATAGGTAATTTTAAATTGGCATACAAAATAAAATCATTTCCTCACTATGAGGGAGGATTTTCCAATAGAGATCCTTGTGTGGATCTATATTAACAATTTTTTAAGACTTCATGGTTAACCTCCTTTTATTGTGTCTAATCATGATCCTTGTTTTACATCAAAAATCCAGAAGATTCTTCCGAAGGCATTGGATACCGATCTTCATTTTAGTACTTATTATCACACTCAAATAGATGTAATATCTGAAAGGAGTATTCAAACATTACAATACATTTTGATATAATTCTCGCATGACTTTCATGGTATGTGGGATCTTTATTTACCTTTTAAATATATTTCTTGAATAAATAGTTTCAATTCTAGTATTCAAATGGCACTGTATGAAGAATTATATAGAAAAATATGGTGTACTGAAAATATTGATATGAAGTTGTTGAGGGGAAACTTATATGCCCAAAAAATATTTAAGAGGAAATGATAATGGTAATTAATATTCATTCTAATATTAAATAATCTCACAGTAGGGAAATGTGTTATGTTAAAAACTAGAGAATAGATATAGATGTTTAAATGGGATATTATATATTTTTTAAAGTATCTCCATTGAAGGGTGTCTTAAGGTTTGGTAAGAAATAGTAACTAAGTCCCATGTACATTAAACAATTTGAATTTCTGGAAATAATTAGAGATGTGGAAAATTGTTTCACAATGCCACCTACCATTATAAAATACATTTTGTTTTTAATGTCTCGTTGTTAAGTATGTTCATACCCAACCCAAAAAATGTACTCACCTATGAAAAAATAGATCGGGAATATGACAATTCTAACTACGAAGATCCTATTCAGATTATTGATACTAGAGAACAAGTATTGTTAAATTGGATAACTTGACTGGTAAAAGTTGTTTATTGAAACCATAATATGTAAAATATAATGTGGGAACCTAGAAAATATATGAAGAATAACTACAATAATCTATATAAAATATAATAATCATGAAAAATTTAAGGATTAAATTTTTTACTAAGCAATAATATAACAACCCAATATTTTATGCTCTGTGTCTTCATAAATAAATTCAATTTATTTAATATTTTACACTGAAAACCAAGATTAAAAGAACCATGAAATACTATTAAATATTAATAAGACCATTAGAATAATAATGTTACCATTAGGACTAATAATATTTTCATCGGAATAATAAAATCACTTCTTAAATTGAAAATCAAAATTACGAATCCATTTAATGAAAATATGATATATTTATATCATCAAATAAGTAAATAAATATTTCAATAATGATAAATAAATTTTTGGTATTTTTTTTAAATTTAAATTCCTATTCAAAATATAATAATTAATATAATATTTTAACAAAAATAAATTTATAAAAAAATTCATAAAATAATATTTTGTTTCATTATAATTGTAATATAATTTTATGAGACCATAATTATTTTTTTTCAATAGTATCTTAAAATAAGTTATAATATTAAAAGTAATATTTTCAAGTAAATGTATATTTCATTTAAAAACATAAATTCACATGTTTGTAAAATTAATTTAATAAAATGGAGGCTATTTTTGAAATATACACCTCTATAAATGGCTTGGGTGAATTTTTGGTTTTTTTTAAAATATTTGAATTTTATGAATATAGAAATATGACAGTTTATATTATTGAACATTATATGTTAAATACATTACTTTTTGAGTCATTTATGATATAATAAAACATTATTATGAACTCACATATAATATAAAATGTACATAGTCCAAATTTTCAACACTATTTATAGTCTTCAGATAAAATAATAAATGAATGAATAATATTATCAAAAAACACCCCCTCCTCCCCTGTAATACCACCACTCACCACCTATACTCCAAAAACATTATATTGCTTCAATCCAATCTAAATATTACCCAATATACATCCCAATCCACTTCCATATGTCTAATACCTACTGTTCATACCAAAAGCCCAAATCCAAGCATCTTAAGGAAGTTCTTAAGGAGACGATATTAAAAAGGTAAAATTATCCTTCTTTCCCTTTTAATTTTATTTCAATATTTATCCTCTCCCAAACTCTCCTATAAAATGTGGAATGGAAACTCTAGTATAATAAAATAATATTTTAATTCTCTTATGCTAATTTATTACCTATAATTATATCCTTTATCCACTCCTTTTAAAAATGAAAATAATGTCTCTTTTGTGTCAATTCACATCCTTCATGGACAGTGTGTTTTCATTCTACATTATGTCCTTCAAGGATCATTATAAAACCATTATTATGGTTAAATCATTTTTAGTACACATATTATACATTATATAATGTCCTGAAAGTAATATATGAACATTTTATTAAATTAAATGAGGCAAGTTCATTAAGATCATAATAACAGTCAAAGTAAATGAAGATATTTTCATCAACATTTTATCAAATTAATTGTTCACAAAAAATATAAAAAATGATATATCAGAAAATTTAAAACTCGTTATTATCATTAAAAATAAATTATATATATTTAATAGAATTTATTCTCTTTTTATAAGAACACCCATATTTATACTCAAGGTAATTGTCCATAAAACCACAAAATAACCTCTCATGGAAGAACAAAAGTAAACAATATAAATCATAAAAGTGGACCTAAATTAATTTAAAAAAATTACTATAGATATTATTTATTTTTAAGATGTTACTAATTAAGTATTTAATAAATCTAATTTGATTTACCAATATATTATATACAATGGATAACACTTTCGGTAATAAGGTGTGGGTTTCTCCTCTCACTTTTACAAATTAGAGGTATATTCCTTATCAAAAACATATTTATTGTGTGTGGTGAATATGATTCCCTATAATATCTAAAATAATAAAACACTTTATATTCATCTAATATTGTGTTTCAATTAGTGATCATTAATTTTATGGGGCATACGGTTCAACTGATTACAATGTTGTAAGGGATTTATTAGTGAATTTTTCTTTCTTTTGGTTCAACATCTACTCCATTGATTATTTCATGGTACGATTATGTGTGAAAATGATTTTTATTATATTATGTCATATTTATACTTGTTTAATATGTATTTAAAACTCATATTCCTAATCTATTCATTTTTTCAATGCTCAGACAATCTTTTAAAAATACTCTTTTGAATGTTTCTTTTCCAATATTTAAATTCATTGTTTTTGTAAACTAATACCGCATGAGTTAATTTTCATAATTTAATAATTCCATAATGTATTGATTAATATTTTATATGTGAACAAGTTTATTTCAAAATAAAATATAATTGTTCAGTTTTTTTGAAAAATATTTTCAAATGATTATTCTATTACTCTACAGAATTTATTAATGATTTTATTTGATTATTTACCCTTATGACATTACCGTTTGTTGTATCCTATGCTTAATTATGGATTATATCTTGTGAAACTATATAAAAAATTATAATATTTTTTATGATCATTTTGACTGTGTATGTACTATTTTGATACCATTCATCAAATTACACTTGGTTGTTTTTTCTTATGTTTATTATTTGGGGAAAGTTAATAACACTTTACATACTAGTTTTAATATGAATGTATATGTTGATTATGTTTCACCCCATTAATATAAGGAATTTATTAGACATTCTATGTGATATTTGGTTCCTACTATACACTCTCGATGTATAAGAAAGTATCACGAGACATATTAATTTGGGTATTTCTTGATGTCTAACCTGATTATGTATGGTGTCTTGGCCGAAGCCTTACAACTTGATTATGATTTCCCACATTATTAATTTCCATATTATGAGAATAGTTTTTTATAATCCATCTGAATATTTTACTAGTAGAATATCCATTTTGTTTCCCCAAAAAAATAATTTATGAACCTTGTATTCGATAGTGTATATGACATGTGACCATAAGCACACAATGTAATATATTATCCATAGACATTATAATACATTTACTATTTAAAATATATTTTATATTTTTCAATTCATGTAAAATTGTGTAAGATTGAAATTAAAATGAAAATTAGTTAGCTTACATCATATAAAACAATTAACTTCCTCGAAAACTTATGTTAAACGTAAAATTGACCTTCTTTGATAGCTTGTGCTATATACAATACTGAGCCTTTCTGAGAAAAAATCTATAAATAAAACATTGTTATTTTATATTATAATATATAAATAATAATTTATTAATATTAATAACTAAATTGTGAAAATATATTGATTATACAACTAAATTATATGTTACAAATAATTTAGAAATGAAAATAAAAACCTATTGAATATTAAAAGCATATTTTTATAGGAAAATATTTTTTTCTCCAATATATGTCATAAAAAATTTGATTAAATTAATTCAAATTAATTGATTTTATTAATATAAAAAATATGTTACGTATTCAATCAATTATATTTTATATTCATACATTTGGTTTTTAGGTAAAATGATAAGAAAAAACATAATATTTTATATAAAAACCTAAAAGTTTATAAAGGCAACATCACCACCTTATAATGGAAAACCAATTTTAAATATTAATTTTGATATAAATAAAAATTTAATTTGATAAAATAAATATTATTATTGTATTCATAATATCATGATTATAATTGGATAATTTTTTTGGAATGTTTCTGAGAAACATCATTTTTAGTGAATAGGTAAAAATATTGTGTTTTTATTAAAAAATACTTTTCTTTTAAATAATTATTATTGATAAATTATATTATAATGTTGATTGAAATAAAAATTTGATCAATAAAACATATATTAATATAATTTAGTTCATTATATACAATTTAAATTTTAAAATGGATATAAAAATATAACAATCTTTTGAATACTTTTCTACTAAAATTAGTTAATATTTTTATCTGAGAGATTAATAATAATCATAATTATTCTACTTATGTTATTTTAATTTTGATAAACTGACATAAAAAGTTTATATAAATATATTTGTTTTTTTGATAATATCATAATAATTGTTTTTCAAAAAAACTTTGTGTGAGTTATTAAAATTAACCACAATAGTTAAGGCCAGATTATGCTTAATTATGGACAAAACTGCAAAATTAATGGCCAAAATGACCAAGAAACTTCTCCAAAAACAATGTTATGGCCATATTTCACCCATAATAAATCCATTACAATGTTTACAATTTTTTTTAATAATATTTTTAGTTAAAAACATGTGAAAATCAAATTTTTTTAAAGAGTACCAAGTGAGTCCTTTTGCTTCACTCTAAAAGGACACCAACTCTAAAAATTCATCAAACCTCTAAAACACATAATTTTGGAAAATAAGTATCCAAACCGTCTCCCATAACTCTTATACATTACATTGAAGTGTTACCTTGGACATAAATTCTTCCATAAATTCTACTTGTTTCAAAACAAAGAAGTTACTCGATTAAAAGTTAATGTCTTTTCTCTGTCTCTATAGATTCATTACCATTATACAACCCCTAAAATATTCTTATTCTGATTTTGTATAAAAAAATAGTTTAATCAATATACAATGAGGTTTTTATGTATATTTTTTAACCTACACTTACACACACAACAATATAATGGGTAACAAAAATAATGTTTTTATGGATGGAGAACTACTGCCTCACCAAAGGATGACTATTCATTATTCCATTAAAGCCTCTCATAGTGGCAATTCTGATGGAAAATAAATTTATATATGATTTTTATGATTTTTATAATGTTTTAACCTTCTGTAATTTTTTTATAACATACATTTAGGCATTCCGAGTTGTGTAACTTCAATAATATTTTTTGAGGAAGTGTGGACCGCCACTCGATCAAAGTGATTTGATTCGTTTGCATGATACATGGAATGTATTAATGAATGGACACCATTAAACATGAGATAAACAAATAAAAAAATAATAACTTATTGACATAATTATCTTTCTGTAAATAATATATATATATATATATATATATATATATATATATTTCATTATTTCTCATTCGCACACTTTAAAAGAGATAATGTTGTTTGTGGACATGTAGACTCAAAGCTCCTTAACATGATGAGATTACATTTACACCACATAATTATATATATAGTATATGTGATTAAATATTATGGTATTTATTTATTATGTATCATTATGAAATGATTTTATTTACTTACCTTCAATCCATAAAGATCATTTAAAAATTGGAATGTTACTCATGCGTACGTACGACATACTATATCCATGATTATAAAATTGATTAATTTTTCATAAAAATATTTAATGATTGATAATAATGTAAAATCAATGTAAAAAATGATAATTATGTCTTGTTTATTATTACTTATATGTTATATAATGACCAATTTTCCCATAGTTGACCAACAACCGTTTTTTAACACATAATCTGATTTTTTCAAAAACACCTAACATAAATAAAATTGATTATGTAATTATATAAAACATAGAAATAAGTTAAATAAAAGTTTTAATAAACATTAAAAATATTATTAATTATGTATGAAATTAACATAAATTATTTATAAACTAAGTTAAAGGATATTCACCTCAAAGGAATCACAATATAAGGGATTCTTGCCTCATTTTCATTATACGGGGCATACATAATTATTTTACACCTAATGTTGTATATATGGTTTAATTAATGACACAATGAATTATAACATTATTAATTATATTGTATTCATGATAATTTAATTATTTAATTAAGTATTATTATCTTTGTTTTTTCCAATCATTCTGTTACTACATTAGTATGTATTGTCATTTCATGTTTAAATCTGTGATATTATAGTAATAATCACTACTAAAATTGTGTTCTATATATGCTGCCCATTTTGATAAATTAAATCATGAATCCAATTGTTATCTTGATATTATAGTATTAGTTTAATGTCATATCTCTATGGTGGTAATGATTTAAATTTTTCCACATGGTATAAGACACATTGGACTGTTTAAGGATTATTATTCTCTATATTTATTAATATAACATCCTTTAATGATTGTTAATTTCCCATGAAATAAACAATTTAGGTAATAAAATTTTATTTTAAATTTACATGCATATACAAATTACCATTCAATAGATATTGGTATATCCAAAACTGTATTCAAACATTCATAATGTAAGATCTCGTCCTTTTCTGCAGAAATATCGAGCATGTATTCAAGTAATAATTTGTTGATATTAATTACAATTTGGTAGGGGTATAACCAGGGTTGTGATTTGGTGATTTATCTAAGTAACTTGGGATTCCATGGGGATTTGTATGGTTTTTACATGGATTGGAGAAACTCTATGCAAGATAATCATGGGGATATTAGAGGTCATCACAGTTGGCATCTATTTTTCCTAACATGCGCTATTGAGAAGTATGGGAGGTGGAAGATCATATGATTGGTGTAAATTTTGGCCTAACCATGCAGCATCACTCAGGAAACTGTGCATGTGGAGAATTTAAATAAAAAAATTGGATTTGAAACCACCTGATCCCCCAAAACATCTCTAATTATACCTAGTCTTGGAATTGATAATTTCTAGGTGATCTTAGAGAATTATAGATGGATTCCAATTTATTACGAATGACTTATATAACTACTGAATGCCTAGATCGATAATACATTCTTGTTCGGGTAAGTGGATTTCATCCTGGTGTTTCTCTCATTCTTTCCTCCATCATTCATAGATCATTTCAGGGATGAAATATATCTTTTTCATAGATCTAAACCTAATAGATGCGATCTAGATCTTGGATTTTGTATCTAGATATATTTTTACAATATCTTGATACCTATGATAATTGTTTTTGTTTAGGGATCCAGATCCATAGCATGATCGATGATGTTGTGCAGCTAGAATATTAGGGATTTCCATTTGGCTAGCTTCTATAAATAAACTCAACTAGGTGGTCAAAATCGAACTCCTATAGTTTTGATTTGATATGTGTATGTGAGTTTATGATTTTCTATATTTCCATGATAATTGAATTCCTTGATTGGATTAATTAGGAATTTTAATTTGACTTGTGTTTGTCTAGGTGATTAACTATTAATTGAATCATTAAAAAATGAATGGGGATTCCCAAAAATATTTTCCCAATATTGTTATGGGATGAGATATTGTAATAGAGATATTGAATTAGTTATGTTACAATAATGAATTAGGGGGAATTAGTTATGAAATGATGTTTGACAGTGTAAGATAGTTAATTTTGAGAATTAATTGTGATCTATGATATTGAAAATATATAATTAATTATGAGAATTAATTCTGTTCCGTGATGTTAATAAAATATAATTATTTGCGAGAATTTATTTTCACAAGTTGATATTTTTATGTATTATTAACAGTGGAGAATTATTTTTGGAATGATAATTTCTTTGATTGATTAATTAATTTCAGAATTAAATAATGATTTATGTACTTATTTAATTTTTGATTTATCTAATGGCATTCACAATGTTTAACTAATCATTAGATTAGTAATATAATGACGACGAATATTCTATTGAATTAATGAATTATTAAATGGATGATATTTTTGTATTTCTATACATTATATTCTAGACTGATTAGTAGGTGAGACTTTTACATGGCGTTCCTCACAAATAGTTACCCAAGATTGAGATTATCAGGCATTCAGTATGAAGAACTATAACGAATGAGATTAAAGGCTATAAGGCATGACAACCTACACCAAATTAGAAATATATTGATTAGAATGTGGACTTATAGTTAATTATATTTGGGTTGATTGGTATGACGACCTACACCAAATGATTAATAATAATGAATAATGATTCAATTGGGAAACATGAATTGAAACTAAGCCTAATGTGATGATATAAAGATAAAAATAAAAAATTGATAGTTTTTTAATTATATAATTTATTTATATAATCATGGAATTTCATGAACTTTAAATTTACTTGACTCATTTTAGACACAATTGGTTGTGGAATACTATTTTTTACTCACATCCTATGTTGGCCACATAATCGACACCCAGGTAGACATTGTTTTTGCACAATAGGATAAGGGCAAGGATTTGGGATTGGATTCAATTTTGGATTGTATCACAGTAGGGGGAACAAGATGTGGTTTATGGCTATCTTTCATGTTTTTGTGTATTAACATTCAGTTTAATTATAGACACTAGAAAATGGCATTTCCATAACATGTTTTATATTTACTTCGATTATTTTATTTTCATGTTTTGGTTATCATATGGAATGGATTTGTTCTTGTTATTTATACACTTCTGCACATGGTTATTGTATTTTGTGTCGATCGGTGTTTCATTATGATAAAAGAGGTTATTGTCCATCCATGGCTGACTTAGCTAACCATCGCTTCTAGTCTCCACCCTCTGGCATACGGGGGGGGGGGGGGTGTGGGGGTTGTGGCCAACTAGCTCGGGGCACCATTTGGTGAAACATAGGTCGGGAATTCACAAAGTGGTACCAGATGAGTGTTCCCATCATTCATCATCTTTGTTCCTTGTTATTTTGAAGAAGGATGACATGATACTTGGAATAGTTGAGTCATGGTAATTATCTAGTTCATGGGAGTGACAAACCCATGTGTAAAAGAAAGTCTGAGTACTTGGGGGGGGGGGATTTTGGTTATATAATTTTCTTCTAAATGTTAGATATTATTTCACCTTGTCATGTGGTGTGATATTATTTTTTTGAAACTATTTAAATTTTTATTCGTGTTCTATAGAGGCATCATACTTGAGTCGACGTGCATCATTCAAGACACTCAGGGTAGTTTTGACATGCATAATTCTAGGAAGTCACAGAAAACATGTTATGGGTAAGTAGTTGAAAATGTACTATTTTCCCTTATTATGAGATTGAAATAATGATGAAAATTGAGAATAAATGGGTGTCAAATGAGAAAAAATATTGATGAAATTGGTATAATTAATTAATTAATTATTGAATTAATTAAATTGAGATAATGCGAGTAATTGATGGTTGGATGAAATTAATGAGAAAGAATGCAGCCTTTTTAACCATGACTTATGAGTATGGTGGATAAGGGTAGTGAGAAGGCCTCAGTGTTGACTATGTGGCATGAATAAAAGGGGAAAAATGTTAAAACTTATTGTGTTATTTTCACCTCTTAGATAAATGTTATAAATTTGCATTATAACTCCTAAGAAGTGTGTTTGGATATTAATAGATATACCTCAGTGATGCTTGTTGAGGGAGAGACCGAGGGGTATGCCATAGAACGAACTTCCAGATATGGAGCATGAGGCATCGTTGGATCAAGATGAGGAGGAAGGGGAACAGTTATGAGGGAACTATTCCAATTCCATGCTATTCATTGAGAGAGACCATTGGTAGGTTTAGAAAATCATGTCTGAGTTGACAATAGAGTTTTAGTTGTAGCACCCTCCAACTATTAATGGAATGTGTGGACTCGATGCAGAAAAATTTTGGATTCAACACACCAAGAAGATACTTGACCATTTGGAGACTCTAGATGAGATGAGGATTAAGTTGTTTTTTTATATGCTATGGAGTTCAACAAAGCGGTGGTGGGACATTCAGGTACGAACTGGATAGAATGTTGATATGTTACGGAAGGAATTTTTGGATACATTAATGGAATAATTCTATCTAGAAAAGCTGTATCAAGAGAAGGATACTAATTTTATGCATCTGGACTAAGGAAGAATGTCCATAAAAGAATATGCTGGATGTTTCACAGATTTATAGTTTTTTACTCCAGATTTAGTTCCAAACGAGGCTTCTTTTGGAAAAATGATTTCAGGATGGACATAGGTGTGAAATTAAGTCCAATGTGAATATATCTAGGATGAAGAAATTATAAGAAGTACTTAATCAGGCTCTCTTTTAGAGTGGAACCTGACGGAGGGTTCCAATACTAGATAGGTAGCTGTCAATAGATGATTTTGGAGTGTGCCTTCTGGGAGCAGGAAGCGTTATTACAAGAGTCATTGACAGAGTAGTGGAAATCAATGTGGACAGTCAGGAGGAACATTTTCACTAGATATTACTCACATGCTTTGACATAAGTGTGGTAGTAAGGGACACTATTGTACACATTTCCCTCAAACACCAGTGGAGTTCTAGTTTTGTCGCAAGATAGGGAACATACAAATGGTCTGTAAGAAGTAGTGACAAGCTATTGTTGAGGGATAAGTTTCTCAATGTTAGAGTGTGGGAAGGGGGTTTACTACACCATATAGGTCAGGTAGTTGGATATCTACTTCAAGTGCCAGTATAGGTAGTGTACGAGGTGATTCAAGGTATGAGCTCTCAGATTCAAAGTGTGGTGCAACTTAGGGGAGTCAGACGACACCCCTGGAAGAGTGGAATGATAGTTATATGTCGTGTAGTCTACACATGTGGAGAGCGAGGCTCGTCCATCGATAGTTAGAGGTACTATTCATATAAAATATACAATATCTACTACCTTTGTTTAATATTGGTGACTCTCCTTCCACTATATTTGAAAATCTTAATAATGGAATGAACGTACAAGTGATGTTTGCAAGCAGGGTGATGAATATTGATACACTGCTCATAACATAGTCTTGGGATATTGGTTTATGAAACGAATGTTCTCTAGAGATCGGAGAGTATCATTTTTTGGGATATATATATACTTGTTGTAAGAATCTTCGACATGATTAATGGTATAGACTAGCTGGTCACCAACTGAGCCCATATAAATTGTTACAAAATGAAAGAGACCTTTTTATCTCTTGAGGTTGACTAGTGTGTTCTTTTTGGATAATGGGATATCCATGAAGTCTAAGATGATCCATTTACACAGCAACTGGGAGAGGTCACAACAATTGTTGCTAGTCTTTTGATGGATGATTGGAGTTTTAGGAAATATTTCCCTATACTAGTTGTAAAACATTTTTAGTATATCATTCCTGATGAATTTCTAGGGTTTACACCTGAGAGAGATGGGGAGTTTAATATTGATCTCATTCTTGGGACTCAGTCAGTATCTAATACACCTTACATAATGGAACTTATTAATCTTCGACATCTCAAAACACAATTAGGGGAGTTGGAGGATAATGTTTTTATCCGTCCAAGTGTGACACCAATGGGGATCACCTATTTTGTATTCTATGAAGGCCGATGAGAGTTTACCCATGTGATTTGATTACTAGTTGTTGAATAAAATGA
The DNA here is from genome assembly GCA_963277665.1 of Viscum album. Classification (NCBI taxonomy): domain Eukaryota; kingdom Viridiplantae; phylum Streptophyta; class Magnoliopsida; order Santalales; family Viscaceae; genus Viscum; species Viscum album. The sequence goes on from OY728166.1 coordinate 1,143,182,536, forward strand.
CTATTATGAAGAGATATCATCATCCACATATCGATGACCTATTCGATGAACTGAAGGGGGGTTATTTTTTCTCAATGATCGATCTGAGACTAGTGTATCATTATGTGATAGTTCGAATATATGATATATTGAGAACTTCTTTCAGAATTAAATCTATAATCTGAGTTATATAAATTTCATTTTTGGATTGACTAAGAACTCTTTTTAGGGAACATAATCACAGAAGAAGGTGTGAAAGTGGTCCTATAAAATGTGATGGAAGTGATTTCTTGGTAGCATCATAAGAATGTTGTTTATATCCGGTTCTTTTTGGTATTATCCATTTATTACGTGAGGTTTATACAAGACATTTCTCATTTGGAATAACCACATGTACGTTTGACAAAAAAGGGGTAATGTTTTATTGGATATAGTCATGGGATAATTCTTTACAAGAGTTGAATAAGAACATGAAATCAGCAGAAATTTTGATCTTACCTGATTTGGGTGATAAGTAGATGATGTATTGTGACACTTATAGAATTATACTTGGATATGTGTTGATGCAAGGGTATCGATTATTTTCTTCTGGGTCTCTATAGTTGAGGCAACCTGAATGGATTACCCTACATAGGACCTCGAATTGGATGTACTATTTTATGCTCTTATTTGTTGGTGAAACTATCTCTAGGTTGAAAAGGTCAAAATTTTTATGGATCCCAAAAGCATGAAGTATATCATTTCATGGTGCGTGTTAAATCTTTAGTAGAGAATATGGGTAAAATATATGTCTTCCATTTGTTTTGAACTGGCATATACACCAAGAAAGGTGAATATTGTGTTAGATTCCTTAATCAAGAAAAATCAGACTCGGTAGGTTTATGAGTTGAGTACTGAGTGGAAGATGATGACATTGATGACAGAAAAGTATGTCATTATTCAAAAGAGTTAGGAGAGGGTGAATTTGGTTTCTTTAGTATGAGAGTATACACTCTAAAGATAGATCACAAACAACTAGTAAGAGTATCTAGAGTTTTTATCCTTAAGGGAAATCCTTGAAGGAGTGGAGACAACATAAAAATGGATAATAGATGATTATGATATCATATATGTGAAAATCGGGTTGTCGTGACAACATGAATGCAAGATGAAGCCATGCAAGAATGTCATGCTTCCTAGTGGGTGGTGAATCCTGGGGTGACAAAAATGTACACTGACCTAGGATAAAAATTTTTGTGTCTAGGCATGATAAAAGTAGATAGCATGGTTTCTATCTAGATGTTTCACCTATCAAAAGTTGAAGGTAGTGCATCAATGACTTGGATTCCTATTGTAGTCATTACCTATTCTAAAATGGAATTTGGATGACGTGACTATGGATTTTTCCAAATTACATCAAAAGTATCTTACTAAGGATGATTCTATTTGGGTCATTGTGGATCAACTAATGAAGGTATCACAATTTGGGCCTATTATGGAATCCATTGCAATAGAGTAGTTGGGATAATTGTATGTGAGAGCGATAATTTTTTTTCATTGGATGCCACAAACAATAGATTTATATCGTGACTCTCAAATAACATTACATTTCTGGAAATTATTACTTAATGCACTCAGTACACATGTTTTGTTATGTACAACCTTCCACCCACAGACAGATGGGCAGTTGGAATATAAAATACAGGTGTTACATGATATGTTATGAGAATGTTTTCTTGACTTTGGTGGTTCTTGGGAGAAGAAAACATATTTTGTGTGGTTCTCCTATAACAACAGTTATCATGAAACTAAGCAGATGGAAGTATATGAGGAACCATATTATAGACCTTTTAGATCTCTTGTTCATTGTTTAGTGGTGGGTGAGTTAGAGATGTAGGGGCAGAGTCTCATTCAGGATACATCGGAGTAGGTACAACTGACTTCGAGACGTATGGCTACAGCTCAGAGTATGCATAAGTCATATGCCAATAGATGAATATAGTGCTAGAGTTTAAAAATGGTGATCATTTAATCCTTTTGTTGTCTCCTATATTGGGTCACCATAAGATACGAAGGTAGGGAATTACATCCTCCAAGTTTTTATGAATGTTTGAGGTGCTGGAGGGAATCTGACCAAAGGCATACCAGTCAACACTTCCATTGAAATTTCGTAGTAGGAATGATGTTTTTCATGTGTCACAACTATAGAGTTATAACCCTAACGCTTCTCATGTGATTTATGTGGAATAGTATAACCACAAGATAGATGCATCTATTGAGAAGCATCTGACATGTATGTTGGGATTCAATGAAAATGTGTTGTGGGGAAACAATTTTTAATTATTTTATGTGTTATGGAAACATTAAAGTTTTCAAGAGAAAACATGGGAATGAGAAGCATACAATATAGGTCAAGGGGGACATATTTTGTTCTCATAATCATACAGATGTTTAGGAGTGCATCTCAAAGAAAAACTATTATAAGGTGAGGAGGTTTTAAGATCTCATCCTTTTAGGGAGGAATCTCGGACATGTATTCCTTTTTTTATTATGTACCATTGGGTTTCGGTATGACCTGGGGTGTGTCTGGATGATGTTTTTAAAGGCCATATTAAGACATGTTCTTGTGCATGAATTTCACATGGTGTGGAAAATCCAGGCGCAAGCTAACCATGTAAAAAGTGGAGGTATGTATAGTTGGCACATGGTTTTCCTTACTATGCACCATCGAGTAGGATAAGAAGTGGAATACTGCACGGTTGGTGCACAGTTAGGCCTAACTATCCATCCTCCTATGTGAAACAGTGCGGGCGAAGTAGTTCTATTCAAAAAGTTGTCTTAAAACCTCCTCCTTGACAAAATCCTCTCTAATTCAACATTGGCTCAAGCTTGAAAATTTCATGGTGATGTTAAGGACTTCTAGAGTGATTCCAAGGAAATAAATGTCATTCATTGAGATTGAAATCCCAGATCGACGATCTATTATTGTTCTAATAATTGGATTTCATCCAAATGTTTCTACCATTCAATCCTCTACATTTCCTTGATATTTTTGTGGAGGATGTCAACTATTTTATTGGATATAAATCTATGAGTTTAGATATAGATCTATAAATGTGTATCTATATATAGTTTTTCATGATTTTTATGAAATTTATCTTAATTTTGGTTTATGGATTTAGATCCAAAGCATGATCGATTACATTGTGCCACATGGACTTTAGTGATTTCTATTAGGCTATCATCCATCGTTAAACCGAAGTTGGTGATCTAAACCAAACTAACATAGTGTTTATTTTTATATGTGTAAGTTTGTTTATGATTTTTTATCTTCTATTTATTATTTAATTGTTTATTTAGAGTAATTAAGAATATGGATTTGACAGTTTTTCCCTTATTGATTAACTAAAAATTAAATCATGGGATAAATGAAATGTGGTTTCCCAAATAGACATTTTTGAGATTGTTATGGTTTGGGATACTGTATTTGAGATATTGAATTGATTTATTAGAGATAATTAATTGTGGGTAATTAATTATGAAATGATCTTTTGAAGTTTAAGTTAGTTAATTATGATAATTATTTATATTCCATGATTTTGACGAAAAAAATTAAATTTTAGAATTAATTTTGTTCCATGATGTTGATCAATGATAAATAATTTTATAAATTAATTATTACATGTTGACATTTGAGTTGGGAAATTAATGATGCAGAATAAATTATGTAAAGAGAAATGCGTGGATTGATTGATTAATTGATGAATTAATTAATGGGTTATATGATTTTTATTTTCATGGTTTACTAATATCCGTTTAAATGTATAACTAATAATTGTATTAGTAATTGAATGATGTGTAAAATTCTTGTGAATTAACGAATGATTAAATGGCATAAATTTTTGTTTCTCTAGAGATGGATTTCTAGACTGATTAGAAGTTGGGACTAGGATATGGTGTTCCTCCAAATAGTTATCCAAGCTTTTGATAATGGGGTTCTACGCTTGAAGGCCTTATTCGAATGAGATTATGGGGTGCTAGTAATGATGACATACACCGAATGAGATATACAGTGATAGGGATGGTGGCATGAAATTATTGAGATTTTGGGTTCAATGCATGATGCCATACACCAAATTATTATTAAAATGAATGATGAATCAATTTTGAATCATGATTTGAAACAAGGCCTAATGTGATCATATAAAGATTAAATAACCATGTGATAACTTATAAAATTATACATTGTACTTATTGCATCATAGAACTGCATGCACAATCTTTTGAATTGACTTGTTTTAGAAATCGTTGGTGGTGGCCAACTACGTTTTACTCACACCCTATATGGGCTTCCTGATGAGCACCCGAGTAGAAATTGATTTGGTATGAAATGATAAGGCCAAGTCACTCAGATAAGTTGCAGTTTTCAATGGGATCATGGGTGAGCGATCTTGATGTGTTTTGGGACCTTCTTGTGAGTTTTTGTGTCTTTATATTTAGTTTCATTGTAGAAACATGAAATTTTCAGTATCATAACATGTTTTTCCTTTCAATTGAGTATTGTATTTTTAGGTTTTTGTTACCATATGACATGGATTTTTTTGGTTATTTAAATGCATCATCACTTTGATATTTTTATATGCTTCCATTTGTGATTCATTTTTATAAAAATGGTTATAGTCTAACCATGACTGACTTACCAAACCCTTACTGGTAGTCATCACCCTTTGGTTTATGGAGATGTGTGCTTGAGGGCATGTGGCCAACCAGCTCGGGGAACCGTTTTGTGGTACCAGGTTCGAGATGTCCCACATACGCTGTTTCCATTGACTGATATTTGATAAATCCTTATTTATCATCCAATATGCGTATTTTATACGAAATAATATTTATTTTGGATATTCTATATTTGTAATGCTTCGGATATCCAGAGATGGGTGGATTCTAGACATTATATAGCACCTCGATGCATCGATAGGTTCAATTAGACAAAATAGTTTCAAAAATTAAATAAAGGATAGATCCATTGTTTTACAATCTCTGGAGGATATATCATGGCAGTAATAGGTCCTCATGTGACATAGAAATAATTTCCATTGAGAAACATTCCACTCATATTATTTTATATTATTATTCATGCATGAGATTTTGTGTTGAAATATCTATTGTTAAATTTTATTTAGATTTATCTAGATGGAATGTATTTACAGTTAATAACATTCCATATTGATTGTTTACTTTAATTATAGTTATTTATTACATGTAAAGGAAGATTAGTTATTTACCATTACATAATGATTATTACCATTGATTCATTATTTCTTCCACTGTATTTATCCCTTAATGGGAATTTCAGCACGCCCTTATTATTGTTTACATAGGAATCCAAGAACCATACTATTAATGATATGATAGAATATACTAGATGGATTCGTGTTATCAACAATATGATTATTTTTTTAGAAGAAAAAAATTGTAATTGGTGTATCCATTTTTAATGAAATACTCATTTCTGTGTATGTTTTACCAAGACTGCTAAACTGATTGGTCCCTCATAAAAGGATTTAATTGTAATAATGAAAATTTATTTAGCGGTACACAGTGGCTCTTGGCTATCTATGGTGGGGTCATAGTAATTGGTATCAATGAAGTTTAGTAGAAACCTAGGGAACATGATTTAGAAAAAAATTGGTTGGATAACATAACCCTATGTTTGAATTTGAGGATATATATATATTAAGATGGTATTACTATAAATACATCCCAATATGGATACTAAATATTGATGTGGTTATGGAACTGATGTACCTAGGAGAAACAACTCTGACAAGGTGATGTGGTCTTCACCTAGGGTAACCTGATAAATGACAATGACCCATTCTACGCACCAAGTTTGACATTGCCTAGGGATATTCTTCGGATGATCCATGTTTTATTTAAAACCCACTTTGAATATTTTTAATGGATTTTAATAATGAATAATAATTCTTAATCATATGTTTTTTCAGATTTAAAAATATGTTGTCATGATTAAGATATCTTATAGATAATTACACACCTTTTTCACTATGACTATTGTTTCTCACTCTATTCTTTATAGTTTTAGTCAATGGCTTTGACCCAATCTACTCAAGTTAACATTGAACGTGATAGAAAAAATAGTGAAAATGAGAAACAAAATTATTTTTTTTAGGAGTTAATGGTATCATGATTATTCAAAATAATTTTTCAAAAAATATGACTTCCAATATATACTTTTACAAATCCTAAGAGAACCATAATAGAGATTGATGTAGGATGTTAATAGCTTGAGTGGCAGCGACCGTGTTGAAAAGAAGGTTCAAAATCAAAATTTTGAGAATTGTTGAAGGTGACACCCAGGAAAGTGATTTATGTAAGAATTAAATTAATTATTTGGGGGAAATAATGACATAAAGAAAAGGATTGTCGATGAAAAACAAAGATTATAACGAACAGAAATGGCGCTCATCCTAATAAAACATTTATAGTTTTTTGTCTTAAATGTGAGGAATATGGAAATTACCCATTTCAATTCCCCATTTTAGAGGATAAAATCTAATCTATAAAAATATCTATTTGGAAATTAGGGGGTGAAGTGTTTATGTGTTGAGGTTTTATTAAGAGCCATAATTAAAATTTATTTATTTATTTACCTGATATCAAGTATTTCCATCATATATATTTAGGAAATTATATTATTATGGTTTTAGAAAAGTTCACCATATAATCTGGGTGACAACCAATAAAATCTGGCAAGGTCGTGGGTCTTAAACCCATGACTGAAAGATTATAAGGGTTTCATGCCAACAACTGACCTAATCAATGTGCTTTTTAGTTTTCATGATTTTAACCTAAAAATATAACAAATAACTATTATTCATGAACCAATAGTAACAAATTTTAGTATTAGAAATTAAACTATAAAGTATATTTATTTAGGAAGATAGTTAAAGTCAAATAGTAAGTGTAACATCCAAGGTAATTATACAATATGAAATTTTCATATTTATTAAAATTTTTGAATGAAATATTAATTTTAATTTGAACGGTATTCTAGGTCAGATAGCATACCCAACACACGAAAATGGGTTTCCTTAAAATATAGTGTTGCATTCATCTTTGAGTTATACCGAATATAATATAACAATATTATTATTTTAAATGGTACTTAATACATTGATATTTGTTTTAGCAGAAATGAACGTAACTAAATTATGATTACACATGTTTCTTAATTGTATTTACTTTTATCCAATAAATTTTAGATGCTTAAAATAATAATGACATTTATTTTAAGCATGAAATACTCTTATATACTTTAAAATGATCCTTTACCCTCTTTTGAAGGAAACCCCTTTTTAAATGTAGTTTTTGTCACTATTATATGTTTTATTTTAAAAAATAGACCTCTTCTTGAGAATTGTTAAATCAGAATTTACTTTGGTTTCCATTTTAGTATTTCTCTGATAAAGTTTATTTTTTGATTAATACTGAAAAATACAATTTCTTAATTCAAAACTGCCTTTTAATATTATTTATTTTTATGATTAGAATATCCTTATAATTGGTTTTAAAGTGATATTAGATTATATTTTTATCATTTAATATAATTTTGTTCAATTTATTTAATTTAAATTTTATATTATAAATAAGCACATGTCAGTCTTTTAGTAGTTTTTATTTTATTAAAAACAAGATTTTTAGTATTGAAAACGGTAATTAATTTTAATTTAATTTATCAAATTTATGTGTTTGAATTTGGTAAAATGGATTTCATATTTGAAATCAAGAGTTACAAATTGGGTAAATAGTAATGTTATATTTTTAGACATTATGAATAGTAACATCAGAAAATATTTTATTTACCATGGTTAATGGGTAAATATGGTAAATATAGGTAAAAACATAATATTATAATAATCATTAATTACCCTAACATGTGTTCTACACCTATTTGATGATACATGTACAACCATTGGAATCATTTGGTCTATTTTGGGACCCCATTGAGGGACTTATAAGTGAAAATGACAATTTTTAAAAATTAATATAATGTTAAGGAAAATGTAACATAAACATATATCTTTTAGTTATACATTTTTTATATGGGTTATATAAGTGATATTTTATACTATAAATAGTCATTATAAATATAAAATAATTTCATACATTGTGGTATTTTATTTATATTTTTTGGACATAAGATAAATATATTTATTTTTGACAAATTTATGATATAGTGATTAACTTTTTAATGAATGTTTTAATTAAATTTGATTATAAATAATAATATAAAATTATTTTAAATATTATTATGATGTAAAATAATTTTAGGGATAATAATGACTTGTTATATATGAATTAATTATGGTTTTTTTGAAAGTATCAAGTTTATTTAGATATTTGTATATTTCCTGATATGAATATTTTATAAGATGACAGAAATGAGGTTTTAAATAAATTATTAATTTTTTTAAATGATAAAATATTCCTAAATATCTAAGATTCATCCAAATAACATATATGATGTTACAAGATTCCTTAATAATCCATTTTTTGTCAGGTTGAATTTTATTGTAAATATATTAACTATATAGTATGAATATTCCGGAGGTCATTTTTAAAGATAAATTAGTTAACTAAGGGTTAAAGCTAAAATATATGGTTAATGTTTTCCCTAAACATCTGTAAAACCAATTGGATGAAAGGATTTAGAACAATTATCCCCTTATCTTTATGTTAAAGGAGTTGTGTACCTTTGTAAATCAAAATTCATTTTTTTTAAATATAATATTTCCAAACATTTCTAAAGAGCCTCTCCTCCCCTTTATAAAGACTATCACCTCTAACCCATGCTCCCAAATCTCATGCCACTTGTATCATCCAAAATGTTCCCCAATAAGCTCCCAAAATCACTTTATTCCTTCTAGAATCCTTCACTTATGAATAATGAAATTCAAGAAATCTTTTGTTTCAAACTAAAGGGAGTTATTTGATTTAAAGGTAACGTCTTCTCTCAAGTTCTTTTTTTTATTTTCTCTCTCCACTAACTATGCTCTTCTTATTCTGTTTTTACATAACCACACCAATATACTTGATATATTGGTGTTTTTATGATAAGTATTCTAAATTCAATTCCAAAATTCTCCCTCTAATGTATACCAACATAATGTTTCTGTGGATAGTGAACTACTACCTCACGAAACAATGATTGTTTAGTTGTCTCCAACCACATCTCATGGTGGCTATTATGATGGCACTGAAATTATATATGATATTTATGATATTATATATATTTCTATATTTCTATATTTCTCATTAATAACATACCTTTATAAATTTTGTGTTGTATATATATGATAATTTCATTTGAGGAAGTGCGGACTACTTCCCCCTCAATGTGTTATGACTCATTCATGCTATACATGGAACATAAAAAGGTTGGAAGTAATGAATTTATTTAACATATATAAGATAGATATTATACAGAAATAATAATGTACGTATTTATAATTTATTCTTCATTCATTTAAATAATAAAATGAAATTAAAAGAATGTAGCGTTCATGCGTATGTATGGCTTACCGTCTCCATAAACGGTGCATTTTATTTTCTTATATAAAAATTTTGTGGAATATTATAAAAACATATATAATGGATTTAAATAAATATATAATTTATATATATGATAATTAAATCATGAATAAATATCTATAGATAATGTAATTCTTCCCACATGGCATTTTGTAATTATAACAATTTCATTTTTGACTAAAGATTCAAATATCGACAAAATGTCAAATAAACTAAAATAATTAACTAATTGTTTTAGAAATGTAATAAGTGATATAAAAATAATAATAAACATTAAAACATTATTAATCAAGAATAAATTAAATTATTATTAATAATAAATAAGAATAAGGAATATATGAGACAAGTCGGACTCATGGTAAAGGAACATTTCACCCTCCCCTTTTAGTCAAAGACTTTTTTATGTTATATCATTAAATTTCAATTTTCATATTTTGGAATATATTCTTATATATCCTTATTTATGTAAATTTTATTATGAAGTGATGATAGATCATTTTCTCTCTCAGTAACTAATTTTCTGAATTTTAATGTGGCATCATTAGGCTGCCGATTTTTTCGTATGGCTCTATATCAAAATCTCCATTAATTTAATGTGTATCTTGATCTTTTGGACCATTTTTAGCTTATTGGGTGTATATAAATCCCCTTGACATATTATATTACAAATCTCCATATTTTCATTATATAATAAGTTTTATTTAATGTTATTCTATATATATATTTTTAATTATTTTCTCAAGTGGTTACAGACTCTTTAATTAAAAAATTATTTAAAATGTTTTTAAAACATAATGTTATAAATCATTATTATTAATGTCCATGTTTTAAAAATGGTTTTATTGATTTATTTATATAAACATTAATGTTTTAAAATTTTAATTCCTATAATTTTTTAAATGTGGTATGTGACACTTTGATTCAAAAATATCTTTATTAAATGGTTTAAATGATTTGAAAAAGGAATATTTTTCTACGAAGCATTATACTAAACAAAAAATGAATTTTTATTTTTAACGTACATGGGGACAAAGGCCTTTCTTCCACTGTGATTAGTATATGATGTTTTTATTCCTTAACATGTTGTAGTGTTTTTAAAAGTTAAATAAATACAGTATACACTTTTTATGTATTTTACTATTGAAAATTGGTTTTTAAAAGAATTGATTATGTTAATATCATGAAATGATATATTTTGACTGTAATGTAGAAATGTTATCATTCCATTATGATTGTTTTATGTGTTATGATTATGTTGTTATTATATGGAATTGTTTATGTATATGATTTGTTCTATGATAAACCTTGGGTGGGTGAACCCGAGATAGATCTCCATTGCATTGGGTAATGTGATGGAGGTAAATGTTAATGTTTCTCCTAAAAAAGTTATAGAATATACTGTGATAGGTATTCCAAACATAAAACCCTATGTAGCTATGAAAGATATAATATATGTATGTTATTTAGGCCAAAAGTAACCATTATGATTAATTATTTTTTTGTGTTATTCATAAATCATATGATTTCATGAGGTATGTTAAAAATCATATGTTTTGTATGTATTGATGGAATAATGTTTTGTCCTTTATTTTATAACCCTGACTGATATTTTTATCCACATCCCAAGTTTTTTTAGAACAATTATAGGATATAAGGAAGGTTATGATGAAGGATGAATTCAATAATATTTATATCATGAAATGAATTATTCTTTATTTTTATGAGTTTATATTTTATTCAAAAAATAGATTTTGAGTAGAAGTGTCTACATTGTAATATTTGAGATGTAATGTAATAGTTATAGACTAATTCTCTAAAACTATAAACCTTAAAATATACTCAATGTGAATTATTAATTTAATTCTTGATTACGAAATTTTTTAAGGATGAGGATTTATAGTGGGTATCATAGGTTTGTTTAGATAACATTAGAGGTTAGGGAGTTATTTAAGCATAAGTGACATAAAAAATGGTTAACATATTAGAAATAGTAATAGTTATTTTAGATTATTTAAATGGTTTTAAGATAACATGAATAATTATGACTTTGTGCTTACCCTCCTTATAATACATTATATGATGATTTTAATGATATACTCAAACTGACCTTTATTGTTTTAGTAAATGGATGAATTTTGTAGGAACAAAATTAATGATGGATGTGACTAATATTGTGACGTTTTTCTGAATAATAAACCAAATGAAATGGGGGCTATAATGAAATCCCCAATGTTTATTCTCAACCAAATATTTGGAGACATTATTAACCAACTAAACTTTAGTGATTTTTATAACTCATCGTATATGCGAGAAACCAATCCAAATGCGATTTCATGTAATAACTATAATGGTTTGTATATTCAAAAAACCTATTTGTAAAGGATGTTGAAATAAACACCTAGAAAAATGATTCAAAGGGAAGGAAAGATGCTATATATGTGGTACTTAAGGCTATAAAGCAAGAAACTGCCATGAAAAATGGAAGCATCCAGATGACTCTAGGAAACAAAAATATGTTATTTTCAAGGGATAAATTAATTGTTTTAAATGTGGTGTGAAATGTCATTATTCAATTATATGTCCAATGAATAAGGGTCAGGAATGGGATAAGCAGGACTGTAAGAATAAATTTTTACCAATAACCAATTCTATTATAATTGATGATGATGAAACTGACAATGACAAATGAATGGTATGGATTTTTTCTTAGTAGTTGTTTTGACATTATTGAATCTTAGGATAAGACTTTTTTTTGGAAAAAGTTTTAAGTTTTTTTTGAAAATGAGTTTTTAATATTTCATGAAGAATGTTTAAGGAGTCATATGTTTACATATAATGTATTCAATAGTTATTGTAGATTTTAGGATGATGAAATGCTTAAATGTATTAAGTATTTTTTTGGTGATTGGATTAACTTGGAAAACATTTTACAGTATGTTTACGCTGATGTCTGATATGTAAAAATTCTATTCAAGGATGAATTATAACTTCTTGTGTGTATATAATGGATTAACATAGGGATTCATAAAATCATTTTTTGAGGTGATAAATGGATATTACATTTTCAGATTCAAAATGAAATGTATTTGATATCCTTTGAGGATAAAATATTTTGTGGTTATTTTTGAGAAAGTTATATTTTTGTGGAGAATTTTATAAGAATGATATGGTTTTATAAAAAATAAAACATCTATTATGGGTGAAAACCCATTGCATCTGGAAAGGCCATGGTAACTGAACCCACAACCGAAGGGCGAAAAGGGTGTATCACCTAAAACTGGAAAACGTCAAGTCCTTGGTTAGTATACCTTGTTGTTTTTAGTTAAATTATTTTATTGATCAATAATAATTTGATTTTGGATCTTCTATTTTATCAAATTGATATACTGATTATAAGAAAAAGATTTTTTGATTTTGTGATAATGGTTATTTTTGAAGATGATTTCACTTTAGGAAACACTATATTAATAAGGAACATAGAATACATTCAGTTTTCATTGGTGGAGTGATGGTGGAAATATTATTTTTGAAGAATATATGTTTTTATTGTAGACATATATATATTTTTTGTTAATTTATGGAATTGATATACCTATCATAAAGAATATCGTATTTGGTTATTTTCAATTTTGTATGAGACATTTATAGTGGTCGATGTTTCTTGGAGATAAGTGTTATGATTTAATATGGAAGACTATGTGATCAAATCCATCAGAATATTTGGTTTCAAATATAGTTTGGATTATTTTGAATAGTTTTAAGGATAATTATATATTGAATGGTCTCTATTGAGCTTCGGGTATTATTTATTCAATTTTAGAGATTAAGAATAGTATTTGTTTTATAAAACATTATCCTTTTCGGGATTATATGATCATGTAAAGAAATTTATGGTTTTAGTAAATTATTAAAGACATGGGAAATATATGGTTCATAATTTTTGGATCATGAGATTCTCTAGAATTTGATTCTAGTGATTTAGGTGTCAGAAAGTCATCCTGAATACTCATCGTTTGTAGAATAGATATGTTTTTGGTAGAAACTTATTAGAGGATGAAACTCAACTTGTAAAGTAATAATATTCCCTTATTATCTTAGTCAATCACATAAATAAATTCTACAACATTATTAAAGGGAACCTAAAACAAAAAAATTATATTTTTACTTTTTCTATGGTGGAATCAATGACCATTTAACCAATCTCAAGTTTGTGGTTTTATAGTGGTTAAATTTCTCCTGATATCGTTTTCTATCACAATCTATCAGAACATGAAGGTTTGTTTTTTCCTCCATATCTATGTTTCATTGTAATCCTAGTATGTGCTATCTCAGTTGATCTATTTAATTATTTTTATTTCTTTTAATTTGATAGTTTTATTGACTCTTTTTCTGATGTGGCACATTCAGTGAAGTCTTCAATCCCAATATAAAAATTGCGAGGACACATTTCCCAAAATGGGGAAGGATATAAAATTCCAGGTAAATAAAGAATATTACATTTTCAAATTTATTAATATTTGTGAATTAAATATTATTTTTACATTTAAGGAGATGATATGTCTGATAGCGTACTCAATATGCAACAACCGGTTTCTATGAAATCTTACATTGCACACATCATTGAGTTATACTGAAAAATAATAAAATATTATTATTATTTTTAATGGTAGTTAATGAATAGCCATTTATTATTAGAAATGATCATAAATAAATAAAATATGAATAAAAAATATTTTTTACATGTTTTTACTTTTATCCAATAAATTTTATGGGCTTAATGTAAGAATAAATCTTATTTTTAGCATTAAAAACTCTAATATTTTTTTAAAGGTTGATTTACCACCTTTTAATGGAGAAGACTTTTTAAATCTAGTATTTTTAAAATTTATATATTCCATTTGACAAAATAAGATTCTTATTTAGAAGTGGGACATAAAAATTTACTTTGGGAAAAATTTTATTATTTTTCTAATAATGTACATTTTTCGACGAATAGTTAAAATAATGCATTTTAATTTATAACTAATTTTTAATCTAATTTATTTATAAGATTAGAATATAATTTTTATTTTTTTATGTTTAATGAGATTAAATTTTTATTATTTAATCCAATTTTGGTTATAGGAATTATTTTCACTTTGAAATTGGACATAAACACATGTCAATCTTTTAGAAGTTTTTATATATTTAAAAAACACTTTTTTGGTTTTAACAACATGAATTAATTTCAGTTTAATTTTTGAAAATTTTGTGTTTTGAATATGTGAAAATTGATTCTATATTTCGAATCAGGATGTCAAAATTGTGTAAATATGAAATTTTTATTTTTAGACATTGTAACGACCCGAAAAAATTCACATTTATTTACGCATCTCTTTTCTCCTAATAACTTTTTATTATTTATAATAATAAAATCTAATCGATTAACTTCGGACAAAATTTTTAGTTTTCAAAAATATAATATAAATATTATAAAAAATTAAGTTATATGTAATAATGATTATTTTAATTCATTAGTATGATTAAAAAACCCCTTTTAAAATTTAAATGATAAAATAATTTTTCTTTTTTATGTCAAAAATATCACTATGTAATTTCACTATTCATTTTCTATCTAAAATTATATTAAATAACTAAATATTTTTATATTTAGATTTCAAATTTCTTATACTTAGATAATTATTATTGTTAAATAAACATCATTTTTAAATTCAAAATATCAAAATTTATTTTGGTCTAATTTATATTAATTTTCTAAGAAGTTTCATTTTTTTGAAGAATAGTATTTTTGATGAATAGTAATGGAAAATTACTATTCTGTTGATTAATATTATATTATGAATAGTGTTCTTTTGATTAATTGTCAAAAAATGAAAATTAAATAACTTTTTCTTTGAAATGGTTTTCAAAAAACTCTCATACATGGTTGTAATTAGGATGAAAAATGTGGTTAGGTAAGATACCAATAATTTTTTGGTGAATACTAACATACCCTTATGAGTAGTAATGAATAGTAATTCTTCCAAAAAATAGAATCTTCACCTATGAATGTATAAATACAATTTTAAACATCTTAAATGTGAATAAACGATCATAGTATATGTTTTTATATTTTTTATGTTATAAATATTTTATTTACAATTTTATAATAAATTTATTAATTTAAAATGTAATTTTATTTTCATAAAATGTAATCATATATTTTTACTTTATTTTCTTATGGTTATGCGATAATTTTGTGGGACCATGAATAATTTCTCATGGTGTCATAAAATGAGTTCTAGTGTAATGTTTTTTCTTAATAAATAATAATTTTATTTAAAAATTTAAATTAAAAATATATAGAAATTTATTTTCCTAAAATGGAGTTACTTTTTTAATTCATATCATTGATATAAGGTTAGGGTGAATTTATGATATTTTTATAAAATGATTGGTTTTTCGGTTCATAGGGAAAATAATGTTTTGAGTTTTGGTGTGTTTAATGACATCAATAATGATGTAATCAAGAAATAATAATTCTGGCCGACTTGTGAATAGTAATATATCTTGTGAAGTGTCCCAAGTGGGAAATACCATGGGAAAATACCATGGACAAGTCCATGGTTATGCAAATATCACCGATGAGGTGTCCCTTAAAAATTAATAAAATATTCTCTCACTTTTGTTATAAATTTCATCCCATTCCTATATTATTTTCATTTTAAATTCATCATAAAAGATGTTATGTCCTTTTTAACTCCCAAATATACCTCCAAAGTGGCCCTCAAGACACCCTAGGTCCCAACCATCATGATTTTGATGTTACTGTTCAAGGTAATGGAACCTTTCACCCTCCTCTTTTATGTAATGACTTCTTTTTTGTTATGTCTTCTAGTTTCCATATTATTATGTTTGTGTATGTTCTTATATCTCCTCATTCCTGTCCATTTTAAATTCAAATTATGAGAGACCCTTTCCACTCTCATCAACTTATTTTTCTGAATCTTAATCAACGTTGTTAGGCTGTCGAATTTTTCAAAAAATAAAAAAGTATCTTCCCTTTTTTTCAAATTTTGTTTTCATGTGGTATTAGATTAAAATATCCATACCATGATATTACTAGTTTTTATTCATTAACCATTCCATGTTATGATTTATCTTTTACTGGGTTACCCTCATTCCCTCTCCTTTCAATATTTTCTAAATCCGTGTTGTAGGGTCGTTATGCTGCAGAGTGTTTTTCTCAAAATATCTCTATATTTTTCTCAAGAAGTTCATTTATTTTATTTATGTTAATACCCAAAAATATTTAATTTTTATGGTTATTCATAAATATATCAAATTTATATAGTTTATTCTGGAATTGACAAGCATATAACCCCCACACACTTTGCATGGGTTATTATTTATATAATAATCTTGTATTTATGTACTTATAAAACGTCACAAGTTTGAAATAAAAACCATTTATTTTATTCTCTATAGCTATTTAGTAAATAATTGATTTTGATCAATGTGGTTAACATGAAAATAATGACATATTAATGGTGGTCTCTGATATTTCTCAAATTAAATGGATAAATAATTAATCTTCAGAGATGACATGTTTCACGATACCTTCATGAATAACCTTGGTAATTTTTTTTATGAAACCTTGGGGATGCACCATGGTGATATTTTCGAGAATTTTTATATAAAATGTTATACCCACATATTCAATTTATGTTTCACGTTATTTTTATCATGATATTCCTATTTTTCTATTGCTTATTTCTTATGTTTTTCATAAAGATCTTATTGATATTACAATTAAATTGTTTCTCTTGTTTTCCCTTATTGGGCCTTCTTCTCACCCTTTCCTTTGATATATGTATTGAGGTTTTGAGATGATGTAATTCAACATAGTATGAACTTTTCAAGAAGATTTGTTTAAGTGTATTTAATATTTTGTTTTTTGTTTTAATTTATTATGTTCTTAATTTCCAAGACTCTAAACATAAAAGATTCTCTATTTGTAAAATGTAATGAATAATTATGTAATAAAAAGGTGAGATGTCATAGTTGGTATCAAAGGATAGATTAGTTGTTTCATGAAATTAGGATTGGAAAACATTAGGAAGAAACCTGTAGAAAAATCCAAATATAAGAAAGAATTATGTAAAATATGTTCCTAGAAGTGAAAACCGTGATTATGTTGTAAGCATGATTTTTAAGACATAATTTTACTTTATACTTATAATATTCATAATTATAAAAATTTTCTAATACGAGAAAATTCGGAGGAATCAATTTCATTAAGGGTGAAGAATGTAACGACCTGAAAAATATACATTTATAAATAGATCTCTTTAACCCTTATTATGCTTCACAATAAAATCACATCGATTTATTTCAGACCCAAATTTTAATTTTTTAAAAAATGATATAATTATTACAAGAAATTAAGGTATATAAAATAATTATTATTTTAATTAAATATTATGATTAAAAAAAAATTTACATTTAAATGATAACATTATTTTACTTTCTTTATGTACGAAATTTCACTATGTAATGTCAGTTTTCATTTTCTTCTGCTCTTATTTTTAATAACCCGGTATTTTTATATTTCAAAGTCTAATTTATCATAAATAGGTATTTATTGTTGTTAAATAATCATATTCTTTTAATTCCAAATATCATAATATATCTTGGGGAAATTTTTAGTAATTTTCTATGATGTTTTAATTTTTCGATGGATAGTATTTCTGATGAATAGTAAGGGATGAATAGTGTTTTCTTGATGAATAGTCTTTTATGAATAATGATCTTTTGATGAATACTGAATAATATTTTTTTATTAAATAACTTTTTCTCTAAATTGATTGACACAAATATGTCATACATGGTTGTAATCAGGGTGAAAATTGTAGTAAAATAAGATCAAAATAATTTTATGGTGAATAGTAACATACCCTATTGAATTGTAATGAATAGTAATGAATATTAAATTGGGTAAAAAAATTGAAACTTCACCCATGAATGAATAAATACAATTTAGACATCATAAAAGTGAAAAACAGTCATAGTAAAATTTTTGGTATTTCTGTATGTCATAAATATTTTATATTCAATTTTATAATTAATATAATAATTTGAAAAATAAATTTATTTTTATAGTGTTTAATCATAAATTGTAACTTTGCTATCTTATGGTTATACGATAACTTTATGGGACCATGAATAATATCTCGCTGTGTTATAAAACGAGTTATAGTTTTAGAGTTGTTTTTTTGAATAAATAATCATTTTATTTAAAAATTTAAATTAAAAATATTTTGAAAATTATTTTCAGTAAATATAATTATTTTTATAATTTAGACCATTGATATCAGGTTAGTTTGAATTTATGATATTGTTATAAAATATTTTGATTTTCAGAGAATAGTGAAAATACAGTTTTGAGTTTCGGTGTGTTTAATGACATCATTAATGATGTAATCATGATGTAGTAATTCTGGAATACTTTTTCATTGTACGATACATTATAAGGTTTCCTAGGTAGCCAATACCATGGTCAAATACCATGGGAAATCCCATGATTTTTCAAATACGGCTGATGAGTTGTATCTTGAAAATTAATAAAATATTCCCTCACTTTTTCAATAAATACCAATACATTTCGTCATTAATTTCTTTTCAAATTCATCATAAATGACTATTTGTTATTTTTACCTCCCAATGAGACCACCCAAGGTTCCCTCAAGCCCCCCAAAGTCCCAAGCATTAATATTTTGATGTTACTCTTCAAGGTAAGGGAACCTTTCTCTCTCAACCTTTAAGTCATGAATTTTTTTATGTTATATATTATAGTTTCCATATTATTATGTTGGAGTAAGTTATTATATGTCGTCATTTCTATCCATGTTATGTTCAAATGATGAGAGGCTCGTTCCAATATCATTAACATATTTTTCTGAATATTATGTGATGTTGTTAGGCTACCAATGTTTCTGTAAAATAAATTACATCTTCCCTTTTCATTAAAGTTTCATTTTCATGTGGTTTTCATTTAAATATCCATACCCTAATCATAATTCATTTTATTGTATAACCATACACTATTATGAATTATTTATGAGTGAGGGACCCTCCTCCCCTCTATTTTTATTATTTTCTAAAATCATGTTGTATGGTCGTTATGCTGTAGAATCTTGGTCTCAAAATCTTCCTCTTTTATTCTAAAAAAGTTATTTTATTTTATTTATGTGAATACCAAATCCCATTTAATTTCAACGGGTATTCATAAGGACATAAAATTGATATATATTTTATTATGGAATTGACATACATATAACCCTCACTCCCTTTCCATGGGTTATAATTGGAATAATGATCTTGTTTTTAAGTACTTTTTAAACATCACGATTTTGTAATAATACAAATTTATTTTATTCTCTATGTGTTATTTATGAAAATATTGATTATTATCTATTTTGATTACCTGAATAAAAAGGCATATTATAGGGGCACCCTGATAGAACTTCAGTACATTGGGTAAAAAATTAATCTCTAGAGATTCCAAATTTCACAATACCTTGTTTAATAACCTTGGTAATTTTATTATGACACCTTGGGGATGTACCTTGGTGATATGTTCATTAATGTATAAATGGAATTCTGTATCCACATATTCAATCTAGGTATCATGTTCTATTAATTATTGTATTCATTCATTTCCATTTCTCATTTCTTATTTTTTTCATCTATTTCTTATTGATATCATGTGTAAATTGTTTCCCTTGTTTTCCCATAATAGGCCTTCTTCTCACCCTTTCCTTGTATGTCTCTAGTTTAAGAGATGCATACTTTTATATAGGATGAACTTTTCAAGATGACTTTTTTAAGGGGATTGAAAGAGTGTCTTATGTTTTCATGTCTTATTTTCACGATTTTGAAGACTCTGAACTTGAAAAAATCCACTATTTGTAAAATGTAATGAAAATTTATGTAATAAAAAGGCGGGATGCAATATACATTATGAATAGTGACTTTACTAAATATTTTATTTACTATGGTTAAAGGATAAATCTAGTATATAAGGGAAAAAATAATATTATAATAATATTACATTACTCTAAAATGGGTCCTAACCCAATTTTCTTATACATGTTTGACCATTGTAATCCATGGGACAATGTTGGGATCCCATAAAGCCACTTGTAAGTGAAAATGTAATTTTTTAATGATTAAATTAAATTTAAATAAAATGATCCATAAACCAATATCTTTATTTTAAAAAAATTATATGTCATTATATAAATGAAATATTCTATGATAAATATTCATTAGATATATAAAAAAATTTCATACATCATGGTATTTTATTTAAATTTTTTAGATCAAATAAATTTATTTATTTATGACACAACGATGATATAGTTATTATCTGTTTTTTTGGTTTTTTTAAATAAATCCTATTTTAAATTTCAAAATTAATTTCTTTTTAAACTTTTTATTCCATACAATAATTTTTGGGATAATAATGACATTTTATATTTTAATTACTGAAGGTTTTTTTGAAAGAATAAATTTTTATAGAATTTTTTAAAAGTCTTGATATGAATATTTTATAAATAGGGATAGATGACTTTTTAAAACAATTAATATTTTTTAAATGAAAAAATAATCCTAAAAATATAAGAATCATCCAACTGACATATACGACGTTAAAAATTTCATTAAGTATCCATTTTTGGTAGCATGTAATTTTATAGTAAATATATTGAACATATAGTTTGAATATACAAGAGGACATGGTAAATGATAAATTAGTTAACTATGGGTTAATACTAAAAGATAAGGCTAATTTTTTGAACTAAACATGTCTGAAACCCATTGGCAGAGAGTATTTAGAACAAAACTCACCTTATCATCGAATTAAATGAGTTAGGGACCTTTTTAAATAGAAATTCAGTTTATAATAAAATAATATATTCAAACATTCTTAAAGAGCCTCTACTCCACTTTATAGAAGTCCATTACCTCTAACCCATTCTCACCACTCTCAAGTTTCTTTACCCATCTATAATATGCTTCAATAAACTACCTAAATTCTGATATTCCACCTATCAGCCTTCCCCTAGGGAGAAGAATATTCATGAAAGCATTTTGGTTCCAACCAAATAGAGTTACCTTATTTAAAGGTATCGTCTTCTCTCAAGTTCATTTCTTTTATTTTCCAACTCCACTCGGTATAATATTATTTTTTTCTACATAACAACAAAATTATACTGAATAAAATACTTCCTTTTAATGATAATGTTTATATATAAACTTCCACACACCTCCATCTAATTGATACTAACATATTGTTTCAGTGGACAGTGAACTACTGCCTCACAAAATGATGATGGTTCAATTCTATCCTACTGCCTCTCATGTTGTCAATTATGATGGAACGGAAATTATATATGATATATATGAAATTTATTTTATCTCTATATATTTTTTATTTCTTATTTAGAATATCCCATTATTCTTTCATTGTTGTATGTATATGATAATTTCCTTTCAGTATGTGCAGACTACCGCCCCTTAATGTGATATGACACATTAATGTTATACATGGAACCTATAATGGACCGAATTAATGAATTTTTTTAATATATTAAAAATATAAATTATTCTATAATTTTAATATACCTATGTTTCATTTTATTTTTTTCTTTTACAAATGAAAAAAAAGAACTGAAAGTAGTGTACATGTGTACATACAGTTTACCATCTCCATGAACGGTGCATTCCATTTTATTGTATCGAAATGTAATATAATATTCTATGAAAATATATACTATATAAAAATACTTATATACTGGATATATATGATATTTAAAACATGAATACAAATATAGAGATAAAGGGATTTTGACCACATGGATAATTTGTAATGATAAGAAGTTCATTTTTGACTCAAATTCCGAACGAAAAAAAGTCAAATATGAATTGAAATAATTATATAATTATTGTAAAAAGGATATAAGTGATAAAAATGAATAATACACTATAAAATGTTA
This sequence comes from Viscum album, assembly GCA_963277665.1. Lineage (NCBI taxonomy): Eukaryota > Viridiplantae > Streptophyta > Magnoliopsida > Santalales > Viscaceae > Viscum > Viscum album. The sequence goes on from OY728166.1 coordinate 1,143,205,146, forward strand.
TTAATCATGTAAATATTATCTTAATTTTATTATTCAGGAATAACATGGAACATACAAGAGATGTTGGAGTTAAGGTAATGAAACTTTCACCCTCCTATTTTAGCCAGACTTATTTATATTATATCATTAAATTTCAATTATCAAATGTTTGGATATGATATTATATATATATAGCTGTAAATTTTATTTCAATTTGAGGAGAGATCTTTTTCTTTCTCATCAACTCATTTTCTGAATTTTGAAGTGACACTTTTAGGCTACTGAAATTTCGTAAGGGACTACGTCTCAAAATCCTTTCATTTGAGGAATATCTTGATCTTTAGTACCTTTATTATCCTATAAGGTGTATATAAATTCCATTGAAATATTATATGATGAGTATCCACATTCTCATTATATTATATGTTTTATTTAATGTTATTCTTTTTCTATTTTTATATAATTATTTTTTCAAGTTGTAAGGGACTCTTTAACTAAAACACTATTAAACTTGTTTTAAAGCTTTAATCTTATAAATCATTATAATTAATATATATGTTATCAAAATGTTTTTATGGATTTATTTATATTGAAATTACTTTTTTAAAATTAATATTCTTATAAATGATTCATTGTTGCATGGGACACTTTTTTTGAAAAATATAATTATCAAATGGTTTAAATGGTTTTGAAATGGTATATTTTTCTATGAAGAATTTTAGTAAATGACAAAAAGAATGTTTTATTTTAATATACATGAGGGAATTCACCTTTACACCGCCACAAGAAGTATTTAATAGTTGGATTCCTTAACAATCCGTATAGTTTTTAAAAGGAAAATAAATACCATATATCATTTTTACATATTTTGGAATTAAATAAGGCTTTTTGAAAGCATTGATTTTGTTAATATCTTGAAATGATATATTTTGATTGCAATGTGTAAATGGTATCTTTACTTTATTCTTGTTTTATGTGTTATGATTATATTATGGTTCTTGGGTATTGTTTACATATAGGGGTGGTTTGGTGATAAACCTAGGTCGGGTGAGCCAGAGATAGCTCTCTAATGAATTGGGTATCGTGACATAGGTAAAAGTTAATGATTCTCTTATGTGAATTTGGGATTATACTACGATGAGTATTCCAGAAATAACTCCCTATGTATTTTTGAACGCTATAATGTATGTATGTTATGTATGCCACAATTAACCTTTATGATTTATGATTTATATGTTTAATTCATAAATATTATGATTTCATGAGGTGTGTTTAAAAGATTATGTTCTGCATATATTTATGGACTAATTTTTTCTTTATTTTATAACTGTTTTTGAACATTTTTTTCTCATCCAATGTTGTTCAAAATTTTTATCTTCAGTGTGATTTATTAACATAATTCAACATTAGGTAATGTTTTTTGGTTGGGGAATATAGTAATTCTGGTAACTCTTTCATATTCCTTACAAACCATTAAATTTTTTTTTATTTCTTTAGGAATAAAAATTCATTGTTGGTTATTAAGTTTGTTGGAACCTCTATGATAATGTAGTTTTCATAATCATATATATTTTAAATTTAAAGATTCTACTCTTTCCTGCAATTTTAATATCTCTATGTAGATCAATTATGTCATACAGAACTGTATAATTTAATAAGAAAATATATTATATTCATGAATAAATATGTTTACAAATGTATTTTTAGATAAACCTTTTCATAACACATAGTCTGGTAAGTCAAACACTTTGAGAACATTCTAGAGTCCCTGACACCGATGGTTAGTTCGACAGACCGAAGTTTGACACACTGATGTTCGAAACACAGAAGTCAACAGGCGTATGTTCAACAGACCGAAGTTCGACACACCAAATTTGACAGAACAAAGTTTGACGCACTTAAGTAATCAAAGTGAAGTTTGACAGACCGAAGTTTGACACACTAAAATCAACACACCGAAGTTGATAGACCGATTTTTGACAGATTTAAGTTGACACACTAAAATCGACATACCGAAGTCGATAGATCGATGTTCGACCAACCGAGGTCGACACACCGAAGTCGATTGACCGGAGTTTGATAGGCTGATGTCGACACACCGGAGTCGATAGAATGAATTTCAACAGACTAATGTCGACTCACCGATGTCTGATAGACCGAAGTTCGACAGACTGAAGACAACTCACCGAAGATGACACACTGAAGATGACAGACCAATGATACCAAACAAAAGACAATAGACTATAGATGACTCACCGATAGTCATAAATAATTGTTTCAATATCATTAATTCAAATTTATTTCTAACTATCATATTTAGACAAATTAATGTCTCTGACATTATATAATGTTGTCTGTAGGACTATCAGTATAAAGTACGAGGTACATCTACGTGCATATATCTTTATGCCAAGAGGATCCTGGAATATAAAAGGACCTCAACATTTACATTAATAATGAAGTAGTACACACTGAGACATAGATTGTGTGAATTCGAAAAGAGGGTAACTAAGTGCATGAGATAACAAGAAGATTGTAACAAGCAACATTCACCTAATGCTCAGAGTACATCGATACATTGAATAGCTGAACCTTTTCACTCCTCGACGCTGGATTACAGAAACTTCTATACTCTGTTGTGAAGACAACATCTAGAAGGGGACTCAAATACAATTTTCTCAACACTCATTGAGTCTAGAGAATCACATCACAATACATAGACATATCTTAACTCTATTCTCTTTCATAACATTGTTGTGTTTTTATATTCACTAATTGAGAAGTGTGTATATATATTTGTATCCCAAAAAAATCTCCTAAGCATAACTATAGGATATCAAACTATCCTCATACTCAATCACTTCGTACACTTGTACCCTACATAGAACTGTGGAAGAGATTCCTTGTGATCTGTTTATCATTATTTCCCATGAATAACTGCGGTAGAGGTCATGTGTGACCTGGACATTTGGGTGTGCTGTTCTGAACCCCGATCCAGGGTGTGGATCAAAAGTCTATCAATATAAACAGCATGGTGGTAGGTGATCCAAACATAGAGAATACTATGTCTCAGCTTGAGACTGAACCTTTTTATTTATCCGCTGTGCTGATTATCTTATATTTCTTATGTGGAATTTATTTTCTGTATTAAGATAAACTGATCTTTGATAGTTTTTTTAGCAAGTGTTTACATCTTTTTTTTGAATCAGTAGGTTTTCTTCGAATGTTATGATAATCAATAGGTTAGTAAACTTGATAAATAATCAATCTTATGAGAATAAAATTAAACCTTCAAGACTTTTATAAGTTCTCTACAAACTGAATTTGTGTTTACTTTTATAGGGGGAATTATTTTTTAAAGAACCTATTTAAATATCTTTTTAATAGTGTCTCAATTTACCCCCCCCCCCCCCTCCAAAGTTATCTACTCCGACCAACATTTGGTATCAGAGGAAATTTTGAATGTTATTTTATCAAATCAACTGTGATTATAGTTCTATTTGAAAGATCTTCAAATTTCTGTTATTTCTAATTTTTTATCTCTTTGAAATTATATTACAACCTTTATCATGTGAAATAGATTATAAGGGGTTGCTACAAATAGACCACCTTTCTTTAATAAAACTAACATTTCTCATTGGATTCCTAAAATGAATATACATTTGGAAAGTATGGGATTTGAAATCTAGACTTCTATTGAATGTAAATATAAAATACCTGAAACTGCTAGAATAACTTGGGATGAATCTTCAAATTGGCCTATAACATTAATTGTAAGGAAATTAATAATATGAACTGTGCAGTAGGAGACAAAGAGTTTATCTATATCTCTTCCTGTAAAACTGCACATGAAATTTCGGATACTCTATCTATTTCACATGAAGGAACATCTAATGATAAGGAAATGCGATTAAAAACATATACTATTAAATATGAAAATATTCAAATGATTTCTAATGAGTCAATTTCAGATATGTATCATAGGTAATGAAATTTTGTATACCATGATTTCTTAAGGAAGAGAAGTATCCACTAAAGAGTAGATCATGAATATTCTAAAATGTCTACTGCAAAGGTGGTGTGGAAAATCTGCGTCTATTAGCGAATCATGTGACAATTATAAAATTCCAGTGAAGGAACTGATTAGAAAATTAATGATGTATGAAGAAGAATTAAAGGTAAATCAAGAGGAGGATGAACCAAAACTAAAGTCTATAGCCTTCAAGACAACTACATACATATGTAAATATAAATAGAATGTTAAATCTACTATCGAAAGATCATGTAGTGATGATGTCACCTCAAATAGTGATGAAGAAATGGCCTAGTGGGCTAGACGATTCAAGAAATTCGGTCGTAAAAATAATTTCTTCAAAAAGCTCAGTTATAGAGGAAAGTATGATAACAAGGTAAATTGGAAAATCACTGGAAGGAAAATGATAAATCATAATAGATAATATTATATGAATGTAAAAGGAAAGGACATGTCAAGTCTAACTTCTTGATGTTGAAATACAAGAATAAGAATGAAAATAAGATTATAATATATATATATATGAAAGAAATGAAGGACACTAAGAGTTCCTCTGAGGACTACTCAAGTGAATTTGGATCTTCTCAAAACGAGAATGATGATATTTCTAATATGTGTTTCATGAAAAACACAGCCGAGGTAAACATAAAATCTCTTGTACATGATTCTTATTATTCTGAAAGTGAGTATGAAAATATTACAAATGATTAATTATTTGAATATTGAAACATGATAGAGGAAACCTATAATGAGTTAAAACATAAGTATAAATCCTTGAAGAAAAAACATGGCCTTACTGTGACTGCTAAATTTGAACCTACAACTAAAAAAGAGAAAATTCTCAACTGCATAATGAGAACAATGAGCTAAAATTGTCTAATGAACTATTGAAGAAAGACATAGAAAAGTTTACTAATATTAAAATTACACTTACTCAAAAACATTTCCAAAAAATATCTATTACGTATAATTCTAGGATAGGATATCAACCAGGTCAAAGGAATTTATCTAAATAACATTTTGTATCCAAATCTGAAAAATCTGTAACTATTTTCAAAAACCAGAGTTGTATTATAGGTTCCAACTCATCAAATTATTATACTCTATCCAATTCCACAGGACCAAATAAAATATATTTTTCAAATACTCTATATTCATTATATAGGAAACCCAAAAGACAATTGTGGGTTCCTAAATCTTATATTACTAATGTTTGTGGACCTAGACAAATATGGGTACCAAAGTCATTTCCTGGTTAAACTGTTTTTTAGGTAAACTACCTAAAGAGTTCCTGTAAAATGATGTGGTATTTTGACAATGGATGTTCAAGACATGTGATTGGGGAATTTTCATGCATTAAAAGTCTTATCAAGATAAATGGAGGACAAGTAAAATTTGGTGACAATGGTAATGGAAAAATCATTGGCCTAGGCCAGATTGGTAATCCTAACTCTATTTCAATTTCCATAGTACTATATATTGATGGAGTGAAGTATAACTTTCTCAGCATATCTCAACTGTGTGACGATGAATATAATTTAATATTCAAAGGCAATTCATGGAATGTTTTTTAATCTAATAATATCTTAGTATTTACTGCTTTTTAAAATGATAATTTATATGCTATAAATATAGAAACACTAGCCTCATAGAATGTCTCTTGTCTTAATTCCTTTCACAAAGATCCATGGATCTGGCATATAATACTTGGAAATTTATTATACATTCTCTTAGAAATTTATCTAGAAAAGGATTTGTCGTAGACTTATCAAAATTAGATGTTTTAGACAATAATGTATGTAATCCTTGTCAAAAAGGAAAGAAACATAAAATCTCTTTCAAACCAAAGAATGATATAACTTTTTCTCAACCTCAAGAGTTGGTACATGTGGACTTGTTTGGACCATCTAGAGTTTAGAATATCAATTTAAAGAACTATGTTTATGTTCTTATAGTTAGTTTCTCTAGGTACACCTGGACCTTTTTCTTAGCTCATAAAAGTGAGGCATGTTTTCACTTTACCATGAATGATAGGACTGTAGAAAATCTCAGTGGATTTAAGATTAAATCCTTAAGTAGTGATCATGGCCGTGAGTTTGAGAATCATTATTCTGAAGCCTCCTTCTCACAAAATGGTTATAATCATAACATCTCTGCACCAGGAAAAGATCAATAGAATGGTGTGGTAGATATAAGGAATAAAACCTTACAGGAAATTTCCCGGACTATGCTCATTGAATATGATCTACCCATTTATTTTTGTGTTGAAGATGTTAATACATATTTCTACATAATAAATGGAGTCTTAATTTGGACCATTTTCTAGAAAACTCCTTACGAGTTTTGGAATAATAGAAAACCCAAATTAGGTTATTTTAAAGTGTTTGGATGTAAAGTATATATTCTGAATACTAAAGATAATTTATAAAAAATTTCATCCAAAAGTGATGAAGGAATATTTCATGGACATTATACATCAAGAAAATCTTATAGAGTCTTTGACAAGAAGACCTAATGTGTGGAGAAATATGTACATATCAGGTTTGATGAAGCAGATCCACATGTGCCCAAGACTTCAAATGAAAATATTGAAGAGTATATGTCCAATCTAGATATTAATGATAAAATCGAAAATCATAATGTGAAGGAATCTGTGAAAACATCCAGTTCTGAAATTTCTCCTCACCTTAACCGTAGTGAACCAAATAAACCTAACCAACAAGAAATATCAAGTACTACTTTATCTTGACCAACTAGAACCATTAAAAATCATCCCATAGATACTATTGTTGGAGATTTCGAAAGAGGAACACAAACCAGAAATTCCTTGAGAAACCAGGTTTAACATCAATCCTTCATGTCACATCATGAACCTAAACATATCAATGATGCTATCAATTATTAGTTTTGGGTAATTTCCATGCAAGATAAAAATAATCAGTTTGAAATAAATAAATTTCGTAAACTTGTAGATATACCTAAGGATATTTTGACCATTGGAACCAAATGGTTGTTTAGAAATAAGGTAGATTAAAGAGGAAATTTAGATAGAAACAAAGATAGAGTAGATGCACAAGGATATAATCAACAAGATGTAATTTATCATGAAGAAACTTTTGCTCATATAGCTAGACTTGAGGCAATTAGGATCTTACATGCCTATGTAGCACACTTGGATTATAGACATTATCAAATGGATGTCAAATGTTCAATCCTAAATGTTCATATAATTGAGGATGTTTTTGTTGAACAACCCTCGGGTTTTGCAAATAAAATTTTTCCAAATCATGTGTTCAAAATATTAGAAGCTTTTTATGGCAAGAAAAAAGCTCCAAGAGCATGGTATGAGTGGTTATGTAATTTTCTTATTTCTAAATTTTTTACAAAAGGACGTGAAGATCCAACTTTATTTATAATAATAGATTCAAAATCGTCTTAATTGTTCAAATATATGTAGATGAAATTATTTTTGAATCTTCTAAAAATTCATTATGTATTTATTTGTCAAACATAATGCAATTAGAGTTTGAAATGAGTTTAATGGGTGAACATAAATAATTTCTTGGATTTCAAATATTTCAGAATAGAGAAGGTAGTATCATAGATCAAAGTAATTATACAAAAGATCTTTTGAAAAAGAGATGGATTTTATAGCATTAAGAGTAGTGAAAATTATCTGAGTTCTACATGTAAATTAGATCTTGATGAAAGTGGAAAATCAGTTGATCAAACAGCTTATAGAGGAATGATAGGGAGTTTGCTATAATTATTGACGAGTGGGCAAGATATTATGTTCTGTGTGTGTATGTCTGTCAGATTTCAAGCAAACCCAAAGGTGTCACATATAAATAGTGTTAAAAATATTTTCAAATTCCTCAACTATACAACTAATTTAGAATTTTTCTATCCAAAAGGAAAGTTTTTTGATTTAATTAACTATTCAGATGCTGAATTTGGTGGATGTAAATTATATAGAATTATTTCCTTTGGAACATGTATCTTTTGGGGAAAGTCATTAATATCATGGTGTAGTAAAAAGAGAAATTCAGTTGCATTATCACATGCTGAAGTACAATACATTGACGTTAGTAGTTTTTGTGCACAAATTTTGTGGATGAAACACATCTTATTATAATATGGATTTCAATTCACACATATCCCCACTAACTGTGACAACACAAGTGCTATTAACATTTATAGAAAGAAAATATCTTATTCTAGAACAAAGCATATTGATGTAAGACCTCTCTTTTTCAAAGATCATTATCAAAAATGATAATATGACTCTTAAGTTTATTGAGACTAAATATCAGCTGGATTATATATTCACTAAACCCTTAAATAATTAGAGAATTAATTACATCAGACATGAATTAGGAATGATAAATCAGTAACTGATCATCTTGAAACTGATCCTGTCAAACCATTCTTCTTGAAACTGATCCTGTCAAACTGATCTTCCCAAAATAGATCTTGTCAAACAGATCTTCTTAAAAATAATCCTATCAAACCGATCTTCTTGAAACCAATCCTTTCAAAACGATGTTCATGGAACATATCCTCTCAACCCGATCTTCTTGAAACCAATCCCTTCCAACTGGTCTTTTTGAAACTGATCCTGTCAAACCGATCTTCTTAAAACCGATTCTTTGACACTGATATATTGAAGTAATGTTCTGTAAATTATGTCTTCATTAAATAAAACAACACTTTTTTTATTCTTCATTTTACTGTGATTAAATTTATAAGTTTTACGATTTAGAATACCTAACACTATGTTTGGATATGTCTTAGTAAAAGAAAAGAAATGATTCTCTAATTCATAAAAGAAAAGAAAAGAAAAGAAAATATTTTGATTTCTCTCCATTTTGTTTGGATGTGAAATGTAGTAAAAGAAAAGAAATGATTACCATTTCTCTCCCTCATGTTTGGTGAAAATTTTTAAAAGAAAAGAAAATAAACTGTTTGGGTGAAATTGATACAAATAACCCTTGTTAAAAAATAACACATACACACATGATTAAAGGATATATTTGTCAAATATCCAAAACAATCATATATTAGATCCCACAAATACCACACCTACCACCATATCTGCTTAACATAAACAATTTATGTTAAAATGACACAAATAACCTTTTAAAAAATGTATTTTTTTCCTTTTTTATAACAAATAAAAAAACAATAATTTTTTATTTTAATCAATCATTATTTTTCATATCACCAAAATTAGGTAACCATTAAACTACGAACATATATTAATACAAATATTAAATTTTTTAAAAAATAATTAGAGATAATCAAAATTATTTATTTAATTTATTAATTAAAAAATATTAATTCAAGGTAATCAAAATCATAAATTAAAAATTATAAATTAAAAATTATTCTTAATTCAGAATTATTAATTCAAAATTATTAATTCAAAAATAATTATTAATTCAAGATAATTACTAAATCAAAAAATTTATTAATTCAAAAAATTTATTAATTAAAAATTAGTAATAAATTATTTATATAAACTATTAATATTTTTACTTATTTGTATGAATCATAAATTTTATAAAATAACATAATAATAAATTTGTATAATCTATTATAAACTATATGAATCCAATATAATTATTTATACTATTCACATATAACTTTTCATGATTCCAATCACCATTTAACAGGTATAAACAGACATATTAATCAAAGAATTTCATAAAAATTAAAATATAATATTTTGTTTTTTTTTGATAATTAATTTATCTAACACATAATTGATAATTTAAAAAATAATATAGTTCAACCTATTGGAAATTAATAACTGAAATTTCATACAAAAAATTATTTTGCTTCCCTATAATGTATTTCATTTTATTTAAGATTATTTATAAAAATATCTTTACAATATTAATATTATATACTAAATAATAATATAATATTTCTTTTACAAATTTCTTATATTAATATAAATGGCTGGGAAATCAAACGTCATGAACCATGTATTTATATAAACATAGAGGGATAAAATGGGAAATCAAAAAAAAAATTCACGGGTTTGAGCGTTTCTGTCCAAATCGTCCCAAAATCGGGACGATTTGAAATCTAAAGAAATCCATTATCGAAGAGAAATTGGTTTCTCCCCATTTCCACCACTGGCGATTTCTCTCCTTCCTTTCGTCCTCACCAAACAGGAGATATAGATTTCAATCCCCCCGATTCTTTTCATTTCGTCCCAAACTGGCCCTGCCAAACGAGGTCTAAATGATATATTAATTCCAATACATCCTGACCATTCACCTTCTCCAGAGCTGTAAATCCTTCTACGTTTTGTCGTACTCTCTCTCGACTCTCGACCACCCAACACAATTGCAATCAGAATCATCGTCATGGTAAGTACTAAGTGCGTAATGGAATAACCTAGAAAATCGCTTTCTGTTAAGCATCAGATAGGTATGTCTAGTGGGACTACGATACCAAGCTTAGAAACCCGAGTATTTATAGCTCAAAATATGGTGTCTGATGAGTGGCTTCTGTCAAGAAAATATTTTCTATTAAAAGTTATTGAATCTATATGATGGATCAGTTGGTTCACCAACAATGAAAGACCATATCATCCCCATCTAGTGCACAAATTCTATCAACATTTGAGTATATCATTGGATGAAGCTGATATAGGAAAGAAGAAATATATTGTAAAGGGAATGTAAGTGGATTTTTCATCTAAGGAATGGGTTGAATGCTTAGAAGTTTCTCAAGAAGGTGTATATGATGACTATCCTACTAATATTCCACCTTCTTCAAAAAAACATCCTATAAAGATGCTCTGACAGATTTGAATAAAAATTAAAATTCCCTAAGGATTGTTGAAAATTAATATGAATGATAAGTAAGACTTCTTTTTAAGTTCATAAAACATCAAATCTTACCAAGAAAGGGAGATTTTTCTGCTGTAAAATATCAGGATGTTTTTCGGATATTTTTGTTGAAACATAGAATAATAGTGAATCTGTGCAGATATCTTATGGTTCATATTTATGATTTGATTAAGCCATCATAGTAGGCAACCTATTTATATATTTCGAGGATTTTTTATACCATGTTGAAAATAATCATATTGTGTAGATGATGGATATGAAGCGATAAGTTCATGTAGTGGATTTTTTCTTCAGAAAACCATTTGTAGGATGATGAAAATCTTCCGTAACCCATGGAAGAGATTTTAGGTAGGTGATGGGGATAGGTTTTATGGGGATCTCAATCTAGTTGACCATCCTTCTAGACCAATGTACTAAGCTGATCCAGGTCTCAAACCAGGAGAATTTCCAATTTATTCTGATGAGGAAGTTGAGGTCAATGTGCCTAGGGAAGATGGATCTCCATTTTATGATAAGAGTGATCCTGATATTGCTGAATGTCCCAGGGAAATGACATATGGACATGCAAGTAAAGCTATGGAATTGTCTCCAAGATAATATTTATTAGGTGATGAAGATAAGGAAGAAACTGAAGTTACTGGAATTGAAGGATATGTTAGATAATCAGATGATGAATCTGATGATGATGTTGAAGATGATGGTGGTGATGATGATGATGATGGAGGAAGTGTTGAGCATGTGAGTGACTCTCTAAAGGATGGAAAACAAGTGGTTGAAAGATCCTGTGAGGAATCTATACATTGACCTGGTGATGGTGTTGAGAATGTTGATCAATAGGATGAAGGTCATAGAGATGTTTTACATGGGGATAGTCCACTGCATCCTAATGCTGAAAACCAAGAAATAATTCAGGAATGGAATGATCTTATGGCTACTGGACAAGAGGAAGAATATGTAGATATAGTGTCTCAAATTGAAGAAGTACCTGGGGAAGCTGATGTTGATGGAGCTCAATCCGAACCTGAAGTTCATTTGGTTCATGTTTTTAGGAATTTTTTTATGGACCGAGACTAGGATGAAGTAGTTGATGATATTGATGTTATTTCTGAGCCTCAGGGAATAAGGGAAAGAATTTATACTATGGAGTCAAGAGACTGGACTTGTATTAGAAAGTGGAATAGTGATCCATGATACCTTTTTTGGTTTGGAGTATATCTCAGATGAAGAAAGTGTGTCTTCTCCTCCTACACCAGACCACCAAGCTGGCCTAGAACCTGCTGCACCTGTTCCACCACCTGCATATCCTGAAGTAGACCCAGAAGATCCGGAAGTTCCTAGTTACTATGTCCATAAGGCTTATTTGGAACAATTCAAAATTGATATTTTTTAATCTATAATAGCCTCAGTTGGATCCAGGAGTGATGCCTCAACCTTCATATGTATCTTAAATGCTGATGTAGCAAGGATTTCTAGAATGGTGATTCAGGAGATTCAATTGGATCTTATTACTACAGAAGAAACCATTATTAGACACAACACCTTGCTGAGAGAAGAAGTAAAAAAGATGATCAATGAGAGGAATTACTTAACCTCTGACTTCATGACTTCCTTTAGTAGTGTTCTTGATGTTCTTAGGAACATGGTAACTTATCTACTCAGTAAAGATTTGAAAAGATTGAATGGAGAGATCAAAAAAATGTTGATTCTCCCATCCAGTTCTATTAGTGGGACAAGTGTTGGTTCTAATTTTGAGTTTATCAAGGTTGTGATGAGAGATGAAATTCATAATATTCAAAGTTATTTAGACAATGAAACTTATGAAAAAGTACATTGATATAAAGATATTGTGTACAATATGGTCAGAGAGTGCACAAATGAAGCCTTTGCAGCTCAGAAAGGGATTCAGGAAAAGGTGGAAAAGTATTTTCTAAGATATACACCAAGCATGATCTCATCAATAGATTAATGTTTCTCACAGGAAATCATAAAATTCTTGTAGTCAAAGAAGAATTCAAAACCCATGTTCTCTAATTGAATGACTTTACCCATTTTCTGATTAAATTTATGGAAAATAAGGATGACTTTAAGAAATCCATGCAATATGGTGGTTAAATAATTAATTACATTATCAACATTCTCAAACGATATCTATATGTTCAGGTTGGGGAAATTGTGGTCCCTCCAGCTGCTTCACTTGGTACTGCCTCTCAGCCTCCTACTCAAATGACTATCTCTCAAGCTCTTACTCAGATTTGACCGATCCTTATAGAGCATACTCTAAGTCATGTGTTGTTCAAAAGGCGGCCTACCCTTGTAGATAATGTTCTTACAGGTGTTTCCCTACCTGGTGTTATCCTCATACCACCTCTATCATCTACCACTCCCACACCCTCACCATCCCTATTGGATCCATCGAAAAAAGGAAAATATCCTCAGCATCCAAACCCTTAAAGATGGAAGGTATGTTTTGATAGGTATTTTATTTTTTTGTTTTCCTTGTACTCTTCTGCCTTTTAATGTAAATCCTTATGGTGTTTCTCTTCTTCTTTCTCTCTCATCTCTTTTTGATAATCCCAAAAGAGGGATAAAAATAATAGGCTTAAATTATATTAAAGAATAACTTAGTTATCTAAGGGTGGGTGTTTTTGGTTTAGGACACATGGCATGTACACACCTTAATCCATTTAGTTAGGGGGTATTTTTTTACAATTTCTTACATGAAAAGACTTTTGACATATTAGACACTCTCACATTCGGTGTCATATGCTATGTTAAGCTATATTTATTCTATATATTTGAATGTATGCCATAATTTTTTATTATAAAAAAGGGGGAGATAGTAGGACCCTCTATAGTAATGTAGTTTTCATAATTACAAATAATTTTAATATAAAGATTATACTCATTCGTGTAATTATAATATCTCTATGTGAATCAATTATGTCATATAGAACCATATACTTTAATAAGTCAAAAGCTTATATTCAGGAATATATATGTTAACAAATGTATTTATACATAAAACTTTTCATATAACCTATTTTGGTAAGACATGCACTCCGCAATCTTTCTAGATTTCCTGGCATTGATGGTTAGATCAACAGACCAAACATTGACACAACAATGGTCAAGACACCGAAGTCCAGAGATTGAAGTTCGACAGACTGGAGTTTCACAAACCAATGTTGACAGGAAAATGATTGACACACTGAATTTGTCACATTGATGTTCGATAGAACATAGGTTGACACACTAATGTCGACACAACGAAGTTGATAGACCGAAGTTCGACATACCGAAGTCGACAGACCAAAGTCGACACACTGAAGTCGATAGTCCATTTTTCGAAAGATAGAAGTCAACACACCGATGTCAATAGACCATAGTCTGATGTATCAAATTTGACACACCGAAGTCTAGAGACCGAATTTCTACAGACCGAAGTTGACACACCAATTATGACACACCAAAGATGACATACCGACATTCCCAAATGAAAGACAATAGTCTGAAGATGACTCTTTGATAATCATAAATAATTGTTTCCATTTCAATCATTCAAATTTATTTCTAATGGTCATATTTAGATAAGTTCATGTTTATGAAATTATATACGGTTTTCTGTAGGACTATACGTAGACATTACGAGGTACATGCACGTGAGGAGATCACTTTTCCAATAAGATCCTGAAGTATAAAAAGTCCTCATCTTTCACTTTACAAAAGAAGTAGTACACGCTGTGACATGGACTATGTGAATTAAAAAGTATAGGAACTATGCACTTAATATTAGAAGAAGATAGTAACAAGCAACATTCTCTTAAAGATCAGTGTACATCAAGACATTGAAGAGATGAACATTTTCACTCCTTAAAGCCGGATTACAGACACTGTGATATTCTGTTCTAAAGACAACTTCTAGAAGTGAACTCAAAACCATTTTCTCTACATCAATTGAGTCTAGAGCATTACATCACAACACATAGAGAATTATTAACTCTATTATCTTTCTTAACCCTGTTGTGTTTTTATCTTCACTAATTAGTTAGTGTGTATATTTGTTTGTATCACACACATTGTCTCCTGAGCGTAACTGGAGGATATAAAAATATCCACATACTCAATCACTTCTTACACTTGTATCCCACATAGAACTATGGAAGAGATTCCTTGTGGTCTGTTTATCTTTATTTCCCACGAATAACTGTGGTAGAGGTCAAGTGTGACCAGGACAATAGGGTGTGCTCTGGTGAACCCCAATCCAAGGAGTGGATCAAATGATTATTAACATAAATAGCTGGGTGAAAGGTGATCACCAAGTGGAGAGGACTAATTCTTGGAATTATATTGAACCTCTTGTTTTATCTTCTGTGTTGATTATCTTATATTTCTTATGTGAAATGTATTTCCGGCATTAATATAACCTGAACATTGATAGTTAGTTTAGCAAGTGTTTAAATCTATTTTGAATCAATAGGATTGCTTAGAATGTTTTTGAAAGAACCCAGACCTTCTTTTCCCATATGTTTTTCTTCTTCCTGGATTTTTTCAGAGAAGAGGAGTTTCTGGAAATTTTTTAAATACACACTCTGTGCTTTATGTGTACACACCATGTACTAGGTTACCACAGGTAGTCGTGTGCTGGCCATGTAGAAGGCTTGCACACGGCCTTGTGTGGTGACCTGGAGGTCGCCTAATGCGGAGTATTGAAACAAAAAGTATACGACATGTACTCCAAAAGTACATGTTGTGTATTTTTTCCCTCGTTAAACGCACCGGGGACACGTATGATGGACAGAACAATGCTATCTTAACCTAGTTCATCTGAGAGCACCGAGTAGTCATATATCTTTGACGATCCCCCAATCCTCTGTCCCTCCTCTGATTCAAACACCGTTAGTTGCGTTGGAATAGCATCCATGAGTTATCTCTTCTGCTGGAACCTTGTTCCATGTTTCCTCTTCTATTCCAAGTTATAATGGGTTGAAAGTTTTATACATTTTATTATGTCTATGATGATATATAGAGATTAAAGCATCAAGGATCAAGTATATTGATCTTTTAACCCCGGGGTTGGAGGTTTGTTCCTGTCCATCTGAAGTCTATGAGTATTATGTTCTAATTCCACCAATAACTTGGAACGAGTTGTTGTGTGTTTATTGTGTTACCCCTTTTGATTTTATGGAATTATTATATGCCTATATATAGGTAATTTAGATATTAATTGGGATGATTTCTATGCTTTGGATGTATTTCCCTTGCATGTTTTGTTTGTGACCGTTTGGTCTTGTTTAGCCAGATTGGTTGCCTTGTCTGTTTTCCATGCCTGTTGTAGTAGGATGTAGAGTGGTATTCTGACAATATTGTTATGTTATATTCTGTTTAGGCATGTAGTTCTGTAGGTTTAGTTGGGCCATATTACACAGCTATTCACATTGACCTAGATAAGGTCGTGAGAACCTGGTGTAGTAGACTATAACAGGAATTGACCGGGTGAGCTTTCTCATAGAGTATTTGAGCACTAAAACTATAAGGGGGATTGTACAAGTGATCATCCTTATAGATCCTAGAACCACTTGGGGCTATGAAGGGAATTGAACAAGTAAGATTCCTCAGAGTGTCATTTTTTTATTTATACTATAACGGTATTGACCACGTGTTCTTCCTCGGAGAGACTTTGTTTGAATTGTACAACCTAGGATATAAGTGGAATTGACCAAGTGAGAATCCTCAGAGAGTCCTAGACCTTGGGTCTATAGGGGGAATTGACCGTGTGATCATCCTTACGTAGTCCAAAATTACCCTAGACTATACATGGAATGGACTATGTGAGTTTCCTCAGAGAGTCTTTCTTTACCATTGACTATAAGGGGATTGACTGGGAGCGCTTCCTCAGAGAGTCATACTATATTCTGATGACTGAACTAGAGGGGTTAAGCTGAGTGTACTGCCCATAGGGTTGTTTTTACTTCATAGGTATGACCATAGGTTATGGATGTGAGAACTTCCTAAATGGTTACCTTTTTGAGGTTTAGCTATTTGCTTCATTGTTGCTTGATTTGAACTTGTGGATCGTCTACTACTTATTACTTTTCTGTTTATTGATTTCTGTATTTTTACCTATCATATTTTCACTGACTATTAGGCACAAATCTTCAGGTTGTTGCCTATTGGGATTTAGTATCACACCCTATTTGGGCCAAGCTTTTGGGCCCAAACAGATTATATTGGTTCAGGTATAGATAAGGGCAAGCGCCCTTTAACTTTACGTACATGACTTGCTATGGAGCTGGCGAGTATGGGACCAAGCATATGCTTGTGATGTTGATAAGTTGTTTACCTTTTATTTTAAACATTGGTTTAGTACAATTTGTATTCCAGTATTGTGTCTTGTTTTGTTACTTTCCTAGATATATGTATCATGCATTATTTAAATATGTACTCTAGTTGTTTTATTATTCTAGTATTTTGCAATTAACTACTGTTGGAAATTTCCTTCTTCCAATATTGTATGTCTTTCTTTATTTCCACTGTGTACTCTACCAATGAGGGCATAGTTTTCCCACTATCACAACCAAGGCTCTCACTGCTAGTTAGAAGCCTATGGCATTCGGGGAAATGCACTTGAGTCCATGTGACCAACCTGGTATGGGGATGTGGTATCAAAGGATTTCATATCTCATGAATTAATATTTAGAGCCTTAGCTAGTGATTGGATGGATTAATTACATGGTAATAAGTTTTTCCCAGGAGTAGCTAACCCGAGTACAGGGAAAAGACAATCAACCTATTTTAATTTCAATTTTTCTAGTTTTGCTGGTATTACAGTTGATTTGATTTCATCTCAAGTGATTCACAGGATTTATGCTATTATTGTTGATGTTATTAAGGTTCTATTTCTGTTAAATCCTAATTAGATGAGGGTATTCCATCTGATGCATCATATCGACACTTTCTATAAATCACATGTCTTCAATATTTTTCATCCCATCTAAGATGAATTAGATATTTCCGTATGGTGTGATAGAAGATGTGTAAAAAATGTTTGTTGTTGTGATAGTTACCTTGATAGAAATACCTTCTATTTGATAGGGTATCATT
Source organism: Viscum album (assembly GCA_963277665.1). NCBI lineage: Eukaryota > Viridiplantae > Streptophyta > Magnoliopsida > Santalales > Viscaceae > Viscum > Viscum album. The sequence continues at coordinate 1,143,223,125 of OY728166.1, forward strand.
TTGTGATGAAATTTTCTTGAATGGATGCAATAATTTTGTTCCGGAGGTGTTATGGGCCCTCATGGACATGAAATTGGTGGATCATTACTTGTTTCTATTTTATAATGTTTATAAGATACCAGAATATGATTCGTATGTAGTATGGGCCGTCACGGATCGGAATTTGGCACTTTTAGAGTTCATTTTAGTGTTTTCTGGGTTCTGGAATAGTTTATGAGGCTTCTTGTCCAGAAAAACCAATAATACACACCGTCTAGTGTTAAGTACACAACGTGTGTTCTTCTATTTGGGTAGAAACTATTTTCTTAAGTACATTTCATGTACATTATGTACTCACCATGTAGTCTCCAACCGTGTCGCATGCTGTGTGGGTAGAGACAATGGATGGGGAATGTCTGGTAGGAACACACTATGTAATAGATGAACATGTCATGTAATGTCTACCCAGTGTCTGCCCATGTTACTAACAACATGTGTCAGAGTTATCCTTTCATGTGAACACCATGTACACCTTGAACATGCCGTGTTGTTTGTGCCACGTGTCAGGAAGTATCACTAATAGCATGGGCCAGGTGAAGGTTGTCTACTACAAACCGTGTCTATATTGAACACACCGTGTAGTATTGTCTTTGGAGTGTTGTGTGTGTTATCCGTGTAGAAGTACTTGGGACTGGGAAGAGGACTCAACTACACACAGTGTGTTAGTAGAACACACTGTGTGCCTGGGGTGTTACATGACCAGTTTTGGCAGGAGTACATGCCTATGTAAATGACTACAAAAAAACGTCGTGTAGGAAATGTATACGATGTGTAGTCATGTTTTGTAAAACATGAGTGCTTCCTTTCTCATTATCCCTTTTTTACACTTCTAGTTTTTATTCCTTGATAATCCTGATCTAAGGTGTGTGATTGATCTTGCAGAGTCATGCCACCGAGACGTCATCCAGTTGTGCGCCAGCTTCCAGACAGTGATCAGACATCAGACATGGCTGATAAGGGATTACTTATAGACCCTCTACTTGTGCATGACTTGGCACCATCCATTGTACCTGACATAGGTGATGATGCACAGTTCGGGGAGGGATTTCTGAGGATGATACAGACCTTTCAGTGAGCAATGCCTCATGTACCATCGATGGCTAATTTGACAGGGGTCTTCCAGCAGCAACATCCTCCTACTTTCTTAGGGGATGGAGGACCCCAAGCTGCAGAGTCATGGCTAGAAGCTACGCTGACAATTTTCGAGCATCTAGATATACCTCTAGTGAAGTGGGAAAATCTTGCAAACTACATGCTTCGAGACTCCACCAAAAGGTTTGGGGATTTGATCTCAAAGGCGGGACTCTAGTATAATATGAGTTGGGATGTGTTTCGACAAATATTTTACGAATTATTCAATTCGGAGACCTTGAGGGATGATCAAGCCTATGTGTTATGAGTCCGGAGCAGGTTACACATACTATTATGGATTATTCCTCTCACTTCACATATCTGGAGCTTTTCAAATTTATTCCATGATGTGATGAGATGTTCCATGAACAGATGTTTGAAAATGGTCTAAGGCATGACATCCGAATTCATGTGAACATCTTCAGGTTGACTTCAATATCCTCTATCGTCAACTAGGCGCTGATCACAGAGCATAATTTGAGGGATTCTTGAGCTGTGAGAAAGGTCGGTTCAGCATCCAATGTTAGTGCTTTTATAGTTGATAGCAGGAAGCGCCACAAAGAGGCTGCATGAGGAGATCAGAGCTGGCGAGATGCATCATTAGGTATCTAGGTGGTGAGATAATAGTGTGGGAGAAGTGGGAATATGAGTCCATGGTTCTTGAGAGACCCGGTGGAGTGCCAATCTTGCAGTAATATGGGTCACCTTCAGTGCTTCTATCAGTTATTTTCACCAGTAGCTGGTGACAAGGGTTCATCTATGACTCTTTATTCAAGAGTAGTGCCACCAGTTTCTCACCAGTTTGTGAGCTGGAGTTCTTCCGGCCGTTCAGGCTGAGGTAGATGTCATCTCCGTGGTAGCCAGTTTCCCAGTTTTTTAGTGAAATCAGGGTGTATCAGCTCTGAGTGGTCAGGAATGATCACTGGGCTGCGGTACAATCCATATTGTTAAAGTGGAGCAGACCCAACTGGAGGAGGATCCCATACATTCTACCATTCAAGGTATGATCTTAGTAGCCTCAGTTTTTGATTCTGCTCTTTTTGATACAGGGGATTCCCGTAGATTTTTCTATGTTGTTGTCGTGGAGATCCTTGGGCTCCATGTCTTTTATTCTCCTGATATCTTAACATTAGACACTCTATTGGGGACTAGAACACCTAGTGTATGATATTTCAAAGAGTGACCTCTACAGGTTGGTGGATGTCACATTCTATGCGACCTCTATGTCCTAGAGATGACAGGATATGATTTCATTCTCGAAAGAGACGGGATAGTTCCCTTCCAGAAATTAGTCAATTTTTATCACTGCAGGGTGAGTTTCAGATCACCACAAGGTGGGTCATTTCTTCATAGGGGAAAATGGGATGTATAGGTGAGAAGATAGGGTCCATAGTATCATGTTTTGGGAGGAGTTACTTCCCAGATTTATAGTCTTTATCTAAATGACCTGGGGACTTCACAGTTAGACATTCCTCCAGTGGTGTATCATTTTAGAGATGTGTTTCTAGAGGACTTTTCAGGTTTTCCTATAGAGCGTGAGGTTATATTTTCTATTGATCTTGTTCCAGAAGTGTCATTGGTGTCCATTCCTCCTTGTAGTATGGCTACACCTATGTTACATGCGCTCAAGAAGCATTTGGAGGATTTGTGGGAAAAATGTTTCATCTGACCAAGTACTTCTACTTAGGGTTCTCCTATCCTGTTTTCAAAAATGCTAGAACGTACCCGTAGGATTTGTGTGGAATATCCGAAGTTGAACCAGTTGACGGTCAAGAACTGATACCCTTTACTAAGGATTTATGATCTCTTTGGTCAGCTTCTAAGAGAACAAGTGTTCTTGAAGATTGAATTGAGATCCGTTTATCATCAGTTGCGTGTTAGACCATCTGATATACCTCTTTAAGCCATCTGGAGCTGCTCGAAGATTATTCTTCTACTACACACTAGGGAAAATTGGGGAAGAATATTTTTATGGGGGGAAATTTGAATGAACTTGTATCTTCTTTTCAAGTATGTTTTTCCTTTTCATTGAGTTTTTCAGAAAAAAGCGGTTTCTGGAAATTTTTTAAGTACACATTGTGTAGATTAGGAGTACATGCAATGTACATGGTTAATGCAGGTAGCCATGTGTTGTCCATGTAGCGGCCTTACAGATGGACATGTGTAATGATCTGGAGGCTTCCAAATGCAGATTAAGGAAACAAAAACTACAAGATGTTTACTTCGAAAGTACATGTCGGGTATATTTTTTCATTAAATGAACAGGGGTCACATCTGACAGACTGAATACCCTCCTTCTCAACCTAGTTCATCCAAGAGCGTCGATCAGCCACAGATCATCGACGAGCCCACGATCCTTCGTATGCACTCTAATTAGTTTACGGTTGGATATGTTAGAATCGCATCAGTGAGTTTTCTCTTATGCTGAATCCTCATTTCATGTTTCCTCCTCATTGCCAAATAATCATGGGTTGAACATTTTATACGTTATCGTAGATCTACGACCTTATAAGGATATTAATGAATCAAGTTTCAAGTATATTGATCTAATAATCCTGAGGTTGGTGGTCTGTGCCTTTCCATTCGATGTCTTTGAGTATTATGTGAAAATTCCACCAATACCCATGAACCAGGTATTGCATGTTTACCATTTAACCCTTCATGATTGCCTGCCATGCTTGTATGCCTATGTAGAGGTAATTTTTATATGAATTTGGATGATTACTATGATTTAGATTTATATCCCTTTCACATTCTGTTTGCGACTGTTTGGTCTTCTTAACATGTTTGGCTTCCTTGCCTATTTTCTAGGCCCGTTGCTGTAGGATGGAGAGTTGTATTCTGACATGCTTGTTATGCTATAGATTGTTTAACCAAGATTTTATGTAGGTTTACTTCGGACATATTACACTACCATTCTCATTGACCTACACAGGTCCATTAGAACCTGGTGTAGTTAAATATAAGTGGAATTGACCGGGTGAGCTTCCTCATAGTGTCTTTGAGCACTTCGGTTATAAGGGGGATTGACAGAGTGAGATTCCTCATAGATCCTACAACAACTTGGGCTATTAAGGGAATTGACCAAGTGAGATTCCACAGAGAGTCCTTGTTTTCATTATACTATAATGGGATTGAACACATGAGGTTCCTCAGTGAGTCATTGTATGAATTGTACGACCTGGGAGATAAGGGGAACTGACCGAGTGAGCTTCCTCAGAGAGTCCTAGACCTTGGGGATATAAGGGGAACTGACCATGTGAGATTCCTCATAGAGTCCTTGACTACCCTAGACTGTATGGGGATTGGACTGTGTGATCTTACTTAAGGAGTCTTGCTTTACCTTTGACTATAAGGGGATTGACTGTGAGCGTTTCCTTGGAGAGTTATACTATATTCTGCTGACTGAACTAGAGGGGTTAGGCTGAATTTACTTCCCAGAGGGTTGATTGTACATATTAGGTCAGACCAAAGGGGATGGTTGTGAGAACCTTCTAGAGGGTTATGTGTTTTAGGTTTAGATGTTTGTTTCATTGTTGCTTGATTTGAAACTGTGTATCCTTTAATGCTTAACACTTTTCTGTTTACTACATTCTATACTTTTACCTTCCATATATTCCCAGAATATTAGGAACAGAACTTAAAATAGTTTCCTACTTGTATATAGTCTCACACCCTATTAGGTGCATGATTTTGGGCCTAAATAGATTATATTATTGAAGGTATAGATAAGGTTAAGTTCCCTTCTAATTTAGTTACTTGACATTCTATGGAGCTAGAGAGAATGGGACCAAGCATATGTTTCCTATGATGAGGAGATGTTTACATTCAATTTTTTTACTTTTGATTAGTACTATTTTTATTACAACATTGTGACTTGTTTGGATACTTTCCTAGACATATGTATCGTGCATCATTCATATATTTGCATCAGTTCTTTTATTATCCCATTCATCCGTTGTTTACTATAGTTGGATATTTCCTGCATCTGCCATTGTATGTATTTGATTATTTCCTCTGTGTAATCTACCAATGAGGGAATATTTTTTCCACTACCACACCCATGGCCCTCACTGCTAGTCGTCAGACTCTGGTATTTGGGGAAATGTGCTTGAGGCCATGTGACCTACCAGGTACGGGGAGCCTCTTGTTGGATTCTGGAACTGAGATGTTACATCTTTGGTAATAGATATGTTACTAAAACTGAGAATAATCAATATTATGAGAATCTAATTAAACCTTTAAGACTTTTATAAATACACTGAAAACTGATTTTGTGCTTAATTTTATAGGGGCATATAATTTTATAATGAACCTCTTTATAAAATATTTTAATAGTGACTCAATTCACCCCTATTTCTCTCACCAACATTGTTTTTCTAGGAGAAAATTTTGAATTATAAATTTATCAACGCATAACCAAAAGATCAGATTGTTCATAAGATATAGTATCCTATCATGTAATATTTTTTCTTTCCTTAATTGGTCATTAAAAGAATTACCCAACATTAGAAAAATGGGTTAGGAATAAAAATTTTGTCATTTTACCGACATTCATATTGAACTTATGACATTATAAATCATCAATGATTTTTTCCTTTGAGGCTGTCAACTTTCCATATATCATTCATTTATTTGTGATTGATGAACTCATTCACACTCAATAAATATTTATGATTTTACTCCGAGAAGATATATCAATATGCTACTGATGTTCCTTTGCATAGAGACCTAGTAAAATGGTATTCTATGTGACCATTTTACTTTTAATTCTCATCATTATATAATATAACTTATGATCTATTCTAAAAATGTGGGATTTCAAACATATGATGTATCAGACAATCTATTACCATGATCATTTTTTTTGTGAGGATGTAATTTAAATAAGGTCACAAGACCGTGACACACTGAAAAACAAAAGTAACATCCTTGTATTCGATATCGTGAATTCCAGATGACAACAAGCACGTGCAGTTATATAATATTTGTATACTTTATAATATATTAACGATTTAAAATATATTCTATATATTTAAATGCATGAAACATGAAGTTAGTTTTCATTTTATGAGAAATTGAGTTACCATTAATCATATGCAACAATGAACTTCTTCTATATATTTCATTCAACGCAAAAGTAACCCCCTTCATTGGTTTGCATTGTACACAATGTAGTGTCTTACTGAGAAACAATCTAATATTAAAACATTATTATTTACTATAATAATAAATAAAGTAGACGTTATGAATAATATTAAAAAATTATGAAAATATATTGTTTAGGAACTAAATTATTAGTTAAAAATATATTAAAAATGAATATAAGAACCAAATAAATTTTAAAAGAATATTTTTAGAAAATATTAATTTTCTTCTCACAATGATTTTTTACCCTAATAAATTAATTTAATTAAAATTATTGAACGTTATTAATGTAATAAATATATTACATAGTCAATCAATTGTTTTTTATATTAATATATTAGTTTTTATTGGAAAAATATAATAAAAACCACAATATATCACTTTATACCCTATATTTTTATTATAGAAATTTAATCACCTTATAAGGGAGAAACTATTTTAAATATTAATTTTGAAAATATTATCAATTGAATTAAATAAAATGATATTAATTTTTTAATTATGAATATCAAAATTATCTTAGGATAATTTTATGGTATATTTTTAGTGAATATTTTTGTATTTAGTTGATAGTGAAAATTATCGATTTTATTTAAAATCTTCCTTTTAATTTAAAAAACAAACTAATGTTAAATAATATTATAAATTTGTATAAAATTTAAATTGGATCAATTATACATCTATTAATATTATTTATTTCATTATAATCAATAAATAATTTAAATTGAATTTTGAAATATAATAGTCTTTTAAACATTTTTCTACAAAAACAAGTTAAACCATTTGTCTTCGAGAATAGAATTAATCATAATTTTGATGCTTTTATTATTTAAATTTTTAAAAGTAGACATAAATAATTGTGATCAAGAAAATATTTTTGGTATAATAATATCAACTTATGTTTTTGAAAAAATTGATTTCTAAATGTTATTAAAATTAATCAAAACTATTTAGGCCAAATTGATCTTATATAGAGACTAAACCAACAAATTATGAGACCAAATGACCTAGACACTTTCCCAAAAAAAAATTTCTAGACATTTTTCTCCCATAATGCATAAATTGTTGTGTTTTTCTTGTATTTTAGTCTAATTATTGATATGAACATGTTCACACCTATTTTGTTTTCAGAAAACCAAGTCAGTCCTTTTTCTTCCCTATAAGAGGCCCCCACCTCAACGCATTCTTCACACATCTCAAACCACATAAATATGGGAAATAACTACCCAAATATTCTCACATAGTTCCTATACCCTTCTTAGAAGAATACAACTATCCATAAACACTTCCAAAAATGTTTTTTGCCTCAAACCAAAATGAGTTTCCCAATTAAAATTTTCTTCTATTTTCTCAATCTCTCTAGTTTCATTTCCATTATCCAACCACAAAAATATCTTTATTATGTTCATATATAAAACACATGTATCCTAAATATAATAGGATATTTTTTATGATGATATATTAACCTACAAAAACACACATGAACTTATAATTTGAAACAATTATAATGTTTCTGTGCATGGAGAACTACTGCCTCACGAAATGTTGATTGTTCATTCTTCCATTACTTCATATCATGGTGCCCATTTGTATGGAAATTCTATTTATATATGATATAAATGTTATTTATAATTATTTAAAAATATGTAATACACTTTTATATTACTCATTTATGATTTCCATGTTGTATAAATATGATAATTGCTTTTGAGGATGTGTGGACTATTTCCCCCTCAATGCGATGTGATTTTTTCTCACAACACATGGAATGTTTAAATTCATGGAAAAAATAAAACATAAGTTAAATTAAAAACATAAATAATATATTCAAGATATATTTATCAGTCATTAAATTATATATATATAATTTAATTTTATTTATTAACCTTACACACACTTTAAGAGAGACAACATCGTTCACGAACCTCTGGACTACCGCCACCTCAACATGATTTGATTCCTTTTACACCACAATAATTCTATATGTACATACATGTGGTTAAATAATATTTTATTTATTATATAATGATAATTTTTTAATGATTTTATTTACTTACCTTCTTTCTATAATGATCATTTAAAAATGTAAATGTTACTAATACAAAGATACGACCTACCATCTACGTGAATAAAATATTGATTCATTTTTCATTAAAATATATAGTTATTGATTATAAATGTATAATTTATGTACAAATATGATAAATATGTCATGATTTTTATTCTATAGATGGTATATAATCACTCTTTTTACTATAGTTGACCAAATGTAGTTATTACACATAAATTGAATTTGGTCAAAAACACCCGCTGTAAAATTTATTGTTTATGTTGTTGTAAAAAACATAGTAATAAGTGAAATAATATTATTTATAAACATGAAAAAATATATCATGAAATTATAAAATTAACATATGATTATTTTACATTAAGTTAAAGGATTTTCATCATAAAGGAAACAGAAGGTATGAGATTCTTGTCTAATTTTAATTATGTAAGGCACACATAATTGTTGTACACTAGATTTGATATATATGGTGTACTTACATCCAAATTGACATATAATGTCCTGAATTATATTATCTTAATGGTATTTAAATGTTTTATTTAAGGATTATTACCTCTATTTTTTCCCATCAATTTGTTACAACATTAGTAAAGATGTTTATCTCACTTTCAAATTTGTGTGATTAAAGTCATATTCATTATAACATTTTTTTTGTATCACACATAATGAACATTTTGATAAATTATATAATGAATTCACATATTCTCATTATATTATTTGATTAATTTAATTTCAATATTTTCTATTTATTATTATTTAAATGTTTCAATGTGGTATAAGACATTGTGGAATGTCTAAATATTATTCTCTGCACATGTTCTTATTCCCGAGTCCTTTTCTGATTGTTATTTTCCCATGAAAAAATCAAATTTTTAATCATTTTTAATAGGAAATTTAATTGAATATCATCATTCTCATTAAATGGATGTTATTTTTTCCAAAACTATATACCATGTTTTCTTATAGTGTTTACTTTGAGTGTTATTTTATGAATCTATATTTCTCATCCAATATGGGTTTCTGATAACACATATTAATTATTTTGGTTATTAAATGGTTGAAGGATATGGAAATTAAGTGATGAGTGGATCCTGGACTTTATATAGCTCCTAGATGCATCTATAGTTTCTCTGGACACAAACCGACTATGAAAATTAAATGGAGGATATATCCATAGTTTTAAACTGTATGTAGGATAGATCGTGAGAATAATTGTTCCTCATGTACCTAAGACAGGATTTCCATTGAGAAATCATTACACTCAAATTATATTCTATTATTATACATCGATAATATTTTTTTTGATATATCAATGGATATATTTTATCTTCATTTATCTAGATGTTATGTATTTCTAGTCACAACCATTCAATATTACTTATGTATATTCATTTAGTTTATTGATTACATGCCACGTGTGTTCAGTTATTTACCATTACATAATGAATATTCTCACTGATTCATTACAAGTTCTATAATATTTTTTTCATACTGAGAATTTTATCTCACCCATATTATGTTACATTCCACTAGAATTAATGAAGTGTACTATAAAATAAATAAATGAAATACTAGATAGATTAGATTTATCCTCATGATGATAATTTTTTAGAAGAAAAAAAGAGTTGTATTTAGTGTATCCATTTGTATTGAAATACTAATTTATGTTTCATTTTTTCCATGACTACTAAAATATATGAACCTTCATTTCCTGATTCCTTATAATTATACCAATGTATTAAGTATTAGACACTATATATGAGATATCTAGGGTTGGGTCGCTACATTCATGGTTATGATTCATTATTATTTGATTGTTTTTATAAAATTATTTGGTCATATTTTATTCCTTCTATATTATTCTTGATATTATATTTTAATGTAAGTAACCATATATTTTTATTTATTTTTATTTATGATATATTCTATCTTATGATTACTATTATTTCCAATATTATTTCAACCCATTAATATGTTTTAATTTTTCCCAATTTTTTAAAGATGTATATTATGATTAATATTAATGTAAAATCTATGAAATTAGTGTTCATTACAAAATAATTACTATGTTTCATTTAATTTAAAGTTATAATGTAATACTTATGATTGTCTCTAGTTTTCTAAAACTTCCAAATTTTTTGGTCCTTCGGGATATGACCACTTATACATTGTACAATTTAAAGAAGTAAAAACCAACTATACGTTACTAGTTATGGGGTCTTTAAAAAACATTTTAACCCCATTGGGAATCCCAATAATCCTTGAAATTAGTTTTTATATCAATATATGGTAGGAAATTCGAATTTAGGTGACGATGTTGTTGTCTTATTATGTAGGTCATCATAAAAACTAAATCACAAGAATCTAACAATAGTTTCCTGAAAACCCATGTATGTCAGGTGAAAATTGGGTTAAGAGGATTAGTGGAGGCAAATCCACCTATCATAAATGAACCTAATACAAAAGATAATGTAATGGATTTCACCAATACAATTGGAAGGTAATTTCAAGAAAATTATCAGGTGAATCCTCATGAATATGATATTGAGAGTTTTAGAAAAATTTATAATAAAAATATAAGAGATTCTAAATATAAAATTTTGTACCTAAATGTTTAATCGAAATAACTTAATGACCCAAATCATAAAAAGATATTAATTAAAGTAAAATGATGTCACAATCGATTAAATATGTTAAAAAGAATGTGGGGTTTGTAGATTATGTTTTGAATCAAACTAATTTTGTTAATTACCCCTCCTATTCACTTTCCCTAAATAAGAAAAAATAATTAATGGTTCTGAATACATGAAATTCATTCTAATGTTTAAAACCATGAGCGTCAATATACCCTTTGTTGAGGCCCTCAAAAAAATTCCATCGTATAATTAATTTCTCAATATTTTCTTTTTATAAAAATGGATTAAAAATATATAAATGATTGGTGTAATTATTTCATATTGAAGAAAATTACTCATGTACTAAAATACATTTTATATCTTTATTCAATGTCTAATAGAGAGAATTTGGGAATTAAACTGCTATTGTGATTAGGGTGCTAGTATTAATTTTATGACCATATACTTATTCAATAATATGTGTGAAAGGAAATGAAATAAACCCATATATCTCATTAATTGGTGGATATGTTAGTCAGTAATCCTTATTTTAGGGAGTATTACATATTTCATAGTGTAAGGAAGCTATATTTTCCCACCTATTTTCAGATTCTTAATATGGAATCCGATAAAAATGATCCATTAATATTTGGAAGACATATCCATGGTATTCATGGTACCATTATTGATGATTTCTAGGGTAATCTGACAATCCAATATATATATTTTATTAAACTAATTTGTTTTTTAATAAATCCAATAATTATGTTAGCCGAATAAATAATTGATAATGGTGAAGATGTTTTTAGTTATAAGTGTATATGATATTTCAATTTATATAAAGATAAACACTTTAGAGCCCTAAATATTGACTTTAAATACACAAATAAAAAATAAATGACATGGAGAACTGAGATATAAATTATTAAAAACATTTATAATGATCAAGAAAATGTTCATTCTAAACCAAGACATTTTCTTCATCCATAGAATATTTAACCCCACTAATAACCCTACACATCGGAGAGAACCATCTCCCATGTATCCAATAATAATTTATAAAAATATTCCAATGATATTGATGATGAATGTTTTAAAATTGATGATATGATTAAGTTATGTTCTTTACAATTATATGTTCTAAAAAAATGTTTTCCCATCATATTGAGAGATTCGAAGATGAGAATCCAAATTTTTTTCCACAATGGATAACATGATTTTCCATGCTAAAATGATAACTATAGCTAAACATTTTTTTATTGATTAGATTCATAATATACAATTATTTTTAAGGTATTACCCCCAACCCCACTTAAAATAGTGATTTAACTCAAAATTTAATGTTAGGAATCATAATGAGTAGGTTTAAATACAAGTTGAAATTATTTGTATGATTCTAATTACCATAAGTACCATAGAAACAATTTGAAGTGATATGGGTAATTTAATTCATTATTATCACATGCAGCCTTTAATTATTATTCCAATTTGTATATTTTTGGCATTAAAACACTAATGTAATGAATCCTTATCCCAAACCACATCGATAATTTATGGGAAATTATAGAACAAGCTAGTGTTATAATTTTTTTTATAAATTATTAAAATAATTCCACTCCAAACAAAAAACACAAAAATATAATTATATCATACCCTAAAAATAATCATTGTTAGAGGTTAGGGATATTTCTGGAAAAAGACTTTAAATTTACAATGACAAGGGAGGCTAGCCATTGTTTTTAATTTTTAGTAAATTTTTTCTTTCAAATAAATATCTCTCACTCAGTTGTGTTTTGACCCATTTTTCAAACCGTTGTTATGATATGATTAATTTCCTTACACTTTCACTTTTTTCAGCCTATTTATAATGGATGAATGATTTAACTTATAATATTTACGTTTATATTTTGTACATGATTGAAATAGTTCAAAATATTAATTTTAGTGTCAAAGCAGTCAACTTACTACACCTAACTCACCAGATCATGGATCGATCATCCATGATAAAAAGAGTTGTGTGGATGGTTAACCGACCAAGTCATGAATCTATATCAATATGGAGATCCAAATACTGCAAAATTTAAGAATATATTTAATATATAATAAAATAAATTTCGTGATAGTGTAAAGTTACTATTATCTCAAGTGACCGTATGTCTAATCAATCGATATAAATACTAATGAAATTGATTGTGCATGTCTATGGTTAATGAAGATACTATCTGAGTAAAGAAAAAATTGTTTTGGAAAAAAACATGAAATATTGAATTTATATGATCTTCATGGATAACAAAATCTATATTCTTCAGATTATTTAGACTGACTCCATTAACATAGAAGATAGTTTTTATTTACACTCATCTTAACCAATATATTACTAATGATACTATATTTCACAATTTTTATGGAATTTAACTAGAACTACCAAGGATTAAAATGAAATAAAAACGTGATAATTAATTTATAGGTAATTAAATACTTATCCATCTGTATTCAATGGTGTCATGATTTTAGATTTTTTTACTTTTAATACTTCACATCTAGTTCAAAATCCTACAATTATCTATTTTGAGTTGATAATTATGAATAAGAATAAATGAATTATGAAATATATATAAAAATTACTTCTATAATAAAATTAAATAATTTAATAAATAAATTTATCATTCATCGTATTTTTGTTACTCAGAATAATAAAAATAATAATTCCATTTTAGGCACTAAATATTAGTTTTCTTCAAAACCAAATTTATTAAATTTTTCAGATGAATATTATAATTAGTTTGTGACACTTTGAAAAATGTTAATTAAAAAAGTATATAAATTTTTAAATCTCAATTTCATGATAAGATTATAATTAATGGTATAAATGTGTCAGAAAATAATGATTTTCGAGTGAATATTGAAAATTTTTTATTCTATAAAAACCTTCACTTTTATTAAATTATAATGATAGAAGAATAAATTTTATTTTTATGAAATATTATTTTATATAAAATAGATATATTTATTAACTAATTAAATTAATATAAAAATATAGTGTTAGACAAAGAGACAAAATCTTTGGATTTTAGAATCTAATTTATGTTTTTGTTAAAATAAAACATTTTTTTAGTTCTTCTCTATTAATGAATAATTTTAAAGGTGCCATTCTGTTTTGATTTTCATTGAAATTAAAACTCATATTAGTTTTATTTAAAATAATCTAATTAATTACGTATTGATGAATACTATAAATTATTTAACTATAAAATCCTTTTTACGATTAAAACAAACATTTATGATAAAAATCAGTTTTGATGTGTTTTGAGAACATATATTATAAGTATTTTCTACCAATTATTGGTATTAAATGCTATAAAATGGATCACATTTTTTTGAATAATAATATTTAATATTACTTAATAGGGTCAAAATAATTGTTTTATAATGAATAGAACCATATAAATTATTTGTCACCTTATTTAAAGGTAATATGAGTTAAATGGTTTAAAAATAATGGGATAACTCATCAATTCAAAAAAAACATTCATAAATCAAATTTGATGGTTTTATTTAAAATTTATACCTTATCAGTATCAATTGTATTATAATATTTTCCTACATACAAAAGAAAATGATATTATATAATTTATATCTATTATGTAATTCTATGTGTGTCCCTTCCATCACTTATAAAAGGAAACCTATTCTTTTCCGTTATTTAAAAAAATTGAATCTTGAATATAAAAAAAACACTATAAAAAAATCATTTATAGCTTCCTTAACTTCACTCATGACCTCCTATTCTAAACATAAGATCCTCTAAATAAGGAATAAGTTGTAATCCAATGGAGTTATCTCATACAAAATGTGATTTTCTTACCCTACTCATTCAAGGTTTATTTCATATTTTACCTCCAATTAATAAATTTCACATATCCTAACAAAATTTTTGAAGTATCACCAATATACTTAAATTTTATTATGATAATTTGATAACCATTTTCAACCTCTTTTAAATATTATGTTAAAAAAATAATCATCCATGCATACTACCCACCATATCTATATAGTGACATTATTAATTTTTCATAATTCCATTAGTTCATCCTTTATAAATGTTGAATTAATGAATATATCTGTTATGTATTTCATAATAATGATTTTGGAAATATAATATATTACTTTCCTTTTTAGCATGTAATTCGTTGGAGAATGATACCATTTCTTGTGCATACCTGTGGATTACCACCTCAATGAAGAGATTTAATTCATTGTTATATCAACATAATGAATAGATGATTATAAATTTTGTAAATGAATAAAAATTATAAAAATTAAATCATTCACATTTTTAATATAATTATATTACTTCATAAAATATTTAACAATTAACAGTATTCATAATTAATTTTAGAGAAATTAACCGAACAACCTTAATTGGTCGTCATAATCAAGAACAAATCAAAGAATGAATTTGAAATATATATAAAAGAGACATAAAAATGATATTCATATAAAAAGGTTATTAATAATGTATTTAATAAATTTAATTTTATTATATAGGATGATCATACATGTACAACTAAGTGGAGACCAATAGTTTGGGTAATTTTGTCTCATTTACACTTTAACCGGACATGTCACTATTATGAACCTCATTTCAGTTATACAGTTTATAAACCCCATTATAATCAAATATCATTAATTAAACATTATTCATGATATTTGAAGTTTCATTTCTTGTTCAATATTTTATTATTTTTTATTAAAATTTTATTAAATCCCTAAGGGATTTATGTTACAATATTATTTTTTCAAGAATGTTTATGTTCATATTTCCTTTGGTAAAATTATATAATCCAAACCACATAAAAACAATATTGTTTCTTATACCATGGTTATTTTTAGTGTTTATATTCTTATATTTTATTTCATCTATTATTAGATCAAGAATCAATAATTAAGATACATATAAGTGACTTTCTTATTTAAATCTAGTTTTACTATTTTCCAACAAATTCTTTTACTTCCATTTTGATATTATATTAAATTATTTATAAAATATAATAATTTTAAATCAAATAATTATTTCAATTTATTTTATACCTTATCTTTCATACATTACGTTGTTTTAAAGGAAAATATTATTTTCATTTTTCTAAAGAAGTTTATTTCTACGTTTATCAAAAATTGAATGGAATAGTAGTTTTATTGTCGAAAAAATGAAAATAATTTCCCACTGTAATGAAAATAGTTACATTGAAAACATATTTTCAATTTTCCATTTTTATTCAGATAAAATATTTTTCTCAATATTTTTTGAATTTTTATATAATATTTTATCAAAATAAAATGCTACTATTTTCTTAAATGAATTAAAGGAATTTTGAAATTTTATTTATAAATCTATAATTAACCAATGTTACATGGAATTTTTTCTTACTGTTCAGCTTCTATTTTATTTTATAAAGGATTGGATTAATATAAAACTAGCATTTTTGAGGAATTCATGTCATCTCAAACCCTTTACTGATGATGTATTATACCTTATTTTGATATCATTCACTTTCTTATGAACATGGTCTATTTCACTATCCATTATTCAGCAGATAATATTTTTTTATTTATATCCATATTTTTAATTGCACAGATATATTTAGTATCATTTATATTATATTTTTTATTTTTAAATTTATAATTTTTTATTTATAGAGTCAATTGTAGTAATCATATTAATAATATTTTTTCATTTACTAGGGAAATATTGAAATTTCGTATTCTTGATTCAATATGTATAATTATTGATTTTTAAGCATTATATTTGTAATGAATAGTATTTTTCATTGAATATATGAGAAACTTATAGGACATGAATGTGAATGGTTTGAGTTGATTATAGCCATCCAGTCAATGAATTGTAAGGTCTAATGAGATAAATTTTAGTCATTCCATATTATATGGGTATCAATTTTATACACACACATCCATTAATAGTGATTTATTAGTTGATCCCATGATTTAAGTATTTGAGATAACATGGAGATGGAATTTATATAATGTGCCTAAATGTATGGATTTGTGAATTTACATTGTTGGGAATTGTTTTTTAATTAAACATGTGATTTTTTTGTGGAAATATTTCAAATAAATTTCATTAAACTAATGTTATTGATTAATTACCTCGTGGTTTAATTATCCACTATTCCCTATTGATGAGACCTTACTTATTCATTATATCTTATATGCTGCATACCCATTATTAAGCATATCAGATCACCCTTTGTTTGTATTCATTTCTCCATGATATAATGATGGATATTTTGAATGATATCATTTATAAAAGATTTTTTTATACTACATTTCTATATTTCCAATGTATTACTAGAATAAAATAAATAATTTTCTAGAATACTACTAAATAGATCAATCCTCTATGATGAGAACCATTGTATATTGTACTAATTTTATAATGTAATCAATAGATCTGGATTACTATGGTTAGGGTTTTCATGGTCGGTCTTAAAAAAAGTTTATTAACACCATTGGAAAATAGATTTTAAAATAACCAAGCAATAATGATTATTATTATACACCCATAATATTTTTAATTTTTTTATTTTATTTTACATTGATAATTAATTATGATGGTTATTTGATAACTAATTGATTGATATTTCTTATTTATGGTTCATTGAGGATGGAAGGGAATCAACTCTTGTAGTTCGTAAAAGGGTTTCCCTAGTGAGAATATCAATACAATGAGTGTTTGTTCTGTACTAACCACAGACATATTCGAGAAAATGTCTCAGGTTAAAAATTATATTATTATTGATATGAATAAACTATAATTTAGATAATCTATAAATAAGGACTTTATGATTATTCCTTTCCAACTATCTCGAGTTAGGATAAATAATCCGAACCTACCACAATTTTCTATAAACAAAATTAAAAGTGTAGTTTCAATAATATTCATGTGGAAAAGATCAATGAAGGAAAATGATTAGACATTCCATGTTTCTTGAATGTGTAATGAAGTTATAAAGTAGATTATTAGAAGTAATAAATTTTTTCATAAGTGTGTATAAAGGTCTATAATGCTCACAATTACAAAGAAAATAACGAATCTATTAATATGATATTCTTTAAGTATAAGTAGACTTGTCAGTATGAAAACCAATTCCACAAGAATAAATTATTTCCCGAATAATTATGTTTGTGTATTTATTGATTATATCTTTATGATAGTAAATTTATAATTATTCATAAATCATTTTGAGGAAATTGAGTAAAATGTGAAATTTTAGTATATGAAAATGTCTATTTGAGGATGTTTTTATGGAAATATATTATATATGGATGGAATGTCTATTGATATTACTCAGATAAAAGGAAATCAATGAATAATCATTGTATATTAATATAACCTTTAAGAAATCAAATTTATATTTTTTTATGGTGGTGCTTTGGTCAAATGACGAAACAAAATTTATTTAAAAAGGAGAGATTAGATGAGTCTAAAATATCATATCATATTACAATATTTATCATGAAGAGGGATCGAATTTTTTGGAATCTCCATGAGACAGGTTATTCCTTGCATAACCGATTTATTGGGAACTCCATCTGTTACTATATTCGCATCATGGTAGGTGTGGTTTGAAATATAGTTTATTTCATGGGGAGAACGGAGGCGATTCATCCAGCGTGTAGTAATCAACCACAATAGTTGAGTCACCCCATTCCAAATGGCATGCATTATATTTGAATTAATGCTAATTATAGTTAAATTAAATAATATATGATTATGATGTGGGGAAATTTATCTTGGCTAATTTGGTATATAGATCTGAATAAAACATCAATGGACTATTTTAATAATATTTCATTTTATAGAAAATTTAAAAAAAAATCAATTTATAACACATATATTAAAATGTATCAGTCATCCTAAGAAGTTATTTTTTATGCACATGTGATATTTTTATAGATATTTATAGAATATTTCATATATAGAATATAAGGTTAATATATTATATTACAAGGATATATTTAGTGAATTTTACTTCATTTTGATATAATTTATTTGGGAAAACATATATTTTGGTACATGTTATTAGGGAATATATATATACATATAGTTTATAAAATGTTTTTTGGGGATATACACACGATTATTTTACAAAAATAAGATATCATAGAAAAATTCATATTAAAAAAAATATTTGGGGAGTTTTAAATTAATATATTGTTACTATTAAGTCTTTTTAGATTATTTTTTATGATTCTTTATTCATATTGGTTGTTATTTTATCTTTATCTAACCATTCTACTTCAAAATAGGAGTATTGAAGATTCAACATTTTTTGATTGTAGAGTAAATTGTTTCTATATATTCATAAATAATTAATAATAGTCATGATAATTTACATCAATATATGAAATCATGCTTTTAGATTATGAGGAAATAAAGTTAATAAATTTATCATATTTTCTATTCCAATGTTAAATAAATTTCTCAAACATAAGAAATCTTAAGATAACTATATCAAGTCTTGTGTTTATAGTAAAACTCATATACCAAGGCATGTTTCAGAAAATAATTATCTAGTATGAGTATTTTAGATGTTCATTCATAATAATTCTTCAGGTCATAACATAGATATTAAAAGTTCATGATAAAATCTATATCTCATTCTATTACTCTTCAGTTTTGAAAAGAAGTATCTGAATCATGAGGAAACAATTTTTTTAAGAATCGGAGATTGTAATACCCTGATAATTTATTTTATATTTTATTTTAAAAGGACACTATTTTCATGACCTTTCCCCCTGGGCCCATGTCGTGACTACCCCAAGCCCGCCTTCTTGAGGCCAAGGGCTGGAGACTAACACCTAAAGGCATAAGGTTGATTATTGAGTCTTCTCCCAAAGTTATCTCTGTATATGAGAATCAACTCGACGGCTTAACTAGAATCATTAGGTATTGAACAAGATTCATGGAAGGATGGAATGATTGGTACATATGTATATTAATTCTTCATCTAGTATACACATACAGTACCTTGAATCATTCATAGAGCCCTTAGGTCGCACCCCATGACTTCATGAAAATACTCCCTTCCCCTGTCATCCATCTCCCTAAGCATGGTGGGGACCACATAGGTGGGTGGTTGTAACATGTAGAAATGTACACCACCTCATGCTTCTCTCCTAGCTCTGATTCCACATCTACAGGACTGCAGATTCATCTTTCCCTATCACATCCTCTTCCCAAAACGTTTTACATGCCCAAGTCTCTGAGACTGGCCACAGTTTCCTGCTTTCCCACTACTAACATTCAATGGTTGTATCCACTCGTCCAAAGGTCATTCATCCACAATGGTTCTCTCTAGCACCGTAACATAAGTAGGAATGCATAGATGAAAAGTAATGGGTCAAAAGTACCTAAACTCACCTCACTTGGATGTCTGATCCCTAAAGCACTGATTATATAATATTCATTGAGTACCAGTAATGGTCGGTACACCTTGATGAATACATTGATACTGAAATTCCATCCTACCGAAGCTATTGTAGCTCTAGAGAACTCTCTTCCACATACTCAAGCCAGTCCTTAGACGCTTTTGAGTCGAGCTCTCCTCGTAACATGAGGGGTATCTGATGTGGAAACATGTGTAAGGCAGTAAGACATCATGTGTTCTCTACTGGTACCACTGTTTATATCTAGTGACCAAATGGGCAATGATATAGCTGGCACACTACCTGAAGGTACCATCTTGGGCAATGATCCAAGTACTGAAGACTCGTTACAATATGGACCATCATCATGGTCATATACTAGAAAATATCAGTAGCAAGGATCAACTTCTACCCAACTGGTGTCCCAATTTGTTGGAAAACTCTAGCCATATCTTCCATCCAGTCCTCAACTTCTTTGAAATCTGTGTCACCTCGAATCCTCAAAGGCCTCTGCCACTGGAACTTCTGAAAGGTATTCATTCGACGTGCACCATCCGCTAGAGCGGCTGGTGGTATCTTATTCACAATGGATGGTGGTTCTTCTAGTACACCACCCGATGGTGCCAACAATGTAAGAGGGCCCCACATCGCATCCTCATTGCTTGGTGGGCTATCAATGTGTAATCTCTCAAGAATCATAGCTAGCAGTATTTGCGGAGACATCCTGATATAGAATATTTGCACAATTGTCTTTAAGTTAAACCTGGTGAGATTACACAAATAAATCATATGAACTATTCGAAAACACACACAATAAGTGTTTTCGTGCACTGAGTCAAAAATCAGAATTCAGGGACCGGGTGTATGAATACTTCGACCGTCGCACCACCCCTGGAGTCCCCAAAATGAAAACAACACCCTTAACACTTAACATTATTACCACACATAAAAGATAAGAGTCCTAGTTCTTTGGTAGACCCAAAATCCTATGATACCAATGTATCATTTGGGTCTTGATGACAGCATAAGCACCCCACCATAACATGGCCATTGGGTTCTGGCCCTCCAGGCCCCACCCGTTTCCCCACATACATGTGGTCCCCACCCTGGGGCCCACCTACATGCCCAAAAGGGTCATATAACTAATGACTGTGCTAATAGGCCAACACATGTCATTTCTAGTGTGCTTTTTTCCTCACTCCCACACACCCATGGAATCTTCCAAGAAGGTCACCCACCCTGATCACTAGTCTAGGACAAACATGATTAACTATGAAGTTCTAATCAGGTAGGCTCTTGAAAAAAAAGGTGCACCTTGATTATATGATTCATATCATTTAGTAAATTAATACTTTATCATTATGGGGTGTTACAACCCCCCTAGAGGGAAATGTCCTCATACTGGGACCTACATATCAACCTAGGAAATGCACCGCACTTATGGCTGGCTACCGCCTCTAATACCACTTTTCCTGGACCCGTCCCCTGGGGCACGTGCTGTGACTACCCAGAACCCAGATTCCATAGGCCATGGGCTAGCGACTAGCATCAAATGGCATATTTCCTAAAACCAGAAGGCATTGCATTTAAACCTGTACAAACACATGGTCCAAGAACACAAAAAGAAGCATTTGTGAAGTAAAATAATGTAGTAATATAGTGCTAAAAGTAAAATGGGGGATATAATAAAAGCCCAACTATAGAAGTACATGTAAAACTGAAATAACAATACAACTAAAAATTGGAAAATGGCTATTGGGTCATCCTATGAGGATCCTACCTAAAGGGTAGGTAAAAATCAGCTCCTTAGCACTCCATATCCTCTCGTCTCCTCCATGTACCTCATAGTCCTGGATCCCTCAAAACTCAACCCATCTGATTGTCTTCTACCCTAGAAACAACAAGGTGCAGGAATAGGTTGTGCAAGGGTGAGTATAACAATACTCAGAAGGTCCCCCGAGACCCCCAAAGGTCTCTCATGTTTATCACAAGGAAAACCACAATGTATGAACTCGATATCAAATCCCTAATCATTAGACACATCTTAATTAGAATATCAGCTCAAACTAGGTATAAAAGATAGAAATATAGTATTATGATGTGGACACACACATGATCTCTATGAATGCGGATAGCCAGCCACATATTCTCTTGGCCTGGAAACAAGTAACATTCCCAGTCAAAATGTCAAGCACCTCAGCTACTAGAGAACTCCCCCTCTATCGAGTACAGTTGGTCATCCTCATCACACAGAGGTTCTTACCACTATCCTTGGACTACTGAGGTACACTTCTCCATCACGTATTGTGGGTATATTGGGTCACTAGGAGCCGCTACCCACTATGGCCTTCTGAGGTACTTCTTCCCATCATGTAACTTTGGTCGGTCGCATCACATAGAGGCTCACCCCACCTTGGGTATACTGTTTCATACAAATGTTATCCTCACATGGTTATCAAGTCACTCTGAGTCGAAAAGGTCAGCAATCATAATGTTTGAGCCAGTTGCAGGGTTTCGTACATAGTACGTCTTAGAGAACCGCTTCTCAAACCATTGGTTATATTTCATCCGTCATAAAGTCTCACAAAGAATTAACCTAATGATTCAACATTTCATAAGGTTTTCGACACAGTAGACGTCGCATCAATCGGATGCCCGGTCTTTGCGTTATTGTCATTTTGGTGTCGAGGGCCCAGTTGGATTCTGGTGCGATCCAACCCAGCTGTAATTTTTGTTTCTCCAAAACTCTAGTGGAATAAGTCAAAAGGAATGTCTCTCTCCATGTATCCTAGTGCCATATATGGTTTATTAAATGGATTATTGTTTCTCAAAACAAGGCACTTTAAGTGTTATTGGGCTCAAGTCTGGTCTGACACGTCCCAACCTGGTCTGGGATGGGCTGCTACTGACTCAGCCCACTAGGCCAAGGTTCGGTCCATCACACAATAAGGGATGGTCCGAGAGGTCGGTGGCTTCGTAGGGCTACATCTGGGAAGGGAGGAGGCTGGGGAGGGTGGCGTCTCGGTAGTGCAACGGCCCGAGAGGGTGGCAGCCTTATTGGGAGTTATCCAGGTAGGGCGGCGGCCTGGCCACATCAGGGGTGACATGCAAAGGGTACGCCGTAGCCACCACTGGGGGATCAACACCCCAGTTTTCCTAAATGGTCGAGGGATGTTCTGTCTTCACGCAACGGTTTTCCCACAAGGCACTTCTAGGGGCATTAAGGACCCATGTGGGTAGGTCCTGTCAGTTCCATTATGGCGGGTCGGCATGTCAAAGATCTCTCCAGCAGCTTACGACAGTGTGCCACAACATAATCCACGGTAGGCCAGTGCGAGATGCTCTGATGACAGCTGCGACATTGGGTCGCGACCTCCTCTAGCGGTGCACATCGATGTTCCACCCCTTACGTAGCCGGACGGTGTCATCTCTATGTTGGACATCAAATGAAGGAACAAGGATGTAGCAAATATAGTAGAGGGAGTAGGTCGGGTGCATTAGGATTTCACCCCCCTTGTTATCTCATAAACATGTATGGGTTTTATTCATTTATGCTTTTTAATTTATTTTCCTTATCCCCTTTCTTGAATAATATGAAGAATACGAGTCAACATACTAATGGGTTAGCCCAGAATTCATTCGCCTTTGTGGGAGGTTGTTACGAGGTACCTTCAATTTTTATCTTGTTGTTTAATTCAATTGTTTTTAAAAACCATAACCCCCTCATGTTAATGAGCTAACACGGAGGGTGCGGGCCTAGTGAAACCATCCTGAACCCTCCGCAATCTTTTCTACATCCATGTAACTTCTTGGAAGACCGATATAGCAATGACAAAAACGAGCTACATGAGGGATAACACATCGTCTCATGCTGTAAGAGAAGGTTGTGGCACAAAGTCGTGACGGTCATCGTAGTGGCCGACACCAGCTGACCACAGAGGAGGCGCAACACCCCAGAGAATGCTGCCGATAAACAAAGGTGGTCATAAATAATCTTCCATGGAGATAGGAGTAAGGTGGCCAGCATGCCGTCTGGCCGCGACGGAACCAGTAGGACCCGCCCCCATCGGTCCTGCATGCAACCTGGCGGTGCCACGTGGTGACGCTGCTACATGAAGATCCAATGACCATCAACAGTTTGAGAATACTAGGTGGGTTGCTCACCCGGTGGAAGTTAGGGATCACCCCTTCCTAGTCTTGCCTCATGTCGTCATGCCAACACCCTATCATGACACATCTTTTATGAGCCGCCCATTCACGGGCTACCCCTTGCGGGTCGGGCCTCCCCTTTACGGGTCGGGCTGCCCTTCTAGGCTGAATTTTTTGCACGCCAGACCAGAACTCAGCCCAGTAGGCTGATTCTCCCGTGGGCCATCCAACACTAGGTTAGGAAAGGTCAATATGACTGGGTCAGACCGGATGCCCCCCCATGGGACTAGAAACACTTAAAGGGACTTATTTTGAGAACTGGTTGTCCATTTGAAAAACCATCTGTGGTGTTCAAATCCTTGGACCAAGATGGTCATTTTGACTTACTCCATGTTTGTTTTGGAAAACATTTGAGTATGGCTAGGTTGGATCGTACTAGAATCCAACCGTGCCTTCGACACTGAAATGCCAATAAAACACAGTTCGAGTGTCTGATTGACATACCATCTGTTGCATTTGAACCCTTGTAACACGATGGATCATTGTGTTATGTCATTGTGAGACTTCTTTCTAGTTTAAATATGACTGATGGTTTGATGAGCAGTTCTCCCAAGCGCACTATGTACAGATCCATGCGACCAGATAAGGCTTGGTGACGGCTGACCTTTTAGACCTAGAGTGACTCGACGGCCCAGTGGGGAGTTCCTCTGTATGATGAAAAAGACCCATGGTGGGGAGAACATCTGTGTGACATGGAAGACCCATGGTACGCGATATGGAGAAGTACCTCACCAGGACATGGTGGGGAGTAGCTCTGTGTGACCCAGTTTCCCCACGGTACACGATGGGAAGGAGTACTTAAGCAGTCCAAGGATAGAGGGAATCACCTTTGTGTGATGCAAAAGACCAACAGAAGTCCATTGTGGAGGAGTTCTCTAGCAGCCGAGGTGTTCGACGTTGTGATTGGGAATTTATTTTTTCCTATGGCTAGAGAATATGTGGCTGGATATCAGCATTCATTGAGATCCTATGTTTGTCAGCCTCATAATATGTGAGTGGCGTTTTATAACTATTGAACTGTTTCTCGGATTAAAAATCCAATGGAACCGTTAAATCTGAAATGTCGGGATTCACTTAAGGGAGGCATGACTTTGACCGCAGTAGGTATGGAGAAGAATTTTTGTTTCGTGAATTTTAAAAGAAATGAAATATTATAATTTTGTTATTTTATTTCATATTCTCAAGTGGAAAAGCAATTGGGTGGGGCCAGTGATGTGTCAGGACAATAAATGGCTTGACCTGCCAACCCTATATAATGGCATCATTGGGGAAACATGAAGCTTCCTAATTAATGATCCCCATTAAATTACAATTTCATTACTTACCATCCCCCTCTCCTATAAATATGGATCTTGGGGAGGTAAAAACACAAATTCTACAAGAAACGAATTTCGGAAGGTGTGTCACGATATCGGAACCTTAGAAGATTGAGCTAATACCAGTGAGAGGTGATAGATGACATTGAACCACAATGTAAAGGGCGACATATGAGTGGTGTTTTTGTGAAATAGTTGCAGGAATTAAGAACATGATCCACCTTAAAGCGTGGGTGTTTCTCCGATGATTCGGTTGTAACAAACCAGAATGATAAAGGGATAAATGAATAAATGATATGACTAATGTAAAAAAGGTGCACCTTCTTTTTCAGGAGCCTACCTAATTAGAACTTCATAGTTAAAAATGTTTGGCATGGAGTAGTGATCCATGTGGTTGACTATCTAGGATGTTTCCAAGGGTGTGTGTGAGTGTGAACAAAATAACACTAGAAAGCACATGTGTTGGGGACAATGTGTCTGTAGGGAAACTCATTGTACCTAGCGGTTCAGAACCCAATGTGCATGTTAAGGTGGAGTGTTTGTGCTATCACTGATGCACAATTGTTACATTTGGTGTCATAGGTGGTACCCAATATTTTGTGTGGTTCACTGTCTTGGTTGAAATATAGGGCCCACAATGAGGACGTTCTGCTCTATGGTGGGGGGGGGGGGGGTTGTAACACCCCTGAATGATAAAGCTTTAAAAGACTAAATTATATTAATAATGTAAACAAGGTCCACCTTCCTTTTTCGGAGCCTACCTAATTAGAACTTCATAGATAAACTTGTTTGGCCTATAGTAGTGATCAGGGTGGGTGACCATCTAGGATGTTTCCCAGGGTGTGTGTTTGTGTGGACAAAATCACACTTGAAATAGAATGTGTTGCCCTGTGGGCACATTCATCAGTCAGATGACCCATGTGGGATGTGGGTGGTCCCCATGGTGGGGAACACGTGTCTGCAGGGGATTTTATGGTAATTGGAAGGGCCGAACCCGACTTCCATGTTATGGAGGGGTGTCTATGCTGTCACTAAGGCCTAGTTATTAAATTTTTTTTCCATTTAACACAACACACACAACACATAGCATAAAAAACCACAAAATACTCTTATTTGAGTATGGTTGTTATAAACTAGCCATTAGTTTGGACGGTATGAATATTAATAACTCAATTATGAAATATATATTTATTGGTAATATTTAATAAAAATTAATAACTCAATAAAAACATTTAACATTCACGAAATTTTTGTTACTTGGAGAAGAATTAAAAAATCCATTTTATGCGTCAAAAACATATTTTATTACAAAATTAATATTATTTATTTATTTATTTATTGACAAATAGAGACATGAATTGGTCACCCAAATCATGCCCAAAAGAAATTTTTAAATCAAAATTATTACAGTAAATGCTCAAGTTACAATGAGCTTACACCAACACCAACACAAGAAATGAAAGCGATACATGATATTAATTTTAATAAGCTCAAATAACACTTATTTAAAATTCTTGAGATGTCATGCCTTCATGTAAGGAATCATATCCAGCCAAAAGAGCAGTAACTCCTATCAAGCTCCAATTCTTCAAGTTTAGTAGATTTCAAATGAAGAGAACATCCATCAAAATCTGGTCCATCTATCTGGAAAGTCTTAAATGCCAACCTTCGTCGCAACCAAAAGAGGTTAACGGATAAGTTACACAGTAGATCCATGCCAACATGAAAAGAAGAAGATCCGGAAGTTTTGATTAAAATTTGGCATATTAGTGTAGATAAAGATGTCAATGTTCATCTTTGAGGCTGTGAATTCTCCCAAAAAAACACAAAAAAAACAAGACAGTGTCATGTATCCTTCAAAAAGTCAGCAGATAAAAAATCCAGAAATCCAGGGAAGAAATATTGCCTATCTGCAATTATTCAACAAGAAGAATGAGGATTGTCCAGCCACCCGCTACTGACTGGACCAGTGTCCCCAGAAAAAAACTAACAGAACAAGGGTACATCGAGGCATGTAATACCAAAGAGTTCAAAGTGAACCAACAGACAACACACCCAAGCATAAGACCTCAGATTGAAAACCAACAAGTTAAACTCATGATTAATCTCATAATGAAGTACCATGAAGAAAATAAACTCTATAAATAGATTATAGGAGACCACGATGGACAATAAAGAAAATCTATAGATCATGAAGCATACACTTAAACAAGAAAATATCAACCCCATTGAATGTCTCTAAAGCAGATGTTGGGATTGTTTTTGTATTCATCAACCATCCATGTGTACATTCTTTTTCTGATTTCAATGTATGTTTCAGCCTAAATCTAATGATAGAGATATTTTTGATGTATTACTTCATCTTGCTCCTCTATCCATCCAAAAACTTAATCACTCACATCCTCATTCTCAGGAATTTGATTTCGAATCTCTATATACAGGGTCTGATTCTTTAATTTTATAAGTGTATATTAAAATTTGTTTATCCCAATTTTATAAATTTTAATTACCAAATGTTATAAAATATTTATAAATTAATAATTCAAAATAATAGTATATTTAATTATTAATATGTTTTAAAATAATTCAATATTTTAGTGAATAGTGGAAAATAACGGTTTTGCAAAAACATTTATTATTATAAAATTATAATAACATTTATTTAATAATAAATTTCTCAAAAAAATAATTATTTAGGAAGTAATATAATAAATATATTAATATTATGTTAATATTAGGAATATATTATTAGCATGTTTGAAATATCAGTAATGTATTGGTTAGAAAAATAGTTATTATTTCATCCATATTAATAATGTTTTTAAAATATAAATTTGTTCTTTTTTGTTTGAAGGAAAAATATGTATCCTTTGGTAATCATTAATATACTTTATACTTAGGTGAAATAATTTTTATTCTAAAAACAAGCATATGTCAAAAAATTCTTTTTGTCGCATTTTACTAACCTATATGAATAGTAATTATTAACACATCCAAATATTTTAAAATGTAAAATATATTCCATATTTGAAATTAGGAATTAAATTAAACATATTATTGTTTCATAATAAATAATAACGACCATAAATATTTATCAGCAGTGTTAATGGAAAAATAAGATAGGACAGTTAGAAATAAAGGGACAAGGCTTCATGATAACACAAAAAAATATCAAATCTATTTTGAAGGTTATATTTCTACAATATAATTATCATATTCAAATATAGGACTATTTTGTTCTAATTTCACATATAAATGTATTAATATTCTTTGAATATTATAAGTAATATCATGTTTCTCCCTCCCATCACATATAAAAGGGAACCCATTCTCCACCCTTATTCACAAACATTATTCCAAATATCTCAAATAATCCATTGAAATCCATGAATATTCATTCCTTTAATTTTTCATCTCTATTTCATAAACTATTACCTTTTACAGAAGGCCTGAGGTGTAATTCATCGATGGTCTCTTAAAGAAGATTTAATCATCTTTACAAATTCATTAAAATATAATTTCTTATTATTATTACTCTAAATATATTATAACATTACAATCATAATTAATAAATATAAATATGTATGGAAATTTTATATTTATTATGGTATAATAATTTTACACTGCCTTTATTTCTAATGGGAAAAAATATCTCATTCATACATACTAGACACCATCTCCATGTAGCGGTGTAATTATTTTGTCATCACTAGTTAACATGGATGCATATTAAGGTGTAAAATTTATATGATATTTATTAAATAATTTTTAATTTTTTCTATTTTTATATCATCTACCATAACACACTTAAATTCATTTATAAATTATAATGTCACTTGAAGGTACGTATGGACTACCTCATCCATGATGTGATGTGATTATTTATTATATTAAGACCATGAAAATATTATTATAAAATAAAATATAATTAAGAAAAATTATATTCATGACATGATTTACATTATGTTGGTTATGGGAACATTATTTATAACACCATTGACTATTGACAGTATCACAAAGTAATTGTTGTTAAAATAACGAAACAATATTATTTAATTGGCATAAAAAAACTAAACATTTAATGAATGTGAAATGATTACAAAATGACCCTCTAAATATATTATAAATGAATGTTTTTATCAATAAATTATTACATAAATTTATAATATTTATATCTGAGGATCGAGAACATACGTCTAAGCAGATACCTAAGGTGTGAGTAATTTTATCTCACTTCCATTTCAATGAGACATGAATATATTTTTCAAATAATATCATTTATATGATTTATATAATACCCATTTTACCGAATATATTATTAATTCCTCTATATTAATTTAATTTTATGTTTCAATTCATGATTACAATTTTATGTGGTCTTGATTCAAATGTTATTAATTCCATATGGGGTTTCCGTTACCATTTCATTTTATTTCAGGATATTTTTATGTTCTTATTTACATTGTGAAAATTGTATGATACAAACCTCTTAAAATACATCTATTTTATTCT
Organism: Viscum album; assembly: GCA_963277665.1. NCBI lineage: Eukaryota > Viridiplantae > Streptophyta > Magnoliopsida > Santalales > Viscaceae > Viscum > Viscum album. Next base: position 1,143,253,610 of record OY728166.1, read on the forward strand.
TCTATAGTTATTTTTGGTGTTTAGATGTTTATATAAAACTTTTTCTATTGTCGGATAAAGAATCAGCCATTACATTTCGAGTAAGGGGTATTATTATAAATATCTCATTTTAATTATTTCTTTACCACTATTTTTCTAACATGTTTACGTACTTTTAAATAATTTAAAGAATATTATAATTTAGGAAAAATTGTATTTTAGATGATTTCAATCAAAAACTAATTTATTTATTATGATTTTAAATCAATATATAATTTATTTTTTAAAATTAAGTAACATCATATTATTTACTAAAATATAAATGATATTTTTTTAGTAATTTTTACCACATGAATGGAATATCCCACTATCAGGACTACAATTTTTTTTGAAAAATCCTTTATATTTTTCCATTTTTACTTTGAATGAAAAAAAAATTTCTCATTGTGTATATATTTTTTTCATATGATATTAAAATAAAAGTGTATTACTTTGTAAATGGAATAAACAAAATGTTGAAAATTGATAGAACTTCATTCATAGAAAAACAAACAATATTGATTTTTTAAAAAAATTTATGTTTTATCTTATTTTAAAAATTCCCCATTTTATTTTAAATCCTTCATTTCTGAGGAGGCATTTGTCTTCAAAAATCTATTATAGATAATAGAATATTGTCTATTCTGAGATCATTCAATTTCTTCTAATAATGTTCTCTGTCACTCTCCCTTATTTATTAGATAATATTTTTCTCCATCATGTCCATTTTCTCAATAACAAGGATGAGTTCATAATCATTTTTATACTTTTTTTATGTCTCAACCATGTACGATTTCTATATACGATATCATTTAAATGAATATTATTGATAAAATTATTTTATTTACCAGGTAAATATAGATTATTATAATTCATGATTCAATATGAATAACTGTGGATTATAAGTAATTTTTTATAATCAATTTTATTGATCAACCAATATAAATAGGAAGGCATAAGTTGTGGAAGTGATAGGAGAGGAATGTTTGTAGATATCTTCTTGTACTATTGATTAGTGTCATGAGACATAATAATAATCATGTCATATTTTACGGGTATATAGTTTATACATATCAATTTATTATAAAAGAATTCATGGTTACGGAATATATTATATGTTTCATGATATTTTGGGAAAGACAATGAAGTGAAGTTCACGAATGATCATATTTTTGGCTTTATTTATTGATAAATTACCTTCCATTTTCCATGTGATTATTATGTTTACATTTGTAGTGGTTGTTCATTTGAGTAAAATTGTTCTTTGATTATAACATGTTTCTATTATAGAATTTTATATAATAATTATGATTTATTTAAAAATTATAGTTTTCTATATACATAAAACATTCTGAGCATTCGATCTCACAGTTGTTTCCCTTTCCATAGGACCAGATGAAGGATTCATTGAATCATTTAAAGGATATAAAATTGTTTCAAATTTGTTTATATTTCCAAATATAATAATGAAAAAAAGATTAGAAATGGGTTATCGAGACTATTAAATTAATTTAAACATCCTAGTGTGAACTATTATATCTTGGAACAATGTAATTGTGTAAAATTCATATATGGGTTACTGGAGTTCGGTTTGTTACAAATATGATATATCTCTTTGTTATTCATATAATAACATGATGGAATAAAATATTTGAAAAAGAACCTAATAATTTTGTTTTTATGAATCAGAACACCTTAGAGAGCCAACTCCAAATATATACATATTGGCCCTTTTATGAGAGAGTTAACATGGGAACTCAGATCTGATGATGAGTCTATGATACATTAAAAACTTTGTTTCTATTTATTTATATAATCAAATATTAAAATCATATTCCAATAAGTGGTGTGAATATGCATGGGTGAGAAAAATTGCAATAATTTTTGAAATCTTAAAAAATTATTTCATTATGGGAGGAGAATAATTATCTCAAATGAAGAATATTAAAATTGAATTATAATAAAATATATTAATTTTTAACATTGTTGTTTTAATTGGATATCTATTTTAAGGAACAATTAAGAGAGTGGAAATTAAAGGAGATTCTTGTTAAATCTTTAATCCCACTTAAATCTCACCGACCTTCACTTATAATGATCTAACATGAAATTGGAATAACATTTAAATGGTATTAAGTTTCATATATGATTCATGATATCATCAATGTGGGATGGTTCTTTTCATTCTCTCATTTAAGGTGTGTATATTAAATTGGGGTGAAAGATTAAATTTTTTGGAGTATTTTTAAATATATTAAACTAATTGTATTTTGTAGGGGATGAAATAAGATAAGTATGGATGAAATAATTATTTTCTATATTTGAGTACATTTTTCATCATCATTTCTAGTGATTTATTAAATATTTACTATAGAAATTTTTCATTAATAAGTGATTTATTGGTTGTTTTATAATCTATATTGAAATATAAATAATGAATATATTGCTGAATATAATAATTTTTATGCATAGATGATTTGAAGTTATATGGTTTAATTTTTATTTTCCATTATGATTATCAATTTGGTGATTTTATTTTTGAAATATTTTTGAAAACTACATTTTAGATATTTTTATTTACGAATTAATTATTTTTAATTATATATTCATTTTTAATATTTTGGGAGCATTTAATTTTTATTATTTTGTAAATTATTGTATATTATGATTGTAATTTTTTATTTTATGAGTGATCATTGTTTTGAAAATATAAAATTTAATATAATTATTTCTAAAATTAATATTTTTATATTAAAATTAATTTATAGAATTCATTATTTATTAAGATACATGGAGATATTAATTAATTATGTGGGAAATTCTATTTTCATAAAGTGATATTACTTTTCATTTTATCATAATATGTTCTCAGAAGACTATGTCAAGTGACCATAAGACCAAAATATCATTGTACCATGTAGACCCAAATAAACCTTCCATGCTGATGCACCAACTGAAAGATGCATAACCCAATTTCAAGTGTAAATATGGGAAAAGTATTTTACCTATCATAAGAAGGAAAAAATGGGTTACTATAATATGGAAAAAATAACCAAAAATAATGGAAAACAAAACTGATCATCCGGAAAATTTCATTATTGAAATAATAGAAACCAAGATATTATATCAATTCAATCTTCTATTCAAATGAAGATGCCACATATTGAAGAGATCATCCACATATAAGGAATTGATAATTCCCATTAAAACTCCATAAATCTACCACATATAAACTATCCATATTAGATAAACATCTATGAATAATGTTAATTTAAAAATCATGAACCTGACGATTGAAAATATAATTTGAAGAATTCAAAGATTGTTAAAAATCAAACACTATAAATGGTTGCACATAAAACAACATATTCCAAAAACTTTTAGGGTGTAGATCAGTAATTTTCACAAACACCTCCACTAAAAACTACGTCATTTAGGGGAGATAAATGGTGAATTCTCGAGTCTGACCTCCCATATGCCCTAGGTTGGTGACCATTATTGAGGGTATATAAAACATGAATATGTTAGGAATTATCTTATATTTGATACATGAAGAAGAGAGAGATAAGAAGGATGTAGTAGAAATTATTAATCATAAATAAAAACGTATAATAAATAATAGTTACAACATGAAATTCCATACAGTACTAAACAATCATAAAGGGGAACCACATGTTCCAAAAAATTAAAGATGATAGTGACCACAAAGACAAAATTGCTCATGTTAAACCCCGAAATACTAAAATCAAGACTGATCACCAACATAAACTATATTTACTAAAAATATATTATATATACATATTGTTTGAATAATATTATACTTAGTAAAATCCACCCAGTATAATATCAAAAAAAGATAAATAAAGCATGTTAAATCATAGTAAACAATATTGAAACTAACTCATTACCAAAATTTTTATAATAATTTCCCATCCTCTCCATGTATCACTCTCACCAAGTATCACATAATATAGAGAAAATAACATAACAATTAAACACCAAGGGTACCCCACTCTTTCTTCCCCAATGGTTTGATACTTTCCCCAACAATGCACATCAAAAGACATCTATCTCAAAAAATAAGATATCCCAAAACACTTGAGAGAGTAGTCACATCATGAAGCAGATGTAAACAAAACAACACCGTCCCATAAACATATAGTAACCATGTATTTTCTTGGAGTCCGCAAATCCCTTATGAGTTATATCAAACATTTTTTATTGTACCTCAAACCATTATTTCCCATACACTAAGTAAGTACCTCAAGATATCACAACCTATAAACATCATACACATAATAATCCTTTTGATACTATATATAGTAATACATGTGGGTTAAATAACAATAATCTATCACAACACTCAACAAACATATATAGGAAAAATAACCATTGCACATACTAGCACATGTAATTTTCATTAGAAGAGGGAAGACTAGAGGAGTAGTCATCCATCCATCCTAAAACATATGTTTTGGGTAAATACCCTCCCAGAGACCACTGGGTGTCAGATTCCATAACCAATATAGGTAGATAAGCCATTGAAATCATAGAATTTAACTAAAATAATATATATAACAACAACATTATGGGAAAAACCTTATATTATATTGAATTATAGCTAAATTCCAAAAGAGTCGCAGCTACTAATACTAAGACCAGATATCTTATTATCACAATAGAATTTAAAATTGATAAATTAAATAATTATTTCGTTTTAATCATTTCTTTTATTTAATTATATGATTAGAAATTAATTAACTATAAAAATGTTTCCTTATTAAATTATATTAAATTAATAATCATTGAAATTCCATGCCATCCAGGAAAAATCCTAAACAATTTCACGATTGAACAATATTAACATCTTTTGAGTGTTTCATTCCATCATCAACCAACCCATGTATTGATAATCTTTTAATTCATTATTAGCATCATTCCATATCCATGTAGTCTATAAAACCCCTCATAAAGTAATACCCTGAGGAAACATGAATCCATGCACTAACGTATGAATCAAGAAATGGGGAATGGGATGTAGATAAAACAAATAACACATCCATAATCCATTAAATAGAATCATTAGAAAGAATACCATCTCTCAAAATATCATCAATGGGTTAGAGAAACTATAACCAGTTATATATCTTTTGGGATCATTAACAACACCCACATGCATATATAAAAGAATATCACCATCATATCCATTATCTTCTTCAACATCACTCAAGCCTCCCTGAACATATATCACAATATCCATCCCTGGCTCATCCATACTGAGCTCATGTCACATCCTGGCCTCCCCGACCTACATCACAACAACCATCCCTGGATCATATCATGTGGATCATATTGAGATAAAAATAAAAATTAGATGTCAAAAACATGAAATAAATAGGGAAAATGGGACCTCAAAACATGGCATTTAGCCTTCTCAAGAGAAAGATATTTCATTGCTATAAAATAAGGCACTTGACCCTTTCGATAAAACCGGAAAGTCATGACCTTATCATTTTTTATTTGTCACCCAAATAGTTTTTATTACATGTTGAAATAAATGATTCATTATTTACTGGTTCGAACTATGGGAAAACTAAGGCATCAAGATATAGTAATCTATCAATGTCAAAACACGTTTATAACCTTTATTTTGGTTTCAAAAGACTTGGAGAAGTACTATTCTTTTTTACATTATATTTGAATAATTATAATCAAGAATAAAAATAATTTACAATATTTATCAATTAAATCAATAATATGGAATGAAAATTTCAATTAAAAATGTTCATTGCTATAATTCGATTACCATAAAATTACATGAACCACATGATAAATTTTGTTTCTTTTCATTAATTATAATTAAGCCAATTAATTTTCAATTTATGTTATCTTTATATTATTTACCAAATTAATATCAACAAAAACATTCTAATATATATATTATAAGAACGTTCTAAAAAATCAATGCATAGATATTAATATATCTTATAAATCATGAGGAAAACTACTATCATAGTATAAAGCAATAGTATTTGAATGATATCACCATCCATTTACATTATTCCAGTTCAATAATTATTAGTTCAATTTATTTAAAATAAAAAAGGATAAAGCATGATCTATTTATAATAACATATAAATAAATAGAGGAGATACAAATATACTACCTCAAAATCCATCAAATTACTTTGTTGCAGAATGAACCATGTGGCAGATATCGAATCATATCTCATGCAAGAACTACATAAATACAAATATGAAGTAACACAACCCCAAAAAAAATAACCAAGATAAACTCCATTAGAAACATGGGAAATCAAACACCATATAATTCAATTATTATATGGTTGCAAACATAACCAAACCCAGAGAAACCACATTAAAAAAAGAAGAATGAACCTTGAATCAACATGGATCACCACAGATCAAATTATGGAAGCCCAAGGACTGATACCCCTCAATGTAATATACAAAATATCAACAAGGGATCATCTAGTGACCTGGAATTTGAAGGTAGGACTGATGGATGTAGGGTTTACGTAAAACAAGAGTGTCTAAAGAATTTATTTATTGAAGACATTGTGGATTTAAATGGTATATAATATCTTTTAAGCTTTGTCAACCCTTAGAGAAAGGATTTCATCGAAAAATTAATCGCATTTTTATTATTTAACCCCAAAAATTATATGTCATTAACCACCCCGAGACAATTCCTGAACTATGTATACCTAATGTAAAAGTCAAACATGACATGTATTCACCCAAATTTTATCATCCTTAGTAGCCAAAACATAAAATCTTATTCCAATCTTCATATGAACACATAAATCTTTATAAGAAAGAAATTTTTTTGATCCTAAAAAATCATGACCTTACATTAGTTACATGTCAAAATATAATCATGATCAATTATCCAAAAACAAAACATGATAGAAAATATTGGCCATCTGAATAGCCACCCATTGAGATACCTCTCAAAGAAATAACCATCACAAGTGCTCAACCACTTCACCCGAGGAATATGCACAAAACCACTCAACCACTGAAATCATACCCTAGAAAATCACTCATGGGAGATACCTATCAAAAAAGAGTAAATAAATAATATGAAATATGGTTAATCCATCTCATAATATAGAATGATTCAAAACCCAAATTGAACTATGTTACAAGAGACTAGCTAAACAAAAAAACACCCTGGGGTACTATGCCTTCATCTGCGTCTCTTGTCCCAGATTACTCTCATCCACACCTCCATGCCTCCAAAAAACATGTAGCAATGAAATAGCATGCCTGTATAGGAAAATATTTTATATATCTTGAATCACCATATGTCAGTCTTCAAAGATCTCATCATCTTTAACATCAATCTCGCACTAATCAATGACATGAGGATCCTCATGAAAATTATATAGAGTTGTGACATTATAAAAACATCATGTATCAAGCTCATCAATATGAGAATTTTTATCTGATACTATAATTAAATAAAACATTTTAAATTATATATATTTCCTGAATTAATGTTTATTTCATATTATATAATATCATACACTTACAAGAAAAATAGATAAAAAAATTATTTCAATAAATTTTCCATCTATGAAAATAATGAAAATTCCAAACAATATTACTAGACATAGAATATAAAATATTATAAATAAACTTTTAAAATAAATTTCTAACATACCAAAAAACAATATATAGGAAGAAAAATATTTTTAAACCAATAAAAATCATAATAAATGAAAAATTATCCTTATGGAAATAGTATAATGAATTTTGAATGTAAGAAAGAAGTTGTATTTATGAGGTATAAAGATAAATTTTATCATTGGGATTATAAAAATATAAGACAAACATTCAAATATACCAATTGGATAGTATAAAAATTGGAAACTACACCCTTGTTTGATAATATTACAATTATAATTAATATCTATAAGTATTAATTAAAAAGAATAATTAATATAGAAATAAGTATCAATGGACTCATCTAGTAGAGACATTTAGTTTGAACCCCATTTTTCTGAAATCAAGTGGGAGGAAGCATCACTAGGGGCCCCCCATTAAAAATACCAAGATAAGCATCAATATGTGAATCCTGAATGAAATAACCTATGGTAGATATTGATGTTAGCAGATATTACCGCTCAGTCAATGTTATCCAATCTATCCATTGATACCACAACCATCGCACACCTTACCCTTGTGAAGTAAGTGTTATAAGGGGTTACATTTCCAGACCTTAGTTACATAAACATTAAATACCTATGTATAAATTGAATGTTTATTTCATCAATACCTCTTATTAATTAGTTTTATTTAAAAAATATATGTTTAATTGAAATGAAATTGATAGTTTTTTTAACCCAAATAAAACATAATTGTATTTTTCAAGAAACTATAAAAAATTTTATAATAAAATCATGTATTTGGAATAATATTTTATATAAAACAATTTATTTTGAAACTCTATAATATTAATGTAAATGATAAAATAATGTTATAATTTCCTTGGATATCATTTTTAAGTGTGATAAATATGGATCTGCATTAAAAATTACAATTTTTAAATATATAAGGATTTTAATATTAAAAAGTTAAAATTTCCGTATTTAGAAACTTTTTATGATAAAAATAACCTCATATTTTAAATTATCATTTCAAAATTTTGTTTGGGTGAATTCATGAGAATGTTCTAATAAAATTTAATTTTTTGTGAATAGTAGAAATAGAGTTTTGAATTTTTTTTATGTTTAATGAAATTATTTTTATATAATAAGGACATAATCTTACATTAACCATAGTAAATAACCTAAAAATTTTATCTTATTAATAATAAGTATATTAATATATTTCATTCAAATTTTAAATGTATAAGTGGCTTTCCAATGTCTTAAAAGAAACAATTAATTTTTTCGAAACAGTACTTTTTTGGAATCATTACTTTTCCATCCGAAAATTAATATTAAAAATACTATTCCATTTTGGTAAATTATTATATAATAAAAAGTGACTCAAAAGTCTAAATTCATGACAAAAACTATGGGTAATAATGATATCTTTCACATTCACCAACTTACATTTCTATGGAATATATTTATAAATTATTAAAAAATTCTTCCACATTTGATATAAATACCCTCCCATTTCACCTCTACCATTAAAATCCAATCCATAATCCATCATATTGTGAATATGTTTCATATCAAGGGTCCTCACAATGATTCCTAAATTATCCATGGTTAAAACCCCAATATTTATGAAAAACTCTTCTAGTATTGGGAAATCATCACTTATATTTTCTATTCAAATTACCTTTTAATGAGGCATGTCTTATAATTTATAAAAATATTTTATTTTCATCCCTTTATATTATCATAAAATTGTAAGATAAGTATTTAATAATGGGAGAAACTTTTCCAATATCATTTTCCCTTTTCTATAACTACGTTTTATATTTATCGTGTGGCCGAATTTACTACTTTAATTTCCCCCATTTACGTGATAGATTCTCTTTTACTTTTAATTTGAATACCAAATCCTCTATTATTTTCTATTGGTATTCAAAAAGATATTTAAACGAACTTCTTATTCTAGGATTTACTTATATTATACCCATATTTCCTTTTATGGGTCCTAATATTTTAATTTTAATATTAGTATCTATTTTATTAATCCATGAATTTGATAAGAAATATGTTCTTTAGTCTCCATTAGTTTTTAAAAAAATGATTTATTATGATCTATGTGGCCCAAATTATATTAATAAATATGAAGGTTTTTTCCTGATGGAATTTCAATGAATTGGGTATAGAATTTAATCTCTAGAGATGAAATGTTTTATGATACCTTGGGGAATAACCATGTTAATTTTAATTTATAACACCTTGGTGAAAAAAACAGGTAACGTGCTTATGAATGTATCATATAAATTCTATAGACATATTTCTATTTTATGATTCGTGTTCTTTTTAATGGGATATAACTCATTATTATTCATTATTGTTATGGCTCATGTTCTTACTCATATGTGTCAAGATGAGAGGATATATATATATATATATCTTGTTTATTAACTTATTGGTATTCATTATCACCCCATTTATTTTTTATGCCAATCTGTAAGATATGAAATTATGAAAACATTTACCAATTGTGAACACAATAATAAGTATTTCATGTGGATTATATATGAATTTTTGTTTTCATGTATTATGTAACTTATTTCTAAGTAACTAAAAATAAAATGACCATTTTTTATACCTTGTAATATAAATTTATATAATAAAAAGGATAGATTCCATTTTTGGTATCAAAGGATGATTTAGTTATTTTAGAAATTAGGATTTGAAAACATTTTGAATAAACTTAGGGACAATTCTATATAGAGAAGAAAACATCCTGGTGTTTTGGTAAAACTTAATTTGGTTGTTCCCAAAAAATATATATCCCTATATTAAAACTAAAATGGGATGTGGCATTTGAAAGGAAATACCTAGGGGTAATACTTGAAAACACCAGTTTGATCTAGACTCAAACTGTATCAAGATTATTAAAACATGCCTTACTACAAATATTTTTTTGACACTCATGGGGATATGTTTGTTAAATAACAATCTATTTATGAACCTTTATGAATTATATATAAAAAATTTAATTTTTATTATATGATATTAATTGTAACACCCCATGCTTTCACGGTACGATTCTCTTTGAATAATACAGTAGTGTGTGTTGTATACAAATTCGAGTTCTAACACACACCACAACCAATCAAAGTAGCCATTATGAATAGTAATACATAATTTTTGAAATTTAATTAATTTTATCTTTCAATATGGACTTCATTTTTGTATTCGGAATATCGAAATTATCTTATGTTGAATTTTTTGTAATTTTCTGAGAACATCCATTTTTATATGAATAGTAAAAAATTACTTAAAAACAACTTTTTTAATCAAAATAATTTATACTGATAAATTATACTATTTAGTGGTTTTAAATTATAATTAGAATATAATTTTACCATTTTATCCAATGGTGGTCATTAGAATTAATTTCACTTTGAAATTGGACATAAACAATAGTCAATCTTTTGATTGATATTGTTTCTTAAAAACACGCTATTTGTTTTGACAATGGGAATTAATTATAAAATGAATTAATGCAAATTATAAGTTTGGAATTTTTTAAAATAGAATCCATTTTTTAATTCAGAAGATCAATTATAGCTTAGGGTGAATTTGTGGTTATTTTCTTGAAAAACTTATATTTTTGATGAATAGTGAAACCACTAAGTGGTAGTTTAAAAACTAATTTTTCATGTAAATGAAACATTACCACTTTTGTGATTTGGTTTTTAAAAATAAGAAATTAATGGTTGTCATTAGGAAGAAATTTTTGGTTCAATGGGATTAAAATAATTTTTTTGGTGAATAGTAACTTTTATGTTTTATTAATCGCGATTAAAGGTAATTAGTGAAATTTAAGGTAAAAATGATATTATAAAAATATGAAAATATCTTGAAACTTGTCCTACACTTATTAAATGAGTCATGGACTACCAAAACAATCCATGCGTCAACTTGGGGACCTGATGGAACCACTTGGGTAAGAAAATGACATTAATAACTTTTTATTTAAAGTAAAAATAAACTTGTCACAAACATGTCTTGTTTTACTGAGACAATTATTACATGGGTTCTATAAGTTAACTTTTCAATTATAAATATTCATTGGAAAGATAAAAAGCTTTAATAAATTGTGGTAATTTTCTTTATAATTTTTAGACATTAAATAAATAAATATATTTATCACATCATGATGATGCAACGGTTACCTCATCAATTAACGATTTAAATAAACTGAAAAGATAATGTATAATCTAAGACTTAAAGTTGTCAAAAACCTATTGTATGAGTAGATTTCGAACCCTTATCACCTTATCTTAGAAATATATAATTTTTGGACCTTTTAAATCCGAAAATCATTTCATAATAATGTAACATTTAATGACATTCCAAGAGTGCCCCTCCTCGCCTCTTATAAAAGGCCCCCACCACTACCACCATATTCACACCATCAAAGCCATTTGGCTCGGCCAAACTCTACCCAAATACTATCTGAACTTCCATATCTTACTCTTAGAAGCCTCAATGTGGGAATAAGTCTTCCCAAGGATGCCTTTGGATCAAATTAAAACGAGTTACCCAATTTTAAAGGTAATGTCTTTACTTGGGTTATATTGTTTTATTTTGCTTCTCCAACCCCCAAAACTCCTTTTATTCCATTATTTTGTAACAAAACTTGTATCGAAAATATACTAGGATGTTTTCATGAGAATTATTTTATTTACACTTACACTTACCATCGTCTATTGGTTAAAGAACATACTGTTTCTGTGGGTGGCGAATTACTGCCTCACGAAATGATTATTGTTAAATATTCTTTTAAAACCTCTCATGGTGGCCATTATGATGACACTATTTTCATATATGATATATATATTATGTTTATGTTATCCTTATGCTTCTGTATTTTTCATTAATGGCATACCTTTATGATTTCCATTATGAGTAAACATGATAATTTCATTTTAGGAAGTGTGGACTACCGCCCCATCAAAGTGATTTGAATCGTTAATGCCATATGTGGGATGTGTAAAAGATGGAGTAAATGATATTATATATGATATTATACTGGAATTATAATATACCTTTATATTTTTATGATTTCATTCCATTAAATATGAAATAGAAATGAAAGTAGTGTTAATGTGTACGTACGGCTTACTGTCTCCATGAACGGTGAATTTCATTTCTCACCTCTAGATGTTATGTAATATTATAAATGAATGTATATATTGGATATATATCATATATATGATATCTAAATCATGAATATAATTCTGGATATAATTGATATTTTACCAAATGAACAACTTGTAATTATAAGAAGTTTATTTTTGACTCAAGTACCAAAGATTGACAAAATAACCGTTATTAACTTAAATAATTAAAAAATGTTCACAACATGGTACTAAGTTATCTAAAAGGAACAATGAACTTGAAAAAGGTTCTTAAGCAAGTATAAATTATCCATAGTTTATTATTTAGTAGAATAAAGAACCATCGAGTCAAGTCGGACATGATGTAAGGGAACTTCTTAACCCAATTTCCATTCTTTGGGTTAATATCTTACATTCAAATTATGTCAGGATATTATTATGTACTATCTTGTATGTGTACTTCCTTTTTGTGCACTTATTCTGAATACACATAATATATCTATTTTATTTAAAAAAATGATCTTTGTAAGGGACTTCGTCTCAATCTCCATTCATTGAGGCATATTTTGTTTTATACATAAATTTCTTTTATATGGTGTATAAACCCCTTTGACGTTTACGTTTATTCAAAAGGAATATTTTTATACGAACTGTTTTACTAAACGAAAAAATGGAAAGTTTTTCTTGTCGTATATATATGGCGACAATGACTTCTCCTCCGTCGTGTCCATTATTTGAGTTTCATCTTCCACTACAAGCCATAACTTTTTTTAAATGAAAAATAAATACCATGTTTTAATTTTCTATTATTTTGGTATTGAAAATGGTTTTGATGATGTTTTTATTATATCAATGTGTTTTATTGATATCTTATGATTCAAATGTGGAAATGTTATGTTTACTTTATGCATGTTTTACGTGATACGATTATGTTATGGTTTATAATATGTTTAAACTGGTTCATATGAGGAATGCATTGGACATAATAAGTGATGGGTGGAACCCGCTATAGCTCCTCGATGCATCGGTAGGTCTCATGAGAAAAACTAGTGCCTTGGCATGAGGCCTTGAAAGAATCTTATTTATAGTTTTGGCACGAGGTCTTGGCTACATGGTTATGATAGTCTGGAATTATTCTTTCCATCATTATGAAAGTGGTTATTGATATTGCATGTGCTTATTCAACCAGTAGAAAATCCATGTGAATAAGTAAATGACATTATATCATTTTACTTTTACCATATTATGTTGAAGTTCAAGTTTAAAAGGCTTTTGTTTTATTTATACATTGCTTTAAATATTTATGTTTGTTTATAAAAGCGTTTGCTATATTGTTATCCTTACTGAGCATCTGAGCTCACCCCTTTCAATGTTTTATTTTTCCCAGGATGTGAAGAAATATTTTATGTCTCACCTACAGGGATAGTCTGAAGGGGATAGAAGTGTGGACTATGGATACTATGTTATTGTTATTTTTTACTTTATGATGCAATGTAACATTTATGAATATATCTAGTTTTTCCAAGGCTACTAAACTAATCGGTCTTTCGAGACTTGATCTTTTGTGATCATACCAATGTTACGCTATAGTGCACCGACTCTGGGTAACTGGGTTCAGGGCGTTACAGTTGGTATCAAAGGTAGTTTAGTACTAACCTTGGAAGCTTGATTTAGATAAACTATGATTAGATAACATATCCCAAAGATAGACTTTGAGGATTAGTATAGAAGAACTTCATAGAATTTTGGTATTATTGAGATTTTATGAGTTTTCTGAGAAATACAACCCTGTCTGGATACGAGCAGGTAGAGGCGGCTCTGGCATAGATGTGCCTAGGGGTAAAACCTGAAAACACCGCTTTGATCTTGACTCGAACGGGAACTGGTGAACAATAACAGGCCTTACTTCACTCTTGGGTATGAAACTCCTGGGGGATATGCTTAGGATAATTCCCATTTTCATTACAAACCATTATGAAGGGTTTATGAGTATATACATACTCAAAGAAAACATTTTTATGATTAAGGATTATATCCATAAATTGTTCATTTTATGATAAGTGTTTTACAAGTATGGAATTATGTATTTTGATTCATAAACTGATCTAGTTTATGAAATTGTTTAGAAATGGCGCCTAGTGGAAGGAATGGAAACTGTATCAATGCACACACTCCATGTATGGATTTCCCTCCTACTCAAAATAATTATTGTGGAGCCAGTGATACTACTGGTGCTGATCAACTTATCACCATACTGGGACAACTGACTCAGGTTATGAATAATAACCTTACTCGTATAGAGCACCCTGATCCACATCGTGGAGGATCAATGTTAGATCGCTTCATGATGAAGAAACCGCCAACATTTAATGGGGGAACAAATCCATTAGAAGCTAGGTAATGGATAAACTCCTTAGAGATAATATTCCATGCCTTGGGGAGTAGCGAAAGGGAGAAAGATGTCATGGATGTTTACCGCCTCACTGGAGATGCCGATCAATGGTGGTCACTGATTGAAAACACTAATGAAGATGAAGAAGTATCAAGTATGGAATGGAGGGAGTTTAAGGAAATTTCCATAGAAAAATACTTTCCACGTGACCATCGAGTAGATATGGAAAGGAAATTTATGAGTCTGAGGCAGAAGGAGGATGAGAATATCGCAAAGTATGAGACCAACATTACAAGGTTAGCAAGACATGCTTCAGATTGTATATGTAACCCAAGAAGTAAGATTGATCGTTTCTTTGATGGGTTAAAACCATTTCTCCGTCGAGCTTTAGTATCACAATCTTTCTCAACATACGAATATATAGTCTCGTGTGCTATCATGATAGAAAAGGAATTCTCTAAGTCTTATGACAACAAAGTAAAGAAAGAGAAGAAGAGAACGATGGAACAAGAGACAGATAAAGGGAAAAAGGGAAATAAGGATGTTCCATTATGCGATAATTGTGGGAAGAATCACCCCAGTACTTGCCTAAATGGATTGAGAGTTTGTTATAAATGTGGAGAAAAATGTCACCAGGATCGTGATTGCAAGGGAAAGAAAGAGGCTATCAATGTTGAATGCTATAATTTTAGAGAAATGGGGCATTATGCAAATGAATGTCCTATGTTCCAAGGAAATATACCTCAAAAAAGGCCAAGGGATCAAGTCCAATCTTATGCTATTACTACAGTTGAAGTGGAATAATTAATGTATTGGTGCTTTTGGACTCAAGGATTATAATTTGGTTATAAGAATAATGTGATATATATAAGGATTGTACAGCATAACTTTTTGTTTTCATTAAGGTTTTAATATGATCAAGGTAATCATATTTTTAGTATGTGACAATAAGAGAATCTTTACTTTGTTTGGGGAATCTGATGTTACAATTGATTTTGGAATTTGGAGACGTTTTAGAGAAATTCTGGACAGTGGTATTTTGGATAACTATAAAGGTTGGAATGGATGAAGTCTAAATTTGGATAGTATTTTTTAATGTTAAAACATTTCTGAAGATTATTTTTTTGGAATATTATAATACTATAGTTTTATGATAAGGACAACCTGCAGGTTGGGGGATAACATGTTGCGTCGTACAAAGCTTCCAGAATTGAACCCACAACCATAGTGCGACATGCATTTATTACCTACCACCAGTCTACAGGAAGTCCCTCGTTATTAAAAAATAACTTTCCTATTCTAAATGGTATGTGTTAATATTTGCAACCTTGTACAAATAGGATAAATATAATATTTTTGAGTTCTATTATCTTTTGGATTGAAAGATGGGTTTGTGGTAAAAATTTATTAAAGAATGAAAGTCTACATGACAAGTATGTATATTCCCTTACGTTCTTAGTAAATCTCCTAAATAAATTCCTCAACTTTATAAAAGGTAACTTAAAATAAAAACGTTGTCGGTTAACTTTTCCTACTGGGGAATCAATGATCGTTTAACGAATCACAAGTTTGTGATTTTCATATAGTTAACTTTCTCCTAACACTATTTTCTGCAAATCTCCATCAAACCTTGATGGTTTGTTTTTCCTCCATATCCATATTTTCATAGAATCCTAGTATGGGCTATCCTGGGTGACATTTGTACTTCTTTTTCTTTCTTTTAATGTTATATTTTTATTAACCCTATTTTCGATGTATGTTTTCCACAAAGGTATTTTCTATTTTCAACATTTTATTTTTGAAAAACAATTTCAAATTGTGAGGACGCAATTAATTGAAGGAGGGGAGAATGTGACACCCCAAGCTTCCACGATACTCTTCTCGTTGAATAATACAGTAGTGTGTGTTGTACGCAACTTCGAGTTCTAACACACACCACAACCAATCAAAGTAGCCGTTATGAATAGTAATACCTACTTTTTGAAATTTTATAAATTTTATCTTTCAAAATGGACTTCATTTTTGTATTCGGATTATTGAAATTATCCTATGTTGAATTTTTTGTAATTTCTTGAGAACTTCCAATTTTCTATGAATAGTAAAAAAACACTTAAAAACAACTTTTGAAATCAAAATAATTTATAGTGATAAATTATTCTATTGAGTGGTTTTAAAGCATAATTAGAATATAATTTTACCACTTTATCCAATGGTGGTCATTAGAATTAATTTCACATTGAAATTGGACATAAACAATTGTCAATATTTTGATTGATATCGTTTCGTAAAAACCCGCTATTTGTTTTGACAAAGGTAATTAATTATAAAATTAATTAATGCAAATTATATGTTTTTAATTTTGTAAAATATTCATATTTTTTTAATTCAGAATATCAGTTATAGCTTAGGGTGAATTTTTGGTATTTGTCTGAAAAACATCAATTTTTGATGAATAGTGAAACCATTAAGTGGTAGTTTAAAAACTAATTTATCGTGTAAATGAAACATCACCAACTATGTGATTTTATTTTCAAAAACCCGACATACATGTTTATCATTAGGAAGAAAAATGTGGTTCAATGGGATTAATATAATTTTTTTGTGAATAGTAACTTTGAAGTTTTATTAATCGTGATTATAGGTAATTAGTGAAATTTAAGGTAAAAATGATATTATAAAAATATGAAAATATCTTGAAACTTTTCCTACCATTATTGGATGAGTCATGTCCATCCATGAAAATCCATGGGTCAACTTGGGGACCCCATGGAGCCATTTTGGTAGGAAAACGACATTAATAATTGTTTATTTAAAGTAAAAATTAAATTGTCACAAACATGTGTTGTTTTTCTAAAACAATTATTACATGGGGTTATATAAGTTAAAATTTCGACTATAAATATTAATTGGAAAGCTAAAAATATTTACTAAATCATGGTAATTTTTTTTATAATATTTAGGTATTAAATAAATAAATTTATTTATCACAACATGATGATGCGGCGATTACCTCATTAATTAACGATTTAAATAAAATGAAAAGATAATATAAAATCTAAGACTTACACTTGTCCAAAACCTATTGGATGAGTATATTTCTAACACTTATCACCTTATCATAGAAATATATAATTTTGGGACCTTTGAAATCCGAAAATCATTTCATAATAATGTAACATTTCATGACTTTCCAAGAGTGCCCCTCCTCTCCTCTTATAAAAGGCCCCCACCACCACCAACTTATTCACACCTTCCAAGCCATTTGGCTCGGCCAAACTCTTCCCAAATACCCTCTAAACTTCCCTCTCTTACTCCTAGAAGCCTCACTGTGGGCATAAGTCTTCCCAAGGATGCCTTTGGCTCAAATCAAAAAGAATTACCTGATTTTAAAGGTAATGTCTTCACTTGGGTTCTTTTGTTTTATTTTGCTTCTCCAACCCCGTAAACTCTTTTTATTCCATTCTTTTATAACAACACCAGTATCTAAAATATATTAGGATGTTGTAATGAGAAGGATTTTATTTTCAATTACACATACCTTCGTCTAATGTTTGAAGAACATACTGTTTCTCATGGTGGCGAATTACTGCCTGACGAAACGATGATTGTTCAATCTTCTTTTAACACCTCTCATGGTGGCCATAATGATGAAAATATTTTCATATTATATATATATATATATATATTATGTTTATGTTATCCTTATACTTCTTTATTTTTCATTTATGGAATACCTTTATGATTTCGATTATGGGTAAACATGATTATTTCATTTTAGGAAGTGTGGACTATCGTCCCCTCAAAGTGATTTGAATTGTAAATTCCATATGGGACGTGTAAAGGATGGAGTAAAAGATATTATATATGATATTGTACTAGAATTATAATATACCTTTATATCATTATGATTTTATTCCATTAAATATTAAATAGAAATGAAAGTAGCGTTCATGCGTACGTACGGCTTACCGTCTCCATTAACGGTGAATTTCATTTCTTACCTCTAAATGTTATGTAATATTATAAATGATTTTATATACTGGATATGTATGATATATATGATATCTAAATAATTAATATAATTCTGGATATAATGGATATTTTACCACATGAAAAACTTGTAATTATAAGAATTGTATTTTTGACTCAAGTACCAAAGATCGACAAAACGACCGTTATTAACTTAAATAATTACATAATGTTCATAACATGGTAATAAGTGTTATAAAAGGAATAATGAACTTGAAAAAGGTTCTTAAAAAAGTATAAATTATCTCTAGTTTATTATTCAGGAGACTAAAGAATGATCGAGTCAAGTCAGACACGAGGTAAGGGAACTTCTTAACCCAATGTCTGTTCTTTGGGTTAATCTCCTACTTTCAAATTATGTCATGATATTATTATGTCCTATCTTGTATATGTACTTTCTTTATGTGTACTTATGGTTAATAAACACAATAGATCTATTTTATTTAAAAAATGATCTTTGTAAGGGACTTCGTCTCAATCCCCATTCATTGAGTCATATTTTGTTTTATATACAAATTTCTTTTATACGGTGTATAAACCCCTTTGACTTTTACGTTTATTCAAAAGTAATATTTTTATACGAAGCGTTTTACTAAACGAAAAAAAGGAATGTTTTTCTTGTCAAACGTATGCGGCGACAACGACTTCTCCACCGTCGTGACCATTATTTTAGTTTGGCTTCCTCTACAAGACATAAAATTTTTTAAATGAAAAATAAATACCAAGTTTTAATATTCTTTTATTTTGGTATTGAAAATGGTTTTGATAATGTTTTTATTATATCAATGTGTTGTATTGATATCTTGTGATTGAAATGTGGAAATGTTATGTTTCCTTTATGCATGTTTTACGTGATACAATTATGTTATGGTTTATAATATGTTTAAACCTGTTCATATGTGGAATGCATTGGACTTAATAAGTGACGGGTGGAGCCCGCTATAGCTCCTCGATGCATCGGTAGGTCTCATGAGACAAACAAATTTCTTCGCCTGAGGCCTTGACAGAATCGTATTTGTAGTCTTGGAACGAGGCCTTGGATATGTGGTTATGATAGTCTGAAATTATGCATTCCATTATTATGAAAGTGGTTATTGATATTTCATGTGATTATTCTACCAGTATAATATCCATGTGAATAAGTAAATGGCATTATCTCATTTTACTTTTTCCATATTATTTTGAAGATCAATTTTAAAAGGACTTTGTTTTAGTTATACATTGCATTAAATATTTATGTTTATTTATGAATTCATCTGCTATATTGTTATCCTTACAGAGCATATGAGCTCACCCCATTCAATGTTTTATTTTTCCTAGGATGTGAAGAAATGTTTTATGACTGACCTATAGGGATAGTCTGAAGGGTATAGAAATGTGGACTATGGAGACTATGTTATTGTGATTTTTCACTTTATGGTGTAATGTAACATTTATGAATGTATCTATTTTTTCCAAGTCTACTAAACTAATCGGTCTTTCGAGACTTGATCTTTTGTGATCATGCCAATGTTACGCAATAATGCACTGACTCTGGGTAACTGGGGTCGAGGTGTTACATTAATGGCATATTTAAGCCTGATGTTTTAGGACATAAATTCCCAACAGAATTATATGATTTGTAAAAGTAACACAATTTACACTAATGTTTCCTAATTATAGAAAAATCGTGATAAATAGGAAGAACACCATACATTAGGAGTGTAAAGAATGATGAAAATATATATTTCTGATGGAATACGTAATAGAAAACATCATGAAGATGATGATTCAAATAACTATAGTGTTTCACAATAACATGAATCATGTTGAGAGACTATATTCAGGTTTATGGGAAAAAATTTCTATTGAGTCCTTCATATGTCAATAACCATGTTCCTTTAGTGGATCTATAGAACTTTCAATTACTAAACAATTGATATGATCTATAAAACAAAATTGTACTATTTTGTTTAGAATAAGAGAATATAAACTAGATGGTATATCTCATAGTGGAAGAATTCGGTCCGTCGGGCACATTGATTAAAAAACATCAATCCAACAAACAAGATTGAAGATATTCAGTGGGAATAGTTCCTGTGAATGATTTTCAAAAATGTTTTTTCCAATTATCTGTGGACAAAAATGCATATGAAATTCCTAAAACTAATGTATATCAAAAATGAATCTATGTGATGCTATGAGATTAAAAATAAATGACTATCCCGATACACTTCTATCTTTATTATGAATCTTAAAGGAATTTTTGATAGATTAATTAGTGGGATAAGACCCCTTCCTGGGAGGAATCTTGAGAATTGAGAATATGAATTAAATTAGCTTGATGTGAAGTGTTATATGAAGTTTGAATTAGTGTTTGGAGAGACATAGTGGTCACATAGAACATAAGAAATATTGAGATAAATATATCCAAACTAAGGGAACAACTTTTATCATGGAAGAGAAATAAAATATGTGGAACATTCCACATAAATATTTTTTGGATGAATCATTCATTGAATTTATTCCATTGGAGTTTAAAGTAATAGACATGTGTAAGAGATGTCTATATAGCTTGAATCTTTTTTGGTGATGTGACAGTTGAATTCTCAACACTAATAACAAGGGGAAGATGGTATACACGCAGCTGGTTGTTCAATGCTTCTTGTGTGGGTAGATTGACCAATATTCCAACCAATTTCCATATCAGAGGAAAAAACATGGGAACCACCATCAACCTCATCATAAGTAAATGGAGAACAGTTTGACATTTTATATAAAAAAGGATGATGTAGAGGCTATGATTGATGTGGTGTAAGGTACGCTCTTCATTCTCTCAAAGATAAAAATTACGTTGTCTAAGTATGATTCTAAAAATTTCAATATTTCATACATTATATTAAGGAATATAGAATCAAACCCTAAATTTCATTATGCAGTGTTATCAGTCATGTCTCTGGGAGGGATTATCCTTACATCAACTGCATATAAAAACATTAGTGTTAAATTTGATGAGTACGATCTCATATTAAATATTTTATCCATTCTTGTGGTTGAATTAGACACTATAATAGGGATATACTGGCTAAAAGATTATAATTATATGATCAAATATAGAGGAAAGGATATTAATGTTTTCCAAATTCAATAACCTATAGTCAATTACAAATTAGATTTATCTGTCCTTGAGATTTATCTAGAATAACCTCACATATCCTTATTTATATAGATTATAGTTGAATTAGGAGAAGAAAATGGAAGTATAAATATATTGGTTTTTCCCATTATTTAGAAATATATTGATGTATTTCATGATGAGTATCATGGAATACCCTTTGAAATATAGGTAGAGGTCTCCATTTAACTCATACCTAAATCCAATACAATATCAACAAACCTATGTAGAATAGAAAATATGGAGTTAGAGGAATTAACAAAAAATCATAAAAATCTTCTTAAGAATTGATTTATTCACAAATGTGTGTATCTTTGGGGAGATCCTATCTTATTAGTGAAGAAGAATGATATTGCAATGCAGCTATGATCTTATTATATATAACTGAATGTGATCACAATGAATAAAAATCAAAAACTACCAAGGATTGATGATTTATTTCACCATATTTTTGGGGCACAATGCTTCACCCAGATTTAACTCTGATGTAGGAATCATAAATTGAGGAAGAAGAGAGAATATATTACAATGAGTATCTTTAGGAAAAGATATGGGAATTCTTTTTTTTGGTAATCCCTTCATCTTGACTAACAATCCTAATATATTTATGGATTTCAATAATATAGTCTTTAAGGACTTCATTTGAAAATTCATATAATTTTTTTATGATATTATGTTCTTTCCCAAAACTGGGGAGATTCATGAGGATTGAATAAGGGTTATATTGAATACTCTATTGAAGAAGAATAATTTTGGTAAAATTCATCATGTATAGATTTTGGTTGTAAGAAGTTCAATTCTTGGGGCACATTGTGATCAATTAAAGAATCTCACTTGACATTGCAAAGACCATGTATATAAAGGAGTGGAATCCTACAACTATGGTTACTAGGAATTTTAGTTTCCCTGCTTTAGCTATATATTATAACAAGGTTGTGATTTTTTTTCATGAGTTTATAATACAGTAACCATTTTAACCCGAAAAAGGGATATGTTAATCTAGAAAAAGGAGTTGGAAGAATGTTTCCATTAAATGAAGAAGATATTGTTTAGTGTTCTTATTTTAACAATAATATCTATTAGAGAATCATTAATTATTTATATAAATTCATATTTTAATGTTCAAGGTTGATTCATCATAAATAATGATAATGTGATTTCTTATCCATATCAACAGTTAAATCCTAATGAGAATAATTATCTTATGCATTACATAGTGCTATATTTGGTTTTTGTTTCTGAAAATATTTAAGGATAATATTTATGGGGATATATGTGATATATATACATAGAACACTTATTTTTTATATATATTTTTATGAAAAATAACATTAACATGAAAACAAATAGTTGGATGTAACTTCTTAAATAACGTGATTGTTTAATTCATTATCACCTATTAGAGAAAAACTTTTCTTATGCATTCTATATGAATGAACACATTTTACAAGAAATGATGTGGCTTCAAGGGAATATTTTGAGAAAGAAACTAGTAAAATTTGACATAGGAATTGTCTGTGAAGGGACATCATAAACACTTTCCCAAATTATTTACCAACTATTATTACTATATAAGATCAATAAATCTCAATGATATGATCCTTTGATACAGAAGAAGATAATGGCTTTGAAGAATGATAGTTTTCTTAAGTTAAATATTGATCAAAATTTTTTATTGAAATGTTACACAAGGATATGTGCTCGAACTGTCTCTGATATAAAGATGTATGTTATGGGAGAATATCAAAGATAGAAATTCTCTATACATCTAGGAAAAAATAAAAATATATGGTCCTCCGTGATCATTATTGATAATATAATATAAAATGGGATATTTCCAACAACATTTTAAGGTACTTGATTTGTCTTCAGGTGGTGGAAGAGTGAGATATTACTATAGGGGTTTTGTAAACAATACCCATACAATCATATATGTGGGGAAATATAACTATTTAATACATCATTGGTCTACCAATAATATCTAAATTAAACAATATAATATGGGTGATTGTTGATCATCCCAACATGAAATATCATTTTATCCATATTCAAGACGACACCCCTCTTGAAAAACATGCTAAAATATATGTAAATTAAGTGGAGAGGTTTCAAAGGGTGTTAAATTAAATCCTTTTAGATCATGATCCATGGTTGAGCTCTAAATTCTATATTATTCTGCAACATTCTTTGAATATTAAATTGATATTTATTACATCCTATCACCCCAAAATGGTGGCCAATATGAATAGACTATTTAGTCACTAGAGGGAATATTTATAAAATTATCAATAGTATTTAATAGTGGATGGTATAAATGTCTCCCTTTAGTTGTGTTCCCATTAAAAAAAATTCAACTCACGTATTCAAATGGAACCTTTTGTTTCTCAATATTGCAAGCTTTGTATAAATCCTACTTATTGTAATGAATTTGGTGAGAGGAAATTTTTTATGATTGATATAGTACAATAAATGGTAGAAAAGGTTCAATAAATCCCAAAAATAATAATTGAAACTCAGAGTCAGTTGAATATATATGTTGACAACCATTTAAGGGACACAATGATTGATATTGGGGACAGATTTTTCGTTCAAATATCACTTTGAAAGAGAGTCGTGATATTTTGAATGAAAGGGAAGCTTATCCCAATGAACCTTATCCCATTTGATATCCTTGATTACATAGGAGATGATTCATTTTATCTAGAACTTAGATATAATTGATTTCAAATTCATTATTTATTCTATATAACTATCTTGATGAATTACATGCCTAATACTTCAATAGTATTGGATCTGTAGGTGGTACAATTGGAAAACGACCTCCCTTATGAGGTGCAACCAGTAATGATCATGGAAAGTAGATACTAGGTTCTACGCAACACGACATCCCACCATATCAAAAAAATTTCTAGGATAAATAAATAAAAATATGTGATGTGGGAAATAGAGGAGTCAATGAGATAAAAATATCCTCACCTTTTCTATCCCAAGATAATTTTTGTAAATTTGGGGGACAAAATTTCTTCTATGTGTAAGAATATATTGACCTAGATTTTTAAATGATATTTTCCTTTTGAATGAATGATTTTTATATATAATAAAATATTGTAAAAATATAAGATAAAGAGAAACCAAAAAAATTAATATCATTAATATATATCATTACCTTATTCAGAAATGAAACCAATTAAAATTCCAAAAAATACAACTGAATAAATAATATAAAATAGAATAGCTAAAATGGAAAAATAAGGATTACCCCAATTGTAAATGCTTTAAAAATGTAACAAAATATTATCAAACCAATAAACATCTTACAAAATAAAAAATTACCCTTATGATGAAATTTTAGTGAATTTTTAATTAATGAATTAAAAGGAATTTATATGCATTAAAGGGGAATGTTAGCATTGGGATTTGACTATTATTTGACCGCGAGTCAAATAAGACCAATGATCACCATTAAAATTTGAAACTGTACCCTTTTTTATAATTTTACAAATATAATTAGTGTTTATAAGTATTAAAGGAAAATTATAATTAATACAAAAAGAGTAATCAATGACCAAAACTAGTAGAGTCTTGATGTTTGAAGCCCATTTGTAGGATCATGGGAGGGAGTTAGTGTAATTGGGGTTCAACCCTGTCCAATACCAAGATGATATTAAACAATTGTATCATGAATTAAATCAAATATAGGTTAATTTCGTGATAGTGTATATTTACACTCGGTAGATGTGTGTCTTTCCACCCCACAAAACTGCCACAATTGCACACCTTACCCATATGGAGTATATGAGTTTTATAAGAGGTTATTTATTTAAAATATAGTTTATTAAAGTGTGAATTATTTTATATAATTAAAAAATTTATTACATAAAGTCCTCTTCATAATTTTCCTTCTTAATAAAATATATGTTTAATTTAGATGAATTTGAAAATTTTATTTTTTTATGAAAATATAACGTAATGGTATTTTATAACGAAAATATATACAATTTCTAATAAACACATTTATTATAAATATTAATTTTTAATAAAATAGTATTTCCAAATAAAATCTTCTAATGATTAATAATAAAATAATTTTATAATGGCCTAGAATTTTTTTGAAGTGTCAAAAATTTGATTGATCTTTAAAAACATAAATTTTTAATTAAATATTGATTTTTGTATTTAAAGGATAAAATGTTAATGTTTTCATACTTTATCGCATAAAAAAACATCACAGTTCATATTATCATTTCCAAATTATGTTATAGTGAATTTATGATAATTTTATAAAATTAATTAATTTTTTATGAATAGTAAAAATATAGTTTTCAGTTTTATCTATGTTTAATGAATTCATATTTATTTCAAAATGTTTTAATAATTATGTAAACTAAATAAATTAACTAATATTTTTATTTTATTAATATTAAGTATTTTTAATATATTATAATCAAATTCTAAATCTATATGTGACTTTTCATATCTAAAAAAGAAAAATATAATTTTTAAAAACCTTACATTATGGAATATATACATTTCCAATCCAAAAGAAGTATAAAAATGGTGTTTAGTAATTTTGGTTTAAATATTATAAATAGTCACTCAAATTTACAAAACCATTGTTAGAAACCATGTTTAAGATTTTTTTTTCATTTTCCACATCCTAGAATTCCATGGCATATATTTGGATATTATTAAACAATTCCTACACGTTTTCAACAAATACTCACCAATTTCAAGTATCCCCTCCACTCACAATTCATCCTACATGAAATTAAATTTAATTTTTCTCCTCTAGAGTCACCCTAAGGTGTCCCCCCAAAGTGATCTCAATCCCCTAAGGTTCCATCCTCACGATTTAGGAACAAATCTACAAGGATTGGGAAATAATCACTTCCCTTTTCCATTCATGTTTCCTTTTCTTGTAGTATGACTTTTAATATAAAAAACAATGTTTTTCTGTCCAATTTATGTTTTCTCATTACTGTAATAAGAGTCTTTTTTGAATGTGAAACCCTTTCCCCTTCTCGTTTTCTTTTTTCATAAAACCAATTTTTTAGACATCATGCTACCGAATTTTCTTCTAAAATTTCCCACTAATACAAGAGAGACTCTCTTTTCGGTTTTATTTGAACTCCCAAACCTCTTTTATTTTCTATTGGCATTCAAAAAAATTCTAATATTAATTTTATGGGATTTAAAAATATAAATCCATAATTTCCTTTAATGTGGTAAAAATGATGGAATGATCATATCTTAAATCTCATTTGTATTCCATGATTCTGATAAGAAAATTTTTATTTGTTATCTATTGCTTATTAATGAAATGATTTTTAAGATCTATATGGCTCATATTAAATTAATAAATATGATGTTTTCACCTTGATATGGATCTAACACATTGGGTAATGAATTTAATCTATAAAGATGACATGTCTTTTGATAACTTAGTGAATAACCAAGATAATTTTCATTTATGATTCCTTTCTGATAAGACATTGAATATCTCATTTAAATTCTGTAATCACAATTCCATGTTATTATTCTTGTTATTATTATTATGGTATGAATAATTCTCATGACTTGTAGTTATGCCTTATGTTCTTATTGATATATCTCAAGAGAATATGCTATATGTCACTATTTGTATTCCATTATTGTGAATCATGATCTCCTCTTCCTTTCATGTATATCCCCGGGATATGAGATATAGTTAAAGTATCCAAGAATGAACCCGTGAAGATTAATTTCAATTTAATTTTATTGCAATGTTTTATGTTTCCATTTATTTTGATCCTTATTTATAAAGTACTAAACCTTCAAATATACTCAGTTTGTACCATTTAAATAAATAATATGTAATAAAAAGTAAGGATTCTATAGTTACACCATGTCTCAAATGCAAGATATCACCTCAATAAGCCCAAAAACATGAGAATAAATATTACTTTCATGAACATGCCTTTACTTCCCATGATGAGTAGTCACCTTCAGGATCATGTGACATTGATTGTCAAACTAGAATGGTCTGCTCATATGATAAACTAGGATTTTAATCATCCTTCACTAATATCATCCTCTCATGAATTAACTAAACAATCACTTTCATAATTTTTACCAGTTCTGTCTTGATAACTGCAACCTCTCGGACCCTTGTCTACCCAAATTGATAATGAAACTATTAATAGTAAAAAGATTAAAATTGTTTCATACCAATAGCGGTGTGTTGAAAAATTATTGTAATTAAATTCATTCAATGGATGTAACCTCATCCACAAACCACCAATATCCATGAGATAAGAGCATGATATTTCTTGAAGATTCTTGATGGTCCTCTCTATTTGACTATCCTTCTATGGAAGAAATATAGATCTATGTCATAAATGAGAACCAAAATCATGTTAGATATCTCTCTACAATATGTAGGTTAATTTTGGATCTTGATAAAAGATGATCATCCTTGAGACTCCATGGAGTCTCACCACATCCCCCATATCATGCCTCAACTAAACCTCCACTACGCTCAAATCCCACTATTCTATAAGGTGTCAATATTTTTTGAAATGTTTCACTATCACCCATATAGCATCCTAGTCTCCCTTAGCATGATGTAACCCCATAATTATATCCATTGACATATCTTCCCACTTCCATTGGGGAATATCTAATTTATGTATAAACCCACCAGGAACAAAATGGTCGACCAATACCATCTGGAGGACCAAACATGTATATATGTGCTCTAAAAACGAACTATTCATCCAAGGACAACAAAAATAACCTCTCAATGCTGGATAAATCTTCTATATTCCAGGAATTCATTCCCAAGGAAAACAATGAAACTCTCAACAAACCATAGCACACGTTTCTAACGGAATGAAAATACATCCCTAGAACAACACATGGTTCTATCCATCCTCATAATAACCATAAGGGGAATCACCAAAAAGACAACCTGATCTCCCTTGATATCTACTTTTTAATTCCCTGACTGGGACTCCTCTATATGCTATACCAAGGCGACCACACTTTCATATGGAATAGAAAACCACTACCTCGATGCACTCCCATATCAAGATTCATCATTGAGAGTTTTTCCACCACACTCTAGGTATCCAATTATTCACACATGTGTAACTATGTAATCTCCTTCTCATTATATCTGCTACAAAACATTCCATTACCAGCACATAAATAACATCGATGTCATAATAATTTAATAATATCATCCAACAATGATGACACAATATTAATTAACACTAGAATAAGGATTAACGTAGGATCTTGTGGTCAGTAAAAACGAAAAAATTATCACTAATGAGGTAATTTCACTATAAAATCTATGAAAATAGCATTGCCACTTACTCAAGTTCATGGGTGGCGTAGTTACACTCATGTGGAAATAAAAACCATGACCCATAAGAGACAACTATTCTCTTCTGCATCAGAACTTTTCCTAATCCAAGAAGTTAAGTATCACATAAAACCTCAAATTGAACTCCAATTATTCAAAAATAGATGATTATATCACTAAACAACTTATTCATCAAGGTAATACAACGATTCCGAAAAATTGTTACTCTAAAATAGATCATGTTCCTTCTTGTTCAATGTTGATAGATGATTTAAAAACTATGAAAAATCAGCTACGAACAACTTTTAATACTATTAATGCCCATGGAAATTATCATCCTGTTAAACTATATTTTGGGATACCCAATAAAAAACCACATATATCTTTGACGGATCCAAAACAACCCCATTAAAGCATACTAAATTCCCTATTAAATTATCCTTCTGATAATAGAACATTAACCTCGGAAAATTACTGAACAAAAACTCGTGATTAAGAACATCCAAATTAGAAAACAGATACTCTTCATGATACTCAAATGTTGTAGAGTACACAAAATGTTATTGGTAAAAACCAATAGGAACTTATGCAAGAAAAATTTGAACACTGTGTTCATCAACCACATGAACACAACTAGATTATTCATCACACCTTATGTTATAAAAAAATCATAATGCCTCCGGTGATAATGAAAATAACTATTATAAATATTCCTATACTTCACCAACATTGTATGACATCCTAACCACAAATAGGTCTCTCAGAAAAAACTTTTTCCTTTCAACCAATCAAATAAATCATCAATCTGCTTAATATGGTAGTGGTTTGTAACATTAACATGGTTCAATTAATTATAATTGATAAAAATAAGAATACAACCATCAACCTTATTTTTGAACAAAAATAGTTCACTCCCCGGTGACACACTCATCCAAAAAAACCTTGTTCGAAGTAATAATTTAGTAATACTCACATCTCTCACATATTTGAAGGCTCTATCCTATATGGATTAATCGATTTAGGATAAATTCTTGGTTGTAACGCAATCCCAAACTCAACATCCCACTGAGGGGGTAATACTATAACATCCAATGTAAATACATCTAGTTACTCATCCAAAACCCTAGGAAACACATGTTTTTTAACCATCAATAAGCTAATCATCTACTCGACCATCAAATATGTCATGGACACGACACACCTCTGACACAAATGAGGGTATATCTCACCATAAAACATCGTTGGATCTCCATGAACATCATAGAACAAAACAAGCCTCCTATATAAATCATAGTTATCATTTACTGAATAAAACCAATCCATTCCTAGGATGAAATTATAAGACTATAATTTTAAACATAATAAATATCCCCATGAATGGTGCTTCCCCAGAAATAACTCAGAGTCTTTACATACATGATATTGTTCAGATCAACCTACAACTGGAATAGTTAACACTAAGGGAACTTGAATCCTCTCAACCAAAAGTTCAAAATAATTAACTAGGGTATGTGATATGAACGAGTTTGTTCCTCCTAAATCAAAAAAGAAATCATTAACCCAAGTATAAAACAAGGAAACAGTACAATGAACAACATCTTTCTTTCCTAAAACCAACGAACCTAATGAATCAAGTTGGAAATGACATACCCTATGTCCTCTATTTTACCAACTCGGCCATGGTGATAGAGCGAACACCTCACCTTAACATGGTTTTTAGGTACTGGCCCACCATGTGCCACCAGTTTCTCCCACAGACACATGGTCCCCACCCTAAGGGCCCAACCACATGCCTGAATGGGTTATCTGACTAATGATTGTCCCCACATGCAAAAACATTTCCTTTACATCATGATTTTTCCTCAATCTCACACACACTGAGAAATATCCAAAAAGGTAACTCATCCAGAATGCTATTCCAGGCCCGACATGCTTAACTGTGGAGTTCTGTTTTGGTAGTCTAATGAAAAGGAAGGTTCACCTTTTTGACATGAGTCATTTTATTTAGTCATTTAACCCATTATCATTTTTGGGGTGTTAAAATCACCCCCCCCCCCATTTAGAGCACAAAGTCCTTTTTTGGGCCCAATATCTCAACCCATATAGTGCACCGTACATAAGGACGGGTTTCTCCTCAAATACACAATGTAACAATTAGTTCTTGAAGATAGAACTAAAAAACTTCCTAAACATGGTCTTCAGGTCCTGGCCCACCAGGTACCTCTAATTTCCCCATAGAAAAGTGTTCCCAACTCGGGGTCCCACCCACATGCCTGAACGGGTCATTTGACTAATGATAGTCCCCACAAGCTGACACATGTCTTTTCTAGTGTGCTTTTTCATCACTCATACACACCCTGAGAAACATCATTGAAGGTCAATCATCATGATTACTACTCCATACCAAGCATCCTTAACTATGGAATTCTAATTAAGTAGCCACCCAAAAATGAAGGCACACCTTCTTGACACGAGTCATATCATTTATTCATTTAATCCTTTATCATTATGGGGTGTTACATTTATGACGTTGATGGAGACCAATTACATGGCTAAATTCATCTCTCTAAGGGAAAGGCACATGAAAGGGATATCATCTACCTGCCCCATTAACATATATATTAACCCATGACTAGACCACATTATTTCATCTTCGTTGTCTAAAACTGCCTCAATAAAGGGGACAGGAATAGAACACCTAGAACACAATGACTGTTTAGAATTTTCGGGCACTCTCCCCACTGATGTCTATGACCTATAAAGGAAAAACATGCATATGATCCCTTGATATTAGTCTGAGAGATTCCTACACTATAGAAATGAGATGATTATGGTTGATACCTACTCCTAATTGACACTAAAGTCATATTTTCTAATAAATAAGAACCTCAGACCAAATATCTACTTCATGAGGAATCCTAGTGACACCCCTCTCATGACAATCCAACTTTTTAAAGCATCCTCTCAATAACCATTACTCTTTCCAGAATAATGAGATAGATATTCGGCATAAATGGTGGAACATGATTCTAGATCACTTTATATAATGTCCCCTTCAAATAATCACCTAGCCTCCTCATTTGTCAACATGTTATAAGAATATCATAGAAGGGTCCTGAAACGGACCCCAAACATTCATACACTATAGATCCCCGATTAAATACTATATACATCCTCCTGACTGGATGAATTTGTGGTCGATGAAATAAACTCCACTCTATACTAGTATCGTAACATATCCCAGAAAATAATAGACTCCTCGAAATTCCTGAGGAAGAAGAAACACCATTTACTCAATAGTTTATTATGTATTTTAATAGAAAAATAAACCCACTACTCTATCTGATCATATATCAAACTGAATTTTTTCTCAACATCCTCCAACCAGTCCTCTACTGCTAAATTTAAAATAGATCCCTCATTAAACTACATACTCTATCACTGAAACTCTCAATGGTGTTTTCATCATCATCATCCACTCTATAGTTATCTTCTATCACATCATGGTGAACATCTTTTGGAAAAACTAACAATGACATCAACCTAGAACCATACCTATAAGAATAAAATAAGATAGAGATCCTAAAACTAGAATATGGAATACTTAGAATTAATCAATTAATTATTTATTGATCTTGCAAAAGTTTTAACCTATAAAAAGGTCTCCCCATTTTCATATACTAGTATAGAGAATAATAATGCATGACCCTTTCCTAGGTCACTCTACTTAAACTAGTATCACATCATTTAAAATGACCAATAAACTTAAATTTCCACACATAATATCAATGGGGGCCCTAAATACTGGTGTCTCATCATGTAATCCGTGTTTACATCACAATCTAAACTTAGAAGAAAATGTTTCCCTACCAACCCACACAACCTCACATGTTCCTAAACCCACACCAAATCATATCCCTCAACCTGAAGCATTGAACACACTATTTTATGACCCCTCCCCATAATGATAATACAATGATGGGATTGATATGGTGACTACCTGAGCCCCACCTCTAGTAGACCACAGGTTGGTGACCAGCAATGAGGGTATAGTAAACATGCTAATGGGATTCATTAACCCATAATAGAAACATACAAAATAGACAGATAAAAATGATATACCAAACAGAAACTGATCAAAATAGATATATAAAATAAATCCCAAGTAAAACATGTAATGATATACATTACTAAAAAACTAATATTGGAACTACAAGTACCAAAAAGGTAATGGAAATAGTGACCATGAAGCCCCAACAACACCTAAAAAACCCTAAACTGGTAATATACATCCTAATCAACAGACTTCTCTGGGTGACCCGAATAATAGTTTTTATAAACATAGCATTAGAATCATAGTGTACAATGTATAATCCTCCCCAAATCATCTTGTGAAGATGTTTAAGAAATCACTCTAATTAAGAGTGAATAATAATGAAACTAAATCATCACCTAAATTGGTATACTATTTTCCAATCCTCACTATGGCTAAGTCTCACCAAGTGTTTCATAAAAGAGAAAATATAATATAATAATAAAACATTAAATTTACCCTTTGGCTGCTTCCCCAATAGTTTTTTTCTCTGCCACTTAATTGTACATCCTGATGAATCTCTCTCAATATATAAGACAACTATAATAATCCTCGGAAAGGCATCATAACATGAAACTAGAAAATAACATCACCACACCATAACATATCATATATAGTATATAAGTTGTTTCTAAGAGACACCATAGACCGTATGATTCATATCAAATGATGAGTATTGTACTTCAACCCATTAAAACCCATACATAGAGAATGTAACTCAATACATCACAGTAATACATGTCATAACTATAATAATTATTTGGATACTATATCTAGTAATATGTGTGATTTAAGTAAACACAATCCATCAATGACATCTATAGACATATATAGGATAACTACCCACTATGCATACAAGAACAAGTAACTACTAACAGAAGATAGTGGGTTGTATGGGGTTGTTAGCCATCCATCCTCCCACTATGATATTTTGGAAAACTCCCTCCTAGAGTCCCTTAGGTGGAATGTTTCCTAACCAACAAGGGTGGGTAATTGTATGAAATAGAAGAATATACATGATATAATGCAGTTCACAACCACACATTGGGCATAACCTAGTCTTGGAATCAACTGCTGAAAATGTCCCACATACTCTTGATTTCCAATGCTGTGACAAAATATCCTAAAACCATATATTATTTTTAAATAACTTAATTATTTAATTATTTACTATTTATAATTTCCGTACAATAATGAATTATACATTAATTAACGATTAAAATTAATCATCATTACATTATATTAAATTAATCACTAGAGAAAATTCCAGGATCCATGGGCATAATTCTATCCAAGTCTATGGTTTATCAGTATTTACAACTATTATGTATCACAATCCATTTTCATCCAACCCTATTGGCTATGAATCAGTGAATTCATTAGTAGCATAATTACATATACAAGTGCTCTATGAAAACCATAATAAGATACCACCACAAAAATCACAAGTGACCAAGGACATCCATCTAAATAAATCAGTGGGAAAATAAATGAACATAAAATAAAAAACTCAATCATCGACCATTAAACATATTTATAAGTGAGCATACCAACTCTCAATATCTCATTAATGGGTATGCCCATATTTAACCCATTCAATCATCTCTAAGGATATAAATGACACCCACATCAATATAATGATGCATCACATCATCATAGGAATCATCTACTACCAATTAGTTTGATCCTCAATACCAACATATAAAAACAACCATTCCTAGATCAACCATACCTTGCTCACATCACATCTAGGTCTCCCTGGCCTACGTCACAATACCCATCCAAGATCAGTTTTATCAGGACCATATAACAAGGATCATATACAGATCACAACACCAAATAGTAGGAAGAACTCCACAATCAATAGGGAAACCAAGATTTTAAAATTAGGCATTCACCCCTCTCATGTGAATGATCTCTCATGCATTCAAAACAAGGCAGTCGACCTTTTCATGAAAATAGGAAACTCATGACCATTAAAATTTATATTTATCACACAACAAATTATTATTCCATCATGAATTAACCAATTCATTTTTTATAGTTTAAAACTATTTTAATCCTAAGAAATCATGTCATAAGAAGCTATTAATGAAAAAACATAATCCTATAATTTACTCTCGTTTAAAAAAACTACAGAAGTAACATTATAATATAAATTCCTTTTCAATTATTATCATCATGTGTAAATTTTATTCATAATATTTATCAATTAAATAAATCAAATTTATGATAAATTTTAATTAAACATGTTCACTTAAGAAATTTGATTATCGTCAAATTACATGAACCCCTATATTATAAACATTCATTCTATTAAATCATTCTTATGATATTTAATTATCAATTAATTTGAGATTTACTATCTTTAAAAACATTCCTTCATGAATATAATTTAATCCATAGTAAGAAAACATACAAAATAAGAAAGGCGTCAATATCATATTATCATTAAAATCATGAGGAGAACTACTATCATGATATAAAAAAACAAAATCAGCATTTGATTTATATCCAGTTCCATTAATTGGATTCAATAATTATTAGGTAAAATAAATTGACAAAAAAAGAGATAAATTGTGATCATTTTTTGATAACACATAAATAAAAACTGAATAAATGAATATCCTGACTTGACATCCATCAATATTCTTTTCATGAAAACAGAACATATGGTGGATCATTGATCTCCTCTCCTATAAAAAATACATCCATTCGAGGACTCCATGGATTAACCACACCAAAAACATCAAATAGAACCCCCATTATAAACATGGTAAATCAAAAACCATTACCTGACAAGAAGATACGATTGGAAATGAGTTAAAATTTTGATAACCATTATGAAAATTATTAAATAATGCACCTTGGATCAAAACAGATCATTTACCAAATACAAAGGATTGATCCCTATCAAAGGAATCTCCAAAATTCATGGAAGGGATCTGCTAGATTCTATGAATTGGTAGTGAAATCCACTAGCCACGGGGTTTTGGGGAAACCCAAGAGGATGAAAATTTTAAAGTTTCACAACATAGGTTATTTATAGAACATGTAACCACCTTTCACATTATGTAATCCTTGTGTATTGTTTTTAATAAAAAATATATCCCCTTTTTTTATTTAAACATGAAAATTACACATCATGAACTGAACCAACAGATGTTGGGAACTGTATATACACAACATGAAATACTAACATTGAGTGTATTATACCTTCTTCCATTATCTTCAATAGCTGACACATTAAAACTTATTCAAAGCCTCCTTCCAAAACCATGGGCTTCAGAAATTTGCAAATGGTCGAATCCTAAGGATCCATGTACTTACCTTAATGATAAAAAGTGATCAATCCAATGGTGATAAATCTAATAAGTCGTTGATTTAAATTGAATTAATAAGACAAAATATCTCCATTGAACAGTAAATTAGTCAGATTATGCTGATATTGAGAGGTTTAAACCCCAAAGAGTGTATGTTCTTGTAGAAGGAGAACTGGTTTTTCTCCACCTACCATGGTGGATCCATTTTCATATTATGTCTTTGAAAAAGTATGTTTAGAAGAATATGGATCTAATAATCTGAACCATGTCCCATCGAATGTTAGTGGGAATAGTTGTAGAAAATCTATGTGCTGAATTGATGTCTTGTTGACCATGGTCCATGTAAATCAATGAGGTAGAAACAAATGCTTTCTATTCCTAAAAAATAAATTAATGTAGCTAATTCCAATATTGGGATGTGTGTAGCACATGAAGCTGAATGAGTTCATTATTTCATGACTAAACAAGAACCAAGTATCAATGATGAATTATTTGTATCATAATGGTTGTTGATGTTGATGGGATAATTTGATTCCTATCCAATGTCATCTAATGTAGACTACAAATTTGATAAACATTAATAATGATTATATGTTGTGGTTGATCTATCAATATTTTAATCAGAGGGTGTCGATATCTTATTGGAGAGTTAATGGATAATCTACTAATGAATACAGAGATCATATATAATGAACATATAATTTATTATGCAATTATTGTCTTATTGAATACCTTTGTAAACTGGTTTTCTATATGTGTAAGTTCATTGATTATGATAGTGGTCGGACATTGAATCTTTCTTGTGATCTGATTGAAAGGAGGAAGAGTGTTTCATTAGAGGTTCTTAAAAGGACACTATAATATATATCATTCCAAATCGATCATAAGTAATATTGACCATGTGTCCAGAGATGGTATCCGAGTAATGTAAATTGACGGATTGTTTGAATTTGTGAGAATTTGGATTAGCTGGCCGCATTTTAGGAAGAATGTACATAATTAAATATCGATCAAAGAATCATGATTGATGAAATTTTTTCACCATAAATATTGTAGAAAATTAATCGGCCTTGTAAAAGATGAAAATTCCATGTAGTATTTTTATCAATGAGTGGGGAGGGGGTGTAGCGTGTCGAAATGACAACAAAGAATAAGGGGTCGACTATAGAATGAGATATGTGGAGAAATTTTGGAGCCATTATTTAATATTCATGTTTTCTCTATACTAAAAATCAAATTTTTGTAGAATAGATGGTTTACCAATATTTTATGATGTCATTAAAAATAACCATGATTTTTCAAATTAAAGATATCAGGGTATATGGTATTCTTGGTTCGATTAGTTCAAGGAAAAACAAGCTGTATTGATGTTTTACAATATAACACTTTTCACAATTTCTGGTTGAGAATGATATTCTGAAGAATCCATGGTTGATATTGGTTAATATGATGAAACCAATAGCTTTGTAAGGGTAATTTATGAGCTCATAACATGTTATCATCATGGATGAACTTAGCGCCCAAATGTATTTGATTTTTTTTCTAAATTAATAATATGTCCAATAGCTTTTATCATATGAATCATTGAAAAAAAGAGACATTATATATTAGATAAATATTATTATGATAGATTATGAATAATAAAATATCATGTAAAATGTTATTGTAATCAATTATAAATAAATAAAAAATATGTTTAGTAATAGTTAACATTTTAAAAGGGAATTTTTTAATAGAACCATTTCTTAATTATATAGTATATTATTATTCAAAAGATAATTTTTAAATGTTAGAACATGATTTCAGAAAAGTCAATTTAATTTCTGAATCCATAATTTAAATATTATCTTTGGATTTATTTTTGATATATTCTTAAAATAATATATTATTTTGTGAATTTTGAAAATTATTGTTTTATTAAAATTTATAATATTATTAATATAGTATTATATAAGAAAGGAACAGTTTTTTATTTACAAATTATATTAATTATATATGTATTTAAATGGTAAAATTATTTATTTTAAATATTATTATGTGAAGTTTCCTAGTCTGGATCCAAGTATCATTGTGAGGGGGAGAGGTTGAATAAGTGATATTGTTTATTTTTATGTTTCCTTTCTAATAAAACATCATCTGTCTAATTTTAAGGTCATCATTCCCTATTGAACGTAATCCAAACACACATGAACAAAAACACAATAATTTTCAAGGTTCACTACTTAGTTATAGTAGCTAGTCCTTAGTATGGTACATATATAATCATTTACCACACAATCCACTAAAGGTATAATACATTAATGTGTAATATATTGAGTAGGATTTTAAACATCACATGTGCAGTACTTGGGAGATAATCCTCAAATTTGTGTGTACTATATTTGTACAAATAGGGTAATGTAATATCTATGTCCTTCAGGGAAAACCATCAAAATTCTGATCGTTGAAAAAAACAATTCACTTCCCTATACAAAAGATGATATTAACTACCTAGACTTCGTATTAATACTTAGTCCTACGTCGGAGTCATATATTGATCCACTGGAATTCACTTCTCACCTATCATTGTCACTCTAATAACCAGCTCACATATCTCCTTCATAGTGCACCTACGCGAAGCTCCCAGCTTCATAGAGCACTCTAGATTAAAAAGATCTCTTTATCATGGAGATCACTAGATCATAGAGCGCAATATTTTTCAAAGAAAAGATTATTCTTTGAGAAGATCACTTTATTCATAATGCACAACTTATCTCCACAAAGCATTATTCCTTCACAGATCTAACTGTCTTTATAGATCTCTCTTTTTCCGTGACCCTTCATCAGAATTCATGAACTCTAAAATTATTATAAAATATCATTTATTTTCTCGAGGGTGTAGGGAATATTTTGAGTAGTCTTCCACTGACTCCATAACCTTCTAGACACCAAGGATCAAAATCATAACAAAATGGATGTGTTCTAAAATTATTTCCAAAATTCACACTGTTTCGTGAAGAACTTGAGTTATTTTCTAAATTTTCAAATCTCATTATAATAGAAAAGTGTTTCACAAAAAACATTTTTTCACCATGATTATCTATATCCCTTTAAACTTCCATAATTCTCTTCACCCTTATCACTACAATCCTCACCACAAAGCTTATTTCATTGTCTAGATTCAAATCTCGTCCTGATTGCGTCAAACACCATCAACATTCTTCCTTTCTTTGTGAAATATACTTCATGAATCCCATGTTCAAAAATTTCATTCCTTTTTAATATTCTTATTATATAATAAATTAAATACACTTTTAATAATTTTATCCCACCTACAATTTTTTCACCCCAAAATTTGGAAAACACTGGAAAACTACACCACCTTAAACACGTGTTTTTCAAAAACTAACCATGCTGGTTGACTGAATACTTTCTCCCAATTTTCATTCTAAATCATCCCTCACATGTTACCCAATAAAATTATTATATTATTGAAATAAATATCAATTAATCATCGTTAGATTTACCGTTCTTATTATTATATCTTTCCTATCTTTCCTCATCCACATAAACAAAGTGATGTGATTTCCTTTCTACTCAATCTTCCATGACATCAAAAGTCAATACTTAATTCATCCAAAAACCTCATCTTCTGACATGGACCCAAAAATATATTCCTAAAGAATTTTTTTCATCAAGTTTTAATAAATCACTAGATTATAAAGCCTCAATAAAATGGTCACTTATCAATAATTCTAGGGAAAAATGAGATAAATCGTTATAAGAATTAAGAATTATGGACAACAAGACCATGATTTCCAAATGTAGTGACTATGAAGCCACATCACATAATCTTTCCTCCATAGCATTCTTCATTTCTTCAACATTCAAAGAATAAAAGAAAATTGTTTCTTAAAACCACTCAACAACTGTTTTCAATCCATCCAAAAAAACAGTTAGAATAGTTCACACAATTATATATTGAATTCAGAGCATAGCCACAACTCCCCATTTATTCCTACCTATCTAAATTTATGAATTCCACCATAAATATATATTTATGAAAATTATACACCTTAACAACAATATCTGAAGGTAACAAAAGATTGGGGATAGAAACAACACTCTTACATTGATGGTAATGAGGTTACACACCCATGTCGTAGAAAACATAGCTTAACATCAACAAGTAGATATTACAAATGATTCCATACACACATTAGATGGGTAGTTTCATTAGTAGAATAATCATACTCAGCATTAGTTGTTCTTAGAGTTATAGAATTTTGTTTATTTGTATGAAATGTAACACAACATTTCCTTAGAAAATACTCCACAAGATAGTGATATTTTATCATCAACCATTCTTACCCAGTCAACATATGAATACCCAAACTAATCAATCATTTCAAAACTGTCATACATGAATCCAATTTTTTTTGGAATTTGATATATATATGAGTTATTTATCCAGCAATAAAATGTGATAATTAAAGAGTGATTTTAAATCCTGTAAACAAGGTAACATCAGAGTCTATGTCAAGTCTTGAGGTTGTGAAACATAATAGACATATAATTAACTTTTTAAACTCTTTCTCTTCATCTTCATTTCCTTCTCCATCTTTAGTCAACTTGGTTCCCACTGAAATTGGTGTGGAAACGGGTTTCTAATTTCCCATGAAAAACTTCTTCAGAATATCTTTAGAATAATTTTCATGAGACATAAAAATTTAAATCATATTTTATGAAATTTGAAGCCCAAAAGGCATTTCATTTCTCCCACCACAGACATGTCAAACAACTTCTTCAACTACTTATAAAATCATTCACTATATCTGTCATCATTCCGAAAAAATTTAACGCCATTGACATAAACAATTACTATAATAGAGAAATCCTAACATTCCTTTATGTAAATATTGATGTCAAATCTTCCCATTTTGGAGTTCATTTTCCTCAAACAAGTGTCTAGTTTTTAATATCATGCCATTGGTTATTTTTTAGCTCATACAAATACTTTTTCAACCTACAAACATATGTTTCATTTTTTTCCAATATCAAAGACAAAATGTTTATCAATGTAAACATCCTCATCAATATCACAGTTCAAGAATGTGGATTTCACATCCATTTTATAGATATTTTAGCATCTTTGTACTAAAATATAAAGAAATATTATGATTGATTATAGAATTTCCAATTGAGAATATGTTTCATAAAAATCAATAATTTTTTGTTTCTTATCACTTGTTTTCGACGCTTTTGCCGGGGCGCGCGCGCATCCGTCTGCAGAGGAGGATGTGCTGCACTGTTTCCCCACATTCCCGCTTTCCCAAGGCGAGCGACATTCACTCCTTATTCAGGGACGTCTGCACCTTGATCGAAACGAGATGATGGGATGTCGGTTCATCCTTCCATGGATTCCTCCTCGGAACTCATCACCTAGTCCGGGTCTCCCTTATAGATTTAATACGTCGTTCGTGAAACACTTCCCAGTGCCATGTTTCCATGGACGTCGGTTAATTACACTACTTCTGTTAGGACATTCCAAAGGGTCCGGTCAGGGCAGCAACCTTCAGTTGGGGGAGTAGTCACGTCGAGGAATCAGTAGTGTGTCTGGATGCTGGGGAACTGGCATGTCTATCTTTTATCCCTTGTCAAAGGGCTTCTTGAGGGCGTGGATGCCCGAGGCATCCCACATTGAGCATGGGGAATTATATACCACAGATGTATATCTGAGGTTTTCCTTAGCTTCCTCTGTTTAACACAGGGTATGCCGCAGGTTTAACATCCAGGGGAGACGGATCAGCCCAATCAGAGCATTAGATAGAATGGATCGGATTGGGGAATTTCCCTTGAAGGGGTGCCGATATCGGGACCAGCCCATGGGCGGCTGTGAAGGGGAGAAGAATGGTGTGATCTTTCTGGGAC
This sequence comes from Viscum album, assembly GCA_963277665.1. NCBI lineage: Eukaryota > Viridiplantae > Streptophyta > Magnoliopsida > Santalales > Viscaceae > Viscum > Viscum album. Next base: position 1,143,296,670 of record OY728166.1, read on the forward strand.
ATGGAAGTCCGGGTGAGAATCAGGATGGGTGATGGGGAGTTTAATGATGTGGTGGGGGAATGAAATGGGACAATCGCGGGGGAGACAGTGAAGTTGGGCATGTGCCTCGAAGAGACCTCCTACGTATCCACGTGGCAGGGAATCAAAGTCTACGTAGTTCGGGATGGTGCCAGTGAGCCGACGTGAAGGTGGACCTTGGCTCAATGGGAATCGTCAGCAAACTGACGTGAATGTGGACCTTGTTCCCATGGGTTTCGTCAGCGAACCGACGCGAGTGAGGACCTTGGTCCAGATGGTGCATGGCTTTCACACTAGGCCGCCTAGGTGCTGGTGACCTGACGTGAAGAAGGTCGGAGTGACCAACAGGTGGTGGGCTTGAACCTCTGAGAGGCTTCCTACGTACCATGCCTTGACACGGATCAAATACCTCATAGATCAGGTTGGATTCTGGAAGGCCGACGTGAATGAGAAGGACTAGGGGGTCCATGTGGTGGTGGGCTTGGACCTCGTGGAGGATTCCCATGTACCATGCCTTAGCACGGATCAAAGACCACGTAGTTCAGGTTGGACACCAGAAGGCCGACATGAATGAGGAGGACCTGGGGGGTCCTAGTGGTGGTGGGATTGGACCTCGTGGAGGCTTCCTACGTACCATGCCTTAGCACGTATCAAAGACCATGTAGTTCAAGTTGGTCACAATGAATTGCCGCTGGACCGGAATGCAGTTTAGCGTCGTGCAGGGTGAAGATGAACCCTGATGTGAATAAACGGCAAGAGGTGGGCTTGAGCCTCCGAGAGGCTTCCTACGTACCATTCCTTGACATAGATCAAATACCTCGTAGTTCAAAGGGGCTTCATAGGTGACCTGACGTGAATGTGAACTCAGGGGTCCACTTATGTTGGGTGTCGGAGAACTGATGTGAATAAGGGACCTTGGTCCATTAGGAGATGGGACTGAACCTCATGAGGATTCCTACATACCATTACTTGACATGGATCAATGTCCTCATAGTTCAAAGGGATATCATTGGCGAACTGACGTGGAGGTGGACCTTGGTCCGATGGGTGGTGGGCATGAACCTCAGGGAGGCTTCCTACGTACCATGCCTTGACATGGATCAAAGTCCACGTAGTTCAAAGGGGTCACAACAGTTTCCCATCAGACTGGAATGCAGTTTAACGTCATGAGGGACTAGGATGAACTCAACGTGAATAAATTATGGGTGGGATTGAACCTTAGGGAGGCTTCCTACATACCATTCCATGACATGGATCAAAGACCATGTAGTTAAAAGGATGGACGTCGTCAGCGAACCGACATGAAGGTGGACCTTGGTCCAATGCGAGATAGGCTTGAACCATAGGGAGGCTTCCTACATACCATGCCTTGACATGGATCAAAGTCTTCATAGTTTAAATGGGACTGCAGTTTAATGTCATGCGGGGCAAGGGAATACAGTTTAACGTCATGCTGGAAGAGGGAATTGCCATGGCCAATGCTTACTCTAATCCTACGTGAGTCATGCTCGGTGTGAGAAACAAGAGGCATCATGGACCTAATGATCACGTCATGAAGGGTGCATCCGTGAGAAGTGAAGAGGGGCTTATGCATTAGGCGGCCCATGGTGCTAGGACTTACTCCAGGATGGAGGCCCGAAGTGCGGCAAAGCGCATCAAAAGAGGGAATTGGGAGCAATGATGGGAGGTGACTCATTCCCTATCATGCCCTCCACTGACCTTGGTAGTGGGGAAGTACAGAGATGCAGGGGTGTAGTCTTCCGCAAGAGGGGATAGGGGCTTACACCAAGGTGGTTTCCCATCTCCCATGGACATACGCTACTCCGAGAAGGAGGATATCATCCCTTGTGGAGGGGGTGACCCCATCACTATGGAGACATGTGGCGTAAAAAATGACTGAGCTGGGGGGACCCTACGTGCGAAGCACGGGGCCTGATCATGGTTTAACGTCATGTGTTGAGGACCAGGTGCTCGACAGTTTAACATCCTACAGCTCGAACGAGGTGGGTTCACTCCACATCCCTTGGACTTACCTGACCGGAACCCTTTTCTCCTTGGGGGAGGGAAGGTACCAGTAAGGATGTGGTCAAGGGGTGTTGTAGAGAAAACCATCGAGGGGTCCACTTTAGTGTGGCTATGCGAAGAAGAAATAGTGGTTAGCGTGCCTATGTGAAGAAGCATTAGGTGAAGAAACACTATGAGTGGTGTTGTCTGTGGGACATTGAAATCACATCTTGCATACCCAGAGGGTCGCACGGGAAGAGGAATTTCCAAACAAAGGAGTGTGCTTCACGAAGTAGAGTTCCTTGGCCTTAGCATGGGGCAAAGGTGTGAGTGGAGGGTGCTTCGTGAAGTGGAATAGTATTCGCGGAGCACTGCCTCATAAAGAGGAGGTGCCTTGCGAAGCAAGGTGCTGTGAAGCAGTGTGCTTCACGATGTGTAGCGATCCTGCCTTAGCATGGGGATCACTAGTACATGATGGGTGTTTTGCGAAGCATAAACACTCTGCGGCTGCCCGGGTTCCCTTGGGAATCCCCCTCCTTCGCGAATGCCCTTGAGCTTCACGAAGGGAATCCCTCTCTGAAGAGGGGCTCAAAACGAGACAAAGCGAAGGTGGCAGAAGAAGTTGAAGTACCTCACGGAGTTCATGATTCCCGAGGCAAAGTGTGCTTCACGATTCGGGAGTGGAGAAGCCGAAAGGTCGGATTGTCCATCCCCTGGGCTCAGGGGGAACCTAGTATTTATAGGAAAGGGGCACCGCGAAGTAGAACTCACGCGGCGCGAAGGGGTGGCGGGTGCTTCGCAGCGGGCTCGCGAACGTCAGGCCGTTGGTGCAGAGGTGCCGCCTCTAGTGCTTCACGGGACCATGATGATCGGGGGTGCTTTGCGGTGGGCTCCTGAACGTCAGTCCATTCACGGAGGGGTACCGCCTCCAGTGCTTCGCGGCGGGCTCACGAACGTCAGGCCGTTCGCGGAGCGGTACCGCCTCTGGTGCTTCGCGGCGGGCTCGCGAACGTCAGGCCATTTGTAGAGAGGTACCGCCTCCGGTGCATCCCGGTGGGCTCATGAATGTCAGGCCGTTCGTGGAGAGGTACCGTCTCCGGTGCTTCGCGGGACCGCGATGCTCAGGGGTGCTTTGCGTCAGTGCTTCCTGAGGCACCGTGCATGGCTTCTTTTTCGCTCCTTCCATTCGTGCAATATTTTGGCGCCAACAAATGCCCCCCCTCAGATTTGGAGCCGTGGAGAGATGCAGGGTCAAATTCTGATGGAAAATCTCCAAAATTGTCAGAGGTTCACGATGCAACTTCACGAAGGGGGGCCCGCGGTGCTGAACGCAGCCACGGGATCTGGAGGCGCCGCGATGCTCCGCGCGGGCGGGGCACAAAGCTCCGTGGTCTTAGCCTATAAATAGGGGGCCGACCTCTTTTGTCATCATGCGATTTTCTTGTCCTTTTGTGCTCTTGATTTTGCGAAGCTCTGCGTACTCAGTGCCTGCTCTTCGCGAATCGAGCTTTGCGGCGAACTGTGGGTCTCCGACTCCACAACCACGCCAAGAGAACTCTTGTTTGCCGGCCGAGGTCCAACTCTGCAGCTTGGTTTCACAACCAATCTTCACGAGAGATCTTTGTGAGCCGGCTTCACGACCCAACATCGCGATCCTTTCTGAAAAATTATTTTCAGTGTCGAAACCGAAATGGCCCATCGAGAAGATGTGTTGGGGGTGATTGCAGACGCCGCCCGGAGGGATGAGATGGCCAACTGTCTGGGCTTTGGGGAGATGGTCCGAAGCCACTCGGACCATACCTCTTTGACAGAACTACTACCAGAGGGTCAGAAGAACTATCTGTAGTGCAAGAAACTGCCCTTATATGGCTTTGGGATGAGGGATGATGTCTTCATCCCTGAGCCGAGTAAGGACGAACCAGGTTGCTGGTTTAGGAGCACGGCATGTCAGCACCAATGGTTCAGGGCGGCCGATGGTCATGCGCGGGAGGACTTCACGCCCGTCACCTCCAACTGTCTCTACAACCATGTAAAAAATATTGACGGGAAGCCACTGCAATTGGAGACATCCCCTCATCTATACCGTACCATGCTGAAGGCAGCATTGCAGGATCCGAAGAAGGGGTGGTCTGATGAGTGGGATCTGCATCAGGGTGAAAACTTTACTGATGACTGGGCCTGGGCCTACTGGGTAGGCGCCTCATGCGAGGAGTTTGGGGCCGATATGAGAAGACTGGGTTTATATGAGGTGGAATGGGCCTCCCAATTCCACATTTACCAACTGAAACAACTGATGCCATAATTGATGAGCAGATGGCCGTCTAAGACCAATACTTTTCACCTGCACCACAGGGAGGTGGGAATCAGCCTGTGGGATGTCCACCAGATTTCGGGGGTTCCGATCTTGGAGGCCATGTATGATGAGTTCCTCCCTGTCATAAGCACGTGGGGGGATACAGAGGAAATGCCGCGACTAGCATCGATGCTAATGGAACTCATCCCTGGAGAGGACAAGGAGGCTGTGAGGGATTTCCACATTAAGAAGGGGTTCCAGTGCTTCTTGAATTTCCCAGAAAATCGATAGTTCCCTCCGAGGCCTCGAACATGTCCGAGGGCGGCCCAATGGGGTAAGGAGCACTTGTATTGGCAGTTCATGGAGGACAGCCAATGGAAGACTTGGGGTTTCAGTGTCAGCACTGAACAACAGCCGATAGTCAGGATGGCATCGTTCATTTCGGCTCTCATCTGCGGTTGGATCCTACCGGTGATGGATACCAGCATGGGGGTGCGGCCCAACTCGTTTATCATGGCGTCCATGCTGGCCATGGGGCAGTGGGTCAATTTGTGGATTCCCATGCTCTCCAAGATGTACAGAATACAGCGGCACATTAGCGAGGGAAAGAAGCCGCCAAGGATATGCAGGCCATTCCACCTCCTGTATGGGTTGGTTGTGGCGCACATCAGGGGGATCTATGACTATCCAAACCCTATCTCGCCGCCGGGATCAAACTTCTGCCCCTCCATCCGGAATGTGGCAGGGAGCATCCTGTTCAAATTAACCGTGCCGAAGGTGCTGAACTGAGTGTGGTGGGTGGATGAGTTTAATTTCCACCCCTTCCCATTGTCGATGGGGAAACTCACTGACGACGGGTGGGGAACGGGAGAGAACCGGGCTTACCTCCTGGACATTCGAGGCAGAGTTTTGGTGGCACGAGTGGATCGTGAGCTGCTCTGCGAGCCGTACACCCCACATCGGTTTGAGAGGAAGTTCTGGTGCCTCCAGTGGCTGACCCCACAGGTCTACTGGGAGGTGCGTCACAAGGAGCACCCGTGTGTGATGAGGCAGTTGTGGCTCATGTTCACATGGGAAGATGGGAAGATGCGAATTGCATTGCCTCCATCCACCACTGCTTTCAGATTGGTGAGGGAGTATGCCATTAGTTGGGAGGCTGCTTACCCAGGAGAGATGCTGAAGCAGCCAACCATTCGGGCTGGTGACGGTGGGCCTCCTCTATCCCGAGGTCGGGGTCGGAGGGCAGCTAGGGCCTCTCACTGTGGCGGGGCTGTCATGGCGGTGAGACCTGCACCGGGCGAGGGTGTGGCAGTAGCGGCAGATCCATTGATTCTGGAAGAGATGGTCCATCCGGAGGGGCGACCAGCAAGGGGATTTCATAGGATATCCACTTAGGCTCCGGGGAATCGGCTGCGTCATATTGACATGGAAGAGGATGCCATCTTCCCGGAGGCCTGGGTCATTTGGGATGTCAATCGGAAATTCCTTAGTCCACCCAAGATATGGGCGCACTTGAATTTCCTCGGGATGGAGTTACCAGGCATAGGCCTAGTTCGGGTTGGTTTCATGGAATCTCTGGCGTAGGCAGAGAAATATTTGGATGAGCTAGAGTATTACGTTCACTCCAGTGGTGTCCCTCGCCCAATGACAGACCGGGTGAGGGTACTACTGGATCGAACGGTCACCCCACAGTTGTCAGCTGCCGATCTGAGGAAGCGCTTCCACCTACCGGAAGAATCATAGGACTCCTCTCGGGAGGATGAGTTTGGAGGAGGGATCCCATTGGAGGAGGGCGAGGACGGAGATCAATGCTCAGATTTTGGAGATTTCGTAGAGGCTCTCGAGGTATCATTCCAAACTTCTTTCCTCATGGTCCGTTCTTGGGCCATTATGGACTTCTCGCCGATGTTTGAGCCATGTAGGAGGAACTTGTTCACACTCCTCATTATTTCCCCTTGGTGGGTGATGATGCAGGACCTTCGGAACCCGCGCCTATGGCTGTGTCCAGTTCCGCGTCTGGTGGGACTAGAGCACCCGAGGTGGCTCCTCCGGAATCTCCAGACCTTCCAACAGTATATGGAGGGCCTCACCTCGAGGTCCTGTCAGTATCAGCTCAAGAGAAGCATCAGGAGGACTATCTTTGTAAGTTTCCTCTAATGGTTTCCTTGTCATCATATGTAGACTATGCCAACTAACGTTTATGTCCCTCTCTGTCGTACAGTTCTCCGACTGGCGTGGGCTACTACGACAAGGCTAGTCGGGATGTCTGGTGGCATCCCTCCTAGGGGCATGCCGGTGATGGTGGCGACAGTCCCCCCATCTCCTCGAGCTGCAACACACATCATCACTGGCGGGACGACCAGTAGGGTCATGCCTGAGGTCCTTGAGGTGGACTCCGATGAAGAGGATCGACCGGCCGACCCCACTCCTGTCGCGCCTGCTTCGGCGCCAGATGTCGCACCGGATTAAACGCCAGATGCAGATCCTGTCGAGGACTTCCTACGGGCGTATCCTATGTACGAGCCTGCCAATCACACAGACTGGGACGAAACGACCTCTGATGAGGAGGAAAACAGCATAGTCCACCACCGGTTGTGGAAGCTAATCATGCGCTTCATCAAGGACACCCCAAGCGCTATGGATGGACCAAATGGACAGACATCGCTCGCGGATGTGCGAACTATGCGCTGGGGGAGTGGATACCCAATGTCCTCACGCGCTCGTCCGAGATCTTATGGCTGAGAAGATCCAGGAGTATGATCTTGGGCTCAGCGTGGGCTGGCAGTGGAGGAAGGCGACAAATATCAAGATGCTCCAGGAGGCTAAAAGTGAGGTCCAATAGCTACAGACCCGGGGGGATGAGCACTCAGCCTCTCTCAACGCACAATCTAAGCCGGTGTCATGGTTGAAGGCCCAGCTGGTAGAGGCAGAGGAGCATATGAGGCAGGCTTCTAGAAATATGGCTGCCATTCAGGCCGGGGTAGAGAGGGCCAGAGCCAAGGCTGACGAACTGCTCCCCGACGCTGCTGAGGAGGAGCAGGAGCTGAGTCAGCAGCAACAAGTCTTGGACGCCACAAGACGAAGGGTGGTGGAGCTGCAACGCTCTTTTGATGAGTTCAACCCGTCCATGGGGGAAGTCGACCCCCGGGTACTGTAACAAACTAAAGAACATTTATTGGTACATTCACGCTTCAATTTCTTCCTTTGTTTTGAATTTTGTAGCACGCACGATTTCCACTGTTTAAATCGGTTAGCTACATCCCTACAATGTTTGCGGGACGTTCGGTGCTAATTCCCCAAGATCATGTGGGTCAAGACCAATGTGAAAAAAAGGAGATAGTTGCATTCTCATCTCACATAACATAAAAGTGGAGACCATGCTCCGGGCATCTCGGATTTGGATTACCAGCCCGGATTTCTGAAAATGGGAGAAGCTTGGCCAGAGAAAAATTTCTCAAAACGGCCGAATTACCATTTCTTCTGCGTGCCCTCATACACGAACGGTGCAATGCCAGGGGAACTAAAATCGGTCCGAACAGACGAAAACAATAAGCGTGAAGTACGATGCCCAAGATTCGGAGCACTGTGGGTATGGCGTGACAATAAAGGGCAGTCGTTAACCATGGAGGAGAAGTGGTATCCTTACTGCGTTATCCTGAAATGGGGACAAAAAATGAGGGTCGACCATTAACCTTGTTCGAAACACGGGACCATGTCACAAATGTTGTCAGTCAATCTTTTGGGACGTTGACCCAGGACAGTTGGCGGACCCTGGGTCGAGCATCCATACTATTGGGGGGTCCCTCCAAACATGACCAGTCTTCCGGAACATTGGCCCAGGATGGTAGGTGAGATGATGCGGCATGAGACCAAGCAGTTTGGGGGTACCTTCAGACATGAAAGGGGATGAGGGTCCGAATAAGGGGCACCCAAAGAATGGAATATGGAGTGATGGTTTGTCTGAACAGAATCTGAAACTTAGGTAGTTACACCACCGTGGTGGGATAACGCTAGATGCGCGCGTTGTTTTGGTAATGGATCCTTCCTTCTTTAAGAGAGGGCCTCTCTAGCGAGGGGTCCGACCAGGGGGGCGGAAAGGGGAAGGATGGGATTAATTATTTCTATCGTCTGGAGCCTAGGAAAAATACCAGGGTGTCTCTACGTATCCCATGAGGAAGGGAATCAATCCATATGTAGTTCTAGAAGCGTAGTTCAACGTCATGTAGGACGATGAGAAGGCTGACCCTGTTGGTACACATCTTTCCAAAACTACTAAGCCCATGTGAGCCATGCTCGGTGTGGGAAACAAGAACTTGGGGGACTTTCTCGACATAGAAAATGAGAGGTTAAAGTGGAGAGACGCTTGGTGAATATCAGCCCCATGATACTAACACACCCATGTGGCGCACTTAGATGTGCGAAGTGATAGAGCCGAATATGTTGGAATTCCACTTGAAGATGAGGAAGTGGAAATGTGTGAATCATGATGCTCGAGATTTGGATCACAATGACAGCTGCGTGACGATAGAGGATAACTGTTAACCGTGGCAGAAACGCAGCGTCCATATCGCGTTAGCCTAGAATGGGGACAATCAAATGAGGGTTGACCGTTGACCATGTTCCAAACACGGGACCATGTCACAAATGCTTTCAAAGATTCTTAGGTACATTGGACCAAAATGATTGGAGGACCCTTAGGTCCAGCATCCATGGAGCTCCCTTAAGCCTAGTATCTATGTCATCCGAGGGTCCTTTTGGATGTGGAAGAGGATGAGGATCCAAATAGCGAGCTCACGATGCTTAGTCACGGGACAAGGGGAATGTCCCCATGAAAATCCACACTTCAGGCTCATTGTCAAAACACATCTGAATATGACAATGAGAAGTATTAGATAGAGGTAGCAGAGTCCTTTTCAATAAGGAGATCTTAGTTTAGGGTCATAGAATTCGGACCAAAGTGCGGGAGGAAACATGGGAGGCACCCGGTTGGGTATCTCAGACATCTGACGTGAATGGGAACCGGAGGTTCTGATCACCATGTGCTTCTCGGACAATTTCAGGTCAAGGGACCATAAACGAGAGTTGAGCTGGGCCCAAAGAAAAATTCAGATGCGTTCCTACATACCCCATGCGGAGGGGGAACAAGCTGTACGTAGTTCTTGAGGGAGTCTTAGTTTATGGTCTTAGAACTCGGACCATGAATGGATAAGGGGAGCAGGGGACACATGGCAAGGCGGTTACAGAAGATGACATGAATGAGTACCTAAGCCCTACTTACCATGCATTCTCTGGGGAAATGCTTGAATCGATGGATCGAACACGAAGGTTAGGATAGGCCCGCGGGGAAGTTCCCGGGCACTCCTACGTATCTCATGAGGATGAGAATCAAGCCATACGTAGTTCTGCAGGGTGGCACGGTAGTTTACCAGTGCTGGGGAGAAAGAGGAGTGCGGGCGTGGCCCTTGCACTAAAAGAAGTGGAATTTGGTAAATCTTGTTTGTCCTTTAAGGTGAGTGGTTTTTTTGTGAAGCGACAGGCCTAGGGTAGTAGGACCTGGTGTCGCTACAAGAATCAAGCCATGATAGGCGTTGACAAATGGCATGGGACATGAGCAATACCCAACGTGACGTCCTCTAAAACGAGGTCATCACAATGCCGTGTCGTTTTTCGTCGTGCGGCCAGGACGATAATGTCATAGTTTAGGGTCATGTGACAAGACCAAGCATGCATTTTAACGTCATGCAGTGCAGACGTAGCAGAGGCGATGCTAGGCGGGGAATGTACGCAGTGTCATGAAACACAATTGATGGAGACATGATCCCACATCACATTTTACGTCACTCCATGAGGGAGACCTCAGGCCGAGGGGCCTATATAGAGGTAAGAGGTGAAACCGGGGGGAGACTAGCTCCCTAAATGGGCTGGACCCGAATACAAGGCATCTGGGTGGTCCTACGTATCCCACGAGGATGGGAATCAAGCTGAACGTAGTTCTGAGGAGATCATAGTTTATGGTCTTAGAGCTCGGACCATGAATGGTGACAACTTCCTGAGAAAGCGCAGACATCCACCTGATCCCTAAGCCCATGTGAGTTAAACTCGGTGTGGGAAACAAGGGGGGAATCCTTATCAAAATACATGGTGCGTCCATCAAAGGGGAGTCGGGAGAGAGCCCCGAAGGACACCTCTGACGCAGCTTGTTCCCCCAACGCGCAGACGTGCACAGAGGAAAAGTACCAAGCATTCCGAGACTCTAATTGGACATGATGAGACTAGGGAAGGATGTGAATCACGTAACGGAAATTTTGGGCTCAATGGGGATGGCGTGGCGATAGTGGAAAATTGTGAACCGTGGCGGAAAAAACAATATCCATATCGCGTTAGCCTGAGGTGGGAACAACAAACGAACATCGACCTCTGACCATATTCACAACGTGGGATTTTATCGATTTGTTGTCTAAAACCCTCGGGGGCGTTGGCCTGAAACGGTAGGAGAGCCCCTGGGCGTAGTATCCAGGCCGTTCTTGGGGGGTCCCTCCGGGTGTGAAAGATGATGTGATCCCTGATGCAGGGATACACAAAGCCTGGAAAGCGGGTGTGGACGTGTCCAAGTAAAGTTTGGAATTCCAGGTAATAAAACAGAGTACCCTTAGGCACATTGGTGAACCGCTGAAAAGGGTCGACGGAACAGCCCGGGAGGGAGAGGTACACAGCGTGGTCTTTATAGGACCGGTATGAATGAGGACATAATCCCATACCACACCATATAAACCCTTTGTGGAGGAAGGTTAGGACAAGGAGCCAAGATGGGATGGAGATTCCCAAGAGATGGAGCTGGACCCGAAGCTTAGTCATTCGGGTGGTCCCACGTATCCCATAAGGATGGGAATCAAGCCATATGTAGTTCTAGAAGATAACCAGGGGAAGGATACCCTAACAAGGATGTGTACGATGCGGCGAGTAGCCTGAAGTGAATGGGGACGTAATCTCGCACCACAACGCATGATCTTGTGGGACCGAACCTGGGCTCAGGGGCCCGACAAGGCCAAGGGGCCAGAGGCTGGGCCTCGGTCAGGAAGGCCTGACAAGCTCGCAGTTTAGCATCTTGTAGTGAGGATGAGGGTCGAGGAATAGGATTCCCTGGATAGAGGAGGTGTATGGTACGCTGAACAAACTGATGTGAATGTTGATATAATCCTTCACCACACCAAACACTCCAGGTAAGATCTTGGGCTAGGGCCCGAAAAGGCCAATGGTCCTGAGGCTAGGCCTCGGTGAGGGAGGCATGAGGCTAGGCCTCGGTCAGGACGGCCTAACTAACTTGCAGTTTAACGTCTTGCAGTAAGGATGGGGTACGAGATAACTGTATTTCTTCTGGGGATGTGTACGTCATGGTAAGTAACCTGACATCAAAGAGGAAGTAATCCTACACCACGCCGTCCATTCCTTATAAGAGAATCGGGGTCGTGGGCCCGATCGCTGGCACAACCCGGAAGGAAGTTTTTCGCTTCAGGATGGGGCAGAACGAGTTACTGTACTCGATGTTTGGGCCATCTTGGGGTGGACCCGAGGATCCAAGACACTGTTGACCACGTTCAAAACACATTGTTCCTATGGTGACTTGATATGGGAGCAACATATGAGCGTTGACTATTGACAAAATTCGGAACGCCGGACTTGTATTGGCTTGTTTCTTGGAAACCCTCGATGGCGTTGGCCCGTATCAGAAGGAGAGCCCTTGGGCGTAGTATCCATGTCATTCTTGGGGGTCCCTCCGGGTGTGAAAAATGATGGAATCCCAGTCAAGGAGTGGGTGAAGCATAGATGTATCCATCCATGAAAGAGGCGAACATCTCCAGGGGGACGTGTAGCCGGGTCGAGGCTTGCTCGATGTGAGTTGGGGAAAAAGTGTGCACCCTGCCATATGTCTTGACTCGAGGGGAAGATTTTGGCTTTTTGGATGGGCCATTAGATGAAATGTCCAGGCGTTCCTACGTATCCCATTAGGATGGGAATCAAGCCATACGTAGTTATTGAAGGCCATACAGTTTAACGTCATGCGGTGAGGACGTGGGAGGATAGAAGAACAGGAGTGGGCACATGGTGCAACCCTTACAATCCTTGTATGAGCGGGGTTGTCTGATCGGAGATAAGGAAGACTACTCCTCTCTACACAAGGACCCCCCAAGGAAACTATTCCCAGGGGGGGATAGTGGAAGAGAAGAGCATGGGGCTAGGCTCAAGACGAGGCGTCCGAGCGTTCCTACGTATCCCATTAAGATGGGAATCAAGCCACATGTAGTTCTTGAAGCGTAGTTTTGCGTTGTTCTGGACGAGAAATGTGTCTCAACTGGGTATATGTATGGTACGGCGGGTAACCCGACGTGAATGCGGATGTAATCCCACACCACACCGTACAATACCATAAGAGAGTCCGAGTTGACGAAGTCCAAGGGGCTTGAGGATGCGCATTGGTCAGGGAGGCCTGACTGGCTTGCAGTTTAACGTCTTGCAGTAAGGACGGGGGGGGATCTTAGTTTAAGGTCATAGAGCTCGGACCATTTTGAAGTTTACCGTCCTGCAGGACGGCGGTGCAGTTTAAGGTCGTGCAGGACCATACAGTTTAAGGTCATGTTGGACCATCTAGGATCAAGTGAAGTACTACTTGAGGAACCTGGCATTGGTGGGAGGAGTTACGCGCTCACCTTCCGTGGTCACCAAAGAGTACGCCCTGTTGGGGTAAACCTTATGGATGATATAAGGCCCTTACCATTTGGGTTCTAGCTTGGGCGGTTTCTTACCGGGGATCATTGGCGGTCGAAGGGCCAGAACTAGGTCACCCTGTAGAAAAGAACGGAGGCGAACCTTCTTGTTGAAAGCCCTCGATATATTATTTTGATGCCTTTCCAGATTGTGCAGGGTACGAAGCTGGTTCTCATCCAGGGCTTCTAACTCATCCAAATAGATTCCGGCCACCTCATTTGGTGCCTTCTGGTCATAGACTATATTGCGTAATGATGGAAGCTGGATCTCAATGGGTAGGATGGCCTCAGCCCCATACACTAGGGAATATGGGGTCATCTGGGTAGAGTTGTGAGTCGTCATCCGATAAGCCCATAGGGCGTTGGGGAGCTTGTTCGGCCAACTTTTCATGTTATGACCAACCATATTCTTCAGGATGTTAGAGAGGGTTTTTTTGAACACCTCGATTTGTCCATTTGCCTACGCGTGATAGCGGGAGGTATGGTTTGAATGGATGTCGTACTTGGCATAAAATTTCTTCAGCTCAACTGCTCGGAAGTTGGTGCTGTTATCGGTGAGGATGGTGTGAGGGACCCCAAATCATTGGATAATATTTGAGCTCACAAAGCCGACGATGGAACGGGCCTTGACCTCGTTGAGTGGAACTGCCTCTTCCCACATGGAAAAGAAATATGTAGTAGTCAGGATGAACCAACACTGCCGAGCCGTTGCCAGTGGATATGGTCCCACTACTTCAAGTCCCCATACTGCAAATGGCTAAGGGTACTTGCTGGGGTGGAGGGGCTCCACGGCCGATGCAGGAAGATGGCTTCAACATGGAACGCGTGGCATCTCTTGGCATAGCCGATACAATCGTGGATCATAGAGAGCTAGAAATACCCCAACCTCCGGATTTGATGGGACAACTTCAGCCTAGCTTGATGGGCACCATAGGAACCGGCGTGAACCTGTTGCATAACTTGAGGAGTCTCTACTCTTTGAATACAATGGAGGAGTACGCCATCGAAGCTCCACTTATAAAGGATCTGTTCAAGACTGGGGCCACTCTGGAGGGTAAATTGCAGTGCGCAGCGTCGGATTCACTCGCACTCGGCCCGGTCGTCCGGGAGGCGACCATTTTGGAGATACTCGACAAAAGGATTCCTCCAGTTGGGAGTGGCTTCAACCACTGTGTACGATGAACCCGAGACCCCTGACTTAGAGGGCACGACGGAGAGATGACTTACCTACAGGCCATCAATATCCTCTTGGGTGATGGGGGAAATGACTCTCCGGTGTGCCACATGTATGATCAAATCATCTTGCTCGAGTTCTGCGAGCGACACAGTTGAGCCATCCAAGGCGTCTTCTTGACAGTTCTGTGACCGTGGGACATGGGTAATCTCTAGTCGAGAAGAGAACTAGGCGATTAGGCGGAGGGTGCAATCCAGCAACGGTACAAGCTCCGGATTCCTGATGACATAGTCTCCCTTGACCTATTTGATTACCAGTTCGGAATCTCCTTTCACATGTAGATGGGGCACGTCGATCTGAAGGGCCAACTCGAGGCCGGTGATGAGAGCCTAGTACTCTACCTCATTTTTGGTACAACCTTCTGACAACAAGAATGAGTATGGTAGGACGTCTTGCGCCGGGGTAAAAAGACAATACCCAGGCCCACTCTGTTGAGCTTAGGATCGTTGAGCCTCCTACCAGTGGGGCTCCATGAGGCACCATCAAAGTGTACTTCCTAACATGGGAGGGCACGATTGACTGAGAGGATCGTCTCATCAGAAAAATCCTGGTCCAGGGATTGATCAACAGAGGATGGATGGGCAGCTAAAAAGTCTTCCAACGCCTGTCCTTTAATGGCCTTATGAGGTACAAACCTGACATCAAACTGCTGGAGAATCACTGCCCACCGTGCTAGTCAGCCAGTCAACATGGGGTGGTTCAGGATGTACTTCAGTGGGTCTACCCGGGAGACCAATTGTACCTCATGGTGCTACAGGTAATGCCGCAACTTCTGTATGGAAATGATGAGCGCAAGGCAGCTCTTTTCGATAGGGGAGTATCTGACCTCTGTATCAAGAAGCATGCAGCTGAGATAGTAGAGGTTTTTCTCAGTACCCCCGTTATTCTTATGGTCGAGCAGTGCACTGAGGGATCGTTCCCGGGCGGTCACGTAAAGGACTAGCAGCTTTTTGGAGATGGGTGGCATCAAAACCAATGGTTGGAGCAGATACTGCTTGATTTCCTCAAAGGTGGTCCGACACTCTTCATCCCATTCATAGGCAGTGCCCTTCTTCTTGAGCCGCGAAAAGGGCTTACACTTGCCAGCCAGATTTGCGATGAATCAGCGTATATAGGCTAAAGTTCTCGAATATTTCTCAGGGGAGGCATTTGGTTGATGGCCTTGATCTTCTATGGGTTGATCTCAATGCCTCGGTATCTAACAAAAAATATAAGAAACTTCCCAGAGGTGACCCCGAAGGCACACTTCAATGGGTTCATCATCAGTTGATGGGAATGAAGGAAACTGAACACTTTCTCAAGGTCTTTGAGATGGTCTCGGCGCTATCATGATTTGACCACTAGGTCATCTACGTAGCATTCCACCAGAATCCCCAGAATCGGCTTGAATATGCGATGCATGGCCCTCTGATAAGTGGCACCTGCATTTTTGAAGCCGAAGGGCATAAACTGGTAGCAAAAGGTACCTTGGGGAGCCCTGAAGGCAGTGGAATCCTCGTCCTCAGGGGCCATCCGGATCTGGTTGTACCCGAAATACCCATCCATGAAAGAGAGAGCTTGGAACCCGGCTGAGGCGTCAATAAATAACTTAGTCACCAGGAGGGGAAAGACATCCTTTGGGCAGTGGCGATTAAGGTTGTGAAAGTCGATGCAGACTCTGATCTGCCCATTCTTCTTCCTGACTGGCACAATGTTGGCAAGCCACTTGGGGTACTGGACTTCCATAACGATGTTGGCTTTGATAAGCTTGTCAAATTCAGCCTCAACCATAGAACCATGAGAAGGGTGCATCTTCCTGGGAGGATGCTTAAACCCACGATGGTTTGTCGGGAGGCCCAGATGGTGAACGACTACCTGGATATCTAGTCCTGGAATCTCATTGTAACTCCAGGAAAACACGTCATGGTGTTTTTTGAGAAATTCTATGTCCCGTTGTCGCTCCTCGGGGGACATAGCTGCATTGATCAATGTGGGTATCAGATCTGCCTCGCTACCAAGGTTCACCTGTACCAGTTCATCAACCGTGGTAGAGACGCCTTCCTCAAAAGTTGGGGTAGCATCCTCCAGGTCTTCCTCTCCACCCGTGGGGTGATTTCCCGCAACTGGAGATACTTCTGGGCTATCAAAACATGAGGGGCAGCTGGTGCCGGCTTGGGCAGTAGTGGTCATCATATCAGGAGACTCGCTTGCCATTGAGACCATAGCAATGAAGGCAGTCGACCCTATCCCATCTGGCCTTCATCCTAAGGGGCCACGTTTGATGACATCAAAGCAGTTGTGACGTGTCGGCCTGAGTCGGTTGATTACAGCCCGGTGGAAGAGACACGTATGGCGTATCATCATTATAATAAGCTTGAAATTCCGGTACCGCACAGGGGCAGGAGGCTCTGGGATCACCTTAGCCTGGTTGGTGTAGGAGTACGAGGTGATTTTCTGCCATCGCTTGGACATAGGAACATGCCTTCCCTTCATTCATGAAATAACAAAACATTTCTCCTTGTCGGGGGTTGTGGCCTCCAATCGATGGATCGAGAGGATGTAGGCGTCATCCATGCTTGCCAAGGAATCACTTGTGACCGGGGCGGGTTCATCCTCACTTACTAGGATTTTCTTATCCTTACTCTTGTAATAATCAGCATCCAGATAGCAGGCCTCACAAGAGGAGAAAGGAGACGCATCTCCTTGGAGCATGCCTACTCGACCATTGAAGGAGTATTTGAGGAACTGGTGACACGATGAAGGGACTGCTGCATGCAGATGGAGCCATGGCCTACCCATCAACTCATTGTAGGCGGTGTCCTGAGAGACGACCATGAACTCGGGGCTGTAAATTAAGCCACCGAACTGATTCTTCAGGAAGATTTTTATGACTGGGGTTTGCTCGGTCCTGTCCTATCCCGGGATTCTGAGGTCAGAGGGAGTTAAATCATCTTCAGACAGAGCCAGCTTTCGCAGTGTTCGAGTCGGGATTAGGTTGATTCTGGAACCCGTGTCAACGAGGCAGAGACGGACTTCCACACCATTGAAGTGGCCAGTGATGTACAGTGGGTGAATATGCCCATGTATAGGAGGGTCCTAATCTTCATCGGAGAACGATATAACCACCTGAAATTTGGCATTCTCAATTGCCTCGGCATGGAAGGCTTCTGCATCTGCCACCTCCGTCTCAAACTGGAGGGGTCTATTTAGGGCCTCAGCAAGTGCCTCGTGCATTTCAGATGATAGGCGAAGGGCCTCAAGGATAGAAATCCTTGCCAGAATGGCGGCCAGGTGTTTTTGGACATCATACATTCGTGCCAAGCGCGAACCTCTACTTACAGGAAATCATTCGGTAGTTCGAGGCATAGCGGGTCCTGCCGGTTGAACCAGCGGTTCGCTAGTGCTGGGCACATCCCGTTGCCTACTAGTTGAAGCCTGGAGAGTAGTTTCCGGACTAGGATCGGACAACAGATACTGGCCTGTAACTGGGAAAGACTGACTATGTTACGGATGAGGCAGCTCTTCCTGATCTAGTAGCACAAACGATGGTGGAGGTAGAGCTGAGGGCATCAGATGGGGTTGCGCGTGCTGAGCTCTGCGCTGAGCCTACTGTCTGGTCTCATTAGCATGCATGGCTTGGCTGAAAGTTCCCGCTAACATGCCTCAACGACCGGCGTGGTTGTGGTTTCACTGACGTTGACGTCGGCTGGGGATGTTAGGGAGGCTCGCATGGAGTTCCCCTTCATCGAGATTCATATAAGGCTTTACCAGCTCCACGATGTTAACTGAAGCGTACCCCTGGCTGTCGCTCGTTGAGTCATCCACTACCGGGCGGATTCTGGGAGGAATCCCCATTTCAGGGGGCATAAAGTCGCCGAGAGTTCGGGATGACGATGACACCAGCGGAGCGCGTTATTTCTTCTTGCGCCGTCGCTGGTTACCCTTTTGGGAAGAGGTCGACTGTGAAGGCGATGAAAAGGTACTGGCTAATTCTTCTGAAGGTTCTGGCTGCTTCAGGTGTGCTCGGATGATACCATGGGCACGAATGCCAGTTTGTCGAGCCATCCAGTCGTTGTATCTCTGGGACCTGCGGCTGAGAACCTGCTGCCACTCACCTTCGCTGTCGCTACCGATCTCAGACCATAAAAAGACACCTGCTACTTGTGTTGGTGTCGGGCCCAACCTGACTATATTTTTTTTTGACCTGGTCTTGAATCCAATCCTTAAACACATAGCATTGCTTGAGGGTGTGCCCCAGAATCCGATGATAAGGACAGTAGTTGGGGTGATCGGTGAGATTCTCTTCTGCCGACCTTCTACACTCGGGCAGGCACACAATCCCTTGCTCTAGAGCACTTCGAAAGTAGATAGGGACATGATTTTCGTTGAACGAAAAAATCTGGTGCCTTATTTCCTAATAGGGGGATATGGGGGCCTGGCCCTGACAAGGGGCCGGAGGGGCCTGCCGAGTAGGCGGCTCCTGATCGTCTTTCCTAGGTGGAGGTGGCACATTGTGCGGGGGAACCTGTCGATTCTGAAGCGGTTGCTGCTGGGCAGGAGCCTGCGCTTGAGGTGGAGGACCTCTGTGAGGATGCGGGGATGGTGCCGCTGGCAGTAATTCCAGCTGTCTGGGGGCTTCTATTTGGTCCATCGCGGCGGGTTCGGCTCTGGCAGTCCTCCTGGATAGGATCATAGGGGGCAACAAACATGCCTGACTAGCCTGTTGCAAAGCCTCCTCAAGGTGTTGAGCCATATCTGAGAACTCATGGAACCCTCCAGGGTAGTTCTGGGTAATCAGGGAAGGTACCAGCTCCGTTTTAACGTTTCCTACACACATCGTTAGTAATTTCTCCTGATTCAGTGGCATATCGAGGGAGTATGTAAGTCCCTTCCATCGGGCGATGAAATCTGTGACACACTCATCAGGCCTTTGTTTGCGCTTGAAGAGGTCTGCAATGCTGGTCTTCCGCGTGGTGGAGCTGAACTGGTATAAGAACTGCCAGTTGAGATCCTCCCAACTGGTCACCGATCCGATAGGGAGATGGCTGTACCAGACGAATGCGGGACCTTCCAATGTCTGCACAAAACATCGGAGCTTGGCAGCTTCTTGCTGGGTCGGAGTCCTCAGCATGGGGATACACCTGGAAGAAAAATGGGCCAAGTTCTACGGCGGGTCCCCTGTCCCGTTGAAGGGTGAGAAAGTGGGGTTCCCAAAACCCGGGGGTGCGGGCATATCATCCACCCACGCGGGATAAGTCTTGCCATATGGTGGGATTGCTACCTACCGCGTTTCCAATGCTTCGAGGTGGGCTATGAGTGCCGCTATAAGATCATCTGGGTGGGGGTCCCTATCTTCAAGGGGATCCCTAATCACAAGTGCATTTCCAGGTTCTTTGTAACACCCCGAGCTTCCATGATACGCTTCTAATTCAATAACGTAATAGCTTGCATTGTGCGCAACATCGAGTTCTAACACACTGCAACTAATCAAAGTAGCTGTTATGAATAGTAATAACCACTTTTTAATATTATAGAAATTTTATATTTCAAAATGGACTTCATTTTTGTATTCGTAATATCGAAATTATCCAAAGTTGAATTTTTTTTAATTTTCTGAGAACTTCCAATTTTTTATGAATAGTGAAAATTACTTAAAACAACTTTTTTAATAAAAATAATTTATAGTGATAAATTATACTATTTAGTGGTTTTAAAGTATAATTATAATATATTTTTACCATTTTATCCAATGGTGGTCATTATAATTAATTTAACATTGAAATTGGATATAAACAATTGCCAAACTTTTGATATAAATTGTTTCTTAAAACACGATATTAGTTGTGACAGCGGGAATTAATTATAAAATTAATTAATGCAACTTATATGTTTGGAATTTTGTAAAATAGACATCATTTTTGAATTCGTAATATCAATTATAGCTTAGGGTGAAATTTTGTCATTGTTCTGAAAAACATCAATTTTTGATGAATAGTGAAACCACTAAGTGGTAGTTAAATAAATGATTTTTCGTTTAAATGAAATATTACCACTTCTGTGATTTGATTTTCAAAACTCCGACATACATGGTTTTCATTAAGAAGTAAAATGTGGTTCAATGAGATTAAAATAATTTTTGGTGAATAGTAACTTTTAAGTTCTTAATCCCGATTAGAGGTAATTAGTGTAGTTTAAGGTACAAATAATGTTTTAATAATATGAGATGAGAATGAAACTTGTCCTACTCCAATTGGATGAGTCCTGGCCGACCCAGAAAACCCATGGGTCAACTTGGTGACCCCATGGAGCCACTTTAGTTGGAAAATGACATTAATATATATTTATTTAATGTTAAAATTAAATTGACACAAACATGAGTTATTTTACTAAAACAGTTTTTAAGTGGGGTTACACAAGTCCAAATTTTGACTATAAATATTCATTATAAAGATAAAAAGATTTCCTACATCATAGTATTTTTTTATAATTTTTAGACATTAAATAAATTAAATTATTTATGACATCAATATGATGCAGCGATGACCTCATTATTTAACAATTTTAATAAAATGAAACGATAATGCAAAATCAAAGGCTTAAACTTGTCCAAAGACTATTGGATGGATATATATCGAACCCTTATCACCTTATCCTCTAATTATATAAGTGTGGGACCTTTAGAATCCGAAAAGCATTGTGAAATAATGTAACATTTCAATCTTTCTAAAAGTGCCCATCCTCTCCACTTATAAAAGGCCCCCACCTATCCCACCTTATTCACACCTTCAAGCCATTTGGATCGGCCAACCTCTGCCCAAATCCTCTCCCAACATCCCCCTCTTACTCCTAGAAGCCTCACTTTGGGCAGAACTCTTCCCAAGGAATCCTTTGGCTCAAATCAAAAATAGTTACTCGATTTTGAGGTAATGTCTTCTCTAATGTTGTTTTGTTTTATGTTTCTTCTCCAACCCCCTAAAATCTTTTTATTCATTTCTTTTGTAACAACAAAAGTATCCTCAATATACTAGGATGTTGTTATAAGAAGGATTAGAGCTACACTTACACACACCTACATCTAATGGTTAAAGAACATACGGTTTCTGTGGATGGCGAATTTCTGCCTCACGAAATGATGATTGTTCAACACTCATATAACACCTTCAAAGGTGGCCATTAAGATGTAACTATTTTTATATATGATATCTAATATGTTTATGTTTTACTTATGCTTCTTTATTTCTCATTTATGGCATACTTTATGATTTCAATTATCGGTAAAACGCGATAATTTCATTTTAGGAAGTGCGGACTACCGCCCCCTCAAAGTGATGTGAATCGTTAATGCCATATGTGGGATGTATAAAGGATGGAGTAAATGATATTATATATGATATTATACTGGAACTATATTATACCTTTATATCATTATGATTTAGTTCCATTAAATATGAAATTGAAATGAAAGTAGTGTTCATGCGTACGTACGGCTTACCGTCTCCATGAACGGTGCATTTCTTTTCTTACCTCTAAATGTTACGTAATATTATAAATGAATGTATATACTGGATATATAAGATATATATGACATCTAAATCATGAATATAATTCTGGATATAATGGATATTCTAACACATGAACAACTTGTAATTATAAGAAGTTTATTGTTGACTCAAGTACCAAAGATCGACAAAACAACCGTTATTAACTTAAATAATTACATAATGTTCATATCATTGTAATAAGTGATATAATAAGGATAATGAAATTGAAAATGGTTCTTAATAAGGTATATATTAACTCTAGTTTATTATTCAGGAGGTTAAAGAATGGTTGAGTCAAGTCAGACAAGAGGTAAGGGAATTTCTTAACCCAATTTTTACTCTTTGGGTTAATCTCCTACTTTCAAATTATGTCATGATATTATTATGTCCTATTTTATGTTTTTACTTTCTTTATGTGTACCTATAGTGAATACACATAATAGATCTATTTTATTTTAAAAATGATCTTTTTAAGGACTTCGTCTCAATCTCCTTTCATTGAGGCATATTTGGTTTTATACACAACTTTCTTTTATACGGTGTATAAAACCCTTTGACTTTTATGTTGATTCAAAAGGAATCTTTTTTATATGAAGCGTTTTACTAAAAGACAAAAAGGGAATGTTTTTCTTTCCATACATATGCGGCGACAACGACTTCTCCGCCGCCGTGACCATTATTTGGGTTTCGGCTTCCTCTACAAGCCATACATTTTTTAAAAAATGAAAAATAAATATCAAGTTTTAATTTTCTTTTATTTTGGAATTGAAAATTGTTTTGAAAGAGTTTTTATTATATCAATGTGTTGTATTGATATCATGTGATTGAAATGTGGAAATGTTATGTTTCCTTTATGCATATTTTATGTGATTATGTTATGGTTTATGATGTGTTTAAACCTGTTCATATGAGGAATGCATTGGACTTAATAAGTGACGGGTGGAGCCCGTTATAGCTCCTCGATGCATCGGCAGGTCTCACGAGACAAACTAGTGTCTTGGCACAAGTCCTTGACAAAATCTTATTTGTTGTCTTGGCACGAGGCCTCGACTACGTGGTTATGATAGTCTGGCATTATGCATTCCATCATTATGAAAGTGGTTATTGATATTGCATGTGATTATTCGACCAGTAGAATATCCATGTGAAGAAGTGAATGGAATTATCTCATTTTACTTTTTCCATATTATGTTGAATTTCAGGTTTAAAAGGCTTTTGTTTTAGTTATACATTGCCTTAAATGTTAATGTTTATTTATGAAAGCTTCCGTAATATTGTTATCCTTACTGAGCATCTGAGCTCACCCCATTCAATGTTTTAATATTTTCCAGGATGTGAAGAAGTATTTTATGAATGACATGCAGGGATAGTTAGAAGAGGATATGAGTGTGGACTATGAAGACTTTGTTATTAGTTTTTCACTTTATGATGTAATGTAAGACTTATGACTGTATCTAGTGTTTCCAAGGCTACTAAACTAATCGGTTATTCGAGACTTGATCTTTTGTGATCATGACAATGTTTCGAAATAATGCACCGACTCTGGGTAGCTGGGGTCGGGGCGTTACAGTTGGTATCAGAGGCAGTTTAGTACTAACCTTGGAAGCTAGATTTAGATAAACTCTGATTAGATCACATAGCCCAATGATAGACTTTGAGGATTAGTATAGAAGAACTTCCTAGAATTTTGGTATTATAGATATGTATTGAGTTTTCCAAGCAATACATCCATGTCTGGATACGAGCAGGTAGAGGCGGCTCTGGCACAGATGTACCTAGGGGTAAAACCCGAAAACACCGCTTTGATCTAGACTCGAACGGGAACTGGTGCACGACAATGGGCCTTGCTGCACTCTTGGTTACGACACTCCCGGGGGATATGCTTAGGATAATTCTCATTTTCTTTACAAACCACTATGAAGGGTTATGAGTATATACTTTCTCAAAGGAAACATTTATTTTTATGATTATGGATTATATCCATAAATAGTTAAATTTATGTAAAGTGTTTAACAAGTATGGAATTATGTATTTTGATTCATAAACTAATCTAGTTTATGCCATTGTTTAGAAATGGCACCTAGTGGAAGGAATGGAAACCGTATCAATGCACGAACTCTGTGTAGGGATTGCCCTCCTGCTCAAGATAATTATTGTGGATCTGGAGATACAACTGGTGCTGATCAACTTATTACCAAACTGGGACAACTCACTCAGGTTATGAATAATAACCTTACTCGTATGGAGCACCCTGATCCGCAACATGGAGGATCAATGCTAGACCGTTTCATGAGGCAACAACCACCAACCTTCAATGAGAGTACAAATCCTATAGTAGCTGAGCAATGGATAAATTCCTTAGAGAAAATATTCCATGCCTTGGGGAGTAGTGAATGAGAGAAAGTTGTCATGGCAGTTTACCGCCTCACTGGAGATGCCGATCAGTGGTGGTCGCTGATTCAAAACACAAAGGAAGATGATGACGTATCGAATATGGAATAGAGGGAGTTCAAAGAGCTTTTCTTAGAAAAATACTTTCCTCGTTACCATCGAGCAGATATGGAAAGGCAATTTCTGAGTCTGAGGCAGAAGGAGGATGAGAATGTCGCAAAGTATGAGGCTAACTTTACAAGGTTAGCGAGGCATGCTGCCGATTATATACGTAACCCAAGGAGTAAGATTGATCGTTTCTTTGATGGGTTAAAACCATTTCTATGTCGATCTTTAGTATCACAATCCTTCTCATCATACGAATATATTGTCTCGTGTGCTATCAGGACTGAAAAGGAATTCTCCATGTCATATGACAACAAAGTAAAGCAAGAGAAGAAGAGAACGGTGGAAGAAGAGACATATAAAGGAAAAACGGGAAAGAAGGATTTTCCATTATGTGATAATTGTGGGAAGAATCACCCTGGTACGTGCCTAAAAGGAATGGGAGTTTGTTATAAATGTGGAGAAAAGGGTCACCAGGATTGTGCTTGCAAGGGAAAGAAAGAGGCTGTCAAAGATGAATGCTACAATTGTAGGGAAATGGGGCATTATGCAAATGAATGCCCTATGCATCAGGGAAACCTACCTCGGAAAAGGCCAAGGGATCAAGGACAATCTTATGCTGTTACTACCGTTGAATCAGAATAACTAATTTATTGGTGCTTTTGGACTCATGGATTATATTCTGGTTATTAGAATAATGTGATATATATATATGGATTTTACTTCAGTACTTGTTGATTTCAGTAAGGTTTTAATATGATGAAGGTAATTATATTTTTAGTATGTGACAATAAGAGAAACTTTACTTTTTTTGGGGAATCTGATAAAATGATTTTGGAATTAAGAGACCTTTTAGAGAAAGTATGGACAGAGGTATTTTGGATAACTATAAAGGTTGGAGTGGATTAAGTTGATCTTTGGATAGTATTGTTTAAGGTTAAAAAAAATTATGAAGATTATTTTTGGAATATTATGGCACTGTAGTTTTAGGAAAAGGACAACCTGCAGGGTGGGGCATAACCCATCGCGTCGGACAAAGCTGCAGGAATTGAACCCACAATCATAGTGCGACAGGCCTTTATTTCCTATCACTAGATTATAGGATATCCCTGGTTATTACAAAAAAAATTTACTAATCTAAATGGTATGTGTTAACATTTGGAACCTTATACAATTAGGATAAGTATAATATTTTTTAGTTCTATTATCCTTTTGAGTGAAAGATGAGTTGAAGGTTGAAACTCTAATTGTCAAGCATAAATATATATATATCTATCTCTTATTCAATGAATAAATTAATTATTAAACTTTATTAAAGGATATTAAAACAAAAAAATGTGTTATCCTAATACCTTATGTCTTGTTGAACTGATGATATTTTAAATCAACATAGATTGATGTCTTTGAGGCCCTCAATTTGACAGTTGATTGTGATTGATGACCTCAATTACTCCCTACAAATATTAACGTTTTTCCTCCAATCATATGTCTTTAATTGCCACTAATGTTCTCCTAATCTAGATCATAATTGGGTGGTGACTTTTTCATTTCCCTTCCCCTCTTATTAAGGCTAAATTTTATTAATCTGATTTCCGATGTGGGTTTTCCACAAAGGTATTTTCTCTTTTCATCCTTTTATTTACAAAGAAAAATTTCAAATTGCGAGGACGCAATTTATTGAAGGAGGGGAGAATCTAACACCCCGAGCTTCCATGATACGCTTCTAATTCAATAATGTAATAGCTTGCATTGTGCGCAACATCGAGTTCTAACACACTGCAACTAATCAAAGTAGCCATTATGAATAGTAATAACCTCCTTTTAAAATTATAGAAATTTTATATTTCAAAATGGACTTCATTTTTGTATTCGTAATATCGAAATTATCCAAAGTTGAATTTTTTGTAATTTTCTGAGAACTTCCAATTTTTTATGAATAGTGAAAATTACTTAAAACAACTTTTTTAATCAAAATAATTTATAGTGATAAATTATACTATTTAGTGGTTTTAAAGTATAATTACAATATATTTTTACCATTTTATCCAATGGTGGTCATTATAATTAATTTGACATTGAAATTGGATATAAACAATTGCCAATCTTTTGGTATAAATTGTTTCTTAAAACACGCCATTTGTTGTGACAGTGGGAATTAATAATAAAATTAATTAATGAAACTTATATGTTTAGAATTTTGTAAAATAGACATCATTTTTGAATTCGGAATATCAATTATAGCTTAGGGTGAAATTTTGGCATTGTTCTGAAAAACTTCAATTTTTGATGAATAGTGAAACCACTAAGTGGTAGTTAAATAACTGATTTTTCGTTTAAATGAAATATTACCACTTCTGTGATTTGATTTTAAAAACTCCATCATACATGGTTGTCATTAAGAAGTAAAATGTGGTTCAATGAGATTAAAATAATTTTTGGTGAATAGTAACTTTTAAGTTCTTAATCGCGATTAGAGGTAATTAGTGTAGTTTAAGGTACAAATAATGTTTTAATAATATGAGATGAGAATGAAACTTGTCCTACTCCTATTGGATGAGTCCTGGCCGACCAATACAACCCATGGGTCAACTTGGGGACCCCATGGAGCCACTTTAGTTGGAAAATGACATTAATATATATTTATTTAATGTTAAAATTAAATTGACACAAACATGAGTTATTTTACTAAAACAGTTTTTAAGTGGGGTTACACAAGTCCAAATTTTGACTATAAATATTCATTAGAAAGATAAAACTATTTCCTACATCATAGTATTTTTTTATAATTTTTAGACATTAAATAAATTAAATTATTTATGACATCAATATGATGCAACGATGACCTCATTATTTAACGATTTTAATAAAATGAAACGATAATGCAAAATCCAAGGCATACACTTGTCCAAAGACTATTGGATTGATATATTCCGAACCCTTATCACCTTAGCCTAGAATTATATAAGTGTGGGACCTTTAGAATCCGAAAAGCATTGTGAAATAATGTAACATTTCAATCTTTCCAAAAGTGCCCCTCCTCTCCACTTATAAAAGGCCCCCACCTCTCCCACCTTATTCACACCATCAAGCCATTTGGCTCGGCCAACCACTGCCCAAATACTCTACCAACTTCCCCCTATTACTCCTAGAATCCTCACTTTGGGAAGAACTCTTCCCAAGGAATCATTTGGATCAAATCAAAAAGAGTTACCCGATTTTGAGGTAATGTCTTCTCTAATGTTGTTTTGTTTTATTTTTCTTCTCCAACCCCCTAAACTCTTTTTATTCATTTCTTTTGTAACAAAAACAGTATCCTCAATATACTAGGATGTTGTTATAATAATGATTCGAGCTACACTTACACACACCTACATCTAATGGTTAAAGAACATACGGTTTCTGTGGATGGTGAATTTCTGCCTCACGAAATGATGATTGTTCAACACTCATATAATACCTTCAGAGGTGGCCATTAAGATGTCACTATTTTTATATATGATATATAATATGTTTATGTTTTACTTATGCTTCTGTATTTCTCATTTATGGCATAATTTATGATTTCCATTATGGGTAAAACGCGATAATTTCATTTTAGGAAGTGCGGACTACCGCCCCCTCAAACTGATGTGAATCGTTAATGTCATATGTGGGATGTATAAAGGATGGAGTAAATGATATTATATATGATATTATACTGGAACTATATTATACCTTTATATCATTATGATTAAGTTCCATTAAATATGAAATTGAAATGAAAGTAGCGTTCATGCGTACGTACGGCTTACCGTCTCCATGAACGGTGCATTTCATTTCTTACCTCTAAATGTTACGTAATATTATAAATGAATGTATATACTGGATATATAAGATATATATGACATCTAAATCATGGATATAATTCTGGATATAATGGATATTCTACCACATGAACAACTTGTAATTATAAGAAGTTTATTGTTGACTCAAGTACCAAAGATCGACAAAACAACCGTTATTAACTTAAATAATTACATAATTATCATATCATTGCAATAAGTGATATAATAAGGATAATGAAATTGAAAATGGTTCTTAATAAGTTATATATTAACTCTAGTTTATTATTCAGGAGGTTAAAGAATGGTTGAGTCAAGTCAGACAAGAGGTAAGAGAATTTCTTAACCCAATTTTTACTCTTTGGGTTAATCTCCTACTTTCAAATTATGTCATGATATTATTATGTCCTATTTTGTATTTTTACTTTCTTTATGTGTACCTATAGTGAATACACATAATAGATCTATTTTATTTTAAAAATGATCTTTTTAAGGACTTCGTCACAATCTCCTTTCATTGAGGCATATTTGGTTTTATACACAACTTTCTTTTATACGGTGTATAAACCCCTTTGACTTTTACGTTTATTCAAAAGGAATCTTTTTTATATGAAGCGTTTTACTAAACGAAAAAAAGTTAATGTTTTTATTTCCATACATATGCAGCGACAACGACTTCTCCACCGCCGTGACCATTATTTGGGTTTCGGCTTCCTCTACAAGCCATACATTTTTTAAAAAATGAAAAATAAATATCAAGTTTTAATTTTCTTTTATTTTGGTTTTGAAAATTGTTTTGAAAGAGTTTTTATTATATCAATTTGTTTTATTGATATCATGTGATTGAAATGTGGAAATTTTATGTTTCCTTTATCCATATTTTATGTGATTATGTTATGGTTTATGATGTGTTTAAACCTGTTCATATGAGGAATGCATTGGACTTAATAAGTGACGGGTGGAGCCCGCTATAGCTCCTCGATGCATCGGCAGGTCTCATGAGACAAACTAGTGTCTTGGCACAAGGCCTTGACAAAATCTTATTTGTGGTCTTGGCACGAGGCCTCGACTACGTGGTTATGATAGTCTGGCATTATGCATTCCATCATTATGAAAGTGGTTATTGATATTGCATGTGATTATTCGACCAGTAGAATATCCATGTGAAGAAGTGAATGGCATTATCTCATTTTACTTTTGCCATATTCTGTTGAAGTTCAGGTTTAAAAGGCTTTTGTTTTCGTTATACATTGCCATAAATGTTAATGTTTATTTATGAAAGCTTCCGCAATATTGTTATCCTTACTGAGCATCTGAGCTCACCCCTTTCAATGTTTTAATATTTTCCATGATGTGAAGAAGTATTTTATGAATGACCTGCAGGGATAGTCAGAAGAGGATATGAGTGTGGACTATGAAGACTTTGTTATTAGTTTTTCACTTTATGATGTAATGTAAGACATATGACTGTATCTAGTGTTTCCAAGGCTACTAAACTAATCTGTCTTTCGAGACTTGATCTTTTGTGATCATGCCAATGTTACGAAGTAATGGACCGACTCTGGGTAGCTGGGGTCGGGGCATTACATTCTTCGACACGGTAGATGGCTTCCGCGGCTCGTGGAGTGACTGGCAGAACGGCATGTTGGGAGACTAGGGGAACCCGGACTAGATTCATCAGATTGCCCCATCGTTTAGGAGGGTTTGGTGAGAAGTATCGCGCCCTCTTGCTATAAGTTCCGGCTTCTGCCCTGTCTGTGGAAGTTGCATGATCAGGGTTTCCTGGAGGCATCTCACCAAGGGGAATTGTTCCTGCCCCTACTGCCCCGGCATGGGATTACCATAGTCGGGTCACTGCTCTGCAGCGCGCTTGGCCAAGAGTTCGTCAACTAGCCTCTTCTTCTCAACAAGCTGCTGGCGTAACGTGGCCTTCTCGGGATCTTCGTCCGTTTTCGGTACAGAGGTAGACAGGTGGGAGTGCTTGATAGTTACGACGTGCTCCTTACCATTACCGGCATTTCGACTGAGTATCAGTGACTCGGTATGTACAGGGAGCCCTATAAGGTTCCTCTGCTGACAGGTAACCCTCCCTGATGGGTCCAACATTGGAGGTACACCCTCAGGGGTAATTCTCCATCTAGAAATTCAAGCTCATCCTCCTTGTCCACTACGTCAGCCATGTGGACCGCGACCCCTCTCGAGGGCATGTCCTCAATGTCGCATAACGAATCGGGCTGTCGTCGAATAGGGGTGAAGAGGAGAGACGCATAGTGTCCCCATCCACGGACTATCATATCGGGGGTAGCTTCTCTGATGACTCTGTGGAGTACTTGGAAACTCTGAACACATTTCTGTTGAAGGGTGCTCTGATGGCCTGGTGACTCAGGGTGCTGGGCCACAGGGAGTGCGGCCAAATCTATCAGGCAACATTGCTCTCCTATTTCTTCAAAGTGCTCTCGACATCTGTGGTACATCACCCACTCGTAACGAAGGAAGAAGTGTGTCACCCATAGGGTTCGGAAAAATAACCCCACTTCTTCTGGGGTAAGGGACTCTGGTGCGTGAATGTTCGGCACCGACATCGGGCAGAATGTCTCCGAGAAGTGATCCGCTGCGAAAATGCTCTAGAAGCTCCTGGGTTCGGACTCGGGGTCTGGCCTTGTTTTGCCCCACTCGTCAACCGGGGGTGGCTGAGGGACCAGTAGCGGTACCGAGGAGGACCGCTGGGATAGTAAAATTGGTGGAAGAGAATACGGTGAACGAGCTGACTGGCCACCGAATTCTGGTCCATCCTCTGAAGAGTGAAGTGACCTGACCATGATATCACGATACGATGGGCTGATAGCCACAGCTTCAGGCACAGGAGTCACGGTTGCCGGCGATAGGTCATGTCGTTTCTCTACCATTGTTGGTCCCCAAAATAGCTCTCTGTGATCTCTGGTAGTGGTAGAGGGCGCTTCTGGTGACAACGGTGGTGATTGCACGTTTGGGACCTATAGAATTTCTACGTTTCCTCCTCGTTGATGTACCTGCGGAGAGAGGTGGGAATCCAATGGACCTCGCATTCCGGGAGAATGAGGTTGATGTGCCTGGTGCCATCTCCTTACCTCTTCGCAGCCGGTGAGAGACACATTCTTCAGAGAATGACGACACGCCGCATCCTTCATCGGGCATGCACTGACGACGTATACCAAGCCTCGTTCCACGACGTCGTCTTCCGCGACGCCGTCTTCCACGATGCCTTTTCTCCACGTGACCATCATTCGAAAACTCTTTCAGGAAGGGGGATTTCATATAAAGTGTATATGTGAATTATCCCTTCGTGCATGCGTATTTTAAATTTCAGGGTGTCTGAATAATTTTCCTTGAATAAATCATAACCTCGTTTGAAGAATGTCTTTTAATGATTTCCATTTGGAAAACACCTAACGCGGAGGGTTCGGGCCGAACAAACACGGCCCGACAACCATCTGCAGTTTGTTTATTGGTGTGAGGATCGACGGGAAACGATGATGCAGGCCGCAAATGCATTTTGAACCCTTCGCAGTATTCTACGTGTCCCGGGAGAGCCGTAGACGCAGACAGCGGGCAAAACGGACCACCAGAGGGCATCCGGTGGTCCGCGGAGGGCGATGATGGCGGTCGGCTGCCCGGAGGCCGCGGCACCCCGGTACGCTGCCGGAAAGAGCCATCATGGCTAAAGCCGCGGTAGTGGTGGAATGGCCGGATCACGCGGCCGCGTGGGATCCAGGGGAGACGCGGCGCCCAGCGCCGTGTCCGCTGGCAAAAGGGGGAAACAATTCCCCCCTGCGCAGCCGCTGGCTGAGCCAGCGCAACCCCCCGGCCGGGCCGGGGCGGGTCGCGTGGGCCGGGGTGGGTCGCGCGGGCCGGGCCGTGTCCAACCGGTCCGGACTCGGACCCGGGTCGGGTCGACCCGGTTCAGGGCAACCCAGGGTGGTGGGCCGGGCCGGGCCCAGGCCCCCCATTTCGGACTGTTTTCAGTCATTTTCCCATATCATGGGCTTCGGACCTCCAATCAATCCACCGTCAGTTGCGATCCGATCCTTGGATTGAGAAAGTCGTTTAGGTATATTACACTTAGGGATTCAGAGAACTTTGGTTATGGACGGGTTGGTTCAAACACGAAACCAACCGGGCCCTCAGAGTGGAAACGCTTATGACTTGAGCTCCGGACGTCCGATCGACATGTCGTCAACATTGTTGGATTTCTCTTAGTGATACTTACCTTTTGGATTACTCCACTCGAGGTTTGGAAGCAGTTGGAGTGTGGTCGGGTTGGTTTTGAATTAAAACCCATTCGGGCCCCTGGAACGAAAAAACCAATAACTCTCAGACCGGGCGTCCGATTGACGCACCGTTAGTCATGTTGAGTTCCTATCGACAAGGTGGAACATTGGGATACATCAAATCCGAACTACAATTCGGTTGATGTATCGACCCCTTGGCTCATGGAGCGGGCCCTCCTAGAAATGAGCATGCTGTGTGTGGGAACCCTAGAGTTGGCTGCGACTTTGACGACGATGACAACCGTACTAGAATCCTTTGTGGGTTCGACGGTGAAGACATTCATACTGGAATCCTTCATGGGTTCGACGATGATGACAACTGTACTAGAATCCTCCATGGGTTCAATGGTGAATACCTTCGTACTAGAATCCAACGTGGGTTCGACGATGACGACAACCGTACTTGAAATCCTCTGTGGGTTCGGCGGTGATGACTACTATGCTTGTATCCTATGTGGGTCTGATCGTATTGACCTCTGTTTTAGTATCCTACGTGGGTACGACAGAGAATTTGGGCTTGTATCCTACGTGGGTTCGACAACTTAGCTGGTCTACTATCCTATGTGGGTCCCATCTAGATGAATTAGTAACTACATCTGATCATCACCTTTTGATTTACAAATGATGTATACCTATGTGAGTTGAGTCTTGACTTCCAATCATTATCTTCGATATGATTGACTTGTTTCCTACATGGATTGGTTGTTCTTTCCTTTGTAGATTGGGTTGTGCTTTCCTATGTGTATTGAGTTGTACTTTCCTATGTGGATTGTGTTGTGCTTTCCTTGGAGGATTGGGATATACTATCCTATGTGGACTAGATTGTACTTGACCTCGTGAGTTTGAGCTGAACTGGATTTAATGACTTAGGTATTTGTATGGGAATATACCTAAGTAGTGTTGGGTGATACTTTGTTATTGTATATTTTTCTTTGTGGTGTATCCTTTTTGGATTCAGGGAGACCTCGGGGGTCTCGATGTCCCTAATGAGTATCGTATACTCACCCCTGCACGGGGATCACCCACACTACGTTGTGTTGGATACAGACGACATACATCACGAATCGAGGTTGAGGCTTGTAGAGCAAGACGGTACCCAGAGGAGGATGTGACGACGAGATGGTACCTGGAGGTGGACCTGACGAAGAAATGGTACCCGGAGGTGGACGTGACGATGAGAGGGTACTCGGAGGTGGACTCCATGATGAGATGGTACCTGGAGGTGACAGACAGACGTAGAGAGCTGAGGTGGCCATCTGTACCTACCTTTCAGGTAGGGACTCCAGAGGACGATCTAGGAGTATCTTGACACCTTCCTGTCGTTTTGTCTTTTTCTGCTACTTTACTGTTGGGCTTGTATTTCTGGCCCCCTTTGTACTTTCAGCACACTTTTTATATTGCTTTACGTATTGTTTTCTTCCACTTGTACTCTGGTTATGTGTGTGTTTAAATTTCCTAAAGGTAATGCCTTTCCAGTTATAGGGATTTACGCCTTTGGTGCTAGTCGCCATCCCCTGGCCTATGGGAGGCAGGCTTGAGGTAGTCATGGCACGGGACTCGAGGATGGGTCATCAGAAATTGGTATCAGAGGAGTTTGGTTCTACCGCAGAACTCAGGACTCTGATGTTTCTTCTATGTGAAGCAATAGTGTTAAGGGTATTGAGTGTGGTTATTAGTCAAGGGAGTCCAGTGTTGGTGCGGAGGCTGACGTATCTGTACACAAGGACCCTGACATCTGATTTCTGACTCAATGCACGAAAACACCGATTGCATGTGTGTTTCAAAAGTCTTCTTTGTGATTACTCAGTGTCAGCTCACCAGGTATACTATTTTGACCATGGAACACCTGTTTCATTTCAGGATTGTCCCACGACGGCAGCTAGCTAGGGTTGAGAACTTTTTACGAGAGGAAATCCCACCGAGCAACGAGGGCTCGGTGCAGGGCCCTTTTTCAGCAGAGGAACCGGTGGTACCTCTACCCGTCGAGCCACTGATTCCACCAGCCCCAGCCGCTGAGAGTGCACATAGCCTTAGTGAATTGCATGAGTTCCAACGTCATAGACAACCCAGGTTCCGTGGGCAGATGGACCCTCAGGCAACCGAGGATTGGCTGGAGGCTGTTGTTTGAGTTTTCAGGTTAGAGGGGACACCAGCTGACCTCATGGTGATCCTTACATCGAGTCTCATGCACGCGGAAGCAGGAAGATGGTGGAGCCCGATGCTCTAGGTGCATGACGAGGCATCACTCCTTTGGATGGTCTTTGAGATCCTCTTCCACTCGGAGTTCATCCCAGCCACCCTCCATGCGGTGCGCATTGAGGAGTTACTATAGTTGCGGCAGGGCAACATGACTGTGGCCCAGTACTCGGCAAGGTTTACTGATCTCTCGCGCTACTCCACAGATATGGTACGGGACCCGTTCTTCCAGGACCGGTCCTTCGAGCCGGGACTGAGGCATGAGATCAGGGATTCGATGATCTCCCTCAACATTCTGACACAGGAAGGGGTGTTGGAGAGAGCCCTTCTGGTGGAGAGTTTTCTCACCGAGCTGCCATCAGCAGCAAGACCCACCGCAGGACGGCATGAAGCAGAGTCTTTCGCAACAGGCAGTTGATAGATGACTCAGATGTCCAAACGGGCTAGACCGTCAGATGAGCAATCTCAGGATGCATATTTGGTTGTTCGGGGCACACGAAGGAGAGCCAGCTACACGAGGAGCAGGCTCTGCTACGCATGCGGTGGGATGGGTCACATGGCTCGAGACTGCCCGAATCATCATGCTGATGAGCAGTAGGCAGTTGAGGGACCTCCCAAGCAGAGGTTCGACCATGGCGGTCCGTAGGGAGCAGGCGGACGAGGCAGATGATCTGGCCGAGCAGTGGGTGGTGGGCGACGCTTTGAGGCCCCACCAACACCACCACCACCACCAGGAAGACCACCCCAACTGCAGGGAATAGGTCGATAGGGGAGAGCTCAGCTATATGTAGCTGAGGCTTATGACCATGATGCTCTGGGAGCAGATGGACAGGATCACGACTAGCTCAAGATGTGGGGAATTTTTTCATGTTGCTTATTGCTTTGTTGATGTTATGTGTCTTTGTACCTTGAGATGCAGTAATAAAAGAAATGTATTCTTTTGACGTTTTGTTCCCTATCTTTTTTATGTAGTTTATACTAAGAGGTTCCGGTTTAAAACTATTGACGTGAACCTCACTTTTGAGATACTTATTGGAGGAGACCTAGTGTCCACACACTGATGCTGAAAGTGTGACACAACCCTTAGAGGCGAGAGTAAAGGTTGGATCTCTTGTTAGTAGCGTCGAGGCCTTACGATGTCATCCTTGGTATGGATTAGTATCATCCATGTCGGGATTGATTTTATTAGGCATAGAACATGGTTCATCCAGGGGATGAGACCGGATTTCTCTTATCAGCAAAGAAAAAGTCTTGGCAGCTCTTGTGGGACCAGAGAAGGTCCAAGTCATCTAGGAGTGGATGAGGAGAGCTCAGATCCAACAGAAGTCTTATGCCGACTGGAGGCGGAGACCACTAGAGTTCGAGGATAGTGACCACGTTTTCTTACGGGTCTCACCTCGACGTGGTTTATAAAGATTTGGTCGGGGCAGCAAGTTGTCTATGTGCTTCATCGGACACTTCTAGGTTCTCAGCAGGGTAGGCGAGGGGGTTTACCACTTGACCCATTCACCTAAGTTGCACTAGGTGCACGATGACTTGCACATATCTCAGCTGAGGGGATAGGTGCATGACCCGACGCATATCATCAACCTTGGAAAGATGAACATCGATGATGGGGCAACTTTTACGCAGGCCCCGGTGGAGATCAAGGATTGACAGGATGGAGTCCTACATGGATTGTCGATTTCTCAGGTGCTCTTTCACTGGTAGCATGGGAACCTCTAGGAGAGCACATGTGAGTGGGAGGCTCAGATGCGTGCTCAGTACCCCTTTTGTTTCCCTAGATTGTGTTATAGATTTATGGGTATGTAAATCCCTATGGTGGGAGTAATGTAAAGACCCAGAAATTTCAAGGAAATTTTTCCTTAATTTCTTTGGAATTTTACGAGTATGCAGTTTCTGACGGAACCTGATTCCAAGGCCCGGTGTGCCCGAAATCAATTTCCGAAGTTTAGCTTGGGTATGTTCAGTGAACGAATGAGCGGGTTTTTCTAACTTTTGAACCGGTGCTCGGAATCAAAATCCGAGGGCACCAATGGAATCGTAGCTCCGTTAATTGCTTTGGAACACCTTTTCTGGAGTTGTGTTTGCTCGGGTGAGGTTATTAAAAAAATGGGTTAAATAAGGAAAGAAATAAAAATTTGTGCAAAAATTTTTATTTTCTATTCTAAGTAGTTTTATCCTATGCATGGTTGTTGGAGTGGGACCCACTACATCCTAAAATCCCCAGGTAGGATATTAGTGAATTGGGATCCACATGAGCCCCACCCCATCAAATCCATTAAACCTCCCACGAGCACTTAATTGTGTAACTCACCCACCCCCCAATTTAATGGAAAGTCAACCCTTAAATATTAATTTGATTTTTAAACGCTCTTCAATTAATTTAATTAATTGAATGAAATATTTTTGAATTTCAAATTGATGGCCTGTGTGAGTGTTAATAAAATAATACAGTGTCTTATTTTATTGGGGGTGTTGTTTCATTGTGCGGAAACAAGGAGAGGACTCTTGCGCTCTTGAGGAACATCTCCTTCCTCCTCGAAGAACACAAAGAACGCCGAGTCTACGAAAATGAACTCCATCACCGCAAGGGAATCTTCATGCCATCTCCTCACCTCTTTGCAGTCGGTGAGAGACACCTTCTTCGGAGAATGACGACAGGCCACATCCTTCATCGGGCGTGCACCGATGACGTATACAGATCCTTGTTCTGCGACGCCGTCTTCCGCGACGCCGTGTTCTGCAATGTCGTCTTCAGCAACGCCTTTTCTCCGTAAGACCATCGTTCGACAAATCATTGAGGTAGGGGGTTTTCGTATAAATTTTATATGCGAATTATCCCCTCATGCATGCATATTTTAAATTTCAGGGTGTTTGAATAATTTACCTTGAATAAATCATACCCTCGTTTGAATCATGTCTTTTAATGATTGTAATTTGGAAAACACCAAATGCGGAGGGTGCAGGCCAAGCACAAATGGCCCGACAACCCACCGCAGTTTGTTTATTGGTGTGCGGATCGACAGGGGATAAAGAAGAGGACCGCAAAGGCGTTTTGAACCCTTCGCAGTAATCTATGGGTCCCGGGCGAGCCGCAGGGGCAGACGGTGGGAAAAACGGACCACCGGTGCGCGTCTGGGGGTCCACGGAGGGCGATGCCCGCGCGCCACAGGCAGGAGTCGTCGCGGCTGAAGCCGCGATGGCAGCGGAATTGCTGGGACCCCTGGCTGTGCGAGATCCAGGGGAGACGCAGCGCCCAGCGCCGCGTCCGCTGGCAAATGGGGGAAAACGTTCCCCCCTGCTCGGCCGCTGGCCGAGCTAGCACACCCCCCACCCCCCCGGCCGGGCCGGGGTGGGTCGCGCGGACCGGGATGAGCTGCGCCCAACCGGGCAGGACCCAGACCCGAGTCGGGTCGACCAAGTTCGGGCCGGGCCTGGACCCCCCATTTCGAACTTCTTTCATTCTTTGCCCATATCTTGGGCTTCAGACCTCCGATTGACACACCGTCAGTGGCGATGCGATCCTTGGATCCAGATGGACGTTTCAATATATTATGCTCAGGGTTTCGATGAACTTTGGGTATGGCCAGGTTGGTTCGAACATGAAACCAAACAGGCCCTCAGAGTAGGAACGCTTATGACTTGAGCTCCGGACGTCCGATCGACGTGCCGTCGACTATGTAAGATTCATCATAGTGATACAGACCTTTTGGATTACACCACTCGAGGTTTGGATGCAGTTGGAGTGTGGTCGGGTTGGTTTTGACTTAAAAACTAACCAGGACCCTGGAACGAAAAGGCCAATAACTCTCAGACTGGGCGTCCGATTGACGCACTGTCTGTCATGTTGAGTTCCTATCGACTAAGAGGAACTTTTGGATACATCAAATCTAGACTACGTGTCAGTTGATGTATCAAACCCTTGGATGTTGTAGCGGGCCCTCCCGGAAATGAGCATGCTGTGTGCGGAGACCCTAGAGCAGGCTGTGACTTCGACGACGATGAAAACTGTACTAGAATCCTCCGTGGGTTCGACAGTGAAGACTTTCGTACTGGAATCCTCCCTGGGTTCGACGATATTGACAATTATACTAGAATCCTCCATGTGTTTGATGGTGAAGACCTTCGTACTGGAATCCTACGTGGGTTCAACAACAACGACAACCCTACTGGAAATCCTCTGTGGGTTTGGCAGTGACGACTACTGTACTTGTATCTTACATGGGTCTGACAGTATTGACCTCTGTTGTAGTATCCAACATGGGTCCGACAGGGAAGTTGGGATAGTATCCTACGTGGGTTCGATAACTTAGCTGGTCTAGTATCTTACGTGGGTCTCAGCTAGATGAATCAGTAACTACATCTGATCATCTCCTTTTTCTTTACAAATGATGTATACATGTGTGAGTGGAGTCTTGACTTCCAATCATTATCTACGATATGATTGAATTGTTTCCTACATGGATTGGTTGTGCTTTCCATTGTCGATTGTTTTGTGCTTTCCTATGTGGATTGAGTTGTGATTTCCTATGTGGATTGAGTTGTGCTTTCCTTTGTGGATTGGGTTGTACTATCCCGTGTGGACTGGATTGTACTTGAGCTCGTGATTTGGAGATGAACTGCATTTAATGACTTAGGTATATGTATGGGAATATACCTATGTAGTATTGGGTGATACTTCGTGATTGTATATTTTTCTTTTTGGTGTATCCTTTGTGGATTCAGGGAGACCCGGGGGTCTCGGGGTCCCTACTGAGTATCGTATACTCACCCCTACACGGGCTTCGCCCAGACTACGTTGTGTTGGATGCAGATGACAGACATCACAGATCGAGGTTGAGGCTTGTAGAGCTAGATGGTACTCGGAGGTGTACGTGATGACAAGACGGTACCCGAAGGTGGACTTCATGATGAGATGGTACTCGGAGGTGGACATGACGATGAGAGGGTACCCAGAGGTGGACTCCACGACGAGACGGTACCCTAAGGGGATAGACGGACCTAGAGAGCTGAGGTGGCCATCTATACCTACCCTTTAGGTAGGGACTCCGGAGGACGATCCAGGAGCAACTTGACACCTTCCTGCCATTTTGTCTTTATCTTGTAGTTTACTATTTGGCTTGTATTTCCGGCCCCCTTTGTAATTTCAGCACACTTGTTATATTGTATTACATAGTGTTTGCTTCCGCTTGTACTCTGGTTGTGTGTGTGTTTAAATTTCATAAAGGCAATGCCTTCCCAGTTATTGGGATTTACACCTTTGGTGCTAGTCTCCAGCCCCTGGCCTTTGGGAGGTGGGCTTTGGGTAGTCCCGGCACGGGTCCCGAGGATGGGTCGTGACAAAAAAGACATATATGATCTGTGTTTTGTCTGTCTGACGCGACCCCAGTGCATTTAATGAAATAAAAAAATACACGGTGTGTACTTTGGAAGTACATGGCATGTACGTTCTATTTATGTACTCTGTATTAAGTGGTCTACAAGTCACTCCCTCACGGCCCTGTGTGTGGCTACTACATAGAGAACACACAACCTGCTATGGAATGGAAGTATAGGGTCTGCACTCATAAAGTACACGACATGTACATAGAAAATTTCAAGAAACTCCTCTTTTCTCAAAAACAATCGGAAAAAGAAAAACATAATGGAATAGATGATTTGGGTTCTTAACGATTATCAATGATGAATTTATCTCATCTAATAGGATTATGAAATGTGGTATGGTAGTATTATATTATTATAATATTATTTGTTTACTCTTATATAACGTATTTATTCTTTAACTGTGGTAAATAAAATTAATTACTGATGTTATTATTAATAATGTCAAAAAACTAAAAGGAAGCTATTTTCACAATTTAGGCCATCTGATTAAAAATATTTTATCCATTTTTTGAATTTCAAATCACAGAGTGGGTAGAAATTAATTTAAAATTGATTCTTGTTGTCAAAACCAAAAAGTTAGTTTTAAATAAATACAAACTATCAAAAGATTGACATGTGTTCATGTCTTATTTAAGAGTAAAAATAATTCAGAGGACCTAAATTATTTTAAATGATAAAAATATAATATAATTACATTTTAATACCATTTATATACTAAACATAACAATATAAAATATTTTTATTAAAAAAGTTGTTTTCAAATAAAATTTATAATTTTTCACAATTCATTAGAATATAAATGTTATTATCAAAATACCCAAAATATATCCAAAATATATTTTTATTTCCCACTTATAAATAAGAATTTAACTTCATCAATATTATTATATAATAGTTTCAATTATTTTATTTAACAATGGTTCACCATTAAAAAGTGAAAACCCCACCTTTTTGAAAAATAATTCACTTTCTCTAAAAATGAATTTGTCCTTATATTATGTCTACAAAACTCAAAATATGAATGTTAAAATTATATGGGAAATAAAAAATTCAAAATATGGTTAATACTATTCATAACTACTTTTTAAAAGGATATATTGATAGTTCATGTTGAGATTGATCTCGGTGTTTTGTATATCACACGCTATTGAATATTTAAAAAAGGGATCAACCCATGGAAAATTGAGGTGTTACATTATACCCTACTACAATAAATTGTGTCCTCGCAATTTAAGCTCGAGATTGAAAACTAGCAGTTGAACATTTTAAAATATCTTACTTGAAATCCCACATCATAACATGGATTAATGAGGCCTATATTTTTTCAAAAGAAAGGTAATTGTGAAGGTTATAATAAATAACACTTATTAAGGTTCCATGTATGAAAACATGGATATGGAAGAGAATAAAACTATGCAGTTCTGATGGTCAGTGATAGAGAATATTACATTATAAAGTTAACAACTAGAAATCTCTAAATATACGATGTACTAAGAGACCATTTGATTCACTGCAAAAGAAAGTACTAGGAAAACAAATTTGGTTCTATGATCCATTCCATAACTTTGTTGAAACAATTTAATTCACAGACAAAGTACACAATCAAGAATACATTATTTACATGTAGTGTCTCATCCTTTAACAAATTTCTAGAGGAAATCATCTTATACCTTCAAAATATAAAATTCATAAATATTCTATTTATCTCAATCATATAATGTTCAAAATATAAAAAATTACAATTTAAATGGAGAAAACAATTTTATAATAACTAGGGAATTCTTGTTGGAATGTTTTAGTCAATAAAGAATTATCACAATTCTGAGGTGTGTTTGATTCCAATAGCTTAGTCTGACACAATTTGTTATCGGCCAACTTGCATGTTGTCCTGTTTATAAAACTATAGTATTATATCATTAATAAAATAATCATATAAAATTTAACAATGATAAACAATATTATTCAATGTTCACCATAATCCATTCCAACATTTAAGGTTATAGAAAATACTTCCATTCCATCATTGGCTAAAAGGGCTCTAAATTTCGAAAATCAATTGTAACATTTGATTCCACAAATAATGTGATGTTTCTATTATTCTAACATAACTAATATATGTTTACCTTCATCATATTAAAACATTAATAAAAATAAAACATACTGATGTACAATCCTTAAATATATCATATTCTTCTTAAAAAATAATACAATTCTTGAATTCAAAAACAAAAATACATTTATTATTACACTATGTCTACAGTAACATCATAATATTTAACATGATCCATTTTCTTTCTCTGAGCTATAATTCTGTGACGATTTGGACAATTGTTTACATAATGCCCAATATCATTACAATTATAACATTTCACTGTTACATTAATTCCCTTACACTCCTGAGTCTGGT
This sequence comes from Viscum album, assembly GCA_963277665.1. NCBI lineage: Eukaryota > Viridiplantae > Streptophyta > Magnoliopsida > Santalales > Viscaceae > Viscum > Viscum album. The sequence continues at coordinate 1,143,339,116 of OY728166.1, forward strand.
GACATTTTCTCCACATTTGTAACAAACTATCATTCTTTTTAGGCAAGTACCAGGGGGTTTATTCCAACAATTATCACATAAGTGAAAATACATCATTCTAAGTTTCCAATTATCTATCTCTTTCTCCATTGTTATCTTCTTCTATTACTTTATATTAATTTCATAACAATTATTTAATTCCATTTCTGTCTTGATTACACGGGAGGAAATATTTTCATTTAATGAGAAATAGTGTGATACTAATACCTGTCAGAGAATAGGTTTTTACCCATTATAAAATCGATCAGTCAAACTTCATGGGCTATGTATGTAGTCGGTAGCATGCCTTTATATCTTTGTGATGTCAGCCTAGTACTTTTCAACATTGTCATTATTCTTTTACCTCAGACTCAGAAATTGTCTTTCCATATCACCTCTCTGTTAATAACGAATATATTTCTCTAAAAAAAGATCATTAGACTCAATCCAATCCATATTTCCCACTTATTCATCCTCAATTGTTTTTTAATAACCACTTTATGTCTTCATCTCTCGAGAGATGATAAACTTCAATGAAATTTTTTTTCATTTCGTTACATCCCGAAGCATGATGTTGTTTTTCTAAGAAACTTATCCACTACTCTTCTACAAAAGTATTTTAAGTCCCATTGAATGATGGAGGTTGTTGTCTCATGAGGTGGTCTGACCTTGAACCTCTGCGTTTTGGATTGGGATTCTCTATACAGGGAATGATATTATTCATAAACGGAGTCAGCCATCCCAATATGGTTACAAGTTGGTTAGTTCTAATTGTGTAACCTACTACACTATCACTATCTTGCATAGGAGGGAAATCACTACATGGATTACATGCATTGATTTTATTTCTATTTCTCCACTATCCACCACTTCTAAATAATTAAATACACTATATTAGGTTATGAATCATAGTTCATAACTCCAAAATAGTAATATAATGAACATAAATTGAAAAATTTATGCATATCTAATATATAATAATAAATATGGTTCCTTTGAGGACATATTTACTCATTAATCCATAATAATGGTTTGTAAATAAAATATGAATTATCCTAATCATATCCCCTAGGAGTTTCATGCCAGGTGCGTAGTAAGACCCATTGTTGTGTACCATGTTTCCTTGAGTCATGCTCGGAACAACTTGTCAGATTTTAACACCAAGGTACATCTATGCCATAACCCATTTCACATGTAGTATCTAGGAAGAGATGTATTTTCTAGGAATACCCACATAATATCTATTATAAAATTCTATGATTCACTTCAATACTTATACTGAAATTATATATTATGGTTATGATCCCTATTATTAGTTTTTTATAAAATCTATTTCCAAGGATGTTGCTAAACTCCTATGATACCAATTGTAAATATCCTAACTTGGTTACCCAGTTTCAACGCATTATTTCATATCATTGGCATACTAAAAATGAAAAAATTCTAGAAGTCCGATCAGTTTAGGAGTCTTGAAATATATATTACATACATGAATGATAAAATAAACATTTTAACATATAACACATGAGAAATATTCCTTTTATAATTCCATTATTCTCATAGATTAACCGTTTATATCAATCATAATACTCTTCTTGGAATCCTGGGAAAATAAAATATAAGAAAGGGGTGAGTTTAGATGCTCATTATGGGTAAATAATTTAGCATAAGCTATAAACTTTTAAAGAGAAATGTATAATAATAATAGAATCCTTTTAAAACATAATATTTATCATAATATGTAAAAAATTAATCAAACATTACCATATGAATATGATCATTGATATTCTCAAACAAGAATGATCTCCATTAAAAGATGTCGAAATAGTAGAAAATGATCAGTAAAACTCATGTATAAAAATATCCCTTTTGATGAAATAATTTAAAAGTAAAAAACTTTACAAATGAAGTCATTAAAAATAGATTTTTGAGTCATGTGTCCCAAACCACATTTAATCTTTTGAATGAAATTATCATTTTAAAACAATCATGTTCTTATAAATAAATCCTTAATATCATTCAAAAAATATGGACATTTATTAAAACGATTTAGAAAAATAAATCATTATAAAATTTAAAATGATGATCTAGTAAAAGATTTAATTATCTAAAACCTTATAATATTTCTTTTGAAACCATTTTTATGAAACAGGGAAATGGGTGATAAATAAGTCCGCGTAAATACATACACATAAAAGTCTAGAATAATGATATGATTGAGGAATTAATCCTTACCTTACGTCTAATACTCTCTCTGTGATTTTGAAACTACTATATAAATTTTTAAACATGTTTTCAACATATATTAAATTTAAAATAATTTTACGTATATCATATATAATTCTTTTATGGATTTATATTACCTGTTAATTAACAATTCCTATTTAATGTATCATTTCAGTTAATATCACATTGTTTACAAGTATTCACTTGTTATTATTAATCATATTAAGTTATAATAATTTAATTACATAAAGAATGTATTATATGTATTATATATCATATAAATTGATAATATAAAAAATATATATAATATATAGATAAATAAAATTGAATACACAGTTCCTAAATATGGTAAGTTGTACCTTTGCATGAACGATGTTTCTGTTTTCATATCATATTTAATGGATGTAAGTGAATGAAATAATTGTACATATATACATACAAACATACATACATATATTATTCCAATAGACTTATTTATTACCATATTTCATAATTATGATTAATATATATATATATATTATAATTATTCATTGATGGTTATAGTGGAGACTTAATCACATCGGGTCATTGAGACCTTAAGATGTATGTAAGTACGGGCGAAAATATCATTCTATTGATGGTTAAATGGTGTTTAATTGGATGATATATTATATACACAGAATAAGTACCTTGTTATATTCATTATTTTATTTTATTATACTAATTATTGTACCCATCCAAATATTGAATTGTTGAATAACAAACTATACCATGACAAGAGATGGTAAGTTGTACGTGCACACGTATGGTGACTTTCTCATTCATTGGATAGATTGAATAATGAATATGGTTGTACCATATTTATAAAAACATATAAATATATATAAGAAACTAGAGTATTTATTTTATTATGGAAACAACTTAGAAGTATAAAGTAGAAGAAGAAGAAAACATTAAAAGAGGTTATAAAATAATTACATCTTTTTTCAGGTGTTGCCTTTTGATTTGAAAAAAAGGGCTCCATAAGTTGGATTTTGATCAAAGTATGGCCTCCAGATTGAAGTTATGGTTGTTAGTAGGACATATTATTAGGTTTTGTCCTAGAAAAAAGTCTTTGGATGTGTGAATTTAAGAAAATGGGATGTGCCCTTTTATAAGAGATGTGAGCGGATATTTAGGAAAATATTGAAATATTAATTTATTATAAAATGGCTTTCATTTTATAATTGATACCAATTTATTTATTTAGAGGCTAAGGAGGGTTTTTTTAGAAAAACTCTCAACCATTAGGTTTTATACATGTTTAGGTCAACAAATTATCGTCACCTTTTAGATTTATCCCTTAGTTAAATAGTTTATCTTTTACCATTTCTTCTTCTAATATTATATAATATGGTTTATCAAAAAACTATATAATTTCAATAGAGGCTCAAGTGGTACATAAGTTAAATTTTTAGTATTATATATCAAATTTTTCTGCAACCTATATTTTTCAATTTATTATATAATTTAATAAAATATTATTTTTAAGAACTCATTTATGTCAATTTTGAAACTATTTATTAATTTAATTTTTTTATTATCATAAAAACATGGTTTTATAGAAAAAAGGAATTAAATAATACATCATATGTAATTTTCATTCAAAAAATTCATGGATGGCTTCAAAAAATTAAACTATATTTATTTTAATATTTATAATATCATTAATTTGATTCATTCATTAATATGGAAAATACTACATCATCATTGTGTTAGAAAAAAATTTAATTATTTAATGTCTAAAAAAACAAATACAATACCATGATATATAAAATTTCTTCAAATTTCTTCTGAATATTAATTGTCATATATATATGTCCTATAACTCTATAGATAAATTGACCTAGTAAAAGATAATTGTTTTTTTAATAATTATCATTATTTTATATTAATACTTATAACTTGTCATTATGACACCCAAGTGGTCCCACAATATGAAAAAGTCGGCCTAAGGATGATCTTGGTTGATTATATCACGTTATATATTATTAAGACATGTTTTATGGTAGGTTTATATTATTATAATATTATTTTTTACTCTTATTTACCTGATTTATCCTTTTACCATAGTAAATTAAAATAATTATTGAAGACATTATCGATAATGACAAAAACATAAAAGGTACCTATATACACAATTTGCACCTTATGATTCCGAATATGGAATTAATTTTTACAAATTCTAATCACATAGTTGGAAGAGAATAATATAAAATTAATTCCTCTAGTCAAAACCAAAAAGCAGGTTTTAATAAGTAACAAAATTAAAAGATTGACATGAGTTGATTTCGTATTTAAGTGTAAAAATAATTTAAATAAATAAATTATAATAAATGATAAAAATATAATCCAATTATACTTTAATACCACTCAGATTCATAATTTGTCACTATAAATTATTTTGAATAAAAATATTGTTTTCATGTAAAATTTATTATTTTCCACTATTCATCAAAATCTGAATGTTATCAGAAAAGTTCCAAAAAATACTCAAACTAAATTTTTATTTCCCACTTTTAATAAAAGTTTTATTTCATCAAATTTAATATATAAAAGTCTCAAATATTGGATTTAAAAGGGGCTCTCCAATAAAAGGCAGAAAAAACTGTATTTCTTTAAAATAATACTTTTTTCTGTAAAACTGAATTTTTAGTTATATTATGTTTACGAAATAAAAAATATTAATGTTAAAATTATATTTGATATCTAAAATTAAATATTTGGTTAAAACAATTGATTTCATCTTTTTTAAATAGCTAGTTTGATAGGTCATGGTGTGCTTGAACTCAGTGTTGCATACATAACACACTATTGAATATTTATAAAGTAAGCATATAGTAGAAGCATGTTGTGTTAAAGATATCATAGATGATATGTTTTAGAGGCCATTGTAAACAAATATCAACTTTCATGTGTACCATATTCATGATCTTCCCTTTTTTACAAATAGTTGAACATCGATCTCTTCTTGTTGATAAATTCAGATCGTCTTGAACACTGTCTCATGTTGATAATATCCACATGTTTCATTAACACATCTATCTCAAAATTCACTAACATAACTTATTTTCATCCACGAACCCATGTAACCAGATTTTGGAACTACATCAACTTGTAACAATTTTCCTTTTGTATATTGGCCTCTTGTATCTACCATTCCATAATTATTATTTTTCAAAAAAAAACCCATCTTTTCTGAAGATGATTTTGTTTCCCTCATCAAATAGTTGTGACACAAATATAAAGTTTTGTTTTATCCCATCAACATATAATTTTTTCCCGGATTTCATCTTTTCTATTTCAATGATGGTGGATCCCACACCTTTGATCCTAAGAGATTCATTATTTCCAAATGTCATTATTCCTTCTTTGAAATAAATTAAATTATTTAACAACACTAAATCTCCAATCATATAATAAAAAGACATACCATCAAGGATCCAATACTTTTCTCATTTCATAGATTTCATAGAAGTTTCTACAACAAGATATTTATGTTCATATTTTTCTTCCACTTTATGATGTGATTCCTCTAATTTCCTTGAAAATTCATTGTGTTTTATCCAGACAACCAATAACTATTCTTTCATAGACCTAGAATATCTATATTTCATAGCATTTAAAATCTCCCGCATATAAATTTTTTTAATAAACATTTATTTTTCGGTTAATACAATCACACAACCCTTACCAAGATGTCCAGGTCGATCACATCTTTCAACGATAGTTTCTAGTGATTGGAACCTATCATCAACATTCACACCATCCTTATCAGATATATTCTGGAAATTTTTTGTGATTTTTTATTATTAAAATATTGAATCCCCTCAATACTTATCTATCTATGATTGTTGAATTTTTTTTATGTTTTTGTTTGAACTAATAAAAATTTTCCATGTGTCGGAATCCACCGCAATACTAACAGTATCCATAGAATGAATATTTCCCTCTAAGAAATACATAATGACTGAAGTTGTGAACATGCTTCTCAACAGTATTCTTACCAGAACACTACTGAAAATCAAGCTTCATATAATCAATTGTAACTTTATTCTTTAGCTTGATTTTCTGTTTAATATTTCCCAAACTAGAAGTAATATAAATCATTCTAAACTCATGTTTTTTAGATACTTATTATTGTCCATTATTTTTATTTTTGACCAGAGACATAAGCATTCTAGCAATGTTATCATTAGAAAAAGTTCCATCATCCTTTTCAGCCATTGATGGTAACTTTTGATGATTCAATATAGGTTCATTCGTTGTATAACTTCTACCAACTTCTATAGCAGTGTTTTTGAACTTTGGTTTCCTATCCTCACCTTTAGAATTTTTATATTGGAAAAGATCCAACTCATATTCTTTTGCCTTCATCATTACATTCTAACGATCATTAAGATTATTTTCACTCTCAAATTTTTTGAGATCATTAATATCATTTTTAAATTTTTATTTCTTATTATTAAAACCCTCTGTTTGTTTGAGGAAGAGTTTTAATTTTCAATTTCTTATCTTCCTTATCAAAACTTATAATCTTTCTCAAAAATTCCCTCAGATATTCTTTCTGATACTATTCAAGTTGAGTTTCCCCTTATTCAGTAAAACTTCTCTTATAATCTTTGATGTTCACTATTACAAAAATGTATTCTCTCTAGATTTCATAGAAAAATATTTTTTACATTTAGTCTCACTATAATCATCATCTCAATTTTTGGACAAAAAACCTCTTCATTTTGATTTGATGGACTTTCTATCCTTACCTCTACCATAATATTTATCTTTTTCACCATGTTTTTCTATAACCTTTATGGTCTTCTGTCTTCTTCATCACTAAATTCATATTTCCCTTTTTGATGGAAATTATCTATAAAGTGGCCAACTGCTCTACATTCCAAACATTTCAAAGAGAGATTCCTTTTGAATTTCTATGTTCCTTTTTCCCATTTTTAGAAAACAAAGATAAAATTTCATCAGAATTATGACATACCTCGTTTATAGAGTCAGATTCAACAACTTCATCTTCAATAAGTATTTTCTTTGACTTTACATCCTTTTAATCCTTAAAAGACATTTAACAATCAGATTTTCCTTTTATCTTCAGAGTCATCTCCCTACCCATTTCATAAGTGAGTAGATTGATATGAAAATTATCCAGAGATCATGTTTCTGGCTGTCTATAAAATTGTAATGAAATTTTTAAATAAAATTTGTATTGAATAATTCACAATATTTTTTAAAAAATTGTATAAGAATCAAACTTCTCTCCAAGAAAACTGATTATACTGAAAATTTATTATATCCATGAAATGAAGTCCCCAAAAGATTCATCCTAAACCATATTGAATTCATCATAATTTAGCCACAAAATTTTATGTTTTTCAGTCTTCTCTTTTTTATTTCCTTCATATATGTTTTTTAGTTTGTGTTATTTTCCTTTGTCTATTGTGACACTTATCACTATTAAAAAACAACTCTCATAAAGAGATGAGAGTAATTCTTTTTTTTCTCATCCATCATTCTGAAGATTCTTTTTATCAGCGTGTATAAGAGGAGAATTATCATTAATGGAAGTAAATCCATCTATTTTATTTTCAAGAACATAATATAAAAGAGAAAAAATATGAGGAATAATTATATTTTTTCAGATATTATAATTATTCCCATCATTTATTGGCATCCCCTTACTCTTCACACGATTCAGATTGTCCATCACAATTTATCTTCAAAACATCAAAAATTAATAAACAAAGGGATCCTCACTCTGATATCATTTGATGTCACCCAATCAGCATCCATGAATCACTAATAATGGAGGGGTTGAATCAGCAGTGTCTTTTTTTGATTTCGTTAAAATGAAACATAAATTTTCTCTTATTAAGGATATCTGTAACTACTAACTATAATCGATACACACATCTAGAAGAACATAATAATTTATAAGGTTCAATACTCAATGAAAGTAGATAGTCTTTGGTGTTACTGATATAATCATGTAACACAAAATCCACTAAAGAGATAATCCCATAATTTGGAATACAGGGAGTAGGATATTCCATTTCACTCATGTAATACAAGGGAGATATTTTTTATGTGTGTTCTGCCCTCTTATCACAAATTGGGAAATATAATATCTGTATACTTGTTGAAAACCCATAACAAATCTGATCGTTGAAAGACAAGTCTTATATTTCCAATCCAAAATCTCATAGGAACACCCTAGACCTCATAATAATACTTATTCCTATACACTAGTCATATCTTAATCCACTTGAAATCACTTCTCACTTAAATAGTGTACTCAAATCATCAGCTCACAGTGGTCCTTCATACATCTCCTTTGCAAAGATCCCAGCTTTGAAGACCACTCTAGTTTTCAAATCTCTCTAGTTTGTTGAGATCATTATATTGAAGAGCAGACGATTTTGTATATCACTAGTTCATCTTTACGATGTTCACTTCTAATGAAAATCTCAAGGCTCAGTCCAAATCAAATTTCCTTCACGGAGCATACGGACTTCACAAAGCTTTCTTTTCAGAAAACATTATTCCAAATTCAAGAGCTCTAAAATTATCAATATATCTCTATTAATTTATCCAGGGGTAGGGTAGTATTTATATGAATTTCCCACCAACTATAGAATCATCAAGCAACCTCAGCACCACGTTATCACCAAATCATAGAGCTATGAATTTTTTTCTGAAATTCACTCTGTTTTACGAAGCACACTGGATATTTTAAAGATTCACTAATCTCATTGTAATCATGAAGAGTTCTGCCAAATCCTTTGTGTTACCAGGATGCTCCATCAGCCTTTACATTGAAACAATTTTATTCCCCTTCAACACTACAATGCTCACCCGCAATGATCCATTGTTTATCCACTTTCAATGTTATTCATAATTGCGAAGAACACCGTCAACATTCATCATGTCTTTCAAAAATATGCCTCATGAATCCAATAATCATGAAATTCATGTTTTGGCATATTTTGATAATATCTTAAAAGAAATCCACTTTTCAAAATGTTATCCCAACAGAAATGGTTACCCCAAAGTTTGAAAAACACTGGGAAACTGTACCATATTAGACACCTACTTCTTTAAAACCAAAAATGTTGATTTCCTGAATATTTTCTCCCCATTCCATTATAATTTTATAATCACAAGTTCAACAAAAATATATATTATTTTGTGAAATAAAAATGAGAAAATCCTCATAAAATTTATCATGGAATGTATTGTAACTTTATTTTCATTACTTACCCACTTAAATAAAGTGAAGTGATTTCCATTATTCTCAAACTTCCATGACAGCAAAGACATAATATAGTGCATCAAAAAAACATAATCAGTCCACATGGTCCCAAAAAACTCCTCCTTTTGATTTTGTTTTCATCAATGATTAATAAACCACTGAACGTTGAAACCTTGAGCAATGTATCACTAATCAACAATTCTAAGCATGCATGAGATAACTCATTGTATGAAAAAATAATTATGGAAAAAAATACCATGTTGTCCAAAATCAGTGACTATGAAACAACATCGCGTCTTCTTTCCTTGTTAGCATTTATTACTTCGTCCAAATTCCTAGGATATTTTTTTTCCAACAACCATTCAACAATCATTCTAACAATAAATTATAATATTTCAAAAACTTACATGCATGATTCACAATATACCCATAAATCCTCCTTTATGTTTGCCTCTCTGCCTTTATGAAATCCTCTATAAGGATAGATTTATGAAAATTATCCCCCTCGAAAACACTTTTTAAAGGTAAGATGTGAGAGGCGATAGAAACATGTACCTAAAAATTGATGACCAAAAGGTTGGTCACCCATGTTTAACCTAAATTTTAGAAATGGTTACTTTAGTAATAGTTTTGTGAATATATCAATAACTTGTTTCGATGTTGGCACACACTCTAGCTTTATCTCATTCTTGTCCACCAGATCTTTGATGATGTTGTAATTTTTGTTAATATTTTCTTAATGAGAATGTTGTTCCAAATTCTGTGTAAGATTGATATCACAATGATTATTGAATCCCAACAGCAATGATAGCTTTACTTCAATATGTATATCTTCAAATTGAGTCTATATTCACATTAGATGGGTAGAATATCTAGTATAAGAAACATAATTAACATAAGATGTGATAAAAGTTTCTGGATTCGATTTAATTGTATACCAACTTACACAACTTTACCCCGAGAAAGAAAACACCACCATATTTTGATCTTATATAATCAACATTTCTTACCTAATCAGCATCTGAATACTCGAAAAAATCAATATTTTTGGATCCTTTATAACTGATTCCCTTGTACTGATGTGCATTTTATATGTTTAAGAATTATTTTTCTATCAATAAAATGTAATTATTTAAGAGTTCTCTTAAATATTGTACATAATGTATCATAAAAGACTATGTTGGGTCATGAGGCAGTCATATATAAAAGACTTCCAACTAGATTTGGAAACACTTTCTGGTAAAATTCCTTACCTTATCCGTATTTAGTCAAAATTTTTCACACTAAAATTGGTAGGGAAACTAGTTTCGATTCTTCCATCCCAAACATGTTCAAAATTTCATTAGAATAATTTTATTGAGATATAAAAATGTGATTCTTATTTAGTGAAATTTGTAGCCCAAAAAGGTTTTCCATTTCTACCATCACGAAAATATCAATCAACTTCTTCATCTCCTCAGAAAATATTTAATGATATCTTTCATCATTCTCATCAAAGATAATGTAATAAAAAACAGTTACGATCAGAGATAAATCCTGAAATTATTTAATGTAAAGATAGATGCAATATCTTCCATTTCTAAAGACCATTTTCCTCAAGAATGTTTCCATTTTAGAATACCATTCACTTGTTGATTTTTCTATCATTTACAAAGAATTATTCAACCTAGACACATAATATTCATCATTTGGAATAAAAATTCCACATGGTTGATCAATGTAAACCTCCTTATCAATATCACCATTAAATAATTTGAATTTGTGCATCCATTGGAATGATGTTGTAGACATATTATGCAGTAATAACAAGATAGAATCTTGCAGTTTCAATCCTTCCCTATATGGTAATGGTTTTATCAGAATCAATACATTCAATTTTTGAATTCCCTTAGTAAACAAATCATGATTTTTTTCATATCACTTCACCATTATCATTAATATTGTTTCAGAAATCTCACATTGTAACAATAATGTTCTTATTTTCTAGCTTGGTTACATGTTCCCAAGTAACATTCTTATATATCTAATCATTCTCATAATTCATAGGCTGAACCACTTATGGATGCTCAAATTCTTCATTCACATCATTCAATTAAACATTTGAATATAGAGATGTTTGTAAAATAGCATTCGGTGTTCTCCTTGTTTGGTCCCTCATATGACGATCTCCAATTATATTCTGGGCCTACACTTGTTTCCTAATCCTAGGATGTGCTATTCGAATTTCATCCACATCACTTGAGATTTCAAAGTATTATTCCCCTTATTGAGTATGATTAACACAGTCGTCAAGATTATCAATATTGTTATCAAAATCTTCTATATCATACTCGACATACACATTAGAAAATGACTAATTTTCTTTCTCAACATTTTCATCAAATTTAACAACTCCAAAATCAATAATTCTTCATGTTTAATTGTTGGCATCTATATCTATTCCTTCTAGAGAATATCAATGAAAAATTCCATCAGCTATTCTTTTCTAAAATGTTACAAGGTTTATACCTTGCATCTTTATAATGCATTGAATCCCAAAAACTCTTAAGTGTTTTAGGCATAGAGTTTTTTCATAGAACATTTCAGATGTAGTCATTTTGTAATTTATACTATAAAAATATTGGTTGTGTATATACAGAATATTACTCATGGCTTACCTCCAATAGTAATAAGAGAGACCATGTTCTAGTAACATTATTTTTTCTATGTTCATCAAACTCATATTATTTATTTCAGCAATAACTTTTTGTTGCGGTGTGTGTTTTGAACTGAATACAAATCAAATTCCATGCTTCTAAATATTATTTTCAAATTATTTATTTTTATTTTAACCACCATTGTAATTTCTCATCTTCTTCACTGAATACTCACTTTCTTTCTCATATTTTCTTTGAAAACATTTATAACATTTTCAATGTATCTAACTTGTGCATCATATACATAACACATGTAATGCTAGTAAAATCCCCAATGAAAGTGGTGAAATAAATTTCTATATTTATTTTATTTTCCCATTGGACCAAATATATCATAGTGGGTATCTTCGAGATTCCGTTTTGATCAAATGTAAATTTTCTTCTGCACCGTATTTGTGATCTACCCTTATCGACAAATAGTGCAACACTAATCACTTCGTGTTGATAAATTAGGAACTCCATGAACACTATCTAGTGTTGATAATCTTCTCATGTTTTTCTGATACATGTGTCCCATCCTTTAATGCCATAACTGATTTTAATCCACCAAACCAATGTAACAATAGTTATGAACTTCACCGAAATGGAACATGTTTTCTTTTGTATGTTGTCCTCTTATAACTTCATTTACATCATCTTTATTACTTTAAATGAATACAACTTTTTAGAAGATGTCATTTTTCCCCTAATCACAATGTTGTGAGACACATATCATGGTGCATTTCATCCGATCAACATATACTGAATTCCTGGATTTCAACTTTTCTTTTCCCATAATGGAGGATCCCTTTACTTTGATCCTAAGAGATTAATCATTTCAAAATGTCACTGTTATTGTTTATGAAATCATTCACATTATTTAACAATATTAAATATCCTATCAAATGAGATTAAAATACACTATCAAGGATCCATTTTTTTATACATTCATATCTTTCATTGTGATTTCAACAACAAGAGATTTCTATTCCTCCTTTTCTTCCACTTTTTAATTTACATCCTCCAATTTCATAGCGAAGAAAAATTTTAAAATACAGACAACCAAGAATTATTTCTTCACGAGCCTAGTATATCGTTCTTTATTAGCCTTTAAAGTATCTATCTTATGATAATTTTTTAAAAAAAATTCTTGTTTGGGTAATACGGTCATACAACCCATAACAATATTTCCAGGTTGATCCCATATTTCACAAAGAGTTTCCAGTTGTTGGAACCTATTCTCAACCTTTACACAGACCTTCTCAGATATCTTCTAGACATTATTTTGAGATTTTTTCTTTTGAAATGATTTAATCCCCCTCAATCCTTTCCTTTCAATGATTTTGGAATAATATATAGGTTTCTGGTTGAACCAAAATTATTTTGAAATGTGTTTGAATCCACCGCAATACAAGAAGTGTCTATAGAATGCATATTTCATGATAAAACATCCATACTGACCGGAGTTGAGAATATGTTTCTCAACAATCTTCTTACCAGAACTCTCTTGACCAAAAAATTTATATATATTCAATTCTAACTTTATTCTTCATCTAATAATTATGTTCATACTTACCTGAACAAGAATTAGTAGAAATCTTTCCAGACTTGGGCTTTTTAATACGTCTGATTTTTCAGTATTTATATCATTGACCACATACAAAGCTTTTCCTGGATTGATCTTATAAGAATAAGTTCCATATTTATTTTTTCCTTTAAGGGTATATTTTTTTGATTACACATAGGCTAAATGTTAGAATAACATTCACCAATATCATTAATATATTTTTTGAACACTGTCTTAATTTACTCATCTTAAAAAATTTTAAGTTTGAAAAATTCCAACTCAACTTATTTTTCTACCTTCTTTACTTACAAATGATCATTTCAATTCTTTTCACTCTCGAGATAATTTTATAGATCAGAAGTATCTGTGACAACATTTTATTTCTTTTTAAGAAAAGCTTCACAATAAATTAATGATGAGTATGCATTTTTTCCAATTCTTTTTTTCATACTCATGCCTTCTGACATTTATAAAACCTTCCCTCATATATTCATTCCGATGTTGTTCAAGTTTATTTTCCTCTTATTTAGTACCACTACTCTCAAAATCATCATTATTCACTCTTAGAAAAAAAGTTACATTATATATGCTTCTTAGAAATGTATTTTTCAGAATCAACCACACTGTCATCATTTTCTTCTTTTCTTGAAAAAATATTCTTCTTTTTAATTTGAATAACTATCTATCTTTACCTCTTCCAGAACATTTATCTTTGTCACCCTATTTTTTCTATGACCTTATTGGACTTATATCTTTATCATTGTAATCTTATTTACCATTTTGAGGGAGATTAGCTCCAAAGTAGCCAACATCTTCACATTCAAAACGTTTCAAAGTGGTTTTCCTATTGAATTCACATGTTCCATTTTTTATATTTTTAGAAAAAAATAGAATTGCCTCAAAATTCTAAGATACCTCATATTCCGAGTCAATCTCACTAGATTCATCTTCATTATGAATTTTTTTTTCAACTTATCATTAATTATAGTTTGGAATGACATTTCTCAAGAATTTTTTTCTTTTATCATCATAATATTCTCCCTTCTCGTTTTCTATGTAATTATAGTGATATGAAAATAATCCAGAGATAATGTTTCCGAGTCTCTATTTTCTAGTGATGCAACTTTAGCATCAAATATGTTGGGAATAATTCAAAATATCATTTCAACAAGTGTAGAATCCTTTAACTTTTCACCATGACATCTGATTGTTTTGAAAATTTCATTTATCATGGTAAAGAACTACCAAATAGTTTCATATTTACCCATATTTTAGTCTTCATATTTTACCTCCATATTTGAAGTTTTTAATTATTCACTTTAGCATTTCCTTCATAAAATATTTCCAGTTTTTTCCTGATTCCATTCTTAGTAGCGCCACCTTTCAATCTCAAAAATTCCCTCACAGAACGAGATGAGATTAAATCCTTTTTAGCTCTTCCATAATTATCATGATAAATTTTTTCTATAAGAGTAAGTGTAACATTCTCATTAGTGGTAGGAAATCCATCTATTGTACTTTAAATAACTATATATCCAAGAAAATAAAGATAATACATAATTATATCTTTCTAGATATGATAAATATTCCCATAAAATATTGGAATTCCCTTACTATTCATACAGTTCTAGTTCTCCATCATAATTTCTCTTCAAAAAATTAATAAAGAATAAATGAAGGGAACATATCTATTTGACAAATTTAAGCTACCCAGTCAGGATCCATGTCTCTTTGTGAGGGGGTGGGGGTGAATCAGAGATAAATTTTCATTTCCAGCATCCTTTCAAATGATTCAACTTTCTTCTCCAGTTAAGGATATCCATTCCCTGTAGAACAAAATCTAAACACACATTTACATAAACACAAGATTTTACAAGGTTCACTACACAATGAGTGTATATAGACCTTGGTATGGTAGAGAGGTAATATTTTACCACACAACACACCAAAAATATAATCCTTTAATGTGGAATAAAATGTGTAGGATATTAACATTCACACTAATAGTTCTTGGGGGAAAACGATCAAGTGTGTGTGCACCCTCTTAATAGAAATTAGGCATTTCAATATCTTTGTGCTTCTTGAAAATCATTCACACATATGATCATTCAAAAACTATTATCATTACTAAATAGAGGTAGATAGGAACTACTTATAAATCATAATAATACTTAGTATTGTACCCCAGTCATATCATGATTCACTTGAAAGTACTTCTCATGTAACATGGGTACTAAAATTATCACCTAGTAGAGCTCCTTCATGAAACTCCCATTATAACAGAGAAGTCCATTTTTCAATGCTCTCTTGTCTTTAGAGCTCACTAGAATGTAGAGATAAATATTGTTTAGAGCACAGATTGGTCTTTTCAATGTTTACTTCATTCTCAATTATCAACGACTCCTAACAAATCTCAATTCCTTTGTGAAAATTACTGTCTTCACAGTGCTCGTATTCTCCAAGATCTTTCTTCAACATTAGAGAGCTCTATATTTCTCATTAATTATATGTTCATTTATATAGGGGGTGTGGGATTATTTATATGAGTTTTGCACAATCTCTATAACCTTCTAGCCTCCTCAAAGAAACGTCACCACCAAATCACAGAGCTTCAAAATTTCCACTGAAAGTCACTCTGTTTCATGAAGCACCCTGCATATTTTCTAGATTAAAAAAGGTCATTGTAATTACAAAGAGTTCCATAAAATCCATTGCATTACTATGATGATCCTTATTCATTTTTATGATGCAATGATCTTCACCTTCAATGACTCAATGGTTAACCGCAATACTTATTTACATATCCATTTTCATATCTTGTCGTAACCACGAAGAACACCATCAACATTCTTCACGTCTTCACAGAATATACTTCATGATTCCCATATTCAAAAAAAATATTCTTTTAGATGGATCCAAAACCACTCCCTTCTAGGATAATACATTCACCATGAAATGAACTTCATGATCATAGAACAAGAACATAAAAAAATTCATGAACATCTACTCATGATTACAAACTCTAATAATGGAAAATAGATACTCTTCATGCTACAACAATTATGTAGCATTTAAAAGGATGTTATTGATAAAACCAAATAGAAAAATATATAGGAACACTTTGAAAATTGTGTTCATCATCCCCATGAATACAACTAGATCATTCTTCACACTAAACGATATCCCAACAAACACATAATGCCCCTAGTGATAATGAAAACAATTATAATAAATATCATTATCCTTCAACCACATTTTATGATATCCTGATCACAAATCATTCTATAATAACAATATTTATCCTTTAAACTAATTGAAGACATCATTAATCTACATTATATGGTAGTTGTTGTTCACGTTCACTTGGTTCATGAAATGATAATCGATACAAATATTAATACTTCCATAAAACATATTTGTGACCAAAACTGGTTCACACCAAGGTTACACACCCGACTGAAAAAAAACCTTTTTGAAACTGATAATTGAGTTGTATTCGCAGCTCTCACAAATAAGAAGGTTCCTTCTTTCATGGATAAATTGATATAGGATACATGCTTGGTTGTAGATCAATTCCAAACTCAACATCCCATCAAGGGGGTAATACTATTACCTCCTCTGTAAATACATAATGTTACTCATCCAATACCCTAGAAAACACCAAATTTTGGACCACCAATAGACTCATCATCAACTCAACCATCCAAGATGATGTGAGAAAAACATTCCTCTGACTCAACTGAGGGTCTAGCTCACTAGCGAACATAGTTGGCTATCCATAAATATCATAGAACCCAACTTTCCATCGATAGAAATTCATAATATATAGCGTTCAATAATACTAATCCATTCCTAGGATGAAATCATATCGCTATGTTTGTAATAATAAAAAAACTATCCAAGAGCGGTTTTGCCTCAGTACTAACTCACGGTCTCTACATACATCATATTAGTATGATCTACCTCTAGTTGACATATTTAATTCCATGGGAACTTGAATCCTATCTACCACAAGTTCCAACTAATGGAATAGGGTAGTATATATAATGGAGTGTGTCACTTCTGAATCAAAAAAATCATGAAACCTAGTATAAAACAAGCAAAGGGTACATAAATCTACATGTAGCTCAGCTGGAACTAGAAAAACTAAATAATGAGGCTGACCATGACATGCCTAATATCTTCTATGAACATTATGAAGACCTCATACAAATTCTCACTCTTCTAGTTGAGGATAGAAAACATTCTAGGAATATATTCTACCTACCTCGTATCCCCTCTATTGATCTCGGACTAGGCAACCTTGTTGCTTTTCCATGGCTAAAACTTCCTCAATGATGGAACATGGAACAGATCACCTCGCACACAATGATTTCATTGAATATTTTGGCACACTATCCGATAACGTCCATGGCCTCCAAAAGAAAAACATGCATATGATCTCTTGGTATAGGTTTGACAGATTGATCCCCTATAGAAACAAGATGATTATCGATGAGACCTACTCTTGGTTTACCAAAATGTATTCTTTTCTAATAACTTAGGATCCTAGGACCAAATCTCTACTTCATGGGTAATCCTAGTGACTCCCCTCTCATTATGATACAGTTTTGGAATGCATCCTCTAAATAACATCCATTATTTACAGAACCATGAGGTATATATTCAGTATAAATGGGGTAACCAGATGTTATATCTATGTATATAATGTCTCAAAAAAATTCTTCATCTAGACTCCCCATTTGTCCATAGGTCTGAAGAAATACACATTAGGTTCTCAAAACAGACCCAAAACTATATAGCGAAATAGAAATTCCTTATTGAATAGTATGTAGATCTAGGTGACTGGCCTAATTTTTGGTTGAATATATAAACTCTACTCTAAATCTATCCAAAAAATCACCCACAAGACAATAAACTACTCACAATCCATGAGAAATTAGAACCACTATTGCCTCACAGCTCCATGAAGTGTGCTCAAAGCCTAAACAACCCACTATTCCATCAAATCATATATCAAACTGAATTCTTTCTCAACATCCATCAACCAGTCCTCTGTTACATAATTTAAATTAGAGTCCTCATACATCTACTGACTCTGTCACTAAAGCACTCAATCGTTTTTTCATCATCAACCTCCACTCCACAGGTATCTCCTAGCACATCTTGTTGAACATCTTTTGTGCCAATAAAACATATAAATTGACCTAGATATATACCTTCCAGAATAAAAAAGATTATATCTCCTAAACCTAGAATATAGAATACTTAAAATTAATTAATTAATTATTTACTAATCACGTATAATGTTTTAACCTATGTAATGATACACCCATTTCATACACAGGTGAAGAGAATAATAATATATAACCCATTTCTTGGTCTCTACCCTTCAACTAGTATCACTTCATTTATTATGATCACTAATGATAAATGTCCACACATAATATCAATGGGGGACATAAATAATGGTGTCTCATCTAGTATCTCATGTTTACATCACTTACTAATCTTAGTATAAAATGTGTTCATAACAACCCATATAACCTCACTTGTGCCTAAATCCACATCCCATATTATCCCTCTACCAGAACCATTGATAAAAATCTTTCATAACCCCCTCCCCACAATAATACTGCTATGAGAGGAGAGAGATGGTGACTACCTAATTCTCACCTCTATTAGGCCTAGGGGCGGAGAATAGCACTAAAGGTATAATAAATAGGCTAATGGGATTCACGAAACCTTAAGAGAAACAAACATAAGAGAGTGAAATTAAAGATATTCCAAAAAAACCTGATCAATATATATATATATATTTATTTCAGAAATCCCAAGTGAAACATGAAAATAAATACAAAAAAACTATAATAGAATCTAAAAGTACCAAAACGTTAAAGACGACAGTGACCATGATGCCCTTACAATTCCTATTAAACCATGAACTCGTAATATACATCATCCTCATGAGCCTTCTCTGGATGACATGAATAATAGTTCATATATAATAACAATTGAATCATAGTTTACAATGTAGGATCCTACCCAAATCCTATTGTAATGACGATTTAGATATCATTCTAAAAAAAAGTGACCAATAGTGAAACTAACTCATCACATAAAAAGGTATACAATGTTCCCAACCTTACTATGACTATGTCTCATGAAGTGTTTCAAACAAGAGATAATATAATATAATAATAAAACATCAAGGGTATCCTTCTCCTTCTTCCCAACTGGATTCTTCCACTACCCCAACATCGCATATCTTGATGCATCTCTTTCCAAATATTAGACAACTAGAATAATCATTGGAAAGGCATCACAACAAGAACCTCGAGAATCACATAACCACACCACACCATATCATATATAGTAACCATGTTGTTTCTGAGAGACACTATAGACCATATGATGAATATATAATGATAGGTATTGTACTTCACCACGTAATATCCCAAATATTGAGTATGTACCTAAATATATCACAACCTATACACGAAATAACTAGACTAATCTTTTTGATACATTATCTTGTAATACATGTGTGTTAATTAAATACAATCAATTATAAACCTCTATACACATATATGGGAATACTATCCACAGTACCTACCTGTACAAGTAACTACTAAGAGAAGTGAGTAGGGCCAAGGGGGTAGTTATCCATCCATCATCCAACTGGGATATTGGTAAAAACACCCTCTCAGAGTCCATTGGGTATTAGTTTACCTAACAGAGATGGGTGGGGAATTGTATGAAATAAAATATTATTAATGATATAATGTATCTCACAACCACATTGTGGGAATAACCTAGTCTTATAATCAACATCTGATAATGTCATACAGACTCTCAAATTCCAATTCTAAAACCATATATCCAATGTCCATATAAGAATTTTAATGAAATGAATTAATTAGTAAATTACTATTTATAATTTACATACATTATTATATTACCCATTAATTAAGAATTAGCATTTTTCATCATTACATTACATTACATTAATTATCAATGTAATGTCCATGACCCCTATGCGTAATCAAATCCAGGTCCATGGTTTATCAATATTGACAACTTTTATGTATCACATTCCCTTATCAAACAACCTTGTGGGTTAAGAATCATTTAATTCAATAGTAGAATCATTACATATACTAGTACTCAAGGAAAACCATACTAATATACTTATAAGAGGAATCATGCATCCAATAAAATCCATCTATGTTTTTTAATGGGGAAAGGAATACAGATAAAATAAACAACACAGATATTGAACATTAAATAGATTCATTTGATATCATACTAGCTCTCAATGTCACATCAATGGGTATGACCATCTTTAAACCTCTCTATATTCTATAATGGTATCCTCAACACCAACATCAATATATTGATGAATCTATACATCACAAGAATCATCTACATCCATATAATATGGGCCTCTATACAAACATATATCATCAACCATTCTCATCCAAGCCATACCTAGCTCACATCACATTCAGGACTCTCCAACCTACATCAAAATGTCTATTCCAGCTTACTTTTATCAGGTTCTTATAATAAGGATCATTTCCATAGAACAACACAAAATAGCATGAACAAACAATCAATCCATATGGAGACCAACCCTTTAAAATGATGCAGTCATCCTTCTCATGTGAACAGTCTCTCATGGATTTTAAACAAGGAACTAAAACTTTTCATGAAAACAAAAAACCCATGAACCTCAATAATTTTATTTATTACACAACTGGTTCTTATTCAATCATTAATTAGCTAATTAATTATTTACAGTTTCCAGCTATGGGAATCCTAAGGAATCATGTTATAAAATGACATTAGAAACAAAACACGATCTTATAATTTATTCTTGTTATGAAAAACATAGAGAATTAACATTATCATTAACATTCTATTTCAAATATTATCATCAAGTGTAAATGTGCTTCATATTATTTATCAATGAAATTAATCAAATATATGATCAATTTTAATTAAACTTGTGCATTGCATTAATTTTATTATCATGAAATTAAATAAACCACTGGATTATAAACATTCCTCTTAGTTAATCATTATTATGATATTTAATTATCAATTAATTCTAACATTAGTTTCTTTAAATACATTCCATCATGAAAAAAATGTTATTTCATAGGATGAGAACCTAAAAAAATTAAAGGAATATATATCACAATATCTTTAAAATCATGGGCCCAACCACTATCATGATATAAGGAAATAAAACTGGCATGTGATCGCAATCCAGTTCTATTAATCCGATTGAATAATTATTATGTCAATTAAATTTACATGGAAAGAAATAAACTATCATCAATTTATGATTAGACATAAATAAATAGTGCATCAATGAGTCTCCTACCATAAAATCCATTAATATTCTTTTCACGATAATATAACACATTATTTATCTTTGATCACCTCTACTACAATAAATACATCCATTAGAGTACTCCATGACAAAAATACATAAAAATATCCAATAGAACACCCATTATAAACATGGATGATCAGAAATCATAACATGGAAAGAAGATACAATTTGAAATGAGATCTAATAAAGATAACCCACTAGAAAATTAATAAAGAATGCACCTGGGATAAAAGAAAATCAACGACCGAAGACCAATGATCGATCCTAATAAAAAGAACGTCCAAAATTTATTATATAGAGATTCTATATTCTTGGAATCTTTAGTGAAATCCAATATCAATGCATTTTGGAGAAATCCGAAGAGGTAGAAAATTTTAATGTTTGACAAGATATGGGATTTATAGAACATGTAATCCCTATTCACATCAATTAATCCTTGAGTTTTTTTACTAAAAAAATATCACATTTTCATTATTTAACCATGAAAATTACACATCTTGAACTTAACCTACACAAGTTGGGAATTGAATATACATGACATGAAATAATGATATGGTGTGTATTCTACCTTCCTATAACATCTTCAATAGTTGACACTTTCAAAATTGTTATATGCCTCCTTCGAAAACTATGGTCTTTAGAAACATGAAAATGGTTAGATCCTAAGGATCCATGTACTTACATTAATGATAAAATGAGGTCAACTAATGGGTGATTGATCTAAGAAGACATTTATTTCAATTGAAGGAAGTATAAAACACATCCCCATCAAACACTAAATTAGTAGAAATATGCTGATATAGAGAGGTTCAAAACCCAAATAGTGATTGTTCATGTAGAAGGATAACCGATTGTGCTCCACCTACCTTGGTGGATCAATTTTCCCCTTATGTCTATGAAATATAATATTTAAAAGATCATGTATATAGTATTCTGAAAGAAGACCAATCAAACTTAAGAGGGAATGGTGGTTGAAATTTTATGAGCTTAATTCATGTACTGATGAGCAAGGTTCAATTTAGTCAGTGAGGTAGAAAACAAATACATTCTATGCATGAATAATAGCTGAATGTAACTAACTCCAATCCTAGGATGCGTGTTGAACATGATGTTTAAGGTGTTCATTATATCGTGATTAACAAGAAATAATTATCAATGATGAAATCCATCCATCATAATGTAATTTAAAAATGAATGAATAACTTGATTCCAAACCAGCAGTAAAATAAAGTAGAAAACACACTAGATAACCATGTCTAATGATTATATGTTGGGGTCCAGCTAACAATGGTTGAATTGGATGGTGTCAATCTGGGATTGGAGAATTAAGGGATAATCTACTGATGAAAAAAAAATATTATCTATAATGAATATATCATTTTATGTGCTTAGATTATAATTGAAGACCATTATAAATCCATTTTCTATATGTGTAATATCATTTATTAAGATGGTGGTAGGACCATGAATTTCCCTAGTTCTCTAATTCAAATTAATAAGACTATTACATTGCAGGTTCTTAAAAGAACTCGATAATATATACACTTCTAACTAAATCATAAGGAATCTTGACCACAAGTCCATGGATGGTATCAAAGTGATGGAAATTGAAGGAAGGCTTCGATTCGTGGGATTTTGTATTAGATGGTCATTGTTTATGAAGAAAATAATTCATTAAATATTCATCAATGCATCAAGATTATATAATTTTCTTGACCATGAATAGTTAAAATAATTAAGATGTCCTGTAAGATTTTAAATTATCATGTATTAGTTTTATTTATGAGTGGTGCGGGGGTGTGTAGTGTGTTGAAATGGGAAGAAATAAGTATACGTTCTACTTAATATTGAGATTTTTTTGGAAATTATTGTTATGATATTGAATCATCATGTTGTTGAAGTACTAAAAATAATATTTTTAGAAGATATGGTTTTCTAATATTTTATAATGTCATCTAAACTTATCCAAGATTATTGTAATCAATGCTCTCAAGGTTGATAGTTTTATTAGTTGGATTATTTGATGATAACATAATTTAGTATGATGTTTACAAATATAATAGTTTTCACAAGATGTGGTTGATAATGATTTTTTTGAAGAATTCATGGCCGATATTGGTGATGATGATGCAAACAATGGCTATACAAGGGTAATTTAAGAGCTCATAACGTGTTATCATCGTGGATGAATATAACACCCAAATATATTTGAATATTACTTTTTCTATATTATTGATTTGTCCAATATATTTCGTCACATGAATCATTAAAATAAATGATACAAGAAATATTAGATAAATATTATCATGATAATTTAATAGCAACAAAATATCTGGTGAAAATATATTGTAATCAATTGTAAATATAGAAAAAAAAGGTATAACAACACTTATCATTTTAAAGGTAAATTTTTAATATAATAATTTCTTATTTTTATATTATATTTTTATTTAAATGAAAAATGTATAAATGTTAGAACTTTATTTCTACAAATTCAACATAATTTCTAGATTCGTCATTTAAATATTATATTAGGGTGTATTTTTCATATATTCATAAAATAATATTTTTTATCTGATTTTTGAATTATATAGTTTTACTAAAATTTATAAATTTAATAATGTTCCATTATATAAGAAAGGAATAGTTATTTATTAAAAAATTAAATTAATAAAATATGTATTTAAAATGTAAATTTATGTATTTAAAATGCTATTATGTGAAGTTACCCAGTCAGGATCCAAGTATCGTTATGAGGGGGATGGGTAAATGAGTGATATAATTTATTCTTATGATTCCTTTAAAATTAAACAACCTTCATTCCCTATTAAGGATATCTTTCCCTAGTGAACCCAATCAAAACACACTTCCACTAGAGCATAATAATTTTCATTGTTCACTACTCAATGAGAGTTTCTAGTCCATGGTATGGTACAAAGATAATTTCATACCACAAAATCCACTAATGGGATAATCCATTAATGTGTAATTAAACAAGTACGATATTACCTTTCACTCATGTATAACTTGGTAGATAATCCACATGATTTTTTTGCACCCTCTTAGCACAAATACAATAATGCAATATCTCTAAGATTCTTGAAAAAACACCACAAATCTGATCATTGAAAAAAAATATTCACTTTCTTATCTAGAAGATGATAAGATCTACATGGAATTCATAAAAATACATAGTATTATACCTCAATATTATCTTGATCCACTTGAAATCACTTATAACTTTACATTGGTACTCAAATCTTCAGTTCATAGAGGTCCTTCGTAGAACACCTTCTTGAAGCACCCAAAATCACATATCACTCTAGTTCAAAAATATCTGTTGTTCCCAAAGATCACTAGATCATATAGCTCACTATTTTTTGGATCACATATTGTTCATTGCGATGCTAACTTCTTTCGCAAATCTCAATGGCTCACGATGATGGTCTTTTCCTTCGCGAAGCATACTTCCTTTTCAGAGCACGCATTCACTGTGAACCTTCTTCAAAATTCAAGAGCTCTAAAATTATCATTATTTATCTTTTACTTTCTCAACGGTGTTGGGTTCTGTTTATTGTTTTTTCCACTAACTCTAGAACCATTTATCCACCTTAGATCCATGAGAGGACAAAATCATAGTGCTCCGAAATTTCTAATAAAACTCCCACTATTTCATAAAGCTCCTAGGATATTTTCTTGATTCAAAATGCTCATTGTAATTCATAAGCATTCCGTCAAATAATTTTAATCATTGTGATGATCATTACCCCTTTTCGCCTTCGCAATTCAATTCACTTTCACCCCCACAATTCTCACAAATAATGATCCCTTCCTTGGACATTTTCAAAGCTCATCGTAATAGTGAAGAACATCGTCAACATTCTCTATGTCTTTGAAAAATATACTTCATTAGTTCCATCTTTACAAAAATCATGCCTTCGGAATATTTTTATGAGATCTTCAATAAATCGAATTATCACAATGCTATCGCAACTCTAAATTTTGGACCCCAAAATTTTGAAAACTCTGCAAAACTACACCACCATAGACACCTGATTTTGAAAAACCTACCATGATGATTGACAAAATATTTTATCCCCCTTTCCTTCATAAATCATTCATCACAATTTACCTAAAAAACATATTATATTTGTGAAATAAATATCATAAAAGCATTGTCAAATTTAACATGAAATGTATTGTTACATTCCTATCATTATTCACCCATGAAAACAATGTGATGTGATTTACTTTTTTCCCAAACATCCTTAAGAAAAATATACAATACTTCGTGCTTCCAAAACACTCATCAGCCAATGTGGTCCTAATATTATGAACTTTTAAAACCTATGTTTAGTTCTTTAAACCCATGAAACATTCTATTCTAATTTAAAACAATTTTTGGTCTTTTATTTTAAATTACCATGTTTATGATAAAATCATATTTTGGATTTCATTAAAACCAAACAAAATTTAATTTCTCACAATAAAAAAATATATCAATTATATTAATTACATTAATAATGCGTACCTACACATAAAATTTAAGCATAAAAACACATTTTCTCATGAAAACTATTTGACGCAACATGCGCATTATATAAAAATTACCTTTTAAAACCCATAATTATTTTATCTGATAATTTCTTTAATATTTTTAATTAGTATTTTTAAATTATAATATAATAATAGCATTAATTGTGCTCATTAAAAATAATTACTAAGAAAAAAACATTACTTACCCTGGAAAAAATAAAAATAGTAAAAATATTTATATTAACTATAGAAGACATAAAAAATTAAAAAAGAATTCCAATAGTTTTATAATTAAATTTGTCTTGAAAAATATCTACTCTCTCAATTATTATACATTTTTTAAACCATTTAACCATTAATAGTGTCATTATACCAATGAGAAACTATTGGGAATTTACAAAATTACATTTTATTAGTTATAAAGGGAGATCACTTAGACCTATATCACCCACAAATTTAAAAGCCTATGATATATCAAAACACTATAATAGAATCGTATAAACCCTCTCCCCATTCCCTAAAATATATTTCTTTGAAAAAAACTATTAAATTATCCTTAATGTGTTACCCAATGAAGAATATTCCACGGTATTGGTAATTTTCTCAACCAAGCCCTCTTAATTAATTTTTTATTACCCCATTGAAATCAATTTTATCCATTAATGTATATTAACATTAGAATTATAGAAATTGGTAAATATTATTATAATAATGGATTGTTACTTCACTACCATCTTTTAAAATCACTCTAAAAAGTAATATTTTCTCATGTGTATGTGAAGACTAATTTCACCATTAACAACATGTTCTATTTTACCATTACAAACTAAAATGGATATAATTAAAAATATATTAAATGAATAGAAATAAATTTTATGAAACATTAAATATTATTTAAATATACTATTGGAAATTAAATAAATTTTTTAAAAAATAAATGACCATAGATAACTAAACGACATAAAATGAACATATCGAGACACATTTCTTAATTTGAGTCCATTTTGGGAAAAAAAGGGAAATGTAAAAAAATTTATTTTATGTAATAATGAAATAAAAAATACCCTATAATTATAGATATTATTAAAATATTTAATATCACATTTATTCATATTTAAAATGTCAACTAAGTTGCAATAAAATCAAACAAAACACCTAAATTAATCACCATAAGAGATGAATATACAATAAATAATTAATATAAGATAATAAATAGACCATTGAAAAATAAATATCAATGGAAAAGTATGTTATGAATATTTTTATTAAACTTCATTTTATTACTCTAGTTGTTAGGCTGGTACGTATAATTAATCAAAAATTGACGTATGAGTTTCGTGCATCTTAATTTCTCTTCGTTATGTTATAAGGAGCATTCACCACTTGGTTCCTATTTGTGTGTATATATATTAGATATGTATTTATTTTATTATAATTTAACAAGAAACATAATTTATTTAAAAATACATCTCATGTTCTACCTTTCCTGTTATTTTAATATGAAAAATTACAATTTTTTATGAGTTTTTTTAGAATGTCAATTCTCATTCATTGAGTTATGATAGTTGTTAACGAACATGTTTCATATTATTTTGTAATTTTAAAAAAAATTATTTTAATTATTTTTTTTATATATTTGTTCTGTTGATTTAAATTTTGACTACATATACCCATCTCTAATGTCCTTTGCTTCATGAATTAAGATATTTGTATGATATTTTTTTAAATCAAATTAAATTAATATGAGTTAAATTGGTATTCTATTTTAAAAATTATTTTATGTTTGACAAATTTTTATAGTTCCTATATCATACGATATTTTCACTTTTACCACATGAGAAAATTATATGTTAACTTTATGATTTTTTATTTATTAATTTCATTCATAAATTATTTATTCATTTTTTAGAAAATAATACCATATTAATTAAAAAATTCCTTCATTTCCATTTTCATAATTCAAAAATATTTATTTTACTATTTTGTAATACAATTTTTTTACTCACGCCAGATTATTATTTTTCATAACCACTTTATAATTGCTATTTTACTAACATTTTTTATGATGTGGGTTTTTAATAATCTTATTTCAAAATTTTAAAAAGGTTTTTCAATGTTTCTAAATCCCATGTTATATAATCCGCTACAAAATATTTTTATAAACCCATTATTTCATTTCATATACAAATTATTCATTATTCTTTTTTATATTTAAATGTTTCAAATATGCATTCACTTTACAATTTTTAAACCATTTTGTCTTTTTGTAGGATCTATTATTGAAGATTATTATTAAAAAGCTAATTTTTAAAGATGTTTTTACACCACCATTATGAAAAATGTATTTATTTTCCAAGGATCCATTATTGAAATTTGAATGAATAAGTAAGTTCTCAACCATGGGATGTGATATGTGGAGTCATTGTTTATCTCATCTTGAATGTACATTTTGTATAAGTACTAAAACTCAAATTTTGGAAGTTAAATGGGATATAAATATTGGAAATTTGTATTGAAAATTTACCATGAATTTAGTAATAAATGATTGAATGTTTTGTGAAACTCTAGGATGGATTAGTTGAAGATAACATAAATTATTTTTATACATAATAAGATAGAAGGTTCTCAATGCTATTAACGAGCATGCTGGTGTGAAGAATTTTTTTTTTTGAGATTTTAAAATATAATGTAGATAGTGGCTACGAAATGATAATTTTAGAGTTTATCACATCGTATCATTAAAGAAAAATTAAACCCCTATATATTTTTGAATATTTATTCTAAATTAATACAATGTTTGATATCTTGTTCACATGAATCACTAAACAAAATGGTGTTGTGCTAGTTTAGATAAATATTACTATGAAATTTTTTGACCAAACAAACCAGTAGTGAATAAAAATATAATAATAAATTATAAATACATACAAAATTTGTTTAATTACACTGAACATTTTAAATTTGAATTTTTCAATAAAATAAGTATTTTATAGTATATAGAGTTTTCAATTAAATGATAAATTTATAAATTATAGAATTTTTTTTAAATAATTAAAAATATTTTTTTGATTTATCATTTCAAATTTATAATTCGTTGTATTTTTTAAAATTTTTTATTACAATAATTTTTTTTATGAATTTTGGAAAAATTAGTTTTTACTAGAATTTAATATTTTTAAAATTTAGAATGATATATGAAATACATATAAATATATAGAAAAATTAAAATAAAAGAAGATATATTTAATGTTTAAAATTAATCATTTTATTTTTTTTAATATTTAAATGATATGTTAAATCTTTAGAACATATGTAACATTTTCATCCAATTTAAGACAACTTTCTTTCATTTATTTTATAAAAAACATTTATGATAAAATTACTTTCCCTTTTTTTAATCCAAAAATATTTTATATTATTAATAAATATATTTATGTAATGTATATTAGTAACATTACCAATTTTAACCCACACATAAATTATAATCATAAAATAGATTTTTTATAAAAACTGAATTTACACATCACGTGTGTTAATTATTAATTTAATATTTTAATCCACATACACATTATTTGATAAAGTTATTGTACTACTTTGAAATTATTAATTAATTATAACATTATGTTTTGATTTTATAATAATTTCATGAGGTTAAAATCTTTTTTTTCATCTCAGAAAAATGAATAAATAAATTGTTTTTTTCTAAATATAAAAGAAAAAAATTTAAAAAAACTATAAAAATTGTGTGGATGATAAGTGTACTAGAACCCACTTCTGTGATCCGTTAAGAAACACTTTTATCCATTAAAACATTAATACTTTCATTACATCATTTAAAATGTTTTGGTTATTTACAAAACTACTATTTTTTCAGTTTTAAATGGAGATCAAATACACCAACTTTATCCACTGATTCCAAAGAATACTATAATATACCAATCATTCATGTAGGTAAATCCTTTTTAAAATATTAGTTTCAACACTATTTTATGTTTGGAAAAGGGTTTCTTGAGTGCTTGAGGAATTTTGGAAGTGTTACGGTGGTGCTGACACAAAAGAAGAAAAAATTGGCCCACAGTCTATAGTGTATGATTTGTTCATGGTTAATTTAAACCATGTTCCTGGATGATGAAACCATGAAAAATGGGAACCATTTTGGATATAGGTCTACATCATGGAACCTCACTTTTTTTCCAAACCTTGTCTGTGCCCCTGAGAAACTGTGTAAAATGGATCTTCTATGTTAGAGGGATCTGCCAGGTTCTTTCATGGCTTGCATATTTTGAGGGTAAATATTATGATCCTTAAGAAGTAAGAAATTTACATTTTTCCCTCACAACAAAATATATTTATCCCCTTATATTTTCTACCATTCAACCCCCTCTACCCTAGATTATGAACAACCCAACATATTTCTTCCCTCATTTCCCCCTTATTTTCTCCCCTAATTATTCATCTTCAAACATTTTTCCATATTAGGGATTGTGGGGCATTTCCAATTTTTTTGAATCCCTAAAACCTTTATTTTTTCTGTCGAATATATTGTGGTAATTTAACTAGTCATTGAGTTTGAATAAATGGATGAGATTAATAATGTTTTCATTATCAGTCATCAGGTAAGTGGTCTTAAATATTTTCCCCATAGTCTTGATGTGTTATAAGTGTATATAGTTGATCTATTTCAAACCTATATTACATATATATTTCTTGGGTAAGATAATTGGATTTTAAACATACACATATCTGTAAAAAACTTCACATACACCATTGGGATCGTCGATAAGGTGAGACAGAAACTGAGGGTACCCATGGGGGAAGTCAAACCCTTGTAATTTGATAAAAAACATGTAAAACATGAGATTTGAGTATTATGTGAGATAATAGGTATTGAAAAAAATTGATGGTTTTTATGTTTTTTGGATTGATTGAAACAAATTATAAGTTGTATTTCATAAATAATTTAATGGTTTTGAAATGATTTGGATGGTAAGTTTGGGGCTTGAAATGAATTTAGATTTATTGAGGGAAAATGATGTTTGAATATAAAAAAATTAAGGATGTGTTGACCACAATGTGATTCAAAATGGGGTTTCTAAAAGATTTCAAATTGAGTATGAAATGAGAAAAATGATCTATTTTGTGGAAATGGATTAATGCTTTACCTAATATGGTGGAAGAAGAAATAAAATCCATTTATCATATTTTAGTTTTTCAAAGGGGAAGACATGTGTTATAAAGGATGTTTTTAAGATTATTTCAAAGAGTATGTTGAAATTTTTTCATTTCTATGATTTAGTTTATAAAGGTCGTATGTAAAATAGTAGTTACGGTACATTATTCTTAGTGAGATATAACAGAAGACAATTATGTTTACATGTTAGCATGATTATGAAATTAAATAATTGATGAATGAAATTAAGTAATGATATAGATGGATGGGGTGTTTATCATGATTTGAAAATATGTTAAATTTTATTTGTTTGAATGTTCTAAGTGGATTGTGGTGTGTACATTAGATTTATATGTTGTTGTTATAAGGAAAATAATAAATGGGTTAGGGGATCTAACCTATCAAATTTTTTTAAAATGATAAATTTGTTAATGAATAGGGATTATTGAATATTATTAATGAGTTTATTCATAATATATGGGAATTGGGTTAAATATCATGGTAATATAATTGGAAAATGTGTTATTGGGTTATATCATAGTATTAATTCCCATGTTTACGGTTATGGATTATGATTTATTTTTTATTGGATGTGGTTGGTTGTGATATGCTACGTGTGTGGTGAAGGGATAAATAAGAATTTTAACATGTTTAGTTAGTGTGTGGTAATTACATGAGGTTCTATACCCATGTGCTGAGTAAGATTGTATCATTAAACTCCACCAAAATGCGTAGCTTAGTGTAAGAGACATAGGATGTATTAACATAATGGTTTCATTTGATGAGACCACCTAGAATGATGCTCCAAGGGGAGCTTGATGCATTTTTAATGATTTACTTACCTCTAGTGATATATATAAAGTGACTCCCCCCATTATGCATAGTAATTGACTGAATTAGGTCAGAGTGTAAATTATATATAAGCTTTACCCATATAACATGAGTTGAAGATAAACATAGAAATGAAGATATCATAACTGATGAAATAGATATAATGAGGAATATATCTTAAATGAACATTTTAGATAATTATTATATTTTGTGTTTTGATTAGTTAATTCCTATACGTTTAAATGTACATGTCACCCTTTTTGACTTTGGTTATACTCCCAATGTTACCTAAGTTGTTTTTTGATGATTTTTAGATTCTATAGAACATAATTTGTAAATTGATATTAGATAATTAGTTAAATTTTTTCATGCAAATTTTTTATTTATTACACTTATTACCTATATACATCATTTTATAGACTGTTTATTACTTTATACACTGTTGGTGGTGGCCTACTGAGTCAGACTCACACCCTGCTCATGCTGCAATGGCACTTCGTTTCTGAATAATATACTACTAGTTATTAGCTATATGTTTATAATAGAGACATGGTGATTGGTTGAGCATGGGATTATTTTTTGATATTGGTGGTCATGACCGAGTTGGGACTCCGGTATGAGTTTACAGTTCATTAGCAGTTTTGGCCTTGGGTTATATTGCATGCCTAACTAAAAAGTAGTGTTTCACTAGATATCATTACAATATGTTTACTTGGTTTCTTATTGATTTTTTAATGTTATATCAACTTATTATTTCCATTAGATATTTTATCTATTTATGTTAATTCTATTGGGAGTTCAATCTGATATGCTGGTATAGTCTCCCCCTATGTATCTTCAGACCTATGATACTTGTTGGTAGACTCTATTATACGAGGAGGCACACATGAGTTCGTATGATGGTATGAATCAAGGCACTAGTTATAGTGGCTTCCTATTTCTGTACATTTCACAGTGGTATTAGATAAGTCCATCCATAGTGCGGATATTTCTTCATGTTAGACATGACACTAGGTTCTTCCTAGAAATTTTTAATACGATCATGTATGGGTTCTTATAACCCCATTTGTGAGGGAAACCCCATTTTTCCTTGGGTAGTAAATGATGTTATGTATTTACATTTTTTAGTTGGATGATGTTTCCACCTCGATTGGTGTATATGGATGTAATGGTCTGGATTAATAGGTTTTCGTCTCTTTGATAGGCATGGCCTTGGTGGGTGTCTAGGTTTATGCATCGTGTTAAGAACATATAATAAATATGACATTGATATGATTCCTATTTTTAAATTCTGAATGATATGATGTTAATCCAAATGGGTATAAATAGTTTAATTGAATAAAACAATGGGTGTTTAATCTTGGGTTAAAAAGTGTTTTCTGAAGCATAAATCCTCAGGTTTGGAAAATATGGAAATGTTTTGAAATGAGATTTTGAATAAAAGAGGGATTTTTCAAATCATTATTTGGTAATAAGGCTTTAAAAGTTTTAAATTCTTGGGTCTTTAATGGGAATATTTTTGAGAAGTGAAATAGTGGGTTTATATTGCAAGGATTATTATGTGGAAAAACTTAGGGAATAATGGATCTTTAGGGACACTATTAGTGGTTATTTCACATGTGTATTGTTTACAGTATATACGGGTGGTCTGGGCAGTGAGAGTGTTGTAGTTCGAGACCCCATGTTATGGGATGTGAGATCTTGTTCAGTTGGTTGTGCCTGTTAATGAAAATTTTGTGGTGGTTTCTTCTGTTAAGTTGTGGCCCATAAGTTGTAAAGTGATGTATGTAAATGTTATTGGAGAAATCATTGCGGATTTAGACGTTTTGAGATGTGTTTTAGACTCTAGAGTGGGTGTTTAGTTCATAGTTCCATTGTATTTGTTGGAGTATATTCGGTGTGGGGCCTAGATTAAAGGGTTATTTGGTGCATTAGACACAATTATTGGAACGAGGGTAGGATGTCCTCCATGAATATCCTATTTTTGGAGTTGGTTTGTGTGGCTTATAGAGTGTTGTCGATCATTTCATGGTATGTCTCTATATTGGGGAGTTATTATTATTACAATTTTTAGAATGACCTATGAGAAATTTAAGTCCACGTTTTAGTGCTAATATGTGCATGTGGAACATGTAGATATTTTAGACCATGCACGAGGCACACAAATATTGTTTCCTAGTGAAGGGTTAAACTAGAGAGCTAAGATCAAAGGTTAATGGATTTGGGAGATGCGTCTTTTGTTGTGTATAAGAGTTTGAAATCTTGGTAAATCTAGGGTATCCTCAATGGAGGTTGACCTAGTGTTATATGTGCTATAGAATGTGAAGAATAGTTGGATACATTAGAGGTGAGATCTATGAATGGTGGGAGACCTTGAGATTTGGTAAGAGTGAAATGTTGTGTTGTAGACTCACCTTAGTTAAGCACAAGGGTTCATACATTTGGGTTTTTGATTATTTGGGAAGGTCTGGATCATTTGGAGACATAACCCTATGGTTTTTTATGAGTTATATGTGTAATTAAATTATGGATTTCGTGGATAAGGAATGATAGTTCAAAGGGTGTATCGACACCCTTGTTTTTTGAGGACACTCCGGGTGATGGTTTACATGTGCTATGGATGTTTCTCAAACTACTTTATTTGGGTGAGAAGTTTATAATGTATTGGGTCTGATGAGGCTAGAAGATTAGGTTTCATTAATAGTAAAATGAGAATACATTTGGGCCTAGGCTGGGTGATCTGGAGCACCTATGAGCTTGATATGTGTTTTTTGTTCATTCGTATGATCATGTGAGAACTCAAGGGTTCTATCAGGTTCCAGGTATTGGAACCATTTATACTAACATGGATAGTGCAATTAATCAGTTGATTTCAGACTAGTGGAAAGGATCATTTCACAACTTTCTTGGTCAGTGGGACCATGTAAGAATATTTTGAGTGAGGTAATGATAATAGTGCTGAATGTAATACAACATCACAACCGATTGGTAGAGTCTCATTAGGTGGTAATGGGTTATGTTGGAAACACCATTCAAGATTTGTTCTTCTATTATTGATAAGTCATTGGAAGGAGGGGATGTTCCAGTCCTTCGGTAGGTTGAGGTGTCCTCATGATAAGTTGTTACATAGGAAATGGATAGTTGGTGTGGAATTATTAGATGATTTGTTAGTGTAATATAACTAATGATGACAATTCCTAATATCTTGAAATCATTCAATATGTGCTAATAAGTAACTAGATTTATTCCTATCATCTTGGGTTCGTTTTTGGAAGGTATTAGATCCTTCTAGAGGATACACTCTGGGAGTGTTATGTGTGTGGGATTCTTATAGTGGGGGAGTACACCATTGACCAATTATAGTGGAGGTCCTCAAGATGAACCATAGGAAAAAAACATCCCTAGGTTTCATAATCCAAATCTAGGAATGGGTAGAGGGTGATGACTGTTTTGTTATTATAGGGGTATCTATTTGGGTACGTATGAGTTTTGGGGTTCATTTTGTGTTTGAGTGTGAGCCCCATAGGTTGTAATTGCTTAAGAAAATTTGTAACAATGATACTCATAAGGTGTGGAGTTGTAGGCTAAATCATCGATATGTGGAGTAATATATGAATTGGATGTGTTGGCATCAAGATTCTGATATGGAATCTATGATGTGCATGATCGGGTTCTTTAGTGAAAATTGGGGTTTCCATTCATGTGATGGTCGATGGAACCACACTATGGCTTCTAGATTTAGAAGTTTCTAATGTTAATCAGTTTTGTTTGTGTATGATTTGTGTTGTGGAGAGTTGTATATGAAAAAATAGTTTTAATATTAGTGAATGATGATATATAATGGTTTTACCAGATGATAGAAATGATATTGAATGACTTGTTCCAATGGGGGTGGTTTTCCATTAGTGCATGTGTTTCATGGATAGGTTAAGTGATGACATACCAACAATGGAGGTTGTCCATCAATGGAGTGGGTCAACATGTGATGTCATGATGCTGAATAGAAAAAAGGAGTGGATGTTGTCGTCTATGAGCCAACTCTTGTTATCATTGGATGGATAAGGGTGTTTTGGAGATAGAAATGTGCTATGTGGAGGAATCAAGAATCCTTCAACTAAATATGACTATTGGAGGTGTCCAATCCTGGTAAATTTAATTAAATGGATGAATGATAATGTTAAATGTTGTTCTTGTGTATGTTTGAGTGTGCTGATTTGGAAAATGTTTTGGTTTTGTTGTGGAATTCGAGTTAATGTTCTGTTGGAATATTTTTTATTTATGGAAGTGTTATGTACCAAAAACCGGGTGGTGATTGGTTGAAACATATGGTAGGAGAAATATAGTTGTAATGTATATAGTTAATGGAATAATAGACCATTTGAGTTGGATATACATAGGTGGGATCAAGATTGGTGCATCAGATTTTGTGATAGGCACTGGCTCTAATGTTGATTGGTTGAGTACCTATAGATGGAGAGTATGTTTGTGTTATGATCTAATAAAGTTCAAAATATACCCAAGATTTTGGTAATTGATTTTTGGATTACAGTATGTCATAAAATGTGTTTAAAATCGGGAAGTTTCTTCTAGTGATGTTGGACATGTATCATTATTAGTGCTTTGAAAAAAAATTGGGTGAGAAGGAGCCCAATGATTTGGGCCCTGAATTTTGGAGAGGATCAGACTTAGAATTTTTTAAATGGTACTTATATGGTGATAAAGATCCTAGCCTATATCCTTTTTTTGATGGTTTAGAGTCATTAATCATAACTTTCTCTTGTACTTGGTGTTGGTAATGACGAGGAAAGGTTGATGAATCCACAAGGAGAATGAAATTTCAATCATTGAACTTGGTAATGGAAATATTTTTGGGTTAAGACTATTTACATGATCCAATCATTGTTATGGAGTGGATGAGTTTAAGAAGAAACTATGAAGTTGAAGGTTAATTGGTGGGTTTATTGTCTAACATTTTTGGTCTCGATGGCTTGGAAATGATTGGAAGTGTGGCTTGGGGACGAGCAGTTATAAGCTGGGTATGTTTTAAGATCATAATCATTCATGAATATATGTCCTTGTAAAAAAGTAAGATTAAACTCAATTTTATTGTTAATTTTTTTTCTTGAGTGCCTTAGAATATGTTGAAGTGTTAGGGGGTGCGAGGAACAAATAAGGAAGAAAAGTGTCCAACATTTCATAGTGCATGGTTGGCACAAGTTTATTGTAATACATGACACTAGACTAAGAAAAAATACAACATGGGAAACATTTCAGACAAATCGTCAATGGATGATTATCACATGGTTTTCCAAATTTTGAATATGCTCAAAAAATCGGGTGTAATGGCTCTTCTTGGACAGATGGAGCTTGATGGTTTCTGTATGGTTTCTAATGTTTTTGACCATACTATATAACCCTTAAAAACTAGGAAATTGTTTTTTCTTGTGAATGTATTTCATTATCCCACAATATTCACTCCCATTAGTCCCCCATACCAAGGATGAATAACGTTCCTCCCAATCTCTTTCTATAGATTTTTATCCTATTATTATTTTTCATTTAAATTATGATGGGGGTGTGAATCAACTATATAATATATTCTAACACTCCTATTCATTATATATTCCAAATTACAGAATTTTTTATCCCTCCTCATCTTTATAAACCCTAAGACATTTCTATTTTCTAGTATATTATAGGTTAGGGATTTATTCTATGTTTGAGTTCAGATAAACAGTTGATATTAAGAAATAATACACCATTGGTCATGATTTAGGTGATTATAATTATTTTTTCCAATGTATTTTTGTATTATATGTGTAATATGTTCTATTTGTCATATATATTTCATCTTGATGTATTCAGGTATGTAAAGGGATTTGGACATTATTATGTGTTTCAAGTACCATAATGGTCCCTGTTGGATTCATTGACGATGTGAGACTAAACCTATGGCTAGCATGGATTAAGTCGAACCGCTCTAATTGGAGAAAAAAACTAGTAATATGTGAGATATGAGTATTATAAGATAGAATGGGTACTGAAAATGAAATTTATGTGTTGTTATGTTTAATAAATTGATTGAAACAAATTATATGTTTTATTTCATAAATGATTGAATATTTTTCAAATGAATTTGATGGTATGTTTAGGGCACGACATGATATTAGATTTATTAATGGAAAAGGAATATTGAAAGTGTGAAACGTTATGAAAGGAGGTATTAACCCTAAAGTGATTCAAAAAGGGTTTTCTAAAAGATTTAATGTGGTGATGGAAATGGTAACAAGGGTCCTTTTTGTGCAAATAATTTACTTTTTTCTTGATTAGTTGGAAATAAAAATAAAATCTTTGGGGCATGTTATAGTTCATTAAAGGGGATGATCATTTTTTTAAATGGTGGTTTCAATATGCTTTCAATGAGTATTTTGAAATGTATTTGTTGACATGATGTAGTGTATAAATGTTATATGGGACCATATTAATTGACGACAACTAAGGGTTAGTGAGATATAACCCTTGAAAATTATGTTTTCATGTTAGAAAGATTATGGTGAAATTTAATTGATGAATGGGATTAGTTCATGATATACCATTAAGGGGTGTTTGAAATGATGTGAAAAAGGGTTAAATGGGATTAATGTGAATGTTCCCAATGGATTGTGATTTGAAAATGAAATGCATAAGTGTTTAATACATTAGAAATGATTAATTGGTTGAGGGAATTATCCCTTGGAAATATTTGAATATGTTAAATAAGTTAATGAATGGCTATTAGTAAATATGATTAATGAGTTTAGGCATAAGAAATGGGAACTGGGATAAACATATTTATAATATAAATGGAAAATGTGTTAATTGGTTATGCAATGGTGTTAATTCCCATGTCTATGTTAATGGATTATGATGTAATTTTTTATTGGTTGTGGATGGTTGTAGTATAGTATATTTCTAGTAAATGAAGAAAAAAGAATGTGCACAAGGCTTGTCAATGTGGGGTATTGACATGAG
This sequence comes from Viscum album, assembly GCA_963277665.1. NCBI lineage: Eukaryota > Viridiplantae > Streptophyta > Magnoliopsida > Santalales > Viscaceae > Viscum > Viscum album. The sequence continues at coordinate 1,143,378,830 of OY728166.1, forward strand.
GTTCTATATCTCATTGTTTGGGATAAATTGAGGCTCAAAAAATCACCCCAAAATGCATGATATAAGGAATGGAACAAAGGATCTATTACCCTAATAGTTGATTTAGATGATATCATTTAGACTAATGATCCATGGTGAGTGTGAAGTAATTTTGGTGATGTTTTTACACATAGTGAGTTAGGGACCATGAATAAACCACCATATTTATGGATGGTAATTAACTCAATTAGGTAGTATTGTAAACGATGTAAATTTTTATCCCTTGTAATATGAGATAAATATGATCTTGTTACAAAATATAAAATGAGTGATGAAATGGTAATACTAATTAAATGGATTAAATGATTCTTGTAGATGATGGGAATGTAATGTGTTGTGATTAGTTGAATACCTTGTGGTTAAATGTTTTTATCACCCTTTGTTCCTCAGGATAGACTCCTAGTGATACCTAAGATTGTTTTATTGATTGGTTGATTCTAGAGAACAGAGTGAGTAAATGGATATTAAATAATTACTTCAATGGTTTCCTTATTACCATTTTATTTTTTTGTTGTCACTTGCAAAAAAACATTATAAAAATACGGATAATTATTTACAAATTATTAGTGGTGGCCTATTGATTTGTACTCGTACCCAGTTAGGTATCCCATGCCACATGGGTATCCAAATAAATGCTCCTTGTTTTCTCGTACTAGTTTAGGACATGGAACTGGTGTTTGGTTGGGCGTGGGACAACATGATGGTGCAAGGGAGGATATGATCGAGATGGTACTCGGGTCTTGGCATGGTCTCTTGTCATATTTTTGTTCTTGGTTTATAATTAAGAAATGTATTTCATGTAGTATTATCACTATATTTTATTATCTCATGTATATATGGTTTCTTGATGGTTTGTTTTCATATGTTGTCCACAAATAATTTACATTGGTTATTTTATCTTTGGATTCTATTTTTGTTTTGTATTCACTGTATTAAGCAGGTATAGTTTCCCCATGTTTTTAGTTATACCCAATCTTAGAGTTGGCAACATCTGTTGTACGGGGAGGCACACCTGAGTTCATATGACGACCCTGCTCGAGCTACTGGTTGTAGTGGCAACTAGTTTTGGGATGTTACAAATACAATCAACAAAAATATATCAGAGAATCTCTTGAACCATCTCTATATTTCCTCGAATCAATTTTTTTTCAAACAGACCAAACAATGGATACTTAATGGGTCATGCAAAGAAGAATATACAAATGAGTGGTAATGATCTCAAAAGATCTGTCTTAGTTAATATTTTTTTATAACACATAAATCAATTATACCCACGAAAGTATAAAAACATTACTATTATTAACATTTGAAAATAATATTATATTAATGTAATATAACCTCTATACCTTCCTCAAAAAACATTCAAAAATCGAATAATTCGTCATGCATATGTGATGAATACCCCCAAACATGAACATAATTTTGTATTTTACAATTACCTTATATAATGGATAAATTTAAAAATGTATTAAATGTAAAAAAATATATTATCTATATTATTTATATTTTATAATTAAAATATTGGACATTACATAGATTGTATTAAAAATTAATTATCATTTTAAAATGAACCACCTTAAATTAACATATCAAGATATATTTCTTAATATGATTCCAATAGGAAAAAGCCTTTGTAACTGTACATTTTTTGTACTAATTGAATAATAAAATACACAATGATCTGTAATTATGGATATTATGAAGTAATTTCACAATAGATTTGACCACATTTAATATTACATGGAAGTGTTAACGAAATAGATACAAAAGCCTCAATAAACCACTGTAACTAAAAAATATTTAACAAATAAATAACAAATGATAAAAAATAGACCTTCGACAAATAATTATTGATGAAAAAATATATTAATGTATTGTTTATAAAATTTAATTTGATTACTCAGGATGTTAGGCGCACATGTAGAATGAATCAATACCCATCAAAAGGTATTTGCATCTCAAATTTTATTCATTATGATATGTTGAGTATTCACGACTTGTTTCCATTATTATATGTGTGAATATATTAGCTATTTAGTTTAATTAATGGTAATTAACCATGAAATATAAATTGTTTTCAAATCAATATCATGTTATACATTCTATGTATTTTCAATTGGAATGGATACATATTTGTAATAGTTTTAAGGGAAACATCATTCTTGTTCATTGAGTTGTGATTTCCCTTCATGAACATATTTCATATAATTTTGAAAAATTAAAATATTTTATATTATTATTTATTATTTTAAAATTTTTCATGGGATTTAAAAATCTACAACATAGATCCCTTTCTAAATTTCTCTCTATTCATGAGTTATGATATTTATAAGATATTTGGTGGACTAAAATTTCATAGAAGAGAGTTAAAATGTTATTATATTGTAATAATTAATTAATATTTAAAAAATTATTATATTACCGATTTCATAATATATTTCCTATTTTATAACTACGTAAAATTATTATTTTATCTCAAATATTATTTCTCAATGAATTTCTTATAAAATTTCATCATTTTTTCAAAATAATATCATATTAATTAAAAATAAATTTCCCCTAATTTCCTTGTTCATAATTCCCTCAATGAATTTTCATTATTATTTTGTAAACAAAATTAACTCGACTGGCCTTTCTATTTTCCATTACCACCTTCAAATGGAAATTTTTCTAATAATTTTTATGATGTGGGTTTTTATTAAATGTATTTCAAAATATTAAAAAACATTTTCAATTTTATTAATAAAATGTGTTATCTTCAAAACTATATAATTTTTATAAATAAATTTTTTCATTAAACATATATTTTATTTAAAATTGTTTTTAAAATTATATTTTCTAAAAAACTCACTTCATTGTTGTCAACCAATTATATTTCCTCAAAGGATCTATTATTAAACAATGTTTTTAGAAGAAACAAAATTATGAAATATTTATAACATTTTTTTGAAATATTTATTACATTTTAGGGACCCACTATTGAAAAATATTTTGGAAAATATTATATGAAAAATTTTCAATTTACCATTTTCACCATGGAATTTCAAATTTTCCATAAATTTACATTCTATTCCCCAAATAAAATATATTTCCAAAACTAGATTTTTGATTTCACTTCTAATACTTCTTTTTCTCTAATATAATTATTTTAATGGTAAATATAGTTTGATGAATAGCCCTATACATGTTCATTTAAAATTATATATTTTCCAATTGAATTTTGAGAAGGAAAAGTTTACCTTATTGAGAACAATTTTGGTGAAACCATATTGATAATTTATGAGAGCCATTTTTTTCTACATGATATTTATTATGCAATATATATTTTTAATGTTGTGCACATTTTTATGGATTATTTATGTGTGGGTTCCTATATTAACCTATAATTAATTGTTTATTGTTTTATATATCGTGAGATAATTATGGTAATCGAGTACTGATGATATCTTCACTGTAGGAATAAGTAATTGATGTCTTCTCAACTATTTTATAGAAATCAGGTAGTGATTCCTACCCTACTATGATATTAGAATTAGGTATTGATTGATATTATACTATATTTATGGGGATTGGCTAGTGATTCATCCTTATAGAATCAACCATAACTATTTTGATAACATGAATAAACCCCTGAAAAAATATTTTCTATGAATATCAAATTGAAAAATTATTAACTCGTAATAAATAAATGAGTTCCTTAAAAATCTCATGAAATGATCATATTTACTCTAGAGAATGAACAAATATGGTATCCAGACAATATATCTTTTTTTAGTGTTGGTAACTTAAATGGTTGTTGAATTTTATGATTGAAAATACATACGACTATCATTAAAAACAATAATGATAAATATTATCACTAAACATTGAGTAACATAAAATTATGTCATCTTATATGGAAGATGATTTTGAAAGATAACATTGAACATTTATTGAGGAAAATACCGTTTTTGTTTTTGAAACACTTATTAAAAATCTAAAACATTAGCAAACATTAAATAAAAATTTTTATTTTAAAAAATCTCTAGAAACATAGAATGTAATCTTTAGAAAATTGACCGGTCGTGATCGAGTAAGGATATGCTAAGGATAAATATGATAAAAACAATGATTTCATTCAAATTTAGGCAATAAATTTTAAAAATAACAATTCCCATATCACAAAAGGTAGATTAATTTTAAATAATTTAATAAAAATAAAAATATATGTAAAAAATATATTTTAAAAATCATGGTAAAATATTTTTTAAAACCTTTTTAGAAAACATGGACATTGAATGAAAAATGTTTTTCGGTTGAAGAGTTAAATTTAGTTATTTTTTTATAAAATAATTTTTCAATCATTTAAATTACAAAAGATTGTAAAATTGAAATATTAACTAAATATCTCATGAATATCTATCAGAGATGAAATTATATATTGTATAAGAAAAATAGACAATATTACTTCCTCCCAAATAACCATGAACATAAACAATCCCAAAATGAATGAATATTTTATCATAAAACGTTTTCCAGTATGGTAACTATTTAATCGCACGCCTCATAAAAGAATAACTCTAAATGATAATTACAATATCATTAAAATAAAGTGTTTTATAATATAACCTCCAAAAATGGTATTATATATTCCTAAAATGGTATTATATGTATGAAATGAAAATAAACCTAAATATTTTTTATATAAAACATAAGATAGTAAAAAATCATTATAAGATTATTCATATAATAACAATGTCAATGAATAAGTAATGTAATGCAGTGAGAATAAATCGAGTTATGAAATTATTTACAACTTTTTTATATTCATGTAAAATCCCATTATATGATATAATTCTAATAGAAACATAAAATACCTAGATATATGAATTATTATTGATATTAAATGTATAATTGGTGGTATATATAACACATAATATAAATAAGCGGTGAATATGTCATATGTCTCATAAAAATTTATGTGACCAGTGACACCCCTTAAATTGAGTCCAAAAATTTCCATGTGTGTCCTTAAAACCAATATAAAAATATTATATATATTATTTTATTTATTGATATCATTTTCCTGGATAAATAAGTTATAATTAAATAAATTTATTTATATATTTTATATTTAAATAGATATTCTGTTATTCTGTTAATTCAATATCCATTATTTGGAGAAAATTTAGTTAATTATTTCAAAACGGCTTTGGTGTGTTGAACATGGTCAAATATGTCATTAATCATTAACTAAATATTAATATTCATTAAATAATTATCACATTTACTCATAAATTAGACACTGTATCTCATAAATCAAATATGGTTATGAAAAATGAACAACTTTACGATCATGGAGATGGTAGGTTGTTTGTACACATGAGTAAAATTTCCATTTTTCAGTGATCATTATGGAAAAAATTTAAATAATATATTATAATTATAGAATGAATAAAAAATTATTAATATATTTATTCTTTAAATACACTTATATTCATATTCCTTTTGATTTAATGATGGTAAAAAGAGTCAAATCACTTCTTGGATGCCATATTCCTCACTTACTCACAAAAGACATTTTCATTTTTCAATCTGTGTAATAAAATGATATATTATATTTTCAAAATGATATAAATTTCCTTAATATCATAATTATATAATTTCTAAAACATATAATCATTAAAAATACCCTTATTACCTTCCCTGAACAGTTATATAGAAAATCGAATCACATCACTTCACAAGGTAGTAGTTTACTATATACATGAATGATGTTATAATATCTCCCCAATTATTAAAAGTATTTAGTTATATGTGACATCATAACTCAAAAATTATAATAATGTTAAATGTATTATATATATTATATATTTTCATTTTCATTTTTAACCCTCAAATTTAATTTTTTTTAAATAAAAAAATCCCTCCATGGAATAATCACAACCTACGTTGCATTGAATTGTAATTTTACTCTTCACCCTAGATAAATTAAATACATAGGATTTCTCATAATTTTAAAATTAATGTATCACCATTGGCTTGGAAACTTCTCATCTCTCTAAAGTGTATGGCATGAAAATATTTTCAACCACAAGGTCTTTTACAGATAATTTCTTTATCAAAGTGTAGGTGTTCTAAATAATTTAAAATTTCAAGGCAAAAAACATGTGGTTTAAACCATAAGTGAAATATATGAATATTCATGTAAAAATAGAGGAAATTACCCACATAACTCCTCTTTCAATTCTTAGAGAAAAATACACAATATTTTCATGGCATGGTGCTTTAGTCATGGAGTGATTATAGAGAATGATTTCATCCAATTTCTTCCCTTTTTAATTTTTTACTTACTTTCTTATTTAGTTTTATCCAATAAGATAAGATATGAATTAAATACAATTTTTGAATGAAATATTATGCTTAATTTTTGAGATTTAAATGACACAAAAATTAATATAATGAATAATCCATGATCATCTAAATTTTTAAATTATCTATTTTTTTGAAGGAAAACTATATTATTTAAATAAATAATATTTAAATGAAAATTTAAGGAATATTATTTACATCTATATTACCCAAAATTAGGAACAACACCTCACAACAACAAAAATTACTATATATACTAATTAAAACCCATAATAATTCCATCCCCAATACTGAAACATGAAATATCCATGAAAACATATTGAGATCATACGTGGGTGAAGAAATATTTTATTGTATTGTGACTTAAAAATATTATAAAGTTCACTAATTATATGTCCAAAAAATGTGTAAATGTGAAGATATTTCTTATGTTAAATATGTTTCTAGAAAAAATAATGCCTAATTCTTTTCAAAAATGATCCATGAAGTCCAAATATTATAATATGGAAAATCACAAGTTATAGTTCTCACCCAAAAAAAGTTGTGTCTCTCATGAATGTTAGGATATTCGGAAGAATTTTTCATAATTGTTTATAATACCACATTAGATGTAAAAAAAATTTCAGTTTTTGTTTAATGTAAATGGATTTAAATAATAATTCAAAATAATAAAAATGCATGATACTCGTATTGTAGGAAATATTTCCATAAAAATAATATTTTAAAATCCATTTTTATAAAAAATAACATCTATTATATCAACATAAATTTATGTGTGAAAAAATATATGGATTTTCATTTATTATTAATGATCCAAAAACATGAAAAAGAAAACCCAAAAAAACCAATTATGTGGATTCCCCAGTGCATTAAAATTAAACTACCCAGTTTTTCATTTTAACAAAATAAATAGATAAGGGATAACAATTGATGGAGAAGAAAATTCACAACATAAGTTTATTTTATAGAGGAATACTTGAGTTATGGTCATACATACTGCCATAATATACCTTTAAATAAAAATAATTAACAAATAAAAATAAGTAAAAACATATAAAATGGAAAAATAGGATAGAACATAGTTTGGAACCTAATGTGGGTGCTAGAATTTAATTTCCCATAGCTTAGATGTTTCGGTGGGTTATCACCAATCTGATGGTAGATGTGGTTTTTTAATCAAGAACTGGCATATGGGATTTCTCCTAATATCCATGATTTGATCCTAAGAGTGATGAGCCCTAATAAAATAAAAAATAACCCAAACCCATAAGTGAGGTGAAAGAGAGAATTTGGGATATTAAGGGGGCAAATAATATAGGGATTCCCCATAATTTCATTATCGTAAGGAGTGGATTCCAATGGTGGAGAAGATATTTGAATATGTTTTGGATTTGCTATTGGTTTATATTCATTAAATTATTCTTCAATTATTTTGTATTTTGTACCATCATCATCATATTCATCAGTGTGCAGCTTTGTTTGTTCCTACATTCAATCCTTACAAATGTAACTTCTTAGACTTCTTCAACCTTGTGTTACAGTATTGTAATTAAATCTAAAAATAATCTATAGAGATATCTATTTTATATAAAAAATTTTAATGATTGAAAAAAAATAATTATCCTAAATAGAATCTTTCTCAAAATAGTTTGCTTCAATCTATTTTTCCATAGGTTGGGTTTCTTGGAATTTATTTATTATAGATGGATGTGGATCTTCATGTATTTCTTTTATTTCACTAATGTCTCCTTAAAATGTTAGTGTAATATCTATTTCTATATCATAAGCCTTTCATTTTTTCCATTTCATCCTAAAATGGTTACATTCAATATTATTAATTGTAAATATCTTTATTTGGTTGCTCACTTATACAAGGATTTTTAAAATATCGAGAATCTTTAAAGAATTTTATTATATTTGGAGAGAAACTTGTTCTATTTGGTGTTTTTTCGATTTTAATATTTAATATATATTCCCTGATAGACTCAACATAAAAATAATTATATAATACAACACAATAAAAATACATCTTGACCGAGGAAATGAGTGATATGAAATTAAGAACTTATTTTAGTATTGAATTATATTTTTAATATTTATGAATCATATTGTTCATAGGATCATAGAATCCTTATAAATAGATCCAAATTGGTGAGAGTTATTTTTAACAAACTAATGTTTAATTAAAGTTTTTTCCTTTGAATGTACTATAGTGTTATGTCATAGGGTCAATGTCATACTGGCTTCTCAAAAAATTGGTTTTCTATAGTAACTATTATAAATTATCTATTATTAATCTAACATATATAGAGTTATTATTTAACGATTTATGTAATAAAATTAATATATATATATATTCAATAAAACATATAATGATGTTAAAAGAAGGAAGAAAACTATTCTTAGGAGGTCATGGTGGTGGATATCATTTTTATAAAAAAAAATCATTATACAACTCAATTAGTTTATAAATACCTATCATACCTCACCTTCAAATTTGAATTTTAATTACCCCATATTGAGACATATTTATATAGTAATTTCATCGTCTAAATGTCTGCTTGCAGGTTTCTTTGCTGAAAATTAATACTCATTCCAATCATTTCTATATTCACGGAAAAATAGTGAAAGGAACGATGACAAAAAATTGACAAAAAAATTAAAATGATAGAGAAATTTGGGATACCTCTCTCCATAATCTATTTTACCATCACTAATATTACCAAAAATGAATAAAGATATTGAAATTTATGTTCAATGAAAATCATCCAAACCATTATTCCATTACATTAATAATAACCAAAATTAGTTATCCTATTTTAGTGGAGTTGAGAAGAGAACACTATGGGAGAACAAATGTAAGAAAATATAATAGATAAATGATATATTCTTAAAAATAATAATATATAAAAATTATAATTCTATTACATAAAATAAAATCCAAAATATATACAAAAAATTCACATAATTGGTTTTCAACAAATGTTCCCACCCCTTTAAATATAGTTGAGATATATTAAATGATCTATTTAGTTTCAATATTTATATTTTCTTACATTTATGGCAATGAAAGAGGTATAATAAGGCATGGAAATAGTCAATGAAGTTGTTTTGTGGTATTCTTTCTTGCTTTATGCCATATTTCATCTTATTTGGATCAAAAAATTGTGAGATATAGGCACATATTTAAAATTCATCAGTTAATTAAACAATTTTAGAGGCCCAGATATTGATTTAATTTTAGGACACAATATATTAGATTGAGATATGGATTCAGTCTAATGAAATGAATCACATCATGTATAGATGTTTAAAAAAGAGAATAATGTTTTTGAATTAGTATAGAAAATGTTATTTAATAAATAAAAAAATTATATTATAACATTTATCCCCCAAAATTCTTCATATTTTTAAATTTAACTATAATTATTACTCAAAAATTAGGAAATTTATTATAAAATGCTATGTTGGTGAAATTAAAAATATTTTATTATATTATAAAATCAGTAAATATATTATATTCATTACATGATGAAAATATTTCCTATTGTGACAATATTACCTCACCCATTTCATATTTTTTCCATTCCCTATGTAATGAAGCTTTGAATTACTAATAGTAAGAAAATAAGTGAGTTTAATATAGCTCAATTAAGAATATCTATTCCCCTATTTTGTTAAATGAGTTTATTATGTTGCTAGTCCTAAAATATAATCATTTACATTTATTAGATTATGTGATTATTATGGTATGTAATGATTAAATTATTGAAATATATGTATTTTAAGCATATTTCTTATCAACCAATGTTAATAATCATGTTTAATTAATGTGAGATTAGAACTAGATCCTAATATGTGTTACATGAGTAAAATAATTGATATAAAAGACAATATTTTATGAAATTTCATTATCACAAGACCCGGGAGTGTGGGATTGTAGTGACTTAATAAAAACATTAAAATGATTAGTTGAATGTTAAAAAAAACCCCCCTACAATTTTCACATTCTACTAAAATGTATAAAAACATATTCATGTGTTCCCAAATATTTTTCAATGTAATACATAGTGATAGAAGTTTGTAAATATTTTTAGAGCACTACATATCAGTTAATTATACTTTATGGGGAACAAATGGATCATTGGGATGTTTTATAATAGTTACTAACATTAACTCAAGAAACATAAAAAATAATATATTAAGTGGGGTGAATTCAATTTACAATTAATTTAAGTGAACAATATGGAAGATGTCATTAATGATGGTTGTGATGAATAAAGGTGTATAATTATTTTTCGGGATGATTATAGATCATATGTAATCCACACCACCATTGGGATACACAATAACCATTAGTTCTCTATCATTCCATCTCTGTATAATTATGTATGCATCATGCAATGGAGAGTTGAAATTGTTAGGAGGTGAGACCATATTTAGTGGAGGATATCATTAGATTTGGAGCTAGATAATGAGGTTTATCTCAATAGAATAAATTTATTCTTCTATTATGTTATTTATTATCCTCTATATTGACATATATTTATTAGAATATATTTTATTTGTTACATATTCTATCAATAACTACATATATTATGGAAATCATGTTTGAGGATTGAACTATTTCATAGATTTTTCTTAAATTAATTTTAATAACAGAGGGTTTTAGTCATTATATCTTGATATTTCATTTTGTCTTCCTCCTGATAATATTTTCTTTCTACAAAAAATAAAGATAGGGGAAATGTTGTGTATCGTTTTAATTAATAACTGTAACTAGTTTAATGATTATAAAATGGTTAGTTACTCTATTATCTCTAAAAGAATCATTTACATCTTGGGTTTTTTTAGGAATATCATTTCTTAGAAGATAGCTCCTATGATTTTTTAATCTAATAATAGTTGAGAATTTCAATTATATGCACACCATATAGAATATAAATTTTTTATTCCGTGAATTGAGATATAAAATTCACTAAATTCTATATGGTCTAGTTCCCAAAACTGAATTAACAATTTTTAACAATTTCATTTTCATATTCTCCCCTAATTTCTCATAATCACATCATAATTGTTACTGTTACTTCCAATTCTACTATTATTTTTCCTATAGTCTATTCTAAATTTTTTTCCATTGTTTTTATCACACACACTTAATCCTTCCCTTTGGTTTAACCCTACACACAACAATACATGTTTTTTATAGAATAAATAAATAATGTATTTTATGTTTAACAATAAAAGAACTTATTTCATCCTCACAAATAACTATTTTATGGATAACTATTTTAGTTCACAAATATATTTAATTTATATACCATAAGTTCACCTCATTTTATGTTTCATTTCCCTTTTTTATGAACCATATGTGTATTTTTTATACCAATATCTCAATCATTTCATATGAATTTAACATCAAATAAATTACTTACTAGATTCCTATGATTTTTATTCCATATTTTAACATTTAAATGATTTAGTTCCTTCTGATTTATAAAAATCTAAAAACTACATGTTGATTAAGAATTGAGGGAATATTATGTAACCCATTTAATTATCATGGGATTTTGTTTTGGTTATGCCTCAAATATGATTTCTTTATTTGGAAAACATATTAAAATAGATATTATGATGTTATGGATGGTCCTAAAATTATAAATCCCGTAAATTTATTTGGTGATATTTTTATATCACTAGTTACCATGTGTGGGGAACAAACATTTGTCTTAGCACACTATGTTGTGTTATGTTTTTGGTAAAACCTGAATTATGCTTAAGATTTAATATTTAATATTTTTTTTAATAATTTATGATCATGTGATGTTGTGATACCAATATATTTTTTCCATTATACCATTTAATGATATATGATCCTTCTATTTATTATATCATGTTATACACCTTATCTCAGTTGTATTATATTGTTACCATGCATCCTATCTTACTGGGTTTTATAGATCACCCTAATTTTTTATTCTTTACATAGGATATCATATTTAATAAAAAAAGTTCAATATTATTTTATATCTCTTTATGAAGATCAAAATTAATATGTTGTAGATTATGTTTAGGTTATTATATTATTATTACAATCTACCTAAGTTTCTAGAAAACAAAATATTTGTATTTTATTTTTTGATAAGTTGTGTCAAAAATCGTAAAATAAAATATATGAGTGACTCAGGATTTTATAATTGGTATAAGATAAATCTATAGTAATTTTTAGATATTATATTAGGAATAAATTAGTGGTAAATCCTTATATATGTTTAAATAAATCATTATATGTTTTCAATTGTATAAAAATGTGGTTACATAGAATTGAATTATCCCTGTGTTAATAAAACAAAGTTCATGAATGATCTATAATTCATGAACCTAGAAGTAAAAATCCAAAAAAATGTTTGTTGTGTGATATAATATATTTAATAGGAGAAAAAATGGACCTAACTACAAATAATATTTGACACTCTAATTTGTTTGGTTCTTAATCTCTTTATAGGACAATTTGAATGATTTAAAAACATATTAGTATGGTATTATGTTATTTAATGATGTAATATTTTCCTAGATATGTTTTGATAACTTAATGGATGAATGTGCCTCTAAATTTGTTTTCATGAATTCAACAGAATAAAAATAAAGATAATGTATCTTATATCTTGGATTTATGAAATTGTTAGATAGAAATTTTTGGATCCATACTTCTATAAAATCAAACATTATTTGGAATATCACAAATTGAACATAATGAAAAATAATATTCAAATGAATTCCATTAAAATAAACTTTGGAAACATTGAGATAATATATTTTCCATTTGAAAATAGCAATACTCCACCAATATTTATCAAAATTAAATTTGATTCTTTATATTTTACCTTAACTAATGTTTGGTAGTATTGATAGATTATATTCCTAGTTATTATAAAATAATTTAGGAATAAGAAATTTTTTTTATAAAGAATTTGATAAAGGATATGTTATATACAAATTATAAGAAATGTTAGTTTTGGATGTAGAAAGTAACATTCACTAGGAATGTTATCACTAAAAAAGATGTACATATGGATCCTTTGAAATTAAATGTGACTAAGGAATATCCAAAATAAACATATGTAATAAATAATTATGGTTTTCTTATTTTATCTAGGTATGTTTAAAATTTGTTTAGGAACCTATCATGATTATTAAACTCACTAAAAAAGATATCTCAAAAGGGGGTGTAGTCTCTGGAGTAATAAATTTGAATGGAGCACCATGGGATTGAATAATAGGATTATCAATGAACATTTACTCAGATTATCCACATACGAGATAGGGTATTAGATCTACATTTATGCTTAAAAAAAGATATTGTTTTTTATCCTGGAAATTGATAACATGAAATCCTATACATCTTGAAAATTGAAGACACATATGTGGAATTATCTAACACATGATATGGAGTTGGATGTTGTAGTCATAAAATTAATTTTTTTTGTGGAATTGTCTCTTTGAACATAAAAGTGTAATATATATAGAACATAAGACCAACATATGTATACTTATAGGGATTTATATGAACATATTATGATGAGGGTAGTTATATGTTGTTATGAATTATGAATGCGCTCTCCAACAACTTTTTTTGGAATGATAAAGATGTTTTGGATTCTATAAGTAGAAAATATACTAGAAACATATACTTGATATAGATTGAGAAGGATATAATACTATTAAAAATATAGATGATACATCTGGGAATCAAAATGGATGGAATCACATCATAACTTTATCAAAATATTTCTTAGGCATCAATTCTGGATAAGATCAAGGATTATAAAAGAAATTTTGTAGAGATGAAAAATGATATATGTTATATGAAGGGAGAAATATCTGTAGTTAATCAATGATAAAGTTATATTTTTAATATTTGGGTCATGACTATGTGTAGCATCTAGTCCGGAGATAAATTTAGAGCTATTTAATGATGCATATTACTTCATATTATCTATCCACTCACGGAGCATAATGATGATTAATGATCTCTAAGATAATTATTTGTTTTAAAATATGAATATGGTAAATTTTAAATGTACATTATTGTTCTTGATATTCCAATAATTGTTTGTAGATAGGGAAAATTCAAAGGGGGTGATGCAACCACTCCTGAAACTTTCTTGGAAATTGGAGAACATCCCCACAAATATTTTCATGGGTCATCTTAATACATTTAAAGGACATATTTATATATGGGTCTTAGTGTAATACCTTACAAAAAATGCTTACTTAAATTATATTCGTTTGGATATCTTACTCAATCATCTATAAAAGAAATACCTCAAAGAAGTAGTCATTCTACATAGAATAAAATTGTCAATTATATCTGATTGTGATTCAATGTTTACCTCATTGTTCTCAATATGTCTTCCATATACCTTGAACATAGAGTTGATCCACATTATTTCTTATCAACCCCATAATGATGGACAATATTAATGGAATATTAATATACATGTGGATATGTTAAGATATTTCTCTATTGACCTTGACAATTGTTAGTATTAACATATTCTTCTATTTGACATGTCATATTTCCACATTCACTCGATAATTTGGTTGGATACTAATTAATTCATTAATAGAAATAGATATAGGATATCCAAAAGCTTTGATTATGATGTTAATGTTATTTTTACGTACCTAAACTGGTTAAAGAAATGCTAGAAATGGCCAGGTCCATTTATAAACACATCAAATCATCTCAATGATGACATAAGATATATGGTAAAAATCATCAATGATGCCTAGAGTTTGAGGAAGGATTTAATGTGTTCCTTTATATATCTACATGGAAGATACTCATAAGTGTTTCTTTTATGGAAATTCTATGTTCTTGTTACATAGTCCCCTTTGAGATACTTTATCACCATAAAAAAATAGTTTTGCCAACTAGAACTTCTTTCTTACTGTCTAGATTGAATTATATGTTCCACATATCCCTCTTGAGGATGTACATACCAGATCTATCACATGTACTAAATAAATATGTTGAGCGTCTTGATAAGTTTCTTTATTATGAATACAAAATTGTAAATATCTTTCACTATAGAAGCAAAATTAAATATGTTAAGAAAACTCTCGTGGTTAATGTTCTTTGGTGAAACCACAATTTTAAATAGGAAACACGGTATCTAAATGAAGAAATTAAATTAATAACCTCATATATTTTCACCTTAGTATATATAACATAATTTTATAGGTTAAATTTCTGAATAGATGTGAAATCAGTGATGTATAATCTTATGTATGAATTTTACCTTCCCAATATATTTGTTTGTCACATTTGGTAGTGTAGTATAATATAAGACATTTTAATTATATAATAAAATGTGAAAAAACACAATGATAATATTTTTAACCTTATATTTAAGGAATAAATACAACCAAAAAATTTAACATAATAGAATGCAAGGGTAACCAGAAAAATTAAATAACTAACTAAAATCTGGAAATATGGATGATATAGAGTCGTAAAATAATCACACTGATGATAAACACTAAAAAAATTGGAAAACAAATTTGTAATCTAGTCGATATTTATAAAATTATAGAATATATAAATTCAGATGAATTCAAAAAAAAAATATATATTTTAGTGGTATTTATGCATTGTACAAAACCAATATGACTATTGGAATTATGATATGACAATTAAGATTGTTATCTGGATATTATTATTAGTGTTGAGCCCTCTATGAGATAGTTATTTTAATAATCACAAATCATTGTTGTTTTTCTTATAATTTAATTTAGTCAATTATACAATCTGTTCAAAATGTGTTTATATATGTTTAATCATGTACACCAATGTTCATATATGATTATTTATGGTTTAATATTGACCTGGATGTATTCACGATTAAAAAGACACTTTGTGAATTTTTTATGTTTTTGACTCACTGTTAGTTATATACTTGTGTCACCGATAGTTAATGGAATGAGAAATGGATGTGAAAAACTGATGGATGAGTCACTAATGTGACAAATTGATGAAAACGGTCACACCCATGATAACAGTCACAACGATGATACAACTGTCTCACTAATGCTGATCAAATGACATACCGAAGCCGATGCTGATCACATGACCTACTGAATCTAATGCAAATCAAATGACCTACTGAAGATGATGCTGATCAAATGACCTACCGAAACCAATGTTGACCACATGACCTACCGAAACCGATGCTAATCAAATGACATATTGAATTCGATGATGATGAAATGACCTACCAAGGTCGATGCTGATCAAATGACATACCGAATCCGATGCTGATCACATGACCTACCAAAACTGATGCTGATCAAATGACCTATCGAAACCGATGCTGATCAAATGACATACTGAAGCTGATGCTGATTAAAAGACCTACCAAAGAAGATGCTGATCAAATGACCTAATGAAGATGATGTTGATCAAATGACCTAACAAAGATGATGAAAATTCAAATGAAGTACCGATATCATGACTCACCAATAGTCATGAAAACTATTTCAATTTTTATTAACCCTTATTTAACTCCAACGGTCATATTTTCTTAATTTAATGAACCTTCTATTAATTAATGTTGGTTGTTGGATGTCAGGAAATCATAGCCCATACCTGTCAAAAAGTAATCATTCCTTTTATCAGATCTCAAGGAATAATAAGGAAGATTGATCTATAGTGAATGATACATACAAATATAACAAGACAGAGACACACAAGAATAAGTAGAGCGTACGTTTATGTCAAAGTCCATGAAACAAAAGAAGAACTTGAAGAACACCTGTGAAAACCAGAGAGATTCCAGAAGATCATTCACCTGAAACAAACACCGAAGTCGAGTTGTTGTGTCTTACTGAACATCATATGCACAAGTTTGAATAATTATATCTGGGAAGAACAACGACACTATGTTTTGTGTTATCTTCACCAGAAAGGACTTCAATAAGATCTGCAACATCCAAATGAGTCCAGAGCTCATCTAAAATCACTCAGTGCATTTTAAACTCATTATACATTTATTTCCTCTATATTATACATTTGTTTAACATTTTGTGCAGTGTGTGTGCATCTGTCTATTTAGACATACACAGACTCCTGGACTGAACTAGAGGATACTAAATCCTCACAGAAAACTTTTTTACACCTTATTGTATCCCACTGTGAATTGTGGAAGAGGTCAAGTGTGACCTAGACAGCCTGAGTGATGTTTTTTTGTCTACCCACGTATAATTGAGGTAGAGGTATGAGGACCTAAACAGTTTGATTACTATTGTAAAACCTCGATCTAGGGTCTGGATCATAGAATATATAAACTGTTTGAGAGGACTAAGTCTAAAATTGAGATTGAATCTCTTATTTTAAATCTATTGTGCATTTTTCCTTTGTTAAAACTATTTTCAATAATCCGCTGC
This sequence comes from Viscum album, assembly GCA_963277665.1. Taxonomy (NCBI): domain Eukaryota; kingdom Viridiplantae; phylum Streptophyta; class Magnoliopsida; order Santalales; family Viscaceae; genus Viscum; species Viscum album. The sequence continues at coordinate 1,143,396,668 of OY728166.1, forward strand.
TAAGTACTTTAAATATAAATCTTATTTTAAGTTTTTCTAATAGTTAAACTAGCTCGTGTTTTTATCTATTGTAAATCAGAAAGTTAGTTTCAATAGATAATTTAATCTTTTGATTAAATTAACTGAAAACTAATCAATCTCTTGGGAACCTAATTGAACCATTACTAGATTAAAAATTTACTACATTTTATCTTGTCATTTAATTGTGGGATTTGTATATAATTTTTTATATAATAAATTTTAATAGGAACAAAATTCACAGCCCTCTTGAGTATTCCTCTGGGACAACAATTGGTATCAGAGCCAATAAAAGTTTTCAAAGCTACTATGTTTTCAACTGTGATTTCATTTGTATCTTAAAGAACTTAAAATTTATGTAATTTCTAAATCTTTATCTCATTAAAGTTTCTGATTCAAATTAGTCATTATGGATAATAGACATGAAGGGGTTCCTACCAATAGACCACCATTTTTAGTTGTTTTCAATTATGCTCAGTGGAAGATTAAAATGAAAATTCATTTAGAGATCATGGGTTTTTATATCTTGACAGATATAGAATCTCAATATAAAATTCACACTTCTATTATAACTACTTTAGATGAATCCACCAAGAATACTTACAATAATAATTTTAAAGCAATGAATGCCTTATATTTCTATTTAGGAGATGAGGAATTAAATATGACGTCTACTTGTAAAACTACTTTTGAAATTTGGGATACTTATCTGCTTCCTGTGAGGGAACAAATAATGTTATTGAAATGAGATTGACTAAGTACAATATTAAATATGATAATTTTAAAATGAAGCATGATGAACCTATTTCTGACATGTATCTTATGATCAACAAAATATTAAATACAATGACAACACTTGGAAAGGATGTTCCTTATAAGGAGAAGATTATGAGAATACTCAAATTCCTGCCAGAAAGATTGAGAGGAATGTCAGTTTCAATTAGATAATCGCGTGACATTAGTGATTTTCCTTTCAAGGATCTCATTGGTATGTTAATGATGTTTGAGGAATGAATGAAAGTAAAAAAAGGAAGAAGATGATGAACCGAGGAAGAACTCTATAGCTTTCATGACTTCTGCTTCAAAAAATAAAGACAAAGGGAAAATTAAAAGTGAATGTGATACCTCAATCTATGAAGAATGTGAATCAGACAGTGATGCTGACATGGCTTAGATATCCAAATTATTAATGAAATTTTATAGGAAGAAGATGTTTTTCAGAAAATCAAACTATAAGGGAAAATCTAAAAATAATGGTCATTGGAAGAAATATTTGAAAGAGACTGATAAGAGTGATATCATAGTCTGCTATGAATGAAAAAGGAAAGGGCATGACAAAGCCGACTGTCCAAAATTAAAGTTCAAGAAGAAATGTGACTATAAGGGAAAAAAATACAAGAAATCTATGAAAGAAACATAGAGTGTTTCGGAAGATAGTTCAAGTGATTCTAATTCTACTCAGGATGAAAAATATCAAAAAGCGAGCATGTGTTTCATTAAAAACACTTCTGAGGTAATATCAGATACTCCTTCTTTAAATCATTATTACTCTGGAAATGATTCTGATTCTGAAAACATGTCTAGTGAAGAACTATTTGAATACTATAACATGTTATAAGATACATACAATGTTCTAAAGGACAGGTATAAAACCTTAAAGAAGCAGCATGCATTCGCTTGCACTATTAAATCTTCACATAAAGTAGAAAAAGAAAAAAAGTCCAAATACTAAAAGAGAATACTGAAATTAAATTTTCTAATGATTAACTCATGAAATATTTTGAAAAATTTACTAATGGAAGGGACACACATACAAAAATTCTAGGAAAACCATTGGCACCAAAGTATACTATTTGTTTAGGTTATCATCCTGGACCAAGATTGATTGCAAAGAATAAATTTATTCCTAAATTTGGACAGTATTCTGCTAGTTCTATTTATGAAGATTCCTATGCCTCAACTACCTATTCACATAGTTATAGATCAAATAAGGTTTATCTATCAAAAGATGTTGATTCTATTAATAATATAATACCCAATAGGCAAAAATGGGTACCAAAAGTTTTTCTTGATAACCTTTTTGGACCCATGAAAATCTGGGTATGAAAATCATTTTCTATCCAAAATTGTTTTGTAGGAAAATTTCTTGAAAAGTTCCTGTAAGAAGACATGGTATTTGGATGGTGGGTGTTCTAGACACAGGACAGTAAAATTTTCATTCTTAAAATTCTTAATCAAGGTTGATGGAGGATATGTCACCATTGGTGATAACTCTAATGGGAAAATCATCGGTCAAAGAAAAATTGGTAACAGTGATTCAATTTTAATTTTAAAAGTTTTATTTTTTAGATAGATTAAAATATAACTTGCTAAGTACTTCACAGTTATGTGATGATGGTTTTGTTAATTTTGACAATTATTCTTGTAATGTTTTTCATTATAAAATTGTTTTAGTATTTTCTACCTTATGAAATAAAAATGTATATGTTGTAGATTGGAATTATTTAGCTAAGAAGAATATTACCAGTTTAAATGATTTTAATAAAGAATCATGTCATTGGAAAAGAAGATTAAGACCCTGCAATATACAATCACTTTGAAAACTAACTAGGATGAACTTAGTTAGAGACCTACCTAATCTTGAATTCCCAGCTGATAAATTTTGTAATCCCTGTCAAAAGGGAAAGAAACATTAAGTTTCTTTTAATCCAAGAATGAATTTTCAACTTCTCAACCTCTCGAGTTGGTTCACAATGACTTGTTTGGTCCTTCTAGAGTTTCTAGTTTAAATGGGAAGCACTATGTTTATGTCTAGTAGATGACATTTCTAGATATACTTAGGTATAATTTTTATCTCACAAAAGTGAAGCTTTATCTTACTTTATTAAATACACCAAGTCTATAGAAAACCATACTGGACATAATGATTAAAACCATGAGAAGTGATCATGGTCGAGAGTATGAAAATTATGATTTTGAATCTTACTCCTCACATACTGGTTATAATCATAACTTTGCTGCCCCTAAGAGACCTCAACATAATGGTGTATCAGAAAGAAGAAATAGAACCCTTAATGAAATTTCAAGAACTATGCTAAATGAATATAATTTACCAATTTATTTTTGGGCGGAAGCTTTCAATACATCTTGTTATATTATAAATAGAGTCTTGATTAGACCTGTTAGTAAAAAACCCCTTATTAGAATTTGAATAATAGGAAACTAAAACATAGTTACTTCAATGTTTTTGGTTGCAAATTCATTATTATTAATACTAAAGATAATCTAGTCTAGTTTGTATCCAATAGTGATGAAGGAATCTTTTTAGGATATTTAATTACTAGCAAAGCCTATTGAGTTTTTAATAAGAGAACCAAATGTGTGGATGAATCTGTTCACATAAAATTTGATGAAACTGATCCTTATTAAACTAAACCTACTGTTGAAAACCCTAAAGAAGACTTTTATATTATAAATCTTAATAATAAAGATAGTGGACCTATTGTAACGACAACCAACTCTGGAAATACATCAGAACCAAGTTATGTTGAACACGAACATAGAGAAGAACCTGAAACTTCTATTCCAACCACTACTAGATCAACTAGGATTCTAAAGAACCATCCATTAGATGTAGTTATAGTTAATATATATCTAAGAACACAAACTATAACTTCTCTGAGAATTTAGGTTGAACATAAAGGCATTCTTTCCCAAATAGAAACAAAAAATATCAATGATCCAATCAATGATGAAATTTGGGTAATGGCTGTGCAAGAATAGTTAAATCAATTTGAAAGAAACAAAGTCTGGGAATTAGTATAAATACCTAAGGACACATTGACCATAGGTACTAAATGGGTGTTTAGGAATAAAATTTATGAATTTGGAAACATCCTTCGAATTAAAACTAGATTACTTGCACTAGGTTACAATAAAGAAGAAGGAATAGACTATAAAGAAACCTTTTCACGAGTAGCTAGATTAAGAAGCCATTATGATCTTACATTCTTATGAATCTCATCTGAATTTCAACTTATATCAAATGGATGTAAAAAGTGAATTTTTAAATGGTTTTATAATTGAATATGTAGTTATTTGAACAACCACCTGGATTTAAAAACCCCCATTTTCAAAATAATGTTTTTAAAATTTTCAAATCTTTATATGATTTAAAAAAGTCTCCAAGGGCATGGTATGATAGAATTACAAATTTTCTTATTTATAAATGTTTTAATAAATGCATTTCTTATCCAAATCTTTTTATTAAAAGAATTTATAAATATATTATTATTGTACAAATCTATGTTGATGATATTATATTTGGATCTTTTAAAAATTCATTATATACTGATTTTTCAAAGATTATGCAAAATGAACTTGAAATGAGTTTAATGGGAGAACTCAAGTATTATATTGGATTTCAAAATTTTCAAAATAAATATGGTATTATATTAAAACAAAGTAAATTTATAATGTAACTTTTAAAATGTTTTGGTTTGGATAATAATAAGGTAAGTGATACACCTTTGAGTACCACCTGTAAGTTTGATGATGATGAAACTGGGAAACTAGTTGATCCAACCAATTATAGAGGTATGATAGGAATCTTAATTTACATTACTACTAGTCGGCCATATATCATGTTTAGTGTATTCATGTGTGAATGATTTCAAGCTAATCCTAAAGAATCTCATTTTCTTGATGTTAAAATGATTTTCAATTATCGTAAACATACTAGAAATTTAAGATTGTTTTATCCAAAAGGGAAACCTTTTTACATAATATGTTATCCATATGCTGACTTTTCTGGTTGCTAGATAGATAAGAATATCACATCTTGAATATGTCATCTACTGGGAATGTACCTGGTATCTTGGTGTAGTAAGAAACAAAACCCTATTGCATTGCCTACTGCTGAAGCAGAATACATTCCTTCTCGTATTTGTTGAGAAACAATTCTATGAATGAAACACACTTTATTGGACCATGGATATTAATTTAAACATGTGTCTATAAATTGTGATAACACTATTGAAATTAAATTTCCTATAAATCATGTGTCTCATTCTGGGACTAAGCACATTGATGTAAGATATCACTTTTTGAGAGATCATTATCAAAAGGGTGATATTTCTCTAGAATTTATTAACCCTGAACATAAATTGGATTATATTTTCACCAAGCTTTTAATATCTACAAGGTTATATTTTATTAAACTAGAGTTAGGAATGATCGATCGGGGAAATTGATCAGTGAAACCGATCAGTCAAACCGATCAGTGAAACTGATCTGTGAAACCGATCAGTCAAACCGATCAGTGAAACTGATCTATGCTACCGATTGAGTTATACACTCTATATGAAACCGTTAATGTTTATCAAAATGACGTTGTTTTACTTAATCAATATTATATTTAATATTGTAACCCTAAATGATAAAATTAATGACCCACATCTATTTCTATTCCTATGAACTATTGACCTTCCATCTCCCGTCGAACACCACATCTTCTGAATCCCAACTTTTGAACCTATCAAACCTATTGAACCTAAAAATGGAAATGAAAAAGCATCAGAGCAAGAATCTGAAATCTCTTAACCATTTAAAAGTGCTCAAGGAGAATCGAGAAGAACAACTCAAAAGTCTGTGAACCCAAGATTGGAGACTCAGGTGGTCACTGCTGAAAAGGAAGTATGTTCCGAATCGGTGTTATCTAGTAGGTCTATGGTTTTAAAAGTGTTGGAGACACAGTGATGGAAAGACTCGTTCTATAATCATATATCCTTCTATGATCCATATCTAGTGCATGAGTTTTACTTGAATATTAGTATTGCATTGGATGGAGCAGAAGCTGCAAGATTATCATCAATAATCAAGGTCAAAAGATAACTTTTTCATCAATGTAATGGGATGAGTGTTTGTAGGTACCAAATAAAGGTAGATATGAGGATTACAATGGTCATATTCCTCCTAACACTGAATATTTTTCATATGAGTATGCTTTAGAGATGTTGACTGGAAAATCTGAATCTAGAAGAATTACAACTACAATGTTACATGGAGAAAGTAGAATCTTGTTTAAGTTTATCCATCACTAAATCTATCCCCTAAAGGGTTATTTTGCTTATGTGAACTATCAATATGTTTTCTTGTTGTTTTTGCTGCTAAATTATGAGAAGATAAACTTGTGTAGATACATTACTGTTCATATTTCTAAGATGGTAAATCCATCCAAGAAGGCTACAACCTTATTCTATTCTATGTAACTCTCTGTCATGCTAACGTTTTTGGGCTGTGATGAAGATGGAAATGAGTGTATCTCATCTAGTAGTGGTTTTTTTAGCAAGGATATCTGCAAAATAATTAAAATTAACTATAATCCATTGAAGAAGACATGGGTTGCCGATGAAGATAGGTTATATGAATCCTATAATCCTTCTGACCACTCCAAGAGTCCAAAGGGGATGAGAGATCCCGATTTAAAACCTGATGAGGACATTTTTAATTCGGATGAGGTAGATGAGACAAAAGTTTATAAGGACACTAGATAGTCTAGTATGAAGTGAATAGTGGAACCTGAAGCTGATGATGATGTTGATGCTGAAAAGGAGCCTGAGTCACCTCCTGATGACAGTAGTTCCCTGATATAGTAAGTCATATGAAAAGAATTGAATTTGGATCAACAAGTCGACCCCTTAAGTTACCTGAGTCAGAACATCTTCTAGGTGATAAAGAATAAGTTGAGACTAAAGTATCCAATTCTGACCAGTATGAATCAAGTAACTATGACAGTACCAATGAGACTTTGGTAAACAATAATGGAAATAGTAATGGTGATGATGTTGATGATGATGCAAGTAATCGACCAATGGATGGTCCCGATATGATTCAAGATGATCCACAACCACAATCAATTGAGAAAGAAATTTTTCCTGAGGCTGAAAGGAAAGAGCAGACTCTGATTGATGTAGATGGGGAAGACTCTCTTGAAAATTCTAGAAAAGTTGATTTTTTAAAGCCTAGGTATACCTCTTGTACAGCTGAATGCGATGACCACCAAGGTTTTTTTGGTTCATGTTTTGGATTATTCAGAGGAAGAGGAAGAATAATTGAATATCGCAAGAGTAATCCATCCAGTTGAGGTAGGAAAAGTTGCTGAAGAAATGCAAGTGTCTGTAGAAAGACCAGTTTCTTCTATTTATCAATCCAATTTTGACAATTTTAAAGATGAGTTTCCCCACATAGTCAGGGAAACAATGAAAGAGGAATTATCTAATGCTCCTGCTCCTGCTCATGTGAATATATCTGAGGCTGCTATGGATGATATAACTCAAAAAGTGGTAAATATTGTTAAGACAGACATGTCCAATACTTGTGAGGTAATTGGAAGGCACATTTCCACTCTGAATCAGACACTCAGGGATTTGAGCAGTGACATAGTATCTCTGTCATGAGAATTTAGATCAACCATCACTGGTATGATGGAAGTTTTGAAAAACATGATATGTATCCTAATGAAATCTAATTTGCAATGATTTAAGGCTATTATAACTCAGATTTTTGCTCAGGCTAACACCTCCAATGTGAAAAAGATGAATGGACATGAGATTAATGCCTTAAGGGATGTTGTAAAAGAAGTGTTACCTTCCATTGGACAAATTATGGAATTGGATTCCTTGAAAAAGATGAATGAATATTGTGATCATATTCAGAAGATGGTGAAGCTATATTTAGATGATTCTTCTAAATCTCAGAAAGAGATAAAAAAATGGACCACTATTTTTCAAAAATTTATACCAAGCATGAGTTGAACCATCAGTTTAAAGTCCTAGCTGAGTATTTGAGGCTACCTACAGTCACTCAAGCCTTTAAGGGTTAGGTCCAACAATTTAATTATTTTACACCCACTATAGAGAGTTTCATGCAGAACAAAGAGGATTTTTGGATGGTCGTGAAAAATGGTGGTGATGTATTTCAGGATTTTATCAATATACTCAAATTATATCTTCAAGTGGAAGAAAAAAGTAGTTGTTCTTCCTACCGCTGAGCCTCCCAGTCTATCCAATTTTGATTCTGGTCAGATATCAGTTTTTTATTGTCTATCCAATATTCGAACAGTCCTTCAGTATCCACCTCCAAGACATTCTTTTGTTCACCAGTAAGTAACTTTAGCACCAAGTTTGCATCCATCTAGAGTTATCTTACTTGATCTTTCATCCGGCCAGATCGATCTTCAACCAAACCACCTTCTGACACATCCATTCCTCCCTCTGATAAAGGGAAAGAACATCTGCACCCCTATAAATAGTTGTGTTTGTCATTTTTGATAGGGTGTATTTTCCTTATATCCTTTCAGAAGTTATTTCAATGAAACATTCTTCTTTTTCTCTCTCCGGTTTCTCTTTTTATTTTTGATAATCCCAATGGGGGAGAACAGTATAAATATTTTTCTATGGATGAGAACAGTATATATAAGTATAAGCAAGGGGAGAATAATATATATGCTCTAATTAATCTTTAAGCTCTAATGTAATGATATAGATTATATAAGCTTCAATAAGCATATAGATCTGATATATTCTTAGATATGATGTCATGTTTGCTATCTCTGATGCTATGTTGATATACTCTATTTTTTTTGATCTGATTCCATGCTCTGATGACATGTTTACCTTTATACATATATTCTTTCTATATAGGGGGAGTATACTAACTGTTATATCATCTTCCACCATAATTTATGTCATAGATTTGTGATTATCAAAAAGGGGGAGATTGTTGATCCCTCCATGAGATAGTTATTTTAGTAATAACAAATCATTGTTGTTTTTTATATATTAATTTAATCATTTATTCAATATATTCTAAATGTGTTTAAATATGTTTAATCATGTCTACATATGATTATCTATGATTATTTATGGTTTACTATTGACATGGAAGTATTCTGGTTTAAACAGACACTTTGTGGGAATTTTATGTTTTTGACTCACCGTTAGTTATATTCTTGAGTCACCGATAGTTAAAGGAATGAGACACTGATGTGTCAAACTGACAGACAAGACACTGATGTGACCAACCGATGAAAATGGTTGCACCAATGACAATGGTAACACCGATGATACAACTTTCTCACTGATGATGATCAAATGACCTACTGAAGTTGATGCCGATCACATGACATACCAAAACCGATGCTGATCAAATGACCTACCGAAGACGATACTGATCAAATGACCCACCAAAGCCGGTGTTGATCACATGAGCAATCAAAACTGATGCTGATCAAATGACCTACCGAAGTCAATGCTTACCAAATTTCTTACTGAAACCGATGCTGATCAAATGACCTACCGATGTCAATGCTGATTACATCACCTACTAAAACCAATGCTGATCAAATGACCACCCGAAGCCGATGCTGATCAAATGAACTACAGAAGAAGATGCTGATAAAATGACCTAACTAAGCCGATATTGATAAAATGGAATACCGATGCTGATGCTGATCAAATGACCTACCGATGCTGATGAAAATTTAAATGACCTACCGATCTCATGACTCACCAATAGTTATGAAAAATATTTCAATTTTTATTAACTCTTTTTTAATTCCAACAGTCATATTTGCTTAATATAATGCACCTGCTATTAATTAATTTTTGTTGTTGGATTTCATGGAACCGTACCTCATACTTGTAAAAAAGTAATCATTAACATTACGGGATCTCCAAGAATAAAAAGAATAATAGATCTGCAGTGTAAGAGATATACAAATATACCCAGAAAAAGACACACAAGAAGAGGAAAAGTGTACATTTCTTTGACATCCCATGAAACAAAATAAGAACTTGAAGAACAAATGTGAAAACCAGAGAGCTTCAAGATGATAATTCACTTGGAAAAAACACTAAAGATGAGTTGTTGTGCCTTACTGAACATCATATGCACAAGATGGAATAACTGTATCTGGGAAGAACAACGACACATTGTTTTGTTTCGTCTTCACCAGCAAGGACTCGAATAACATCTATAATAACCAAATGAGTCCAAAGCTCATCTACAATCACTCAGAGCATCATAAACTAATTATCCATTCATATCCTCTATAGAGTACCATTGTTTATCATTTTGAGCAGTGTGTGTTCATATGTCTATTTAGAAACACACTGACTCCTTGGCTAAAGTGGAGGATACTAAATCCTCACACCATACATTTCACACCTTATTGTATCCCACTGTGAATTGTGGAAGAGGTCATCTGCAACCTGGAACGCCTGAGTGTTGTTGTTGATGTTGTTTTTTTTGTTTACCCATGTAGAATTGTGGAAGATGTATGAGGACCTGAACAGTCTGAGTATTGTTGTAAAACCTCGATCCAGGGTGTGGATCGTAGTTTATATAAACTATTTGAGAGGACTAAGTCTCGGCTTGAGACTGAACCACTTGTTTTAAAACTGATGTGCATTTTTCCTTTGTTAAAACTATTATGAATATTCCATTTCCAAGTATATTAAATATAAATCTATTTTAATGTTTCTCTGATCGTTAAAGTTGCAAGTGTTAGTAAATATCGTAAATCAGTAAGTTAGTTTCAAAAGATAAATTAATATTTTGTTTAAATTAACTGAGAACTAATCAATCTCTTGAGAACCTAACTGAACCACTATTGTATTACAAATTCACTACATTTTAGATTGTTATTTAATTTGGGGGATTCTTATACAATGTTTTAAATCAGAAATTTTAATAGGAACTCAATTCACCCCGCATCTTGAGTTTTCCTCTGGGACAACAATTAGTAATATGAACATTAGGAATAGTATCATTAAATTTAGAATAGTAACATATCCAATGTATTAGAAAAATTATATTTTAGTATATTAAAAATTATGAAAATTTTGTAAAACTGTGTCATAAGAAAATTAAATAAAAACATTAAGTGTGAAAAAATAATTTTTTGACAGGAATAATAAAAAATTATATTTTTTGTAAAAATTATATATTTTTTTATTTTTAGAATATACGTTTATGATAACATAAAATTTTTAAAATAACATTTATTTTCATATAAATATTAATTAAAAAAATCTATTCAAATATAATTTATAAGATTTTTTTATGAAGTTAAATGAAATTTTTATAAGGGATGATAATTTGACTGTCACAAAAATATGAATTCTTCAATAAATAATCTTGTTAATTTTGAAATTAATTTTTAATACATATAGAATTATTTAGATAAAATGGAATTCATTTATATAAGAACCATGTTGAAATTATCTGATGGTGACATTTTTGGAATTTTTCTAAAATCATTGCATATGTGGGGAATAGAAAATTATATTAAAATATGTTATTTTACAATATATGTTAAATATATGATTAGTTATATAAGATATAATTTATGAAACCATTATTGTGGGTCACACACACAAATTAATTAATATAGTAACAATAATTATCACAATTTTTATTCTTGAAGAATATTAATATTCTAATATATATTATACTAAAAAAATACACTCCCTTTATTAATAACTCACTCATCCAACTCTTGATCATCACATTTAAAACACCTTCCATTTAAAAACCTCTACATATATATCTCCACAACCAACTATCCCATTACCAAGGTATTATGGTATCACTAAAAGAACATTCCATAGATCCTAAATGTGTATTCTACGAGAGGAAATCCAATTGAAGAGAAAATATTCTTAATATAAGTTTTTTAATATTTTCTTCTTCTACAAACCAAATGTATTCCCTCAAACAAGAAATAATTAAATTATTATTGTAAATATAATAAATTTCTATTTGGATAATTGAATATCAATTATATATAATATTTTATTTAATATTAATATAAAGAAGTTATTAATATTGTGGTCGGTTCACCATCACAATGGACAAATTATTTTATTTTTCATTAACATATTCATTACTAGATATAAAATTAATATTTTGGGTAAATGTGATAAATTTAAAAATATTATATTCTTTTTCCTGTCCAATAATTTGTAAATAAGCATGAGGAATAAATGAAATCAAATATGTTCAGCATTGTTGAAAAAATATCCAAAATTAACAAAACATAATAAAATTACATTAACAAAAAACCAGCCAACCTACAGAATAGAACTCAACGATAAAAAAACATTGAATGTTTTTGAATTTCATTAACATCATGTCGTTTCACTTCAAATATTATGGATCGATTTTGTAAGAACATCTATAATTATCAACAAACTAATTTAACCTATGAACCATGACAAGAATGACCATAGGGAAGTTAGTATATACACGATGTCAAAATAAATTGATTATAATACAACATAAATGATTAATAATACATAAAATATCAATGAAATATTTTATAAATATATTATTTTAAATAATTAAATTGTTTATTGATGGTATTAGTAAAGATCACTATGTGAATTTGGACATAAGATAAGGGATATTCGCAAAAAAACCTTTTTACATTGGGTTTTTCTTCCTATATATATCTCACATTATCTCTTTATTATTATAAATAAATTTTCAATATTTTTTATATATTTCTCTTATATGTATAGAAATATTTATCTAGCATTCATTAAAGAATCTATAAATATTTATTAGTTTTAATATCAATATTATCTCTAAAGAAAAATATATTAATGTGATATTTACTATTTATTATTCCTTTACATGTGACAATAATTTCATGTTTATTATATTAAATGATTTCCTAAAATGTTAATATTTTTATTGAGAACCATTTTTGATTGCATATAGCTTTAATAAAATACCATTCATTGTCATTATTTACGGTTCAATTTCCTATTTCATAATGCATCATTTAATAGGATTATTTCTATACATATTTATGAACCATTTATTATGAATTTACATTAATATAAAATCTATAATATTTCACTATAATTTTTATTTAAAATATGATTGTCCAAAAAAATAAATTAATTTTTCTAAGGGGAATAATTTTGAAATATACATTGATTGTTACTTGAGAAAATATTATATAAACCATTCATTTTTCATGGGTTTTCATATTACTTGGATTTATGTATGTTTTTATTATATAAAATAATATTAAAATATATATTATGATGATATGAGAGATATCAATATTATACAACTCATATCTTAATGCAAGGGGTAGTGATTCAATCTCATGAGGTACCTTGTATGGTGTGTCGAAATCAAGCATATCACACTATGTTATGACATCATAATAGTAAACCTTTACTTATGCATACAATGTCATGTTTTTTATTATTACCATGTTATTCGGATGTAATTTTGTTATCATATAATTAAACTTATTCTACTCTTCTATATCAGGACATATGATCCTTCGATTTATGAGATCATGTTATGGCCCTTGTGTAAATTATTATATTCTTATATGATGTTTTCTCCCGTAACAATAATTATAGCTCAGCCCATTCTATATTTATCTTATATGAAATATTTTATAGAAATATATGTTCAATGGGATTTAAAACAATGTTATATAGTGAAAAATAAAGATATTGAATCGTATTTTATGGTTTTATAATATGTTTATAATCACTCAAAGATAATATAACAATTGATTTTTAGGTTTTATTTTTTGAAACATAATGTTAAAAATGAATAAATAAAATAAATAAAATAATATATTCTCTGTAATTATTCAAATACAAAAATACACTAATCTAGAGTTGAAACATTTTATGTAATTAAATTTATTAATCATGTCCTATGAATCCATGAATTTAATTTATACTATTTATTTATTTTGGAATTCAATATTCGACTGTGTAAATAAAATACATGATAATTCACTATTAAACTATAAATCAAGTTTTAAAAAATAATGTGTCTCGTCTATAAATCTATATGTATCCACTTACTGGTTATCTTTACTATTGATTAACATCCCATTAAGAGAATTTTTTTTCTTCTTCAAAATAATACCTAAAAACATAGGATGATCCTTTATTAATTATAAAAGGATGAACATGTATTATTTCCCGAATTACCATAATGTAACACTCTAATAAAAACCCCTTCTAATATAGATTTTTATACATTCACATTCCTTTATCAACATTAAATCTAGAAAACCTAGTGTCCAACATCCCTTCCTCTATGTCACTATTATTTTTAGTTTCCGATTTTGATCACCTACATAAAGTATTAGTTACATAAATATTAATTCCACCAAAATATCAACATTTCCATTATAGGCCTCCGTATTTCTCATATGTGAATTAAAATCGTAGAAATATATATTCCATGACCTAGAACACATCATATCCCCATTATAGAATCTCAATGGTCATGAGAAAAGTCAAAGACTCCCATTATAATATATATTCTTATGAATATAATGAATTGGTTTATTTTTTATGTTCTATCATATTGTATCATCTTAGATATATAGTGATATTTCCTTGAATTATCCATTTTTATACAACTTTATAATAAACATAATATGTATCATCTAGATTTCATAATTATAAATATTAATAATCTTCAGATTACTATAGAATTCAAGTTCATAGCCCAATATAATCCACCTACATATCAAAAATATTATGGGTATTTTTTAAAATTTGGACAATCATTAGAAGCACCATAACATTAATCATTGAGATAAAATGTTTTATCATTTTACAGTTGTATAGTACTAAATTGGGACACGATATGGGGCACTTTATATTTGACAATTGTAATTCCAGGATTTTTTATTTCCCACGGGTTTTGTTTTCAATTGATATTCTATTGGAGGAACCATATATTAGGAAATGGTGAGTAAAATATTCAATGTTTCCCATAGGTCAATTTCTTAATTGAAACATTATTGGACAAAACATAGCCAACATGACCACTTAGTACAACTTTTTTCCCAAACATACAATGAAATTATACATTCTTGTTACCACGGAAGTTTACATTTTTTTAATCCCTTATGGAATACGAAGAATTATCAAGGTATGGTTAATTTCACGGTGAATGATTAATTCATCAATCCACTCATCAACCGATCAAATATTCCCCAAGGATCCAATCTTCTTCTTCTATGTCCAATATAAGTCTAGTAAACATAATATCCAACATATGACGAAGTATAATTTTAATAAGTAACAAAAAAATACTCTATATAGGGTTACTAAAAACTATCAATGAAAATGGATCAACAACCCTTAATAGGGTAGGGTCAGTTCAATGAATCTAAATACAGAAGCTGATATTTTTTCATCCTTCTCATCATGACAAACCTACATATGTTCAACATATATGATACCATCAATGTGTTCTCCAGAACACTATTAAAATTCATATAATAAAAAGACAATCTGAAATTATTTCTTCACATATAAAAATTAAAAATACAGTGGATGAAAAAACATGAAATGAATTTTTAAATGTTTTATTTTCAATGTTATTTTACAACAAATGATTAAGAAATATTGAAATAGGGAATTATTTTTACCATGTTTCAAACATTTATTGTATGTTAAAATAATTGTAATATTATCCCCATAAATATGAGAAATATATTTTAAAAAATATATGGGGAGGTAAATTATAACAGGAAATTCCTTATTTCACTGAAAATAATTTCAAGGATAATCAAATAGATGTTTTATATCTAGAGAATAGCCCACAAATTCTCTTTATAATTCATAAACACATGGTAGAAATTTATTCAAAAAATTTAATTAAAATGCCCCATTATTTTAGAATTTATTTTCTCCAAATAATATATTTTATAGACTATAGTATATGAAACAATGAGCTTAAAAACCCATTATATATTATTATTCAAATATGACAATTATGGAATAGACATTTGTTTTTCCGGTAATAATATCTATATTTTGAAATAAGTGTGTAAATATTTTTAATAATAAATTATTAATAAATAATAATTTCATTATCAATTTTTTAGATATGAATATAAAATATTTTTAAGGAAAGTTTAATGTCATTTATAAAGATATTGTTACGTGTGAAATGTTTTTTTCATAACAGATTAAATTTATAATTATTGATATGTGATTCTAATAAAATAATTATATTATTTATATAAAATTTATTTTATTAACTATAATTAATAACATTCTATTGGATTATTCCTTGTAATATTTCTATGCATATATTTAGAGCTTTCGTTGGAGTTGGCGTGATGTTTTGGTGTATCGGGACCCCAAATATAATAAGCTAACAATATTAATATATATTAATGAATGAGTGGAAATTATTTTAGGTTAATTTCTTTTAATATTTTTTGGGACCTCATATTAAAAAATGGATACCATGGTCAAATCCAAATCATGAGGTTTATACTAGGCGTGATATAATGTTCGCTGGAGTGAGACATTTTATTGGAGGCATCCATTGGCGGTTCATTTAGTAATATAATAATAAAAAATTACATTTTATATGGAAAAACCTAAACCTTATCTATAAGAACCATGTTAAGAAAAATAACAATAATTATCCTCATAACCCATTGAGATTATATAGAGGGATATATACAAAAGTAGAGTTTCATTGTTAACTGGGAGCACAGATCGGTGATGAATGGTCATAGGATCATGGTGTAGATAGAGAATGTAGTGAGATGCTCTTCTCATCGATAGAGAACTTGTTATTAAATTTTTTATCTATAATCCATTAACATTTAATTATTTATTGTTTCCACCATTTTATTAATTGTTAATCAAGTATATAATTATTATCATTCATTTTTTTTGTTATTTCAATTCTTCACATGAGATTAAAAATGAATTGTGATGTTAATAACATATTATATATATATATATATATATATATTTTTTATTCTACATTTTGAGCCCTTATTTCCAAGCCTTATTGTAATTTCTTATGATGACATCTACCAATGACACTCCTCACCCATGTTTTTGTTAATTTCTCCCCACCATTCTTTATGTACTTCTCTATTCGCCCACAAGGTTTCAGTTTGACATTTCCTGTGTGCGTTTAAGAATGATCAAACCTCATATTTCTTATGGTTGTTAGATTGATATATGAATGGATGTTTTATTGGTGAATCATGATGTATTCATGTTTTTTTGTGATTTATATTGGTTTTATAAGTCTAGATGGTTTTGCAAATGTGATGGATTCTTGTGAGGTTAATTATATTTTTGATTTTCAGCCATCGAAGGTAAGGAAATGATACTCACATATCATTACTGGAGATTTATAAAGGTCAAATGGTTATATTTCTAGAAGTTATCAGGGATCTAGAAAGAAAGATAATTTCAGGTTTTACTGCAAGAAAAAAACCTAGATACATGTTTTATTGTCTAGAGGAACAGACGGTTTGTAGTTCCAATGATGAGAGAACCAGTGTTTTATGCAGAGATAAATATCACATGTTATGTATGCCTCATACAACTTGTGAAAACTATTTTGTGCAGCTTGTTGTGTACTAAATGAGTACACTAGAATGATCATAGCCATGCATATGGTCATGACCAGAGAACATGGGCATGAATGTGTCATCAAATATAGAAAGAGTACCAATACATGTCGAATGTACATGTTCATCGACCAAAGTACGTGGGAATGAGATGCATAGTCATGTAAAGGCCTCGAGTGGCCAAGAAAATCATGTAACACCTATACATTTTATATATTACAAAATATCCAGTCAATCCCTATGCATGTAAGGACATTACCAAATGTCCAAGTCTAATAACATGTTGTGTGTCCCTAGGTACATGACATAAACCCTCTTCCAGAACACCCAGACTATGTTTATCCCTCTCATAGACATAGCTTTTTTCCTGGGGGAAACCTATCTTGAGGTGTTTTTTCATGTGGACTGTGGTTAATTCCATATTTTTGGAATGAAGGATATAAAGTGAGGTTTTATAAGCATGAATATTTTTTATGTGATTCCTGGATGATGGTAGTTTTCATGAATGTTTATTAAAGAGAATATTGTATTTGAATCTCTACCTATAGCACTGGGTAATGGGTCCCCCATATTCATTTCATTGGTTGCATGATACCCCCATCGTGATATAGAGGTAAAAGGACATCAGTTTACTAAGTGTCACCCCTAACACACTATGGAATAGGTCCATTATCTATTGAGAGACACCCCATACCTAATAAAGGTATAGTTCCTCTAGTATAAAGTGCACCCCATCATCTATGGATAACATGTGGTGGAGTGGGTAGTCTACATAGATTTTTATTTGATTTCTCATGATCTGGGGAATTTGAGTTAGTTCTTTGGATTAGTTGGAAGGATCATCAAATTTATCTAGACTATAGAGATGGGGATCCAATTTATCTCACTTTTTTTATAATTAGGAGAATATATGTGTGTTGGGTTGAGTAGACTACTTCTGTTCCCATCTTTCTCTAATTATGGTGTTTTTGGGTTAATATTGGTTTTGTATATACTCACACCTATATGGAATTTTCCCAATTTTTTTATGTCTTGTGTATATGATATCAAAATCAGTGGTGACTTTAGGGGAGTTTATCGATACATGGAATCATTGACAAAATTTAGTGGTATGACCTGGATATCATGATTTGGGATCTCTAAAATTGCATATATTCTTACTTTTTATTACATTGAGACTTCATTTTTGTATTTGAATTCATTTATCCCCTTTATGAATTGATTATTATATACTCACCCCTCTATGGAATTTTGTTTTGCCATGGAATCAAGTTTTGTTATGGTAGATAATGTATCCATTCAATAGGACTCTAAAAATATTCTTATCGATTAAAAATGTCATTATATAGGTTGTAGCTAACTAGTTGTAAATGCATTATAGAGGATTATATTTTGATTTTTTTCTCAAGAAACAATTTTATATAATTTATGATAACCTTTACTCATTTTTTTAAATATTAATAAAATAATTATCACATCTTGATCGTTCATATGTGTGACATACTATGTGATGATTTCCTAAGAGTAGTTGTACCACTAAGGGGTTAGGGTCGTTCCATTATATGATGAGAACCCATAAGTTCCATATGATTATTCTTAAATATACATTTTATGTCTATATGAAATCATTTTATAGACAAAAATGTTTTAGCCTATCGGGGGTGGATAGTCATTGGACTTTGTATCACCTTCTCTTGGAGTATAGAACCAGTGATATCTAGGGTAGTATGATATAAGAATGAGACCCTCCAATTGAAAATACGAATTTATATTTTTTTTAATTGATGTTCCAATAAATAGATCAATGTGTTGATACTTATACTATAATATTATTTTTAATGGGTTTCATAAGTCATGTAATTTTATTCGTGGATGAAAACTAGAATGACATATATTCATGTCAAGGTATGATACATCAGGTGTGTCATGGGTAATATTTCATTAATGAAAAATTGTATAAATGATTTGTTCCTTATGTTCTTTAATGTATGTTGATATCTCATTCCCTTTTCTAGTAATGATATATAATAAATAAATCAATGGAAACGGTGTTCTATATACATGTTTGATTTTAGGAATTTCAAAGAAAGAGACATCTAGTAAATAGTTTAATTGAACAAACCTAAACCCCTATTGATTAGGAATAACTAGATAAATGGATTGTATTACATAGTAGGTGCCCATATAAGGTATTATGTTTTTTGAATCACATTCCCTCTTAATGAGTTCCTTTGTGTATTTCTATATGCTAACCATGGACATCAGGCTTATTACACTAATGCCACTGAGAAAGGGGAACAGATGGTCACACACTAAGTGTATCTAGAATCATAGTTAATAAATATATTATTATTTAATATATAACAGGTTCAATAAATATTATCCAAATAGAATTTTTAATAAATATTTATTTTTATGATCATATATATATTTTCATGTGTTCTTTGAGATAATATGGTTTAGTGAAATATTTAATTAATTTTTTTACTATTTACTGAGGATAATATTTATTTATTTATTGGAGAAAAAATGTAGTTATATTTATTTATTAAATAAATATTCAATTTTAAAGGCCGAATAAATATTATAGTGGAATTACAGACCAACACTTAGGGTCTGGTGAGAGATAATATATATATTGAATATTATTTGAATAACTGATATTGAATTTTAATTAACAATTATTGTGTAATTTATCATTTAAAAACTATAATTTCTATTATAGAAATGGGGAAATATGGGGATTAAATAGATAGTAATGGGCATGTGTGAAATTATTGGTTTCTCACACTTCAACTATATAAACCAAATTATGTTATTTTTCAATGAGAGACAATTAATTTTGTGTCGTGCACAATGATATATGTAGAAAACTCTCAAAGCCTTTGACAACTCCCTTCTCTAATAATTATCCATATATGGGTGGTGTATCTTTCTACAACATCAAATACTAAGTACGTAGAGGTAAATTTAGAATTCTTTAGAATGGATTATTAAGAAAAATAAAAGGATAACGATGAATGAAATATGATCAACCATGATAGAACAAAGAAATTCATATGGTGATGATCAGAGATTTGTGGAACACATGTGGATAACAACAAGATGGAATCTATTATTGATTTCTATAATGAAATTTTGGTAAAATGTATATCCTTTTTCAAATTCATCATGAATGAATTAATTTCATTCAAGTTAATTATTTAAATTCCAAAATGAATTATAAATAATATATTATGATCATGAAATTTGTTTCCGGAATTTATCCATTGTCTATATTAATTGATTCAATTCCCATGATCAAAACATTTATCATCATGTTTATCTCAAAATAATCATCTATAATTACAAAAATAAAATTTTATCCTGACCTATTTGATACTTCTACTGCATCTAAAACCTAATACTATAATCAGAGTGATAACATAATTATTATAATTATTTAATTATCATTTATTTACAGACAAAAGTAAATGAGATTTCAATTATGGGGTAATTAAAACTTGATGTTTTAGATTGAATTAACCTAGTTCAATTCAAGGTTTGTATGAAAAAAAAATACTTGGTGTAACTAGGGGACTATATTTTAGGAAATATAATTTGTGGATTTTATGATTCTGGAGTCTAATAAACAAATCTGGGAAATATGAGTTAATGTAGTTGGACTTTGAAATTACTACATATAACATCTCAAATTACTTTACAACAAAAATTTGGTTGATTAGAATGTAAATATGGTTCATCACAACTAGGATTTCTAAAAAATGGAATATTCTTACCCCATTGTTTGGCGCTACTGGGTTTCAATAAAATAGTGGTACAGTAATATGTAAATCTTTAATTTATTTTAATTTTTTTTTCAAATCACGTAATAATAATCTAATCAAATTATTTTTATAAATAAAAATAAAATGACATCAATCAAATGACGATGATCCATTCACGTGAAAGAGAACTCTTTCCTCAGGAAAAATTTCTACGCATCTAAAAGGCACTTAGGCATTATCATATTCCATAGTAATGTGGATTTTGAAGAAGATTTATCTCTCAATGAACAATATTTCAATAGTTATTCTAACATTTATTGTTTCATGGTATCATCTATGACCAATGATCCTTTGAAACAACATGAGGACATGGATTCATATAGAATAATGTCTCACCTTTAGGATAACTATCATGAGAAAGAAATACAAGAGAGATATAATATCATCAAATCTCTATTAAAAACAATTGTAGAGAGTTATAACCATTTGTTCTACATGATGTCATGTTTATTTTCTACATTTAATACTTCTACATCTTATGAATTAAATTCCTAGAGGAGTTTCACATATATCTCAAAAATTCCATAATATGCATGATGTTATCTAGTTTTGTTGTTTTATATTAAATTATCAATAGTGGGAAGTGTTTTTCAGAGCATATGGATCCAGTTATCCATTTGGATAAGTACATAGGGAATGATAAACCCACAATCCTTATGGTTAATAAGAAAATGAATAACAAGGAAAAGGGCCCAAAGGCTCTTAATAAGTATAATACTCCCTAGAATCATCCATCCAAGAAGATAATGATCTAGAGGGAGGGTATAAAAAAGGAGGGAATATGTTTTCCATGTTGAAAGTAAGAAAATTGGAATAATAAATTTACACCACATCAATGTGAAGCTAAAGGATCATTTATTACGAAATGTAATATTTTAATATATAAATAATGGTTATTAGATAAAAATTTTCTTTCTCATATCTGTGTTCAAATATAAAAATTATGTAGAATTTGAAATTGTTTTAGAGGAGAGTAGGATTTATGAGATACAAATGGTGCGCTGTTAGCTGCTCTAGGAATTGGTGAATAAAACCTTCCATTTCCAAAAAGAATGTTTTTGTTTTAATAGATTGTTATTATGTATCAACTATTAGTAGGAATATAATTTCATGGTCCTTAAAATATAAATATGGATTTATTATAAATCATTAAAATAAAATTTATTTCCTCAATAATGTAAGTACGTGTTATTTTATGGGGAATTTAAATAATGATCCTTACGTATTAAATTAAAGAATCCAAATTTTTGAAATAGATAACAAATCATATTCAGAGGAATCAAATAGTTTTCGACCATGGAATCATCAACTATGTCATGTAAACAAAAAGTGTTTGAAAAATCTTTATAAAGATAGTTATTTAGAATAATTTGAAATAAAACCTCTTGAAAGATGTAATTCTTGATTACAAGTCAAAATGACAAGACACCCATTCATTGGTAAGGGTGAAATGGATAAATATATTTAAGGGTTGATATATACAAATGTATTTGCACCATTAATAGTAGAATATAAAGGCGTATATTTATAATTCATATGTTTTACTGATTAATTAAAAGGATATGGTTATGTATACATGAGGAGGTATAAGTCTAAGTCCTTTAAAAAATTCAACGAATTCAACAATGAAGTAGATAGTAATCATTAAAGGAAGATAAAGATGCTTCGAATGGATCGTGGTCAAGAATATATAATCCATTATTTTATCAACTTTTTATGGGATATTCTTATATTATCTCAACTTAATCATCCATACAGACCATAGTATAATGGTGTTAGTGAGATGGGGAACAATACCGTGTTATACATGTTAAGGTTGATGATGAGTCTTGAAGATAATCATTTATCCTTTTGGGGGAATACATTAAAAACTAATGTATACCAACTAAACAGAGTACTAAATAATCTATAAAAAATAGTTCCCTACAATGTATTTAGTGTAAGGAAACTACTTTTTATCATATACATGTATGGGGATGTCAGGTGTTTGTTATGGCAATCTCAGTCAATAAACTATAACCTTGGGTCATACTGTGTTTGTTTATTGGGTATCCTGAAGAAACCAATGGATACTACACATACAAACCCTCAAATAATAAAGTATCTTTCAAAAAATCATATATATTTGTTGAAAATCATAACATTCTGAAAAAGGATTCTTAGGGAAATAATAACTTCGATAATGATTATGCTAAATATATTGAAGTGTTTTTACATGAAAATATTCTAAAGGTCACTATGGAAGAAGTGGTTCTTGAAACTCAAGTACTACATTAGATAACTATAGAGTAAATTGAACCAGAGAGAAATGGTTTTACACTCTCCAATGAAAATTGACTCATTATTAGTTGACAATGGTGAACCTCTATCATTCAAAGAGGCGGTATAGATAAAAAAACTAGATGGAAAGAAGAACTAAATTTTTAAATGGATTCCAGGTTTCAGAACCAATAGTGGGTTTTAGTCGATGCACCATTTGATGTAAATCCTATATTGTGAAAATGATAAATAAAGAGAAAAATAGAAATATATAGTAAGGTAAATAGCTATAATATAGGTCTAGTAGATAAAGGGTTTAATAAATGTCCTGGAATGGAATATGATGAAGTTTTTCCCTATATTCCTTATTCAGAACCACTAGAATTCTATTTTCAATTACTGCTAACCATGAATATTAATTTTGGAAGATGGATATCAAAATAGCTTCCCGTAATTGGAAGCATCATAATGATTTCTCCATGACTATACAAGAAGGGTTTGTGACTCCCATGCATGTCAAAATTATTTTATGACTACATAGATCTATTGATGGTTTAAAGTTATAATTTAGGTCATGAAAGATTCATTTAGAATAATTAGTAAAATATTTTTGATTCATTAATAATGAATTTCATCCATGTGATTGTAACAGATTTAGTGGGAATTTTGTTTTTACCCCAATAGTTTATTTGATGAAATATTATTGATTTGAAAGATCATATCAGTTGTATAGATTCTAAGGGAATGGAGAAATAAGTCTCTATAAAAATATAATCATATTACACTGGTTAATAAACATTTGTATGAGCTACTAGATTGTGTATATATACTATACAACAGGTTCTCCAAAAAAATTCTCTAAAATAATTGAGATATTCAAATACCAATGGTTCTTATTAAATAGTTAGAGTAGGGTGTTCTGAATTTTAGGTTATCTAATGGTACATTGTGAACCATTGGGATAGAGAAATCCCAATTGTTCTGATCTATTTGTATAGACCTATTTAAATGGTTAGAAGCATTGAAGTAGACATATTCCAATTATTTATAACCATTGGGGTAGATTTATACTCATTTAAAAGATATACGAACTGTTTGAAAACTACTAACATAGAGGCCCCTTATTCCTACGTAGCATCATCAACCACTTTTTCAAAGAACTTATTATATAAAACACAATATGGAACATGAAAAAACAAATTCAATGAAACCAATAAGAAATAAAACAGAAACTCAATATAGAACCCAGATAACCCAAATCAACCCATATCGAACCACTAAAAAATCATCAACAAGAAGTAAACAATCAAATAGATAATTGAATCAACTAATAGGAGGCCAAAGATCCATGAACCAATGAATTAAAATCATCCAAAAAATAGATCAAAAAATATAACCATCGCATCATCCTCAACAAAAAACTAGAAATGAAACCAACATTGTATCCTAAGAGGGAAATAAACAAATAAAAATATAATTATAATATTTTAAATCATTTCAAACAGTTTACCAGTTATTAAAAAATACACATCACAGAAAAAATCATCAAACATCAAATTTCATAAATATATATAAAAAATTTAAATGATCAATCTCTACCTCCACACCATAAATACCATCACCATCATCCTTAGACTCATACTCATCCTTATACTCATCTTCATCATCTTCCTATCCCTCTCTCTGGACCTCCGCCTCGTCCTCCCCCACAGTCTCATCCTTGACCTCATCATCACAATCATCCTCACCCTCTTCCTCACCAACATCATGGCCATCAACATTGATATGAAAATCATATTCCTAACCAAAACTATCACTACCACCCTATGGATTATATAATTTATTAATAAATGAAATATATACATCACATGGCATAGTAGTACATGGTGGAACTACGTGACATAAAACATACACATGTTTTATATTTTTTTTATTTTCCATAAAATTCTATTCATATACCTATATAGAACTTTATTAGAAAATTTGACTTAGTCAGAGCCTATAATAACCCTAAATTATCTTTTTCAAAGTTGGATATTTCATAAATTGTACTTGAAGTGGGTCATATCTTATTGGGATAATATTCTTCCCTGGTTTTCCGTGTACTCTAACATGGTGCTCATCACACAAAACGTGAGGTAAATTGCCATGTGGCCCAAAGATGTCATGTTACTGGGAATCAAGGGCCTCCAATAATTCCTGTTACAGATATAAATAAACTACTATATTATAAAATAGATATTAAAAGTTAAAATAGACAAATAAAATCATAAAATCTCTTACTATGTTTGTTTGTTGACCATGCTTCCATTTTTTTATTTTTGGTAGAGAAAAATAGTTTTTTTCAAGTCACAGATCCATCAATATTAAAAAATTTCCCCTAAAATGAAATTTAATATCAAAATCCATATTTTAAATTAATTTACTAATACTGAATTTCATAACTAATATCAAATGGATATTAATTGTAAATAAAGCTAAAAAGTAAAACATTTGGTTGATTAATTATAACTAACAATCATTGAATGGGTTTTCAATAGTTATAACATATATGTACAAGAATATTTCATCATAGTCATCAATAATAAGGTGGTTTTTTGATGATCATAATTAATTAATTAGTGATCTATTTAGTAATTTTTTTTTGTTTGAGTTTGTTTTGTGTAGATATGGTATTTTTTGTAATAGGTTTTTTTCACTGGAAATTTTTTTGGTTTATTAAGGTCAAGGAGTACCAATCAAATTTTATTATTTTATTTTATATTTATTTAATTTCATTTTAGTTTAATTATATTTATCTTGGGTTACGTTGTGATTTTTAGACTTGGTATAGTAATGTTCAGTTTAGTTTATGTTATTTCCATTTGATTCAATTTGGATTGGGTTTTTTTCTGCTCTATATAAATTCCATATTTACCATGCCATTTATTACCTTCATTTTATTTGAACTAATACATGATGTAATAACACCCTAAGACCTAGGAAAGAGTAACAAAATGAGGTATAAAAATTCATTCCATATCATGAAGGTATAAAAAATAAAATTTATGATTCAATTATACAATCAGGACCAAATAAAAATAACTATTTATTGTCTTAGGAATTGAAAATATAATTGAACCCCATTTATTCATGATATAGAAAAATTAATTATATATTGATTCATATGGAATTTATGTGAAATTTATATCAACATAAAACTAACAAAAAATTACAAATGTGTTTCGAACCTTCTTCATCTCTTGGTATGGCATAATAGTCCTCCCCAAATATTGTATTTATTTCATAGATTCCTTAGTTATTTTACATTCCCAAAAAATTCATAATTTATTAAAATAATATAAAAAAAGTATTAATTCAATTCAATGTAATTTTTCTTTAATACACTTAAATTTCATTAATACCAAGAACTTTCCACTCTCCCAATGTGTACTCATTTATTGATAATATTTTATCAAATAGTCATCTATGATTGGTGTCGCCTATAACTCCAATCAAACTCTAGAATTTCAGACACTATACAACCCATTGTTATATAATATCCACAACTCACATAATTCCATGAGTTTTTTTGGCCTCAAAGTCTCACCATTAAGAAAATTAAAACAATGCTTCCACAAAATATTTAATCATATACATACAATAATAATATAACATTAAATCAAATTCATTTTTTACCCATATATGTGCCATTGGGATTCCCTTTAACTCATTTGGAAGGTTTGGCCATGAGAGTGGTTAGACATGACTGACATCGATGTAATTGGAAGAAGTCTTCAAATAACTCCAAAATTCTTGTCCTTTATTGAATAATGTTTTTTCTTATATTGTTCTGGACCATATTATGCGTGTGGTGCTTCCACACTGCACACATGCGTGCATGCCCAAACATATTATTGGAATTTAAAACTATTAAAGAATAAAAACAATTATATCAATACATCATATAATGATTATAAATAATGTATAAAAATACTAGGGTTCTATAAATATTTCTGGGGTATTATGATCAGTAGGAATCATAGAATCTGCATGCCTAGAAGCAAAATCAAACTGTACCGATGGTGTGGGTCCAATAGAATTATCTATAGGATAAGAAGGTGTTGGAGTAGATTTTATAGAAGAAGGAGGGTAGATTCTCATGGAGAAGGTCATAGATGGAAAATAATAGGGCATAAATGGTTGTGCAAATGAATAATAAAGATGAGGAGAAATAATTATCAACATATATAGTAATGGTATGAAAAGAGGCTAAGATTCCAATGTTTTTGAAATCTTGGGTCGCCTAAATATCCATGGTGTTTGTAATGACACCACAAGAACAATAGGTGTTATAGATGGTATTTCAGGGGTATTCATGACGTTTAATAGGGTTCCCCGAATGGAGAACCTATTTATAGAACTACACCCTCTAGTATCGCCAACCTGGGCACTGGAACTAGTATGATGAATAGTGAATAATAGGTTCCACAGTGGTGGATCCTAGTTAAAAGTCAAAGATGAAAAATTAATTACATTATAATATATATAATTGACATATATTTCTGAAATAAAATACACATAAGAGGAAATAATGGAGGGATGTCCATCACATCTATTCGATTACTATTGTCAGCCATCTGTTTTCTCTGTATCTCCTCAATTATATTCATTATCTACATGTGGAAACAAATATGGAATTCATTATAGATCCATATATAATGTGTAACACTGATAAAGAATAATTTGAGACATCAATTAATTAATGAATACAAATTTTCAAACAAAATACATGATACATAGTGATATGAAAAAAAACATTTATATATAGGGGTAATAATATCAAATTAGAATATATTACATATAAAAACAATAAGTTCGGATTCTCATGTTTACTGTGGGTATGATATAGATTACATCAACTTTAAATTTAATCCAATTCAATTTTGGTTAGGTGATTTTTTCAATTATGGTCAATTGATTACTCATTTGTGAATTTTTATTTTCCATACATCTTTTGGTTCATTTTTTCAATTGATTGTGGAATATTCCCAATTTTTTTTTATCTTAAATGAGTTGTTTCATATTTTTGGTGAGGATATTTTTCCATTTTTTGGTTTTTTGAATATTTTATTAGGTTTCATTTTTATATAAATTAGATAATTATGTACAATTAATTTTATATTATTTTTTGTTAAAAAAGTATTTTCTTCAGTTTTTATTGGTTTGAAAGGATTTACTATAGTTTAATTTAAGATTAAAAAATGTAACTCCAAGAAAAATGCACTAGAAAATATTGAAAATACTCATGAAGTCCATATTGGATACATAATATTTGAAGACCATAGTAAATATAGTTTTGTAGCACTAACCTCAAAAACCCAAGTCGAGCTAAACGAAAATAACTGAGAACATAGATAGATGAATCTATATATTCCCTAACACATCTTTTGGTTCACAATAAACTCTAAAAATGTTGTATTTGAGTTATTATATGTATCAAATGGATTAGGGCCATTGGGAGTAGGCATGGTGTTAATTCCATCATCACTATCCTCAAAAATTATCTTTCGATTACTTCAATGATGAAACCAAATTCAGGTTAATGATGATCTTTGACATAAAAACACTATTTTTACATTGATGATAATATATATAACATTCATAGAATGAGTATGAGTTATTTTCGAGACTCATAATCCCTAATAATTAATATATATTGATTTACATTACAATAAATCAAACCACTATAATTTCATCAAAGTGACATGACCATGAGAGTAATAATCCTATTTAGTATTTTCTCATAAAATATATAATAAGACACATTTTCAAATCAAGGCCAACTATATGATTACCTGGAATAATAGTTTTTTGTGGTAGTTACCATAACACTTTAATGTTTTGTTCCATTTTTCTATTCTTATTCAGTGATAATAAATATAAACCCTCTGATCACAATTCATTTTTACTCATGAACCATGTAATTTGGAATAAATTATAAAGCGCTAATTTTCCCAATGACAAAATCCAGTAGGAAAACTAAATAACTGAAATATAAACAAATACAAAAAATATTTAAATATATATTTTATTAGTTTATTGTTGTAATATTTATACTTTCAATATCAACCAAGAATAAAAAACTTTGTTATGGAATTTTTCTCTCTTTATCAATGATAATGAACGATGATTAATATTTATCATTTATTTGTGTGCCATTCTAAATAAATATAAATAGTTTAATAGATATTTTCAATTAAAAGATATGATATATGATATACTTGTTTAGCTAACATGATATAGTCATAAGACAGATCATAGTTAAAACAATGTGTGATGTGACATCTCCCATTCTTTAAGTCCTAATGGGGTCAATGTATTTGATTCGGGAATTACACATATTTGAGGAATTGATGGAAAATTGGGTTTAATTTTATCATACATTTCTTCTACTTTTATCATTTTCCTATTCCATCTCATATAAATAATAGTCTTGTGGATTTTATAGAAATCCATTCATTATTGACCTAAGCGACCATTAATGATAGAACCTTCAGAAGGATTTATTTTCCAAACATAAGACTTAAATGTGACCATGTTTTGTTCTGTTTGATATATCAAATGAAAATAAATAGTTCATATGTGAAGTATTTAGGCTATAATATAGACATTTATATAAAACATTCAAGCAAAAAATGATAGAAGAAATATTTTTCTAACTCACACAAAATAAATATTGCTTCTAAAAAATGTTTTTTCAAGAAATACATCAACAAATTCCTACCACAAAAATAACTAAATAAATTTAAAAAATGAATCACTAGCACTCCTATATTATTTTTCAGAAGGTGAAGGATTGCAATTGGAATAATTTCACACATATGTGTGGAATAGTAATAAGTCCTCAATGATTTTAGATTTAACTCTTTTCTGTTGACCAATTTTAATATGTTTCATGAACACCCATCATGAAATTTTATAGTCTCTTGTACTTCTAGAGTCTGATTTTTTTTCATGATCAAACACATAATAATAACATAGAATATTCTATTTATTTTCACTAATACACAAAGGTTCTAATTCAATCATGATGACATAATCCACCAATTTTTGATAGGATTGTAAATCATCATTTTTCTTTCTCTTGACATTAATATGAATTGAATGAAAAAAATTAGATATATTCATTCTATGTTCATTATGTCTAATAAATTATGTAATAAATTGATTTCCAAATATAGAAAATCAAAGAAGATACTTTTCTTCTTCCACTTATAATAGGTGTTAGTGCAAATATTCCTCCTTATTCTAGATTTTGTCTAACCCTTCCAAAATGAAAAACTAATATCTTGGATTTCATTAAGAACATCATTTCTAGACACACACTAAGTTGCATTTTATGTCGGCATGGTATTTTCTAATCTTCACAGATTATTCTTATATGGATATTCCCTTTTCAAGAGTTTTCTACGTCCCATTAACATTAAAATACTTCGATATTTAATTCTTATGGATTAATTATTCTTCATAAAAAATATAAATAATATTTTTACCTTTTTTCTCCATCCAGACATCATTACGTAAGCAATAAAATCATTGATCATCCACATTAGCATAACACATATCTGAACTATGTCTTTCAAACATGCATCATATGTGCACCAACCCATATTAAAAATATGTTTAAACTCTTTTATTAAATGTTTTATGTATACATATTTATAATTTGTTGAATGAGAATGTCAATATATTATTATACCAATGAATGTTTAGGGTTTTTTCAAAGACAACCATAGATGATGGTTGAAAATGTGTATGAAAACTTCCCATGTGCTATATAATGTAAGAATCTACCCAAATGGATTAAAATTGTCAGATGAAATACCCGAACTCATTTTACACACATCAGCTACCCAATATGAATATGAATAATCAAATCTATGCCATCTATGTCCATCTATAGTGTGGACCAACTGATTATTATTCTTCTTTCTCTCGGTATAATGACATCTATTTTTTTGATATTTCATCTAACATGAAATTATTCAAGATTTTGGGAATTAATTGAATGTTCCACATCACTTTATGTCACATATAATATGGTGTTCAATCCAATTTTGGAATCTATAAGGATGTTCTACATTTTATAAACTAATTCCATTCAACAGTTTCCTCCCAGAATAAGCTACAATATTTTGAGAATACATGATTTTTTAAAAATCAATCATCCTCAACTAACATCCATGGCATATAGTGGTTTTATGAGTATATCTTAATCATCTAGGGGTATGTTATTTAAAAAGATAAGAATATTATAGATAGAACTATTAGAAATCCCATACATGATTTCCTATTAAGAAATTTGAATAAAAATTACAAATTTATCATTTTACAACATTTTTGATATACTAGAGTTATGGAAATGTCATTAAATTTTTTCACACTTTCAAGATTATAATTTTTATTATGTGCATCCCATGTTCTCATATCAAAGTCTTAATAGATCAATATCTATTCCTTGTTATGATAACAAATAAATAGACAGTTTTTATCATACAAATTTAACAATCCCGTCCTCTCATTTAGATCATTAGCATATTCAGCTTTCATTTTCTCCCCCATTGTGATGACAAAAATAATAGTTTCTTCGATAAACTTACTAAACAAAGTTCATCCAACAAAATTATTACTACAGTACTGAATTTGACCACATTCTGATGCATTATCAAATGAAAAAACTAAAAATCTCTCCATAATCCTTTTTAAATCGCTTGAGATGCAATTAATTTCATATGTCCAACTTTTATCCATAGTGTCAAAAAAATTATATTTAATTTCGTAAAACAAACTAAATAAGATTGTAGGTTATTCAAAAATATATTTTATAAAATGATAATTGTTCCATATATATGAAACTATAAGTAACACATTATTCTACAAGAGAATAATATTATAAAATACCATTATAATATTATATATATATATATGAAAACATGATATTGATTTCAATTATATAAATATAGAAATGATTATTCATAATACAACATAAAATATGGTTTATAATTGTTGATTTGGTTTTTTTCCTTATTATATTCACAATATAACAAATGTTGTTATTATTTAATAAATTCACAAATAGATTATTAATAATTCTAGGTAACCATATTATATTTCATTTTTATCATTTTTTCATAGTTCTTTATGTATTTGATTAGTTTAGTTCTCTTGGAATTAGTCTTTTAGGTCTTTTTAATCATTTTAATCTAGTTAGCGCATTCCTATTAGGGTTTTATTAAATAATGTTCATTTCAGTTCATTTTTTATCATTACTATATAAATTATTTTAGTGATGTTAAATTTAGTTTACTTTTTTTATTTTAATTTAGTTTTATGTAGTTTAAATTTGTTTCGGGTATACTCATGTCTTCTTGGGTCAGATAAAGTCATTTTAATTAAATTTTGTTGGGTTTGTCAAGTCTGTTCGATTATGATATAAATAGAAAATTTAGATATGTTCTAGGGTGTAAAGTGTTTATAGGATTAGTTAATTTATATTTAAGAATATTTTTTTGTATGGAACAATTTATTTTTCTTAGGTTATGGTAAATTCATTTCAATTAAAGTTATTTTAGAGGGTCATTATAAAAATGAATTAATTGGGACACTATGTGAAACTTGATAGATATGACTGAAAATCATTTTATATAGAAATATCTATCAAGATTATTATGAGAAAATATTTGTCATTAAGTCTATATTTATATAGATAATTTTACTACAAAATTAATGATTTTTATATTAAAATGTTTTCTTTTTATTAATTGTTATCAATCATATATTTATAGGGTGACTTATTAACATGGTATCCATCTTGTGGTTTTCTAAGACATTGGATGTATGAAATCACCATAAAAGATTTTATTAGTATAAATGTATTTATTATAATGTATCATTATGTAAATTCTATCATCATTAAAAGGTTGGAAAATTATATCTTATGTGGGTTGGGTATCCTTAGTCTTGAATTTGAAAAAGCCATGAATTTTTACCAAGTACGTAACATTGGTCATTTCTCTCAACTGCATCCCATATGTCACATCACCAATATGACTCACAAAGGTCACTTAGCCCATGTTACCAACACTTATCACATCACCCAAATTTCATCTTAAACTATATTCCCCTTATTTAATCAATAATTTAAATACATATATAAAGGATGCAATGTAGTGTTATGAGCATTCTGGATCTACATCACCTAAAGCTTGAAAAACAGTGCGACTAGAGGTGGGGACCATTAGGTAGACATCACAATTTATAGACACGCTAGTGAACCATGTGAAAAACATATATGGATTACTTTTTATAATAAAAAAGTGAATAATACATACATTAGAGGTAATATTGGTAATATGAATCCAAATTAGGGGCACTAATGATATTTTTGAATCTATAGTGGCTAATAAAAATGAAAATAAGAAATGTGTAACAATATAGTCCCAATTGGTGAAGTGTTATTATTACACTAATAATTATTTTCCTTTAAAAACATTTTTAAAAAATTTATGTCATACCTGGCTCATTATATAGGAGTAAATAAAATGGTGTTAGTAAAAAATTATTTTTCCATTAATCTCTATAAAACCCAATTTTTACAGAAAAAGTAAAACAAAATCAACAGTTGGAACTCCATTTATGAAGTAAATAATATGTTTTGATAGTAAAATACTTCCAAAAATTATTCTGTACATGTCACATGGGGTAAAATGTAGTTCCCCCGAACAAATAATATTTTGTATCATGCTTCAAATAATTTGGGACAATGGAAGAGGATTAGGAAGTGACATACATTCCATCTATGTAGCCTAATGTATTTAGAACATGTGATTTTTATATTCAAGAAGAAACTAATGAAAAATATAATTGATGAGGAATTAAGGTAGATGGATAATAAACTAAATTTGGTATGTAAAAGTCCAAAATAAATGCAGGAAGATGATATAACAAAAACT
The DNA here is from genome assembly GCA_963277665.1 of Viscum album. Classification (NCBI taxonomy): domain Eukaryota; kingdom Viridiplantae; phylum Streptophyta; class Magnoliopsida; order Santalales; family Viscaceae; genus Viscum; species Viscum album. The sequence continues at coordinate 1,143,431,218 of OY728166.1, forward strand.
CACCCATTTGATGTGGATTAAACCAAATGTTGTATACTATGATGGATATCCTGTTAGTAGAGGAAGAGTGGTAGTTGTCTTGGAAGAGAACTACTCTTGGGAAGGGAAAATATTAATTGAAATAGTAATGGGAGTGGAGGGTTTTTTGCACTGCATATGGGGAAAAATTATCCAAATGGTTTTTAAAATAGATGTGTTAAGAGATATATCCAAACAAGTTCATAAAACCATTGGGGGAGGTTCCCATATACCAATGGGTTATTTAAACTATTGGTATTGTGGAATTGGTATAGATAGTATTTCTAGTAGTGAGTGTTTCTATATTAAAGAATATAGTGAATTAGATTATATTTTAGGGACCAATATCTTTTTGGATCGATCTAAGACGATTATTGGACTATGTAAAAGTACATACATTGATATGATAGAAAAGTTTCTTAGTATGAAAAAATATCAGTGGACTGGTTCCAGTGTCTTATGGTATACATATTTCTATGAAAATGTATCCTTATACACAACAAGAGGAATATTGAATGAGTAGGATCGCATATGCTTCATTGATAAGATCAATCATGTATGCCATGATAACTACTAGATACTACGTATCCAATGAATTGAGCGTTATATTAATATACCAAGAAGATCTAGGAGAACAAAACTGTTCTAATACTAAGACTATCCTCATGTATCTGTGAGGAACTATGTGTATTTTCCAAGTGTATGGAGGATATGAAGATTTGTTCATATGGGGTTATATTGATGTTATATTTAAAATAGACTAGAATGATATGAATTTTCTGTTATGAGATATTTTTTGTCTCAATGGAAGAGATAGGATCTAGATGAGTTCAAAACAACCAGTTTCCGCTAATTCAACACCAGATATTGAGTATATAGTAGATTCTAATGCATTTGAGTAATATTATTGGATACTAAACCATGTCTAATATTATAATGTGGTGCATAATATTAAATAACCTAACACATTTTATTTGGATAATTCTATTGTGGTGTATCCTGAAAGAAGTTCTAAGCTCACACCAAATGAAAAATAACATACTCCAGACGAATCTCATATTGTGGGATTTTTCACAAAGAGTTGAATTTTCTGTAATAATATTTCCTAATGAATAAAATATCACGAAATACTTAAATAAATCCTAATTTCAGTAGAAGCATGTGTATCTTGCGAGAGAAAGGGGACTGATGATTTTTTGTTGTTTTCTCTTTTAAAATTCTCAGTATATTATAGTTTTGTTGCAAAAAAAATTAATATTCAATTTATGATAAAATTTAATCATTTTAATAATATTAATAAACTCATTATCACATTATGATTTTTCTCTTTCATTATATACAAAGGCTAAATAGTTTAGAGTAGTTGTCGCACTAAAAGATCATAGAAGTTTTCCACTATAATGAGAACCTAGAAGTGTTAGGATAGTATTCTTAACATTATGTTCTATATCCCGAAATAATCAATTTAGGGATATAAACGTTTCAGGCTATCAGGAGTGGAGATTTATAAAACCTTGAGGATCCATCCCATGGTTTATTCCCAAGATAATATCCAGTGTAATAAATTATTAGAATGTGACCCGCTAGTAGAAAATATTAAATTGATCATTTCATTGAATATTTCTATGTGTTTCTATGTGTATTTATCCTTATAATTCAAGATTATTATTAATGAGTTTCATAAATCACATACTTTTATATATTGATTAAAACCATGAAAACATATGTTTGTGGTGATGTATGACATGTTTGGTATGTCACGAGTAATCTTCATTATTGAATAATGTGAGAAAGGATTTGTCCTGTCTTTTTTTGAATAGATGCTGATATCTTAAGTCCATTGATAAAAATGATATATCCTATATAAATCTAATTCCATCGTGTTAAATAAAAGTTTTCTATTTTTGTAATGTAAAAGAAAGATACATCGATCACATAGGTTGATGGCACTAGCATGTATCCTAATTTATTAGATATTTCATTATCAAGGGGTTAAATTAAACAGTATGAATCTGTATAAGATATTATGTCATTATGGAATTATATTTTTTCATTATGGTTATTTGGGCGTGTTTCTAGATTCTAACCTTCTACTTTAGGATACTTCACCAAATGCCCCTAAGAAAGAGGCCTAGATGGTTACCAACTCTATTTATCAAAAAACTAAATTAAATAATATATTATTATTTATTATTTAAGTAGTTTAATAAATATTATTCCCACGTATGGTTTAATAATTATTCATATTCACTTAATCAGATATATTTCTTCACCGGCTATTTGAGACAATACAATGGGAGTGGAATATTTGACAAATAATTATTTTTTATTTAGTGAATAAAATATTAATTTATTTATTAAATAATAATACATGATATTTATTTACTAAATAAATATTCATTTTTCAAGGTTTGAAATATATTAGGGAGGAACGACTAACTGCGATTAATGGTTCTGTGAGAAATAATATATATATATATATATTGAATACTATTTTAGCACATTATATTTAATTTTAATTCACAATTTCTAATCATGTCAAAAAATTATAGTATTATTATTATTATAGAAATCGGTTTCCACAGGGACTAAAGGAATAATAAATTTAAATATGAAATTATTAATTTCTAATCCTAGTGTTATATAAAACCATTTATATTATTTTTTAAATACCAATTCATATTGTATTAGGCATAATGAAATACAGAGAATCCTCTTGATGCCCATGAGTGATCACTTCACCATAAAATTTCACATGAACAGAGAATGAGATATTCTTCCATATTCCCCTCTTAAGACAAGATATATCAAATGAGATTGCTTTGGAAGCTATTGTCATCCAGATCACATGAAAATAATAGAAATCATAATATCTACCATGTTAGAACCCATGTATTCTTAGAATGAGGATTCAAGATTTTTTGAACACAAGTGGATCACTTCTAGTGGTAATTGAATTTTTATTCATAAAATGCTATGAAAGTACTACATAGATTCATTTTTACATCCATCAATGAAGAAATAATTTCATTCAATGCAATTATTCATTTGCATAAATTAATTACAAATAAAATGTGGACATTCACTTAATCAGGTCTACCATTAATATATATTTATATTCATTGATTAAAATTTGTTAATCAAACCTTTTATCATCATTTAATGTCATAATGATCAAGGATCCTGAAAAACAATTAAACATGACCCATCTAATGCTTCCATTGTGTCTGAAATCTATAATTGAGTCATTTCAATGTGTTTCTTCAGTTTCCACCACGTATATGATCATCTAACCATTATATGTATTGAAATATTTTAAGAATCCTACATGATCAAATCCACCAAGGATGATGATATAATATTTTGGTGATGATCAGTTTAGAAGTGGATAGTATATGCAGGCCTGGATGATGAAGAATGTACGATTTGTGTGCTACATGGGTTTTAGCTTCAGATAATTATGAGGTTCCATGAATAATCACACCCTCATGTTATGGAGGATCATATTTATTTGGTGATTGGGTCCTTCATGATTTTTCAAACTCCGACTAATCTGAAGGTTGAGATTTCAACCATCATACTTTATGGAGTAGCCGGGACTGGTGGAGTTTGAATATGAAGAAACATGATGAGGTGATACTCTAAACGGAAGATCTCCAATTTATATTTCATGAAGATTATTGAACTCATATATTTTTATCAATTTGGATTCAGGTTCTTCTTATATAATAGTATTATTATGTGATTATTGTTGAGTATATCACAATGTTCACTGACCTCACACATTACTCACTTCATTTTTTTTGAGATATTTTATTTTAGATGTGGATGTTTTTCCAAGGAATCCACAAAGTCATCCAAGACTTCATAGTATCCATATATATTCCAACCAAATTTGGAGTACATGAGAGGTCTATAATTAATGAGATATTCCTAGTAGTTGGAACTTATGTGGTTTGAGATTGTAGTGGAAATCATGGGGCTGGGTCTTTTGAAATTTCTATAAGACAAAAATTGTTATTGTCTAAGCACAGGATTCTTCCCCATTTCTATAACCATGCCGTCACAAAATGTATTGTGTTCTTTATTTTTTTCACCATGGAGAAGGAAATTTGCGGTCAAAGAGGGACCACAGTGGTAGGATAGCCCAGGACAAGAGTCTACGAGAGAAGGTGACACTAAGAGACCATAGGCTCAGCTACCAGAAGAAGGAAAAGTTATGTCTAGGCAAGCCAATATGGTTGTAAGTGTTGCCAGGTCGAAGACCATCAACAGTGAAACTTGCAGAATCTGTTGTTGGTGTTGGATCGGTGCCAACAGGAGGCGGCTGGAGGATGCTCGGTCAAACGCGACACAGAACCACTGTCCAGATGAACCGCGGCATAACCGCGAGGAATTTTTGTGGTAGACTAGGCATGTCTCGGGCTTGACAGAGCTGACCAGCTATCATGGGTTGGGCCAACAGAACTAGGTTTCTTGGCAGCCTGACCTAATTAAAATTGGCCCACCAGTATGGGATGAGCCGATGAAATGGGATCGGGACACCAGGTAGCCCGACAAACTTGACCCTCATCCCAATGCAATAGGTATAGCAGGCACAATGAGATTGGTGTTTGGGCCATTCTAGATTGGGTCAGTATAGACCCGATCGGGTTTGGTCGGTTCGTCTAAACCCGGTTGGGTCAGACTAGACTTGGTCCCACAATCCCCTTTTTAGTAAAACAGACATAACTTCTAAAAAATTCATCTGATTGATGATACATTTATGTCATCGGGACCTCTGTTATTAGATTTACCTTTTTACACACGTTAAGTGAGTTTATGTGGAGGTTTAGATATGACTAGTGAATTGAGGAGTTGATTCTCCCGGAATCAAGTGTACTATGAGTGTATCCGACATATGGATATGATTAAAAGGAAGTGACGAGTAGACCTCAGTGGCCCAATAGACGAGTGGACCACATTCGACCAGTATACAAGATGATATTTGTGTCTTGACGGACTAATGGATCTGACTAGCCCGACAAACAAGCAGAGCGGACCACAGGTGCCCGACAGATGAGCAGACCTCATTGTCCTGACAGACTAGCATACCACAGGGACCTAACAGACCTTGTTGTCGAACAAACCTTAGTATACTAATGGATGAGTGGACCTCAACGACCTAGAACCTCAGTGACTCATCCAAGAATAATCCTTCACTAGTACAAGATGTTCCACAATACGAATGAAAATCTTTCTTTCTATACATTATGTTATACCTGTGTGGAATAAATCTAGGTACTATATTGACTATACTTCTTATATGCTTCACATTGTGTACCTATTTGGTTTTCTAGTTTTTGTATTTATTTTTGGTATACCATTGTTTTCTAGGGTCGGTACTAAGTATTGTTTTAATAACTCCTAAATGGGATTTTGAAAAATGTGTTTTGTCTTGTACAGATGATCGATGCATTGAAGGATTCCTTGGTGGACTAGGGCTAGGTGGTGATTAGAGTGACCTGACAGATGTGGTGTATTTCTATGGATTTAGATTGTTGTTTCCCTACAAACCCTTGAGGTATTGTTTTCTATGAAGGAGTTCTAGAGAGATGAAATTTTACTTCTATGTTTCTTTGGGGATTGTACTCAAGACCCATTTACCTTTAGTTTTCTTCCATTATACCTTGTGGTTGTTTATATAGTGTATTTACCTTCCATCGTCTGTGGCTTGAGGTTGTGGGCATGTGTACATGTATATAGTAAAATTCCTCCCATTAGTTTGTTTTATTCATACTCAGCGCTAGTTGACATCCCCTCTCCAATGGGAGATGGGATTGGGGTAGTCACATCATAGTCCTTGGGGGGGTCATGAAAGAGTGGTATCAGAAGAGATTTTTTCTTCCTTAAGAACCAATAGTCTATGAGTTTGGTTTTGGTAAACAATGTTAAGTGTTTTGAGTTCAGATTTGAGTCTTGGGAATCTAGTGTTGGTTTGGTGGCTAATGTATCCATACACCAGGACCATGAATTTTTATTTTATGACACAGTACTTGAAAACAATACTTTCTTTTGAAAACTATGGAACATGCATCTTATAAGAATCGGTTGAGTTTTCCATGTACTTTTTGATTTAGTTCACCAAGTATACTCTTTTGATCAAGGTACATTTTGTTTTGTTTAAAGATTATTCCACATAGATATCTATATAGGAATCCACCTTATGATCATGAGGATGATCTGTGGAGTGACGAGATGGGTAGAGGGGTTCGTACTAGATTCAACACCACCGAGAGGTGTACTAGCTATACCACCACCCATGGAGTAGGACATGGTACTTGTAGTACCAGAAAATGAGATGTTTGGGATGATCACACATCAAGTGTTTCCTAGACAAAGCCCACCCCCTCTAGGTTCTTTGGCGAGACTGACCAACATGCAGATAAGGAATGGCATTAGTAGGTGATCGAGTTGTCTGCATAGTAAGGAACAATTCGATCAGATGGTGGTCTTGGCAGAGAGCCTTCTATGTGGCCTAGCTGGGTAATTGAGGGGTTTATATTACATGATCTTACGATGAGTTCACTCTTCTATGGACATATCATTATAAACATTTTCAGATAAAGTGATCTCTCCATAAAACCTAAGGAATATGCATTCCCAAGAGCTTCTACTAAATTGGCAGGACAACATGATGGTAGATGACTATTCATTGAGGCGTATATACCTTTATATGTACCCAATGAACATGATACGACTAGTTATTTGGTGTTTGGACTGCTGATCGAGGTGTGATTTGGGGCATCCAATCTAACACTATTCATTCCTACATAGGATAGGGTGCTAGAGATTACCTTTGTGGTTGAAATTCCAATGGATGAGAAAATACACATATGAGATATCAGTAGTGGGAAAAAATGAAGTCAATGTCAGTCTTACTATCCTTGACATATGAGAAATTTCAATAAGACATACCAGGATATGGGATATATATCTTAGGCCTCATCAAGTGAGTTTACTCGGCCAAAGAAGAGATAATTCTTTTCAAAACATGGATAGGGACATGTTGCAAGAGACTTTCCATCCAGTCATGCTGAAATTGAAATAGTGTATGGGCCATCAGGGTAGATACTGTAAAAGGAACAAATTAATCTAAAGGGTGGTATATGTGGTACAGGAGCTGGGAGTGCAATAGAAGGTTGTTTAAATTTGACATGTTACAACCACCACCCCAATGTGGTCCACGCCAAGATCAGGGAGCTAGAGTACTAGTGAATGAAGTATGTACATGAAGTCAAGAAATATGACCCATGATATCTTGGAATGATTTTTTGTGAGGTCTGTTTCTATTCTTAGCTTCCATATTTATAGAAATTGGTGCTAATAATTCCTTCATATCACGAATCTTATTCACGATATAGAGTTTCTGGTTAAACTGTTGACTTGACCCTAATGTATGGAGATACATATGGAAGAGAATTGATAATAAAACATATGACGATGGTTTGATCTGACCCTTGAGGTGAGAGTTTCTATTGGGACCTCTTGGTGGAAGCATTGAGGACATATGACATTTGTTTTGTTATGGACTGGTCATCCACAGTTCATGCCCAAATTGATTGTTTTAGGAAAAAGGATATGATATGTCTGCAGTAATAGAATGGGTTTTTTCATGGTCAGTGAAAAAGGAATCAGGGGCAACATAGGAAAAACTCGTGAATAGAATGATGGAGTCAACAACTCTTGATTCATCTAACCTTACCCTCATGGAAGTGGATGCTTTGATTTTTCAGTTCCCAGAAGTCATGTAAGAGTATGAGGACATATATTATCGAAAATGTTCTAGGACTAACTCCTTGTATGGAGGTCGAATTCTATATTAACATGTACCTCAGGACAACATCGATATCTACACCATCATATTAGATCTCTCTTGCAGAGCTTCATCAATTGAGGTTATTTTTTGTGTACATGCAGAGGAATGGAATTGTGAGACCCTATTTTTTACCTTGGGCAGCCCTATAAATTGTTTTCCTTGAAGTAAGGCTGGATCCTAAGGTTATGTGTGTATTAACATTTCCTAAATTAGGTGACCTTATATAATAAGTATCCACTACTAAATATTGATGATCTATTCGATCATCTGAATGGGGCGAGATGATTCCTGGTTGTTGACACTGCATGAGAAGAAATATGTGACCCACGAACATGAGTTGGGAGCTGTAGTCATTACATTGAAGATGTGGTGACAATACCTTAAGGGAAAATGGGTTACTATCTACTCTAACAAAAATATTCTCAAGTTTATATTCTATCATAAGGATTGCAACTGTAGATAGAGATGATGGACGGAGTTCCTCCAGGACTATGGATTCAATGTTTTATATACTATTGGTAAAGGAAACGTTGTACTACTTGCACTCAGCACGAGATCCATTTCGTATATGTTGAATGTGGAAATGGAGGAGTTTGATTTGTTATAATTATCCTTTATGGATAGAGATGATTTAGCTTATCTTAAATCAGTGGTCGTTACACATCCACTATTATAGTGTTCTTGGGAGGCACAACACGAATATAATAATTGTAAGTCTTTAAGTGCTCTATTGTCAATAGGGAATACCCTTGATGGATATTCAAAAGGTGGAGAGCACCTCATCCCTTTTAGAGGCCACAATATAGTAGTAGTAGATGACTATAGTGACAAGATGCATTAGGATATTTCTGTGGGTGTCAAGGAGGACATCGGGGATGTTGGAATATTGTGAAGTTGGGCTTACCTGTAGATATAAAAGATGAGCTCTTGTATAATAAGTTTCATGGTATGTCGACACACCACGTTAAGCCCCATTTATTGGAAAGGGATTCTATTTTCTTCCTTGGGGTGTGAAAAAGGGAGTGATGAGGGATAACGATGGGCTTTGTGAAGGGTTTATCACATACGTCCATAGGACATGGTACTATCTGGATGATCATTGACAAACTCACTATGTTGGAACTTCATATATTTTCTAGAATGAAGTCTCGTAGAGAGATTGGGAATCCTCTATGTGTATGAGATAGTTTGACTTCATGTTTTCCAATCGATGATAGTCTCAAATCAAGATGCATGATTGGAATCCTAATTTTTGAAAAGAATGAAGGAGGCATTTGAGAATCAACTCCCCTTAAGCACAACTTTCCACCTGTAGATTGAATGACTTAAGTAGCATACCATTAAGGTCCTAGAAGAAATTAAATTTGACTACCACTAGATTTTGTCCATAGTTTTAGGGACCACAACTTCTTATGGAGTTTGTTTATAAAAACAACTATAACTCCACCATCAGTATAGAAACATTCGAGATATTGTATGTGTGACCCTGTAGGTCACCAAATTGTTGGACTGCCCTAGAGAGTCTACTGTCATGTGCCTCAAGGTGGTGCATGCTACTACATAGAAGGTGTAGGTCATAAATAAGTGGAAGAATCCTTTATAGAGATATCAAAATCCATAATCTAAATGGTGACGGAGACCCTGAGAGTTCGAGGAGGAAGATGATTTGATTCTTCAGGTCTCTCCTTGATGTGGGATACAATGATTCAGCTAGGATGAGTTAGAAAATGATTATGAGGAAACTTTTGAAAATATTATGACTGATATCACGTATCAACATGAGAGGAACAATCATGGCTGATTGATTCATCTATTTCAGGTTTGGTGGTAGAACATGAATATCTAGGAGAACATGTTGTAGTGGGAGGCTCAAGTTCATGATAATACCCTCATCTGTTTGGGAATCACATTACTTTAAATTAAGGGACGTAAAGGCACAAGGTGGGAGAATAATATGACTTGAATTTTCCCATTTTTATTTTTTGAGTATTTTGGGGAATATTCATTGACGAGGCACTCATAAAATGTGTGAATCTTTGGCCCGGTTATCCCAAAATGGTCCATCAAAAAATGTTATGTTTTTTAAATAGTATTCATGATCAATTTTAGAGGTCATGGTGTGTTTACCATTGCCACAACATTATTTTAGTCGGCATGGACCTCTAGTGAGAAAACCCAAAAATTAAGTGATTTCAAATAAAAGTATTAAATAATATTATATTATTTTTTAAATCCTTATATTGGATGAATGGTGAATCTGATTGGAAATATGATACCACCATTGGGATTTTGATCGCATGATTTCCTTAGACAGTTCTGAACGTTGGTGGACGTGGGCCAACTATAAAATGTAGATTTTGGGATGTGAACATTAATAAATTAATTAAATTACTTTATTTTCAATTCATATTACTCATAAATGGTAACATGGATTGAAAATATGAGAGTACCATTAGGCTCCTGTAGGTGTTCATTCTCTAGGTGAGACCTAACCTCGACTGGTGTGGGCCATGTGTAAAAGTTAATTTTTTGGGGACTTAAATAAAAAATAAATTAACCATTAGAAATTTGAATTTATAAAAAAAATTATTGTAACGCAATGATGAGACATCTATTTCATTTCATAAATGAAACAGCGTGATGACCCTACAACTAAATCTTTTCAAAAAATTGTTTCATTTCATAAATTAAATATAATAATGACGCTGCGACTCAATGTAACATAAAACACTGAAACAAAATTCCTCCATTTAACTTATTAATAGTGGTACGAGATCGCTTGAACGATCCTGGATTGTCTCTAAGGCTCTAGAAGAGTGGCATTAGCAATAGAATAATGGTGACCAATGATGGATCACCACTAGTTCCTTCTTTACTATTCAAAGTGTCCCATAATTGACGAGAGTTTTAGATCGATAATTGAAAGATGATGATGGAGAGAATCTAATATTCATTGATGAGTGATCTGATTCTTGGTATGGGTTTAATTATAACTCAATTCCTTCCTTCCATGTTCTTCGTGTTGAGGAACAAACATGGAACAACCCATGAACAGGTATACCTTTATATAAATCACGTGTTTTATGGGATGGGATTTGATTTGAGGGTATTTAAGGGAGTGGGATCCATGTAATGTTTTTTGTTCTTCGTTGAACCTCCTAACAAGGAAAAATCATTCCAAAAATGGCTATGGTTTTTCCTTGATGTGTTCATAGTATGTGCTTCTTCACTACCATCACTGCATTCTTTGCAGTGACAGAAATCTGTGGAAAATGATGGATTGTTATGGAAGGATAGCCCATGGTTAGAGGCCATGGGAGAAGAAAGCACCAGGGGATCATCTTCTTTGTAGCCTATGATGTGGGAGGTCGTGACCTGACAGGCCATGGAGGCTATAGATGTACATGTCCAAGAGGGCCGCCAGACCAAAATTCGTTGGTACAGAACCCGCATTAGACACCATGGGGGTTGGTTCGGGGCCAATAGCTTGTTCAGATGCGGCTGGGAGTCGCATCCCATAGCATAGAACTATAGTCCAGCTGGATAGAAATAGGAACCCCCCGAAAAAGATGTAGGGAGTTTACATAGAAGACCCAATGTGTTCCATGCATTTGTTATGGTGTACTGGGATGGACCGTGATGGACCTTCATCGTTGGTCGGGCCAAGGTGACATGGATGTTGGGTGGATCGATTATAATTAAACCAGCCCGCAAGGGAATAATGGGTGAGAGGAAAGGGACATGGCTGCTAGGCGGCCTTCCAGGATAGACCCATGGCCCAATGGGAAATAGTCCAGCTGGCCCAATGGTCTTAGCCTTTCATCAAGTTTGAACCAGAACTGATTGGGTTGGATCAGTTTGTCTAAATCAGGTCAGGTAGAGTCAGTCTAACCTGGTTGAAGTAGACCCAAACCCCACTATCACCATTCAGAATAACGACCTCAACATTCAAACTGAATATCTAATTAAATAACCATTTTTGTGTTGGGACACCCATGAGGAGAATTCCCTTTTGGCATACTCTATGTGAGTTTACGTGGAGGTTTAGATATGACAGATTACATGAGGTGTAGATTCTCCACGAATTAATCTTGTTATGAGTGTAAATCCTAGGAAAAGATTTGATGTAATGGATGTGACGAGCGGACCTCAGTGGCCTGACAGACAAGAAGATATAAGTGTCCCGGTAGACAAGAAGAATATAACTCAGTGTCCCTGTAGACCAGTGGACCCCAATATCATGAGAGACGAGGGGACCTCAGTGGCCTGACAGACGATCGAAGCCGACCACTTTATCCAAGTATACGAGCATACCTCAATGTCCCAACAAATTATCAGACCTCTTTGGCACCACAGATCCTAGTCATGAATGGGCCTCATTGGCCCGGTGGACTAGCATACCTCTATGGACAAATAGGCCTCAGTGACTACTCAGGAATGATTCCCTCAGTATTATAAGATGTTTGTCATTATGTATAATAATATCTCTTTCCATACTTTAGGTTATATCAATGTGAACTGACTCTAGTGACTCAGTTGAATATAATTCTTTGAGGATAACCATCATGTATCTTTTTGGAGGTTGTGTTTGTGTATTTTTTTATAGTATAACCTTATGGATTGGGGTCCCAAATGAGTATTGTTTACTCACCCCTGCACATGATTCACCTTCATGTGTCATGTCTTGTGTAAAGATCGATGATTTAATGGAGTCTGTGGTAGACCAGGGCCATGTGGTGATTAGTGTGACCCGACATGAGATGTATACATCTACAGCTTTAGAAAACTATTTCGTAACATAAACATTATTTAGGGTTTTCCCCGGTGATGTTCTAGAAACTTGTAGCATACATTTAGGTTTTTATTGTGCTTTAATTCTATCCACATTTACCATCAGTTTTCTATTGGCATACCATCTATTTTTTATCATAGTTTATTCACCTTCCAGTATTTGTGGATTGATGTAATGTGCATGTGTATAGGTACTTAGGTAAATTCCTCCCATTTTTTTGGAATATTCTTACTCGGTCCTAGATTAATTCCTTGGAACTATGGGTGGTGTACCCGAGGTAGTCATGAAATGGTTATCGGGGGACGGGACATGACAAGAATGAGAAGAAAGTCGTTTTTCTTCAAATGTAAATTTTCATCTAAAATTGTTTTATTGATGTTTGTGTGAGGATATTTTAATAAATATTTATAATTTCAGAAACATAATTTAAAAAAAGGAAATATTTTTCTAAATTATAATTTCAGAATTGGGTTTGGGCAAATTTTTCTGATTTTTCTAAAAAGAAGTATTTTTTACTGCATAGTGAAAATAACAATTTCTACAAAATTGATATTTTACACAAAATACATTAATTTAGAAGTCTCATTATATTTTTTATTTTATATTAAAGTAAAATATTTTAAAATAAATTGTAAATAATCTATCTAATTAAATAGGAATCCAAAATATTCTTGATTTCGGTGTACATTCATTTTCTGTATAAAATGCATTTTATTAAAAATCATTACATTTTACTAATTTTAATTAAAAATTATTTACTACACTTTTTGTAATTTAATCATAAAAAGTAGATTCTGTGGATTTAACAATTTTTTTAACATGTGGTAAATATGAGTCCTTTATTTTTTCCCTTATGAATAGTAATAATGGAATTGATTTGTCACATTAGTTACAATAAAATACGTAAAATATGGTTAAAACTTTGTGATAATTTCTATAAATCTCGATTATGATTTCATTTATTCTATTTGATGAGTGGATTTTAACTAAATCAATCATATACCTTAATAAATTTTAATTTGTTTTCAATATAATTCTATTGTATAGTTTATATGAATCTATGAAAATGAAAAATACAAAATTTCACTCTCTTTATTTTAATTTCCATTATATATTTTCATAGGAAAAAAGGAATTTATGAATGAATATAAAAGGATATATTGAAACAATTATATTAAATTTTATTGTAGTAATTTATTTTAAATTTTTTGATTATATAATAACATGAAATTTTTACATAATACTGACTCTATAAGAGTACACAAAATTGAAACATGTAATTAGTTATTTAAAATTTTTATAATTAAGAAAAATTAGATTAATTATTTTCTTCGATGAATTATTTATATTAACCTAACATATTAGTTATTTCTTAAAAGATTATATTATAATTCCATTACTATCTTGATGTCTTTAAAGTCAAAGCATGTGTATAGTTCTGAAAATTACATTAATCTAATATTATGTTATATAGTATTTTTTAGATATTTTAGTATTGATATAATTCATATATTTGACCAATTAAATAATATATTTCCTATTATATTACCCATTTTACAATTACGGTTCATTTTTAATTTATAGAAGATGTTTTGACACCAAATGTTTAAATAACGTTGATATCAATAAAAATTAGATGGGTTAATTAGGTGTTAAAAAGAGGTGAGGGTTAGAAAGACAAATAATCTTTTCTAAATTTTATTTTGTAACTGTATTTATAAAAATATGAACCCAATATTTTAAATATATAAAATTAATTCAGTTTCATCAAGAACATTAATTTATATAAAATTTAATACATTGAGTAATTTATAGTGTCCCCCCACCCATATAAAGTTAACCTTTTCTTCTATATTCCTCATAAATCAAGAGCCTATAAGTTCCTATGTAACATTAAAAATCATTAAAATTTCTTAAATGTACTTATATTATCAAACTACAAACCTAAAAGTAATATGATTTAATAAAAAATGGGGGTTTTTGGAGAATAGTTATAACTCTTAAATAGATGTTTTAATTTTAATTCTTCTAACTCCTTAAGATATTATTAAAAAATAATGATATAATATCATATATGTATACACTCTAAATAAATATTATTATTACTATTTTACAACCATTTTTTATTACCTTTTATATCCTATGTGGAAAGAAATCATTATTCATTTCTATATTTGGACTACAACCTCGATAATGTGATGTGTTTTATTGTGCACCACCACCTCTAATGGATGTCTAAAAAGATAGATTTAATATAAATATAATATGTTAAGGGGATATTGCTAAATATAGAAAGATTGTATATTATCATATTTTATAACCTTCAATTCATTGGAAATTGTTGAAGTCATATGTAGATATGTGTATATCATCACATCCCCGAAGAAATGGGATTTATTTTTCAGTCATGACATTGATTGATGGTTAAAAAATTATATTTAATGTATTAAAATAATATTTAGATAATGATTAATAATATAGTGATGATGGCATAATATCCCATTTAACCATTTTCAACCTTCCTTAGTAGTTTTACGGATTACGAACTGAACATCCATAGAACACCTAATATAAACAAAATCAATTTTCTAACTATATTTTAAATTGGAAGAAATGAAATATTATATATTATGATAAATTAATAAAATCTAAAAAGTTTCATTGCCAAGTAAATAATTAATATTATTTTATTATAAACGGTAATGAACATACATGGAATGTCGAGTAATGAGGTAATATATTTTTCTTTAAAACCTAATTTTAATGTATTAATTTTAAAAACGTTCAACAAGGTACCCATTTTCATTAAAATGATCAAATAATGTTAGTATTTATTCCTAATTTATTGTTAAAAGTGATTTCTAAATAATTTTTTACATTATTTTTATAGGACTAAAAATTAATCTTTTAAAAATCTACAGTATGATTCATTTCATTATTTTTTTACCAAAATGAAAAAACTATATATTTTTATTTTATATGGATTTATCATTTTTACATCGTTACAACCATTATTTGATAACACGTTTACTATAATGTTTTCCATTTTTATTTTCAGTAGAAATATTTTCCTTGAAATTTAGGATTTTTTTTGTTTTAAGGGAATAAATTTATATCATCTCTGTGAGATAAATGAATTTTTTGTTTCTTTTGAGCATGAATACCATTTCAAGTTGATTCTATGATTTAAGTGAAATATTCTTGTATTTTATTTAATAAGAGATTCATGGAAATTTTATATGAATGAAGGTTTATCTTGAAAGTGCTCTACAATACATTGGGTAATATGGTAGACTTTACCAATGATATGTTACTCCTAAGAGATATGATAATTCTCATGTAATGTGATTCTAATATAGGTGTTACTGTATGGGTGAATGAATGTATAAATTTCCCTAGAAGCTATATTATATTCGTGTAAAGGTTTATAATGGAAATATTTTTATTTTAAAATATAAAAAATGAGATAATGTTTTTATCAAACGTTTTAAGTATTTATTGTTAAAAATAAAAATGAATGGATAATTTTTTCATATAAGGGAATTCATGAGGTTTTATGTTTTCCAAGGAACCTATATTATTATTATATTGACATTATAGTTACATGAGATTTTTTTTATAAAATTAATAGAAATTTTATTTTTTTATGTAAAAGTGAAAATGTTTTATTGATAAAATCGGTATTGGTAAAAAGATAAACATTGTTATGGATTTTCTCAGGATTAAAATTTCAAAATCGGTGGATTTTATTTTATATCCCTCGATTTTTTTGATTAGTATATACTTTAAAATTATTTTAATAGGATTATGGTTGAGTAAAATGTTTAATAATGTCTGTCTTCCAGATTTGGGAGTATCCTTGAATGGTGCAGGTTTATATTTATAAATAACATGTGGATAAAAACGGCCACATTATTGATGTTTCCACTCTTTATGTAATGTATCATATAATTCCATAAAAATAAAAACTAAAAATATCCTTTAAATACAATAAAGTTAAAAAAAGTTTATAGTTAATGTATTTATGGGTTGAATAACAATTTTTACCTATACTAATAAACAAAAATACCATTAAAATATTCCTCAAAACTCCAAAAATTAATTAAAATATATAGACATAGAAATTTAAATATATTAATATCATGTGAAATCCATTTACACAAAAATATTTCATTATAGTATTTCATCAATGTTCAAAAGTTAAAATAATCATATTTTTACCGAAATCATTTTAATCCCTACATTAACATTCATTATAATATTTGTGACTTCTAAAGTCATTATACTAAAAATTTGATAAAAAATGTTTAGTAAAACATTTTTTGATGTAATAAAGCACAAATACCTCAAATCATTTAAAACGAAAATTGAAAATACTTAGACCAAAAATATTTCAAATAAAACCACATAAGACTTATTGAACCCCAAAATGGAACCATAAAATAATTTTTCATTCATACATTTCAAACAACCATATTGTCTCTATAAGATAAATTCCAACTACATATTTAAAAAAATTGTAATTAACTATTAATCCTTGTGTCATATCCCTTTTTAAAAGATGAAACCTCAAATAATTTATAATGAAAAATCCAATAAAACAAACCAAAATGCCATCATTTATCTGAAAAATCACCCCAATTCATCAGGAAAAATAATTTGAAAAAATAAGTCAATAGAACTATAAAGACTAATTTGATTTATAAAATATACAATGGTGTCTGGTTTAGGATAAATTTTTGAAAACCCATCTGTTAAACATGTTGTGTGCAGTAAATCCTACCCATATAGTTATGTATAGTCGACTCAATAGTTTTCGAACTTTACATTATCAACCATGTGACAGTATATTTCAATCCAATTTTACAAAATAACAAGGTTGATTTCAGAATAACTCATATATAATAAATAAAAACATAAATAACAAAATTAAAATAAAACTACATACTAATAATGTATGAAAATGTAAGAATTTGATATGTGCACATCCAAAACACCCATCGTAATAGAGGGTTCAATATAAATTTTTTTTGACATACATATACTAACACTTACCAAATCATCTCTGACAATATTAGTCTGAGTCTACCATGATTCCCCAAATAAAAGATGGGCCTTAAAATTTTTTATCATAAAAATATTAGGATAAGTTGGATTTTATAGTAATATTTTTATATGGTAAGAATTACATGTGTTTATTGATCCCCATGTGCCAGAAACTACCTCCTTGGAACCAAAAAATACACAAGTGTGAAGGATTTCTTCAATTGAATCATGATTTAGTAATGGATATCCAACTTGAATTATTTATATTAAAACATAAAAATTCAAGTTATCGAACAATAAAAATAAGTTGGTATGCCAATAATAAAAAACGGTGAATGAGAACATGACATAACATATAAATCATAAAAAATAAATAAATCACATAAACATAATATAAATCAAATCTCGACATCATATATAAGCCAAAAAATAATAAATAATGGGAAGGAAAGGTGGATAGATAAATAGATAGAAAAAATAAAAATAAAATAAATACTAATATAAATAATTTATATTAAACAAGTAAAACATCATCATTAAATACTTCCAAAATATTAGAACTAAAATATAATAACTCATCATAGCCTCTCTCAAGAACCTACACCGAACCTCAAATATATATATTCATGATAAAAAATGCCAAATTTTAACCCATATAAACCTGATGCATAACCTTTAATGGTGAATCCATTTTATTCTAGTTTAAAAATTCATTAAAGAATATAAGGCTTCAATTTAATCTAAACGACTGACATGAGTGCCTCATGTAAAATCATTTTATACAAGATAAAAAATAATATATTTTAAAAAAAACATTGAATATTTTTATGTATAAAATTATATCTTATCCAAAAAAACAATTTTAATATGCCACTTTTAAATTAACAATGATTGAAAACAATTAATAAGTGAACTCAAAAGCTATTACAATTATAAAAAAACATTTTTAAAAAAGATTTAAAAAATTATTTAAAATAAATCCCTCATAATGATAACCACATAAACAATAATAAATACTAAAATAATATAAACACATCTCAATTATAATATTAATAGTATTATTAAAAAAATTAATGCAACACAAGATCATTTGATACAATCCAAGACAACAAAAATAAAGAATACATATAATTTTTACCTAATGCGATTCAACAACCAAAATCTCGGTTTTATCCAACCCAACCTATGTGATATGAATATAAAAATAAAAAAAATAGTATTTTCTTTTGTAAACTAGTCATACTATTGATCACAACTACTGTAGAACTCTTAAATTGGATTCCAAAATTTGTACATGCGGTTTACCTTTGACACAAAATGAATGTATGAAATCAATATATATTTTTAATAATACACACAACCACACATAGATATTTATATATATTTCAACTCACATCCTTACGTTGAATCACCATTTAAAAAATAATCCCCTTTATTGAATAATTACATTATAAAAACTGTCACTTGATCAGTATAATTCAATTATTTTACTAAATATTCACAATCCATTCCATTACACAAATTAAAAGGGGGAATACATCAAGGGTATATTGATATTGTTAAAACAACTTTTTAAAGTGATACTAAGGCCTTTGAACATCATTTTAGAGGTGAATTTTTAAAACACCCTTCCAAAACTAAATCCCTTAAACATAAAAATGGTATATCAAATTAACTATGAATCATAGAAACCTTAGATGAATTTACAAAAATTATATTTGAATGTAAAACTATTAAATTAGTCTGGTAAAAAAAATAGAGCCATTAATTTTGAAATTCGTTTAGAAAGGTCCATATATCCCATTCAAAAAACACTATGTGTACATAATTATGTGAAAATCATATTTAGTTATTTGAACATGAGAAAACCTTTTTATATATAGTGGAAATCTAGAAATATAATTAATGATTTCATAATAAATAGATATATAATAATAATAAATCATTTAAATCATTTAAAAAAGGCTTAAATGTGAACAATTATTCATTGTTTTATGAAAAGATATCTATTAATGTAGAAAGCTACTTAAATTCATTAATTTTAAAAACCATGTGTTAGTAAATTAGATGATATCAATAAAACCCATAATAAATCATAAAAATTCCTATATGATAGAAATAATAAATAAAAATAATGTAATATGAAACCCTTGGTCATCATGAATACAATTAGGAAAATATCAAAGACGAAAAGATAGAAGGGATGGAGGGGAAAAGAAAAAGATACCATGCCGTTATTAGCATCATTTGAAATCAAAGGGGAGTGGCTCTAAAACCAAATGAGGGTGAGGGGAAATTTCGTAGTTCCATGGATCTCCTTGAGATGCATTAATAAGAGGTAGTATATTCCTAGATTCTATTTAATTTTTTTGGGAATAAATATATATTCAAAATTTTTAAAAATCATAAAAACTATCATGGTTTTTACTAATGGTTTATGAAACTGTGAAACAATCACTATATAAATTTTTACCTTCTCTATTATTTTTCCACAAATTTTGATAAACTTCAAGAATTAACCATGTGAAGGACATTGTATAAATGGTTAAATAACCTATAGATTCATGATTTGGTAAACCAGGCACTAACTCTATGATTTCCTCCTAAATTCTTTTAATCCTATGAATAGTTCATTCATATGTTTTTCACTAAACATGAAAAAACCATGAAACATGAAATGATTTACCCTTTACCCAAAATATCAATGAAATTAAATCAAAAAATAAATACTTAAAGATAAAAAAATTAATAATATAATAAAACAATTGGTGTGTGGGTGGTTCCTCAAGGTAATAGAAATGATGGTAAATAAATCTTGTTTGAGGGTTCTTTTGTTTACTATAAATCAATGAAAAATTAAAGAATAATAAATTAATATGACATAGTTTAAAACTTATACAATTATGTATCTAACATGGAAAAATTGAAAATATGTTTAGTAATTTTAAAAACACTTCCATACTAATGTTGACCACAACATGGATATCATACCCCCACATTAATTATACATATTCATTAGTTTAATTATTGGAATGAAGAATGATGAAATGTTTTTGTAATTGGAACCATGATGTGTAAAATGTGGATTACTTATCAAACAATGCAAATATAAAAAACCATAAATATAAAAGAATCAAATTTGTATGATTTATTTTTGAAAAAATCCTTAGAGGATATAATATACATAAAAACATCATAGATTTTGTAATATTTTAGTAAAGAAATTGTATCTATCATTTTTCTTATAAGAAACATGTATTGGAGTTTCCTTGTACGTTTTCAAAAATTAGGTCATGAAAGATAATATATTTTCATGATTTTCCTTTCTTGATAATGAGTATTATGAATCTTTATTACAAATTTATTATTACGGGTTAAATATGTTTTTAATAGTTTATTTTAAAATTAAAATATGAAAAAACAAAGCATATTTTATTGTAATTAATGTTTTGATGGGAAAATAGTTAGAAGTTACTATAATTAAAATGAATAAAAATTCCATGTTTTAAAGATCATCATATCAGGGTGATATTTTTATATGGAATTTAAAATATTGAGATGGAAATGTTTTAATGTGATAAGGATTTAGATGTTATGGTTTTTAAATTCAAATTATTTGTCAACAGAACCGTTGAATTTCAAACATGGCCATGCCAAGTTTTTTTGTTGATGATTTGATATAATTTCTACATTTTTCAATTCATTTAATTCAATATAATTTATAGTGTCATTGAATTCCCTTTAATTTATTTTTTTAGTTTATAATTAATGTTTCAAAATAGGAATTAAAAATTTAAAATTTTTAAGAATAGGATTGGGATATTAAGAAGTTGGAATGAAGGATTTTTAATGAAACAAAATATACATTTTCTTATGAGATCATTGAATATATAGAGACAATATGAGAGATTTATTACTATATGAAACTTTACTAATGTTTTTGTTTTCAACTACAAAATTTATTTTAACTGTAAAAAATTAACCTTCATGTTGTTTTGAGTATTTTTTTTATATTCTACGGGAGAAGCCTATATGTTGACTATATTTTGAAACTATATCTCTAAATAGTGATGAAATAATTAATAGAATCCAATGTTCTATTTTATCAAAATGATACATATAAAAACCATATATAAATAGTTTTAATTAACATCCATTATATATATACAAATTTAGTTCATGTGTTTGGGACAGATCCCTTTTAGACACAATAGGAAAAATACTTCATCTAGTTCATTTACATTCCAAATATCAATGTAATGGATTCTTAATTAGTATTAAAATGTTTATATAGTATTTTATGATGTGAGTGAAGGATTAATTTATCAAAAAACTTAATAGTAAATCACTATTCATCCTTGGGTGTTTTGTGCCTCAGGGTTGAAATAAAACCAAAAAATAAGGAAAAAAATTTAATTGCAAAAAAAATTAATTGAAATTCAAACCATGTTTTTTATTATGATAAAATAATTTATACATTAATAAATATATAATTAATCTATATTTCTAGATATATTTTATGATCATGACACCAATTGTATAACCTTGTTAATATTCTAAATTGTTTTCTATAAGACCAACTATAAATTTAACCAATATAATAAAAATAGAATTGAAAAACATAATGTTAATAAATTATGTGAATTAAAATTATTATCTTGACATTTATATTCCATGAATTGATTAATGATCATATAAAAATTATAATACGAAAAATATTTAAAAGTAAATTTGAAATGAATAATTAATTCATCAATTTTAATAGAGGATCCTAATAGGCGTATAAGAGTAGAAAAATATCAAATATGGAAATAAAACTAAATTAAATATCCCTTGGGAATCAGTTAGAAAATAGAAATAATAACTCTGAGAAATTTTATTTGATAAATATATATAAAAATAAGGAAAAGTCAAACAGATAATATCTTATATCCATTAACATCTGTCTATGAAACTAGATTCACTAGAAGACATAGAAAAAAATGATTATGAAATAATTCTACAAATTATTTATTTCAAACTATAAAAATGGAAACGAAAGAAAATCTATTTATATTAGAAATGTTCTCTCTATTATCTATCGCATGCCAACATAAGAAGATTCTACATCGACCAACCGCCTTTTAAAAAATTAAATTACATTATCTATAATTTCAATGTAATATATAATATATATATATTTTTAGGGATAAATCTTGTTTGATGTTATTGGAAAATAAATATATATTGGGTGTCTTGAATAGAACCCAATTAAATTATTTGAAAAAAATTAATACTATTGTGTGATGGATTAAATAAATGATTTAAATATAATTAATGTTTCCTTATTCTTCATGAATTTACTAGTATGTTACATAGAATCCATATTCGTTAGTGATCTACTACACTTTTACGTGATATCCCTAATAGACCATAACTTTAACATGTAGTCAAGGTAGATTGATAAATTAGTTTTTGTATTTTTTCTATATGACCACCTATATAAAATGTATATCTAATGGTTATCGGATTTTTGGGAGTTATATTCCTTATATATTGATTATAATTTGTGATACATGGGATTAGAAGGATTCACTAAAGATAATTTTATATTGATATTTTCCACCACTACTTCTAATTTTTCTTATACAAGCCTCTTACTAATGCCTTCATTAATTCATATTATCATCATTAAACACAACTAAACCAATTATCTTATTTCAAATGATAAATTAATTTTTTTCTTAAAGAGTCAACTATTATATAAATCTATTTGTGTAATAGTTTATGTCCTTCTATGAATGTTTAAAAAGATAATGTGGACGGATACACACAATTTCCAATTCCACAATACATTATCATTCTATAACAAGTTTGTGTATAAGAACATTTAACTTTTATTCTCATAGTATAATAAAGTTATTTCAAAATGTTTTGTACCTAACTAACTATTTTGATATGTCAATATCCTTAATACAATTGTTTTATTCTTAATCATGAGAAATAATTTTTTAATGAAGGATACAATTATCCAAAACTTAATATTGGAAAATTTTCATATTCAGGTTCGTCAATCAAATGAATGGTTAGAAGATACCATTACCATCATTAATATACCATTGAAAGATAAGTTGGTAATCAAAAACATAATTAGTGGATTAATCTCTATTTATAACTCCCCAGTGACATAGATTTCCACTAGGATTAATATATATTATATTTATGATTGTTTTACACATTTATTTTGTTTTTATATATGAATATGTTTAAAATATTGGCTTTGAAAATAGTAAATCCTCAACCAAAACATGGTCACCCGTGTAACGCACCAAACCTAGTTACCCAGAGTCAATGCTTTATTACATAATATTTCCAAGATCATAATAGATAATGTCTCAAAATACTAATTAGTTTTGTAGACATGGAAGTATTAGATACTTACATAAGTTTTACATTACTTCATTAAATTAAAAAACCACATTGTGTCCCCTTTGAAAACACTCATATACCTTAGCCTATCCCTACGGGTCAAACATTATATATTTTGTCACATCCTTGGAAATTGAAAACATAAGTAAGGGATGAGATCAGATGCTCTAAAAGGATAAAAATATAGTGGATTGTCAGATAAATAAGCATAACCTTTTAATGTATTGTATAAGACAATAAAAAGCATGTTCAACAAAATATTCAGTATTATTTAGAGGTTATAAACTAAATGATGCCATTTACATATTCATGTTGATATTCTACTAGATGAATAATCACAATTAATATAAATACCTAATTTCATAATAATTAAATGCATAATTCCAGACATCATAACCACAAAGTCAAGGACTCCTGCAAAGAATAGAAATATAAATTTTGTCATGGCCTTTTTCCAAGATTCTAGATAGTCTCATGGGATTGAAAGATGCGTCTAAGAGTAATATTGGGCTCCACCCATCACTTACTACGTCCAATTCATTCCTCATTTGAAAATTATTAAACGTAACATAAACATTCATATAAAATCTAGCATAATAAGTGTCAATACATTAACTATAAACTGTGAATGGTATACAAATAGAAAGTTCGCGGTTAGACATAACTCATTCAATAAAATATGGATGATTTTATTATAATATGTAAACCTCATTTGAGAATAATTAAGGATATTTACATAGATTAAAATAATCAGTAAAATTATTTCAGATAAATATCCCATTTTTCTTGAAAATATTTAAAAGTCTCACTATTTATAAAGAGGCTGTTTCAAAGAGATTTTTGAATTAATGATTCCAATACCACTTTGAAACTATCAAAAGGAATTTTTATTTTTTATTCAATCATGTAAGTATAAATAAATCCTTAAAACCATTTTAAAAACATGGTCATTAATGAAAATCATTTAAAAGAATACATCATTAAAATATTTAATTTTATATTTTAGTTAAAGAGTTCCAAAACAAATGAGAGATTCTTGAATACAAATAATTTAGAAATAATATTAATAAAAACTGTATATTATAATTATAATAAAAGGATTAATGATATAATATTTTAAAGGATGATATATACACCATATAAAAGTTAATTGGCGCATAACAACAAAGAAGTCTCAATGGAATGTAAATTGATATGAAATACCTTATAAAGATTATATCCTTAGGTTAAGGATAAATCAATGACATAATTATGCGGGGAAAATATAAATAAACTATATATATTTGGATATTTAGTGTGAATCAATCAAAGTACATTCAAACATATTCTTGTAAATACAACACAAATGACATGGATGATTAACTCAATGAAAGGAAATTGAGTTAAGATTACTCTTATCAAGTTCATATCGATGTATTGAGAATTTATCAATTGATTTATTACATCAATAAATTGTATATATACACAAAGTGGAGTTTAAATTAATATATAAATAAATAAATAGTAATTTCACACTTAATCTATGAGTAAAATAATCAATTATGTTTCTGTAAACCCCAATGAGTGGAAATTAAAATTAGAAATTCCTTTATCGATTTGGTAACTTAATAATTATGAAACCCATGAATAAATGGTCATAAAATGAATATTTAAATACCCATAAATTAAATTATATAACACAAATAATACAATCATGGTCAGTACATATACACCACATAAGGAAATAGTGGCAAATACAGCTAGAATCTCATGAGAATACAAATAGATATGAAAACCCCTTAAAATGTACTTTTACTTAGTTTATAAAACATTAAACTAATGTATAATAGTTAAATAATTGTTATTAAATTATATAAGAACCACATAGCTTAACATGACATCATTTATGATCTTTTAATATTGCATTGTTAATAATATTTCAGTAGAATCATTGTTTCGGGTGATGACTGATTTGTTTTCCTATATATGTTTTTTTACATAAGTCATTTTTTTGTAGATAGGATGTATTTGATTCATATAAATAATGATATTAAGTTTCTGAACATTATTTTTAATCATAAAATAAAAATTATTCTTGAATGGTTACGATGGAGAATGAATCTCATCTCGTTCATGGAGATGATAATCTGTACGTACGCATGAGCGACAATATCATTATATTGATTGTGAAATCATATATAATTTGATGTTATATCATATATATATAATCATTAAAATTTCATATTTAATATTCAAATCAATTACACTCATCCAAATCATTTAATGTTTAATAAAAAACTACAGCACGACGTGGAGATAGTAAGCTGTACGTATGGACATATGGTGACATTGTCATTAGTAGGGTGGATAGAATAATGAATATGGTTTTAACATATTTATAATAAAATTAAAATATGTTTAATGTACTGTATTTATTATTTGGGTATAGAATAAACAAAAGAAAGAGGACAAGTAAGAGGAAAAGAACTTTGAAAGAGCTGATGATGTTGTTACCTCTTCATCAGGTGCTTCCTTTTGATTTGATCTAAATGGATCCTTAGGTTAGATTTTTGATCAAAGTAAGGCCTCTCGGATAAAATTAAGAGATTTGGTAGGATATTTTAGATGGTTTTTTCTGGGTTAAATGGCTTTGGAGGTGTGAAGTTAAGATAATTGGAAGTACCCTTTTATAAGAGGGGTGACAGTCACTTTTTGAAAACATGAAATATTATTTTATTATAAAATATTTTTAACATTATAATGGTTAAAAATGTATTTATTTTGATGAAAAGTTGGGGTGGGTATAAATAATCTAAAAAATAGATTTTTTACAAGTTTAGGTAACCATATTAACATTATATTATAGATTTAACTCTTAGATAAATAGTTTATCTTTTACAATGTCTTCTAGTATTTTTATATTACCTGTTTAATATACATGCTATAAATTTCCATGAATACCTAAAGTGGTTCATTAATAACATATATATAATTATATAAGTCCTTTGTATGATCCATATTTGTTTAGGACTGTTTAATAATTTAATAAAATAGTATTTGTTTTAAAAACACAATTATGTCAATTTTTACACTATTTAGTATTTTGTTTTTGTTAAAGTCATATAAATTTGATTACTTCAAATAAATTTCATTAAATCATCACTAACATATATTATTAACATATGAATTCTTGTAATGAATCAAAATTATCCATTTACATTTATTTTAATATTTATAATATTAGTTATTTTAATCTTTCATTAAGTAGGTAATTTTGTATCATCATTTTTTCATAAATAAATTTAATTATATAATATATAAAAATTAAAAAATAAAAAAAATGATGTAGAAAATCTTTATATATTTCTAATATACATTTATATTCGAATTTATCTTCTGTATAACCCTATATTAAAATTGGTTTAGTTATTAAACATTGAATTTTACACTTTTAACTTTTCTTTCAATAAAATAATAATATCTGTCTTAAGCTATTCCATGTGGATAAAAAAGGATAATATTTTGTTCAAATGGTTGGTTTTGGTCGAAATATACTTATCTAATACAATTAGGACATGTGTTTTGGTAATTATAATATCATTTTGACCTTTAATTATCCTATTTAATTTTTACCCTGGTATATAAATTTCAAAACATACTATTCACAAAAACATATATTCATCATATTTAACCACATTTTACATAATCATATCATTTATATGACTCTATGTTTTGAAATTCAATTCATATAAGCGGTGAAATTGTGTTTTATGCAAATTTGCATCTCTGCCTGGAAGGTGGGTAAAAGGCATTAAAATGTTCAATAATGGTTTATAAATCTGATCATATTATAAAATTATAGAAATTAATTACATTAGGCTTAAATATGTATTATTAATCTAATTTTACATTTAAAAATTTGAAAATAAATAATAAATATTTAAATAAATGTCAGTTTTAAATAATAACGTAGTGGTTTTCACTATTCATCAAAAATTGAAGGATTTCAAAAAAATAATAAAAAACATCACCCTAAGTTAATTTGATATTGAAATTTTAATAAAAATTTCTACATCACAAAATTAGAAATATAGAAGCTGTATTAATTAATTTAAAATTAATTCCCATTGCGATGATCAGAAAGAGGGTTTTTACGAAGTAAAAAATATCAAAAGATTGACATGTCTGTATATCCAATTTAAATGTGGATTTAATTCCAATGACCAAGATTATATAAAATGATACAAATATAATATATATATACTCTAATACCAATTAGGAGGGTAATCTATCAAATATAAATAAATTGGGTTAAAAGGTAGTTTTGAATTAAAATGTTGTATTTGTCACTGTTCATTAAGAAAATAAAACATCACATAAAATAACCAAAAATTCACCATAATATAAAATTGGTATTCTGAATTCAAAAATTAATTCAATTGCACCAAATTGAATTTATTATACTGTCTAAAATTAATTTTATTAATGTTCATAAGAGGACTTAAGAAGTACTTCCTTTAACAAAATAGTACTTATATTTTAATGAAACGTACACATTTCTTGATAAATATTGTATATTTATGCGATATAATTATAAGTGACAATTAAAATTTATTTCTTACTATTCATATTTCTATATTTAATTATTATATTATAAATATATCATTTGAATAAATAATCTGTGGTCTTGTAGAAACAGAATCTTCAATATAATGTAACCCAATTAAGTGTTGCATGCAGTATAAGCTGTTGAATTAATTTAATGATATAAATTACTATGAAATCATGGGATGTTTCATTCTTCCCTCCTTAAAATAATGTATTTCTCAAAATATAAACTCAGAAACAAAAAATAGGGGTTTGATATTACAAGATATCTTTGTTGATATCCTGCATCAGAAAAAATGTCAACAAAATTAACACATTAAAATAAAGAATGAGAAGAACAAATGTAACCTGAGATAACCCATACTAGGGATCAATGTAAGAAAACAAGGATATAGAATTGAAAACAAACCATCATGTTCTAATGGAGAGTGATAGATACATGATCATAAGAATGTTAACTACCAGAAAACCATAAACATATGATGGGTTAAACTGTCTTTGATTACTCAATAGGAAGAGTAAACAGAAAGCATTTTTGTTTTAAGATCCTTTTAATAAATTTTTTTGATTTTATTTATGAAATTTACTAAGGACATAATTAGATATACTTATTTTCATGTATACATTCATCCATAATTAAATTTCTACCAAAAACTCATCTAATCTCAAAATGATGAGTATTCTATATGACTTGGTAACACCTGAAGCACTAGAATCCACTTCTAGAGAATCACATAATCCAAAAAAGATTCCCTATTTATTTCCCTTAACTTTACACATTATCCAAAACCAAAATGGTTAGTACATTAATATATGATCCTCGAAAATGATAATCCATTATAGAATGAAATACTACTCTTAATATCCGAAATTACATAGACAATACCCAAAGTTCAACAAAGGATGTTAAAAACTATTCAATAAAATTCATAAAAATAATCAAAACTAGGTTTGAAACACAAAATTCAGAATTATTTGATCACATATTGTTGCACGATAAATCATAACATTTATTTCCATATAACATCTAAAACTCTTAAATTAAAATACATAAAAGTAATTTACCTAATCACATATTCTCTATGATAGGTTAATAATTTCCATAAATAACACATATTTATATATGTACAAAATAAAAACATTCATTCTTACAAAATAAAAATCCACCATTATACATCATATTAAATCTCATAGTATTATATTTTCTGTAGGCTTATAATGTTCCCAAAAGAGCAAGCATCTTCCAAAATAACATTTATCACTTGATCAGCAAATCATTTTCCAATATTAAGGATAAATAATAATTTCCCAAAATCAAAATATTCTTGATCCACAGAAGAACTTTCTAAAAAGAATTAGTCAAACTAACCAGGGACTTAATGTAATCCAGCGGTAAGCAATCAATCCCAGTCACACATTGGCTGTGGGTTCTATTCCCGTAGCTTTTTCTGACATGATGGTTTAACACACAGTCTGTGTGTTGACCTTTTTTAAAAAATATGTTTTATAGCATTCCCAAAATGAGATAAATTATAAAATATAACCATAGAATAATTTAACAAATAATATTATCTCATACCTTTGATTTTCATCAAAACAAAATCTGTAATTTTGTCAAATTCAAGGATATAATAATCCCAAATGATTATTTA
This sequence comes from Viscum album, assembly GCA_963277665.1. Taxonomy (NCBI): domain Eukaryota; kingdom Viridiplantae; phylum Streptophyta; class Magnoliopsida; order Santalales; family Viscaceae; genus Viscum; species Viscum album. The sequence goes on from OY728166.1 coordinate 1,143,461,579, forward strand.
TGACTATATCTACATAAGAAAATATAATTCTTCCTCATATAGCATTTTCACATAACCAAATTCAGGGTTACACGTACAAGAGAATAGTAAATAGTTTTAAACATTTTGACATCCATTTCTTTCTACATTGGTTCTTACATGACCTAGTAGATATCATATAGAACAGGGAATTGACAAGGGTAATTTCTAGGTACCATAAATTTACGGAAAATGTCTGTAAATGGATTATTAAAAGCATTTTTATTTTTTTCCATTGTACTTTTCATTTTTCCACGACAATTATTTACATTATGTCATTACATCCCACACATAACTCATTTCTTTTTTCCATTGTGAGACATTATTGGCTGTCTCCTTCCACATTTTCTGAATGATGGAAATTTAGATTTCATTTATCCATGGTATCCACTACTAGAGATCTAATCATCCTCTACCTTTGTCTTAATTTTTGAGTTGGATAGTTTTTTAATGTATATGTTGTTGGTCATAGTTTTGTAAAACTAATTCAGCATGAACCTGATATATTTTACACCTATCAAAATTCAAATTCATTTCTCATTTATAGCACAATTCCCACATTGTACATCATGTTCAATTTTGTTGTGACTTTATTGGGACCCATCTGTTGACTAAATCCATCAAGCATAGTGTGATTCATAAAATCATTTAAATAATATCATGACACCTTATTTTCAATCTAAAACACATTAGGATAAACCAAGGTTGTTATTTTTCATCTAATATTATAATCCATCATATAAGTTTTTATAGAAAAATTGAATTATCCTATGAATTTCCCCTGGGAGTTTTGTAACCATGAGTGTAGAAAAGCCCATTGTCGTGTACCAAGATACCCATGGTCGAGCCTAAAACTCCTTTTCAAAGTTTTCACTCATACATATATCTTTTCCAGAGCAACCTCTACTTCCTCATACCTAGACATGGATGTATTGCTTGGAAAACTCAAAATATGTCTACATTACAAAAATACTAAGAAGTTATTCTATACTAATCCTCAATTTATATCATATAGTAGTGTTCTCTAATTAGAGTTTTTTGAAATATAGTTTCAAATGTTTATACTAAACTTCTTATGATAACAACAGTAATGCCCCGACCCTCGTTACACATAGTCAGTGTATTACTACATAAAATTGGCATGATCAAAAGCGATCACGCATCGAAATACCAATTATTTTAGTAACATTGGATGTAATATGTGCTTACATAATAGTCACATTACATCATTAAATAAAAAAATAAAAACATTGTGTCCCCTTTGAAAAAACGCATATCCTTTTGCCTATCCATAAAGGTCAAACATAATATACTACTTCAAATCCTTGGAAAAAGAAAACATAAGAAATGGGTGAGCTTGAATTCTAATCAAGGATAAAAACATAGTGAAAACTTATAAAAATAAGCATCAACATCTAGGGAAATGTATAAGACTAAAACAAATTCAATCTCCACACAAACAATAGTATAATATGGAAAACATAAATCAAATAATTCACTTTACATAATCATATTTATATTCTACTAGTCTAATAATTACATGTAATATCAATAGATATTTTTATAATGAGGAAATTCATAATTCCATACAACATTACCACATACTTAAGGCCTTGTGCCAAGACTACAAATATAAAGTTTTTCAAGGACATGTGCGAAGACACTAGTTTGTCTCATGAGACCAACCGATGCAACGTGGAGCTATAGCGGGCTCCACCAATCACTTACTAATTCAAATTCATTCCTTATATGAAAATTTTTAAACATAACATAAAATTTAGTATTAAAACTACCATAAGAAATGCCAAAAATTTAACCGTAATCTAGCAATGGTATAAAAATAGAAAATCAATAGTCATACAAAACACATTCAATACAATAAGTAAGATTGTATTATAATAAATCAACATCAATTAAGAATAATGAATGATATTTTCATATATGAAAATAATCATAAAATCTATTGAGAAAATCCCCCTTTTCATCGAATCATTTAATATTTTCACTATTTATCAAAAAGTTGTCACAAAGATATATTTCAATCATATTGTCCCATACCACATTGAATCTTTTAAAAGGAATTATTATTATTGAAAAAATAATTTCCATATAAATAAATACATAAACCATTTTTAAAACATAGACATTAATGTGAATGAATTAGAATAATAAATAATTAAAATATTTAAAACAATATTTTAGTTAAAGAGTTCTTAACCAAATGTGAGACACCGAAATAATAATAATGAAGAATAACATTAATAAAAACATTACAATATAATGAGAATAAATGTCCTCATGATATAATATGTTAAAGGATAGTATATACACGATATAAAAGTGAATTGGCTCATAACCACAAAGAAGTCTCAAAGGAATGTAAATTGAAATGAAATCCCTTATAAACATTGTATCCTTAAGTTAATGATAAATAAATGACATAAATATGTCTGAATAATATAGATACACTCAATATGATTGGATATTCAGTGTAAATAATAGGATATGGACTCATATTTCTATAAAAACAACACCAATGACTTGGATTTTTAATTCAATGAATGGAAATTGTGTAAAGAGTACTCTTATCAAGTTCATATCGATGAATTCAGAATTTATAAATGGGGTGATTATGTGTATAAAATTTATATCCCCATAAAATGGAGTGTAAATTAAAACATAAATAAATAAATAGGTATTTCACTAATTATCATGGAGTAAAATAATCAATGATGTTTGCGTACAACACAATGAGTGGAAATTAATATTAAAAATTTCCTTTCCAATTTGGTAACAATTGAAAAATACTCCCCATGAAAGAAGGATCATAAAATTAAGATGTAAATATGTATAAATTAAATTATATTCTAATAATTAATACAATAATTGTATGTACATAGACCACACAAAAAAATAGTGGCAAATATAGCATTATCTAACAGGAATAAATAGTGAGATGAAAATTCCTTACCTTGTAATTTTCCTTAGTCAATGGAACATTAAAATAATTTATTATATTTATATCATTGTTATCAAATTATATAAGAAACATATACCTAAATATGATATAATATATGATATTCTAATATTTATTTGTAAATAATATTTTAGTAGTATCATTGTTTTGAGTGTTAACTGATTCGTTTTCCATTATATGTTTTGTTACGTAAGTAATTTCTTTATGGATAGTTTATATTTGAAACTTACCGACAGTTATATTATGCCCTTTAAATATATTTTTAATCATAAAATGAAAATTATTCTTTAATGGTTTTGATGGGGAATGAATCTCATTGCGTTGGTGGTGATGGTAATCTGTATGAACGTACGAGCGACAATAACATTCTATTGATGGTGAAATCATATGTAGTTGGATGGTATGTAATATATAAAAAATCATTAACATGTAATATTTATTATTTACATCCATTATAATTATAATTATAACCATCCAAATAATTAAGTGTAGAATAAAAAACTACACCAAAATGTGGAGACGGTAAGCCGTACGTATGCATGTATGGGGACATTTTAATTCATATGATGGATAGAATAGTGAATATTGTTGCACAATATTCATAATAATATCACAGTATTTAGAAGGTAAATAATTTATTATTTTGGTCTGTAAAAAAACAAAAGTGAATGTGGAAGAAGAAAAGAACATTGAAAACATTGATGAAATTCTTACATCTTCATCAGGTGATTCCTTTTGATTTGATCGAAAAAGTTTCATAGGTTTCCTTTCTGATCAATGTAAGGCCCCTCGAATTAAATTTGGGTAGTTGGGAGGATATTTAAGTAGGGTAATCCTAATCCAAATGTAATTGGAGGTGTCAAATTATGATAAGGGGAATCACCCTTTTCTAAGAGAGCAGATGGTCACTTTAGGAAAAGAATGAAATATTATTTTTTTAGAAAATAATTATCAGTTAATAATGGATCCAAATAGATTTAATTCGAGTATAAGGTAGGTATGAGCCAAATAATTTTATGAATTTGGTTTTAGACAAGTTTAGGTCACCATAGTAACATTTTCATATATGTTAAACACTTCGTTAATTAATTTATCTTTTACTATATCTTCTTGTATTTTAATATTACAATATTAGTAAACATAGTATAAAATTTCAAGAAAAGCTCATTTTTTTAGTTAATATATTATCTATCATTATATAGTTACTTTGTAAGATCCTTAGTTTTTTAGGACAATTTTATAATTTAATAAAATAGAATTTGTTTTAAAAAATAAATTATGTCAATTTTGACAGTATTTAGTATTTTGTTTTTGTTAAATTCATATCTACTTGGTTAATTCGATAAAAATTCATTAAATCAACACTAACATATTTTATTAACCTATTAAATTCGTTGAATTCATAAAAAGTCTCAATTTACATTTATTTTAATATTTATTATATATGTTATTTTAATCTTTAATTACATAGGTAATTTTGTATCATCATTGTGTCATAAATAAATTATACTATTCAATATATACCAATTGAAAATAAAATTCCCTAACATAGGAAATCATTATATATTTCTAATTAATTATTATAATCTAATTTATCTTATGTATAACCCAATATTAAAAATTGTTTATTTAATAAACTTTGAATTATACACTTTTAACTCTTCTATGTATAAAATAATAATAAATGACCCAATCTATTACATGTGGATAAGAAAGGATCATGTTTTTTTCTTATAGTTTATTTTGGGGGAAATATACTTATCCAATAGAATTAGGGCATGGGTTTGGGTAATAATAATATCATTTTTCCCTTTAAATACCCTATTTACTTTTAACCATGGTAAATAAAATTCAAAATATCATATTCAACAAAAATTATTTTCATCCTATTGAACAAACTAATATATAAATTATTTCAAATATTTTTGAAATTCAATTTTTAGAAGCGATAAAATTAGGTTTTACGCAAATTTACAAATGTACCTAGAAGGTGGGTAAATGGCTTTAAATATTTCAATAAACTTTTATACATCTAATCATATTATAAAATTATCAGATAAATTAAATTTGAATTATATAAGTATTATGTATCTATTTTGACATTAAAAAAACTTAAATAAATATAATAATTATTTATGTAAAATTTAGTTTTAAACTATAGAATAATGTTTTTCACTATTCATAAAAAATTTAATGTTTTCAAAAAAATACCTGAAATTCACCCTAATCTAATACTGATATTCCAAATTCAAAACCGATTTTTATTTCACCAACTTTAAAACATATAAATTTGATTAATTAATTAAAAATTAATTCTCATTGTGAAAACCCAAAAAATAGTTTTTAAAAATTAAAAACTATCAAAATATTGACATGTGTTTATATCCAATTTAAATGTGAAATTATAGCCAATGACAAAAATTATATAAAAAGATAAAAAAAATCTATATATACTCTAAAACAAATTAATAGGATAGTCTAGCAATATAAATAAATTTGGTTAAAATGCTCTTCGGAATTAAAACACAATATTTTGCAATATTCCTTAAAAAATGAATCTTCTCAAAAAATTACAAAAATTCATCATAATATTATATTGGTATTATGGATTAAAAAAGTAAATCAATTTAATTAAATTTAATTTATAATAGTGTCTAAAATTAATTTAATTATTGTTTATAAAATGACATAATAGGTAGTTCTTTAATCAAAATAGTACTTATATTATAATGAAACTTATACAATTCCTTATAAATATGTCATATTTATGTGATATAATTATAAATGACAATTAAAATTTATTTTCAACTATTCTTATTACTATATTTTATTGTTATGTTATAATTATATCATTTGAAGAATTAATGTTTTTTTTTTGCAGAAACTCAATCTTACATATAATGTAAGCAATGTTAGTGTTGCGTGGAGTATAAGCAATTGAATTACTTAATGATATAACATACTACAAAATCATGGGGTGTTACAACCATAGGAAGCCAATAAGAATATGGATATGGTCATGTTTGATCCATAGGGTGTTAGTAGAGATGAACCTTCAACAAACATATTTTTATTAAAATAATATTTAATATATGTTTTAATTTTCAACACATAACATTGAAATTGTATATCTTTTTTCCTCAAGATTATTATGTACAATTATATAAAATAATCATTATAGCAATGAATCAAACCTATATTATTAAATCAAACTAGTATATTGACGCTTTTCTAATAAATCATCTTACAAATAACTTGGAAAGGTTCACTTTCAAAGAGAATTACAATGTTAATGATCATTTTTATGTCACCAATGTCTTAGTTATGAATATGATTATTCATTGATCACAACATAAAATCACACCTTACACATGATAAATGTTCTTTATTGTAATGTCCAGTAAATACCGAATTTTTTTTAATTATATGGAACTATTTTGAGACAACGAAATCTGAAGGTGTTCTATTCCAAGGCCGGGAGTCCCCGAAATGATCCATCGAATTTTGGTTGAGTTTTAATTACTACGGGTAAAAATATTTCCTAAAAAAGTATAAAAACTCTTAAATGGTAACTCGGATCAGAAATTTGAGGGCACCATTGCGTGTTTACTAAACGTACTCAGATAAAAGTTCAAAAATTATTAACATCCACCCTCGACCCGTGCCAGTCGGGGTTAGCCTCTGCCCAAGTGAAACATGCCCAAATGAACCCAATGGTACTCTCAAATTTCCAATAATAGTTACTATTTAATTGTTATGGATTTTACAATAAAATAATTCTCACTTAATTATTTTATTTACGGCTAAAAACTAACATTCACTAGTTGATCATGCCAGAAAAAGTTGGTATCTGTTTAAATAAAGCATCTCGTCACATGTTCAACGGTGGTACATGATTTTGAATTCATGCTACCGTTTGTGAGTTATAAGCCTTTGAAATATAAAATAATTTATTTAATTATTTTATTTACAGTTATGTCGTTTTTTGGTTTTCTCAAAGGAGGCACATGATGACTAATATTCAATAGTGACTAGGGTAAACCCGCCAACCTAAACGCAACAGTGACCTTGGATTTCTGATATAAGATACCATTTAAGAGTTATTCCACTTTTTCTAGAAAACTCTTTACCCACGCTAATTAATACCCATCCAATCTTTGGCAGATCATTTCGGGCACTCCGGGCATCAGAATCATACACTATCAGATTTCATGTTCTCAAAATAATTCCATTTAATTAAAAAATATTATATGAAATTTCTAGGACATTATATTCTCCCCACCATAGGGATTTACATCCCCAAAATACAAAACAAATAAAAAAACCAAAAGAGGGTACTAAAAACTAATATAAGCCTCCCACTCCCATTTTCTCTCTTGGTTGTTCTCATGCTGCCAACGTACATGCACCAAAGGTGTCAATCTCCCATAAAGGACTCACTCCTGTCGATCCTCAATCTCCACTAGAACCTCCATAAATGATGCCCAATTTTCTTCGTCCGGCTCAACATGGTCGATGATATGATATGGGTTTTGTATTTATATCTTATGTTGGGATATGTGGAAGACATAATGCACCCTCTCTAACTATGATGGAAGATTCAAGTGGCATGCCACTGCACCTACCCTCTAAAAGATCAGAAAAGGACTGATATACCTTTATGATAACATGCCCCCTGAGCCAAATATCTGGAAACCTAGTCAAGATGAGACCCATAGGAAGACTTGATCTCCCTCATCCTGTTAGTATAATACTTCTTCCGGATCTGTGCAGTTTTCACTTTCCTACAAGTGAGGCATCGTGATACAAAATCTTCCACTTCATTCTTCATCTCTGGCCACCTGTACTGATGCTGAAGGTCCTGGTACATCTTCACCACACTAGGATGTACCGCCAGAGGGGATGTATAGAACTCCCTCAACACTTCCTTTTGTAGTGCTAATGGTTCTGTGGTACTTCTTCTAAAGAGGATGACGTGATCCCCACCTTCGAAAAATCATTCAGGTGCCTACCCAAAGGATATCTGAGCACGTCGTGCCTCGCAGTCAGCATCCCCATGCCGCACCTCACATTCATGCTATAGAAGTGCAGGAGTGATTGTAAGAGCCTAATGAAAATCAGGCTCATCTCGATCCACAAAGGATATATGGAAAGCATCTAGCTACTCTGTCACCTCACTCAGTAGCTGTAGGTTAGACCTCTTTGCTGAGTTTGTCTGCTACCATGTTACCCTTCCAAGGAGTGTAGACTATCTCAATATCAATGTCCTAAAGGAACTCTAGCCAGTCCTGTTGGGATCTTAAAACTCAAAACATCGGCTCCCACAAGGGTGAGGTTGGCATACTCATGAGTTATATGTTGTACCCTCCTATTCCTCAGTTTATCCTGTGTTTCATGGGTTTCCATTTTTTCCTGACTGAGGAAAAACTCATCCCAACGTTTTAGATAAATGAAAAACTTTTTGCATAATACAGTCAATATGAGTATGAATTTTGGATATAAAGTCATACCCAAACAAAAGTCATAAGGCCTCGACGCTACCACCAAGTGCTTCCAACCGAAACTCTTGCCTTATGGGTCAGATCACACCATCGACGTAAGTGTGATTATCGAGTCTCCTCCCAAAGGTATCTTCAGAGGTGAGGGTCAAGTCAACAGTTTGACTAGAATCTCTATGTATTGGGAACAATTCATCGAAGGAAGGAATGATTGGTACCTATGTCTATTGATATGATAGATAGTAGTTGACATAGACTGTATATCAAATCATTCCTAGAGCACTTGGGTCACACTCCTTCACCGCATGTAGCTACTCTCTTCCCCTGTCCTCCAACTCCCTGAGCCTGGCGGGGACCACAAAGTGTGGTGGTTGTAACATGTTGAAATGTACACCACCACATGCTAATGTCCTAGCTCTAATTCCCCATATGCATCCCTACATATTCATTTGTCCCTGACACTTCTTATTCCTAAAACATTTTACATTCCCACCCCTCTGATACTAGTGCCAGTTTCCTACATTCCAACTGCTAACATTCACTAGCTGTATCCGCTCATCCAAAGAACATTCAACCACAAAAATTCTCTCTAACCCCCTAACATAAGTAGGAATGCATAGAGGAAATGTGATGGATCAGATTCCCTTAAACACACCTTGCTCGGATGTATGAGTCTGGAACACTGATTTTATCATATTCATTGAGTACCAAGAATGGTCAGTATGCCTCGATGAATAATAAACTACAAACATGTCATCCTACTGATGATGTAAACGCTATGGGGAAATCTCATCCACCATCTCAATCCAGTCCTTATTCTCCCTAGAGTTGGGATCACCTCAGAACATGATGGTTTTCTGATGCTGAAACATGTGGAAGTCACTAAGCCTATATGTGTCCTCTACCATTACCACCATTTGTAACTGTTGAACAGGTGGTGATATAGCTGGAACCCTACCCAAATCTGCCATATCGGGAAAAAGTCCATGTATGAAAGCCTCATCACTATTTAGACCATCATCATTTTCACTCCTTGGGGAAGACTAGTATCTAAGACCACCATCTGCTCTACTTGTGTCTCAACTAGACGCAAAACTCTTGCAACTGCCTCCAGCTAGTCTTCAGCTGCCTGGGGATCTATCTCACCACGAACCTTCAGATGTCTTATCTATTGGAACTCATGAAACGTACTCATTCGGTGTGCATCCTCTACTGGTGGAGCCGGTGGAAACGTCTGCCTTACGTGTAGTGGTGCTACTAGTACACCACACGAAGGTGCTAATGCCATAAGAGGCCCTTTTATTGAGGCCCTATCACTCGGTGGTCCGCCATCACGTACTCCTTTGGGAATCCTGGCATGATTTCTACCTTCTAGCATCATAATAATGAAGAAGTGTACCACAATCACTAATTTATAAATTCTGATATAACTCATGAAATCACAAGAAAAACTCTTCCAAAGCACACACAATTAGTGTTTTTGTGTGCTGAGTCAGAAATCAGAATTTTGGGTCCCGGTGTATGGATACGTCAGCCACAACACCAAAACTGTACTCCCCAAACTGAAACCCACACTCATAACACGCAACATTATTAATTCACAAAAAATATCAGATTCCTATTTCCTTAGTAGAACCGAACTCCTCTGATACCAATTTTTTACGACGTGTCCTCTGGGGCCCGTGCGGTGATTAACCAAGGCCCGCCTTCTATAGGCCAGGGGCTAGCGACTAGCACTGGAAGATGTATTCCCTAAAATCCGGAAGGAATTTCCTTTATAACCTGTAAACACATGCAACCAACCACACACCGAGATACAAACACAAGTAAACTGTATAGTAAAAAGACCATGTACAATAAAAAAGGGGTTATAATACAAGCCCAACAAGAATGTACAAGAAAACTGAAAAGTACAAGTAAATAGAAACAAATCTTGTTAACAACCACCAAGGATCTTACCTGAAAAGTAGGTATATCTCTCAAAAGACCATCTCTTCGGTACACCTAATATTATGTCCACCTCTGAGCTACCTCCAGTCCTGGTACTCTCGTAAACAGTCACTGATGTATGTCGTCTGCACCAAACACAACAAGGTGGGGGCCTAGCCTGTGCAGGGGTGATTATAATGATACTCAGTATGGACCCTGAGACCCTCAATGGTCACACGAAATAGACAAAGGATAAACCAAAAATCATGTAAACATATGACAACCAAACTTATATATATTCCTATACACATACCTAACTTATCACGTATACCTGCCTCATTCATGATTAAACACAAGGTTTAACTCAAAATCACAAAGCTTGACTATTCGACAAAGGAATGAATTCCAAGAAGGTAACAACACAAAGGTAACACAACACAGATGAATACCACAATCGTTTCACCATGATGGAATATACCACATAGGTATGGAACATAGAAGAATACTAAAATGATATCACCACGAAGGTAAGTACCACACAGGAACGCCACACAGAAGAATACCCCCAAGGTATCACCAAAAAGGATAGTACCACACTGGTAGGCCACACAGAAGAATACCACGAAGGATTCACCACGAAGGAAAGTACCACATAGATACGCCACACAGAATAATAACACAATGGTATCGCCATGAAGGTAAGTACCACACAAGTATGCCATGTAAAAGAATACCACCAAGGTATCACCACAAAGGAAATTACCTCAAATGTACGAAACATAGATGAATACCACAAAGGTATCACCATGAAGGTAAGGATTCATATCACACTAGGTATAACTATGGTATAATATTAAATATGATTATATGTAACAATTGAATCATCCTACACTATTAAGAGGTAGACCCACACAGGATACTAAATCATCAGACCCACATAGGATCCTAGTACATCAGAATGACTGGCACCTATTTCTATAAGTATTGTAGCAATGTTGGACTTTTATATTGACTTGTACACTAGGACGACACTGATAACAACACCAGTGTATCAGATGGCTCCCTCGGAGCTTCGTGAGATGTGGGTACAGCTAGAGGACATTCAGGGGAAGGGATTAATCTGGCCTAGTGTTTCTCCTTGGGAAACACCAATTTTTTCCTCCAAGAAGGTGGATGGGAGATATTTGTAGGAACTCATATACTGACGAAGAAAATATCCTCCAAAATAAGAACTCCATATCCATTGATGAACATTCTTTCGAATCAAGAAATTGGATGACGCACAAACCCGACTTTGGAAGTGTATTGCGGAAGCGATGATAGTTGGAACCCTCATCACCTTCACCGTTTTCGTCTAGCTACACATCAACGAACCATCAAGGTAGGGGTTTAGTTTTTCATTGTGGTTTTTGTTTAACTAATTCTCTTAAACCACCTTCTACTGAACTAATTTGGAGGGTGTGGGCCAAACGAACCAGACCTGATCCATCCGTTGTTCTTGATGGTTGTCATGTTCTTCATGGAGGACAAAGGTGGAGGCTACCTTCCTAGCTAGCCGTAAGGAACCAGGGCGGCGCACATCTACGTCACCAGAAGAGAAAGTGATCATGGTGGTGGATAGAGGGTGGCCAGTGCAACGGCTAGCTACAGAAGCATGAGGGGCACGACCACCCGCCGCCATCGGAGCAAACGGTCATGGCAGATGGTGGAATCCCGTCAGCATTCGGCCGACCACGGAGGGATGGAGCACAATGATCCATGGGGAGGAGTAAGGGATAGAAATTTTAGCTAGCTAAGCTGTACCGATCAGGACCCACAGCGGGTCCTGCCTGGCAGCGGGCGACCCAACGGCTTCTGTTGTTCGGTGATTGAAGGAGGGGGGTGCGTGACTCCCCCCCGTATGTGGCTAGGCCAGGCCTCCCAGCATGAGCCGGACCACGGCCCAATGGTCTGGGTCCACCATGGCCCAACCCAACAGGGTCAAACCCAGAATCACATTTGGTATCAGAGGTGGTACCCAGCCTTAAGATTGGTGCACTACCTAGGTTGAGATGTAGGGCCCACAACAAGGATGTTTCAATCTAATGTTGGGTGATTGTTACACCCCCAAATTATTAATGGTTAAATAGATAAATTATATGACTCTTTTCAACAAGGGGAGCCATATTTTTTATGACCTTCATGATTAGAACTCCAAAATTTAGCATGTTTGGGCTGGAGTTGGGATCAGGATGGGCGACCTTCTGGGAAGTTACCTAGGGTGTGTGTGAGTGATGAAAAAGAATACTAGAAAGGAATTGTGTTGTCCTATAGAGGCTATAATTACTCAGATGACCCATTCTGGCATGTGGGTGGGCCCCATTGTGGGTACCACATGTCTGTGGGGTAACTGGTGGTACTTGGTGGGTCCGGACCCGATGACCATGCTAAGGCGGGGTGTCTGTGCTTTCACCGGGACCCAGTTGTCACGACCCATACCTTGGGGCCCATTCTGTGACTACCCCAAGCCCGTCTCCCATAGGCGAGGGGCTGGTGACTTGCACTGAAGGTGTATTCCCTATAACTGGGAAGGCATTTCATTTTTTTTCCTGTAAACACACACGACAAACCACACAACAAGATACGAACACAAACGAACTGTATAGTAAATAGAGTTAACAAAGTAAGTAAAATCAGTTAGAATACAAGCCCAATAGGAATGTACAAGGAACTGAAAGGTACAAGTAAACTGAAACAGCTCATGTGAACACCCACCTAGGATCCTACATGAAGGGTAGGTACAACTCTCGAACGGTAGTCTCTATAGTATGCCTCCTCTAGGGTCCACCTAAGAGCTACCTCCAGTCCAGGTACCCTCGACCACAGTCATTTTTGTCTATCATATGCAACCAACACAACATGGTACATGCATAGCCCATATAGGGGTGATTATAAAGATGCTCAGTAGGAACTGCAGGACCCTCTACGTCTCTTAAAATCCACAAAGAATAACAGAAAAAGCATGAAATCAACTGAGAACCATGCTTAGGTATATGGATATACATATACCTGAGTTATCATGTATACCCTTCTCAATCATGAAGAAACACATGGTCCACCTCCAAATCCCAAAGCTCAACTATTCCATGTAGGAAATAATACCACAATGTTAAGTACCACACAGGTACACCACACAGGAGAATACCACCAAGGTATCGCCACGAAGGAAAGTTCCACATTGGTACTAACTCACCTCACAAAAGTATATCTTAGATATGGTCGAATAGATGATTAGATGTATCTAGTGAATCATACCACTCTGTTAAGAGTCAAAACCATGAAGGAACCTAAATCATCAACATACCCACAGATGATCGCAATACATCGTCTGACCCACATAGGATCCTAGTAATGGTTCAGACCCATTGAGGATCCTTGTACATCATCAGACCCACACAAGATCGTAGTACCTCATTAGAACGATACAGGATCCTAGTACATTGTTAGACCCACACACGATCCTAGTACCTCTTCACAGCCAGCTATAGGGCACTCGAACTATGGTCGCTTGTCTCTAGGAGGTTCCGCTACTCATGACACTGGTCGATTTTCCAACATCCATGAAGACCTAAGAATAAGTATACCAATGGTCTGCCACATCATATGGGTCTCAACACAACAGACAGTGAGTAGATCAGATGCCCAATTTGTATGTTATTAGCCTTTTATTCTTTAGGGTCTGGTTGGATTCGTGCTCGATACAACCTGACTATACCCTATCTTTATCCAAATATGAAGGGGGGAATACTAAAAGTACCATCTCTACCCAAGGGATCTAGTTCCATAGACGGTTCGTCAAATGAATGTTCTCTGCCAATTTTAGGGAGACCTTCACCTTGACCTATGTGAGTCGAGGGTGAAATTTAGTTATTCGGATTTTCCTGGGAGAAGAAAAAAAATAACTTTTTGTTTATTTTATTTGAAACCATCATTTTTAATTATTGGTCTTCGGGACCTCCAGAACTCCCAATTAATGTGAAGGAAACCCTTTGTATTCCCCTAGTTAATGTTCCAACCTCAATTTACATAATGAGACAACTTAACTAGTTAAATTAATAAACTTAATTTAATAATTTGGATCTTATATTTTTTCAGATTTGGGAAATATTTGGAAAAGGAAGAATTAGGGAGAGATTTTGGAGGTTCATATTCTTAAAAGAATAATACTCTCCTACAAAGAGCATCCTTCTGAATTGGAGAATGAGGATGATGCTTGAGATCGGATCAAAAACATCTTATGGGAGAAATGAAAATCGATATCAGCATATCATCGATTTCGTCTTCTTCCTCACGCCACCAACAACAGATAATTGAGGTAGGGGTTTTTATATATGTTTTTATTCATTTATTGATTATTCATATCCTAAATTCAGGACGATGATGGCCAAATGAACATGGTCATTGTCCCACGCATAAACCATGCTCCTCTTTCTTTTTATTCATCATGCATTCCTCGTGCGTTCTTCAAATGCCTAATATTTATTAGTGCGAGAATCACAGTGTATTACTAGGTGCGATATATGGACGTTTATCCCTTGACGCAATGATCATAAATATATGATCATTTAATTATTTGGGCTTGGAACGAAGCCGAAATGGCTCGCGAAAGGAGGTTGCCAAATATTTATACGTGTTGGAAATGAAATATTCTATTGAGGGCGTTATATGGATGCAGAGCCCTTGACCCGAGGATCATGATTATGTGATCATTTTATTTTTTAGGTTTAGAATGAAGATTTAGTGGGTTACGGAAGGAGAAATATAAATGTGCAATTCTGGCGTGTCTTTGGGGCGTTGCTTCGGGAGAGATAGGCGGTGCGATGGCGGTTATAGACTTGGGGAGGAAGCCTACTGTTAGAGTTGTAAGAGAAGATGTGGACTTGATTTATTGCGGGAATAGTGCATGAGAATTGTGGGTAAAAAAGTGTTAATTAGACAGAGGAATAGTTGAAAAGAAATGAATTAAAAATCTAAATAAATTAAAAAGGTAATCATTGTAATAAAGGGGAGGTTCTACCCTTGATATTTAATCTCAATTAGGATGGGTTATTAGAAAAAATAATAAAATAATAAAAATATGAATAATGTTATTATTATTTGTTGTTGTAAAACCATAATTTGTATGTATCTTATCTGTGTGACCTCAGTTTCACGAACCACCCGCGGCTGTATGAACCTGACTCCGAGACGCAAATTATGAGTCCAATATTGGATGTCTTTTTTGGGTTTTTGGAACAGGATCCCGAAAAATCTAAAATAATAATAATATATTATTATTATTAAATCATCGACCCTCCATAACTCCTGCGTATGACATCTGATTCACTTACCATCTATGGTGACATGATCATGTCATTAGGATGGTCAATTTCATTCTAATGATTATTATTAAATTCTGGTTCCTGTCTTTAGTTCATAAAACACCCAATATTATTATTATTATTATTGAAGGATCTTGTATTTGACATATCTCCCTCATACAGTGTTGAAATGAAGAACCGTCTACGGCACCTGAATCCTTTGATCGATATGGTCCTTTGGATGTTACCCACTTGGGTTTTCAATAAAGTTGTGGTATGGATGGGTTGGATGGAGCATCAGTTCAACCGGGCCCTTCGGAGTAAAAGGATAATAACATATAGATCGGGCATCCGGTTGATGCAACGTCTATTGCGTTGACACCCCTTTTATGTGGCAGTCCTTTGGGATACATCTTCATGGGACTTCCTGGCAGTTGGAATATTCTACATGTGTCTTGAAGAGCGTATCCTCCTGGAATCATGTGAGCATAGTGGGGAAACCCTTTAGCTGGCTGTAACATGAGAAATGGATCCTTCGTGGGTATGCGATCAAGGATACAACAAGGATCCTATCTAATAATCCATGTGGGACTACTCTAGAATCATGTGTGGGTCTGCTGTATTGGGATCATGTGTGGGTTTTATGATGTAGTAGGACCCTATGTGGGTCTGCTGTACTAGGATGTTGTGTGGATCTGATGATGTACTAGGATCTTGTGTGGGTCTATTGTACTAGGATCGTGTGTGGGCCTGATGTTGTAAAAGGATTCTGTGTGGGTCTTATGATTGAGGATCCTGTGTGGTTATGCCACTTAATAGAGTAATATGATTTATTAGTTACATCTAATCATCTATACTACTATTCCTTTGTTATCCTTGGTGTGATATGAGTCCTTACCTTCGTGGATATACCTTTGTGGAATTATTCTGTGTGGCGTACATGTGTGGTACTTTCCTTCGTGGTGACACCTTGGTGGTATTATTCTATGTGGAGTACTTGTGTGTTACTTACCATCACGTTGATACCTTTGTGGTATTCTTCTTTGTGGGCTACCTGTGTGGTACTTTCCCTCATGGTGAAACCATTGTGGTATTCATCTATGTGGCGTACATGTGTGGTACTATCCGTCATGGTGACACCTTGGTGGTATTCTTCTGTGTGGCGTACTTGTGTGGTATTTATCTTCATGGTGAAATCTTTGTGGTATTCTTCTCTTTGGTGTACCTACGTTTTACATTCCCTCATGGTGAAACCTTTATGGTATTCTTCTAGGTGGTGTTAACTTTTTGGTACTCTCCTTTGTGGTGTTACATTCGGGGCATTCCATCCTTTGTGGAATAGTTGAGCTATGGGATTTTGAGTTGGACCTTGTGTTTCCTCATGAATGAGATGGGTATATTTGATAACATGGGTATATGTATGGTCATTTACCAAAGTAGCATTTTCATATGTTTACATGCTTTGGGGTTTATCCTTTGTGGATTTTGTGAGACCTTTGAGGGTCTCAAGGACCCTACTCAGTAGCGTGATACTCACCCCTACATAGTCTATGCTTGCGCCTTGTTGTAGTTGGTGCAGATGACAAACATCATTGAATGAGGACAATAGTGCAAGGACTGGAGGTAGCTCGGATGTGGACATTAGATGATTTGTACCACAGAGATGTTTATTTGAGATTTGTACCTACCCTTCAGGTAGGTTCCTTGGTGGTTGTTCGCAAGATATGTTTCAGTTTACTTGTACTTTTTAGTTTTCTTATACTGTCCAGTTGGGCTCGTATTGAGGCCCCTTTTTCTAATTGTACACACCCTTTATTAATATGCAGTTTACTTGTGTTCGTATATTTTTGTGTGCTTGGATGCATGTGTTTACAGTTTATAAAGGCAATACCTTCTCGGTTTTAGGTAATACGCCTTTCAGTGCATGTTTTCAGTCCCTGGCCTATGGAAAGCGGGCTTGGGGTAGTCACAGCACAGGCCCCGGGGGACGATTCGTGACATTTATGTGAAAAATATATGTATAAATTTATTAAAAATTCTACACTTTTCTAGTTATAAAAATGTGTGATTTTAATTATATTTAAAATTATTTCTTATAATCGATGGATCCACCAAGAATGCTTTTTTTGAGGGAATGTAAAATAGAGGTTTATACTCAATCAAATCTACTCACTCGATATATAATAAATTTTACAATAGCATTATAGAATTATATGAAGAGTGGAACTATCTGTTTGGTCATCCATTATGTGTAGTAGTTCCATTAGTTATCTAATCTATTAACGTTTCATGTTAATTTATTCATATTGTATTAATGATTGATTGATTAAAAAAATAGAAAAGTAATAAAAATTATTTATAGACCTCAAATAATATTTATATTTCTTTTTTACATCATATAATATATATATTTTTAGGTATTTCCTCACACATTTGTTGGTGGATACAAGGGTCATATAATGATTTAAGACATTATTAATTTAACTTGGTTTTATCTTCAAAAAAAAGAGGTTTCTGTGCTTAAAATATTTCTATAATTTCAAAAACACATTGAGAGATACTTGAGGAAGAAATTATTTCTTGAAAATAGACCAGGGTGGTTGATTTAATAAATTTTTTTTTCTTCAGAATACCGGAAAATTGATTATGTTTTATATCATTATAGTCATCTAAAATTGTTTTATTGAATGAAAAAAATATCATAATAACCAAATAGGTTATTATCTTCTTGTAAATTATCTCATGCCTTTGATATTTTTCTATGATGCATTTTATCCTACATAATTCCCATAAATAGACATGTTATAATATTTATCAATTACATAACTCCCCTTAAATGAATTTTATAAGTAAAACAAAATTATAACCTTCCCATGACCTCTGATTATTCATGATTTACTAATATACAACCCTATAATTCTCATAAATTATAATTTTTATTTTACCATCCCATTAATTCTTTTAGATTTGTCTATAGGATGTGTATACATATCTTGAGATATTGTTTTTTATGAATAATTGTTTCTTTTATCAAAGAATAATATTTTATCATATTTTTTTACATTATTAACATCCAATAATGTGTCTATTCATTCAATTTCAATTTTGAAAAATATTTTTTAACTCATATAACTCATGGTGTTACATAATTAGAGATTAATGGTATACATTGTTTGTATACTAACTTTAATTATAAGGCCCCAGCCTTAAACCATACTTAATCTTGAGTTAATACAAGATTACACGTTGAGGATCTTCTCAGGATTAGAGTTTTAGAGAATTAGATCATGAAACTTGCATTACATTCCACATATAAACAAAGTGGTTACATAAAGATAGTATTCTTCATTCCCATCAATGGAAAAACATTTAAAATAAAACATGGATTATTTCTTGACACATCCTTGACTCTATCATCTTATCATGTACCTTTCCCTTGACCTGTGAAAAACATTTCAAAAACTTGGGATGAGCATAAAAACTCAGTATGGGTTATAAAAAAAACATGGAAAGGAAACATGAGTTCATATATACATAAGAATGAAATAATACTTTACCCATAAAACATAGGCACTTTAAAATACCTCATAAAATCATGAATAAATCATAGAAATCATAAGACATAAAGGTAACTTGAGGCATTCATAACATTCTTACGTAGGGAGTAACCCTCTTGGTTACATTTGGAATACCCATCACAGTATATTCCCTAAAATCTCTTCGGAGAAACCTTAACGTTTCACTCCTTCGCGTTACCCAATGCATTGGAGAGCTATAATGGGCTCACCCGCCCTTAGTTTATCACGGAACCACCCGTCTTCAAAATAATGCCCAAGAACCATAACATAATCATATCACATAGAACATGCATAAAGGAAACATAAAATTTCCAAATTTCAATCATGAGATATCAATACAACAAATTGATATAAAAACATTATGAAAACCATTTTCAATACAAAAATAAAAGAAATGTAAAACATGGTATTTATTTTTCTTTTAAAAGAAGGTATGGCTTGTAGAGGAAGCCGAAACTCAAATAACGGTCACGGCGGCGGAGAAGTCGTTGTCGCCGCATACGTACGACAAAAACATTCCATTTTTTCGTTTAGTAAACGCTTCGTATAAAAAAGATTCCCTTTGAATAAACGTAAAAGTCAAAGGGGTTTATACACCGTATAAACGAAAGTTGGGTATAAAATAAAACATGCCTCAATGAAAGGAGATTGAGACGAAGTCCCATACCTCGTATCCGACTTGACCCGATCGTTCTTTAATATCATGAATAATAAACTTGAGTTAATCTCTACATGCTTATGAATAATTTTCAAGTTCATTATTCCTTTTATACCATGTTATGAACATCATGTAATCAGTTAAGTTAATAATGTTCATTTTGTCGGTATTTGGTTCTTAAGTCAAAAATAGACTTCTTACACTTACATGTTGTTAATTTGGTCAAAGGTTCATTATATCCAGAATGGTATTCATGATGTAGATATAATATATGTCATATATATCCAGTACATACATGCATTTATAATATTACATAATCATTTAGAGGTAAGAAATGAAATGCACCGTTCATGGAGACGGTAAGCTGTACGTACGCATGAACGCTACTTTCATTTCTATTTCATATTTTATAGAATGGAATCATAATGATATAAAGGTATATTATAATTCCAGTATAATATCATATATAATATCATAGTTCCATCCTTTATATGTCCCACATATGGTATTTCACGAATCAAATCACTTTGAGGGGGCGGTAGTCCGCACTTCCTAAAATGAAGATATCGTGTTTACCCATAATGGAAACCATAAAGGTATGCCCAAAATGAAAAAAACAGAATATTAAGGAAAACATAAACATATTATATATCATATATAAAAATAGTTACATCATAATGGCCACCTTTGAAGGTGTTAAATGAGTGTTGAACAATCATCGTTTCGGGAGGAAGAATTTCACCATCCACGGAAACCGTATGTTCTTTAACCATTTGATGTAGTTGTGTGAGAGTGTAGCTCAAATAAATATCATAACAACATCCTTGTATATTTAAGATACTGGTTTTGTTACAAAATAAGTAAATAAAAAGAGTTTAGGGGGTTGGAGAAGCAAAATAAAACAAATGAACATGAGAGAATGAATTACCTTTAAAAGTGTATCTCCTTTTGATTTGAGTCTAAAGGCTTCTTTTGAAAGGATTCTTCCCAAAGGGAATCCACTAGGACGAGGAGAGGGATGTGGAGAGAGTAAATGGGCAGGGTTTGGCCGAACCAAAGGCTTGAGGAGTGTGTGAAATGAGGTAGAGGTGGGGGCCTTTTATAAGAGGAGAGGAGGGGCACTTTTAGAAAGTAAAGAAATATTACATTATTTGAAAATGTGTTTCGGTTTCAAAAGGTCCGACATTGATATAATTCGTGGATAAGGTGATAAGGCTTCGAAATACACTCATCCAATTGGTTTTGGCCATGTTTAGTTCATAGATTTTACATTGTCTTTCCATTTTTTTTAAATCGTCAAATAATGATGTCATCACTACATCATTATTATGTCATAAATAATATAATTTATTTAATGTCTAAAAATAAAAAAAAATACTATGATGTAGGAAATCTTTTTATCTTTCTAATTACTATTTATATTCAAAAATCTGATCTTAATAAGGCCATGTAAAAACTGTTTTTGTAAAACATATTATGTTTGTGTCATTTTTACTTTTACATTAAATAAAAAGTTATTTATGTCATTTCCCAGCCAAAATGTCTCCATGGGGTCCCCAAGTTGACCCATGGCTTTTCTTGGTCGGCCATGACACAACCAATAAGGCTGGGATATGTGTCTAGGTCATTTCATATTATTAAAGCATTATTTATACCTTAAACTACACTAATTAACACTAATCGCGATTAAGAACTTAATAAGTTACTATTCACCAAAAAATTATTATAATCTCATTGAACCACATTTTACTTCCTAATGAAAACCATGTATGTCGGATTTTTGAAATTCAAAACACAATTATGGCAAAATTTCATTTATACGGAAAATCAGTCTTTATAAGTACCACTTAGTGGTTTCACTATTCATCAAAAATTGGAGTTTTTCAGAAAATTACCAAAAATTTACCCTAAGCTATATTTGATATTCCAAAATCAAAAATGAAGTATATTTTACAAAATTCAAATCATATAAGTCACATTAATTAATTTAATAATTAATTCCCGCTTCCAGAGCAAATAGCGTGTTTTTACAAAACAATAAGTATCAAAAGATTGACACCAGTTTAAGTCTAATTTCAAAGTGAAATTGATTCCAATGACCACCATTGGATAAAATGGTAAAAATATATTCTAATTTCACTTCAAAACCAATTCAATACATAATCTAATCATATAAATAAATTAAATTAAAAAGCAGTTTTGATGTAAAATGTAGTATTTTTCACTATTCATTAAAAAATGAACATTGTCAGAAAAATACCAAAAACTCACACAAGGTAAATTTTGATGTCCCAAACATAAATAATAAGTTTATTTTGACAAACATAGTTTATAAAATTGTCAATATATAGATTCAAAAATGGTTTGCCATCAAAAGGCACTAAAACAATCTTTTAAGAATATTAGTGTATTCCATGCATAAGATTGTATTTATTTTCATTTTAAGCCTCTATAACACTATCTTAATCATTAATAGACATAGATAAAAATATCTATTATTCATTACTTACTTGGGATGTTACATCCTTCCCCCCTTTAGAAAATTGCGTCCCTGCAATTTATTTACATATCGAATAAATGGGGGTACTTATCCCTCATTGCATTTTCAGATTCCCATGTTGCCTCTTCAATCATGTGGTTTTTTCACAAAACCTTTACCTGCTTAATCACCTTATTCTGTAACACTTGCTCCATGTGGTCAAGAATCTGGACCGGTTGTTCCTCATAAGATAGGTTCTCTTCCAGCTGAACTACCTCTGGACTCAAAACATGAGATGGATCTGGCATATACTTTCTCAACATCGAAATGTGAAAAACATTGTGTACCTGAGATAAACTCGGAGGTAAAGCCACCCGGTATGCAACTGATCCAACTCTCTCCAGAATTTCATATGGTCCAATAAATCTTGGACTCATCTTTCCTTTCTTACCAAATCTCATCACACTTTTCCAAGGAGAAACCTTGAGAAATACATGATCACCTACCTCAAAAGATAGATCCTTCCTCCGGTTATCCGAATAACTCTTTTGCCTGCTCTGAGCTGTTCTCATGTGTTTCTGAATCAGCTGAACTATTTCTGCCATCTCTTCTACCAATTTTGGTCCCATCAACTTCCTTTCACCCACTTCATCCCAGAAAGATGGAGTTCGACACCGCTTCCCATATAATGCCTGAAATGGTGCCATCTGTATACTGGAATGGAAACTGTTATTATATGAAAACTCAACCAAAGAAAGATATTGGTCCGAACATCCCTGATAATCCATAGAACATGCTCGTAGCATATCCTCCAATGTCTGAATTGTACATTCTGACTGCCCAACTGATTGAGGATGAAAAGCTGTACTAAAATTTAATTCAGTACCCAACGACTTCTGAAGGCCTTTTCAAAAGTTAGAAGTAAACCTGGGATCACGATCCGATACAATGGAGAGAGGAACTCCATGTAACCTGACTATCTCTTTAAGATACAAACGGGAATGTTGATCAAGAGAGAAAGTATCTCGTATAGCAAGGAAATGAGCAGATTTGGTCAAGCGATCAACAATAACCCGGATTGCATTATTACCTCGAGATGTCCTAAGTAATCCCACAACAAAGTCCATGGATATGTTTTCCCATTTCCACTCTGGCACTGGTAAAGGCTGAAGCATCCCTTTAGGTAACTGCCGCTCTGCTTTAACCTATTGACATGTCAAACACTTCACAGTAAAATCAGCAATGTCTCTTTTCATTCCATCCCACCAGTAATACTCCCGCAGATCTCTATACATCTTAGTACTGCCCAGATGAACTGAAAACGGAGAACTATGAGCTTCACATAACAACTCTCTCTTCAACTGTGAATCACAAGGCACACACAATCTCTTCCCAAATCTCAAAACGCAATCATTATCAAGGTTGAATTCAGGCAACTTACCTTTCTGAACCAGCTCTACCCTTTTCTGCAACTC
This sequence comes from Viscum album, assembly GCA_963277665.1. Classification (NCBI taxonomy): domain Eukaryota; kingdom Viridiplantae; phylum Streptophyta; class Magnoliopsida; order Santalales; family Viscaceae; genus Viscum; species Viscum album. Next base: position 1,143,485,530 of record OY728166.1, read on the forward strand.
ACTGTCTCGCTTCTGTGATTGCTTGATTCTATCTGATAGAGATGATCTCACTGATACCTGAAACAAAACAGAAGGACTTCCTGCACCAATAACTTCTATGCCAAAGTTCATCAAATCGTTAACCAAAGGATCACGTTCCATTCGCAACATTGTTAATGAAGAATTACTTTTTCGACTCAAAGCATCAGCCACTTTATTTGCTTTTCCCGGATGGTAATGAATTGTACAATCATAATCCTTGATTAATTCCAGCCATCTCCATTGTCTCATGTTTAACTCTTTCTGAGTGAATATATACTTTAAACTTTTGTGATCGGTATATATTTCACAATTTACTCCATACAAATGTTGCCTCCAAATTTTTAAAGCAAAAACAACAGCAGCTAATTCCAAATCATGTGTAGGGTAATTTACCTCATGAGTTTTCAACTGTCCTGAAGCATAGGCAATTACCTGATCATTCTGCATTAGGACGCAACCAAGTCCTTTCAATGAAGCATCACTGTATATAACAAACTCACCATTCCTGGAAGGTAGTGCCAAAACTGGAGCATTCACCAATCATCTTTTCAATTCCTGAAAACAATCATCACATTCTTTTGTCCAGATAAACATAACACCCTTCCGAGTTAGCTTAGTCATTGGACTAGAAAACCGTGAAAAATTTCTAACAAACCTTCGGTAATAGCCCGCCAAACCAAGGAAGCTACGAATCTCGGTTACATTTGTGGGTCTTGGCCATTCTTCCACAACATTGGTTTTTGCAGGATCAACAGTTATTCCATCTTTAGAAACAATGTGACCACGGAATGAAATTTGTTGTAACCAAAACTCACACTTGCTAAATTTCCCATACAGTTTCTTTTCTCTTAAGGTTTGCATGATAACCCTTAAATGTTTTTCATGCTCCTCTTTACTTTTAGAAAACACCAAAATATCATCAATGAAAACCACCACAAACTTATCCAAAAACTCATGGAAATTTCTATTCATTAAGTCCATGAATACAACAGGTGCATTGGTTAGCCCAAAAGGAATTACTACAAATTCATAATGACCATATCTCGTACGGAACGCGGTCTTCGGAATATCTGCCTCCTTAACCTTCAGCTGATGGTACCCCGATCTCAAGTCAATCTTTGAAAAAAACTGTGCTCCCTGGAGCTGATCAAACAAATCATCGATATGAGGCAAAGGATATTTGTTCTTAACAGTGATATTATTCAAGGCTCTATAATCAATGCAAAGTCTCATAGAACCATCTTTATTTTTAAAAAATAAAACAAGAGCACCCCATGGTGATGTGCTAGGTCTAATGAAACCTTTCTCTAATAAATCATGCAATTGCTCCTTAAACTCTAAAAGTTAAATTTGTACCATTAGATAAGGGGGTTTTGAAATTGGCTTAGCATCAGGAACTAAGTCAACAGTAAACTCAACTTCCCGATCTGGTATTATTCCAGGCAACTCATCAGGAAAAACATCAGGATACTCATTTACCACTGGCACATCATTAATCTGAACAGTTCCTTTATTTTCAACGACGTGTGCAAGGTATCATTCATTTCCATCTTTCACAAGTTTCTTGGCCTCTTGATATGTTATCAAAAGTAAGGGTTCATTCTTGTAAACAAACTAAAAGTCTTTCTGAAAAGAAATTTCTTTAGCTCTATAGTCAATATTAGCATGGTAAATAGAGAGCCAATCCATACCCAGGATAACATCAAACTCTACTAGAGGTAGAACAATAAGGTTTTCAAGTAGGTTCTTTCCACAGATAAGGATAGGAAGATTCTTATAAATTCTTTTTGCCTCAACATTCCCCCAGGTGTTTTTACCAAAAGTTCAGGAGTCATTTCTTGAGATGGTATTCCCATTTTACTAGAAAAGGTTTCAGAGATGAAAGAATGTGTAGACCCCGAATCAAACAACACACTGGCATAATCTAAAAAAACAAACAAAGTACCTGATACAACTTCATTTGATGGCCCGACATCTGCTGAAGTAGTTGCAAAGGATTTCACCACCCCTTTCTGCTTGTAGTCTAACTGATTCCCATCACTCAAACTCTTTGTCGGACACTCGTTTGCATAGTGACCCATCTCATTGCACTTATAACATTTCACTAACTGTAAATCAAATTTGTTCTTACCTTCTCCTTGATCCTTTTCAGTGCAATCACGAGCCTTATGTCCCATCTTACCACATCGGTAGCACTTTCCAGAATTCAGAAGACATTCCCCAGCATGACTTTTTCCACATTTATCACAAACTGGAAACTTAGTTCACTTACCATCAGAATTTTTTGAATAATTCGTACCTTTCTCATGCCACCTCGGTCTCTTCTTCTGCTGGTTGTTATAGAAAACTTGGTCATCGGCAAACTCCATTTCCACCTTCTCAGCACATCGAACAAGCTTTTCATAACTTTTAAACTCACGAGAAGCTAATGCCCTTCGATACTTTGGCTTTAATCCTGAGTAGAAACGATTGATTTTACTATCAAGGTCCCGGATAAAATTTGGAGCATACCTTGCCAATCGAGTGAACCTTTCTTCATAGGCAGCCACTGAGTCTTCCTCTTGCCTCAATTCCAAGAATTGATTTTCCATCCTAAGTTGAACAGACTTAGGAAAATATTTCTCAAGAAACATACCTTTGAATTCATCCCAGTCAAGTGCATCAATCTCATCGGCATACCTGATATTTTTAACCAATGACCACCACGGATCTGCTTCACCCTCCAAACGGTAAATAGCAAGACTAACCTTTTGATTGTCTGAACACCCCATGACATCAAAAATCTTATCCAGTGCTTTAATCCACCCTTCAGCTAGCACAGGGTCAGATGATCCTCTGAATGATGGTGGATGTTGCCTCATGAAATGTTCCCCCACTGACATGTTCCTCTGCGGTTGTTCTGGCTGATCCCGTGCATGGATACCACCGCCATTTATCGCTTGAGTCAACTGCGCCATTACTACAACAAACTGTTCAGTTCCAATTCCGACCATTTCTGGATGCTGATTCGGAAGGTTATTTCCTTCTGTATGCCTTCCTAGCACTGCTTCCCTGTTTCCTCTCCGGAAAACCATTCTGAACAAACATGTCTTAGATGAAGCAACATGGTAATCTTTAAATGCTATATCATTTAAAAAAAAATATTTTTGGATAATCATTTAATAGAATTCTAATTCCTAAAGTTATCTAAACCGACCTTTGATACCAACTATAAGGCCACAGCCTTAAACCATACTTAATCATGAGTTATTACAAGATTACACGTTGAGGATCTTTTCAGGTTTAGAGTTTTAGAGAATTAGATCATAAAACTTGCATTAAATTCCACATATAAACAAAGTGGTTACATAAAGATAGTATTCTTCATTCCCATCAATGGAAACACATTTAAAATAAAACATGGATTATTTATTGACACATCCTTGACTCTATCATCTTATCATGTACCTTTCCCTTGACCTGTGAAAAACATTTTAAAAACTTGGGATGATCATAAAAAATCAGTATGGGTTATAAAAAAACATGGAAAGGAAACATGAGTTCATATATACATAAGAATGAAATCATACTTTACCCATAAAACATAGGCACTTTAACATACCTCATAAAATAATGAATAAATCATAGAAATCATAAGACATAAAGGTAACTTGAGGCATTCATAACATTCTTACGTAGGGAGAAACCCTCTTGGTTACGTTTGGAATACCCATCACAGTATATTCCCCAAAATCTCATCGGAGAAACCTTAACGTTTCACTCCTTTGCGTTACCCAATACATTGGAGAGCTATAACGGGCTCACCCGCCCTTAGTTTATCACGGAACCACCCTTCTTCATAATAATGCCCAAGAACCATAACATAATCATATCACATAGAACATGCATAAAGGAAACATAAAATTTCCACATTTCAATCATGAGATATCAATACAACAAATTGATATAAAAACATTATGAAAACCATTTTCAATACCAAAATAAAAGAAAAGTAAAACATGGTATTTATTTTTCTTTTAAAAGAAGGTATGGCTTATAGAGGAAGCCGAAACTCAAATAACGGTCACGACGGCGGAGAAGTCGTTGTCGCTGCATACGTACGACAAAAAAATTCCCTTTTTTCATTTAATAAACGCTTCGTATAAAAAATATTCCTTTGGAATAAACGTAAAAGTCAAAGGTGTTTATACACCATATAAACGAAAGTTGTGTATAAAATAAAATATGCCTCAATGAAAGGAGATTGAGACGAAGTCCCATACCTCGTATCCAACTTGACCCGACCATTCATTAATATCCTGAATAATAAACTTGAGTTAATCTCTACATGATTATGAATCTTTTTCAAGTTCATTATTCCTTTTATACCATGTTATGAACATCATGTAATCAGTTAAGTTAATAATGTTCATTTTGTCGGTATTTGGTTCTTAAGTCAAAAATAGGCTTCTTACACTTACATGTTGTTAATTTGGTCAAAGGTTCCTTATATCCAGAATGGTATTCATGATGTAGATATAATATATGTCATATATATCCAGTACATACATGCATTTATAATATTACATAATCATTTAGAGGTAAGAAATGAAATGCACCGTTCATGGAGACGGTAAGCCGTACGTACGCATGAACGCTACTTTCATTTCTATTTCGTATTTTATAGAATGGAATCATAATGATATAAAGGTATATTATAATTCCAGTATAATATCATATATAATATCATAGTTCCATCCTTTATATGTCCCAAATATGGTATTTAACGAATCAAATCACTTTGAGGGGGCGGTAGTCCGCACTTCCTAAAATGAAGATATCGTGTTTACCCATAATGGAAACCATAAAGGTATGCCCAAAATAAAAAAAAGAGAAGCTTAAGGAAAACATAAAGATATTATATATCATATATAAAAATTGTGACATCATAATGGCCACCTTTGATGGTGTTAAATGAGTGTTGAACAATCATCGTTTCGGGAGGCAGAATTTCTCCATCCACGGAAACCGTATGTTCATTAACCATTTGATGTAGTTGTGTGAGAGTTTAGATCAAATAAATATTATAACAACATCCTTTTATATTTAAGATACTGGTGTTGTTACAAAATAAGTAAATAAAAAGAGTTTAGGGGGTTGGAGAAGCAAACTAAAACAAATGAACATGAGAGAATGAATTACCTTTAAAAGTGTATCTCCTTTTGATTTGAGTCTAAAGGCTTCCTTTGAAAGGATTCTGCCCAAAGGGAATCCTCTAGGATGAGGAGAGGGATGTGGAGAGAGTAAATGGGCAGGGTTTGGCCGAGCCAAAGGCTTGAGGAGTGTGTGAAATGAGGTAGAGGTGGGGGCCTTTTATAAGAGGAGAGGAGGGGCACTTTTAGAAAGTAAAGAAATATTACATTATTTGAAAATGTGTTTCGGTTTCAAAAGGTCCCACATTGATATAATTCGTGGATAAGGTGATAAGGCTTAGAAATCCACTCATACAATTGGTTTTTTCCAGGTGTAGTTTATATATTTTACATTGTCTTTCCATTTTATTTAAATCGTCAAATAATGATGTCATCACTGCATCATTATTATGTCATAAATAATTTAATTTATTTAATTTCTAAAAATTATAAAAAAATACTATGATGTAGGAAATATTTTGATCTTTCTAATGACTATTTATAATCAAAAATATGATCTTTATAAGCCCATGTAAAAATTGTTTTTGTAAAACATATTATGTTTGTGTCATTTTTACTTTTACATTAAATAAAAAGTTATTTATGTCATTTCCCAACCAAAATGTCTCCATGGAGTCCCCATGTTGACCCATGGCTTGTATTGGTCGGCCATGACACAAGCAATAAGGTTGGGACATGTGTCTAGGTCATTTCATATTATTAAAGCATTATTTATACCTTAAACTACACTAATTACCACTAATCGCGATTAAGAACTTAATAAGTTACTATTCACCAAAAAATTATTATAATCTCATTGAACCACATTTTACTTCCTAATGACAACCATGTATGTCTGATTTTTGAAATTCAAAACACAATGATGGAAAAATTTCATTTAAACGGAAAATCAGTCTTTATAAGTACCACTTAGTGGTTTAACTATTCATCAAAAATTGGAGTTTTTCAGAAAATTACCAAAAATTCACCCTAAGCTATATTTGATATTCCAAAATCAAAAATGAAGTCTATTTTACAAAATTCAAATCATATATGTCACATTAATTAATTTAATAATTAATTCCCGCTGCCAGAGCAAATAGCGTGTTTTTACAAAACAATAAGTATCAAAAGATTGACACCAGTTTAAGTCTAATTTCAAAGTGAAATTGATTCCAATGACCACCATTGGATAAAATGGTAAAAATATATTCTAATTTCACTTCAAAACCAATTCAAAACATAATCTAATCATATAAATAAATTAGATTAAAAAGCAGTTTTGATGTAAAATGCAGTATTTTTCACTATTCATTAAAAAATGAACATTGTCAGAAAAATACCAAAAATTCACACAAGGTAAATATTAGTGTCCCAAACATAAAGAATAAGTTTATTTTGACAAACATAGTTTATAAAATAGTCAAAATATATATTCAAAAATGGTTTACCATCAAAAGGCACTAAAACAATCTTTTAAGAATATTAGTGTATTCCATGCATAAGATTGTATTTATTTTCATTTTAATCCTCTATAACACTATCTTAATCATTAATAGACATAGATAAAAATATCTATTATTCATTACTTACTTGGGATGTTACATTAATTTTGAAAAATATCATATTTTATCTGTAGAAATATTTTTTTTAATTCTTTTTTGATGCTTAAATTATATCATTACCAGTTGAATAAATACAATATATGAAATAGTATATGAGAAAAATATTTTAGGATAAAATTAAAACACCTGATAAATATATTGATGACACAAATTTGTATCATCCAAACAATCATGCATTTCTTTATACCATAGATGTTTTTAAACTAAAAAATTATTTTATACACTATGAAAGATCATGTAGAAGCCATATATGAATGATGAAAATTCAAATATTCACATAAATAGAACGTGATAACTATTTCCACATAGTTAATGATTTAATTTAATTGATTCCATGTGAGTATTTATGCCAAAAATAGTGGAAGAAGGTACAATTCACCATTACAAAGCATTTTTTATAGTAATGTTCTTTAAACAGTTATATGGGACTGATTTGGAAGATACATATAGACTTATTATAATGTTTTCTACAATTTAGTTTTTTCTTTCAATAATTACCTCAATAGATTGGGATCTAGGAAAAATAGATGTGGAATTTTCATCTTACATAGTTTACATTATGAAACTATTTTTATGTGACAACCAACTTTTCATAAAAATTCAATAAATACATATTATTATTTAAAGTATGAAAATTTCAAATATATACACAACCCACAATCATGGAATTCCTAACATAATTAAACCCTAAATAAAATAGATTTTACCCATAAAATTACTTATGTATAACTTTTTATAAAAAAATGAAATTAGCAGTATGTTAACAATATAACAATTTAATGTTATTCATATAATACATTGGGATATAAAAATTATTCATCATTAATGATCTTTTTGGTTGATATTATTTAATAGGTATTGAGGTACTAAATGGACTGAATAAAATATGTATTATCAGATGAAATTATGTAATTGTAATTTTTTCTTTAGGAACATATGTGGAATTATAAACTGATGATCACAATAATAGATACTTAGCGAAAACTATCTATAGTAATTAGAAAACCATATACGCTAGTTTATGAATCTAAGTACAAAAGTATATTTGGTTCATTGGACTATTTGGAAATCGCATGTCTCAACATTTCATATTCAATTAATACGGTATGTATGCTATGAAAATTCCAATAGATCAGTATTAGATCACCATTTATTGTATATTGAGGTTTTTAAAACACATCACCAAACCTAAATTAAAATAAATATATTCATCCTCTATTTTTTAAATTAATTCCTGAATACTGATTGTTGTGATTATCTTAATAAGAAAATATCCCTTAATGGTTATAAAATCATCTTCTATTACAAATTTGATCTCATAAAGGATAAGAAAATAAAATACACTATCATTTTTAAGAACTAAATTAGAATATATCTATCTATATAATTAAAAATTATAAATTTTATGTCATTATTTACTAATTTATTAGAATAAAATATTCTATTGTAGGAAACTATTCCTTTGGTGTGATAAATTGTGATCCATGCATCTCTCTCCTAATATAGATTTTCGGAGATAAAAAAATATGTTCAAATTGATTTTTTGTTTTTCCATGGAAACTTTTATCAGAAGATTTTGTAAATTTGATTCATATTTTCTCAAAATAAGTTGACCAATATATTCATAAAATCGTTATGAAATTAAGATTTCCAACTTTTATGAAAAACATAATCTTGTTGAAAAGGGAAAATATTGAAGTGGGATATATAATATACCAATTTCCCCTATTAAAGGATTTGTTTGTATATTACCTATAATCACTATTATTTAGAGATGTACTATTTTTTCAGACGGTATCCAAAATATTTCTTAGATTACACCCATAATCATGATTGATTTTTAAAGCACACATCAATTTGTATTTTACCTATATCATGCTTCATAAAAAATCGAACTTCCACTTCTCATTATAAGATTGTGATTTCTCTTCCTTTTATCATTTTTATATATCTTTTACACCTAAAAGATAATGATGATAGTTTTCGGGTGCAAATAATTTCATTCAACCTATTACAAATAATATTTTTATCTAAATTTAAATAATAAATATTTATTTCTAGATGAACACAGTCCTATAATATTGAAATATGTGTTCTTTTTCACATATAATTTATTCTAATTAATAATAAATACTTACAACAATATTATAGTTCTATCTCCATTAATTAATTAATTAATTTCTTTTCCAACTACCATTATGATGAAAGATATAATGTAAAATTCCATTAATAGTATCAAAATGTTTTATATAAATCTATGAATTTCACTGTATGAAGACTCGATGATTTTACAGAGGATCCAAAATCCGTAGGTCATTTATTATTGATTGAAAAAAGAATACTTTTGAGACTGAAATTTTCTATATTAATCACTCTATTTAGGGTGGGTGGAGGATGATTGTATCTCGTTATTGATTTATTCACTGATAATTTATCATCCTCTAGGAGAACTATATAAAGAGAATATCATTAAGCATAACAGTTCATACATCATCTCAAAAAATATATAATTAGGTTAATATACTTAGGGTTGGATCCTTAATAATTTTTAAAAGGCCCTTATATAATTGATAAATATAATTATATACCATTTTGGATAATTACAATATATTTATTATCAAAGTCAATGATATATACTAACTCATTGATATTTACATAACATTATATATATAATGCAATATTTATTTAAATGAAATTAAAAATTCATTTCATCCAAACCATTAACATGAACCATAAATACTTTTTAGTATTAATCCAACCATTATTAATGAGATTTATTTTATATTAAAATAACAAAATAAATTATATTTATTACCAACTGATTAAATAATATTTATATAAAAATAATATATTTTCTTACAAGAAAATAATATTTATTTAGTATTCAATGAACAATTTTTCATGTGAATAAATTTTTATTTAATCTATATGACCAATAAATCAAAAATAACATTTTAAAAAAATCAAAGAATAATATTTATTAAAACTATTAAATTTGAATAACATTTATTGGAGATTCTAGATACATTAAATTTTGGTCCCACATTGACTCTATCTAAGTGTAATTAATTGATCTGTTTTAATGTTCATGATTAAAGTATTGAAATATATCAAGGAACCTATGGAGAATAATATAATTTCCACAACAACAACTACCACCACCAATGAATACTCATTGTGTAATAGCGTCACTTTTTATTGATATCTTATTATGTAAGTTTATGCTTATGTCCTCAATTTATATACTAAATATGTCATTCTTTTACATGTATATTTATATATATAAACATGTAAATGCCGTTATGAGGCCATAGATATATTATATTTTATTTTTTATATCAAAATGCAAGATATATAAACTTGCATTAAATTAATGGAAGAAATCCATTCATGACATTTTGGCAAATGCATATCACTTATGATGCTCTCAGTGTTTTCTACATCACTATAAGAATATGTTGTCAATGTTTTAATAAATACATAAGTACTGTGATTAAATATAAAAAATAATTATTATATCAAGTATAAGGACCATTAAACTTATACACATATAGGAATATCTAACAAAACATATAACATCTTGAATTTTTATAGGAATAAATATTCTCATAACCTCTTATCTTAGAGATTATAATGTGAATTATTCATGAGATGATTTCCCAAATTATTATGAGCCTCAAACACCTGATTTTTGAAAATAATTTTGTGGTCCTTAATACAAATTGTCTTCAAATATTGAATACATGTTTTAAAAATATCTTCATAACACTTAGTTACTCACAATATAGTTATGAATTTCTATAACTATTTGATACAACAAATACTCTATGTATATTATCACATTAATGTTACAAAAAGAACAATTATCAAGTGATAATTTAGAAATTAATATTTAGGTATAGTAAAATTTTAGTATTCAAAAGTAAAATGGTTATGCACAAACTCGAAAAGACTCCAACTTTCATAAGATCTAACTATGAACTAATTGGTTATCCTCACAAGAAAAATAAAATTCTAATAAAATATTGATACATATACTGAGATAACCATGATCTGTTTATTATTCTGCCTATTAAAAATCATAACCTTTAGAAAATCCATCATGAGGTGATATAATTTTTTATTATACATTTTTTATCTACATAAAATTAACATGTACACTAAATCCATAACCTTGAGGAAATAATTTTTGGAAAACATCTTAATACACATCATATAAAATTACATATTCAGTACGTATAAATATTATAACTATTGACCATAATAATATGGTCTAAAATATCATTATAGCGTTATGGTATTACTATATCAACCTGAAATAAATATTTAATAGATTTGTATCCCCTTGAAAACTGTTATTATACTTCCTCCAATTACTAAGAATTCTTACATTTATTACTTATTAATTATTATCCTACAATTATGAATACTATATATCGTATTTATTTACTTTTTGATATTTTTCATTTATTAAAGTATCAATCCACATAGAATAACATGGTATATACCCTTAATTTATTAGTTTAGATTTTATTGTTACATTAGTACATTGGAAGTAGATATAGAAGATCACATCCCAAGGGAAACAATTGTATTGTTGTCTGGATAAACTAGATACATGCTTGAAAATATCCATTTAAAATTTAAACATAAATTAAAACCTAACATTTTCATTGTGAACATTTTTATTCCCTCTATAATATCCAAACATATCAATCATAGGTCAAATTTTGTAACCTTGGCATAATGAAACATGATAAATGTATAAGCTGAGACGCTCAGTAAATCAATTCACACAATAAGTAATCAAAAATCAAAAAACGACTTAGTAATATGGAGGGAATACAAATGATTTAATAGTGCCATATAAATAATAAAATGAACTTGAAACTTATCCATGAATAATATTACTATTATTAAAATCAAATATACATCAATAAAACATTTTTATAATGACGGAAGTCATAATTCAGGACACATTAATCATTCTAATGAGGCATTATACCAGAATATCATAACCCTACAACCAAGGACACATCCCAATACATATGATATGAACTGGTAATGTTTTTTACAAGTACCTAACCTTCATTGTCTCATGATACCAATCAATACATCTAGGGGATATATACTTTTGGGCCCCAAAAATTACATTACAATTCCAAAACAATCATCATATGAATAAAAAAATACAATTTCTTCTGAATTTATTAATGATAAATAATTTTTTTTATATAGACCTAGGATTAATATACATAGGTATTACATCATTTTTGAAGAATATTAATCACAATATTAAGGTACATGCCCATGTACAGTAATAGTTATGTGTCATTGGAATTATGGAAAACAATCATCTAATCATGTTGAAATATCTACAACATCACCCTTAAAGATATTTCAATATAGAACTCATACTTATAACCATTCATTATTACATGGATAAAGAAAATATAAGAAATTTTGTACTTATATTTTCAATAAGGGTAAAAAAATGAGATATGTAAGAAATATATGAGAATAAGAGTATCATGACACGGTTATAACATTATAAGATCGTACCCTTCGTATCAATTTTCATAATCAAGAGTCATGGAATAAATATTGGTATCTAAAAAGACATGAATCATAAGTTAATAAATAACATGAACCTTGTGATAATATCATAAGAATAAGACATAGACTATGGATTACACATAATAATTCAATAATATTCCCCATAACTCATGGATCATTGATAAAAAATATCAAGAAACATTAGGGGGATGCACCTACCGGGCAGGAAACACCACCATCCATAGTCTCCACCCATTCCTTAAAGTGGATCAGAATATAAATTCTTCCCAAAGATGATCATGTTTTCAATTTTTCCCATATGTGATAGAGTTTCCCATGTTTCCTATAGTGTATTAGGACACAAATATTTCAATTTTTAGATCATGACACACATATTTCTGATTACGGATCTATCCCATTGACTTGTTTCCCATTATTATCTCTTGAGCTATAAATATTTACAAAATGATTTTTTGGGAGTTATAGATCCAACCAATTTTATCATCTATAACATGGTCACCCTAATCTATTTGGGCCACCCCATCAAATAATCTCTAATGCACTTACTCAGTGCTATCTGGGACATCCAATATTATAATCTATAATGGGTTCACATGATTTTATCTAGGAAATGCCATCATATAAGCTATAATGGTATTACATGACCCCCTATGGGACACCCCATTATATAATATTTATCAGGATTGCCTAATGCTATTTGGTTTACCCCCATTGTATAATCCACATCTATGAAATACAATATGATTAATGTACAATGAGCTATAAAATCATCATAGAAACCCATTCAAAACAATTATTATTTCATAAAATGATTAACCCATGGAAAAAAATGGGATCCATGTCAAACTTTTTGAATTTTGATTAGTCCATGGAAAATAAATGACTTTCGTAATAATCTATTTGAAACATCATTTACCTGTGGAAAATAAACATGTTCTATAGACATTATTCTATTAAAAACTATTTTTAGAAATATTATTAATGTTATACCTAGATCATATCCCTGTTAATGAATAAACTATATCAAATGATGACATCATAAATGGATGATGATTTTGAATGATGACTTTAAAGATAACATTTCATTAACAATCACTTTTTAAAAAATTAACACTTTTAAAATCCTATTATTTTAAAATCACATTGAAAACATATAAAGGGGTCATTAAAATTCATTTATAACATTTCTTGAAGAAAATATATCTTCCAATTTGAAAAGTTCTATTTGAAAAAATAATAATTTTTAAATCCTTTTATAATGAAATTATATTTCGAAACTTATAAAGGAATCTAGATAAAATTTTGATAAATATTTTATTTGAAAATTATTTGAAAACAAAAAAATAACGATAGAAAATTTTTTGAAAATGATTTTCATTGAAAATAACTATGAATAATTATAATGGGTATTTTGAAAATCATTTTAATACTCTTTGGAAAAATAAAACAATTTTTAAATCTTTTTCTTTCAATTTTCTTGAAAATATCACATAAAAATATATTTAATTTTTTTTAGAAAACTTGTTCTTTTAATGAAAATAATTTCTGACCAAAGAGATAAATAAGGTTTGGTTTTCATGAAAACACATTATTAATTATCTTAAGGACAATCTTTTGGAAAATGACTCAAATTCATGAAGATATATTGAAAATAAAGTGGTGAATAGTATTCATGAGAATTCTTAAGATATGGATCATAAGATATCATCAATGGAAGCATAATGATCTATGAATTAATGATATTACATGTCCAATGGAATTATATAAACCTCATAAGTAATATAGGTTCACTAAAAAAAGTAGCACAATGAAGGAAAATTGAGACAAAATTATTTTTTCGATTTGGTTCCTTTTGAACTGTAAGCCCCATAAAATATAAATAAAGAAATTGATATGTGAATAAAAAATTTATTTATAAATAATTATCATGTAATTAATTCATGGGAATTATATAATCCACTCAAATAAAATAAGTGGTGAATAATGCATATGCCTCAGAGAAATAAATGTCCGATGAGAAAACCCTTTCTACTTGAGTACCATTTGAATCATGAGACTATTCAAATAATAAAATAAATTATGACATTTAAAATATTAAGGTAAAATAAACTAATTATATTGTATTTTATATGTCATTTTACACTCAACATAGAAATAATAAGAGGTTAATATAGCATATATCGCACAAAAAAATAAAATTGAGGTGAGAAAACCCTTCTAACTTGAATAATGTTAGAACCGTGATCCCTATTGAATAATAAAATAAATTGAAAAATATAATATAATTAAATAAATTGAATTAATTATATAAAATTTATTAGGGAATTATATACAAAAAATAATATAAATTGGTCGTTAATATGGAATATATCTCACGTATATGAGAAAGTGAGATGAAAGTCTCTTACCTCAAGTCTTGAATTAAATTGTATACAATAAAAAATGCAGTCAAAAAAATGGTTTATTATAAATATAAAACATATCCATATTCTTATATAAAATAAAATATATTATTTCATTATCTCCTTCTATTACTTGTTTATTAACAATTCCATCTTAATTTTAAGTTTTCGGAAATAACAGTGTTTTCTTACATGTTGGGACTTGATATTAATGATTTTACAAGATAGATTATGATTTAATTATTTCTATAATGTAAAAAAATAAATAAATATCATATATATTCAGTATATTTTTCTTTATAATAATATATAATTTTACAAATACTAAATAAAAAAACACCATTCACAACAACAGTAGATTGTATATACGTGTGAACGTTGTTTCCATTTCTATGGTGTATTGAATAAAATAATGATAATGAAATATATATCTATATATAATTATATAATATCATTATAGTATAATTTTTAGGAAAAATAGTTCATATATTTTCACTGAACCCGTCCTTAATACATTCCATGTTAAGTGTGAATGAATCATGTCACTTTGAGGAAGCAGTTGTCTACACATCGACAAATGAAGTTATAGTATTTACAAAAAAAATGAAAGAATTAAGGTATAAATTATATAAGAATTATATAAGAATAATACATCATTAATGTGATAAATACAATACAAAAACAAAATTAAAAAATTATTCTCAACATTGAAAGGTGGCAAAGGAAGAACAACTGACATCAGTTTTCGAGGTGGTAGTTCACAGTACACATAAATAATTATTCCATATCTCATTTTATGGTAGTGGTAATAAACATAGATTAAAATCATATAATTATATATAGTGAAAAAAATTATTATATAATCTTTTAATAATATGAAATTATTTTATGAATAAATCTATAAAATGAATGTTTTTTAAAGGATGTTATCACTTATTTAGGAAATGTCATTTGGTTTCCACAAAGGACTTACATGGTTTGATTTATAAACAAAGTGAGGATATTATGTTTATATGAGTGAATTTTGGTGATTTTTTAGTATTATTTTCATTAGTAGAAGGTCATGAGAGGTTTAAATAAGTGATGATTAGAGGAGGCCTTTTATAAGTGCAAAAAATAACACATTGGTTATTCGAGAAAATATTTGACTGTGCCCCATGTTTTACTTGAAACCCAAAGTGTTAAAATTCTACCCCTCTAGATACCTAGTGTAATGGTATAAATATGGACAAAATATTTTTTTTGACAGATATAGGGTCATATTTACACTATATATTATAATTTTTGTCATATATTAAACTAATTTTTACCCTTGTTATTGTAATTTTTATTGATTTCTTTCAATAATATTTTTGTCAAAAACTATGTTGACATTATTATAAATTATAAATTATAATTTATAATTATTATAAATATGGAATCTATTTTCTATAAGTTATAATAACAAAATTAGTGTAGATTAATTTAATATTAATCTTATTGATGAGATGAGAAAACATTTTTTTCAACTGAAAATTTTCAGATGTTTGAAATGTTTTTATATAAAATTTCAACATGAAATTGTTTCCAATCAAATAAATTATATTAATTGATTTTTTATTTATATTATTTATAATTTAAAACCAATTTACAATATTATTTGACTATAAATATAAATTAGACCAAAAAGTATTTTTCAATTAAAATTTAGTGTTTTCTTATTATTCAACAACAAATGAAACTTCTCTATAAAATAATAGAGATTCAAATAATGTAAATTTTGATATCCCTATTTCAAAAATGAATGTTTTTTAATAATAAAAATTATATGATTTTCAATAATTATACATAAAATGGTTTTCCAACTAAAACGTTGTCAAATTACCTTTTAGAACAAATATATTTTATTCATAAATGTCAAGTTATTTTTTTACGCCAATCAAAACAATTTGATGATTTAAAAAAATTAAGATATTAGATTAATATTTTAATAAAAACATTCAAAAATACTGGATTGTTTTATTTATTGGGATAAAATATTATTTGTACATAGAAATATAGTTTTCTTCAAAATTGAATTTCATTATTACGAAATAGTTCTTAGATTGATTTATAGCTAATTTATAGCCAAAAGATTAATTTTATAATGATTTATTAATCATATTTTTTAAATTTATTTAATATTAATCATAAAATCCATTCTAACAGCTATGTGACTACTATAATATTATTTTAATGATAATATTAATAATACATTGTAGTTCCATTAAACTACATCTTATGTATAATGCAAGAAAACAAAAGAACTCAAAATTATGTGTAACACATGGAAAAATAGTTTTCCATTTACCAAATGATATTATAAGTGTTGTTTTTAGCATAAAATCACATGTGTTTCATTCAAATAATTAACACCTTGGTGTTTTCATATAAAAAAAATATATTCATTATTGCGTGAAATTTATAATATTTAAAAGATTAAATTAATTCAAAAAAAATTATAAACTCTTAGGGTGTTATTTTATATATACATAAAATGAATTTCTACCTTGAAATTAATCTGGTTTATCAATGTTTTAATACTTGAAAGTTCCTTTCATAGAAACCCACTATTATTAAATGAACACTAAATCTTCCCTTAAAAGGTAAAATGATAAACATAATGGTTACCCAATGAAACACATAACTATGCTTCCAAATAGGTGAACATATGTTGTAATTGACAATTTGGACATAGAATAAAATCATAAATTACCTTAGAGATTGATTAAGATCACTGATCACAAGAAATAGGGTTTTTAAAGAAAGATAATAATCACAAATCCATAAATTGAAGTATTTTATAGGAGGTTACTAGGACCATAAAATGTGATTATAATATGATGACATTTTATTTTAATAATAATTTTCTAAATTTGAATAATTTTCATGATAAGATATACTTACATTATTTTAGTATAATATAAACATTTTTATGCCTTGATCAATTTACACTTCATCTCTTATTTTAAGAAAAAAAGGTAATTTTTTCATTCCTAAAGCATTAGTAGATCATGATATCCATAAATATAATGATTGGTAATTCCATAAGATATTAGTTTACATCACAAAAAAATATTTAACACATGTTATCCAATATTCATAAATGTTGTCTCCAAAAATGTGGCCCGAAAGGAAGGAACGAAAAAGACAGTCGGCGGGCTACCTCGTGAAGCACAGCCGCGAAGCGCAGCCGTGAAGCCCCGCCGCGAAGCGCTCCTACCATGGCGGCGCCGCGAAGCGCCAGAGGCTGTAATCCTCCGCGAACCCGTTTGACGTTCGCGAGCCGCCGCGAAGCCCCACAGGCGGTAATCCTCCGCGAACCCGTTTGATGTTCGCGAGCGCGCCGCGAAGCACCGGAGGCGGCGCGCGAGCCCTGCTTTGCGGCGCCGCTTCCCTATAAATACTGGACTCCCCCTGAGTCCCGAAGACGGACAACCCGACCTTTCGGCTTCTCCTCTCCCGAATCGCGAAGCATGCTTTGCCCCGGGAATCATGAGCTCCGCGAGGTATTTATACTTCACGAGACGACTCTGCATTGTCTCGTTTTGAGCCCCTCTTCCGAGAGGGATGCCCTTCGCGAAGCTCAAGGGCGTTCGCGAAGGAAGGGGATTCCCAAGGGAGCCCGGCAGCTGCGGAGCAATTCTGCTTCGCGAAACACCCAACCCATACGAGTGATCCCGATGCTAAGGCAAGACCGCTCCACTTCGCGAAGCCCACTGCTTCGCAGGACCCTGCTTCACGAGGCACCCATTCTTCGCGAGGTAGTGCTCCGCGAACACTGTTCCACTTCGCGAAGCACCTCCCACTCACACCAATGCCCCATTCCAAGGCCAAGGCACCCCACTTCGCAAAGCACACTCCTCTGCTTAGCGATTCCTGTTCCCGTGCGGCCCTCCAGGTTTTCACGATGTGATTTCAAAGTCCCATGGACAATATCACCCGTAGCATTGCTTCGCCTAATGATTCTTCGCATAGGCACGCTAATGGCTATTGCTTCTTCTCATAGCCACGCTAACATGGACCCCTCGATGGTTCATCCCTCGACCCCCCTTTACCATGGCCTTACCGGCACCTTCCCTTCCCCAAGGACCAGAGGGTACCGGTTATGTAAGTCCTAGGGGTGCAGAGTGAATCCACCTCGTCCGAGCTGCAGGACGTTAAACTGCCAAGCACCACGTCCTCAACACATGACGTTAAACTGTGACCCAACCTCGTCTCCCTCTCGAAGGGTCCCCCCAACTCGAACATTTTTTACCCCACTCGTCTCCACGGGAATGGAACTCTTCCGCACATGGAATGAGATCCTCATTGTCGGAGTGGTGTATGTTCGCAGGGGAAGGGTCGCCTCAGAGCGTAAGCCCCTAACCTTTGGTAAGAATGATTGCACCCGTGCATCTCTGTACTTCCCCACTACCAAGGTCGGTGGATGACGTGATAGGGAACGAGGCACCTCCCTAAGGGCCTCCATCCTGGAGTAAGTCCCAACACCATGGGCCGCCCAACGCGTAATCCCCTCTTCGCTTCTCACGGACGCACCCTTCACGACGTGATCGTCAGGTCCTTGCAACCTCTTGTTTCTCACACCGAGCATGACTCACGCGGGCTTAGAGTGAGCACCGACCCTGACCACCCCATTTGAACTACGAGGTCTTTGATCCATGTCAAGGCATGGTACGTAGGAAGCCTCCACGAGGTTCAGGCCCACCCGTCACTCCTTCACGTCGGGTCCCATTCCGGTCCAGTGGTAAGCCATTGCGACCCACCATTTGAACTACGAGGTCTTTCATCCATGTCAAGGCATGGTACGTAGGAAACCTCCATGAGGTTCAAGCCCACCCATCGTTCATTCACGTCAGGGTTCACTATCGCCCCGCATGACGTTAAATTGTATTCTCCGAACTACGAGGTCTTTGATCCATGTCAAGGCATGGTACGTAGGAAGCCTTTATGAGGTTCAAGCCCACCACCCATTGGGCCAAGGTCCACTTTCACGTCGGTTCACCGACTCACCCACCCGTCGTTTCTTCACGTCGGGACCCATCTTCGTCCGGCATGACGTTAAACTCCATTCCCTTCCGAACTACGAGGTCTTTGATCCATGTCAAGGAATGGTACGTAGGAAGCCTCCACGAGGTTCAAGCCCACCAATAGTGGACCAAGGTCTACTTTCACGTCGGTTCACCGACAAACCCATTTGAACTATGGGGACTTTGATCTGTGTTAAGGCATGGTACGTAGGAAGCCTCCACGAGGTTCGAGCCAACCCATCACCCAATTCACGTCGTGTTCTACCTACGTCCAGCATGATGTTAAACTACATTCTGGTCCAGTGGTAAGCCATTGCGACCCGACCCCGTTTGAACTACGAGGTCTTTGATCCATGTCAAGGCATGGTACGTAGGAATCCTCCCAGAGGTTCAATCCCACCAATAGTGGACCAAGGTCCACATTCACGTCGGTTCACCGACAAAGCCCCATTTGAACTACGAGGTCTTTGATCCATGTCAAGGCATGGTACGTAGGAATCCTCCCAGAGGTTCAAGCCCAACTCCCATCGGACCAAGGTCCATCTTCACGTCGGTACGCTGACGATGCCCATCGGACCAAGGTCCACCTTCACGTCGGTACGCTGATGACATTCATCGGGCCGAGGTCCAGCTTCACGTCGGTTTACTGGCACCATCCCGAACTATGCGGACTTTGATTCCCTGCCACGGGGATACGTAGGAAGCCTCGTCAAGGCTCAAGCCCGACTTCACTGTCCCCCCCCCCCCTGCGATGGTTCCACTTCACTCTCCTACTCCATTCACTGTCGCCCACGGGCTAGCCCCGGTGTCGATATCCCTTCAAGGAGGATCCCTCAATCCGATCTATCCCAGCTAATGCTCTGGTTGGGTTGATCCGTCTCCGCTGGACGTTAAACTTGCGGCATACCCTGTGTTGAGCACGGGAAGCTGAGGAAAACCTCAGATATGTGTCTACAACATGTAATTCCCCGCGTCCGATGTGGGATTCCTCGGGCTTCCACGCCCTCGAGAAGCCTTGTGATCAAGGATAACAGACAGACATGCCAGGTACCCCAGCATCTAGACACGCTACTGATGCCTCAATGTGACTACTCCCCTGACCGAAGGTTGCTGCCCTGATTGGACCCTTTGGAATGTCCCCACAAAATCAGTGTACTTAACCGGTGTCCATGGAAACATGGCACTGGGAAGAGTTTCACGAACTACATATTAAATCTATAAGGGAGACCCGGACTAGGTGACGAGTTCTGAGGAGGAATCCACAAGAGGAAGAACCGACATCCCATCATCCGGTTTCGATCAAGGAGCAGACGTCACTGAATAAGGAGCGAATGCCGCTCGCCTTTGGAAAGCGGGAATGCGGGGCAACACAGCCGCGCGTCCTCCGCGGACGGATGCGCGCGCCCCGGTGAAAGCGCCGGAAATAGAAATGGTGAACCCGACGTGAAATTCTTATCCTCAATATGGAGATTAGTAGCGTTCAAGACACCAGTAGATTGACGTGTCACCGGATCTAGATATCCGGTGCCTGGTCCCGCCAAGCAAAAAGTGGGCCTGTCGTGGAACTCACCGGAAGTCGGGGTAGTAGAACGTGGGGCACTTCGCTCTGCAACGTGTTGGCGTGGATCCTTCTCACAGACATGGAGGATGGAAGAACGCTGGGGAATTGGCTGTCAATCCTTTTCCTCTCAATACTGATGAGTTGATCCCTTCGCTTGCCAGGAACTAGGTTGCTATTTCGGAGATGCGGTCACCATCCGCTCCTCGCCCGCGCATGGGCAGGGGCAACACCACGACGACCACTCCACATGGCGCCACTACCGCCACGATGGCTGCCACGTCACGGAATACGGGACACCCACGTCCCCTTTCCCCATCAGAGATCATCCAACGAAGGGTGATCAACAGCCTCGTGCGCAGGTATGAGGAAGAAGGGGTCATCCCAACCCGGGATATGGCTCGCCTGGACCTGGAGGCCTCCAGGCCCCGCCGTCAACGCCGCCCTAACAGGCCGCGCAGGGAGCCCCTGCTCCCCACCCCGACATTCAACTGTTTCAGGAGCCTATCCCCGGAACGCCTTGACGACTCTTCGCCTTACGCTGAAGAGGCAGGCGCTGTCCGGCTCAGTCCGCTCAGGGCCCCGATCCGGGGCCCCAGGCGAGAGCTCCTGTCCGGCCGCGTTAGCGCCACCTTCCGGCCCCGCAGGAAGAGCAGGCAGACTACGTCCCTGCACCACCTGCACCGGCTCGCCTAACCCGACGTCAGCGCCGGGCCCGGGCTGAGGACGCTCGCTCAGGCGCATCCACGTCGACAGCTACAGTGGCCCGAGCCACCGCCGACGTACATTATAAATCCCTCGCGTACATTGGGCAGGGGCACCCCTTTTCCCAACCAAGATTGAGACCCCAACCGCCCCATGGGCAGGCTAGGTTGACTCTCCGGGTTGCAGGCCCCAGTGGTGATCACCGCGAGCTAGCCCGCGGTGATGCCACCCCGTACGGAGGTCCTCCCCGTACCACTACTCCACAGATCATGGGCCTTCCGCGCTCCGAGGTTCGTCATGGAGTCATGCCTCGTGCTGCCCCCATCCTATAGGAAGACCTGCCCTGCGGCAATGGCGCTCAGCGCGGAAACATTTCCCACGCCCGCTATACAGGGTATGAAGTTCATCATGCTAAAGGCACCGTCCATCCGGTCCTCCTCCAACGTGGGGGGCCTCCCTACGTCCTCTCTGCAACCGGCGAAGGTCGTCCTCGCCCCAGCAACTCGAGGAGTGAAGGTCCTCCTCTCTCCAGTTGCATCGACCATGGAGGTCTTCCCCATGCTCCTGCCAGTTCCAACAGAGGCCCCGCCCACATGGGTACTATTCATGGAAGTCCTCCCCATGTACCCTTTGACATTTTCCCTGGTGCCCCTCGCACCCCGGCTGTCTCGAGTGGGGGCCCTCTCCGCCACGGTGCCAGCGCCGTCCCAAGGCTGCCTGATAGGGGTCAACCCTGTCCCGAAGAGCCACCCAGGGGCAGAAGAGCGGGTCGTCACCGCCACAAGAAGAACCCTGGGAAGGCCCAGGTGGAGATCAAACCTGCCCGCTTCTCTTATTCGGAAGCGGGATGTGATTCAGCGATGGAACTTTCTCCCAGTTCCTCTGTATCAAGGACTGGGGCAGGAACCAGACGCATCAGCCTCGTTCTCCCAGAATTCGAGGCCCACCGGATTCCCGTCTCTCTCCGCAGGTACATTCAGGAGGAAGAAATCCTGGGAATTCCGCAGGTCTCGGCAATGCAATCATCGCCCCTATCACCAGGAGAGCCCTCTACCTCTACCAGGGATCACGTAGAGTTATTTTGGGGGCCCACGACGGTAGAACGACGACACGACCCGTCGCCGGTAGCCGTGGCTCCTGTTCCGGAAGTTGTGATTGTCAGCCCGTCGTATCGTGACATCGTGGCCAGGTCACCTCACTCTTCGGAGGATGGCCCGGAATTCGGTGGCCAGTCAGCTCGTTTGCCGTATTCTCCACTGCCGAGCTTATTATCCCAA
This sequence comes from Viscum album, assembly GCA_963277665.1. Classification (NCBI taxonomy): domain Eukaryota; kingdom Viridiplantae; phylum Streptophyta; class Magnoliopsida; order Santalales; family Viscaceae; genus Viscum; species Viscum album. Next base: position 1,143,508,914 of record OY728166.1, read on the forward strand.
TGGTCCGCCTAGGTACCGCTTCCGGTTCCTCAGCCGCCCCCGGTTGACGAGTGGGGCAACACAGGGACAGACCCTGAGTCTGAGCCTAGGAGCTTCTGGAGTATCCTTGTAGCGGATTACTTCCCGGAGAAGTTCTGGCCGACGACGGCACTGAATTTCCGTGTACCAGAGTCTCTTACCCCTGAAAACGTGGGGTGCCTTTGCCGAACCCTGTGGCCGAGACACTTCCGCCTCCGTTTTGAATGGGTGGTGTACCCCAGAAGTCGTGAGCACTTCGAAGAAATCGGCAAGCAATGCCGCCTGATCGATGCAGCCGCACTTCTTGCATCCCAGCACCCTGAGTCGCCAGGCCACCAGAGCGCCCTTCAACGAAAATGCGTTCAGAGTCTTAAAGCACTCCGCAGAATCGTCAGGGAAGCCACCCCCCCATGTGCAAGTCCGTGGTTGGGGACGCAATGCCGCTCTCCTCTTCGACCCTATCCGACGACAGCGCGATTCGCTATGCGACATTGAGGATATGCCCTCAAGAGGGGTCACAGTCCACATGGCCGACGTTGTGGATAAGGAAGATGAGCTTGAGTTCCTTGTTGGAGACTTACCATCCGAGGGCGTACCGCCGCTTCTCGACCCGTCAGGGAGAGTTACCCGTCATCAGAGGAACCTGCTAGGCCTCCCCGTACCCACTGAGTCGCTGACACTCGGTCGAAGCACTGGCAAGGGTAAGGAGCACGTCGGAACAGTCAAGCACTCCGACCCGTCCGCCTCTGTGCAGAAAATGGATGAAGATCCTGAGAAGGCCACGTTGCGCCTGCAGCTTGATGAGCAGAAGAGGCTGGTTGACGAACTCTTGGCTGGACGCGCCGCAGAGCGACGACCCGACTATGGTAATCCCAGGCCGGGGCAGCAGGGGCAGGAACAACTTCCCCCCGGTGAGATGCCTCCGGGCAACCCTGATCATGCTACTGCCACAGACAGGGCGGAAGCCGGAACATACGGCAAGAGTGCGCGATACGTCTCGCCAAACCCCCCTGAGTGACGGGGAAATCTGAAGAATCCAACCCGGGTTCCCCCAGTCGCCCAGCAGGTCGTCCAGCCAGTCGACCCGCGAGCAGCCGAAGCCGTCTACCGTGTTGAAGAACCTGGCAATGCGCTTGTGGTTAGGGATCCCCGTCAAGACAGGGACCCCCACCCGGAGGACCTTATTGCGGCACTCACAGCCGGCCTCGAGGCGTTGGAAACACGGCAGGTGGCGGTCCCACCGGATGGCAAGCCTTATCCCGCGTGGGTGGATGATATGCCCGCGCCTCCGGGTTTTGGGAACCCCACTTTCTCGCCTTTTAACGGGACAGGGGACCCACCCCAGCACTTGGCTCATTTCTCTTCCAGGTGTGGCCCCATGCTGGGGACCCCGGCTCAGCAAGAAGCCACCAAGCTCCGATGATTCGATACAGACATTGGAAGGTCCGACATTCGTCTGGTACAGCCAGCTCCCTATCGGATCGGTGACCGGTTGGGAGGATCTTCACCGGTAGTTCTTATACCAGTTCAGCTCCACCACGCGAAAGACCAGCATTGCGGACCTCTTCAAATGCAAACAGAGGCCTGATGAGCGGGTTGCAGACTTCATCGCCCGGTGGAAAGGACTTACGTATTCCCTCGATATGCCACTGACTCGGGAGAAATTACTGACGATGTGTGTGGGGAACGTTATGACAGAGCTGGTACCCTCCTTGATTACCCAGAACTATCCTGGAGGGTTCAGAGATTTCTCGATTTGCTGCCCCCTATGATCCCAGCCAGGAGGGCCGCTAGGGCTGAACCCGCCGCAGTGGCTCAAATAGAAGCCCCGAGGCGGCTGGAATTGCTGCCGGCGGCACCACCCCCAAAACCCCGCAGAGGTCCTCCACCTCAAGCACAGGCTCCTGCCCAGCAGCGACCGCCTCAGAACCGACAGGTTCCCCCGCGCAATGCGCCACCGCCACCTAGGCGAGACAACCAGGCGCCGCCTCCTCGGCAGGCCCCTCCGGTCCCTTGACAGGACCAGGCCCCCAGGGCAACCTATCCGGTAAGAAGGTACCAGACCTATTCGTTCAACGAAAATCAGGTCCCTGGCTACTTCCGAAGTGCTCTAGAGCAAGGGATTGTGCGTCTGCCTGAATGCAGAAGGCCGACAGAGGTGCATCTCACCGATCACCCCAACTACTGACCTTATCATCGGATCCTGGGGCAAACCCTCAAGCGATGCTATGTGTTTAAAGACTGGCTTCAGGACCAGGTCAACAACAACATAGTCATGTTGGGCCCAGCGCCAGCGCAAGTGGCAGGCGTCTTTGCGGGATCAGAAATCGGCAGCGATGGTGAAGGTGAGTGGCAGCAAGTCCCTAGCCGCGGGTCCCAGAAATATGATAACTGGATGGCTCAAAAAACCGTCATCTGTGCCCAAGGTATCATCTGGGCACGCCTGAAGCAGTCGGAACCTTCAGAAGATGTAGCCGGTGCCTCAGCATCGTCTTCACAGTCGACCTCTACCCAAAAGGGCAAGCAGCGGTGATGCAAGAAGAAGCAACGTGCACTGCCAGTGCCGTCGTCATCCCGCACTCTCGGCGACTTTATGCCTCCCGAGATGGGCATTCCTCCCAGAATCCGCCCAGCGGTGGATGACTCTTCGAGCGACAGTCAAGGGTTCGCTTCAGTTAACACCGTGGATCTGGTAAAGCCCTATAGGACCCCCGACGAGCGGGAACCCCAGGCAGGCCTCCCCAACGTTTCCAGCCGACGTCAACGTCGGCGGAATCGCAATCGCGCCGGTCATCGAGGTACGTCAACGGGCACTTGTGAGCAAGACGTGCATGCTACCGAGACCAGGCAGCAGGCTCAGCGCAGATCTCAGCACGCGCAGACCCATCCGGCACCCTCGGCTCTACCTCCACCGCCGTTCGTGCTGCTGGATCGGGGGGAGCCGCCTCGTTCGTATCACAGCCAGTCTTGCACGGCGACAGGCCAGCCTCCGCTGTCCGATCTTAGTCTGGTGACAACTCTTCAGGCTTCTACTGGTAGGCAGCAAGATGTACCCAGTACTAGTTACTCGCCGGTTCAGCCAGCCGGACCCGCTGTGCATCCAAATTCCGAACGACCTCCTGTAAGAAGAGGTTCGCGTTTGGCACGAAAGTACGATTTCCTGAAGCATCTGGCCGCATCCCGGCGAGGCTTTCCATCCTCGATTCCCTTCGCCTGTCTTCTGAAATGCGCGAGGCACTTTCCGAGGCCCTAAGGAGCCCCCTCCAGTTCGAGACGGAAGTGGCAGCTGCGGAAGCCTTCCATACCGAGACGATTGAATACGCCGAATGTCAGGCGGTTATCTCGTTCTCCGGCGAAGATGAGGACCCCCCTATATAGGGGCACATTCTCCCACTGTATATCACTGGCCACTTCAACGGTGTGGAAGTCCGCTGATGCCTCGTTGACGCGGGTTCTGGAATCAACTTAATTCCGACCCGGACGCTGCGAAAGCTGGGTCTGTCCGAAGGTGATTTAACTCCCTCTGACCTCAGGATCCAGGGGTACGACAGGACAGAGCAAACCCCAGTCGGCAAGATCCACCTGAAGACTCAGTTCGGTGGCTTAATTTCCAGCACCGAGTTCATGGTTGTTTCTCAGGACAGCGCTTACAACGCATTGATGGGTAGGCAATGGCTCCATCTGCATGCAGCGGTCCCCTCGTCGTATCACCAGTGCCTTAAGTACTCGCTCAACGGTCGAGTAGGCATGCTCAAAGTAGACGCGTCCCCTTTCGCTTCTTGTGAGGCCCGCTATCTGGATGCGGGTTATTACATAAGTAAGGACAAGAAAATCCTGGTAAGCGAGGATGAGCCAGCCCTGATCACAAGTGATCCCTGGGAAAGCATGGACGATGCCTACATCCTCCCGATCCACCAGTTGGAGGCCACAACCCCCGACATGGGACAATGTTTCGTTGTTTCGGGTACGCAAGGAAGTCATGTTCCCGTGTCCAAGTGACAGTGGAAAATCACCTCGTACTCCTACATCAACCAGGCTTGGGTCATCCCGGAACCTCCTACCCCTGTACGGTACCGGGACGTCAAGCTGATGACAACGGCGGTGCGCCATACGTGTCTTTTTCGCCGGGCTGGAATTAACCGACTCAGGCCGACGCGTCACCACTACTTTGATATCATCAAACGTGGCCCCTTAGGCCGAAGTCCAGATGGGATCGGATCAAATGCATTCATTGCTATGGTCTCAACGACAAGTGAGTCTCCTGATGTGATGACCGCTGCTGCCCAAGCCGGCACCAGCTGCCCCTCGAGTTTCGAGAACCCAGAAGTATCTCCCGTCGCGGGAAGTCCCCCCACGGCTGGGGAGGATGACTTGGAGGATGCTCCCCCAGCCTTTGAAGAAGGCGTCTCTACCACGGTTGATGAACTGGTACAGGTGAACCTTGGTAGCGAGGCAGATCCAAGACCCACATTGATCAGTGCGGCCATGTCCCTCGAGGAGCGGAAGCAGTATGTAGACTTCCTCAAACAGCACCGCGATGTGTTTTCCTGGAGTTACGATGAGATTCCAGGGCTGGATCCCCAAGTGGCCGTCCACCGTCTGGGCCTCCCAGTAAAACATCGTGGGTTCAAGCAGCCCCCCAAGAAGATGCACCCTTCCCATGGCGATATGGTTGAGGCCGAAGTTGATAAGCTAATCAAAGCCAACTTCATCAAGGAGGTCCAGTACCCCAAGTGGTTTGCCAACATTGTGCCAGTCAGGAAGAAGAATGGGCAGATCAGAGTCTGTATCGACTTCCGCGATCTTAATCGCCACTGCCCAAAGGATGACTTTCCACTCCCGGTGATGGAGCTGTTGATTGATGCCACGGCCGGATTCCAAGCCCTCTCTTTCATGGATGGGTATTCCGGGTATAACCAGATCCGGATGGCCCCCGAAGACGAGGAGTCCACTGCCTTCAGGGCTCCCCAGGGTATCTTTTGCTACCAGGTAATGCCATTCGGTTTGAAGAATGCAGGTGCCACTTATCAGAGGGCCATGCATCGCATATTCAAACCGATCCTTGGGACATTGGTGGAATGCTACGTGGATGACCTTGTAGTCAAATCACGCCAGCGTCAGGACCATCTCAAAGACCTCGAGAAAGTGTTCGGTTTTCTCCGTTCCCGTCACCTGAAGATGAACCCGCTGAAGTGTGCCTTTGGAGTCACCTCCGGGAAGTTTCTAGGATTTGTTGTCAGATACCGAGGTATCGAGATCGACCCGGAGAAGATCAAGGCCATCAGCCAAATGCCTCCCCCGAGCAACATTTGGGAGCTCCGAGGCCTTCAAGGCCACTTAGCCTATATACGCCGATTCATTGCGAATTTGGCTGGCAAGTGTAAGCCCTTTTCCCGGCTCATGAAGAAAGGCGCTGCCTACGAATGGGATGAGGAGTGTCGGGCCGCCTTCGAGGAAATCAAGCAGTATCTGCTCCAACCTCCGGTCTTGATGCCACCCATCTCTGGAAAGCCGCTGGTCCTTTACGTGACCGCCCTGGAGAGATCCCTCGGTGCGCTGCTCGCCCAGAAGAATAACGAGGGCACTGAGAACAATGTCTACTATCTTAGCCGCATGCTTCTCGATACGGAGGTCAGATACTCCCCTATCGAAAAGAGCTGCCTTGCGCTCGTCTTCGCTGTGCAGAAGTTGCGGGACTACCTGCAACACCACGAGGTACAATTGATCTCTCGGGTAGATCCGCTGAAGTACATCCTGAACCGCCCCATGCTGACTGGCCGACTAGCACGGTGGGCGGTGATTCTCCAGCAGTTTGATATCAGGTTTATACCTCAGAAGGCCTTTAAGGGACAGGCATTGGCAGACTTTTTAGCTGCCCATCCAACCTCCGCGGATCAATCCCTGGACCTGGATTTCCCCGACGAGACAATCCTCTCAGTTGATCATGTTGTCCCGTGTTGGAAAATTCATTTCGACGGCGCCTCCTGGAGCCCCACTGGTAGAAGGCTCAACGACCCCAAGCTCAACAGAGTGGGTCTGGGTATTGTCTTTATTACCCCGGCGCAAGCCGTCCTGCCGTACTCGTTCCTGTTGTCAGAAGGTTGTACAAACAACGAGGCAGAGTACCAGGCTCTCATCACCGGCCTCGAGTTGGCCCTTGAGATCCATGTTCCCCATCTAAATGTGAAGGGAGATTCTGAGCTGGTAATCAAACAGGTTAATGGCGACTACGTCATCAAGAATCCATAGCTTGCACCGTTGCTGGAGTACACCATCCTCTTAATGGCCTAGTTCTCTCCTCGGCCAGAGGTTACCCATGTCCTACGATCGCAGAACGGACAAGCGGACGCCCTGGCTGGTTTAGCCGCGTCGCTCGCAGAACCCGAGCAAGATGATTTTGTCATACACATGGCCCACCGAAGAGTCATTGCTCCCTTCACCCAAGAGGACCGTGATAGCCTGCGGGTAAGTCATCTCACCGCCGGACCGTCCATATCGGGAGTCCCGGGTTCGTCAGACGCAGTGGTTGAAACCACCCCCGACTGGAGAGCACCTTTTGTCGAGTATCTCCAAAATGGTCAGCTCTCGGACGACCGGGCCAAACGCGAGCGAATCTGACGCCACGCGCTGCAATTTACCCTCCAAAGCGGCCCCAGTCTTGAGCAGACCCTCTATAAACGGAGTTTCGATGGTGTCCTCCTCCGTTGCATCCAAAGAGTAGAGATACCTCATGTTATGCAAGAGGTTCACACCGGTTCCTGTGGCGCCCATCAAGCTAGGTCGAAGCTGTCCCAGCAAATCTGGAGGTTAGGGTACTTCTGGCCCTCCATGATCCACGATTGTATTGGATACGCCATGAGATGCCACACATGCCAAGTACACGCCAACTTCTTGCATCGGCCGCCAGAACCCCTCCACCCCACCAAGTACTCTTGGCCATTTGCGGTATGGGGACTTGATGTAGTGGGACCGTATCCGCCGGCAACAGCCCGCCAGTGCAAGTTCATCCTGACTGCTACAGATTTATTCTCCAAGTGGGCAAAAGCAGTTCCGCTCAAAGAGGTCAAGGCCCGTTAAATCATTGACTTTGTGAGCTCCAACATTATCCACCGGTTTGGAGTCCCTCACGATGTCCTCACCGATAACGACACCAACTTCTGAGCAGCTGAATTGAAGAAATTGTACGCTAAGTACGACATCCGGTCGAACCATACCTCCCGCTACCTCGCGCAGGCGAATGGACAGATCGAGGCGTTCAACAAGACCCTCTCTAACATTCTGCAGAAGATGATTGGTCAGAACAATAAGAGTTGGCCGGACAAGCTCCCCAACGCCCTCTGGGCTTACCGGACGACGACTTGCAACTCTACCCAGGTGACCCCATATTCCCTGGTGTATTGAACTGAGGCCGTCCTACCCATTGAGATCAAGCTGTCATCGCTGCGCACTGCAGTTTATGATCACCAGACATCAGATGAGATAGCCGAGATCCGTTTAGATGAGTTGGAAGCACTAGACGAGAACCAGCTCTGTGCCCTGCACAATCTGGAAAGGCATCAGGACAAGATAGCGAGAGTCTTTGACAAGAAGGTTCGTCTCCACTCTTTTCTGCAGGGTGACCTGGTATTGGCCCTTCGAGCGCCAATGATTCCCGGTAGGAAACCGCCCAAGTTAGAACCCAAATGGGAGGGGCCTTATACCATCCATAAGGTTTACCCCAATGGTGCATACTCTTTGGTGACCACGGATTGAGAGCATATAGCCCCTCCTACCAATGCCAAATTCCTCAAGCGATACATTGCCTAGGGCAAAAGTGGTCTTGCACGACCCTAAACTGCAAGAAGGTCCAGCACGAACCTAAACTGCGAGAAGGTCCAGCACGACCCTAAACTGCGAGAAGGTCCAGCACGACCCCAAACTACGAAAGGTCCCGCACGACCCTAAAACTGCATCCCCGTCCTTACTGCAAGACGTTAAAACTGCAAGCCAGTCAGGCCTTCTTGACTGATACCTGACTTTAGGCCCCTTGGCCTTCTCGGACCTCTCCGCGCAATCTCTTACTAGGGGCGTACGGTGTGAGTAGGACTACGTCCTCATTCACGTCGGGATTATGTACCATGTCGTATGCCCCCCCTTTACGAGGCTCGGACTCAGGCCCCTTGGCCACCTCAGGCCCTCGGCCCCATCCTTACTGCAAGACGATAAACTGCAAGCCATTCAGGTCTCCTTGACCGCGGTTTGGCCCCTAGGCCCCCCCTTTTCTCGTTTCTCCCCGGCTTACCCTCTTACGGGATCGTACGGTACGGTGTAGGACTACGTCCTCCCGTTGGGATCATGTACCATACTGTACACATCCCCGAATGAGATGCCCCTCGTCCCGCATGACATTAAACTGCATGTCAAGAACTACGTATGGCTTGATTCCCATCTTCATGGGATACGTAGGAACGCTCGGATGCCTCATCTTGAGCCCGGCCCCAAGCTTTTCTCTTCCGCTATTCCCCCTGGGAATAGTCTCCTTGGAGGATCTTTGTGTAGCAGGGAGTAGGCTTTCTTGGCCCCGCTCATGCAACCCCACTCGCGCAAAGATTGTAAAGGTCGCACCATGCGCCCACTCCCGTTCTTCCATCCCCCCACGTCCTCACCGCATGACGCTAAACTGCATGGCCTTCAAGAACTACGTATGGATTGATTCTCATCCTTATGAGATACGTAGGAATGCCCAGAAATTTCGTCCGTTGGCCCAGCCCAAAAGCCAAAATCTTCCCCTCGGGTCAAGACATGGCAGGGTGCACACTTTTTCCCCGACCCACGTCGAGCAAGCCTCGACCCGGCTGCACATTCCCCCTGGAGGTGTTTGCCCCTTTCGGGGGTGGATGCAACTAAGCTTCACCCACTCCTTGACTGGGATTCTGTCACCTTTCACACCCGGAGGGACCCCCGGTAACGGCCTGGATACAATGCCCAAGTGCTCTCCTACCGATACGGGCCAACGTCCCTGAGGGTTTTCAAGCAACAAGCCGATACAAGTCCCGCGTTGCGAATATGGTCAGTGGTCGACGCTCATTTGTTGCCCCCACACGGGTCACCATAGGAACACTATGTTTTGAACATGGTCAACAGTGTCCTGGATCTTCGGGTCCACCCCGAGATGCCCCAGGCATCGAGAACAGTGATTCATTCTACCCCATCCCGAGGTGACAAACTTCCCCCAGGGAGGTGTTAGCGATCGGGCCCATGGCTCTATTCCCCATAAGGGTGTACGGTGTGATGTAGGACTACGTCCTCATTCATGTCGGAATCATGTACCATGTCGTACGCCCTCCCTTTACGAGGCCCAGCCTCAGGCCCCTTGGCCTTTTCGGGTCCCCGACCCTCGTCCTCGTGTAAGACGTTAAACTGCAAACCAGTCAGGCCTTTTGACTGATAACTCCCCCTTTCTCCGGGCCACGGCCCAGGATTCCTTACCTGGAGTGTACGGTGTGGTGTAGGACTACGTCCTCATTCACATCGGAATCATGTACCATGCCGTACGACTCCCCTTACAAGGCCCAGCATCAGGCCCCTTGGCCTCCTTGGGTCCCTGGCCCCTCGTCCTCAAGTAAGACGTTAAACTACAAACCAGTCAGGCCTTCCTGAATGATGCCTGATCTTAGGCCCCTTGGCCTTCTCCCCAATCTCTCACCTGGAGTGTACGGTGTGGTGTAGGACTACGTCCTCATTCACGTCGGGATCATGCACCATGTCGTACGACTCCCTTTACAAGGCCCCAGGTCTTCCTGACCAAGGCTCGACCTTAGGCCCCTTGGCCTTTCCGGGCCACGGCCCAGGTTCCCTCATACCTAGGGTGTATGGTGTGGTGTAGGACTATGTTCTCATTCACGTCGGCTTCTTCGCCATACCGCACACCTCCCTTGTTTTAGAGTATATTACTCCCCTCCTCGTCCGGTATGACGTTAAACTGCACTTCAAGAACTACGTGTGGCTTGATTTCTATCCTAATGGGATACGTAGGACCACCTGGATGTCCAAGATTCGGGTCCAACCCCATCTCTCGGGAATCCTCATCCCATCTTGGCCCCGTGGCCCATCCTTCCTTCATGAGGGGATCATATGGTGCGGTGTGGGATTATGTCCTCATTCACGACGGTCTTGTGATGACCACGCCATGCTCCCACCCCCTACTGAGTTGTTTCGTCGATCCCACTTTTTCGGCGGTTCACCAATGTACTTAAGAGTACTCTAGTTTATTACCTGGAATGCCAAGCTCTACTCGGACACATCCGCACTCGCTTTCCAGGCTTTGCGTATCCTCGCATCAGGGCTTTCATCATCTTTCACACCCGGAGGGACCCCCAAGAACGGCCTGGATACTACGCCCAAGGGCTCTCCTACCAATACGGGCCAACGCCCCCCCAGGGTTTCGGACAACAAATCGATAAAATCCCACGTTGCGAATATGGTCAGTGGTTGATGCTCGTTTGTTGTTCCCACCTCAGGCTAACGTGATACGGGTGATGTGTTTCCATCATGGTTAACCATTTCCCTCTATCGCCACATCAACCCATTAAGCCCAAATTCTAGGTACACAATTCACACCCTTCATCACTTCATCATGTCCAAGTAGAGTCTCGGGACTCTTGGTACTTTTCCCCCGTGCACATCTGCGCATTGGAGGAACAAGTTACGTCAGAAGTGTCTTTCGGAACTCTCTGTTGACTCCCCTTTAATGGACGCCCCAAGTATTGCAATGGGGATACCCCCCTTGTTTCCCACACCGAGTTTATCTCACGTGGGCTTAGGGATTGGGTTAACATCTGTGCTTACTCGGGAGTTGTCACCATCCACGGTCTGAGCTCTAAGACCATAAACTAAGACTCTCATCTGAAACTACGTTCAAGACCCCTTGTCTTCGGACCCAGCTTGAGTTCAGCAAATTTACCTCTCTAATCCTGCCTTCAGGACCCTGATCACAGGGCTGCATGGCGCAGTGTAGGACTACGTCCTCATTCACGTCGGGTTTGCAACAACTACACCACGCACGCCCCCATTCTGAGGTTCAGTCCTCCTATTCCCTATCCAGCATGACGTTAAAAGGCACCCTTCAGAACTACGTGTGGCTTGATTCCCATCCTAATGGGATACGTAGGACCACCTGGATGTTTAAGATTCGGGTCCAGCCCCACCTCCCGGTGATCTCCTGATCTCCCAGTCACCTAGGCCACTTGGTTTATCCCTCTCCAGAAGGGGGATGTGTAGGTATGATACAAGGTTTTGGGCACCACGCCCCCTTCCCCCGAGGACCTTCCTTCTCTCGGTCACCCTCAAAGTTGAGTCCCTTGACTCCTTGCAGTGGTTCACCCATGTATTAAGAGCACTCTAGTCTAGGACCAAGAGTGTCAGATTCAACTTGATCAAGTTCCTTCCACTTTTCAAGCTTCGTGTTCCCCTCGATTCGGACTTCCATCATCTTTCACACCCGGAGGGACCCCCAAGAACGGCCTGGATACTACACCCAAGGGCTCTCCTACCGATACGGGCCAACACCCCCCAGGGTTTCGGACGACAAATCGATAAAATCCCGCGTTGCGAATTTGGTCAGCGGTCGATGCTCGTTTTGTTAGTCCTCATTTCAGGCTAACGCGACAAGATGATGTGTTGCGAACATGGTCAGTAGTAATCCTCTGTCGCCACGCCAGCCCCTTCAGTCCTTGAATGTTGGTTGCATGATTCACATTGTCTTCCACCCCATCATGTCTAGGTGGAATCTCGACACTTTTGGCGCTATCCCTCAGTGCACCTTTGCATGCTAGGGGGGCAAAGCTGCAATCTGGCGCCCCTTTGGGGCTCCCATGGTCCGAGCTCTAAGACCATAAACTAAGACCCATTCGGGACTACGTTCAAATTCCCATCCTCATGGGATACGTAGGACCGCCTAGACGCCCTGTCTCCGGGTACAACCCATTCAGGAATCTAGTCTCTCTCCCTGTTTCACCTCTGTGTAGGCCCCTCGGCCTAAGGTTTCCCTCTCCGGATGGCGTACAATCTGATGTGGGATCATGTCTCCGTCAATTGTGTTTTATAACACTGCGCACATTTCCCGCCTAGCATCGTCTCTGCTACGTCTGCGCTGCATGACGATAAAATGCATGCTTTGTCCTATCATACGACCCTAAACTGTGACATTATCGTCCTGGCCGCACGATGAAAAACGGCACCGCATTGTGGTGACCTCGCTGTAGAGGACATCACGTTGGGTATTGGTCACGTGCCATGCCATTTGTCAATGCCCATCACGTCTTGATTCTTGTGGCGACATCACGACCTACTGTTCTAGGCCTGTCCCTTCACAAAAAAAACCCATTCACCTTAAAGAAAAAACAAGATACATCAAATTCTGCTTCTTTAGTGCAAGAGCTATGCCCACAATTCCCTTTTCCCATGGAACTGGTACCTTACCGTGCCACCTTCCAGAACTACGTATGGCTTGATTCTCATCCTTATGAGATACGTAGGAGCGCCCGGGTACTTCGCCGCGGGCCCAGCCTAACCCTGGTGTTCGGTCCCTTGACTCGAGCATTTCCCCAGAGAATGCATGGTAATTAGGATTATGTCCTCATTCACGTCAGGTTCTGATGTCATGCGTCCCCTGATCCCTTTACCCATCTATGGTCCGAATTCTATGACCCTAAACTAAGATCACCCCAAGGGAAAGGAATCTGCTCCCTCTCTCTAATACGTTTCGTTGACGTATTCAGATGTGTTTTGACAAAAAGCCCGAAGCATGGGATTTTCACAGGGACATTCCCCTCATCTCATGACCAAGCTTCGTGAGCTCGATATTTGGATCCTCATCCTCTTCCACATCCAAAAGGACCCTCGGACGACGTGGATACTAAGCTTAAGGGCTCTCCATGAATGCTGGACCTTAGGGCCCTTCAATCGTTTCGGGCCAATGTCCCTACAGATATCTGACAACATTTGTGACATGGTCCCGTGTTTCGAACATGGTCAACGGTCAACCCTCATTTGTTTTTCCCCATTTCAGGCTAACGCGACAGGATGCTGTGTTGCGAACATGGTCAGCAGTAATCCTCCATCGTCACGCCACCATCATTGTGATCTGAATCTCGAGCACCATGATTCACACATTTCCACTTCCTCATGTTCAAGTGGAATTCCGTCATACTCGGCTCTTTCTCTTCGCGCATCTAGGTGCGCTAAATGATCGTGTTAGTGTCATTGGGCCGGTAGTCACTGAGTGTCCCTTTGTCCTAGCCTGCCCCCTTTGTGTCGGGAAATTCCCACCACTGCTGCTTGTTTCCCACACCGAGTACGACTCACGTGGGCTTAGTAGTTTTGGCAGGATGTGTACCAACACGGTTAGGCCCCTCCCCGTCCCACATGACGTTAAACTGCGCTTCCAGAACTACATGTGGCTTGATTCCCATCATCACGTGGGATACATAGAGACACCCAGGCATTTCGCCTAGGGTTCAGCCCCTGGAATCACGAGACCTTGTTCCTCCCCAATTCCAGCCCTCACCAGAGAGGCCCTATCTGAAAGAAGGAATGATCCATGATCAAACCGATGCGCCTATCAGACGTACTCCCACCACGGTGGTGTAACTACCAAAGTGTTGGATTTTGTTCGGACAAACCATCACTCCATATTCCACGCTTTGCGTGCCCCTTATTCTGTAACGCCCCGACCCCAGCTACCCAGAGCCGGTGCATTACTTCGTAACATTGGCATGATCCCAAAAGATCAAGTCTCGAAAGACCGATTAGTTTAGTAGCCTTGGAAACACTAGATACATTCATAAACGTTACATTACATCATAAAGTGAAAAACTACAATAACAAAGTCTCCATAGTCCACACTCATATCCTCTTCTGACTATCCCTGCAGGTCATTCATAAAATACTTCTTCACATCCTGGAAAATATTAAAACATTGAAAGGGGTGAGCTCAGATGCTCAGTAAGGATAACAATAATGCGGAAGCTTTCATAAATAAACATTAACATTTAAGGCAATGTATAACTAAAACAAAAGCCTTTTAAACATGAACTTCAACATAATATGGCAAAAGTAAAATGAGATAATGCCATTTACTTCTTCACATGGATATTCTACTGGTCGAATAATCACATGCAATATCAATAACCACTTTCATAATGATGGAATGCATAATGCCAGACTATCATAACCACATAGCCAAGGCCTCGTTCCAAGACTACAAATAAGATTTTGTCAAGGCCTTGTGCCAAGACACTAGTTTGTCTCATGAGACCTGCCGATGCATCGAGGAGCTATAGCGGGCTCCACCCGTCACTTATTAAGTCCAATGCATTCCTCATATGAATAGGTTTAAACATATCATAAACCATAACATAATCATATCACATAAACAATGCATAAAGGAAACATAACATTTCCACATTTCAATCACAAGATATCAATACAAAACATTGATATAATAAAAACGCTTTCAAAACCATTTTCAATACCAAAATAAAAGAATGTTAAAACATTGTATTTATTTTTCTTTTTAAAAAAAAAGTATGGCTTGTAAAGGAAGCCGAAACTCAAATAATGTTCACGGCGGCGGAGAAGTCATTGTCGCCGCATAAGTACGGAATGAAAAACATTCCCTTTTTGTCGTTTAGTAAAATGCTTCGTATAAAAAGATTCCTTTTGAATAAACTTAAAAGTCAAAGGGGTTTATACACCGTATAAAAGAAAGTTGTGTATAAAACCAAATATGCCTCAATGAAAGGAGATTGAGACGAAGTCCTTAAAAAGATCATTTTTAAAATAAAATAGATATATTATGTGTATTCACTATAGGTACACATAAAGAAAGTAAAAATACAAAATAAGACATAATAATATCATGACATAATTTGAAAGTAGGAGATTAACCCAAAGAATGGAAGTTGGGTTAAGAAGTTCCCTTACCTTGTGTCCGACTTGACTCAACCGTTCTTTAACCTCCTGAATAATAAACTAGAGTTAATATCTACCTTATTAAGAACCATTTTAAATTTCATTATCCTTTTTATATCACTTATTACAATGTTATGAACATTATGTAATTATTTAAGTTAATAACGGTCGTTTTGTCGATCTTTGGTACATGAGTCAACAATAAACTTCTTATAATTATAAGTTGTTCATGTGGTGAAATATCCATTATATCCAGAATTATATTAATGATGTAGATATCATATATATCATATATATACAGTATATACATTCATTTATAATATTACGTAACATTTAGAGGTAAGAAATGAAATGCACCGTTCATGGAGACGGTAAGCCGTACGTACGCATGAACGCTACTTTCATTTCTATTTCGTATTTAATGGAACGAAGTCATAATGATATAAATGTATAATATAATTCCAGTATAATATAGTGTATAATACCATTTACTCCATCCTTTATACATCCCACATATGGCATTAACGATTCAAATCACTTTGAGGGGGCGGTAGTCCGCACTTCCTAAAATGAAATTATCGCGTTTTACCCATAATGGAAATCATAAAGTAAGCCATAAATGAGAAATACAGAAGCATAAGTAAAACATAAACACATTATATATCATATATAAATATAGTGACATCTTAATGGCCACCTTTGGAGGTGTTATATGAGTGTTGAACAATCATCGTTTCGTGAGGCAGAAATTCGCCATCCACAGAAACCGTATGTTCTTTAACCATTAGATGTAGGTGTGTGTAAGTGTAGCTCGAATCCTTATTATAACAACATCCTAGTATATTGAGGATACTGGTGTTGTTACAAAAGAAATGAATAAAAAGAGTTTAGGGGGTTGGAGAAGAAAAATAAAACAAAACAACATTATAAAAGACATTACCTCAAAATCGGGTAACTCTTTTTGATTTGAGCTAAAGGCTTCCTTGGGAAGATTTCTGCCCAAAGTAAGGTTTCTAGGAGTAAGGGAGGAATGTTGGGAGAGTATTTGGGCAGAGGTTGGCCGAGCCAAATGGCTTGAAAGTGTAAATGAAGTGGGAGAGGTGGGGGCCTTTTATAAGTGGAGAGGAGGGGCACTTTTGGAAAGATTGAAATGTTACATTATTTAAAAATGCTTTTCGGATTCTAAAGGTCCCACACTTATATAATTAGAGGCTAAGGTGATAAGGTTTCGAAATCTCCTCATCCAATTGGCTTTGGACAAGTGTAAGCCTTGGATTTTACATTATCTATTCATTTTATTAAAATCGTTAAATAATGAGGTCATCGCTGCATCATAATGATGTCATAAATAATTTAATTTATTTAATGTCTAAAAATTATAAAAAAAATACTATGATGTAGGAAATCTTTTTAGCTTTCTAATGAATATTTATAGTCAAAATTTGGACTTGTGTAACCCTACTTAAAAATTGTTTTAGTAAAACAATTTATGTTAGTGTCATTTTCACTTTAACATTAAATAAAAAGTAATTTATGTTATTTCCCAACAAAAGTGGATCCATGGGGTCCCCAAGTTAGGACATGGCTTGTCTTGGTCGGCCATGACACAACCAATGAGGTTGGGACATGTGTCTAGGTCATTTAATATTATTAAAGTATTATCTATACCTTAAACTACACTAATTACCACTAATCGCGATTAAGAACTTAATAAGTTACTATTCACCAAAAAATTATTATAATCTCATTGAACCACATTTTACTTCTTAATGACAACCATGTATGTCGGATTTTTGAAAATCAAATCACAGAAGTGGTAATATTTCATTTAAACGAAAAATCAGTTATTTAACTACCACTTAGTGGTTTCACTATTCATCAAAAATTGAAGTTTCTCAGAACAATGCCAAAATTTCATCCTAAGCTATAATTGATATTCCGAATTCAAAAATGATGTCTATTTTACAAAATTCCAAACATATAAGTTGCATTAATTAATTTTATAATTAATTCCCGCTGTTACGACAAATAGCGTGTTTTCAAGAAACAATTTATATCAAAAGATTGGCAATTGTTTATGTCCAAATTCAATGTTAAATTAATTCTAATGACCACCATTGGATGAAATGGTAAAAATATATTCTAATTATACATTAAATCCACTCAATAGTATAACTTATCACTATAAATTATTTTGATTAAAAAAGTTGTTTTAAGTATTTTTCACTATTCATAAAAATTTTGAAGTTCTCAGAAAATTACAAAAAATTCAACATAGGCTAATTTCAATATTAGGAATACAAAAATGAACTCCATTTTGAAATATAAAATTTCTATAATTTTAAAAAGTGGTTATTACTATTCATAACGGCTACTTTGATTTGTCGCGATGTTTTAGAACTCGAAGTTGCGTACAATGCAAGCTATTGTATTATTGAATGAGAAGCGTATCGTGGAAGCTCGGGGTGTTACATTCTCCCCTCCTTCAATAAATTGCGTCCTCGCAATTTGAAATTTTTCTTGGAAAATAAAAGGTTGAAAAGAGAAAATACCTTTGAGGAAAACCCACATCGAAAATAAGGTTAATAAATATATAACATTAAAAGAAAGCAGGATAAGTACAAAGGTCACCCGATATAGCCCATTATAGGATTCTATGAAAATATGGATATGGAGGAGAAACAAACCATCAAGGTCTGATGGGGAGTTATAGAAAACAGGATTAGGAGAAAGTTTAACCACAAGAAAATCACAAACTTGTGATTGGTTAAACGGTCATTGAATCCCTAGTTGGAAAAGTTAACCGACAAGATTTTTGTTTTAAGTTACCTTTTATAATGTTGAGGATTTTATTTAGGAGATTTACTAAGAACGTAAGGGAATATACATACTTGTTATGTATACTTTCATTCATTAATGAATTTTTACCACAAACCCATCTTTTACTCCAAATGGTAACAGAACTCAAAAATATTCTATTTATCCTAATTGTATAAGGTACCAAAGGTTAACACATACCATTTAGATTAGTAAAATTATTTTGTAATAACCAGGGACTTCCTGTAGGCTAGTGGTAGGAAATAAAGGCCTGTCGCACTTTGATTGTGGGTTCGATTCCTACAGCTTTGTCCGACGCGACGGTTTATGCCCCACCCTGCAGGTTGTCCTTTTCCTAAAACTATAGTATTATAATACTCCAAAAATAATCTTCATCAATTTTTTAACCTTAAACCATACTATCCAAAGATCAACTTAATCCACTCCAATGATTATAGTTATCCAAAATAACTCTGTCCAGACTTTCTCTAAAATGTCTCTTAATTCCAAAATCAATTGTAGCATCAGATTCCCCATACAAAGAAAAATTTCTCTTATTGTCACATACTAAAAATATGATTACCTTAATCATCTTAAAACCTTACTGAAATCAAAAAGTACTGCAGTACAATCCTTATATAGATCACATTATTCTAATAACCAGAATATAATCCATGAGTCCAAAAGCACTAATACATTAGTTATTCTGCTTCAACTGTAGTAATAGCATAAGATTGTCCTTGATCCCTTGGCCTTTTCTGAGGTAAGTTTCCTTGACGCTTAGGACATTCATTTGCATAATGACCCATTTCTCTACAATTGTAGCATTCAACTTTGACAGCCTCTTTCCTTCCCTTGCAATCACGTGCCTGGTGACCCTTTTCTCCACATTTATAACAAACTCCCATTCCTTTTAGGCAAGTACCAGGGTGATTCTTCCCACAATTATCACATAATGGAAAATCCTTCTTTCCCTTTTTCCCTTTATCTGTCTCTTGTTCCACCGTTCTCTTCTTCTCTTGCTTTACTTTGTTGTCATAAGACTTAGAGAATTCCTTTTCTGTCTTGATAGCACACGAGACAATATCTTCGTATGATGAAAAGGATTGTGATACCAAAGCTCGACGGAGAAATGGTTTTAACCCATCAAAGAAACAATCAATCTTACTCCTTGGGTTACGTATATAATCGGCAGCATGCCTCGCTAACCTTGTAAAGTTAGCCTCATACTTTGCGACATTCTCATCCTCCTTCTGCCTCAGACTCAGAAATTGCCTTTCCATATCTGCTCGATGGTCACGAGGAAAGTATTTTTCTAAGAAAAGATCTTTGAACTCCCTCCATTCCATATTCGATACGTCATCATCTTCCTTTGTGTTTTGAATCAGCGACCACCACTGATCGGCATCTCCAGTGAGGCGGTAAACTGCCATGACAACATTCTCCCTTTCACTACTCCCCAGGGCATGGAATATTTTCTCTAAGGAATTTATCCATTGCTCAGCTACTATAGGATTTGTACTCCCATTGAAGGTTGGCGGTTGTTGCCTCATGAAACGGTCTAGCATTGATCCTCCACGTTGCGGATCAGGGTGCTCCATACGAGTAAGGTTGTTATTCATAACCTGCGTGAGTTGTCCCAGTATGGTGAGAAGCTGATCAGCACCAGTTGTATCACTAGCTCCACCATAATTATCCTGAGCAGGAGGGCAATCCCTACACGGAGTTCGTGCATTGATACAGTTTCCATTCCTTCTACTAGGCGCCATTTCTAAACAATGGCATAAACTAGATTAGTTTATGAATCAAAATACATAATTCCATACTTATAAAACACTTAACATAAATTGAACTATTTATGGATATAATCCATAATCATAAAAAGAAATGTTTTCTTTGAGAAAGTATATACTCATAACCCTTCATAGTGGTTTGTAAATAAAATGAGAATTATCCTAAGCATATCCCCCGGGAGTGTCGTAACCAAGAGTGCAGCAAGGCCCGTTGTCGTGCACCAGTTCCCGTTCGAGTCTAGCTCAAAGCGGTGTTTTCGGGTTTTACCCCTAGGTACATCTGTGCCAGAGCCGCCTCTACCTGCTCGTATCCAGACAGGGATGTATTGCTCGGAAAAGTCATAACATCTCTATAATACCAAAATTCTAGGAAGTTCTTCTATACTAATCCTCAAAGTCTATCTTTGGGCTATGTGCTCTAATCAGAGTTTATCTAAATCTAGCTTCCAAGGTTAGTACTAAACTGCCTCTGATACCAACTGTAACGCCCCGACCCCAGCTACCCAGAGCCGGTGCATTACTTCGTAACATTGGCATGATCCCAAAAGATCAAGTCTCGAAAGACCGATTAGTTTAGTAGCCTTGGAAACACTAGATACATTCATAAACGTTACATTACATCATAAAGTGAAAAACTACAATAACAAAGTCTCCATAGTCCACACTCATATCCTCTTCTGACTATCCCTGCAGGTCATTCATAAAATACTTCTTCACATCCTGGAAAATATTAAAACATTGAAAGGGGTGAGCTCAGATGCTCAGTAAGGATAACAATAATGCGGAAGCTTTCATAAATAAACATTAACATTTAAGGCAATGTATAACTAAAACAAAAGCCTTTTAAACATGAACTTCAACATAATATGGCAAAAGTAAAATGAGATAATGCCATTTACTTCTTCACATGGATATTCTACTGGTCGAATAATCACATGCAATATCAATAACCACTTTCATAATGATGGAATGCATAATGCCAGACTATCATAACCACATAGCCAAGGCCTCGTGCCAAGACTACAAATAAGATTTTGTCAAGGCCTTGTGCCAAGACACTAGTTTGTCTCATGAGACCTGCCGATGCATCGAGGAGCTATAGCGGGCTCCACCCGTCACTTATTAAGTCCAATGCATTCCTCATATGAATAGGTTTAAACATATCATAAACCATAACATAATCATATCACATAAACAATGCATAAAGGAAACATAACATTTCCACATTTCAATCACAAGATATCAATACAAAACATTGATATAATAAAAACGCTTTCAAAACCATTTTCAATACCAAAATAAAAGAATGTTAAAACATTGTATTTATTTTTCTTTTTAAAAAAAAAGTATGGCTTGTAAAGGAAGCCGAAACTCAAATAATGTTCACGGCGGCGGAGAAGTCGTTGTCGCCGCATAAGTACGGAATGAAAAACATTCCCTTTTTGTCGTTTAGTAAAATGCTTCGTATAAAAAGATTCCTTTTGAATAAACTTAAAAGTCAAAGGGGTTTATACACCGTATAAAAGAAAGTTGTGTATAAAACCAAATATGCCTCAATGAAAGGAGATTGAGACGAAGTCCTTAAAAAGATCATTTTTAAAATAAAATAGATATATTATGTGTATTCACTATAGGTACACATAAAGAAAGTAAAAATACAAAATAAGACATAATAATATCATGACATAATTTGAAAGTAGGAGATTAACCCAAAGAATGGAAGTTGGGTTAAGAAGTTCCCTTACCTTGTGTCCGACTTGACTCAACCGTTCTTTAACCTCCTGAATAATAAACTAGAGTTAATATCTACCTTATTAAGAACCATTTTAAATTTCATTATCCTTTTTATATCACTTATTACAATGTTATGAACATTATGTAATTATTTAAGTTAATAACGGTCGTTTTGTCGATCTTTGGTACATGAGTCAACAATAAACTACTTATAATTATAAGTTGTTCATGTGGTGAAATATCCATTATATCCAGAATTATATTAATGATGTAGATATCATATATATCATATATATACAGTATATACATTCATTTATAATATTACGTAACATTTAGAGGTAAGAAATGAAATGCACCGTTCATGGAGACGGTAAGCCGTACGTACGCATGAACGCTACTTTCATTTCTATTTCGTATTTAATGGAACGAAGTCATAATGATATAAATGTATAATATAATTCCAGTATAATATAGTGTATAATACCATTTACTCCATCCTTTATACATCCCACATATGGCATTAACGATTCAAATCACTTTGAGGGGGCGGTAGTCCGCACTTCCTAAAATGAAATTATCGCGTTTTACCCATAATGGAAATCATAAAGTAAGCCATAAATGAGAAATACAGAAGCATAAGTAAAACATAAACACATTATATATCATATATAAATATAGTGACATCTTAATGGCCACCTTTGGAGGTGTTATATGAGTGTTGAACAATCATCGTTTCGTGAGGCAGAAATTCGCCATCCACAGAAACCGTATGTTCTTTAACCATTAGATGTAGGTGTGTGTAAGTGTAGCTCGAATCCTTATTATAACAACATCCTAGTATATTGAGGATACTGGTGTTGTTACAAAAGAAATGAATAAAAAGAGTTTAGGGGGTTGGAGAAGAAAAATAAAACAAAACAACATTATAAAAGACATTACCTCAAAATCGGGTAACTCTTTTTGATTTGAGCTAAAGGCTTCCTTGGGAAGATTTCTGCCCAAAGTGAGGTTTCTAGGAGTAAGGGAGGAATGTTGGGAGAGTATTTGGGCAGAGGTTGGCCGAGCCAAATGGCTTGAAAGTGTAAATGAAGTGGGAGAGGTGGGGGCCTTTTATAAGTGGAGAGGAGGGGCACTTTTGGAAAGAATGAAATGTTACATTATTTAAAAATGCTTTTCGGATTCTAAAGGTCCCACACTTATATAATTAGAGGCTAAGGTGATAAGGTTTCGAAATCTCCTCATCCAATTGGCTTTGGACAAGTGTAAGCCTTGGATTTTACATTATCTATTCATTTTATTAAAATCGTTAAATAATGAGGTCATCGCTGCATCATAATGATGTCATAAATAATTTAATTTATTTAATGTCTAAAAATTATAAAAAAAATACTATGATGTAGGAAATCTTTTTAGCTTTCTAATGAATATTTATAGTCAAAATTTGGACTTGTGTAACCCTACTTAAAAATTGTTTTAGTAAAACAATATATGTTAGTGTCATTTTCACTTTAACATTAAATAAAAAGTAATTTATGTTATTTCCCAACAAAAGTGGATCCATGGGGTCCCCAAGTTAGGCCATGGCTTGTCTTGGTCGGCCATGACACAACCAATGAGGTTGGGACATGTGTCTAGGCCATTTAATATTATTAAAGTATTATCTATACCTTAAACTACACTAATTACCACTAATCGCGATTAAGAACTTAATAAGTTACTATTCACCAAAAAATTATTATAATCTCATTGAACCACATTTTACTTCTTAATGACAACCATGTATGTCGGATTTTTGAAAATCAAATCACAGAAGTGGTAATATTTCATTTAAATGAAAAATCAGTTATTTAACTACCACTTAGTGGTTTCACTATTCATCAAAAATTGAAGTTTCTCAGAACAATGCCAAAATTTCATCCTAAGCTATAATTGATATTCCGAATTCAAAAATGATGTCTATTTTACAAAATTCCAAACATATAAGTTGCATTAATTAATTTTATAATTAATTCCCGCTGTTACGACAAATAGCGTGTTTTCAAGAAACAATTTATATCAAAAGATTGGCAATTGTTTATGTCCAAATTCAATGTTAAATTAATTCTAATGACCACCATTGGATAAAATGGTAAAAATATATTCTAATTATACATTAAATCCACTCAATAGTATAACTTATCACTATAAATTATTTTGATTAAAAAAGTTGTTTTAAGTATTTTTCACTATTCATAAAAATTTTGAAGTTCTCAGAAAATTACAAAAAATTCAACATAGGCTAATTTCAATATTAGGAATACAAAAATGAACTCCATTTTGAAATATAAAATTTCTATAATTTTAAAAAGTGGTTATTACTATTCATAACGGCTACTTTGATTTGTCGCGATGTTTTAGAACTCGAAGTTGCGTACAATGCAAGCTATTGTATTATTGAATGAGAAGCGTATCGTGGAAGCTCGGGGTGTTACATATTCGGACCCTCGTCCCCTTTCATGTCTGAAGGAACCCCCTAACGGCCTGGTCTCATGCCGCATCGGCTCACCTACCGTCCTGGGCCAACGTTTCGGAAGACTGGTCATGTTTGGAGGGATCCCCAATAAAGGCCTGGATGCTACGCCCAAGGGCTCTCCTACCGTTACGGGTCAATGTCCCGAAGGATTGATCGACAACAAATTGATAAAATCCCGCGTTGCGAATATGGTCAGCGGTCGATGTTCATTTGTTGTCCCCATTTCAGGCTAACGCAGTAAGGATATCGTTTGTCCGCCACGGTTAACGGTTGTCCTTTATTGTCACGCCATCCCCACAGTGTTCCGAATTTGGGTATCATGATTCACACTTCCCATTTTCATCTGTTTGAACCGATTTCAGCGCCCCTGGCGTTGCCTCGTTCGTGCATAAGAGCACGTTGAAGAAACGGTAATTCGGATATCTTGGAAGTTCCTCCTCCGATCAAGCCTTCCCCATCTTTTGGGAATCTGGATTGGCTTAAGGAATTGTCGTCAAACGTCCCGCAAACATTGTAGGGATGTAACAAGGCAATTCAACAGTGGAAATCGTGCATGCCACGACACTCAAAACAAAGGAGAAAGAAAGAGTTGAAGCACAAAAGTGTTAATAAAAGTTTCTTTCGGGCTTGTTACAATACTCGGGGGTTGATTTCCCCCATGGACGGGTTGACCCCGTCAAAGGAGCGTTGTAGCTCCGCCACCCTTTGACTTGTGGCGTCCAAAGCCTGTTGCCGCTGATTCAACTCCCACTCCTCTTCAGCAGCGGCGGGGCGTAATTCGTCAACTTTGGCTCTGGCCCTTTCTACCTCGGCCCGGACGGCAGCCATCCTTCCAGAGGTCTGCCCCATATGCTCCTCAGCCTCTGCCAGCTGGGCCTTCAATCGTGAGACCAGCTCAGACTGCACATCAAGAGTGGCTGAAAGCTCGTTGGCTCGGATCTGCATCTGTTGGACCTCGCCTTCAACCTCCTGGAGCTTCCTGATGCTGGTCGCCTTCCTCCGCTGCCATCCCACGCTCAGCCCACGATCATGCTCCCGGATCTTCTCAGCCATGAGGTCTCGGATGAGCGCGTGAGGGCGTTGGGCATCCACTCCCCCGGCACACAGTTCGCGCAACCGCGAGTGGAGCCTATCCATTTCGGCCAGCCATTGCGCTTGGGGAGTGTCCCTGATAAAGCGCCTGATCAGCTTCCACGACCGGTGACGGACTATGCTGCTGTCTTCCTCATCGGAGGCCGTTTCGTCCCAATCTATGCGGTTGGCAGGCTCGTACGCAGGATATGCCTGCAGGAATTCCTCAGCAGGATCTGCGTCCAGTGTTGAGTCTGGTACGACACCTGACGCCGACGCAGGCACGACAGGACTGGGACTGATCGGTTGATCCTATTCGTCAGAGTCCACCTCGATGACTTCAGGTACGGCCCTGCTGGTGGACCCGCTAGTAATGATGTGCGTCGCAGCTTGAGGAGATGGAGGGACTATTGCCACCAATATCGGCATTCCCCTAGGAGGGACGCCACCAGACATCCCGACCAGCCTCGCCGCAGCGGCCCACGCCAGTCGAAGAACTGTGCGACAGAGAGACATAAACGTTAGTTGGCATGGCCTACATGTGACAACGAGGAGACCGGTGGGAGAGACTTACGAAGATCGACCTCTGAGCGCTGCTCCTGAGCCGGTACTGACGGAACCCCGAGACGAGGCCCCCCATATACTGTTGGAAGGTCTGGAGATTCCAGAGGAGCCGCCTCAGACCCCCTGGTCCCACCAGACGCAGAACTGGATGCAGCCATATGCGCGGGTTCTGAAGGACCCGCAACATCACCCGCCAAGGAGCGAGAACGAGGCCTACGAACAAGTTCCTCCTGCATGGCACAAACATTGGTGAGAAGTCCATAGGGATTCAAGAACAGATCGTAAGAAGAGAAGTTCGGAATGCTACCTTGAGAGCCTCCATGAAATCGTCGGATTCTGAGCCTCGGTCTCTGACCTCGCCCTCCTCCAGCAGGCTCCCTCCTCCAGCCTCATCCTCCCGAGAGGAGCCCTCTGATTCCTCCGGCAAGGGGAAGCGCTCCCTCAGATCGGATGCCGATAACTGTGGGGGGACCGTCTGATTCAACAGTACCCTCACCTGTTCTGTCATTGGGCGAGGGACACCACTGGAGTGGACGTAATCCTCCAGCTTGTCCAGGTATTGCTCCGCCTCCACCGGAGACACCATGAATCCAGCCCGAAATGGGCCTATTCCCGGAAATTCCATCCCGAGGCAATTCAGGTGGGCCCACATCTCAGGTGGGCTGAGGAATTGCCGGTTGACATCCCAAATTTCCCAAGCCTCTTGAAAGACGGCATCTTCTGCCATGTCGATGTGACACAACCGCTTCCCCAGAGCCTGAGTGGATATCCGACGGAATCCCCACGGTGGCCGCCCCTCCGAATGACCCTGCTCTCCCAGAATCACCGGATCCACCGCTGTTGCCGAACCCTCGGCCGGTGTGGGTCTCGCCGCCATGACAGCCTCACTGCCGCGAGCAGCCCTAGCTACCCTCCGACCCCGACCTCGAGATAAAGGAGGCCCACCGTCACCAACCCGGATCGTTGGCTACTTCAGCATCTCCCCAGGATAAGCGGCCTCCCAGCTGATGGCATACTCATTCACTAAGACGAAGGCGGCGGGGGACGGAGGCAATGTGACCGGCATCTTTCCATCCTCACATGTGAACATGAGCCACAGATGCCTCATCACACACGGGTGCTCCTCGTGACGCACCTCCCAGTATACCTGCGGGGTCAGCCGCTGGAGGCACCGGAACTGCCTCGCAAAACTATGCGGGGTGTACGGTTCACAGATTGGCTCACGATCTATCCGAGCCACCAAAACTCCACCTCGGAAGGCCAGGAGGTAAGCCCGATGTTCTTCCGTTCCCCGTCCATCATCAGTAAGCCTCCCCGTCGGCAGTGGGAAGGGATGAAAGTTGAACTCGTCCGCCCTCCACACCCTATTCAGCACCATCGGAACGGCCAGTTTGAATGGGAAGCTCCCAACTGCGTTCAGAATGGAGGGGCAAAAGTCTGATCCCGGCGGCGAGATGGGGATTGGATACTTGTAAATCCCCCTGATATGCGCTGCGATCCACCGATACAGGAGGTGGAAGGGCCCGCATATTCTTGGCGGCTTCTTGCCCTCGCTAATATGCCGCAGCATTCTGTACAGTTTGGTGAGCATTGGGATCCCCAGGTTGACCCGCTGCCCCATGGCCAACATCGACGCCATGATGAACGAGTTGGGTTGTACCCCCATGCTTGTATCTCTCACTGGTAGGATCCACCCACAGATGAGAGCCGCGATGAACGCCGCCAGCCTGACTATTGGCTGTTGTTCGGTGCTGACGCTGAAACCCCAAGTCTTCCATTAGCTGTCCTCCAAAACCCGCCAATACGAGTTCCCCTTGCCCCGTTGGGCTGCCCTTGGACAAGTTCGAGGCCTTGGAGGTAACTCTCGATTCTCTAGGAAGTTCAGGAAGCATTTGAACCACCTCTTGAAGTGGACGTCCCTCACTGCCTCCTTGTCCTCTCCAGGGACGAGCGCCATCAGCGCCGACGCCAATCGCGGCATTTGCTCCGGATCCCCCCACGCACTGGAAACAGGGAGGAACTCATCATACATGGCCCCCAAGATCGGGACCCCGGAAATCTGGTGGACATCCCACAGGCTGATGCCCACCTCCCCGTGATGCAGGTGAAAAGTGTTGGTCCTGGACGACCATCAACTCAGCAGTTCCGGCATCAGCTGCTTTGGCTGGTAAATGTGGAACTCGGAGGCCCATGCCGCCTCATACAATCCCACTCTCCTCAGCTCGGCCCCAAACTCCTCGCATGAGGCGCCTACCCAGTAGGCCCAGGCCCAGTCATCGGTAATGTTGCCGCCCTGGCGCAGGTCCCACTCATCGGACCATCCCTTCTTCGGAACCTGCAGAGCCGCCTTCAGCATGGTGCGGTAGAGAGGAGGGGACGTCTCCGGTTGCAGTGGCTTCCCATCGATATCATTCACATGATTGTAGAGACAGTCAGCAGTGATGGGTGTTAAATCCTCCCACGCATGACCATCGGCCGCCCTGAACCATTGGTGCTGGCACGGTGTTCTCCTGAACCTACAAGCTGGTTCATCCCTTCTCGCCTCAGGGATGAAGACGTCGTCCCTCAGCCCGAAGCCGTACAAAGGTAGTTTCATGCACTGCGGATATTTCTTCTAACCCTCCGAGTGCAGATCCTTCAAGGAAGTGTGGTTCGAGTGGCTCCGGATCATCTCCCCTAAGCCCGGACGGTTGGCCATCTCATCCCGACGAGCAGCATCTGCAAGCACTCCCAGCACAGCCTCTTGATGGGCCATTTTGATGCCGACCCTCAGAAAAGTTTTTTTCCCTTGGATCGCGAAGCTCGGCCGCGAAGTTGGATCGCGAAGTCCAGCCGCGAAGTGGAAACGCGAAGATCGGCCACGAGACCAAGACACGAAGTCTGGCCAAGGCCGACAAGAAGTTCGCCTAGCGTGGACGCGGAGTCGGAGACTCGCGGTTCGCCGCGAAGCTCGATTCGCGGAGTGCTGTCGTGGAGTACGCGGAGCATCGCGAAGTCGAGAGAGCACAAAAAGACAAGGCACGTGAGGAAAAAAGGGGGCGGACCCCCTATTTATAGGCGGCAACCACAGAGCATCGCGGCGCGCATCAACCGTGCGAAGCATCGCGGCGCGTCCGGCCCCAGCGAGCATCGCGGGGCCCCTTCGCGATGCCGCATCACGAACCACCAACAATTTTGGCGATTTTCCCTCAGACTTCGACCCTTCGCCCTCAGCGGCTCCATGTCTGAGGGGGGGCATTTGTTGACGCCAAAAATGTGGCCTGAAAGGAAGGAACGAAAAAGACAGCCGGCGCGCTGCCTCGCGAAGCACAGCCGCGAAGCGCTCATACCATGGCGGCGCCGCGAAGCGCCAGAGGCGGTAATCCTCCGCGAACCCGTTTGACGTTCGCGAGCCGCCGCGAAGCCCCATAGGCGGTAATCCTCCGCGAACCCGTTTGACGTTCGCGAGCCTGCCGCGAAGCACCGGAGGCGGCGCGCGAGCCCTGCTTCGCGGCGCCCCTTCCCTATAAATACTGGACTCTCCCTGAGTCCCGAATACGGACAACCCGACCTTTCGGCTTCTCCTCTCCCAAATCGCGAAGTACGCTTTGCCCCAGGAATCATGAGCTCCGCGGGGTATTTCTACTTCGCGAGACGACTCTGCTTTGTCTCGTTTTGAGCCCCTCTTCCGAGAGGGATGCCCTTCGCGAAGCTCAAGGGAGTTCGCGAAGGAAGGGGATTCCCAAGGGAACCCGGGCAGCCGCGGAGCACTTCTGCTTCGCGAAACACCCAACCCATACGAGTGATCCCTATGCTAAGGCAGGACCGCTCCACTTCGCGAAGCCCACTGCTTCGCAGGACCCTGCTTCACGAGGCACGCATTCTTCGCGAGGTAGTGCTCCGCGAACACTGTTCCACTTTGCGAAGCACCTCCCACTCACACCAATGCCCCATGCCAAGGCCAAGGCACCCCACTTCACAAAGCACACTCCTCTGCTTAGCGATTCCTCTTCCCGTGCGGCCCTCCAGGTTTGCACGATGTGATTTCAAAGCCCCATGGACAATATCACCCGTAGCGTTGCTTCGCCTAATGCTTCTTCGCATAGGCACGCTAATGGCTATTGCTTCTTCGCATAGCCATGCTAACGTGGACCCCTCGATGGTTCATCCCTCTACCCCCCTTTACCATGGCCTTACCGGCACCTTCCGTTCCCCAAGGACCAGAGGGTACCGGTTATGTAAGTCCTAGGGGTGCGGAGTGAACCCACCTCGTCCGAGATGCAGGACGTTAAACTGCCAAGCACCATGTCCTCAACACATGACGTTAAACTGTGACCCAACCTTGTCTCCCTCACGAATGGTCCCCCCAACTCGAACATTTTTTACACGACTCGTCTCCATGGGAATGGAACTCTTCCGCACATGGAATGAGATCCTCCTTGTCGGAGTGGTGTATGTTTGCAGGGGAAGGGTCGCCTCAGAGCGTAAGCCCCTAAACTTTGGTACGGATGATTGCACCCGTGCATCTCTGTACTTCCCCACTACCAAGGTCGGTGGAGGACGTGAGAGGGAACGAGGAACCTCCCTAAGGGCCTCCATCCTGGAGTAAGTCCCAACACCATGGGCCGCCCAACAAGTAAGCCCCTCTTCGCTTCTCACAGACGCACCCTTCGCGACGTGATCGTCAGGTCCTTGCAACCTCTTGTTTCTCACACCGAGCATGACTCACGTGGGCTTAGAGTGAGCACCGACCCTGACCACCCCATTTGAACTACGAGGTCTTTGATCCATGTCACGGCATGGTACGTAGGAAGCCTCCATGATGTTCAAGCCCACCCGTCGATCCTTCACGTCGGGTCCCATTCCGGTCCAGTGGTAAGCCATTGCGACCCACCATTTGAACTACGAGGTCTTTGATCCATGTCAAGGCATGGTACGTAGGAAGCCTCCATGAGGTTCAAGCCCACCCGTCGTTCATTCACGTCAGGGTTCACTATCGTCCCGCATGACGTTAAACTGTATTCTCCGAACTACGAGGTCTTTGATCCACGTCAAGGCATGGTATGTAGGAAGCCTTTATGAGGTTAAAGCCCACCACCCATTGGGCCAAGGTCCACTTTCACGTCGGTTCACCGACACACCCACCCGTCGTTTCTTCACGTCGGGACCCATCTTCGTCCGACATGACGTTAAAATCCATTCCCTTCCGAACTACGAGGTCTTTGATCCATGTCAAGGCATGGTACGTAGGAAGCCTCCACGAGGTTCAATCCCACCAATAGTGGACCAAGGTCTACTTTCACGTCGGTTCACCGACAAACCCATTTGAACTACGGGGACTTTGATCCGTGTTAAGGCATGGTACGTAGGAAGCCTCCACGAGGTTCGAGCCCACCCATCACCCAATTCATGTCGTGTTCTACCTACGTCCATCATGAAGTTAAACTACATTCTGGTCCAGTGGTAAGCCATTGCGACCCGACCCCGTTTGAACTACGAGGTATTTGATCCATGTCAAGGCATGGTACGTAGGAATCCTCCCAGAGGTTCAAGCCCACCAATAGTGGACCAAGGTCCACTTTCACGTCGGTTCACCGACAAAGCCCCATTTGAACTACGAGGACATTGATCCATGTCAAGGCATGGTACGTAGGAATCCTCCCATAGGTTCAAGCCCAACTCCCATCGGACCAAGGTCCATCATCACGTCGGTACACTGACGATGCCCATCGGACCAAGGTCCGCCTTCACGTCGGTACGCTGACGACATTCATCGGGCCAAGGTCCAGCTTCACGTCGGTTTACCGGCACCATCCCGAACTACGCAGACTTTGATTCCCTCCCACGGGGATACGTAGGAAGCCTCGTCAAGGCTCAATCCCAACTTCACTGTCCCCCCCTGCGATGGTTCCACTTCACTCTCCTACTCCATTCACTGTCGCCCACGGGCTAGCCCCGGTGTCGATATCCCTTCAAGGAGGATCCCTCAATCCGATCTATCCCAGCTAATGCTCTGGTTGGGTTGATCAGTCTCCGCTGGACGTTAAACTCGCGACATACCATGTGTTGAGCACGGGAAGCTGAGGAAAACCTCAGATATGTGTCTACGACATGTAATTCCCCGCGCACGATGTGGGATGCCTCGGGCTTCCACGCCCTCGAGAAGCCTTGTGATCAAGGATAACAGACAGACATGCCAGGTACCCCAGCATCCAGACACGCTATTGATGCCTCAACGTGACTACTCCCCTGACCGAAGGTTGCTGCCCAGATTGGACCCTTTGGAATGTCCCGACAGAAGCAGTGTAATTAACCGGTGTCCATGGAAACATGGCACTGGGAAGAGTTTCACGAACTACGTATTAAATCTATAAGGGAGACCCGGACTAGGTGACGAGTTATGAGGAGGAATCCACCGGAGGAAGAACCGATATCCCATCATCCTGTTTCGATCAAGAAACAGACGTCCCTGAATAAGGAGCGAATGCCGCCCGCCTTTGGAAAGCGGGAATGCGGGGCAACACAGCCGCGCGTCCTCCGTGGACGGATGCGCGCGCCCCAGCGAAAGCGTCGGAAACAATAAAATTTCAAGAGGTGAGACAATACTGTAATATCTAAAACCCCATATGATGCTTCAACATAGACCATCCCATAAATGGTTTACATTATTAACCATTCAAAATATGAAAGTACAAAAAATCGAAATAAGGATACTAAATTTCTAAAAAAGGTATTAATATTGATCCCCATTATATAATAAAGATGCAAATGTTTTTTAAATAGAAAACATCTGAATACCATCATCATGTATTCTCTTGAAACACAGTTATTATATTAATTACCTTAAATCCTAATTGAAAAAATAAATGATCTCAAATTCCATGGATCATTGGATATTTTCCTAAAATTTGAATATTCCATAATCTCTACACATTATAGAACAACCCACTTTATCACTATATCCTTTATAAATTATGAGTTCATCAGTACTTATCAATTCACATTATCTATAGCAATCATCTACCCCAAAAAAATTTCTCATTACCAATATCACATTACGTGTTACCTTTCCATAAAGAAAATATCACCTTTCAAATAAAATAATATAATAGGTCATCATAACCATTCCATATATTTTTTTGAAAATATATTTTGGAAAACGTATACATCATGATTCATATATCATAATTATTCAATTACAATACATACACACTTCAATATTCAAAAATTATTCCAATACCATTACTTAGGCATCAAACTATTAATTCTCAATACTGATATAGTAGAGAATTGATATCTGAATCATGTCTTATGTTTCTAAAACATCAATTTAATCATGATGATCACATTAAGGAAAAATATTGTAATTACATTCCTTAACATTATCATTTCGTTTGTCTTCTATTTATCTTTATAGGTGTAACCAGTACACATTAAATTTTCTAGGTTATACTCATGGGATTTCCAATTCAGATATCAATTTTTATAATGCCCATAATATCCACAACTAAAT
The DNA here is from genome assembly GCA_963277665.1 of Viscum album. Lineage (NCBI taxonomy): Eukaryota > Viridiplantae > Streptophyta > Magnoliopsida > Santalales > Viscaceae > Viscum > Viscum album. Next base: position 1,143,541,867 of record OY728166.1, read on the forward strand.
CATTTGATGTTCTCCCAGTTCATTCGAGTTATACCTATTGACAAAGACCGAAAATCATAATGTGATAAACACTTATCATAGTAAAAAAACCACATAATCATGAAAATTTTCATATTAAATTCCTAATCATGAAACATAATCTTAAATATATAACACTTTCAGATCATCCTTAGATACATCCATAGACATATCCATAAAAATATCTATAGGGATATCACCAATATTTTCTCATCCTATTTTCAATTTTTTACTAAAAAATCACCTTGATAATATAGTGACCCATGCTTAACATACATTGATATTACATCATTTTAGATGAATATTCAGAACGTTAAAAAAATACATGCATGAGGAATGCAATAATTTATTGTCATTGGAAACAAGGAACACAATATTCTAATCCTGGTGAAAGATCGTCAACATATCCCTTAATGATATTCAACTTTAGTAATCCTATTTAAATATTTTGTTCATAACAGAGGGTGAGGAAAAAAAATAAAGGGAGCGATCGGATGCTCAGAAAGGTTAAACACATGAGATATGTAAGAATAACCTGATTATAAGTGTATGAAGACATGATCATAAAATTAGAAGATCATACCTTCTATATAAAAGATCATAATCAACTGTCATAGTGTATTGACTGGGAGCTCATAACACATGAATCATAATGTAATCAAGAACATTACCCATGGGATATTATCATAGGCATAAGACATAGATTTATGTAATATACATAAGAATATAACAAATGATTCCCTATAATTCAAGGGTCGCTTCCAAAACTTATCAGGGAATAATAATGGGGATGTACCTACTGGTTGGGGAACTCAAGCATCCCTCGTTTCAACACATTTCATATAGTGAATCAAAATTTACCATATTCCCATAGTGAATCAGGTTTTCACTTATTATCATAGCGGATCAGGTTTCACCTTCTACCCATAGTGGATCAAGACACACCTGTTTCCCAGTTTGGAAGAGGTTTCACTTCTTTCTCATTGTGGATAAAACCTATCAACTTGTCTCCCATAGTTATCCAATGAAATTAAATCCTTACCAAATTAATTTTAGAGAGATAGAGGCCCCACAAATCTTGTAAGTTGTGATAGTCTCACTCGATACTATCTATTACACACCATTGTGTAATCTGTATTCACCTTACCTAGTGATACTTGGGACACCCCATCCAATAATATGTAACATGATTACCTATAACTCTATAGTACACCCAATAATTTATATTGAAATGAGATTTCCATGTGATATCTAAGCCTCCACATTAAATACTCTATAATTGGAAACCCTGACACTGTCTCATCAACCCCATATTATAAGCCATGTACATGAAACAAAACATGAATAAAGTACAAATATCCTCCAGTTCATCATAAAAACACCTTAAATTTGTTCTTTCATGACAATATTATCACATGTAAATGAAATTGGTTTCATTTAAAACTATTTGAAATGTGAATAGCCTCTATAGGGAGGGGAATTCTATGGAAGATGGTTTTTTAAATAAGGGCATCTATGGTATTGACTTCATATAGTGTGTTGTGATCCCTAACGACCTTCTCTCTTTTTTTCAACGGGATCAATGTAAACATCCTATCTCTAAACTTTTATATGTATGCCATTATTTTTTGATAATAAAATAGGCTTTATCATTTGGAAATGTTCCCTTATTAAAATAAAAAACGAAATAATGAAAACGAAATACGTTCTGCAATCATTATTCCATCAAAACAAAAACTATTTAGAGAATGAAAATAAATTCTATTTTTGGATCATATCCTAATTAAAACATAAATATTATAAAAGTATGTCATCTTATTTGGAAAATTGTTTTGAAAAATAAAATGAAACATAACTTCTCATAGACAATCTAAATTTTAAAACATATATCATTTTGAATATCCTTCTCTTTGACAATCACTTTTAAAACATATAAAATAACAATAAGAAATCATTAAAAACATTTATTAAGGAAAATTGTTTTTTGTTTTTATTTCATTAATAAAAAATTAATTTTAAAAATCTTTTTCATTGGATATAAATTTGGAAACATATAAAGTAATTTTGAAAATATTTTAAAAAAAATTCATTGAAAATTATTTGAAATCATATAAATATATCATGCACAAAATTTGAAAATCATTTTCATTCAAAATAACATTATATAATTATAAATGATATTATTAAATCCATTTTAAGGAATTTTTAAGGGAAAAGACGTATTAAAAAAATCGTTAAAAATTAGATAAAAATGTAACGTAACAAAATTTAGAAAATATTTTTCGAAACATGGTTTTTGAAGAAAACAAATTTCAGACCGAATAGATAAATATGGTCATATTTTCTTAAAAACAAATTATTAATTATATTATGTACCAAATTGTGTTTGAATAGTAACAATACATGAAGATATCAAAGGCGGAAATAGCTTAACAAAAATAATTAGAATTAATGAGATATAGAACACTATATTACATAAATGGAAGCATAATCATTAATACACTGAATAAATTATTTGATTTTAGTAGTAAACTCTTACTTATTTGGTAACATTAATTTTTAATACCTGGGAAGTAATAGCATAAAATGAAACCTAAAATATCATGAGGATAAATAAATGAATTATAATAAATTTATGAGGGTAGTATATACCCCTTATAAATAATATCGGTGCAAGACATAACATGTGTCTCAAATTAGAAATATTGAGAAAAACATTAATGATTTGAAACCTTTTGAACTGTAGACCTCATGAAACATATATATCATAAAATGTAATTTACAATAACCATAAATTTAAGGATAATTATCATAAAATAGATTAATGGGATTTATTTATGTCATACAAAATAAATTAGTGGTGAATAAAGAATAAGTCTCACTAAAATAAAATTGATACGGGGAAACCCTTACTAATTGAGTTATTTGAATCAACATACCATTTAAAGAATAAAATCAATTGAAACATTGAAAAAAATGAAGTAAAATAAATTCATGATATAAAATTTAATATGTAATTACACACACCAGGGAAATAGAATAGTTTCTGAATATAGAAAATATCTCACAGAAATAAAAGTGAGATGAGAAAACCCTTACTAATTGAGTACCATTAGAATTGTGATCCAAATGAAATAATAACATCTCCTAAAAAATTAAATATAATTAAATAAAGGTAATTACAGATCTAATTTTTTTGGAATGTATATATTGGTCATAAAATAATTGGGTGGTGAATATGGCATGTATCTCATTGAAATAATAAAATGAGATGAAAATTCCTTACATTCAGTGTTGAGCTTTTTCATACACATAAAAGCATCCAATATATTAAAAAATTAGTTCTGTATACATATTAAAAAGAAACATTATCTTATATAGTGAACCATATATTATTTTTTATGACCCTATACTACTCTTTAATTAACTATTTCATTTTATGCTTTTGATTTGGGTAATAACTGGTTTGTTTTTCATACATGTTTTGAATTGTTATTCTTGATACCCATAATTAGATTATGATTTTATTATTTACTGAATTTAAAAATTTATATATATATATATATCATATATATTCAATATATTTATATTTATAATAATATATAAAATATATAAATAGTAAATTTAACTCATTGTTCATGTAGACAGTAGTACGTATGTACGAATGAACAATGCTTCCATTTTCATGGAGTATTGAACAAAATAAAGTAATTGAAATATATGTATACCTATAAAATATAAATAAATTATAACTATTATATAATATATATCATATAAATTCACTAAATGCAATCTTAATAGATTCCATGTATTCTTGGAATGAATGACATCACTCTGAGGAGGTGTTAGTCCACACATCCACAAACGAGGTTTTCATATTTACAAAAAAAAGCATGAATATATGTTTTATGTAATATTTATAGTGCAAAAAATCAGAAAAATAATATTTAAAATATAAAAACATAAATTCAATATTCATTACTAATATTTAGGGTTGGAAATGGAAGAATGAATTACAACAGTTCGTGAGGCAGTAGTCCACTGTACACAATAATGATGATTGTATATCCTATTGGATGGAAGATTGTATGAGTATAGGTAATACCCTTATAATTAGAACATATTAGTATATTAAAAATAATGAGGTTATTATATAATAATGTAATAATAATAATTTATGTGGAGAATAATGAAATAAAATAAAATTTCATATTGGAGGATGTTACCTCTTCTCTATGTAATTACTTTTGGTTTCCACCAAAAGAAAAACATGGTATTCTTTCTGATAGAAGTCAAGATTTTAGGTTGAGAGGAGTGATTTTGGGAGATTATTTTATCATGTATTATTATATCCAAATATCATGATATGTGTAATGAATTGATAAATATATGAGGCTTTTATAATTAGAGAAAAGGACACATCATGTATTCTTACAAATATGTGAGTGTTCACCATGTTTTTCTTGTACAAAAAATGGTTAAACTAGATTTATATTGATAATTAGATGTTTAGTGGTCTAAATATGGTCATAAAATTATTTTAGACATATTTATGTCCATTTTTTCACCTTATATTCCATGTTTATTGTTAAATTACACCCATTTTTAACTTACTCAATGTAATTAATTTTAATTGCATTCACTAACTTTTTCTATGAATTGTGTAGACCATATTAGAAAATAAAATTTATTATGATTATATATATGCAATCTATTTTTAAAAATTATAATAAAATAGGTGGAATTAATTATTTTTGTATTAATCATTCAAATGGGATGAGACAATATAATTCCCTGACATTAAAGATTAAATAATCATGAATTATGTTAAAAATTCATATTAAGGATCTTTTCAAGTTTATAGATTTGGGGAATTAAGAAATAACTATTACATTACATCATGAATATTTCATGTACACACTACTACTTAGTATCTATTTTTTTCATTAAATAAAAACACTTAGAAGAAAACCTGAATTCATTTCCCGTTATAAATATTCATGAATTCTTCCTTTCTCTTACCCTTCCTTATAACCTGTGAAAACTATTTCAAAAACATGGGATTAATATAAAAGGCTCAATAAGGGTTTTAAGATATATAATGCAAATGTTAGTCCATTATTACATACAAAACATAATCTCTTTAATATATCTCATGAAATCTTACTTTTTATGAATAAAACTTAATAAACACGTATAATAAAGGTAACATGTAAAAACCATAACACATTTATATTGTAGATTTCAATACTACATATGGAGTTACATTTTTCATACCCATAACATTATATTCGCAAAATATTTTACGATAAACATTAGCGTTTACATCAGTTACGTTTCCCAATACATTGGAGAGTAATCTCAGGATCACCTGCCATAAGTTTATTATGGAACCACCCATATTCGTAAACAATGCCAAAGAACCATAATGTAATAATAAAAAATAAATCAATCAAAATTTAAAGATAACATTTCCACATTACACTAAAAAAATATATCAGTTCAAGATATTTACATAATCAATTTATTTTAGGAAAACCACTTTTAAAAAGAATATTATCAAATCAAAGTGTCCCATACCACATTTGAACATTTAATGGAGTTATAATTTTAAAACTTATATCTCCACGTAAATAGAAACTTTAATCCATTTTAAAGACATGGACATTAATGAGAATTATTGATTAAAATAAATCACCAACCCTTTTAAAATGATGCTTTAGTGAAAGAGTCATGTAACACTTGAGAAACACATGAATAAAAATAATTGCAGAATAACATCAAACAATGATTATAATACAATAATAATAAAGATATTATTGATATTATATGTAAAAGGGTAGTATATACATCTTATAAGATAATAAAGGTGCACAATATAAAGACATTACTCAATGAAAGGAGATGGACATGTAGTCCATTACAATGAAAATTTTGTAAATAAAATTGATTGAATATGTGTATTAAATATTGGTACACATAATTAATGTACAAATATAGGATATTAAATAAAAATTTATTTCTTAAATAATCATATCACAACAAAATTAAAATTATAAGATTAACCCAATGGATGGAAATTTGGTTAAGATATTCCCATACATGGCATCTCACATGAATTGTTTGCTATTTAATCTCAAGAATAATAAAATAAATTTCATTTATACTTGATTTAGAACATTTTCAGGTTTATTATTCCTTCTATATCACTTATTACAACATTATAATCATTGCATAATCATTGATGTTAATAAAGGACGTTTTGTCGATATTTGGTACTTGAGTCCAAAATTGACTTCTTATAATTACATGTTGTCAATGTGGTCAAATGTACACTATATCCAGAATGAAATTCATGATTTAGATATCATATATATCATATATATCCATTATATATATATATAAAGCTACATAATATTTGGTGAAAATAAATGAAATGCACCGTTCATGGAGACGGTAAGCCGTAAGTACGCATGAATGCTACTTACATTTCTATTTCGTATTTAATGGAAATAAAACATAATGATACATAGGTATATTCTAATAATAGTATAATATCATTTATAATTTCATTAACTACATCCTTTATACATTCCATGTATGCAATGAACAAGTCATATCACTTTGATGGGGCGGTTGTCTGCACTTCCTGAAATGAAATTGTCGTATTTTCCCATTATGAAAACTATAAAAGTATGATTTAAATTAAAAAAATATGAATATATACAATATAAATATAATATATACCACATATAAATATAGTGATGTTACGCCCCGACCCCAGCTACCCAGAGTCGGTGCATTAGTTCGTAACGTTGGCATGATCACAAATGATCAAGTCTCGAAAGACAGATTAGTTTAGTAGCCTTTGAAACACTAGATACATTCATAAGTATTTCATTACATCTTAAAGTAAAAAAACTAAAATAACATGGTCTTCATAGTCCACACTCATATCCCTTTCTGACTATCCCTGCAGGTCATTCATAAAATACTTCTTCACATCCTAGAAAATATTAAAACATTGAAAGGGGTGAGCTCAGATGATCAGTAAGGATAACAATATTGCGGAAGCTTTCGAAAATAAACATTAACATTTAAGTCAATGTATAACTAAAACAAAAGCCTTTTAAACTTTAACTTTCGAATAATATGGAAAAAGTAAAATGAAATAATGCCATTTACTTACTCACATGGATATTCTACTAGTCGAATAATCACATGAAATATCAATAACCACTTTCATAATGATGGAATGCATAATGCCAGACTATCATAACCATGTAGCCAAGGCCTCGTTCCAAGACCACAAATAAAATTTTGTCAAGGCCTCGTGCCAAGACACTAGTTTGTCTCATGAGACCTACCGATGCATCGAGGAGCTGTAGCGGGCTCCACCCGTCACTTATTAAGTCCAATGCATTCCTCATATGAATAGGTTTAAACAAAACTTAAACCATAACATAATCGTATCACATAAAACATGCATAAAGGAAACATAAAATTTCCACATTTCAATCACAAGATATCAATACAACACATTGATATAGTAAAAAAACATTCAAAACCATTTTCAATACCAAAATAAAAGAATGTTAAAACATTGTATTTATTTTTCATAAAAAAAAGGTGATGGCTTGTAGAGGAAGCCGAAACTCAAATAATGGTCACGGCGGCGGAGAAGTCGTTGTTGCCGCATATGTACGGAAAGAAAAACATTCCCTTTTTGTCATTTAATAAAATGCTCCGTATAAAAAAGATTCCTTTTGAATAAACGTTGAATTCAAAGGGGTTTATACACCGTATAAATGAAAGTTGTGTATAAAACCAAATATGCCTCAATGAAAGGAGATTGAGATTAAGTCCTTAAAAAGATCATTTTTAAAATAAAATAGATCTATTATGTGTATTCATTATAAGTACACATAGAAATTACAAATACAAGATATGACATAATAACATCATGACATAATTTGAAAGTAGGAGATTAACCCAAAGAATGGAAATTGGGTTAAGAAATTCCCTTACCTCGTGTCCGACTTGACTCGACCGCTCTTTAAACTCCTGAATAATAAACTAGAGTTAATGTATACCTTATTAAGAACCTTTTTCAAGTTCATTATTCCTTTTATATCACATATAACCTTGTCATGAACATTATGTAATTATTTAAGTTTATAACGGTCGTTTTGTCGATCTTAGGTACTTGAGTCAAAAATAAACTTCTTATAATTACACTTTGTTCATGTGGTGAAATATCCATTATATCCAGAATTATATTCATGATGTAGATATCATATATATCATATATATCCAGTATATACATTCATTTATAATATTACATAACATTTAGAGGTAAGAAATGAAATGCACCGTTCATGGAGACGGTAAGCCGTACGTACGCATGAACGCTACTTTCATTTCTATTTCGTATTTAATGGAATGAAATCATAATAGTATAAAGGTGTATTATAATTCCATTATAATATCATATATAATATCATTTAGTCCATCCTTCATACATCCCACATATGGCATTAACGATTCAAATCACTTTGAGGGGGTGGTAGTCCGCACTTCCTAAAATGAAATTATCTCGTTTACCCATAATGGAAATCATAAAGTATGCCATAAATGAGAAATAAAGAAGCATAAGGAAAACATAAAAATAATATATATATCATATATGAAAATTGTGTCATCAAAATGGCCACCATTAGAGGTGTTAAAATAATATTTAACAATCATCGTTTCGTGAGGCAGTATTTCGCCACCCACTGAAACAATATGTTCTTTAACCATTAGATGAAGGAGTTTGTAAGTGTAAACCAAATACTTATCATAACAACATCCTAGTATATTTTAGATACTGGTTTTTTTACAAAAGAAAGTAATAAAAAGAGTTTAAGGGGTTGGAGAAGCAAAATAAAACAAAATAACATTAGAGAAGACATTACCTTAAAATCGGGTAACTCTTTTTGATTTGAGCCAAAGGCTTCATTGGGAAGACTTCTGCCCATGGTGAGGCTTCTAGGAGTAAGGGAGGGAAGTTGGTAGAGTATTTGGGCAGAGGTTGGCCGAGCCAAAAGGCTTTTAAAGTGTGAGTAAGGTGGTAGTGGTGGGGGCCTTTTATAAGTGGAGAGGAGGGGCACTCTTGGAAAGTAATGAAATATTACTTTATTACACAATGCTTTTCGGATTCTAAAGGTCCCACGCTTCTATAATTCGAGGATAAGGTGATAAGGGTTCCAAATCTACCCATACAATAGGATTTGGACAAGTTTAAGCCTTGGATTTTACATTATATTTTCATTTTTTTTAAATCGTTAATTAATGAGGTAATCGATGCATCATCATGATGTCATAGATAATTTAATATATTTAATGTCTAAAAATTATGAAAAAAATATCTTAACGTAGGAAATATTTTTATATTTCTAATGAATATTTATAATCCAAAATATGACTTGTATTACCCCCATTTAAAAATTGTTTTAGTAAAACAACTCTTGTTTGTGACATTTTTATTTTAACATTAAATAAAAAGTTATTTATGTCATTTTCCTACCAATGTGTCTCCATGGGGTCCCCAAGTTGACCCATGGATTGTCTTGGTCGTCCATGACACATAAAATAGGGTTAGGACAAGTGTAAAGGTCATTTCATATTTTTATAATACCATTTTTACCTTAAATTTCACGAATTACCTTTAATCGTGACTAATTAAACTTAAAAGTTACTATTCACCAAAACAATTTTCATCCCATTGAACCACATTTTACTTCTTAATGACAACCATGTATGTCGGATTTTTTAAAATCAAAACACAGAAGTGGTAATATTTCATTAAAATGGAAAATCAGTTATTTAACTACCACTTAGTGGTTTCACTATTCATCAAAAATTGAAGTTTTTCAGAACAATGCCAAAATTTCACCCTAAGCTATAATTGATATTCCGATTTCAAAAATGATTTCTATTTTATGAAATTCCAAACATATAAGTTGCATTAATTAATTTTATAATTAACTCCCGCTGTCACAATAAATAGCGTGTTTTTTAGAAACAATATATATCAAAAGATTGACAATTGTTTATGTCAAATTTCAAAGTGAAATTAATTCTAATGAACACCATTGTATAAAATGGTAAAAATATATTCTAATTATACTTTAAAACCACTCAATAGTGTAACTTATCATTATAAATTATTTTGATTAAAAAAGTTGTTTTAAGTATTTTTCAATATTCATAATAATTTGGAAGTTCTCAGAAAATTACAAAAAATTCAACATAGGCTAATTTCGACATTCCGAATCCAAAAATGAAGTCCATTTTGAAATATAAAATATATATAATTTCAAAACGTGGGTATTACTATTCATAATGGCTATTTTGATTAGTCACGGTGTGTTAGAACTCGAACTTGCATAAAATGAAAGCTATTGCATTATTAAAAGTGAGGCATATCGTGAAAGCTCGGGGTGTTACATTCTCCCCTCCTTCAATAAATTGTGTCCTCGCAATTTGATAATTTTCTTTGAAAATAAAAGGTTTAAAATAGAAAATACCTTTGTGGAAAACCCACATCAGAAATAAGGTTAATAAAAATATAACTTTAAAAGAAAGAAAGATAATTACAAAGGTCACCAAGATAGCCCATACTAGGATTCTATGAAAATATGGAAATGGATAAAAACAAACCATCAAGGTCTGATGGAGAGTTGTAGAATACTAGATCAGGAGAAAGTTAACAATAAGAAAATCACAAACTTGTGATTGGTTAAACGGTCATTGAATCCCCAATTGGAAAAGTTAACTGGAAACGTTTTTGTTTTAAGTTACCTTTTATAAAGTTGAGGAATTTATTTAGGAGATTTACTAAGAACATAAGGGAATATACATACTTGTCAAAAAACATTTTTACCACAAACCCATCTTTCACTCTAAAAGGTAATAGAACTCAAAAATATTCTATTTATCCTAATTGTATAAGGTTACAAATATTAACACATACCATTTAGATTAGTAAAACTATTTTGTAACAACCAGGGACTTCCTGTAGGCTAGTGGTATGTAATAAAGGCATGTCACACTATGTTTGTGGGTTCGATTCCTGCAGCTTTGTCCGACGCGATGGGTTATGCCCCACCATGCAGGTTGTCCTTTTCCTAAAACTATAGTATTATAATATTCCAAAAATAATATTCATAAATGTTTTAACCTTAAACAAAACTATCCAAGGTTAAACTTCATCCATTCCAACCTATATAGTTATTCAAAATACCTCTGTCCAGACTTTCTCTAAAAGGTCTCTTAATTCCAAAATCAATTTATCAGATTCCCCAAACAAAGTAATGTTTCTCTTATTGTCACATAACAAAAATATGATTACCTTAATCATATTAAAACCTTAATAAAATCAACAAGTACTGTAGTACAATCTTTATATATATATATATATCACATTATTCTAATAACCAGAATATAATCCGTGAGTCCAAAAGCACCAATACATTAATTATTCCGCTTCAACTGTAGTCACAACATAAGATTGTCCTTGATCCCTTGGCCTTTTCTGAGGTATGTTTCCCTGACTCTTAGGACATTTATTTGCATAATTCCCCATTTCTCTACAATTGTAGCATTCAACATTGATAACCTCTTTCTTTCCCTTGCTATCACGCGCCTGGTGACCTTTTTCTCCACATTTATAACAAACTCCCATTCCTTTTAGGCAAGTACCAAGGTGATTCTTCCAACAATTATCAGATAATGTAAAATCCTTCTTTCCATTTTTCCCTTTATCTGTCTCTTATTCCACCGTTCTCTTCTTCTCTTTCTTTACTTTATTGTCATAAGATTTAGAGAATTCCTTTTCCGTCTTAATAGCACATGAGACAATATCTTCATAAGACGAGAAGGTTTGTGAGACTAATTCTCGACGAAGAAATGGTTTTAACCCATCAAAGAAACGATCAATCTTACTTCTTGGGTTACGTATATAATCTGTTGCATGCCTCGCTAATATTGTAAAGTTGGACTCATACTTTGTGACATTTAATCCTCCTTTTGTCTCAGACTCAGAAATTGCCTTTCCATATCTGCTCGATGGTCATGTGGAATGTATTTTTCTATGAAAATATCTTAGAACTCTCTCCATTCCATACTTGATACTTCTTCATCTTCCTTTGTGTTTTGAATCAATGACCACCATTGATCGGCATCTCCAGTGAGGTGGTAAACTGCCATGATAACCATCTCCCTTTCGCTACTCCCCAAGGCGTGGAATATTTTCTCTAAGGAGTTTATCCATAAATGTTGGCGGTTGTTACCTCATGAAGCGGTATAACATTGATCCTCCACATTGTGGATCAAGGTGCTCCATACAAGTAAGGTTATTATTCAAAACCTGAGTAAGTTGTCCCAGTATGGTAATAAGTTGATCATCACCAGTTGTATCTCCAGATCCACAATAATTATCTTGAGCAGGAGGGAAATCCCTACACGGAGTGCGTGCAATGATACAGTTTCCATTCCTTCCACTAGGCGCCATTTCTAAATAATGGCATAAACTAGATTAGTTTATGAATCAAAATACATAATTCCATACTTGTAAAACACTTAACACTAATTGAAATATTTATGGATAAAATCCATAATCATAAAAATGTTTTTTTTGAGGAAGTATATACTCATAACCCTTCATAGTGGTTTGTAAAGAAAATGAGAATTATCCTAAGCATATCCCCCAGGAGTGTCGTAACCATGAGTGAAGAAAGGCCCGTTGTCGAGCACCAGTTCTCGTTCGAGTCTTGCTCAAAGCGGTGTTTTCAGGTTTTACCCCTAGGTACATCTGTACCAGAGACGCCTCTACCTGCTCGTATCCAGACAGGGATGTATTGCTCGGAAAACTCACAACATCTCTTTAATACAAAAATTCTAGGAAGTTCTTCTATACTAATCCCAACAGTCTATCTTTGGGCTATGTTCTCTAATCAGAGTTTATCTAAATCTAGCTTCCAAGGTTAGTACTAAACTGCCTCTGATACCAACTGTAACTCCCCAACCCCAGCTACCCAGAGTCGGCGCATTACATCGTAACATTGTCATGATCACAAATGATCATGTCTCAAAAGACGGATTAGTTTAGTAGCATTGGAAACACTAGATACATTCATAAGTCTTTCATTACATCTTAAAGTAAAAAAACTACAATAACATGGTCTTCATAGTCCACACTCATATCCCTTTCTGACTATCCCTGCAGGTCATTCATAAAATACTTCTTCACATCCTGGAAAATATTAAAACATTGAAAGGGGTGAGCTCAGATGATCAGTAAGGATAACAATATTGCGGAAGCTTTCGAAAATAAACATTAACATTTAAGGCAATGTATAACTAAAACAAAAGCCTTTTAAACATTAACTTTAGAATAATATGGAAAAAGTAAAATGAAATAATGCCATTTACTTACTCACATGGATATTCTACTAGTCGAATAATCACATGAAATATCAATAACCACTTTCATAATGATGGAATGCATAATGCCAGACTATCATAACCATGTAGCCAAGGCCTCGTTCCAAGACCACATATAAAATTTTGTCAAGGCCTCGTGCCAAGACACTAGTTTGTCTCATGAGACCTACCGATGCATCGATGAGCTGTAGCGGGCTCCACCCGTCACTTATTAAGTCCAATGCATTCCTCATATGAATAGGTTTAAACATAAAATAAACCATAACATAATCGTATCACATAAAACATGCATAAAGGAAACATAAAATTTCCACATTTCAATCACAAGATATCAATACAACACATTGATATAATAAAAACACTTTCAAAACAATTTTCAATACCAAAATAAAAGAAAGTTAAAACTCTGTATTTATTTTTCATTAAAAAAGGTGATGGCTTGTAGAGGAAGCCGAAACTCAAATAATGGTTACGGCGGCGGAGAAGTCGTTGTCGCCGGATATGTATGGAAAGAAAAACATTCCCTTTTTGTCGTTTAGTAAAACTCTTCATATAAAAAAGATTCCTTTTGAATAAACGTAGAATTCAAAGGGGTTTATACACCGTATAAATGAAAGTTGTGTATAAAACCTAATATGCCCCATTGAAAGGAGATTGAGACGAAGTCCTTATAAAGATCATTTTTAAAATAAAATAGATCTATTATGTGTATTCATTATAAGTACACAAAGAAATTACAAATACAAGATATGACATAATAACATCATGACATAATTTGAAAGTAGGAGATTAACCCAAACAATGGAAATTGGGTTAAGAAATTCCCTTACCTCGTGTCCGACTTGACTCGACCACTCTTTAACCTCCTGAATAATGAACTAGAGATAATTTCTACCTTATTAAGAACATTTTTCAAATTCATTATTCCTTTTATGTCACTTATAACCATGTCATGAACATTATGTAATTATTTAAGTTTATAACGGTCGTTTTGTCGATCTTAGGTACTTGAGTCAAAAATAAACTTCTTATAATTACACTCTGTACATGTGGTGAAATATCAATTATATCCAGAATTATATTCATGATGTAGATATCATATATATCATATATATCCAGTATATACATTCATTTATAATATTACATAACATTTAGAGGTAAGAAATGAAATGCACCGTTCATGGAGATGGTAAGCCGTACGTACGCATGAATGCTACTTTCATTTCTATTTCGTATTTAATGGAATTAAATAATAATAGTATAAATGTTTATTATAATTTCATTATAATATCATATATAATATCATTTAATCCATCATTTATACATCCCACATATGGTATTAACGATTCAAATCACTTTGAGGGGGCGGTAGTCCGCACTTCCTAAAATGAAATTATCGCGTTTACCCATAATGGAAATCATAAAGTTTGCCATAAATGAGAAATAAAGAAGCATAAGGAAAACATAAACATAATATATATATCATATATGAAAATAATTTCCTCAAAATGGCCACCATTAGAGGTGTTAAAAGAATATTGAGCAATCATCGTTTCGTGAGGCAGTATTTCTCCACCCACAGAAACACTATGTTCTTTAACCATTAGATGAAGGTGTGTGTAAGTGTAAACCAAATACTTATCATAACAACATACTATTATATTGTATATACTGGTTTTGTTACAAAATAATGTAATAAAAATATTTTAAGGGGTGGGAGAACCAAATTAAACAAAACAACATTAGAGAAGACATTACCTTAAAATCGGGTAACTCTTTTTTATTTGAGCCAAAGGCTTCCTTGGGAAGACTTCAGCCCAAGGTGAGTCTTCTAGGAGTAAGGTAGGGAAGTTGGAAGAGTATTTGGGCAGAGTTTGGCCGAGAAAAAAGTCATTGAAAGTGTGAGTAAGGTGGTAGTGGTGGGGGCCTTTTATAAGTGGAGAGGAGGGGCACTCTTGGAAAGTAATGAAATATTACTTTATTACACAATGATTTTCGGATTATAAACGTCCCACACTTCAATAATTCTAGGGGAAGGTGATAAGGGTTTGAAATATACTCATCCAATAGGATTTGGACAATTTTATGCCTTGTATTTTACATTATCTTTTCATTTTATTTAAATCGTTAATTAATGAGGTAATCGCTGCATCATCATGATGTCATAAATAATTTAATATATTTAATTTCTAAAAATTATAAAACAAATATAATAATGTAGGAAATCTTTTTATCTTTCTAATTGATATTTATAGTCCAAAATATGACTTCTATAACCCCATTTAAAAATTGTTTTAGTAAAACAACTCTTGTTTGTGACGTTTTTATTTTAACATTAAATAAAAAGTTATTTATGTCATTGTCCTACCAAAGTGGCTCCATGGGGTCCCCAAGTTGACCCATGTATTGTCTTGGTCGCCCATGACAAATACAATATAGGTAGGACAAGTGTAATGGTCATTTCATATTTTTATATTACCATTTTAACCTTAAATTTCACTAATTACCTTTAATCGCGATTAATTATACTTAAAAGTTACTATTCACCAAAAAAATATTTTCATCCCATTGAACCACATTTTACTTCCTAATGACAACCGTGTATATCGGATTTTTTAAAATCAAAACACATAATGGGTAATATTTCATTTAAATGAAAAATCAGTTATTTAACTACCACTTAGTGGTTTCACTATTCATCAAATATTGATGTTTTTCAGAACAATGCCAAAATTTCACCCTAAGATATAATTGATATTACGAATTCAAAAATGATGTCTATTTTATGAAATTCCAAACATATAAGTTTCATTAATTAATTTTATAATTAATTCCCACTGTCACAACAAATAGCGTGTTTTTTTAGAAACAATATATATCAAAAGATTGACAATTGTTTATGTCCAATTTCAAAGTGAAATTAATTATAATGAACACCATTGGATAAAATGGTAAAAATATATTCTAATTATACTTTAAAACCACTCAATAGTATAACTTATCATTATAAATTATTTTGATTAAAAAATTTGTTTTAAGTATTTTTAACTATTCATAAAAATTTGGATGTTCTCAAAAAATTACAAAAAACTCATTATAGGCTAATTTTGACATTCCGAATCTAAAAAAGAAGTCCATTTTTAAATATAAAATATATATAATTTCATAAAGTGGGTATTACTATTCATAATGGCTATTTTGATTAGTCGCGGTGTGTTAGAACTCGAACTTGTGTAAAATGAAAGCTATTGCATTATTGAAAGAGAGGCGTATCGTGAAAGCTCGGGGTGTTACAAGTGACATCATAATTTCCACCATGAGAGGTGGTAGGGGATAATTGATGAATCATCATTTCGTAAGGAATTAGTTCGTCGTCCAAAGAAGCAGTATGTTTGTATTCATTAAATGGAGGTGTGTGGATGATTAGTTAGAATACTTCTCATAAAAACAACCTAAAATATTTTATATATTCATTTTTTCATAAAATACTATTAAAAAGAGATTTTAGGGGGTTGGATAAGGAAACTAAATGTAAAGAACATCAGAAAAGTCATTACATTTCAATCGGGTAACTCCGTGTGGATTGAACCAAAAAGGCTTTATTGATTTTTCATTATTCCAAACATAAGGATTATATGTGAAATATAGGGATGTTGGGAGCCTATTTGAGTAGATTTTGGATGATATAAGTGGTTTGATAGGTTCGAGTAATGTGTTAGAGTTCGTGGTCTTTTTTAGAGGGAGGAGGGGCTCTTTAAGAATGTTTGAATGTATTATTTAATTATAAAATATTTTTCGATTTCAAAAGGTCCAAACTCATTAAATTAAAATATAACATTAATATTACATGAAATAATATCGTCTAATAATAATTGGATATGATTTGGATATTTCTTTATCCTTATCGTTTTTTATTTAACACTTTGTTTACTTATTTTTCATTTACCATGCCTTCTTGTATATCAACTCTATATGGTTAGTATATTTTGAATAAAATTCCAAAAGACCCGAAATGGATCCTTAAATATATTTTTATCATCATATGTGTAATTTGGATGACTCTTTGTTTTTTAGACTATTTTATCATATAGTAAAATATAAATTGATTTAAAAACTCATTTATATCAATTTATATACTATTAATATCATGAATTTTTTAAAAATCGGGAACAACTTGATTCATTCAAAATACCATCATTAATTAAAGTTTAACAATTAATAATTATCTGTAAAATTCATTTGTTTCATATAAAGTCCCAAAATTAATTTATTTAGAAATTTATAATATCATTTATATAAGACATTAATTAATTAGGTCATCATTAATTAATCATTATGTCATAAATAAATTTATATAGTTGATGTCTAAAAAGTATAAATAAAATATCCTGATATAGAAAATCTTTTTAGATTTATAATGATTTTTATACTCGAAAGTATCATTTATATTACCCCATATAATGTTTTTTTTCTAATAGATATATATTTATGTTACATTTGTATTAATGTTAAATTAATTTTTATAAAATGTCATTTTCACATAAAGGTGGATCCATGGGGTCCTACAATCATCCCCATGATGCCCATTATAAAACATTTATCATCCATTAGTATTATGACACATGTTAGGGTAAATTAATATTATTATAATATTATCGATTACACTTATTTACAATATTTTCCTTTTAACCAAGGTAAATAAAATAATTACTGATATTACTATTCATACTGTCTAAAAATAAAATTTACCTATTTACACAATTTTGATCACCTGATTCCAAATATGGAATCCATTATTCCAAATTCAAATAAAAAAAGTGGAAAAAGATAATTTAAATTAAATTACCGTTTTCAAATCCAAAAGGTGTGTTTTTAAGAAATAATAGCTATCAAAATATTGACAGTTGTTTATATCTAATTTCAAAGTGAAATTGCTTCCAATGACCCAAATTAGATTAAATAGAAAAAATATAATCCACTTACACTTTAAAACCAATAAAAATAACAATATAACTATATAAATAAATTATATTAAAAGTTAGTTTGGATTTAAAATGTAGTATTTTGATGTCTCTATTCTAAAAAATGATTATTTTTTAAAATGGATCATAGAAAAGTGAAAAAAACATTATTTATAAATATTTCTCCATCCAAAGGTGGTAATATAATCATTTAAAAACATTGGAGTATTTATGATTAAAATAGTATTTATTCTCAATTTATGCCTCTATGTTCTATTGGATAAATGTAAAAACATTTAACAAACACCTATAATCATATTTTAGCTCGTTATGTTTGTTCATGCCAATACAACATCCAGGGGTTAACTACAATTTAAAATAATGTTATATTATTATTTTTCATTATGACTCAGCCTTGTCTGCAACATGATATTTCACTGAAACCCATTATTGCGTGTCGGGTACGCCATCGGACATATAATCCCCTTAAATGTTAAATTAATATTTAATTCAAAAATATTAATAAATATGAAAATTTCATATTCATTATTTACTTGGGATGTTACAGACAAAGAATTTTTAATATGAAAAAGATCAAAATTTTAAAATGTGTTTATATCTAATTTAAATGTTAAATTGGTTCTAATGACCATGTTTTGATTAATGTATGCATTATTTATCTAATTATATATTAAAAAAAATTAAAATATAATTTAATTCTATAAATAAATTATTTGAGACATCAATTTTTAATTAAATATCATTGTTTATTTATTATTTATCAAAAAATTAAACTTCATTGAAAAATAAAATCTAATTTCCCAATGTAAATTTTCATATCAAAAATTTAAACTAAAATTTTATTTTTCCAAATAAAATTTTAATTATAAAGAATATTATGTTTAAAATGGTTTCTCTCTTGAAAGGCTGTAAAATTACGTTTTATAAAAATATATCATTTAATTTATATAATTGGACTGATTCTTTTAATATATCTATAAAAAATATTGGATAAGTTTGAAAAATATATTAAATATATAATATATAATTTTAAAAAAATTATTAATAGAGGATTGTTTAATATGTTGGGATAAAATGGTGTTTATACATAAAAAAAATTATAAAAAAATTAACTTATTTATTTTCAAATAGATTTTATTTTCATTTATAGCTAATTGATAAACAGAACCTTAATTTTATACATATGATTCAATAATATTATCAAAAATTTATAATCTTATTCATAACATCCTTTATAATTTATAGGTGACAAATATAATAATACTTTAACAATAATATTAACAATACATTATAGATTTTTTAAAAAATATTATTTTTGTAACACATCCTATCAAAGGAACTATATATTTTGTGTTACATAATAAAGGAATCATTTCATTTTTATTTAAATATTTTATAATTATAGTGTTATAATAAAATAAACTTTGTGTTACAAACAATGAAATAATAACATGGTGCTTTTAAATAACACAAGTTATCTTACATGTTCTATGAAATGATGAATTTTGAGAAGATCAAATTATTATTATTATATTAGATGTTGCGGGGTATAATGAAAAAACATGGAGTCTTGTAATGGAAGAAAAAAATAATTAAATTTCTATGATTGTGGGAATTTCCATTCATGTTGTAATTGTTTAAATACATGTTATGTCCACAACTTCTGTAAAAAGTACCTTGTTTAGAGAATAAAATGAAGTTTAAATTTAAAAAAAATTGTAAAAAATCGATCATGTGTAAAAAATTTACAAATCATTTACTAATATTAAAAAACATTCTTAAAAAGTTTTTATAAAAAATTTATATATAAGAAAAAGATTTTTGACTAGAAGAGTAGAAATATTGTTGGATTTTCATGAAGATTTTTTCTAAACCATCTTGAGTAGAAAAGAGAGATAAATGGTACCAATGCATATATGTTAAAAAAATAAGTATAAGAGGTTATATATTAATTGTGATTATAAATAATGATCATATAATTTCACCAAATGGAAATTCAAGCATAATCAATCCCGATTAAAATGAGATTGAAACATTTATCTAATAAATCTTGTTTCATCATGATTCATACAAAATAAATCATCATATTTGATACATTTAGATTTTTAAATCATATATTCAATAACCAAAATCATATATTTTATATCAAATATGATTTACTTATAACATTTTATCACCAATTTATTAACAATTCTATATTAAAATGATTGTTCCTGGCGATAACTGCTTCGTTTTCATATATTTTTGGTTTTATTATTTTGTTATTTTCATATTTATCATGTTAACATAATATAAATTACTTTAGTATTTATATAATTATATTATATATTAATTATATATATTTATAATCATCCATCAAATACAGATGTGACAAATAAATCACATCGTTTTGTGCAAGTGGTAGTCCACGTGTACGCACACGCAACATTATTATCTTTTAATGAGAGGAAGGCTATAAAAAACTACATATTATATTAAAAAATTATAATTTTGACATAAATATCATATATATTAATTAGTTCTATATTTATATACAAAAAATTGTAATGTATATGGAAAATAATCATAGTACTATGTGGTAACAGTAATCCATACGTACACATGAGTTATGTTTTTTGTTTTATATAGGTTTGAAAAGAGGGTAAAACAGATTTCTATAATAATAATAAAATTCATTAATATATTTTATACGAGAATCAGTATTTTAGGTGGAATATAATTGATTCAGAGGAAGTAGAATAATAAAATAAATTCGAAATACTACTTTGTTATGATTTATACAACTTCGTTTAAAAACCTCCTTTGGAATACAAATTAATCCTTAAAATGATGGTATTTCAGAATGAAAAGATGATATTGTTTTTTGGGTATGATTATAATAATATATAAGGGTTGGCCTTAGATAATCTATAGTTATTAATATATATGAGTAAGGTAGGAGAGTATATTCTATTTTATAAGTGAGGAGAGGGGGAGCCTAGAAATTACTTAGAGTAAGAAATTAATAAAAATTTAAATTTACGATAAGGTGGAAAAAGTTAGCATATTCTAAATATAATATTAGGATATGTTTAAATAATCTCATAATATAAAATTATTCATATTAGATTATGGTTTAACCCATACCTCTTAGTTTTACCCTCGTTAACTTTTATTGACTATTACCAAGACATCAATGTTGTTTACACTATTGGGTAATGAATTCAACTATAGATGGAAAAGAATATATTAAAAAAACGGTTGATATTATAGACCGCATATTATAAAAGTTTTTTTAATGTAAAAGATTTTATGAGTTCTAAATCATATATTATAACCTAAAATGGATTTACTGATAACATAGTAGTTATTTATTATATATAAATTAATGAATTTAATATTAATAAAATCATTATAAATATTTTTTATAAAGCATTCATTCTTTTTATTACTCATAAATATAATGACTATGTAATAATATATCACACTTCATTTTAATATCGATGTTGCATGCCATGATAGCTATCAAACAATTACAATTTATTTAAATAGAAATAAATTCGGAAATATTATGGAGTTATATTATACTGTATTAAATAAATTGGGCCGTAAATAGTTTTATTCGGTTAATCCAAGGTACAATTTTTAAAATTATTTTCTTGAAAACCCATAACATACAATGGAATGGTAAAACATCAATTTAAAAGGTGAAGTGGGACATCAAAATGTTACCCAAAATAACAGTTAATTAGGATCTTATATAAGGATAACAATAGTTGGAATTGAATATATGGATATAGTGGTTAAATAATGACATAAAAATTAATATATAGGGATATAGAATATTTTTATGAGTATTTTAATGTCCAAAAAAATATAAATTAGTAAGAGATAAATAAAACCATTAATTCATGATAAATATAGTGAAAAGGATAAATTTTTATATTATAGTCCTTTTACTTTATTATTCTATGCATAATTTACCAATTTATAAATCCTTAAAAAAATAAATCTTCGAAATAAAGAATATTTAAAATCCAAAAATAAGTATAATATAATTTTTCACAACTACGGGATATTTTTTCATCATACTAGAAACTGATCAATAATCCACCAATGATTTTTATGATTTTATTAAAAAATAAATGGATGAAAAGCCTACAAGAGAAATTACATTGGTATGAAGAAATGGATTCCAAGATCATCGGCCCAGTCAAAGTGCATATCCCCGGGGGGAAATGATCCTGGATGATAAAAAAGAATCAACTAGTCATTCTGAGAAGCAATAGAAATAAGTAAATCCACCACAACAATTCCCTCTCTCTAGGTATGATGGAAAGAATTATGATCATCCAGTATATTCGTGCAGTGTCTGATGAAGTAGATAATAGACCATGGGACCGAACCCTTACCTGAAAGTGCGTTAAATAGGGTCATCAAATCAGTATCAATCTCCTTGAGACGTAAGCTCATCTGATTACAAAGCATGAGGCCATAAAGCAAGGTGAGAGCCTATGCTTGTAGAGAGTCACACGGGCCCAAAAAGACTGAAAAGGTAGAAAACACCGATCTGGTATTGTCTCTTATAACTCCACCCCCTCACATCATGCCCTTGTAGAACAAACCATTATTGTTCAATTTAATTACAGAGTCAGGTGCATTCCATCGAACCCAAGAACCACAGACGAGTGGATCCAAAATGGACACGGAGTGCTAGGGAAGAAGCTGAGAAATAGACGTGGCAACCTCAAGACATTTGTCTGAACTGAAGAAATCAAGAATGTGTTTTCGATCATTAAAGATCATACACAAATGTGAAGCCACCATATTAGAGATATTCATATCATTCTGAGAATTCTAGAGCAACCAAAATCTTGCAATGAAAATAACTTCCCTTGCCCGTCGTTCTGCACATTGTCTTTCCAGCACCAAAATCAACTCCTGAAGGAAGGTATCATTCAAGTAAATCCAATCTGATTAGCCTGTAAAATGTCCAATGGAACTCTAAATCATTTTAGAAAATCATTATTGAAGAAAATGTGTAAAATTAATTCAGATTGTGGCTTTTTACTACAGATGCACTTAGAGGCCAAACAAACTCCCCTTCGCTGTACATTTTTATCCGAAGGAAGTGCACCATGTCTTACATGCTAGGAAAGGAAAAGGAATTTGTAAGGTAGCCATTTTCACCATAGAATATCACCCCAGTAGTCCTTTTGGGAAGTAGTAGCTTGTAGTCTAAGAAAAACTCTGATAGAGAACATACCTGACATCAATCATGTGAAAACAAACTTATGAGGGTTATTAGAAAGCATGATATTCTCGTAGACATTTTTTGAGAAGCATCCAGAGTGGTCCGAATAAGTAGAGGTAAACTGATTGACTCCCTGAAGGATATATATGGAGAAGGATAGTTAGGGGAACCCAAATTGACCCTGACTAGTTTTGATACCAGAAAATGACTTCACTTTTTCCAATAATCCACTCAGTGTGTTGCTGGAGAAGATGGAAAAAAGGCGAAAGTAACTTGTAGATTATGGAATGTTTACATCCAGTGAAACTCCATTCCTGGCCATAAGTGTTTTTCATATGCTTTCCAAACAGAGATCTCCCCTCAAGAACCTCCTAGGACATCTTGGCATGAAGACCACTCATATTTCCAGAAACACTTCTCAAGTTCATACCCCCCTCTTTGACCGGCTTATCCAGATTACTCCAAGAAGCCCAGTGACATTTTTTTTGAGGTTCCCATCCCATAAGAAGTCTCAAATGTAAGATTCAATATTGGAAATATCTGCCTTTATCAGCTTGAGGCTAGATAGGATGTACATGGGTATGGAAGATAAGACTGAATTGATCAACGCAATTCTACCTCCAAATGATACAAGCATGTTCTTCCAATTGAGAATTCACCCTATAATTTTATCCATAACCATATAGAAGTATCTAATAAGGAGTGTGTGAGGTGACGCTGGAGCACCCATGTAAATCATTGGAAATGAGCCTTTCTGCATACCAAGGCTGGACTTCAGAATTCTAGAGCGACTCTCCAAGCACTTGGTGGTAACAAAGAAAAGACTCTTCAAAAGATTAATAACTTCACCACTCCACCCGCATTAGAGATCCATAGCCTCATTAACCCCCTTAATTGATTTTATTCTATAATTAAGAAACAAGAAGGTATCTTCAGCAATCATCAAGTGAGATATACTCCCAGAAGAGGATTTTTTGGCGATAGAGAAACACTTTTCTAATAGTTATACAATGACTAAGATAACAACCGAAAGCATCTTGGTCCAAGATGAACAATGAGGGGGATAAAGGGTCCCCCTTTATTCAACCTATTTCCTCCTTAAAGATTCCAAATTACATACCCATAATGGTGGTGGTCATCCATGGAGAACTGAAGCGTCGAAAAATAAGATCAATAACCAAAGAAGAGGACCCCATCCTTAAAAGGAACCTGATTATAAAACTCCTTTACATCCTATCATAAGCTTTACTCATTTCTAGTTGAATTACCATAATACTACCTATATTTGTTTTATTGATGCTACTGATAATATCTTTTACCAGGCCAATAACCCATTGAATAGATCTGCCTTTCATAAAACCATATTGTTTCGAGACTACCCAACTTGAGAGGAAATGGGATAATCTTAAATTCAAAATTATAGCTGAGACATTATAAGTAACATTTTAGTGGATAATAGGTCTATATGGATTCAATGAAGAGGGTGTTTTCACCTTTGGAACTAGCACCATTTTAGTTGCACACAGCCATGTGTTATGATTTTTAATTCCATCATTTGTGGTTCTAGGGATGATTTTATATCTACGAAATAAACAAAATACATTATAAATATTGAATATAATATTTCATGAGTTTAGGGTCAATGTAAGTATTTTATAATATTAGGGGATTTAAATTTCATATATAGTAATTATTTTAGCTTTTCCATGATATCTTTGAGTTTTATAATGCAAATTCTCTTGATTATTAGGGAATTAATTTTTGTTATTCCCTATACCCTTACGTTTGAAACACTTGACATTGATAAATTCTTTCATACCATTAAAATTAGGTTCCTTATGGCCATTCCCAACACACATCATGAAAAACACCATTTACCATAAGGAATGTATATTGTTTTTATTTCCTCAATTGTCACATGTGGAATGTTTGGTACATTATTTATTTTATGTCACCTCATGTCTTCTTCCATGTTGTTTGGTTATACTATTCATTACTTTATTTCAATTGAAAATATATAACATTGATAATTATTCATCAAACATGATGAAAGATGAAATAGAATCATGAAAATATTTGAGAATCTATTACCAATTTGAAGATTTGTTTAAGTACATAAATAAAAAATATAATTTTAATTTTTGTATAATAATCATATTTTATAGAATGAATTTCTAAATTTTAAAAAAATTTCATTATTCTAAATTA
The DNA here is from genome assembly GCA_963277665.1 of Viscum album. NCBI lineage: Eukaryota > Viridiplantae > Streptophyta > Magnoliopsida > Santalales > Viscaceae > Viscum > Viscum album. Next base: position 1,143,567,796 of record OY728166.1, read on the forward strand.
TAATTTCTTCTTACTTATTTCATAGATTGAAAATTATTCTTTTTATATCTTTTCTTTTCTCAAGGGGAAAATATTTTTTAAATAACATCTAGATAAAATTATTACTATCCATTATATTTATTTCCTAATACATTTTTGATTTTGAATAAATAAACCCCAATGATAAATATATTCCTTTAAACAACCAGCTTCTAGAATAAAATTCCCTCTTTCATTACATCTCAATGATATAAATATATTCTCTAGGTACTTGATCCATTGTTCATCGATTTAATAGATTTATGGTTCTATTAAAGGATTTTAGTTTCTAATATATGATGTTTTTCAACATCAATGTATCATTCTAGGATGAAATATGTTGTTCTATACAAGAATGATAAGTTCTTAAAATCTAGGATAACTATCCAAATAAATCCATAATCTTCTCATCTCTAACACCAGCCACTTTTTTCATTGTCATGAGACAAATCCCTACACTAATTACTTGTGTTGACACATTTTCCATTCCCTACATTAGTAACAATTCATAGCCAGTTTCATACACAAGATTAGATTATAACATTATGAATCATACTGTATAATTGAAAATCTCATGTAATACTTAACATAAATTGAAAAAAATTCATTGATAATATAATAATATTATTATTATCAAATTTTGGATTATAATAAAATTATACACAAATATTTCATAATGTTTTGTAAATAAAATGTTCATTAACCCATGGATATTCCACATTAGTGTCAAACATGGTGATTAGTAATGGAACATTTACCATGCACTAGAATGATTACTAAGATATACCTTAATAAATATTTTTTGGGTCATTACCCCTAGATTCTTATTTTATGAAATCTTATCTACTTAGGGTATTCAGAAATTTATGTGCTTACAGTAAAACCAAATAATCTCTTCCATACCAAAAAATGATGATTTTCTAAAATTAAATATGTCATCAATTTCTTTCATAGGGTTTTATTCTATAATCCATGTTTTCATAAATATTGATCTTATGGTTTATATTAAACTTTCTCTATTATCAATTATAAATAACCCCAATCTAGAAGCCTAGAGATGTTAGTTACATTAATAAACTTTTATAATATATAATCTATCACATCCCAAGGGAAATCATAGTTTTGTAGTATTAGGGAACTAGATACATACGTGACTCTCATGTTATGTTTAAAATATTAAATAAAACATATTATTTTCATTACTATAATTATTATTATATCGTGAATATATATTCATGAAAATCATAACACTTCCTCGCATCCCATGGAATGTTTACATAAGAAATGTATAATTTCAAATACTCAGTAATTGAATTCACACACAATAATAAATAATAAAATAAATCAAGCATGAATAATAACGAAGGAATAAAACATGATGAAACAATTCTATATAAATAATCACATGATCTTGAAACATATCAATAAATAAAATAACTATTATTAAAAATAAATATACATCACAATATATATTCAAAATGATGGAATACATTATGTAAAACATCATAATCATAATATCAAATCCTCATGAAATGACATAACACACATGCCTTCAAGACCTTATGGGAAGACATATTAAAAAAAGTGTATATAGTTTTCCAAATATACAACCCATTTATTATTATGGGATTAAATTATTAATCTAGGGGATATGTAATTCAAGACCACTCCCATCACAAAACAATTTCAATGTATTCATCATCATAATAATCAACAAAACTGAATCTATATTCTATATTAATGAATAATTATTTGTACCTAAGGCACTATCACAAATAATTAAATTACATTAGATAGTTTTAATTATCATAATAAATCTATATAAATATATTTTATGTTACTAGTTGAGTATATACAAATTAATCATAAGATTATTCAAATTATATTTAGATTTATAGATATACTTTTAATAGATCACTAAAATATTTCATGAGGAAAACCTTTTTTCCATTTTGAAATAAAATATTAAAAATAAAAATATTTTGAAACTATTAATAAAAAATATATATATGAGAAGATCCATGGAAAATTTGATAGAAATATTCAATTCATAATGTCTTCATCATTATGGGTAATTCAGTATATATTAAATTACTGAAAAACAATTACTATTAACACATTCAGTAAAAATTACCTCATTTATAAATATTAAGAAAAATACTTATAATTTATTTTCAAAATTAAAACATGGGTAAATAATAAAATAAATAATACTTATATAACATTTAAAATAATTATTGAAAACATTTTATATAACATATATATGGAAGATAAATGTTTTCTGACTAAGGTAAGAGAAATAATGTCATCTTTTCAAGTTACCATTTTATGTTCCTTTTTGAGTACCAAAAGAGATATAAATTGTACTAAAACTAAAAGAATAAAAATATAACAAAAGGTGAATACAAATTAATCGGGTTTATCTAATATGTATTATATAGTATTCCTTTCTGTAAATTCGATCATATTCTATCAAAATTAAAATGTGTTTGAAACAAAACTTTGTACCTCAAGTATTGTCATTATTCAGGCATAAACTCTTTAATAAATCTAAATTTGTTATTAATCTACTAAAATTTTGTTCATATATATCTTTTCATATATTATTTACATATTACTTCTTATCACATCGTTATTATAAAATATTTATTAAAATCATGGTTCCGGTTGATAACTACATAATTTTCAAGTATGTTTTAGTACTTCAATTCTAGTATTTTCATAATAATCATTGTTCCATAATATATGGTACATTAATAATGATATAAATATCTTATATATTTGTTATAAATAAATTTATAATCATCCATTATTTTGGAACATGAAAATTGAATCACATCATTTCATGGGGATGGTATTCTACACATACACACGAGCATCACAATAATTTTTTAAACAAGTGTAAGGGAAAGAATTTAAATTTCATATAATATTTAGTGTCTATAAATATCATATATAGTCATTATTTACTTAATTATAACCATTCAAGTATAATGGAAATGTAAATAAATTTACACCACAATGTAGATATGGAAAGACATATGATTGCATGGGCAAAGTTAAGATTTTACAAGGGATGGAAAATCAATTTAAAAGGGTTTCAAAAAACACATAATAAAATATAAAATTATTCCTCACAATATATTCATTATTTTATGATGTATATAATAGATTTATAGGCAATATAAGATGAAATATATTTGAATGTTATCGGTGAAGAGTTATACATTTTCGTTGATAATCCACATTTAGCACACACATTAGTATATTAAAGGGTGAAATTTTGGTAATAAACGAAACAATAAGACTTGGTGAATGAAATTAATAAAGTATTATGGTATCGATATTCCAAACTAAAGTTCTCAATATTTTATAATAATAGTGGGAAGTTGTTCCCTTTTAGTTTTGGGGGGCACCCATGGAATTACATATAGTATTAAAATAATATAAATAAATTTTCATGTTCGAGTGGAATAAAATTGGTATAATATAAATATTGAATTATAAATAAAAAAAATAAAAAAAAATAAAATTTATAAAAAAAATTAATGGTTTAACCCTTATCACTTATTTTAAACCCCCATTATCCATTTTGATAAATATTGTGAAATCCGTGTTTTCTATAATTTATGGGTCAAAAATGATATGATAAAATTCCACGTTTGTAATAAATGGATAACAGGTATTATTATAGAACATATATAATACAATTTTTTTATTGTAATGTTTTTATGAATATTTAATCATTTAGAAAATATTTTCTAACATAATATGCACTTAAATCCACTTTGGGGCTATTCTAATAGTATTACTTTAAAGACAACAAGATAGAAATGGAATTCAAATAAAAACATTAACACATAAATACTATGTAATATTTATCTATAAAAATTTTGGAACATAATCACACATACAAATTTCATTTCCTTAAATATTTTTAATGTCATTTATTTTATTTTTCTTTTACGTAAACAAATATTGTGTCGGTGTTTCATTCTAATTTTTCCTAACTATCTGATACTTAAATAATTAAAATAAATTAGCCTTTTAAAAAAGATAAATAATATTTCCAATAAACATTTATAATCAAACATTACCACATTATATACTTTTAAAAAAATTATAGATATCTAAGTCAAGAGGGAAATATTTTGTTTTTATAATTTTAATAAAATAATAAATGCTTATATTAAAATGAAAACTGCTCCAAATTTCTATACATAATATAAATAGATGATAAATTCAAAAATACACACATATAATAGAATAATGAAATATTTTCTTGAGATTTTGATTACTTGTCTAAACTTTTTGACACGGGTTTACTTGTTTACCACATAACAAGGTGGCTAATATTTACCAAGATTACTTTTAATAATAACCATAAATTGAAGGATAATATTAAAAAAATTATCCTATAAATTCTCAATATTTAATCCATGTGATTAAATATATATATGTTAGAAATTAATTTAAATTTAATTATGTAAAACTCAATGAAAGATAGTTTTTATTGAAATAAAACTAATAATGAGCATAAATAAAAATATAATTTAAAGATGATTTACATCTATTTAATTGAATTTTAAATTGATTAAGGATAATTATTTTACATTAGTATCATCTTTAAATCATAAAAATAGTTTTTTCAATGAAAATAGATCAATGTTTTAGTTATTTTCCACTATTTACAGGAAAATTAATACTTTCAGAAAATTCTAAAAATCATTACATAAGATAATTTTAAAACATATATTTAAAAATTGAAATATTTATATATAGTAAATATTCTAAATGTGTGATAAATAACATCCAAATATATAGAATCAATTTTTTAAGAAAAATAAATTTTAAAACCGTAATTGAATTTACAAGAATTTGGGTATTTATTTATTTCGAATTAATAAATGTAATAGAAATATATAAATAATTTATAAACAGTTCTTATAATAATTTTCATTATCTTCATAGTTTTAAATTTGATGTCTACTTTATAATATATCATAGTTAATTTTATACCTAGTGTTTCATGTCGACAAATCTATTGAATTATTACTATTTATATAAAGGAAAATATATTTAAAAAAACCAAGGTGTTAAAAATAGATTCCAAATATTTCATAATAATATATTTTAATTCATCATAATAGTAATAACTATAGTTTCAAAACATCAACTAGAAGAGGTACCATTCTATATAACATTTGAAACAATTCGTTCCAGAATAGTTCCATCATGTATTTTTCTATACCATGTTAAAATTTGTACAAATAATGATTTAAGAATACCAATATATTGATATTTTTAAATCATGATCCCCAGAACATATATTATGCCATTAAGTAATTTATAGTTAATTTAGTTGGTTTACCATTAAATTTATAATTTCAATGACCTTTTTTATATCTATTACCATCATATTCATCTTAGAATACTATAGCACTCCCACTGACCTTTTCTAAACTCATGGAACACCCTCATTTTTAATAAACCCAAACCATCTTCCTATTTAATTACAAAAAAATATTATATGATAATTACACTTCTGTTAATTGATTAAGGGATCCTGGAATCATTTTTAATATATAGGTTTTCTTCAATACCCCAAAACGTTATTGATGAATCATGTAGAGATATTATATAGTGTTTCATAAAAGGAAGGTATATTTGAAATCTAATGACCAATATGTTGATAATATTATTTTTTAGGGAAATTATAAATCTAATAGATTTTTTTAGAAATACTGGTTTTAGATTATTTCATGGACTATTAAAAGGAGTATATTTTAAAATAAATAACTAGTTAAACCTTTTTAATATAAAATTGTATGACCCATGTAAGCTCTCTATTTAATACCCACCATTGGGTTTAAATCAACTTGAGAAACATCCAAAATATATGAATGAATTTTTCTACATATAATCCATTAATTAATTCATATTTTTTATTTAATCATTTGATGTTTCTATTTACTAATTACCTATATTATTTTTTTTCATATTGAATAATATATCACATATCTTGTAGAATATAGAACCCTGATTTGGTTTCAACTATCCTACATTTCATTCATCTCTGGAAAAATAACTCTCAGTAATATTTATAGACTTCAGTGTTCATATTCCATGTATTATGTTTTGATATCATAAAAATCATTTATGTCTTTTCTAATACCATTGTATCATATTATATGTTGTTACTTATTATAAAATATAATCAGTATAGACTAATACATTTATATATTCAGGATTTCAATATCCTTTATAACTATAGTTTATTCAACAAGGATACAACTTGGGTATTTCTTTATGAACATTTGTAACTAATGAAAACAAAAAAAATAAGATTTCAATCAATACCCTAAGGTTCTGATATAATGGATTGTCAACATAATGTTGTTGATTTTATATCCATTATTCAGTATTGTTGGTATATTGTTAGTTGCATTTTTTTTATTTTCAAAACACATCATCACTGACAATGTAAGACTATAAATATATATATAAGGCTCTCCATTTAACATCCTTGTACTATTATATCCCATTTTTGTGTACAATGTATTGTGAGTTTAGGAAAACATTAAGAATATATTTAAATTATCAATGAATAAATAAATAAGACCTTTTAAGATAATCCCACTCAATAGATCTTATATATTATACAAATTTAATTCAATAATTATATTTTACATTATTGGATGATATTTAAGGAATCTAATGAGGTATATGAATTTAGATCTATATTCAATATTGAATATTTCATATGGTTGGGTTGAACTATGTTTATAATCTTTATGACTTTCCATTTTATCAAAAGATTTATTTATAAAAAATTTAATAAGAATATCTATAATACCTAGGGATTTATCTACTATGACTTTAAATTACATTTTGGGTGTATACCCCAATAATAATTTTAGTTTTATAGCACTAATAATTAATAGGATATAATGTATATGATTATTATATTTTATATTCAACATTGATTGATACTATGGAATATTAATGATTCAAGAATTATTAAACCATTAAAAATATATTTAAAACCATATCAACATTCATTTTAAAATGAAATAATTAATCATTTAGTCTAATTAAATCCTTACATATATGTTTTGATAATATTTAATATAAATAATAGTTTTTTCTTGTATTAATACGCTAGTTAAAATTATTATTTGAACTTATTCTTACTGATATAGGAATCAAATGTTCTTAGATATTTATATTTTTCAACTTTTTTCTAATAATTTTTCTAAAAATTCATGGTTCTTGTATTAAAGGTAAATATGTGAATGAAATATTTCATTTCATACCCAATATGTTAAACAATAACATTATATTTATTGATGGAAGTTCCTAATTTATATACCAATTATTTCATTTTATTCTCTTTGTTACAATCCATATTCTCGTTACCATTTTACCGGTATGATATTAAAGAGCCTCTAGTTCACTTTTGTCCCAATTAATATTTTACCCCTTTTAAGTACATTTTGAAAGAACCATAATATATAAATAGGTCATTTGGATTATAAGGACATTATTTAAAATCATTAATTATAATGGATAGAAAAAAATTACCCTTTATTTCGTACCTTTCTAGAAAGGTATAGTCAATATAATCATTAGTGTTGTATCTAAACAATTAATCCAAAAATTCTAAATGAATAGGTATAAAATTCAAAGAAAGTATTCTAAGACAATATAAATGGATAATTTATTATCAAAATATAAGTTTAGTATCACTAATATATTTACATATTTAAATATCTTGAAGGAATAATCCCAAGCTAGGTTCCCTAGTATCATTTACACTAGTATATTATAGTAGAAATGTTGTTTTTCATAACATTCCCATTCCATTTTTCAATATAAAAATGTTAATTTTTCATGGAAAAAGTATCCATATACTTATAATGAAATATTATCTCTCTATACATATCTTATACATAGATAAAATGGACATAAATAACATTATCCATGAATCACATATAATAATCCTTTTCCCTACTGTTCACAGAGTGAGTTTGTTGATCAATACATAGGAAATCCACCAAATATTATAATATTTCCCATTAAAATACATTTTATAAATGATAGTACCACTCGTGGATTTTTTTAGGTTAAGATATGGTATATATTATGAAATGATCATAATGTTATAATAGGTTCACATTCCATTTTCTATAATATGTAAAATTAATTTTTTTAACATATCCTTCATTATAATGTGTGATGAAATAATTTTTATATTATTATTCTTGTTTTATTTTATAACTCAAAATAAACCATAACATTGGATTTATAACATCAAATTGTGTAGATATTATAGTGGGAAATATTGATATATATAGTTATGTAAAATAATAAATGGCCTTATTGAATTACATAACGTTATTTAGGTAGGTGGTATGGACAACTACATTAACTTACTATTCAATTATTCAATTAGTGGGATCCCAAGTTTTGAAATTCAGGTATTTTTTTGCCACAAAACATGTCTCTATGTATCAAAAATTATTACGTAAATAATCAATCCCTGATTCAATCTAGCATAAGTCATACAAAAAGTTTTTTTAAAATCTCCCATGATAAATAAAAGAACATAGTTAGAGGCTAGAAATTAACATTAAATTATGGTTCAAATTTAACTCAAGAAATGTGTTTATTTTTTCTGACTTAATATTATCAAGAGGATTATATTTAACTTATTCATAAATAATCTCAATTTTTATACATATATGATTTTATATATTTTACAGATTAAAAATAATTAATTAACCATAATATTATAATAATTTTCTAATAAATACTTTGACTTATTTTATACTAGAATTATTGTAAATTATTTTATATAGATTACTGTGTTTCATAAATAAGCATGCATTATATAAATAAATAACCATGCACTAATAATTAAAATAAGAATATATCATGATCACGGTCATTTAACTACTCCTTTTTAATGAATTGTATAATCAATCAACCCTCCACCCTAGGAAATAACTCAAATATATGGGCATTACATATGTTACAACAAACCACCTTTGACCTGCACACCTCCTTTTTTGGTTTCATCTTAGATTGATCATGAAGCATCTACTTTTCTTAGAAATATATCATTTACATATACATGGTCACTCATTGATGAGTGATAATAATGGATTAGGGGTATATAAAACAAATCATGGATATGAAATACCATATATCATAAGGAAAATGGTTGATATATTGGTCACCATATTTAATTTAATAACAAATTTATTGTAAAAAACTATATCATGCTAGAAAATGTATAGATTCGGTCATGTGTGGTTCTAAAAATTATTAAACAAAATTGAACAATAATTTTAGGTATTATATGGGGTTTTATAGTAATGGAAATGGAGTTAACCCCGTATATCCAGGTTCCCAATAGTTTCACACTAATCATGAATCCAAAAGTTCATCATCGTACATATTTATGATATCATTCTATTGGAAAAAGAATCCCTAAATTTATAGGATTCTTTATAAAAATGTGATAAAACCAATTTCATTGGTTGGAATCATGAATTCGTTTAATCCAGTAAGGTAGAAAATTATAGAGGGCATTAATAGTTATAGTATTGAGGGAATCAATCATTAGTTCAGAATTTGATACAACCGAATATTATTTGTATTAATAATTAAAATTAGGACAAATAGAATAGATAATGGACCATAACTAATAATCATATACAGTCTCATTCCCAATATAATGATATAATAAACCTGTGAAAAATCCATAATGGGTGACAAAAAAACCCCCAAATCTTGAAGATCCTAGAATTATTGAGGCCACACAATGAACATCAACATTAATCTATGATGGTAGCATGGGAATATAATGAAAAAACATTAGAACTGAGATGTTCCTTAGACTTCCTTGAATAAAAAAAAGATATAATATGTTCATACCATTAATATTATCTATCATTACACATATTTGTGTCTTTGTTACAATAAAGACATCACTTTCTATTGTGAGGATAGTCATGTGAAGCAAGGGATCTTTCTATCAAATATTGGTTAATTTTTAGCACTGCAAGTGATAGAAATAATAATGTAAGTGGGTAAAAGAAGAAGGTTATAGATCTAGTCACTCAATTTATCATTGAAAATTCATAGAATACATTTTTCTAGGAGGCTTTCTTTGCATATATGAACCCTAATAAATCATTTTTGTAGGCCTAGAGCTGGATAACAACTCAGCAGCCTTTGAATACATGTGTTTTACTTTCATCACCTTCCACACATATGTAATAAGATGAAGTAGATGGTATCCCTAACTATTCAATTTGAGATTATTGGGAATTCATCCCTTATATATTCTCTATATATGTATTAATATTATAGGTGTTATGAATTCTGATTTAAATTTTAGAATCCATATTGGAAATATGTTATAGGCATCACTAATAAACCAATAAAAGTACTTGGAAACAAAATGTACTTTTCTATTTCAATTATATATTATTGTTTCTCTAAATATGAAGGCATATTATTTAATTTAAATCGAAATATATTGTTGGATAAATATCTCCGGGTTATTGTTGCAGAGGAAAAAATAAACTATTGATATTTTTTCTCTATTTGGGGGGATGACCATAAGGTATTTGAGGGGAATATCTAACCATTATTTGGTATATTAGTTGGGATTGGATTTAACATTAACCCTAAATTTTTTTATACATTAGATAATTAAATGTGTATTTTATGGAAGGATTAGTAGAATATTTATGATAGTTGGAGAATCCCTCCAACAACCTTCCATTAAACATGTTTGAAAAAAAACTAGATAAGGGTCATTAGATTTCTAAATATTCTAATTTAATTTGGTGATAATTACATCATTAAAATTCATAAATTCCATGATTCTAATTTCCCCTAGGTAAACAGGATTATTGTAATCATTCCTTGAATTGGTGACACATTTTTTTCATTAAAAATTCCAGTCAAAATAAAATTATTTTCTGTGTTTCGAATGTCCTTGATATTACTTCTGGGATATATGTAGAGGAAAAATGAGTAGAAAATATAACAAGTGATTACTTATTTTTACCAAAAATACTATTCCATCAATGAAGAAAGTCTTAACTTATAATGACATAGCCTAGAGGGCATTTTTCATGACTCTCCAATCCCATTTCTAACAGGTTAGGGGCTTGTAACTATCATTGTGTAAGAATATAACTAGCATGGGAGGAATTTCCTAAGTAATTGTACAGAAAAAAAAAATTCCAAGCCCAAAAAATTATAAAATTTGAAGAAAATAAACAAATAATTAATTCATATATTTATATCTTATAACTGGAGTTTTACATGATGTAAATGATAGTAAATAAGGCCACATAAAAGACTAATATAAAGAATATTGTAACACAAGTCCTACTAGAATGTAAAGGTATTGATATTGCTATTTTAATTCTAAATGATCACACCTCGGTTTTTTTGTCTCACTAATCGTAGTCTGGTCTTGTTCAACCTATGACTTTGTCAAAAGGATTATCATCTACACATGACATGAGATGTTTAAGGAAAGACAATGTAAGGGTGAGTAAAACAATACCCAGTAAGACCCCCCAAAACCACAAATCATATAACAATGAACATCCAATCATATATAAATAAGTTTAATCCTACATTAAATATAATAAGAATTTCCCGATATACTCTATAAAGACACAAATTCTATTTGTAATATACACCCATAGTCTACCAAACCTAGGATTTTATCTCAAATATTCCATAATGCACTCATATGGGAGAACACACTAATGAGATTGAAAGTAATGAAGATGTCCATTTGAGAGGTACTACTCATTGAGTCTCATAATGTGAAAGATACAATGATAAATCCAAAATAAATATGATTCACTAATGAGGATCACTTTCACAACCATTGTGTGATACCAACAATTCCATATGGATTAAACCTCTATATAGACGATCGATACTCAGTTATATTGGTCAAGTCGATACCCATAACACTACCTAGGGAGTAAATATTAATAGAGGATCCTTATTTTGGCCACATGGGGGGGATTATAAAATCATTCTCTATGATTTCCTTATAACGTGATAGTTGTCCTAGGGGTAGGAAAAGATTCATACATACCGTAACGGAAAATATAAGTGGAATGAACCCAAATAAAACACTTCAATGTTATGGAGTAAGTATATCTAATCCATATATGAAATATTACATGACTTGAAGAGGGGGTTATACATCATATCTATATCCCTAGGTTATTCAAATTTAAATATCTCATGTCATCCATACTATGTATGTATATTATAGGATAGTACACAATGTCTAGAGGGGTTACATGTCATGTCCCAGTACACAGGGTCTCATCTGTGTACTCAACCTGTGAACCAGTACACAGTGTCATACCATGTACACATTACTATGTACCAGGACACATGTTTCCCATGTACACGATTCAAGGCTTATTTTGTGGGGTAGTAGACACCATGTAGGAAACCCATGTACTCCACCCCATGTCCATGTACAATTCCAAATACACACCAAGTGATTCAATGGTGCTACGCGTCATGTAGCTAAGGATTACATGATGTGTATATCATGATTTTCCAAAAACCCTTTTCATCCTACCACTAATGTCTACACTTATGTCATCTTGTAATCTAGTTATAATCATGTTGTATCATTGGAATGTGTATTACAACCCACTTTATGGACCGAACAACCAATTTTGGTGCCTAATCCAATTGAAAAATGGATCTATTGATCGTTCTACCTTTCATCTCGATGAACACAAATCAAGAATCTTTTATCATCCAAGTCACTCTGTCTCTATCATCACACATCCATCGAGTCGTTTTGATCCGGGGTCTTAGAATTTATATCATTTCACCATGAAATTGGTATGTAATTATTGATTGATCTAGACTAGTTGGGTCGTGGTCCAAATGAAAAATGCATGTGACAAATGAAGAATAGGGGGATAAAAGTACAAATCAATCAAGAAGAAAATAACATGATCGATGTTTGTGTAAATCTCATTCTATTTACATCAGAAAGATAAATGAATAAATCAAATCAAAGGGATAATTTTCCCATCAAAACCCCCACATATAATCCCATAACAAAATATGCATAATCCTTTATTCAGTCCATTCAATAAATGATTCTTGTAAATTATAAAAACAAATAATGGGGAACAAACAAAATTAAATATCACTCCCTACATTGATTTGTTTCAATCATTAATGAAGAATGATGTGTCCTCATCATTGGTGGAAAGATCTGATGAATCTGAGGTTCTTTGATCTTGATTCTCAACATCATCATCATTCACCTTAGTGGATTTTCCATGATTTATCTCTCCAACAATCCTCAAGAGGTTATACATTAATGTGTCTAACAAATATATTCTAAATTAAAATTATATTTAATGTCTAAACATCCACTATATCATCCAAACAAAAAAATAATTTATTCATATTATTTTAGTCATTTCTATGCCCATGACAATGTTTCCACAACAAAATCATGACGACTAATGTTCAGTCATTCCTATAGAAAACCTAACATTCTGAATCCAATAGATCCTTCATGTTTTAGATATATGAACCAATTTAGATGTTATTACACCTTTCCTAAAAAAACATAGTATGTGTGATATTTAATAAATATAATATATTCCAATCATATATTGTAGGAAACCCGAGCCATTGAATTGAACTTCATATCATTTTCTGGTAAAAAATATAATCCATATAATATTTAAAATTTATACATAGAAACTCTGAGTCATTATATTCTACCAAATTTGGGGATTTATATCCCCAAAATCCAAAACAAGGTCTACTCAAACAAATGAGGGTACCGAGGATGAATTTGAACCTCCCACTCCAATGTTCCTTCCTAAATATTCTCATACTGCCATCGTACACACACCAAATGAATCAATATCCCACGAAGGATCTTATCCTTCCCATCCTTTATATTTACTTGTCACTCCTTAATGGTTGCTCCATCATCAGGGTCCAACTCCCACATGTTGATAATGTGTGGTGGGTGATGCACGAACCTCCTCGGGTATAACCCGTGGGAGACTTCATGTATCTGGTCTAACTATAGTGGTAGAGTTAATTGGTATTACCCCTCTCTAACACTATTTATTATTTTTAAAGGACCAATGATTATTGCAGATAGCTTTCCTCCATATCAATATATATGTAATCCTCATCGATGTATAACCCCTAAGAACCAATGGTCACCTTACTCAAACTCCAAAGACCTTCGTTGCTTGTTAGCATGATACATCAAATTGATATGGGTATTACCAATATCCTCTCTGATGATCTTCACCATCTCTATTTTGGAATGCACCAATTCTTGGAACATGAGTTATGAACCTCCTAGATTTATCTAGTAAATTAGTAACCTGTTGGTTCGTCCGTACAATGCATTGAATGGTTCTATATTGAAGGTGGAATGGTAACATATGTTTTAAAAACACTCCACGAGTGGTTGGTGATACTTCTAACTATAGACCAACTATATCATTTAATCCCACAACATGTCCAACATAACCAGAATGGTTTTCTTATTTTAATAGTCATATTTTGGGTGGAAGCATTATTCTCAACATTAACTGGGACTCTGACTCCTCCTTTAATCCCTTCTACAACCGATATATAATGGGATCATCCCAATAAAAATCAATTTCTGAGGGAACTCCATTAATTTAGACTATCCCATAGATATATAGGCATCCTAAGATCTCAACTAAACACTATTATCAATAGAAAGGACGTGGAAAAATATCGTGAGTTTGTCTACGATCACCCAGATAGTATCAATTCCCATGGGTGTATGTTGTCAACCCATCACTAAGTGCATGTACTTCCCATCCCAATTATATTCCTGAACTTAAAGGGGTTTACCTAAAGCCAATGGAACATGGTGCTCAACCTTCACTTGCTGATAAGTATGACATCTTAAGAAAAACTCCAAAATAGTTTTTTATCTCTTACCACCAAAACTGAAGTCGTATGTCGGGATACATTTTTTACTGACAATTATATATTACCAAATTATATATATCAAACTCCCTCGAAACATCCTCCATCAATTTCAAAAGTACCATCATGAATCCTCTAAAAATAACTACATCTCCCCACCCTTATAATATCCATCAATAGCATGCCTTATGTATAAATGGGAATATATGGTCTCACATTCAAAATTACCATGTATTGACTCATGGACTCTCTATAAGAGTATATGGGTGAAAAAATATCAACGGGGGGTAAAATACTCTCTATCCATTCAAAAAGTAAAATATCAATTAGGAAAACTATATGATGACTCACTGAACAACTATAAACAAGATGTCCGACATGTAGAATCTACTACCATATTCTCCTTCCCAAGAGTGTTGAAAATCTTAAATTATTTATCTTGTAAGAACTATATACATTTCTTATGTCTCGTGATAAGATCATTATAATAAAAGATAAACATGAGAATCTTGTGATCATAGTATATGATAAACCGTTCGAACATCAGGTCATGGTTCCATATCATCAATGATAAAACAACCACCACTAACTAAAGATCATGGGTCATGTAGTTTGGATCATGTGGTCTCAACTAGCATGAACCATAGGCAATCAGCACTTGCCTCTACATCAGAACACTTCCATGACTAGTTTTTGATGTATCATAGAACACAACGTACATGAAAAAATATTTCAAAAATCTCAATATTTGATCACTCCTCAATCATTGCATCAACTACTGAAAATCCAAATATCACTTCTCTTTCCACATGGAAGGATATAAATTTCGAGGAAAATATTTCATTGGTGATGATATCCTATAGATATTAGGTATGAATTGTTATTAATATCCATCCAACCAAAGGATATTATGCACCTAATTCATTCTCTTAGGTGGATTCCAAGCATACATTTTTTTGATTTTGTTCAAGTCGGTCATCACTTAGTCTTCTGAGATAACATGTCCTCAAAAGTGGACCAACTTTTTATATAAATGGGAATTCAAGATATTTCGGTAAATAATGTTCTCTCAAAGTACTTCAAGAACATTCTATAAGTGTCTCACATTATCATCCTCATAGGTTCAGTACATAAGAATATCATCTATGAATACTACCATTAACTAATCTAAATAACACTAAAATGTCTAGTTCTTGAGTCCCGTGAACATAGTTGGGGAATTTGTCATTCCCTAGGGAATCTCCAAGTACTTATAGTGAATGTAGTGACATCTGAATTTTTCCTTCAGTATATCTTTGTCTCTAACATGTAGTTGGTGATAGACTAATTTGAGTTCAGACTTCGAGAATCATAATTCCCATATCAAATTATCAAAGAGTTTAGAAATCCTCATTATTAGGTAAATTATTTTCACAGTCACATGATTCATGTTTTGGTAATGCACACCCAACTTCAAGCTCACATAATACATTTTATAAAACATAAATGTAGATTCTAAGGGTGAAAATTTGGGTGGAACAATTCCCTTACTATGAATGTCCTCCAACTTCATACTCATCAAAAAATCACTATGGGATCCTTCTTATATGATGGTGAAGATATCAGTTCCATCATAGGTTTTAAATCAATGTAGAAATATATATATATATGTGTGTGGGGGGGGGGGGGGATCCTGGAACATCTTAGATGATGTCAACCTTATACTCTGCCAAATCTATAAGAAACTAGAAACTCGTAACATCCATTTCACTAAGGGATAAACTATCAAACTGATGTGTAATTAGCTACACCCTCATATGCATGAGTTTATTCTATTCTACCTGGGCTTTCATTTCACCAACAATGGAGAACCCGGTTCAATCACTATACACACATGACACTTTTCACCTACAATAGTCAATCCAGGCATGCATTACATATAAACAATCCCAACCAAGAATGACGTCTTAAGGCCTTGATGATACAAAAAAAAATTCTAAACTAAAACTCTCACGTCCAAGAGTCTGATCACACTATCATCATAAGTGTGTAATCACTGAGTCTTCTCCAGTAGGATTTTCTAAGAGTATGGGTGGAGTCAAAAATTTATCAAAAATCCATAGGCCCCATAATAGAGATGTGGTGAAAAATGAATGACTAGAAAAATTTTCAATCACTAATGAAAATAAATTATAAAAGACATAGATCATACCAAAAATAATTCTCAGAACCCCTACAATATAAGCATAGACCACTTGTAGTTGTTTCAACATCTATCCTCTAGCTCCCTGAACCTGGTGTGGACTACTTGGGGAGGGGTGTTGGTAACAAGTCAAAACGTAGACCACCTCCGGATGGTATCCCATCTCCTCTTCCACATCATCTTCCATACGAAGCAGCCTTCTCTAGAGAGTGTATCTACCCTTGTGGCCAATCCATGGCCTCTCAGTAATAAGGGTGTTTGTGCTTAGGTTGTGGGTGTTGTGGCTTCTTTTTTGAATGAATAGTAATAAGGGTGTTTGTGCTTAGGTTTTGGAACACCTAGGTTGGGATGAGTGTTTATTACCTTTACTTATATCTGTAGTTTTATGTTTCTTATTCACGCTCCACCCAAGTTGAGCACTTAGTGCCGAACACCCTATTTCATGGGGAGGGTGTTTTTCCCAACACTCCTATGAGTGGCTGGTTATTAGATCCTTTTCTGCTCCATTTCTCGAATATCCCAAGACTCTTTGGGTAGGATTTGGTGTCCTGAGGTCCATTATTAGCCC
The DNA here is from genome assembly GCA_963277665.1 of Viscum album. Taxonomy (NCBI): domain Eukaryota; kingdom Viridiplantae; phylum Streptophyta; class Magnoliopsida; order Santalales; family Viscaceae; genus Viscum; species Viscum album. The sequence goes on from OY728166.1 coordinate 1,143,585,585, forward strand.
AAGAATCTTTGGTCGGGATAGTTTTGGTGGTTGGACCAGGTGGTTGTGGGCAGGTTGTTTCCCATGTGTCTTCGGGATGAGGCCCTGGTGTCTTCGGGTGTGGCAGCAGTTGTTTTGACCCATGTGTTTGTGGGTGTGGTTACACGTGGTGGTTGTGGCCCAGGTATGTGAGGGCAGGGTTTGGAAGTGGTACTGCTGTGAGGTTGTGGCCCAGGTGTGTGCGGGCAGGGTTTTGGGAGTGGGACTGCAGTGAGTTTGTGGCCTAGGTGTGTGCGGGCGGGGTTTGGAAGTGGGATTGTGGTGAGAATTGCGAGATTGGTTCGATGTGTAGGATGTCTTTAATAACCAGTGGTAAAGTGGCGTGGGGTAACCAAATATTGATGTGTTATTACTATAATTTACTTTCCTTGAGTTATTTGGGGAGTGCGCCTTGGTGAGACCTGGGTGGATAGTTTTCCTTACTAGGTGATTTGGTTTTTTTTCTTTTCTCACAAAGCATTAGAATGCATGTCCACTTGTGCATGATAGTCTTTGGTTTTACCTACTGATTGTACTTGTATGCTCACCCTATGTATATAAATCCGCTTTCAGGTTTCCAGGAGGACTTCAGGGATCATGAGAAAACGTACTAGCTCGGACCTCGGGGCAGTTGCTGTTGTCATTTTCCTTTTCATGGTACATTAACGTTGGTGTTTTTTAGGCTTGTATTATTTACTTTTGAACATGCATATGGGAATGTGTTACTCTTGGTATTTCCTTCACTTTCAGATTTGGAATTGTTGGGATTGTTATCTTATCTCTCGATCCTATAAAAATAAAAATGGTAATGCCCTCCATTTTGTGTGAGATTATATACCCTTGGTGCTAGTCACCACTCCTAGACCTATTAAAGGTGGTTCTCAGGGGTCATTATCTCTCCTTCAACTTAACGAATAAAGGGTCTGGCAATCTGATGTCCCTTCCCTCCATTTGGTGAAGGCGGGTCATGACAGAATGGTATCAGAGGAGAGGTTGAGAGATAGGATGGAGTCTGGAGTTATGCACAGTGAGGATTGCATGGGGTGGTAGGGAAACAATTTTGGGTGACCTTGGTGCGTGAATTAGGTCGGGGAAGACTGGCTAGGACATGGGATTTTAGGGCTCCCAGTGATCTGATGCAAGGACTTTGGACCTACCTAACGACCAAGTGAGGCTACACTGATTGCATGGTAGAGACCCTAGGAAAAGTACATGCATCATATTGACTTGTGTTCTTATTTTTCATGGGTGTCTGGGAGATTCAAAATAAATAAAGAAGTCTAAGAAAATATAATAACCAAATTCAACACTACTCGGTCTTAGGAATTCCTTGTTTACCTTGCAGCTATGGCACCTGGGAGGTGACCATGAGTTGTACGAGCGATTAAGGCCCAAGAGGTTGACTTGGACGATTGGTAGAGGACCGACCGAGAGGAGGAGGATGATTAGTGGTAGATGACACTTCGAGCCTTTCAGTAACAGACCCTCGTTATGTAAGAGGGCAGCACCTCGGATATAAAGATGGAGAGCTGGCGCGAGGAACTAGTGATCACTTTCGGCCTGATTCGGGCTCTGACAGAGTAATGGGTTCCTTTGGCCGTCATTCGGATTCGGGGAGCAGCGCGTCAGTGGTTGATTATTTATCTTGGAGAGAAGAGGGAGACTGAGGTTGCGTGGGCTGACTTTGATGAGGTGTTCTGGGTGGAATTCCTCTCTTCCACGATGAAGTCCGAGAAGAGGAAATATATACTCTCCCTCCAGAAGGGGATCATGCCAATGAGAGAGTTGGGGATCAAGTTCAAGGATCTTCTTCCCTTTGATCCGAACCTCTTTCCGGATTAGGAGTCTCAGGCGAGACATTTTGAGGAGGCACTCCAACCTTCTCTTCAGTACGATGTTACTCCCTTCACCCTACCGACATACATAGAGGTGCAGATGAAGGCTGAAGTGGTGGAGAGGATGCACACGTTGGGAGGTGTGTCATGAGAGGGAATCATGTTGGGCCCATCAATGGGGAAGGCTGTCAGCAGCAGGCCTCTAGAATCAGGGCCCTCTAGGTTCCTACCTGAAGGGAGCATGTCAAAGCAGTTCCAGTTCTGATCCCACGGTCCTCACACTTTACCTTATGGTCCGGGACTGAGGTTATTCGTATGTGTAATCCATGGGAACCTTCGAACCCAATGCCCGGAAAAAGTATCGTATGGTGGGGGTGGGCACGTTCAGATCCCACCCCAGTAGCAGCAGTTTCTAGCTGGGCCCTTTCAGCAGAAGCATTGGTAGCGATCTTTCGCCCCTCTAAGGGAAGACATTTTAGGAGGAGGCCGACCTCAGGGTGCTCCTCAGGGTCCTCATCCAGGGCGTGGTCGGGGAGGCGGCTGATAGCCGAAAGGCAGAGGATCTGGGCATGGGTAGTTGAACGCCACGGAGGCAGTAGTTCTAGTAGGGCCAGAGGTCGTTTGAGTTATGATCAGCTTGTTTAGCACCCCTACATATGCCTTGTTGGATACAGTAGCTTCACAATCCTTTGTTTCACCCATTCTGGACCATGCTCTGGGTTTAGACGCTGAGAGACTTCCAGTGCCCCTGGTGTTGAGAAAACCAGTCGAAGTTCAGACTGACTTGTCGCATGTTTGTAGAGGATGTAGACTGATGATAGGGCCACATCCGTCAGTCAAGGATATTCTTCTGTTACATATACAAACATAAAATATCATCCTAGAAATTGACTGGTTGTTCTTTGTATATGTCATCATTGACTACTTCCGAGGAAGGGTTGGGTTTTCAGACATGGGCGGTAGACGGGTTACTTTCATCAGCGAGCGGAGTTTCTATGGGAGCAGTAACTGGGGGGAACCCCTCCTCCCTTAGATGGTTGAGTTATCAATGGATTCGTTGGATGTTGAAATGGTGGAAGTATCAGGGATCGTCAGTGAGTTTATGGAAGTCTTCCATGAAGAGGTGGAAACTCTACCCCCTCAATGTGATGTTGAGTTCGGGATAGACTTGCAACCTGGTGCCCATCCGATTTCGATGGATCGCTATCAGATGGAACCTTCTGAGTTGCGGGAGTTGCGGATGCAGATTGATGATCTGATGAGGAAGGGTTTTGTTCATCCGAGTGCGTCACCGTGGGGCGCTCCGGTTTTGTTTGCGAAAAAGGAGGATGGTGGTCTAAGGAAGTGCATAGACTAAAAGAGGTTAAATCAGGTAACAGTCAAGAATCGCTACCCTCTCTCAAGTATAGATGATCTCTTTGAAAAATTGAGGGGTGCGGGTTGGTTATCGAAGATTGATCTGTGGTCTGGATATCACCAAGTGAGGGTGAAGGAGGACGACATATCAAAAACGTCTTTTAGGTGTAGATATAACCACTTTGAGTCCGTGGACATGCCGTTCGGCATCACAAACTATCCAGCCGTTTTCATAGGGCTCATGAACTCCGTCTTCTGGGAATATCTGGACCAGTTCGTAATCATTTTTATTGACAACATCTTGATATACTCAAGATCAGACGAGGATCACACTAAGCACTTGAGGACAGTTTTAGAGGTCCTCCGACTTCACCAACTCTTTGGAATGTTGTCCAAGTGCATGTCCCGTACACGAGAAGTGAATTTCCATGGGCATGTGGTGTTTGATCAGGGGATCGTAGTGGTCCCATAGAAGGTCAATGAGGTTTTTTCTTGGGCAGCACCCAAGAACGTGGCGGAGGTTCGTATTTCCTCAGGCTGGATCATTACTACTGGAGGTTCGTGCCCAACTTCTACTTAGTTGCGGCACCCTTGACGGCCTTGACCAAGAAGGGCCAGGCTTTTGTATTGGATGACCAATGTGAGGCAGCCTTCAGCCATCTAAAGGAGAAGTTGGTTAGCGGCCCAGTGCTGAGGTTTCCAGAAGAAGGGGTAGCATATGAGGTGTTCTGTGATGCTTCAGGGTCAGGCCTCAGATGTGTGTTGATGCAGCATCAAGGGGTGATCTCCTATGGGTCTAGGAACTTACGTCCCCATGAACGTAACTATGCCACCCATGACCTAGAGCTCGTGGAGGTCGTTTTCACACTAATGTTTTGGCGGCACAACCTCATTGGTGAGCGCTTCGTGGTCTTCACGGATCACAAAAGCTTGATGTACAACTTCTCCCAGCGGGACATGAACCTACGGTAGTGAAGGTGGATGGAATTCCATCAAGACTATGACTTCATGATTTCCTACACCTCAGGAAAGGAATGTGGTGGCTGATTATTTGAGAAGGAAGTCGCAGAAGGATGCAGTCCTAGAGTCGGTAGATACTTGGAAGGCGATTGAGGAGTTGGTTGTCCTGCACATGGAAGCTAGGATGGAAGGTGGTAGAGGTTTCATGTATCAGATGACGGTGAAATATTCCATATTGCAGTAGGTAGAGGATTCCCAATGGGGAGACTCAGAAAGCAATGTGATGCATGGTGGATTTGACCAGGGTAATGCTCCAGAAGGATGGGCGGAGGATGGTTAGAACCAGATACTTTTTCGAGGGAAGCTGTTTGTTCCAGAGGAAATGTGCGACAAAGTTCTTAGTGAGTTACAAAACTCACCCATAGAGGTGCACCCGGGAGTTTACAAGATGTACCAGGGCCTGAGGAGATATTACTGGTGGCCCGGGGTGAAACAGGAAGTAGCAGAGTTTGTAGAAAAGTGCATAGTGTGTCAGTAGGTGAAGGATGAACACCGTGTCCCAGGCGGCCTGTTGCAACCTTTAGATGTCCCCAAGTGGAAGTGGGAGGACGTCTCGATGGATTTCTTCATGGTGCTACCCAAGGTTCGAGGAGGCTGCGACGCTATCTAGGTAGTGGTGGATCAGTTGACGAAATCGGCCCACTTTCTAGTGATAAATTAGTCGGGTGTAGTGGTTGCTTTAGCACGAAGGTACATTGATGATTTGGTGCGGTTGCATGGAGTTCCCAGATTCACAGTCTCGGATAGGGATGTGCGGTTTACCTCACAAGTCTGGAGGGGATTGCAGCATGCTTTTGGCACCCAACTACATCTTAGAACTGCTTTCCATCCCCATACAGATGGACATATAGAGCGTACCATCCAGACCTTGAAGTACATGCTACGAGCATGTATTCTGGATTTTGGGGGAATGTGGGTGCGACACTTGCCTCAGGTAGATTTTTCATACAATAATATCTATAACTCTACCATTGGAATGGATCCATTCGAATCCTTGTACGGTAGGCCATGTCGCTCACCTGTATGTTGGACTGATGTTGGGGAAGTGAGTGTTCTTGGCCCGGAAGAAGTGCAGAGCATGACAAAAAAGGTTCGACTTATACGGGAAAGGATGGAGGCATCACATAACCGAAAGAAGTCATATGCCAATAATAGGAGGAGACCCTTAGAGTTCGGGGTCGGGGACCATGTGTTCTTGAAGGTCTCCCCTCGGGGTGGACAATGAAGGTTCGATAGGGGATCAAGATCTCTCCTAGATTCATCAGACCCTTCGAAGTGTTGCGGCGGGTCAGAGAAGTGGCTTATAAGCTATCGTTACCACCGCCACTACTGAGGATACAAGACGTCTTTCATGTGTCCCAACTCCGTCAGCATCTTCACGAAGATTCACAAATCCTCGACTGGGGAGAGCTAGATATCGAAGACAATACGAAGATCATGGAGCAACTAGGGATGATCGAGGATCGTGAGGATAAGGTGCTTCTTGGATGAACAATTCTTTTGGTTCATGTGTTGTGGAGGCATGGTGGGCTTAAGGAAAGTACCTGGGAATGGGAAGCACAGAAGTGTGCCGAGTACCCAGTGTTGTTTTGAGTTTTGTGTTGTTCTATTTTTTACTTTCTGTGAAGGAATGCTTTACCTTGTTAACTATGGAATGTGTGGTTTTTCATTTCTATGGATGTGTGTGAACTGTCCTGAGACATGGGGAGGGGAGGACCTAATCCCAAGTTAAGACACATTAGAGTGGATGCTCCTAAACCTGTGCGGGCAAGTCAGATCTGCCCAAATCAGATATTATATTAACATGGAGGAAGGGAAACCCCTCACCACATGACCGGGCATTTTAATCCTTTGTTTTACGGTGATTGTAATTGTTCATGTTCAATCATGAGAGGTATCTTTCGGGGAGGTTGTTTGGACCCCCCTCCTTTCTTCAGGTCTGGTTTTAAATTATCAAGGGTGAGAATGATTTGAGAGGTATCTGATGTGATGACCTGGACCCTCGCGGTCCAACCCTTTTACAAATTCCGGATCTTAAGGGTGGCACCTCAGTGTGTGAGACCGATCGGCGTGTGACTGATCGTCGTGCGTGTGACCGATCAGCATGCCACCGATCTGCGTGCCACCGATGGGTGTGCAACGGATTGGCATGTGACCGATCGGCATGCGACCGATTGGCGTGCGACCGATCGGAGTGCGACAGATCTGCTTGCGACCAATCGGTGGACACCGGATCGGTAGGACACGATCGGTAGGACACGATCGATGTCTCAATGATCAGTGCGACCGATCGGTGTGTGGCACGATCGGTGTGACCGATCGATGTCTCCCTGATCGGTTCGACTGATCTATGTCTCCCTGATCGGTGCGACCGATCGGTGTCACCCAGCCTTGTCGGGTTTTTTCTTCTTCATCTTATCCCATAACTCCACTTTCAGACCTTTTTTTAACCTTTTGGAAGTTGTTCAAGGCCATTTTTTAAGCCCTTAATCCGTGTTTTAAATTCTTATGGGTGGGGAGACCTTCAATGGCCCCAGTTGTGTGTCCGCGTATCATGCCCCTCTATTTTTATAAAACCCTTTAAAATCACAGATGTTACCACCTTTATCAATCGGGAGTCATTAAATAATAATTAATCCCATCGTGTGTAACCACCCAACCACGTGGGGGACCACAATTCGAATTTAAAGCCGTTCAAATCCCCATATCCCACAACAACGGGATTTTATATATATATATATATATATATATATATATATATATATATCACATGTTAGATTCTTCTTTCCTCTTCTTCTTCCATTTTTCCGACCTCTTTATTCTTCCCTGTGCATTTGGAGTTCCCCTTACGGAAGCAAGTAGTTTGGCGCATGGGAAAACGTTGATCTTTGATCAACAAGGTAGGGTTTTCCTTCATCCCTTTTTTCGTTATATCATGAAGGGTGGGTACGACTAGGTTTCTGTGGGGATTGTTGAACCCAACCTTAACAAAGATATGAATAGAATTTAAATAATGAGGGGGGGGGTATATGTTCTATTGTACTCTTTTATGTTGTTATGTGTTGTGAATTGTGTGGGCCTATGCTCACTGAAAATCATGGTCGTTGGTGGTTTTTCCTTGCGCACTAATGAATCTTTATTTTCTATGAATACTAAATGACTTAACTTAGAAATTGGTTAATCACGTAAACCCAATTGGTTTAAATGGATGTTTAGTAAAACAAGAATCTCTGTACGGCCTCCCCGGTTAACAAACAGAAAGAAGAACCTAATAAATGATGTGCTTGAACCTGGAAGATTCTCTACTCTGTTTTTGTAGTAGGGGAATTGTTCTGTTAGTCTTCCTATGGGGCAATGTGGGTGGGGATGTGATCCTCTGAGGTGGAACAGTTGCTGTTTGTGAATCTGGGGTTGTGGTTTCTCTACTTATATCACGAATTGGGGTGGAATCCTCTATCATTGAGAATTGGTGAGTTCCTAGTTTTGGGGATGTGGGGCTGTGTCTCGGGGTTTGCATTATTTCTAGTACTTCGAGGGACCTTACATATCCCTTTTTTGAGGTTTTATTTGGTTCCAGTACTTTGATGAATCTCACTAATCCCTTTTTTATGCAACATTATAAGAGAACTGGGTGTGAATGCTTAAATTGATGTTTGTTTGTTTCTATTTTTTTGGCTTGTGGTTATGCCTGTTAGTTGCCCGATAGTGCAGAATTCACCCTAATGGGATCACATGAACATGAAAACAAGAAAGGTTGATTGGGGAATTAGTTTGGGAATGAGTTGTGACTTGGTTGTGGGTGTCATGGCTTCTTTTGTGAATGAATAGTAACAAGAGTGTTTGTGTTTATGTTTCCGAACCCCTTGGATGGGATGAGTGTCTGTTACCTATACTTATATTTGTAGCTATTATGTTTCTTATTTGCGCTCCACCTAGGTTGAGCACGTAGTTCTAAACACCCCATTTCATGGGGAGGGTGTTTTTCCCAACACCCCTATGAGTGGCCCATTATTAGCTCCTTTTTTGCTCACTTTCCCAAATATCCGAAGACTCTACGGGCAGGAAGTGATGGCCTAAGGTCCATTATTAGCCCACGAATCTTCAAGAGGGGTAGTTGTAGTGGTTGGCCCAAGTGTCTATGGGAATGTTGATTCCCAAGTGTCTTCGGGATGAGGCCTAGATTTCTTCGGGTGTGGCAGTAGTTGTTCTGAACCAGGTGTTTGCGGGCGTGGTTACGCGCGGTGGTTGTGGCCCAGCTATGTGCGGGTGGGGTTTGGTAGTGGTACTGCGGTGAGATTGTGGCCCAGGTGTGTGTGGGTGGCGTTTGGAAGTGGGACTGCAGTGAGGTTGTGGCCCAGGTGTTTGCGGGTGGGGTTTCGCAGTGGGACTCCGGTGAGAATGGCGGGATTGGTTTGATGCATATGATGTCTTTAATAACCAAAGGGAAAGTGGTGTGGGGTACCCAAATATCGATTTTCTATTACTATACATTACTTGTCTTGCGTTATTTGAAAAGTGAGCCTCGGTGATACTTGGGTGGATAGTTTTCCTTGCTAGGTTCTTTGGTTTTTTTCTTTTCTCAGAGAGCATTATAATTCCTCTCCACCTATGCACAAGAGTCTTTGGTTTTCCCTACTGAGTTTACTTGTATGCTCACCCTATGTATATAAAATAGCTTTTGGGTTTCTAGGAGGACTTCAAGGATCGTGCGGGACCATATTAGCTCAGACCTCAGGGCACTTGCTATTGTCATTTTCTTTTTCTTGGTACATTACCTTTGGAGTTTTTGAGGCTTCTATTATTTACTTTAGAACATGCATATGGGAATGGGTTACTCTTGGCATTAACATCACTTTTGGCTTTGGTATTGTTGGGATTCCTATCTTATCTCTCGATCCTATAAAAATAAAATGGGTAATTCCCTATATTTTGTGTGAGATTCTATACCCTTGGTGCTAGTCGCCACTCCGGGACCTATTGAAGGCGGGTCTTGGGGGTCATTATCTCTCCTTCAACTTAGAGAAGGAAGGGTCTGGGAATCTGCTGTCCCTTCCCTCCTTTTCGTGAAGGCGGGTCATGACATTATTATACTATTATAATATAATAAAAATATTTATCTAATATTAATATATGTTATTATTTTAGTTTATTAGTCTATATTTATCTATTATTTCATCAAATGTGATAAGAAACCATTGATTGTCTGTACGGGGGGTTACCACCTCACGAACCAATGTTATTAATTTTCCATCAACACAATTAGTTATTGAATATAATGATGAATTTAACATATTTATATGATATATAGATATATATAATTATTAAAATTATATAATAATAATTTCACATCCACCTTCTTACCTTCCAACCCACTGGAAAAACAATAACATCGATCGTGTGTAAAGAGGACTACCACCTTATGAACCTATGTAATGTGTTTCTCCCATTACAATTATACATATATCATAACAAGAATATGTTAAGTTAATATATATATATATATTATTTATACCTCTATAATTATGATATCACATTTACCTTCTTTCTTTCCTTCTTGTGGTGGATATGATTACGACACTCGTGTTTACGATGGATTACCTCATCGCAAAGCTATGCGAATCGGTTATAACTAACAATTTACATGGAAGGTAATAAAGATAAATTAAAAAAAATATCAGATAAATATTAAATTAAAATTAATCTATAATGGTTTTATACAATTTACCTTCTTTTTTTCTGTACTTCTAGAAAAATCGAAGCGACATTCATGTCTACAGATGACATACCATTTCCCTAAATTTTGTAATTCATTTACTATCTATAGAAATAATAGATTGATCTAAAACATATATAAGGAATATATATGATATTTATGTCACATTTAAAATTATTTATATGATTAAACCATGATAAAAGTAATTGTACTGAAATTACTGAACAAAAACACACATGAAAAATGAAGCAATTATCAACCGAATGATTAATTTTAACAATGACTTTTTAATAATAGGGTGAGAAAATTATATAAATAAATAAAATATGCTATGAGATATATATTTATGGTTCTATAATATATTTAAAATAAATCTATATTAATTATATAGGACGTTCATATAGATACAAAGTAATTTGAACATGAGGTATGAGTTTTATGTCTCACTTTTAATTCCATGAACATATTCCATATTCACAACATATTTATTTTTTTGGTGTATATAATACCGATATGATATGTTATATCATGAGACTTTTTATCTTTATTATATATTAATATTCATCTGAACATATATATTTCAAGTGATTATGATTCAAAATTTACCATAGTGGTAAGGGTTTATTTCCCAATCCCGTCGTCATTAAAGATTAATATGTTTAAGTATCGCATGGGGGAATTATATGATATTTATATATAAAATATATATATTTTTTATTCTCTAATGTTAAGTCATTAATTTTTTAATCAATATATCTATTATCTACAACATTGGTACGAATAATGATTGAGAAAATGTTTTTGGGGAAAATCTATTTAATTTTTCTCATTGACCCATAACCAATTTTCATCTATATTCAAGTGTTTAGAAAATATTTTAATTTTTTTTCTAGAAGATATTAATTATTTATTTAATAAAACTCTTACCCATTTATTTGTTTTATCATAATGAGATGAAAGGAATCTTCTTTTCATTTTATGAATGAGGTAATTTTTACACTTTTTATTATATTATGAAATGAATGTTTCATTATATATAAGAAATTTAAATAATTTCACATCAGCTTGAGAAATAAAAATTTTAATGATTATATTATAAATTTATTTAAAAAAATTGCTTTTGAATTTTTTGATAAATTTTAAAATTTTAAAATTTCCTTTTAATAGTGAAAAGTTTATTTTCCTCAAGAATGTCTTAGGGATATTTTTGTGTTTTTATATTCATCAATGAATGATAATAATATTTTTAATTATGCTCCACCAGTGATATACTAAAATGATACAATAATTATTATTTCATTAGTTTTTTTATGATCAGGGTGAATGGAGATTTAAAATATAAATATAAATCACCATATTAATATGGTTGGTTTATGATTTTGTTTATTAATTTGGGTAAGTATTAATATATTATATGATAGTTACTAAATACAAATATTTATGTTTTTTATATTTTTTCCCTATTATATGAGGAGTTAATTGGAATAACTAAGTAATGGATAGGGACTAGAATTACATATCCCATCGATCCATCTATTGGTTTCACTATAAATATCATTTTTCCAAATTAAATGCGGGGTTACCCTTAGTTTCATATAGTCTTCTGAAATGTCCTAATAGAATGTTTATGATGTATTAAATTATAAATTCCCTCATTAATAGATTATATAATGATGATAATTTGATTATTATATTAGTTATAATATATATTGATATATTTAAAGGACATGGGACTTTTTTGTGGCTTTATTTGACTATCATTTATTACATCCAATTTATAGGCGTGTTATTATTTAAATGGAATTTATTTTAGTTATTTAACTTTCCATATTTATTAATCATATTTATTTATGATTGGATACACAATAAAAATACCCTTTTTGAGAATCTAATATCATCCATTTTTTATTTTTTATTTTCTCCATAATGCCAGGTTGTGTTTTATGATTAATATACAGGGATATTCTGAGAAGAATAATGGATTTGGGAATAAAACACTTCGTTTATTTTAGGTTTTATAATGTAATGTTTATTTTCATGTATGTATCTAGATTTCTGAGGATTATAAATTATTCAATAATTTTCTATGTGATTTCCATTATCCAGTTCCATTAAAATAAGGAAACCATCGACCCTAGGTTTTTACAGTTGAGAACTTTGTAATGTTATGTTAAGCCTATTCTGGTATATCTATCATATTTTGATTTGAAAGCATGTTCTTAGTTAAAATATGTAAAATACCAACAGTTTATCATTATTTTAAATTAAAATAATAATTGGTTTAGTTGTTTTGAATTTATTATGGAACAATTGGTGAGATCCTACTAGGTTTTTTAGCTCACATTATAACTTATCTATATATTATTTATATTTATTATTATGAAAGGAATACGGAAAGAAAAAACACCACTTAGATGGGGGTGTGTGTGCGTGAACCATGAAACTATAGAGTGATTATGGTGACTATTGAAGATACTATCCATTATAGGGTTTTGGATACTATGTACAACTAGTTTTTTCATTTTATTTTTGGTGATATTTTACCTTCGGTAATGTATTGACCTACTTGGGGTAATTTTATCCTTGAATATTATTTTTCATACCAACCATTTATTTTATTTCTTACACTATATATGTCTTTTTCTTGTGGATAACTATTCTATTTGATATTTGATATGATGTTAGGTGATATTGTATAACCTGTTGGGATGAAAAACATGCTTCGAGCTCTGTCAAGGCCTAATCAGGTATCAGTGTACAGTGGTATTTTGGATGGTTCATGATAAAATGGTATCAATGGATGTTTTAATCATTCCATTATGTTTTCATGTATTTTGGGATGTATTGAAACATAATATGTAGTATTTTGTGGACATATTATCTAGTTATGAGATAATTCTTTTCTATGTCTCAACATAACAAACCTTATTTAAAAATAGGTGTTTGGGAAATTATACTTCAGGAATATTTTCACATGATTCATGAATTTTTAATGTTTGATCTGATTATTTTGAGATCCCATATTTTAAATTACATTTTTGATGGAATTGACATTATTGAATCTTATAATTGAATTAATGACCAAAACTTCATCTTACTATTTTTTTGTATCTTATTAATATCATGGAACATCATTTCACTAATTATACATTTTAAATGTCCATAAAAGGAAGCTATAGGTGAACCACATCAAGAAAATTATCTAATTAACCAGATTCCCATTGATATAGTGTTGTATGATTTATATGCTCTGGGAAATGTAGATTCTCTTATTCACATTTAGGCTCTGGTAGCATAACCTTGAAGGAATAAAACTATGGGTAGTAATTTTGAGGTTCATTGAAAGTATCCACATGATTTAGAATTCCTTAATGATCTTTAATAGGTAGAGGTTTGGTAGAAAAATATTGAGAAAGTTTTTGAGTAATTATAAATTCTATATTAGATAAAATTGATGCATGTTATCTCAAAGAAATAAGGTTGATGAAGTATATGGTGGGATATGATGGTGATTATGACGAAATAGAAGGTAATTTTGTTGTAATACATTAGTGTCCTTTTCAAAAAAATCATCAATCCATGATTGAGGAAAAGTCTATAGAGTATTTAATCCTCTAACAGAGTGATGGGACCATGATTCAGTATATAACATCTTTGATAGAGATATTTAGTTTTCCAATGAGGTGGTAGTGAATGAATACATGAAGAACCAAGGATTTGATATGGGTCTTTGATCAGATATCCAATCATAGGTTATCATGATGAAACTCATATCTCATATATATATATATATATTATATTGATGATTGATGAATGGTATTTACCTGTATTTGAAGTCAGGGTTTGTGGGATTTCATATTACTCCTTGTGGAAGTTTCATTAGTTCTCTTAATGGAATAATGATTAATGATGATTCTCATGATGTTTTTTTATAGTAAAAAACTTATATACCACCAATAATTTTTTCAAAGGACCATTGACTTTCTTTAAGAGTGGAATGCTCTGGTATTCTATGCAGGTTTGAATATAGACAACTCTAGTCTATGGTGTGTGGGATCAATAATGCCACCTTTAGAAGTTCTTAAAAATATTTTATACACCATTTAGTGTCATGGGATCATCTGATCCTAAAATTTCCATTTTAAAATCAAATGCTTCAACAAATAAGGTTTTCCATCAATACATATAAAAAGTAATGATTCTCTATTTACTATAAGTGTCTCAAAAGGATGTCAATGCATTTATATCAGTAGTGGGATATATATTCTCTATATCTTAGTTAGTTTATTATTTATTTTGATACTGAGGAATCTTAGTCATTTATAATAAATCATTTTTTGAACATAAAAACCCTTCTTATATAGCTTATGTCTTATGTGATGGATATTAATAAACCACTCAGAATAATTAGGGAGAAGGGTCGCAGAACCCGCTATGGTATTTTATCTATATTGGGGGATGTGATCACATGGAATTTCTATTTCATGACATTAAACATAATCAAATAAATCGTATTATTGATGGTCTAGTTTCATAGAAGTCTTGGACTAACTGTTATTCAGTCAGGTTTCCTTTACCACACTCGATTGGGTTGTTCTATGTTTTATTGGGAGAATAGAACCCCAAGTCATGCAGATCCAAATCCTATTTTATGGAGTTAGGAATAAGGATGTCATTTTTTTTATTTTTTATAGTTGAAATGTTTTTTGGGTGTCTCCCTCTAATTATCCATAAACTTTCAAACAAGATTCTATATCATATCTTTTTTCCCACTTGTAAGGGAGGTGGAGTTTTCCATTGATTTGTAAACTAGTACTCATAAAGTGGGTGTTAATTAACATATTAAACTAAGTGAATTAAAATATTTGAAAACAAAATGGTTTATCTAGTGTAAATGGATTTATACACCTTATTGACTCAACTTCGGATTCACTTGGGATTTTAAAAAAAGGAAAATAGGACACATCTCTTTTTAGCTTATTACTGAAAATTCAATCATATTACGATAAAAAACACATATCTATTTCCATACAAAGATCATTGTTTGACTTTTTCGATGGGGAAATGTGGTTTTCAACGATTTATCTTATGTATTTTTACCACCATCTAAGAATAAAATAATTTTATATGATAAAGACCACAATAAAGAGTGGGTTTTACCATTAAGGTTGCCTATTTATTCCTTTTGTTCTAACCTCATCTCTTATAGTTTTTATAGAACTAATGAACATGATATGTCATTAAAATCTTGATTCAGTCATGGTGGTTTTTTGGATGATGTTCTATAATACAGTTAAACTATGGAATATTGTGTGTGACATCTAAAATCATTATTAAATAACATAGTAAAACATCAATATTATTCAAATAATTAAAAATGGTGTGTGTTGATTTGCGAATTAATGCTCCTGGGGAACATGGTCTCTGAACCTAGCATTTCAATTGATCATGAGAATGTTATGCTTGTTTTGACATGGGATAAACTATATAACTTTTTATTGATATCCTGATCATCATGGGATTTGTGGGGTATTAATGTATGTTCATTATAAATATCAATAAGCTAGTATATCTGATGACAAATATCACTCTAAAAGGGGTGACATTCTATTACAATTTTAAATATCAATGTTACTTAGATGTATTGAACTATTTGATTACTTTGTTGTTAATTTTGAATATTCTAGATGTTTTAAAGTGTTATGTGGTCTTTTATAAAGAATGTAATTCATGTTGGGGTGTAATTCTTATTATGGGTGATCATGTGATTGCCAATTGTTCTAGGTATGTTAAGAAACCTGAGACAAATTATCCAACTCTTGGTAAAGATCTTAATACAATGATGAATTCTCTTAATATTTGGTGGAACTAAATTTATATCTAATTTTTTAACATTAATTCTAATCACAGAAGATTGAGTTATATATTCTCTAAAAAAATGTAACCATAGGTAGTGATGATTTGTTGATTTCCTATAATCTATTGATTTTTACAATTCCTTAAACCATAGTAAGGTTAATTTCATTGATGTTTTTTTGTGTAGGAAACTTCAATCCCAGGCCAGAAAATAAAACTTCGAATAGTGGAATTTGATAGATCTATTTGCTTAGTTTCATTATAGAGTTTTGGAGTATTTGATTGAGATTTTATTTTAAGGAATTAAATTGATCTCCACAAATCTCAATATGGTACTTCATGATATGAATATTGATGGATAATTCAATGGAGTTGGGTAATCTCTAAATTTAGGGGAGATCATTATTGAGTGGTCGTTCTCCTTTAAGTATCATATGTTTATGGAATCATTATGTTGTGAATTTCCGAGTTAGAAAACCTATATATGGGGTTGTCATAATTTCCTATGGGTGTTGCACCTTGTTATGGAAAATATTTTCTATGATAAGAGATGAATTTCTGTTATCTATGAATGAGGCAAGACACCACTGACATTGTTTCTCATTGTCATACTTTACAACAGGTCAAGGATGAGTACTTGATATCTTATTGTTGGCCTCAACCTTTTTGTGATTTTGTTGAATTGGGATGAGACAAATATTAATTTTAAGGTTGGGTTAACATGTACCCCTTGATTAAATAATGCTATATCACTTATAACCAATTTTCAGACCGAATCATCTCAAATTTTACCCATTCAAGATACGAAAAAAGTGAAGGATTTTAGAAGACTCTATGAGAAAGATATTGTGATATTATAGGTATTTATATATATAATAGTCTCTAATAGAGATACTTTATTTCTTATTATTTTTTAAGGGCCTCAGTTATTTTATGGTATCATCGGTTTTATAAATATTTTCAAATCATCTACAGATTCATAGCCAAATAGAACGAGTTATACTAATCCTTGGGGACATTCTAAATGCTTTCATTCTCATATTTAGAGAATCTTTGGATGTCAATTTGAGAATAATATTTCCAATAACAATACTTAACAAAAATATATTTTAATTGATATTTTTAGGCCTTGTGTGACTATATTTGAAACTATTTGTTGTGTTAGTAAGTGATTGGTGAAGCTTCCTTATTAGAACTAATTTTGTCCATGAGATTTAAGTGACAATTTTTTTGATTAATTAGTGGATTGTGATGACATAGAGAAAGTAAAAAAACTATGTTGATCATTGATTTAGAAAATTGGTGTTTTTTTGTGATCAATTTTTTTTATTGTTTTACAAGGTTTGGTCACCGATGACTTGGAATTCATGGAAAAATGAATCAAAATTCATCGATCCTTTGGAGAATACAGAGCTAGTGGGGAATGTGGATTATATTTTAGTCTTCCCACTATATTTGAAATCTATCCACAATGTGTTTCATGTATCATAAATGAGGAATTATCTTCATGATGATTCTCATGTCTTGAGTTGGGAAGATCTTGACGTGAGACCAGATTTAACAATGATTGTGCATCTCTCTAAGATTATTGATTCAAATAAAGATGTTATTTATAAGAAGGATATTTCTTTTTCATGTGTCATAATATATAATGGTTATAATTCACATGACACATGGTATTTTTAGTAACTAATTAGATATTAGTGGTCTTATATATTTGACATGGATTCTTCTTTACAGGCTCTCTAGTGACAGAATATTTTTATTGGGGGTATATTATAACTACTTGTTACATTATTTCATGTACTAGTATATCCCTTTTTGAATTTTATTTTATTTAATTTCTTTGTGTCTAGTTTTTGGTGTGATTTTAAAAAATTTGGATGTTTTGGGGATTATTTGCGGTTGGAGCATTATTAGATAAAACCAATAGTTTGGTCCTAGAAAACCCTGCGCACTATGTTGATGCTCTCATTGGGGGAAAATGGTCTATTTACAATGTAATAAATCCCCCTTAAACCCATTTAACATTAGTAATAGGTATTTTAATGGTTGTTTCATGGTAATATTATCTATGAATCTAAACCATTATCACATTATAGAATACTAATAATGGTGAAAGGTTGTGTCATGCAGTTACTAAAAATAGTTTGTCCCATACGAAAAACATTAATAGGTATTTTTAATCCGCTAAATATTTTAATTAAAATCCTGGAACCCACAATTTTATCCACTAATCATTGTCCATTCAAACCTAATTGAATTCATTTACATTTAGTGTCTCCCTATAGGATTCTATGGCTCCTCAAACCCCCACTCTTGTAAATTGAAGTGTTGGTCGAAGATGCATATCCCAATACATATTGTGATTCATCTCTTTATTAGGATATTGTATATCTACTATTTCACTCTGTTTTGATAGTTTATAATCCTCACATTGTTTTAGGATTAGATCTCATATTTTACTAATCCTTTTTTGATTATTTTTTATCATATTTATTATTCATATATCCTCTTAGATATTGTCTCTCCATTGGTGTTTCAAATTACAATAGTTGACTTGTTTTATCATGTGATTAAATTTGTATTATGAAATAAGAATTTACCCCAATATTGAAACACTAAATTCACTGATTTAATTTCAATGTGTTATAGATTTATTTATAAAACCATGATTGATATTATTTGGTGTTTAACATAAAATGGTCATGGGATTTATGAAAACCTTCAATTTTAATGAAATTAAAATTGATGTGTGGATTTAGATAATGAATTTTTTTATGTGATAAAATATTGGATGATGAACCTTGAGAGAAATTTTCATAAATAAAATTCTTTTAATGGAATTAATAAATTAAAAACCATGATTTTGTTATGAAATTGAAAAGGCATTTTGAGCTTGAAATCCGGAATTAAAACTATGAAATAAGGATTGATCAAAAAGATCTTATTTTCACATAATTACTTGTTTGATTTATTGAATAAAATAAGATATTTTGATTAGTTATTGGGTTATTTGGACACACATTCTTGGACTTTGACTCTTAAAAAATGGATTCATGATATAAACTCTATGAAAACCGAGGTCTTCCTGATTTTGCATAATGTAATATTTATCTATTAGAACAACTGGATTGGTTCTAGGGACATGTGAACAAATTCTAAAGCCATGATTAATGTGTGAGTGTCTCTAGGATTTTATATCCAATGACTTATATAATAGAGGGAATATTAAAATGGTTCTTTTTGTGTCTAACATTATTATAGACTCCATTGTTTATAGAACAATTTTTCTCATTACAACAGTTTTATATTAAATTTTTATAACAAATATTCATTTAATCTTGTTTAGATATATCTTTCATATGTTTATTTGAAATATTATTTTTATTGAGGATACTTAAATGACTTATCATTCATTGTTTTACTCAAATTTAAAGTATAAATTGTTTAATTTTTATGGAATGTATTTTGGAACCCATGGACATACTCTACTGGGATATTTTTCCCACACCCTACATTTCCCTTAATGAATTTATAGATCTTATTATTCTTGGTCTAGGTAAATGGAAATATACACTTAGAGGTAATTGATGTTCTTGATATATGGAACTCTAGAGTGATGATATAACCAATATAGCTATTCTCGACTTGTTTCACGTGGTATAATATGCAATTCCCTAATTGATGTTGTTTTCTCTTTTGGGTGATGTTTTAATTTGGGATTTGTATCTGATTTCTTCCGGTACAATTATCCATGAGGATTGTTTGACATAATGACTACGTATTTTATTTTAATCTGTTATTAAGGACATGTTATTATGGGAAAAATATTTCTTCTGCTCATTGACATGATCCTATGTTCTAGTCACAAAACCATGAGGATGAAGAATTCCCTTTAAGCTGTGTAAGTGTCGTCTTGTGATTTTTTTTAACAGTGATTTTTTTCTAAATAATGAATATACACTTCAAGATATTTTTATTTATGAAGAATAAAAATGGTTCACCAATTAGGTAATGTTTCCATAACTTTAAATCAAACATGAAATTGGAAATATAAAGACCATTGATGGAATATTTATGTTCATAAAGCTATAAGTACTAAGACCCATAATAAATAACATCCATCTATTTCATTAAGATTCATCCTAAAAAATTATAAAAGTTGAAAAAATTAACATCAAACATAACCACCACTTTTGGGTAAAAAAATCAAATGATAATTATCCATCATTTTATTCTAATAATAAAAAACAATGTTGCTAGGATCAGTCAAAAAATGATAATCCTTGTCAAATCGCTCTGAGGAATCAAAATAAAAAATAATTTAGGTAAGAAACTCATGTAGTAACCTAAAAAGATAAGGAAATTTGACTCCTCCATGATATTATATGGGTATACAAAATAAACAAATGCCTCAATATTTGATAGATCCTTGTATATTACACACAAAGAAAACCCATATACCAGGAAACAAAAAAAAGTATTAAAATATACATTTTGATTAATTAAAAATATATAATGATGTCGAAGAAAAAAATTAACTTCAAAATTATTTGTATTCTTATATTTAGATTTATAATACACAGTGATATAAAAAGTAAATACCATCATGAAAAAGGAAATTTATAGAACATGAAATCATTAAATCCTATTTATAGGATATCAGTATAAATGATACTGAATGTAATCAACATAATCTCATAGTATCCATAAGGATTTATAATGGATGTATTTCAAATGTCCTATAACATCCCTCACATTTGATGATATCCTAATTGAAAATCAATCATTAAGAACTAGATAGTTACCTTATTCAAATATATCACATTAATATTATAAAAAGGGAATTAATGGTTATCCACTATCATTAGAATTAATTAGTCATAATCATTGAATAATTATATATATCCAGCTTCTATATTCATAAAACAGAGTTTTCCAAGCTGGAAAATTAGGCTGAATAAAACCTTTCTGTATAATATCATAAATCTAAATTTTTATCTCATGAAACAGTGAAGGATTTATATTCTATGTGGATATGAATATTAAAGAATTAATTGTTAAAATCGTATCCTAAAATCAATCACACATTAATTCGGTTGTGCTACAAATTCATTTGGATAATTATTTGGGTACTCATCCATTATCCTAGGAATTTCTACTGACTGGTCTTCTGTAGAATTGAACCTCATATCATACATTAAAGATCTCAGGGTCTCCACATCCCTATGTCCTTTATGATTCCATTAATAACTAATAGAAATGAGATAATCTCTATTACCATCATATAATATTACTCACAAGTTGAAAAAATATCTTTAACTTAATACAACTAGTTCATGTTATGGATTTTATCCTATGGTTGTACCTACAGACATAAGAGATCTCCCCAATATAATTGCAATCATAAAATCAGATCAAAATATCTAAAAACCTAAGAAAAGCTAACATAAGCTTCAAATTGAATAATACATGGTAAATTAACTATAAAACCCTCGACCAAAAGTCCCAAATAATAGACTAGGGAGGGTGAAGTGTAGTATTGTATAAATACTAAAACTAATAAATAACACAACCACATAAAATATAATAATATAAAACATTTCATGACATCTAACTTTGGTAGATATGGTAACTCTTTGAAATTCATCTTACTAGGTCTAGATCTATGGATTATCTAGCCTAAATGGAAACCACCACCACAACATTACTCTACCCATAATCCTTATTGATGAATAGATTCATGTGGATTTTTTCAAGCTAAAAACAATTCACTCTA
The DNA here is from genome assembly GCA_963277665.1 of Viscum album. Classification (NCBI taxonomy): domain Eukaryota; kingdom Viridiplantae; phylum Streptophyta; class Magnoliopsida; order Santalales; family Viscaceae; genus Viscum; species Viscum album. The sequence goes on from OY728166.1 coordinate 1,143,607,165, forward strand.
GAAACCATAAGCTGGAGCACCATACTCTTATATCCTAAAATGGTAATTCTATATTAGGTAATACTAATTGTGGAATCCAACATAATGTTGACTATGAATTATATTATATCAATAAAACACTAAGTGTAATTACCTTATGATTAAAAAAACACTTTTTATCTCATATTAGGTGTATGGGAACTAACATCAATAATTAAATATAATGACAATGGTGATAACCAACTCCCCATAGTCGAACAATTATTCTAATAATGAAACTAAAAATATATTATCATTACCTTAATATAAATAGAATGTGAAATACTACACTAAAACGATAGTCTAGTTATAGATAATATCCTCTCAATGTGGTCTATATTCACCATCACCTTAACATACATTTATAACTGGAATAAGGTGACAATAATTGGATCTATAGAGGAAAACACTCTTCATAATTCCTCTATCTAGACACATCAATTGAAAGAATGTATAAATATTAATATAATACGATCGTATACAAAATCGCAAACTCTTACACAATATAATTCACCTGGAATAGTGTTATTATTTGATACTAACAATTGATCATGAAAAATGAAATAAAAAGTCTTCTTTGAAATGATCATTAATATTATCCCATGAAATGGTTGACTCCTTATGATCTGTAAGAAACAAAATCACATTTTCTAAGTATATCCACGGGGAATAATGGAATATAATGGAGTCTAGTGATCCTTTTGAGCATGGATCAATGAAAAGGAAATCAATAACTCTTCCAACACTACCTTCACCTTATAATCATAAATGGATCCCTCGTAATTCATCAAGCTATCACATAAAAAATCTTAATGAATATTCCAATAAACATCATCATTATATACTTCATCACTATGGGGATCTTATAGAGAATATTTCTTGAAATCATTACTAAAATCCTGATGGGAAAATCGACCTAGATCCATACTTTAAAAAGATAAAATCTAAGGGAATCCCCAAACTAAAAACAAGGAATATTGAAGGGTCATTAATTATGGTTTATCAGGATTCCCATTATCCACCCTATTTATTTATAGGAACTAAAAATTGTGATTCATGATCCTTACCTAGGTATTTACCTTGAAATTATCATGTAATATATTTACAGTTTAAAAAATATTTTTTTCATACAAAGGTTCTTAGGGTAACAAAAATTATCATTCCAAAACTAGTATCCCTTACTTACATGATGTTCTACGTAAAATAAACATTATTTCCATAAATCCACTAAAATTATCACCAATTGTTATGTTTAAAATCGGTAATATAAATCAACCATAAGAATTATTAAAACTCTTTTATGGCCACCAACATTGGTACCCCTCCATAGCTATAATTAAAGAGAGGATTGGCCCATGGATCATATCATCAATAGTCCATAGTCTTAAGACTAGCACTATGGTTATAAAAATGAATAAATTGGTGTTATTACCCAAAATATATCCCAATAAATGAAAAATTCACAAATATACACACCATTTCATTAATAGATAGCCAATAAAAATTTGTAAAATGTTATAAAATGATAATATAAATGAAAAAATTAAGACAAAATTCTATGAAACAACCACAGACAACAACTTCCCCAGAAAAATAACTAACTCTATCATAATCCAACTCTTATTAAACTAAAAAATTATATTTAAGGGTTACCATCAAAGTATGATAAAAAAGATCCTCCCTAAATCCAATCATGGATATGGGAATAAACCATGCTAAAACCTAGTGAATAAACATATGAAGCTGACTTGTCACCAAAAATTAATGAACTAAATCCAAACATCATCTTTTCTAATTTACCAAGTGATCCATATAAATAGTTAACATTAAATGAAATTTATATATATATATATATACAAACATACATATGAATGGTACGAAACATCCACTTCCCTACTAGTTTATTTCTCTCATTCCCCTTTAAAAAATGCCATGTGTTATAATCCCTTATATAGATTATATAACATCTGATGTGGGATATGTTCCAAACCAATGTATCCCAATATTACATAGGTCCAACATTCTTTATGTTCACTATACTAGAGCCTCTATATCATATTATCATCATGAACCCAATGAGTACATAACCTCAATAACACAATCACATATTATATGTGGGTAATATTTCCAATGTGCAATATTTATTCTGTATCATGTACTCTTACTGGGTCTATTACAACCCACACATAGAAAAAACATATAATTTTCAAAATATTTCTGTTCAGAATAAATTTATATCTTATAAACTATTATTTCCAAATCCTTTAAATACATGTGTGGTAGAACTATGAGCCATCATAGCCTATATAATCACATCCCCTATATCTTAATCCATTAGAGCCTTTATATGCCACTATTTTTTTTATATCTGAAGTGATATCCAGGGAAATGGAGAATTTATCCATTCAATCCTCAACCAACCGGGATAGTGAGGAAAACAGTCAAGACCCAAATCATTTGGGTTTTGGTTTCCTAATCGACTCAGGAGGTGGAGTGTATGAATGCATAGAATATAATGATTGAATAACACTCAATGAATATAAATGAAACTATCTTACCATAAAATAAAACTCTATCAAATTTCTCATATAGATTAAGATGGATGACACAACTAATACTATGATTCTCTCCTTATACGATGAACATAAATAAAAAGGATTAAAATGATTAGTGATTAACAATTAATTAATTTAAATTTATTTCAATAACCACATATAAATTCTTCTTGTAAACTCATGTTTATGAATCCAAGTAAAGCGGATTTTATATTCATAATTTATATACTTTACTTCCATTACATTAAAATAAAGAATTATCCCAACAAATATTATAGTTTCTAATTACATAACTATTTCCATCTAAAAAAATGTACCCAACACAACCATCCAGTGAATACAAAAGACCATATCTAAACCTATTCCTTTAATCACAATATTATCCCCATCAACTATGTATTAGGAATGCATCAAATTATTAAACATCCATCTATAACAAGTTTCACTAATCAAACACAAAAATATATCTACAAACCTAAGGTAGAATGATAAGAATGAAACAAAATTTCATCCCTACAAATTCAATGGAAATAATTTATATGGAATCGAACAAATAAGCTTATAAAATAAGGAAATAATAGCCAGGGTAGCTTACAGTATATGAAAAGGATTATTTTAAATAAACATGTTCTATTTCCATCATGGAATAGTAGATTAATTATGAAAAATAATTATAACTGATAATCCTGTTGTACCTCTCGTATCCCCTCGTGGTTTAATTTTCATGATCACAATCACTTTCATGTTTATCTAACATTGTTTGAAGTGTTTTTGATTGAAAGGCACAAGGTTGCCAAGAAGTTGGCCCAAGAATGGACATCAAATGGACTGAAATTCAGTCCACCGGCCAACCGGTGTGATAGCACCGGCCAGCCGGTGGAACTGGCAGAGGGATTGCCCACTGCCAGGTTCCACCGGTCGACCGGTGGCTCTGTCACCGGTCGACCTGTGGCACCCAGCCCAAATAGTATTTGCTACTGTCTTGCCACCGGCCAGCCGGTGCCTCCTCCACCGGTCGACCAGTAGAGCCTGGATCAAGACTCTTCTTCTCTACCAAGGCACCGGCCAGCCGGTGGAGATGTACCGGTCAGCCGGTGGCCCCTGGACAAGAATCCTATGCCTTTTTGCACACACCGGCCAGCCGGTGGGACTGTACCGGCCAGCCGGTGGATCCAGTCAAACTAGCCGTTGGAGCTTTGACCAGGCTGCTCCACTTGCCTCCCAACGGCTCTGAAAGCCTTTCCAACGGCTCCAAAGGCCTCCAACGGCCATATGAGGGTTCCCCCTCTATAAATAAAGGACCTTGAAGCCCCGGAACAATTGTTGGACCATAATTAAGCTTTGTGAAGCCAACGAACACAATTCTCCTCATTTGGCAAACCTCCGGCGGATTGCTCCAAGGGAACCACAACTGCTCCAATCCATTTCCAATCCAAGGAGCACCACCATAGAAGCTTGGGAGTTCACGTCTTCAACTCCATTCAACCTTTGGCGCCCAAGGCTTCTCAACAATACGGTTTTTATTGTTTTATCTTTTTGAGCTTTAATTTTGGGTTTGTGCCTACAAACCCCAACACCTTTTCTCTTCCCCCTTTCTTTTGGGTTATCACACCACCATTAAGGTGTGAAGAGGTTAGTCAAGCCTTTCCTTTTAAAAGGCTTGAGTTTTCGGTGAGCTAGCCTTCACCCGTTAAAAAGGCTAGTGGGTTCTTGTTAAACCATTAAAAGTAAGTGGGTTCTTGCTTAACCACAAAAAGCAAGCTGTAATAGGTCCTAGTGCTACCTCAAAGCCTAGTGGGTTTCTTGCTAAAACCATTGAAAAGAAAGCGGTAGGAATCTCTCAACGGTTGAGTTGGGAGCGGAGACGTAGGCCGGGTTTTGGCCGAACTCCGTTATCAATTTCTTGTGTGATTGCCTCTTTATTTCCGCTGCACTTTCAACTTTGATTTTAATTTGTTAATCATTTGTTAAAAGGCAATTCACCCCCCCCCCCCTCTTGCCATCATTCCCTCGCTTTTCTTCCGCCCAACAATTGGTATCAGAGGGCGTATTTGAATAATTCCCTAACCGGTTTCAAATTAAAGATCCTTTTTGATGGCTTCTACCGCTTCAACCTCTTACGCCCCCGAAGGTTTTTCTTTGGATCGTGCTCCATTCTTTGATGGAGCCGATTATTCTTTTTGGAAAACCCGCATGACTACATTTCTTAAAAGCATTAGTTATCCTATTTTTAAAATTGTCATGCATGGTTATTCACTTTCTACTCCCGATGAATCTAAATGGACCCCCGTAGACATTGCAAATTTCGAGCTTGATGGCAAAGCCATGAATGCTCTACATTGTGGGTTAGATCGTAATGTTTTTGATTGTATTTCTTCTTGCACATCTTCTCATGATATTTGGAAGTTTTTAGAACTAACCTATGAAGGTACTAGCGAGGCTCCAAAGCAAGAACCCGCTCAAAAGCAAGAACCCGATGAAAAATCTGTGCCCGCATGCCCACTTCACACGAAAAGGGCCAAGAAAAATGTGAAGAAGAAGGCTTCAAAGGCAACATGGAGTGATAGCTCCACCTCTTCATTCTCCTCCTTCTCCTCGAGCGACCAAGGTAAAAAATGCCTAATGGCAAAACATGAGGTATCTTCCTCCTCTTCCTCCTCTTCCTCCTCTTGCTCTTCAAATTCCAATTCTTTAAATCATTTGTCATATGAAGAACTCTCACATGCTAGAGATCAATTAGAAAAAGGTTTTCATGAACATTCTTCAAAATTTGTTTCTTTGAAAAAATCTTTCAAAAAACTCTCCTCCGAAAAAGAACAACTTCTCAAAGAGAAGGAGGAACTCTCCCGAAAAATCCAAAATTTTCCAAATGTTGATTCTATGGAATCAACCATCAAATATTTAAAAGATTCCCTAGCCAAGTTCACCCAAGGTGAACAAAATTTGTCCAAACTCTTAGGTTCCCAACGAATATCTAGAACCACCCAAGGGCTAGGATATACCAACCAAGCTTCCTCCTCCCATGCACCCACTGTTTTTGTAAGGGGGAGCTCTAGTTTTAAATTTTGCAATTATTGTAAAAAACCCGGGCACCTCATTTATGAGTGTGATTGCAAAAATGCCCGGTACGGCCAACCCATGTCTTTTTTCTTTTCCGATGAATTCTATAGGAGAAGACCCGCTATGAGACAAGTTTGGATTGAAAAATCCCTTCTTGCGAGTCTCTCCGGGCCAAAAATAGTTTCCTTTCCCCGGTGATTTATTGTTTTTATTTAGGGGGAGTTAGGATTGATTAAGCTTTTCATTTTCAAATTTTATTCAAACTTTCAATTTCAACTCTTGGTTTCAAATTTCAAAATTCAATTGGTTTTTGATTCAAAACTTTCAATTCAAACTGTTATTCAATTTTTGATTCAAATCTTTCAATTTCCAAAATTTCAATTGATTTTCAAATCCCATCTCTTGTTTTTCAAAATTTCCCTCAATCAAGTTTTATGCCCCATTCTATTTTGATAATCACAAAGGGGGAGAAATTCCTTGATTGATTGGGGGAGAGTCTTCTCTATCATGCTTTGATTTATTTTCAAATTATCCTTTAAGAATGTCTTTAATTTCAGTATTTTACTATGATTGTTACGGTGATTGTGATCATCAAAATAGGGGGAGATTGTTGTACCTCTCGTATCCCCTCGTGGTTTAATTTTCATGATCACAATCACTTTCATGTTTATCTAACATTGTTTGAAGTGTTTTTGATTGAAAGGCACAAGGTTGCCAAGAAGTTGGCCCAAGAATGGACATCAAATGGACTGAAATTCAGTCCACCGGCCAACCGGTGTGATAGCACCGGCCAGCCGGTGGAACTGGCAGAGGGATTGCCCACTGCCAGGTTCCACCGGTCGACCGGTGGCTCTGTCACCGGTCGACCTGTGGCACCCAGCCCAAATAGTATTTGCTACTATCTTGCCACCGGCCAGCCGGTGGCTCCTCCACCGGTCGACCGGTAGAGCCTGGATCAAGACTCTTCTTCTCTACCAAGGCACCGGCCAGCCGGTGGAGATGTACCGGTCAGCCGGTGGCCCCTGGACAAGAATCCTATGCCTTTTTGCACACACCGGCCAGCCGGTGGGACAGTACCGGCCAGCCGGTGGATCCAGTCAAACTAGCCGTTGGAGCTTTGACCAGGCTGCTCCACTTGCCTCCCAACGGCTCCGAAAGCCTTTCCAACGGCTCCAAAGGCCTCCAACGGCCATATGAGGGTTCCCCCTCTATAAATAAAGGACCTTGAAGCCCCGGAACAATTGCCGGACCATAATTAAGCTTTGTGAAGCCAACGAACACAATTCTCCTCATTTGGCAAACCTCCGGCGGATTGCTCCAAGGGAACCACAACTGCTCCAATCCATTTCCAATCCAAGGAGCACCACCATAGAAGCTTGGGAGTGCACGTCTTCAACTCCATTCAACCTTTGGCGCCCAAGGCTTCTCAACAATACGGTTTTTATTGTTTTATCTTTTTGAGCTTTAATTTTGGGTTTGTGCCTACAAACCCCAACACCTTTTCTCTTCCCCCTTTCTTTTGGGTTATCACACCACCATTAAGGTGTGAAGAGGTTAGTCAAGCCTTTCCTTTTAAAAGGCTTGAGTTTTCGGTGAGCTAGCCTTCACCCGTTAAAAAGGCTAGTGGGTTCTTGCTAAACCATTAAAAGTAAGTGGGTTCTTGCTTAACCACAAAAAGCAAGCTGTAATAGGTCCTAGTGCTACCTCAAAGCCTAGTGGGTTTCTTGCTAAAACCATTGAAAAGAAAGCGGTAGGAATCTCTCAACGGTTGAGTTGGGAGCGGAGACGTAAGCCGAGTTTTGGCCGAACTCCGTTATCAATTTCTTGTGTGATTGCCTCTTTATTTCCGCTGCACTTTCAACTTTGATTTTAATTTGTTAATCATTTTTTAAAAGGCAATTCACCCCCCCTCTTGCCATCATTCCCTCGCTTTTCTTCCGCCCAACAAATCCATGATCAACAACTATAATAACTAAAATAAACATATAGAAGAAATATCGTCCGTATTTTGTACCTTTAAGAAATAATGACAAACTCAATTCATATGCCTCATTATTTACGAACTTATGGTTTCTATATTTATGTTGAATAATAATTTTAATGAAAATACAAAATCATAATGAACAAAAATACTAAATTTATTCAGTTTTAATACAATATAGATGATATCAGGAGGCATGAACCACCATTTTTAATGAACAAACACATGTGTCTCATAAAACATTCCCATACAAAAAAATTTATTAATTTAATTTTATTATGTTCATTATGGTAAATCATAATAATTTATATATAGAGGTTCAAAATTTATAATCCCATAACAATATATAAAACTAAGATAAATATTTAATCCCCCATCGTGATACAAAGAATTAAGGAATGACCAAACCAGAATAACGAAACAAGAAAACAATAATTGGAAACCACTAATGAAACCACCCTGTATACTTTCTATGAATATCCATCATCATAACACACTCATGTAACAAAAAAACTAGAGACGCATTAATTTATAATATTTTGGAATGGATGTGGATAATAAAGAAGTGGAGAAGATAAAATTAGTGTACCTTGATTAAAGAGAGTTTATTCCCAATGAACTAATAGGTTTTTCCCGTCATAGAAATGGGTAGGGAGAAATTTGTTTTATTTTGGCCAAATATTTTTTATAGAGAGAAAATGGAAATAAAATCATGGAATTTAAAACCCCTTTGTTTATTGTAAAATATCAACAATACTCTACTATAGTTTGGTAACACCAATGATGATTGGGGTGACTCCGGTCAAACCATGATTCATTATTTTTATCCATTTAAAATTATAATATTCATTGAACCTGATTCTCTTACCTAAAATATATTTAATAGAATTAATAGTCATGATGAAATTCACCATGTCGTGAAAGACATTGTGTCAACCACGCATAAAACCACCATATATTATCACTATTCCGTAGAGAAAATCCATTCACAAATTCAATTCATGACACCAAAGACCATGGGGTGGTGAGTCAACACCCCCTATTTTTCTCCCTCATTTCATAACACAACCTCTTCTATACTCCAATTTAACTATCCAATACCCATAAAATAGATAAACCCATGGGAATGGTTCTCTAACTTCCAAAAAGGGAACCTAGTAGACTCTTAATAACACCACTCTCCCTACCATAGATATGGATCCCTTATATTTTTACAGATAGTAATTGTCAAGGTATAATAATCTCTTACCCAATCATTTCATACCTTAGGATACATCATGCCTAGAAATGACTGACCTCAATAATAAAAACACAAAATTCCAGCTTTCTACAACTATAACTACAAAAAAGTCCTCTCCATCACGAGAACTACACCTAAAACCACATCATGGTGAAAATCTGGATATCCACAATTCATCTCCCACATTCAATAAATCAATAAAATCTCTATTGACACCTTCAATATCTGGTAAAATAAAATGTGATGGATTTTCAGAAACGTTTCTCTTATACTATTGGAATTGATAAAAAAGTAGAAGACGTCTTGAAAAAACAAGTATTCACTCATGTGTCTATAAAAACATTATTGAACCATGGTGATGAACGAATGCACTCAACATGATGAGATAAATAATTCCTACCATTCCAATGAATTTAAATGTTTCAAATTACTTTTTAAGTGGTATTGTATTATGAGTCACATAAAATCTAAAGGGTTTATTTTTCTATGAATAAGTTATATGTTTTATTTAAAAAACATGAGTTTTGTATCATATTTTTAATGTTATTTATAATTATATTTATGGTATATGGTGATGAATGGATGGTGAAAATAAATTCCAATGAAATAAATATAGGCTTTTTTATTGAAATTTCCAAACATCCAGTTTTAGTAATGTGATTCTCTCATCTAGTTGAAGTAGATTGAATGAAATTATAAGATATAAAATATCAATTAGGAATGTATTTTAGCATTGATATGAAATGATATTGTAGTCAATTGGACTTCCAAGATAATTATTGTCATGAGCCATGTGATACTCCCATAATCACTGATTTTCTACACTCTATATTTCTCACACAGACTTAGTATGATCAATGGGTTATTCTATTAAAATTCCAAAATATTGATATACTTTGGAAATTCATTTCACATTAAATATCCAATAAAACCAATGGGGGAGATTTTTTTAAACAAAGATACATTGGATATTTATTTTTGTTGTGTTTCCTATTTATATGGTAGTTTTTGAGAAGTTTATAATTATTTAACCTTCTGTGAAAAAGGCGTGTAAAATATAATTTCATATATGAGTTAATGTTTCTACATGTCCTATTTGGCTCATGTGAAAGTGAGTATATGGGTGGAAGTTTGTAAGTCCTTGAGTTTATTTGGGGAGTCTTAAAGTTCCTGATAGAGAAAGGAAAATGATATCATAATAGTGTAAGAACCATCATATGATTTGAGGATCCTTGAGTTAGTTAATTTAATTCATGCAACTTAGGGAATGATGAACTCATAAGGGGTTTAAAACTTATTTTTTGTTTTTTTAATTAGATTATTTAATTCTAGTTAGGTGTTTTTGAAGTTCATATACACATTGAATGTTGTGATTTCTATAAATGCTATCTTATATCACTATTAAAAGTAACATGAGTAATGACTGAAAATTTGGAGAAGGATTAATGGATCTCATTTCATACATATGAAACTTTAGTGAACTTAATTTGAGGAAACATTCTTGGTATAGGTTATAGAGTTAAAAATGTTATTGTGAAGGATGTTGTATGTTTATGTTAGAATAAATAATGTTACATGAAGCCATATCACAAATATTGTTGAGTGAGTGAACCTTCCTGAATGTAATTAATGGTATAAAAGTTTTTATGACAAACTTACGGAAATGTGATGTACTACACTTGAATGACGTGACTTGGGAGAACGTGACCTAGGTAAACATAATAGAGTTAAATAAAGTATTTTTTTTGGAAACCCCATATTTTGTTATTTATATACTACTAATTTAAATGTTGTATCATACACGTACTTTCTTAATGAATAAAAAATATCAAATCATTGATGATATATAAGTGAACTCCATGAAATTATATATAGATGTCATTCATCTTAATTAGAATGAAAATTTCGGATTTAGTTGAAGGTATATGCGGGTGTTCATATACTAATGAATAAAATGAATGGTAATGGTAGTAAGATTAGCATAGATATTCCACAGTGAAAATATTTATACTCTAAACAAGTGAATATTACTGAATTTTATTACAATAGGAAACATATATGTAAATAATCTTAAATTATGTGTTAGTGGTAAATAGATTAATTTTGAGTGTCTTTATTTAATTTTTTTCATTTTTTGATTCTTTTTTTGGTATAGGTTATAGATGTTAATTTTTTTATTCATTTTTTTATTAATTGTTTTGGTGACATTATTTTTTATAATTTATTTGTTTTTTATTCACTTTTTTATCGTTAAGGGAGGAATTTTTTCCCCCTAAATATCATCAAATATTATTAATGTATTCATGGTTTCACCTTTCATTCACAATATTCATTTTTCTGTCAAATTTTGATTATTTTCTAGAAAGATTCATCATATTGGTAATTTTTATTAATTATTTCTAGAAACATAGTTAATGGGAGGTATATAAATAATTCCTTATTTTAAAGATTATTTTTAATTCATTTTTTTGGTGTGGTCTATTTAAAAATATATATTACAAAAATATTTTTTCATTGTTTTTCAAAAAATAGTTTCTCAATTTTTGTTTTTATATTTTCAAAAGATAATCTAAAATAAATAATCATACACATTTTTGACAACATGTATCTTATGGGTAAATGTGATATTATTTCTTGAAACTCAATGCTTAAATGAACGGAGTTATTGTTTTCTTCTATTGATTTTACATACAAGTCATTTTAATGGGTTGTAAATTATTATAGAAATCCATATAAAAGCAGTGATTTTCAAATTTCATTTTCATATCTTAAGAATTCACTTATACCATTATGTTATAATTTTTATGATACCCTTATATTCATGAGATATCCTTATTCATCACATGTAATATAGAACATTATAGAATTATCATTCAATTTTGTTAGCATGATTATATATATAATTGAGGTACTTTTTTATTATATGAAATGGATTACCATTAAAACCAAACTTTAATATTTAACTTATCAAGTCCTTAGTTTTAATAATTGACATTATTGTTTATGAATCATTTAAATCCTTTTTTTCCTTTCAAACTGACTCTTAGTATTTTTTGTCATTATATTTCATGTTATGCCTGAGGATATGGTATTTTATAGTGGTATATTAGGATGTTTCACCTATATATAAGGATAGTGTTTCGGTTATGACTGTATATTTATAAAAAATAGAAAAATAATGAGTTATATATCATTGAATTACATGTTTCATATAACTCACCTAAAAACACAATTTTGATTATAAAATACTGATTTTCTTGAAAAACACTTTTTAAAATAAAATAGTTATATTTTTCAATGAATATATTGAAATGACATATGATTTAATGGAAATGCTTGTAGGGAATGTTATTGGGTGATATAATTTTAAAGGAAGTTGAGTAGGGAATATTTTATTAAGTGATTTTGATCTAAAACATACATTGTGTAACATCCCGAGCATTAAATAAGAAATATTTCTATTATTACCTTGAAAGAAACATTAATTCAATATTCACAGTAAAATATATTAATAAATAAAAATTTAATATAATTCTAAATAATTTATTTCAAATTAAACAAATAAATTATTTTTTTATTATAAGTAATTATATCAAATTATATGATATATTAAAACAACTAAAAATGTTTTAATATATTTGTTGTTTTTGGAAACCAAATAAATTTTTATTAAACAATTTTTTTTATAAGTCAAATAGCAAATAATTTTTTATTGAATGAAATATTATTTTTTTATAGGTGTTATTATTTAAAAAAATTAAAAACAATTAAAAATTGATTTATTATATTCATATAAATTAAATATAAAAATTATATCATTAAATAACATATAACACATGTTTTATAATATGATTATATTACTAATAAAATTATTAAAAATTATAATCTTCTGTTAAATATATATATTTATATATAATAATATATAAATAATTTATATACATATTGTGATATATGGTTAATTTGAAACATTAAGATATTATATAGAATCTATTTTATTATTATAAAATAAATAAATTTTCAATATTCGTAATTTTGAATATTTAATTTAATATTATTTATTATAAAATATATGTAATTATACTGATATTATTTTTAATAATGAATATTATTAAAAGTTCTTAAAAAATATATTATTTATAATACTAATATTCAAATAAATTAATTATGAATTAATGGTTTTAAATTTTATAATTTATGAAATTATAAATATATATGAATTATAATATATGTAAAATTCACTTTATAAAATATTATATATGAATATAATTAAGAAATGAAAATATAATAATTAATAGAATATATTTAGATAAAGGGGATTTCAATTTTCAGTAGGGCGTCAAGCATTTGAGGGAAAAATGATAGAGGGGCATTGAGGGTACTTGGGTAGAACCATTGAAGACAAAGGGGCTTGAATTCATTCTGAGAGCACCAAGAGTAAATGTGGGCTTAAACATGATAATGGAGATCATCTTTCTTTGAGGGTGTCCGAGTAAAGATCAACTGCGATGGGGTTTCGACCGTGAATGGGTTTCAAATGTGGAATTCAATATGTTCTTTACCATCACTTTTCTATATTCAATATTTATAGGTATTTATTTTGTTTATATGTGTTCAATATTATTGGATATTCTGTTTTGATGATTTCTTTGTCATATAAGTGACCTGTCTATGTTTATATTCTTCAATAATGATAATTTATTTTCTAATCATCATTTACACATGTATGTATTTTTTTCAATTTGATGTATATATATTTTTTATTTTGGTTTGAGACCTGAATATGAAAAGTAGATAAATCACTTCTATTGGTTTTTATTTTTATATATATATTCATCATATTACATATATCTATATTCCATCATATAGAATGTTTTTTAACTATTTGATTTTCAGTATCTTAAAATCAAACCAAAAACCATTGTTCATTGTGTTTTTTCCAAAGATTATAATCAGCTTTGAATATTTCATTTTTAGTGATATATATATAATCTATATATTCCAAATATATTTCTATTATTTCTTTTTAATATATAAAATTTTAGTATTTTCATAATCATTTCCTTTATTTTTGTCTTCAAAAATCAGTGATACTACAATTCCTCTTTAACAATAGATAAAATAAAAAGTATTGTACATATTTTCATTTTAAAATAATACTTTAAACTTAAGTGTAGCTGAATAAATATATAAATATATATATATAATGTTATCCATCACTTATTTTATCAAAAAAATAACTCGACATAGAAATCCAAAACCCTCACTTTAATTTTTCTCAATCGTCCATAATGTTCAACTTATATCCTTATGCTACCTTGATTTATTTTGAGGTATAGAATGTCATTATTTTTAAATGTTATATTTTTTCTAAGAATAGTTTTGTTCTCCAAGACATATAATTTACATATTAAATGAATTCTATTTTTAAGTGATGTTTTTATTTTTTATAATTTATTAAAATTATATTTTTATTTGTAAAGGATATGAGTTGATGATTATTACTAGAAACAAAATTATAAATTTATTATAATTTAACAATTTATATATTTATCAATAAAGTAAAATATTATAATAAAATTCTAATTGATTATCTTTAAACTGACGATCATTTGACATTTTCAATAAAAAATATTATTATTTCATGTGATGAGTGTCTTAGAAATCAATGAATTTTATAATTTTATGTGAACACTTTTTTATCAACAAATTTCATTTAAGTCGATATAACAATATTCTATTAATGTTCATTGCATCTATTTTTCTTTTATTAAATTAATTGTTTTAAATTTTATATTATTTTTGTTTATGTCTTTTGAATTTATGATTTTCTTAAGAAAGTTGGATTTAAGTTGACCCATGGATTTTATGAAAATTGATATTATTCCATGGGAATAATTAATAGAATACTTTCTTATGTGAAAATGATTTATTGAATACTTAGAAATGTTTTTTTTATTATTAATGAGAAAGGATGAACCAATAAAAATGTTTTCTCTAAATTTGGACCTTTTATATCAAATTATATGTAAGGTATAGAGAGTAAACTAATAACTATAAGGGAAAACTATCTTATATTTGATAATGCTCATGGAAAAATGAATTTCTTACGATCTTCCATGTATCATGTTTAATCCTTAAAATATTATTATTCTCAGGGTTTTTTAAAATACAGATCAATTAATTATTTCAAATAATATCTTATTTTATGAACTTAAAAGGTTTTAAAAAATTATAATAATTTAAATGGATTTGGTGAAAACTGGTTTCTATGTTTTGAAAACCCTCTTAAAATGTATTTATTTTATCAAATGATTCATTTTATTAAATGTTTTCAAAATAGATTTAAGTTATATCAATGAAAAGTATTTTTCATTAGTTTTAAATAATTACATATAAATTATTGTGCACATCCAATGTTTTAAATATTATTCACATGTATTTTATATGTTCTAAGTTGTATGGAATAATTTGAGGAGTTAGAATATGATATGACAACTAGTTTATTGTATAATTTTTTTCCAACTCTCATAATTGGTATTTTTATGTCTATTTTTAAAATAAAGTAGCCCGGAAATGGTACTGTAACGTATAAGGTACTATGTATTTGTTCAAATATTTTTATAAATACACAATATGTTTTAGTGTTTAATCCTGAAGTCTGGGTTCAAGGCATGACAGTAGGTATTTGATCAATGATCTAGAAAACTTTGGATATTATGAGTATTCATTTAAGGAAAATATTAGGAGATATAATTTTCTTCTAAACATCTATGGATATAAGTATGGTTATGAATAAAGTAGCCTCTGTGTGCTAGGTTTTCTAAATTTTTAGGCGAAAATTCCAAATATTTTAGAAATTATGAATGAATTATGAGGGTCAAATTCATTTAATGCGTTTAAAATATATCATCCAGAATTTTAAATAAAAATTATTTCATTTATAAGATTAAATTAAACAAAAATTTACGAATTATAATAAATTAATATTAAAAAATAAAAATAAAAATATATTAAATATATAATTTAGAAAATTATTGTAAATAATTATATCAATTTACATGAAGTGTGAAAAAAATTACAATATTCTAATACATATTTTTTTAATAAATAAATAATTTTTTATGAATCAATTCCCAATATAATATAAATAAATAACATATTTTATTGAATGAAATTAAATTTTTTATATGAATATTTATTTAAACCTTTTACAAAAATAGAAAAATTGATTTAATAATGTCCTATAAATTAATTTTATGAAGTAATATTAACAAAAAAAATTATAACTAATGTTTTATATTTATGATTAATTTAGAAATAACATTTAATAAAAAAAACTATAATGTTATGCTAGAGAATTATATTACTATTAAATAAATAAAGTTATATATTTTTATATATGGTTAATTTAAAACATTATGAAAATATAAATATCATTATATTATTATAAAATAAATAAAATTGGAATATTTTTAATTGTGAATATTTAATTCCTTATATTTTATTTTAAAATATATGAATTTTTTATATTTTTAAAAAAATTAATATTAATAAATTATATTTAAAAAAATAGAACTGATTTATGATACAAAAATTCATATATATTAATTATGAATTGAAAGTAATATATTTTATATTGTATTTAATTATAATTATATATGAATTATAATATATGTAGAATTATATTGATAAAAAATGATATTTGAGCGTATTTAAAAAATGATTTAATGAAAAAATATATATAATATATTCAAAGAAGAGGGATTTTTATTTTTAGTAGCACTACGATCATAGGAGGCATGATGGTTTTAAATGTGTATTGGGATCTCAAGTTGAACCATACATAAACACAGGGAATCAATTTTTTCTTAGAGTATCAAGTGAGGATGATAGCTCGATCTTGCCGAATGAGATCAGATGCGAGTTTGGGAGTCTGAGTAATGATCCTCTAGGAAGGGGTTTTGACTATGAAAGAGTTTCGAACATGGAAGGCAATATATTCTTCATCTTCATCCTCCTATAATAATAATTTTCATCTTTGACACTGTTTCTAGGTGTCAAATCTTCCTACTTATCCAATTCCGAGGATCGTTTTTGCAATGCAGTGATATATCCTCTTTATTCTTCCTCAATTATGATTAGTAACCCTCTTCTCATCATTTAATTATATATATATATATTGGTCTCATCAATGTATATATGATTTTTTTTTTTTTTAGTTCATACAATGGAAATAATATAAATTGATTTTATTTGATTTTTTCTACAGACTGTGACTCAAAAAATATTATATATTTATATATAAATTTCATTTTCTCTAATTCATGGTACAAATTTTAATGTGAGTATCTGAAAAACATAATAAACACTTATTTTTATTATATTTCTATCAAGTTTAGAATATTCTCTGAATATTCATGTTTTTTAATATATTTATAATATATATTCCTTAATATATATTTATGTTTGTTTTTTTAGCAATATAAATTTTTTGTATTATGTATTTTTCGTGGACTTTGGTTTTTTTCTTGAAGAATCATCAATATTATAATCATTTTTCATAAGTTATAAAATAAAAATATGTTATATTTAATTTCATTTTAGAATATTACTGACCACTTATGTGTATCTAAACAAATATATATATATATATATATATATACAGAGAGAGAGAGGTACCCCTCACTTATTCGATCAAAACAATGATCCAACTCACATGTCAAAAAACTGTCTCTCTTATTATTCTCAATTTTTTTGAAAATTTATCTTCCAATAGTAGGCTACCTTGATATTTATTATGTAAGGAATAATAATATTTTTATAGTGTTTTATTTTTCGCTTGGATGGGTTTTTTATATCCTAAATATCTAATTTATATATTAGATAAATTCTATTCTCTAAGGGGTGTTTTTATTTTTTAAATATATTAAAATTATTTTTTGATTTATAAATGATATGAATTTATGTTAATTCATTAAAAATAATGTGGGATTTTATTCCTTTCAAAACCCTATATTTTTAACTACAATGCATAATAATATTTTTTTTGTTCAACATTAAATATAAGACCATTTTATTTTATTGTTAATAAAATTTATCCTTTCATGTGATTAATGACACAAAAATAAATGTATTATGTCATCTTATCTGAATAATGAATTATGTATATCATGAAATCTCCTTGATGTAGATATTTCCATATTCAATTACTGTTTCAGAAGTCTCATATCCTTTTATAATTGTAATTTTTTTAATTTTTATATGATTATTTTTTCATTTAAATATAAGATTCTCATTCAAGAAGGTGGATTTCAATTGACACTTGAGTTTTATAAAAATTGATCTTCTTCCAAGAAAAAATTTAGGTGAATATTTTTTATATAAAAATAACATATAAAATTAA
Source organism: Viscum album (assembly GCA_963277665.1). Classification (NCBI taxonomy): domain Eukaryota; kingdom Viridiplantae; phylum Streptophyta; class Magnoliopsida; order Santalales; family Viscaceae; genus Viscum; species Viscum album. Next base: position 1,143,625,422 of record OY728166.1, read on the forward strand.
TTGAAATGTTTTTGGATTATTAATGAGAATAAAATATTTATTAAAAGTAAATCATTACCTTTTACAATTGAGTATTGAAAGAGGTGATAATTTTTCAAAGTAAATTCATAACCACATGGGGTCATTTTTCCAAAAGTGATACTATTCCTAGACACATGAATATCATATGGTCTCCATATACCAAGATCAATCCATAACATTTTGATATTTTAAAATTTTTAAAAAAGGTGAAATCCATGAAGTATTTCAAATAATTATTTTTTAGGAAATTAAATGTTTTAGAAAGTCATATGTACATTTAAAATATTTTGAGATAACTAATTTCTATGTTTTTTAAACCCTCTTAAAAAGTATTTATTTTTTCAAATATTTTATTTGATTGTATTTTTTAAAAATATTTATAATGTATTTAAAAAAATAATTTATCAGATGTTTTAAAACTACTAATACGAAATGTTTTTTTCTCATCCCAAGTTTTAAATATTTTTCATAGGTATTTTAGATGTTCTATATTGGATGGATTCATTTGAGTAGTCAGTGCAAGAGAATACTACTGTTAACATTTATAAATTTTCTATAACATTGATAATTTGTAACTTTTATTCTTATTCTCCAAAAACCATATCAGAAAACGTCTTGGATTGTTTAATTTTTTTGTTTATTTCTTCAGTTATATTTTATTTTAAAAAATACACTTTATGTTTTAGTAATGGGTCTAGATGTGTAGTTTCGGGGCATAAATCATTTTAAATAAGAGAAAACCTCTTCATTAACAATTTTTTAAAACAATACCAACAAAACATATTCTTCAAAATTTAACTTTTAAAATCAGCATAGTTTTTATATTTTTATTTATATTTTAATTGATAATTAATATTTACACAAGTATTATATTGTATCATGAATATTATTCTGAATGTGAACAACCTTATAAACAAATTTATCATTAGTGAAGGGTGAAAAAATATTCTTTGATGTTAGGTAAAAAAATGTCCAATTTTTAACACCACAAATAATTTATATATATATTTCCTTTCAAAAAATATTAATACCATAGATATATTACGATACATGAAACCCTATGTCTAAAAAACTATAAAAAAACATACCATTATAATATAGCCTTTAAATTGGAGGATATAAATAAGAATAAATAAATTATTAGGATTATAAGTGTTATAAATTTATAAATAGTTTTATTGGTTATTAATTTATTATAAATGAATATGAAAATCACTTGAAATAAAATGTAATTTCATTCAGAAGAACTATGTTTTTTTCAAAAAAAAATCAGGGTGATTTGTGCCATTATGTTAAATTTTTCCCCATTTTTCAAAAATATATTTGAAAAAATGAACATAAATTCTTAGGTAATAATATCAAATTTATTAATGAGATATTTTACTGAGAGTTTTTTAAATAATTTTTTTTCAGTGAATACTTAAAAATTAGTCATTTTTATTAAAACGTACCTTTTTGTTTAAGGAATATACAATGATAACTTTAGTTTAAAAATGTTTTAAAATTAAATTTATTTTAATTATTTATATTTTAATAAAATTTAATTAATTTTTATAAATTGTATATTTATTTTTGATATAAAACATTTAATACTTATGATAACGTTTCATTGGAATACCATTTTTAATAGAGTTTGTGGGCTGGATTATAAGTTAAATTCTTAAACTTCGATGAATTTAGTTTATAAAAAAGTAATAAATTATTGGAATTAGAATAATTAATTTTATTTAATAATGTAAAATTAATTTCTAACCGTAAATATTATTCAAAAGTGCCAAATTTAATTACCACAACCTATGTTAGAACAAGTTTATCGGCTGATTAAATCAAACGATTAAGTAACATTTTCTAATTAAACCTGTCTATATTATATTTTAAATACATATATATAACTTATCCTATACCAAATTAGTATATAAGAACATTTGGGATAATTTTACATGGGAAGTACATTGTCATTTTGTACAATTTTGGTAAATTTTGAAGAAATTTCCATAAATGTCGCCTCCCCCACTTATAAAAGGACACACCATATCATCTTCTATCCACACTTCAAGAGCCCTTTTTCATAAAATAAAAGTATATATCCATTGCATACATCCCTAACCAATACTTATATTCCATTTTTGTATCATGAAACAAATCTATAAACGTTTTATATTTAATCCTAATGATATTGTTTGTAGAAATGTTATAATTCCTAATCATGTTTTTTATGTTTATTTTTCTCTTTAACTACTTATAATATCCAAACGAAATTGATAAAATTAGAAGAAAAAAATATAAAATATATTAATATTTAATTATTTTAATGGAATGAACTACAACCATCCCATATTACATCCAAGGGGGAACAAAACCATGGATAGTAAGTACAGTGGGAAACCACCAGGTGAATGGATGTAATTCATTTTCCATCTTACATCCAAGGGGGAACGAAACCACGGATTGTAAGTGCAATGGGATACCTCATGGTGAATGGATGTAATTAATTTTCATTCACCTACTTCCATGGATAGATATTAATTATTTAATTCATATATATTATACATATGATGTAATTACAGTTATAAAATTATTATATAACATCTAACTTTTTACCTTACAAACCATTGGAAAATGATATCATCTCTTGTGTGTACATGTGGACTATCACCTCCATGAAGCGATGTGAATAATTTTTTATTTTATTTTCACATGGGTGGTAATAATTATATACTAGATTAATATATGAGGTATAATAATGATTATTTAAATTTTAAATATTTTTTAGCTTTATTTCATTCCATCAATTGAAAAATTGAAAACAATGTTCATGCATAGAGACGTACTACTATCTCTATGAACTGTGTATCTTATTTTTCTACCTCTAAAATTATAGAATATTATGAATAATTGTATTATTAATATATAAGTTATTTTTATCATGTTTAAAGTTATAAATATTATGGAAACATTGTTAAATTTTATGTACCCAAAATCATAAACCAAAACATTCGTGAAAAACGAAGCAGTTATAACTTAGAATAGTATTTTTTTTAAATAAGTGTTTATAAATACTTGAAAATAATGAAATAAGAAAATATTATATTTTATTGAATATATATATTATTTTTCTAATTTAAAATATATATAATAAATATATATTTATTTTACAAATAGTTTTATTCATGTATGAAATAAATCATACATGAGGTAGGGTTTTCTCGTATTGCTTTCACTGAAAAAAGGCATATAACTTATTTACAACTTATTTATTTTGTGTGGGGTATTTACTAATCTTGTTATATTTTATATCATTAATCTCTCTAAATTAATAATATTCAATAGATTCATTTTATTTCAATTATTTTATGCATATTATGATAAAAATGTTAGCAAAGTGGAAGGCTTTATTTCAATGTCACATTATTATTTTTGGATTATTTATGTTTACATCTCCCCTAGAAGAATAATTTGACATTTATAAATTAAATAAATCATATTTTATCCTTGTATGTTTATTCATGAACTTTTCAATTAATTTTACTATATTCATCTCCATAGTACTTGAAATTATATAGAAAATATTATTATGAAATATTGACTTTATTTCTCCCTTCGGTTGAAAATTATTTTTCTTCCATATAAATAAAAATATTTTCAAAAATATTTTCATCATTCATTAAATTATTTACTAAAGAAAGTTTTACCCATTTTTGACTTTTAATAAAATGGTTTCAAAGTAATCTTCTTTCTGTTTTGCAAATGAGGTGTTTTTAACATTTTTATCACTATATGAAAATAATGTATTTTTTACATATATTCAATTTACACAATTACTCACCATTATTTGCACTAATTTTTTTTTTGAATAATCCTTCTCAATTTAACATAGATCTTTCAAATGAAATTTTGTTTACTAAAATTATGGAATTTTTTTTAACATGTATTTTAAAGTGAAAAAGATATCTTCCTAAAGAATATTTTTAATGATATTAATGTTCACCAAAAAATAAACCTTATTTTAACTTATGATTAAGTGGGAATATAATATAATTATTTCATCCTTATTATTTCTATATATGATTTAGGATCAGTTTGATTTAGATGTGCTATTTTGATACCGCTCACCAAAGTACTCTCAATTTTTTAGGAATATGTTTACTGATTAGGGAAAGTATTAACATTTGTATGATGGCTTTAATATGATTTTTTCCATTTTTTATGTTTCCATCTTTCATATTACAATTTAATTTGAATTAGTATGTAATGGGTGGGGCCTACTATATCCCCTCGATGAATCGGTACATCACAAAAGAAAAACAAGATTATGTTTTTAGAATTTTCCATACCCATTTATGTAATATGTCTTGGAATGAGGCCTTGAAAGTATGGTTATATGTTCTTAAATGATGAATTCTCTCATTATTATATTCTTTATTGATGTCCTTGTGATTGTTTGATTAGTTAGATTATCCATGGATAAGTTTCAAGATCATGTGATTATTTGTGTTGAATAATTTTGATCATACTTTATTCCTTATATATTATTCTCTATGTTAAAGTTATTGATTAAATGGAATGTGTTTTAGTTATTTTTATTTCCATGTTAATTGTGATTTATTTGTTAATAATAACATCTACTCTATATATACCTATAATGAATTAGATCTCACTCATTCATTATTTATCCATTCCTCGGGATGAAAGTAAAAGTTTTATTATTGGTATGAAATTATATAATAATGGTAATGGAGGTATTATATAATGAAATATTATGTTATATTTTATGTTTTAAATTATAATATAATATTAAACTATGTATCAAGTCTCCCAAGACAACTACTCTATTCATCCCTTCAGGATGTGATAACTTGTACCTAGTTCCAATTTAATTATGTGGCCACTGAATCTATACATCTTGTATTGGGGATGTTATAGTTTGTATCATATAATATTTTGTAGAAACCATGTGAACTAGAACTAAGAAAAAATATATCTGAGAACATACCTTTGTACTGGCTTTGAAGACAATTCTATGTATAGGATGAAATTTTATTTTTTGGTATGGTATAGATTATATGGATTTCGTATAAATAAATCTATGCCTGGATGCTATATGTTTATGTGTCTCTCACAAAAATATATCTACGGGTAAATACTCTGTAAATGGTGCATTGGGGTGCATGAAAATGGTCCATACTGAACACCTAGATTTTCACTCATGGGGGATATTCTTGGAATAATTCACACATTAGTAAATAAAATTATGAAGGGATAAAATAAATTTATGACTTTAGAATATTCCAATAGATAACCAGTTTATTTTAATGATATTATCTGTGAATAAAACATACATATTATATAAAGTGTGTGATGATTATTGTAATTAATAATTGTAATTCTTTATATTATGATTTAATCTAGTATATTGTATTTTTTTAGAAATGGTTCCTAGAAGAAGGAATGAAAAAAATATCAATTTAAATAATCCATGTAGTGATTTCACTTATGGTAAAGGTGATAAAGATGAATTTGTATCTACATCTAGAGCCAATAAAATTATAACAATAATTTGGAAGATGACTAAGGTTTTATCCAACATCCTTTCTCATATGGGGAAAAATACTAAACCAAAATGCGGTGCTATAATTTTTTACCTATTTTTTTTTCAGAAACCACCATCATTTAATGGTACTATAAATCTAACATTTTATGAGTAATGGATAAGTTTAATATAGAAGATATTACACTCTTTAGTATTTAAATTAAGGAATATGGTTTTCATGCATTTTTATAGTCTCTCAGATGATGAAGATCAATGGTGGTCATTAATTCAAAACACTGTGGAAGATGTCTAAATAGAAAACACGGAGTGGAAGGATTTTGATTTACACTTAATGATAACATATTATCCTCATGAGAAATGAGAGGATAATAAGAGATAATTTTTTAGCATGAGATAAAGGGGAGAGGAAAATGCTTCTATGTATAAAGCTAACATTAAATGGCCAGAAAGGTCTGTTAAAAATAAATGCATAATCTCAAGAGAAATATTAGTCATGTCTTTGATATGATTAAAAACCGATTTTAAGGGTAATAGTATCATATACGTTCTTATAACATGAATATATTATATCATTAATATTATTAAATAGAAATAATTTAGAAATTATTTTCGCTTCAAAATAATGAAATATGTGAAATAAGGTATTGTTTACTCTGGAAATGGAAATATGTAAAATTGTAATAAATCGAAATCGTAATTTATTGCATATAATAAATTTTTAAAAAACATTGTGTTACATGCTTAATTGGAATAGAAGTTTTCTATAAGTATCGAGAGATCGAACACCATGCTCAGGACTAAAATTAAATGAATGAAGTTACGAATGTGCAACATGTCAACTACATAGATATGGGACATAAAGATAATGATTTCACTAGGATTTAATGGAATTTCCCCTAGAAACTTAAAAGGGTGAAATTCCAATCATAAGTAATCACAATACATGTGATTTACGATCCTAACAATGTGGTGGAACATACATTAGTCATATCCTCACATTTATCTAATTAATTATTTCATTATAGGTCATCTCAATCTTTTATATCTTCCATGAAATCCATGAAATTTATATATTTCCCTAAAACATTTATAATGGATTTACAGGCCAATAAACCAAGTAGAAGTATCACCAAAATAAGGATGAATCAACCAGTTCAAATATTGATATATAAGAATTCACTATTTTCTAATTTCATTATTATCCCTTTGTTCGATTTTCAGATAATGTATAGTATGGACTGGGTATCAAAATATAGTGGAAAATTTTATTTCAAGAAGAAGGAAGTTATTATTCTAGAAGAATATATGGATTTATTTGGGTAAACATCGTCGTCTGATCCATGTCTATATCCACCCCTAATATCTCTTATGATTGTTATTATTGGGGAAGAAGAACAAAAAAATTAAAAGACACAAAAGGAAATATTTTAATTGAGGAACTATATATTATAAAAAAAATGGATTAATGTATTTCTTATATATTTACCTATGAATACACAAGAGTGTGATGTTGATTTTTACTTTGTTTTATTCTATAATGGAAGAAATATATCAAATACTCTTTATATAATGGCCCCTATGTAATTAGTAGAGTTAATGAAAAAACTAGAGGAGTTGTGTGATAATATATCTATACACCCTATTTTTTCCATGGGGATCCCTCATTATTTTTGTTAATAATAAATATTGATATATGAGGTCATAGATTGATTATTAGAAAATCAATTATATCACACTAATGATCTTGTATCTTTTACCATTCATTAGTGAATTATTTGATCAACTTCATAGATCCTAATATTTATCAAGGATTAACCTCTATTTTAGTAATAATCGACAATGATTAAAGATTTAATATAGTCTTAATAAATTATTTATTATGTGTTATATTCATTTTGATTTCATATTAATACCATTTTGATTTACCAATTCTCCCCTTATTTTCATGGATATAATGAATAGTGTACTTAGGTAATATATTTATAATTTTGTTGTGGTGTTTATTTATGATATATTTATGTGGTATATGATATATAAGGATCATGAGAATTAATTTATTTTTTTTGTAGATACACTTAGAATATTGGATCTATATTATTAATTTAGCCTATATGAATTATGGCTTGATAATGTTTTTTTTCATGTCTATAATTTATCCGAGGAAGGAATCATAGTTGATCTTGTGATGAATAAGGTTTTCCAATAATGGACTAAACTACATAAAATACCTCAAAAATGTAGTTTCATTCTTGTGATCAATTATTATAGGTTATTTATTCCACATTTTTACTGATTTGATAACCTGTTAACCTTGATTATTCGTAAAAGGTGTAAAATTGGTATGGATAATGAAATGTGAAGAATTTTTTTGATGAATGTAATAGAGGATTGTCAAATGATCTAATTTTGAATCTAAAATCAATTATTTATGTTTTATTGATATTTAGTGATGCATCAAAAATAGAACAAGCTTGTTTCCTTATTTATAATATTAAATTTATTTCATATGCATCAAGGTAGTTACAAATAAATTGAAAAATCCTTCCTTGGATCTTGAGTTTGAAGAAATATTTTTTTATTTAATGATAATGATACAATATTTATATGGTGAAAATTGTGATATTCATATGGATAATAAGAGTATGAAATATACATTTTCATTGAAGGAGATCAAAATGAGGAAAATATGACGATTTGAGCTACTCAATGACTATGATTTCTTAGTACGCTACCACATAGGGGAAGGAAATAATGATATAATATTCATTTAGCTATAAATATCATAGATTCCTAGAAAAAAAATGAAGACTGATAAGGTTCCTATGATCATTAATTTGTTAAATATAAATATATGGTAATTATTATAGAATGAGATACATCACACCTTTTTCAAATTATTTCCAAATAATATTTATTCTAAAATATAATTTTTTTTCCTTATCATAATAATCTTCCAACGAAAATTAATGATTTGAATCATGGAAAATTGAAAAACAATGTTTATGAAGTTAGTACTCTTAAATTTGGTTACACACTACATGTATCATATACACCTAAACTGAAGATATAATTATTGGAAGATTCTCATAGCTCAAATTTATCAATATACCCTAGTATCTCCATCATTTAAAGACATTTGATGGAACATTTTCATTTGGATAATATGAATTGGAAAAATTATGATTCTGTTACAATATTTTTTGTCTTCCATTAGGTGATGTCTAAAACACACCATCATAGGGAAGTTATAAAACCACCTCTCATTCATATGTGGAAATGGTATTACAGTACAATGAACTTTGTCATTAGACTACCAAGGACATTTATATTGAGTGATTCAATATGGTTTATTATTGACCGATATACAACATCGAAAAAAATTTCATTCTATAAGAAAATATGTACCTATAAATAACCTTTAGGGGCTATTTATTTATGAATTTTTAAGAGTTTATGATACACATATTTCAAATTTTTATGATCATGATCAAGGATTTAATAATAAATTATAGAAAATTATTCTAAAGTCTCTTGAAACATAGATTTATTTAGGAATTCATTATATTACTCATACTAATTGATAGTATGAATTTCATATGAAAACACTATAATATATTATTATGTCATGATATGATGACTATCAAGGTATGTGGGATCAGTATATACCTTTCGTAGAGTTGTCCAATAAAAATAGCTTTAGTTTTTTTATTAAAATTTTACCATAAAATGAATTTCATAGAAATATATATCATACACCAACATGTCTAAAATAAATAGGTGAAGGTATATTTTTGTCCCAAAATATGAGGACGAGACAATAGTGAAGGTATATAATATTAAAATTAACATCAAAGATGTTTTAAAAAATCTAATGAGTTATGATGATAATTGAAGGAAATATTTGGTGTTTCAAGAATGAGATCACTTTTTCTTGAAAGCATAACGAGGGAAGGGTTTCAAAAAGCTTATTAATAAAAGGAAGAAGATATATGGTTACATCAGATCTTTTGAAATCCAATAATTATTTTTATCTATGGATTATATTTTGGAAATTCCACTAAGCCTTTACAAAGTATATAACAGGAATCATAAATCATTTTTAAGGAATTACATGCTAAAACCAACACATCTAATTGCCACGGATTAAATAGAATTGAAAATTAATCTCTCTTTTGTGAATATATGATCCAGATTATAGAAACTAGATAAAAAGTGATGAGGAATTGCACAATTAGGATGTTAATGGGACATTGGATATATCATAATATATAATTGGCAATTAGGGAACTTGAAGAAGTTGTGATGAAAAACTATCCAAATTGTTTCATGAGGTGAAATTGTATAAATTTTAAAGATTATTTTTTAATATTTTGGAAGAATGTAACACCCTGATACGTTGAGATATATATTTCCTTTTAAAAAAACTAATAATATTCAATATATTGAGATATATGGTCCCTTTAGACTAAAATAACCATAAGATTGTTTACCATTATAATCAATCTGTTGAATTCGCATGTATTAATTAGAGTAAATAAATTAAGAAAATTATATGGTTAAAAATGTATAAATAAATATATTACTTCTAAATATAATTGAAATTAAAACTATAATAATTTGAAATAAAAACTAAAAAACATTCTAAAAACATTATTTTTCCTAAACGAATGTTTCATTGGGTTTAATGAACTTATAATAAAATTATTCTATTTCAAATTCAATAACATCTATTTCAAAAAATTAAATTCATTTTTTGAGATAATCATGTAAAAATTATCTAACATTTAATTTCTATAATTTTAAGAAATGATTATTTTTTCGATGACTAGTGAAAATTACTATTTTTTTTTGAATCAAACTTTTCATTTAATGAATATTAATTGTTATATTGAGTTTAAATTTTTTTTGAAAGTAAGATTAATTAAATAATATTATAATTATTTAAATTTTTTTAATTTAAATCAATTATATGTAAAATTTATGTATAAAAACTTTGTATGCTTATGAAAAATTTTCAATGGAAATTTATTTGTTCTCCATTCCAATGAGTTAAATTTTAATTAAAATTTGAAAAAAATTACGAATTTAATTTGTAAAAATTCATTCCAAACATTAAATCATAATCGCAAATAATATATAATACATAAATAAAAAATTGTTCATAATTAATAGTGAAAATAGTAAAAACTAATTGCCATTGTTAATGTTTAGATGGGTTTACCGGGGGTAAACAAAATCATTAGTGTATATTTTCAAATTTCACATACGAAAAAACAATTTTATGGAAATATTTTTACATTATTATTTCCAAAATTAAAATATAAGGTATTTTGGATGTACTTATCTTTGGAATAAAATCATAATTTTGTATAATTTTGTAAAATTTCGATGTAATTTTCATGAAGGTATCCTCCCCCTTATAAAAGAAAACATAAAACCATATCCTCTCCATAAATGAAGATAAATGTTTTCTATGAAATACATGAGATATTACATTAAATTAATTCATCCCCATGAATTAGAGTCATTTTTTATCAAAAAAAGTCTAGTAATACTTTATGTATAAACCTAAAGAGATTGTCTGAATATTATGAAGACTTATTAGCCATGCATTTTCATTTAATTTATTCCTTTATGCCCTTCACATCTCCATAAAATATTATAAATTTTTAAATCCATTATCTCTCAAACACTGATATGTTATTATGGTAATGTCATGAAGTATATCTGCCTCTAATTTTATCAAATGGGAAACAAAACGATCGATCGGTGTAAGGTGGACTACCGATTCACGAAAAAATATAATTTGTTTTCCATCACCCCATATCACAACTATATAAAATTATGAAATTCATGTACATATATAATATATATTAAATAATTATTATTATTAAAGTATCGTATCACATATACCTGCATACCTTCCAATCTGTTGGAAAACAATAATGTCACTTGTGTGTACGTGTGGACTACCGCCTCCAGGAGGTGATCTGAAATGTTTTTCATTTCATTTTCAAATGCATGGAAATATGTAAATATTTAATGAATGTATATTATATATTTGGAAGAATAATGTTTTTTAAAATATTAAATTTTATTTACCTTACTTTTGTTCAGTCATTAAAAAAATTAAAACAGTGTTCATGCTTATGTATGACATACCTTCTCCGTGAATAGTGTAACTCATTTTTTTAACTCTAAATTTTAAGTACAATTATGTATGGAAATATTATTAATATATATATTATTTATATAATTTTTATACTTTATATATGATTATGTTGGGATCAATGTACATAGACCAAAACTACCGAACCGAAACATATGTGAAAAATGATGTAGTTATCACCATGAATTGTGTTTTTCATAAATAATTGTTGATAAATAAGTGATAAAAATTTAAAATAAAATAATTTAAGGGCTTATAAATATGATTATAGTTCTATAATGTTTTTATATCAAATAATGATTTGTTATATATGAGTTTTGGATATGTAAAAATGAAATCAGACATAAGTTAAGTGTTTTTTGACTCACTTTAACTCAAGTGATACATATTCCATAATCACCACTTATTTTTTATATGTGGTGTACATATTGGAAATTAGATTTGTTATATTTGGAATACATTTAGCTTCATGGTATTTAAGAGTTTTATTTGATGTTAATTATTTCTTGGTACGTACGATTCAAATGTTACCAAAGTGGAAGGGTTTATTTCAAAATCTCATCATTATTTGGGATTTTTTATTATTAGGACTACCATGGGGGGATAGTTTTATATTTTTAACATAAAACATATATATGTTCTTATCCTATGTTTATTCATGAACATTTAAATATATTTTACCATTTACCACTATTTTATACATAAAATAATGGATAATGTTTTTAATGGAAATATTTATTTATTTCCCTATTTGGTCAAAAATATTTTTTCTTCCGTATATGTGATTTCATAAAATATATTAAATAATTTTTTAAAAAATATTGAATTGATTTTTTTAGACATTAGTAACCATGATTTACTTTTTAATTTTTTTTAACATAATATTATTTTCATTTTTCAAATAGTATACATTTGTCCTTTTTATAATTGTAAAAATGAATATATTTTTACATATAAAACATGTACAGAATTACCCACAATCATAGAAACTCATTAATTTTTTATATTCCTTGATAAAGTTCCATGTTTATTTTCAAAGTAAAATTTTCCCTAATATTCTTTAAATTTTATGTTTCTGAAATTTATTTTTAAAGTAAATAGGGTATTTTCTTCAACAATGTTTCTAGTGGTATTATAATGGTATTTCTATTAATCGATGATAAAAACCCATAATTTAAATTTATATTATATTGGGAATATATTTTAATGATACCATAAAATTAATTTCTATATCTTTTTTATGATTAATTTAATTGGGACGTACTTTTTTTATATAATTCACTATAATAATCAAGAGGGTTTATGGTATGTTTATTATTTAAGAAAAGTATTGAAAAATGTATGCTAGTTTTATAATATTAATGTTTATATTGAATAGGATTTTAGATTGGGGATGTTATTAATGTTTAATATGTGATTTTTTCAATATGAATGTTTATGTTGATTATGTTTCTCCTCATTCACATGAGGAATGCATTAGACTTATTATATGATGGTCGGGTCCCACTATATCCCCTCGATGATTCAATAGATCTCATGATACATAGTTTCTTTGGTTTTTGGTTAAGCGCATACCCATTTATGTTATAATTCTTGGAATAAGGCCTTGAATTTATGGTTATGAAGTCTTTCATTATGAATTCCCTCAATATGATATTAGTTATTGACATCCATGTGATTATTAGATTAGTTATAGTTTAAATGGATATTTTTAAAGATCATGTGATTATTTATATTGAATTATTTTTTTCATCATTTATTCTATCAAAATTATTCTTCATGTTCATGGTATTGTTTAAATTGAGTTCATTTCAATTATTCACATTTACATGTAGATTATACCTTATTTTTTTATAATAGATTCCACTATGCACATACACTTACTTAGAATATTATCTCATCCCGTTCTTATGTGTCCTTTCCCCAAAATTCTATGAAACATGTTATGGTTGATTTGGATGTATATTTTAATTGTAATAGTATGGTTCTAAAAAAATATACATTGTTTTTAATGCTTCCAATTGTAATATATGATTCAATTATGTATCTAGTCTATCAAGGATACCAAAATATTTAGTCCTTAGGGATGGGATTCCTTAAATAAAATAAATTTTTAATAAACTAACCATAATATTTGGGTCATGGGATCTATATGCAAGAGAAACATTATGTTTTCTAGATTCTAGTAATATCTGGATTCTCTTCGCTTCAGATGATGATATGATTAAGGATTGGTAAAGTACCCCCATGCAGTTCTGAAGGTCCTTGGTTCTGCCTATTTTCTGGTTTTATGACTTCCACATGCAATGTGACTCCCCGACGGTTGCATTCTGGGTTTATTTTCTAGAACTCCCTATAACTTTTCGGAACCCCTATATCTAGATAATTTTAGGAAACCTTGTCGGTAGATATTTGAGTCTTGATTTGAGAAAATGAGATCTCTAAAATCTAGTTTGTCCGCTATTAAGTGTGGAAGTTGATGTCTTGAAAATTCCCTCTGATTTTGTGTATATTACCTTGGATGGACAGCTTCAACACAAACAATGTGTAGTCTATGAAACATTTTTTGATTTTGGTAATTCTTGGATGAAACTGACCCGTTTTACAGTTTCTTGTAGGTGTCTTATGAATAATTTGTCTCTTCTTTAGGGTGAGGATTCATGAGATGGTGGAAAGGGCGGTAGATGGGTGAAAATAGAGGTAATAAATTGGATTTCAAACCAGTGTGCACTAACAATGGTCCTGAATCTGGCAAGAAATAGGTGAATCGGGCACCATGAAATAGTCTTGGTCTTGTAGTTCTGAGTTCATTAAGGAATGTTCCAGTACCCAATATAAAAATGGGAGTAGAAAAGGTGTTTGATAGACCGATGACTGATATGGGCCTACACATTCCCGGGAATATGGAAAGAAAATACACTACATCATTCATGGGTTTTGGCGAGTTGGTACCCTGAGATAATTTAGTTTCAGGTTGCAGTGAAGAGGTAGTGACAGAACTACACACGCATCTGGAGGGTGGCTCACATGGTGGTATAAGTGACTTAGTGAAGTTGGTCCTTCAGGATGATATGGAAATCCAAATGGATTTAGCAAATGTAGCCAAGTTGTGTAAGGTGATTGAGGGAGTTTGTGAGAACCATGATACTGGTGAGGGATCTTGGTGATTGGATCTGGAGGATACTTCAATGCACTTTTGATTTATCGGATGAGGATTTCTTCAGGTCGGAGCCTCCAGGCTTCTAATACAGTCCATTCAGGTGAACACTTTTTATGTTGAGAAGGTTATGTTTGGTGACAAAAATATGAACTATAAAAACTAGTTTGCAGTGTTGTGAGAGGAAGAATTCATTGTTAATGGTGAAGGAGATAGGATAGAGGGCATCCATTGAAAGGGGAAGGAAAACCCTATGGATGAGGGATCATCCCACAATGAGACTAACTATCTTTTGGAATTCCCTATTGAGTCCAAGGAAATGTTCACTGTGGTAGAATATCTTAGATCCTCCACAAGGAAAGTTATGTACAATACTATTGATTTAGATGTCTTTGTTAAGAATAATCGGAGGGAGTATCATAGGAAGGGGTATTCTAGCCTACATAGACCTCCAACCACTTGATCTGCAAGTAAGGGAAAGCTACCCCAAAAGGCCCATAAACTACGATCAACTAGCATATAGTGGCCAACACATCTATCAACATGGTGTCTGTAGGTGGTGATATCTTTGTCCTCACAAATCCCCTAAGTTGTACAAAGACAAGGTATCCTGCACAGCGATGTGAGTCAAGCTCCACTAGAGACCCGTAGTGACAGATATTCTTGGTGATGGGACACATGGGCCTACTTATGCACTCAGATGAAGAAATAGTATATGAATCTGTGGATTTGAAATCACTGAAGGGGAATCAAATAACCATTTGTTTCACCACCACTAAGAAGGATGGTGAGTGGATTGATAACCATGCATACATTCTATTGAGAGGCTTTAATAAGGGGAAAATCAACATGGAGGAATTCATGAAATATTAGGACAACTTGAAGAATTAACTTGAAAACATATTAAAGGGCCACCCTGTAACACCCTGATATATTATGAGATATATGCCTTTTAATTTCATTGATGTATTTTGTTTTATGAGACACCTAGATTAGCTAGCTCTATACACAAGACTGTATTAGCTTCCAGTATACCCAACACTATTATTTGATCGTGTTCACACAATTTCAAGTCCTATTGGAAGAATTGATTTCACATAACACCGAGCATAGATTTTTTCCATAGTATAAATGAACTGTGTTTTGATTATGTAATACACAACACCAATTTAATATATCACTACATGCAAAAATGACTTGGCTTATCTTTTTAATATTTTATTATTTGACTGTGTTTAGTGAAACTCAGCATCTCGTAAAAGGCGAGCTATCATGGAATGTTATTTGACTGTGTTTTGTGAGACTCAACATCTCGTAAAATGCGAGTTATCCTGGAAGGTCACATTTTCATATAACATAAGCCATGCCATTTTTTCATGTAGTGATAGATTACTTTGGTGTTGTGTATAACATAATCATAACACAGTTCATTTATACAATAGAAAAAAACTATACTCAAATTTCATGTTCTATTAATAGAATTGATTTCACATAACACTAAGTATATATTTTTTCCATTGTATAAATGAACTGTGTTTTGATTATTTTATACAAAACACCAAAGTAATCTATCACTACACACAAAAATGACTTCACTTATGTAACATGCAAATGTGACCTTCCATAATAGCTCGCATTTTACGAGATGCTGAGTTTCACTAATCCATGACATATTACTAAAATAATATTATTTAATAATATATAAAAGCTATTATGAATAGTATTAACCACTTTTTTATTTTTATAATATTATTATTCATATTACACATTTTATAGATTATGGTATGAGAAGAAAATTATTTTTTCAGATATAAGAATAATTTTTTTTAAATGCAGTTTTACCACATTTGATGGGGCACCGATTTTAAATCTAGTTTTTGACACTTTTATATGTTAAATTTTAAAAAATAATGTTCCTATTTGTAATCGAGACATAAAAATATGATTTTTTTTTTGAAATTTTGGTATTTTTCAAATAAAATTCTGATTTTAATGAATAGTGAAAAATACTACATTTTATTTCAAACTTCTTTTTCATATAATTTATTTTTATAGATAGATTATCTATTTAATAAGTTTTAAAGTGTGATTGTATTATTTTTTACCATTTAATCCAACTATCTTCATTGGATGTAATTCAAATCTTAAATTGGAGATAAACACATGTCAATATTTTGGTAATTTTTACTTCTTAAAACATGCATATTGGTTTTGACAATGAGAATTAATTTTAAATTAATTCTCACCAATTATTTATTTTAAATTTGGTGAAATTTATTCAATATAGAGAATATTTATGATCAAATTGTCTAAATATGTATCTTTTATTTTTAGACATTTTGTATAGTATCTTCAGTAAATATTTTATTTACCTTGTTTAAAGGGTAAATTTCGTAAATAATGGTAAAAAATAATATTATAATTTCCCTAACACATGTAATAATCCTATTGGAGGATAAATTTCTGAATGTGATCATGTTTTTGTCGATGTAGGGACCCCATGAATCCACTTGTATGTGAAAATGACATTTAATGACTTTTAATTTAATGTTAAGGAAAATATAACCTAAACATGTATCATTTACTAAAACAATTGTTATATATGGTTATATAAGTGATATCTTAGAATATAAATATTTTTTAGAAATATAAAATGCATTTATACATCATTATATTTTATCTGTAATTTCTTGACACTATATAAATAATTTTAATTATGACATAATGATTATGTAGTGATTGCTACATTAATAAAAGATTCAAATATAATAATATATAAATATGTAAAAAATGTAAATTGAATATTTTTTTGTCATTAACAAATTTTTTGGTTGATATTGAAATTTTATCTATGGTTTAATACCATATTTTTGAAGGAATCAGGTTGATATGAATTTTTAAAAAATGTCATGTAAGAATAAGGTCCAAAATTTACCCAATTCATGAATTAAGACATAAAATAGTTTATTAAATAATATTAAATTCATAAAAATATAATATTACTCAAAATGGTTAATATAAGTATAAATATTAATAAATAACTTTTGGTGGGTCTTTTGAAATGATATGTTAATTACATTTACCCTCATTGTGTAAATAACATGATATAACAGATGGATAAAGAGGTAAAATAATGGTAAAAGCAAACAAAATAAAAATACAAGAATATTCAAAACATCTCAAAAAAATATTGGATTATGGGTATTCTAAAAAATATCATATTATATTATATTTAAATAAGTTTTGGACCATGTTATGTCTACATTATTTTATAATAAATTAATATTTTGGAACATTCTGAAAGTGCCTTTCACCTCTCTTATAAAACGGCACCACATCCCTTTCATCCTCACTCCATTTTATGCCTTCAATCTCGTAAAACATATATACATTTTCTTCTCCACACCACTAACTACATTACATAAGTTTTGGTATCCTCATCAGACAAACTCTAGTAACATAATAAATAATTTAAATGAGGAACGTCGAGAAAGAGGTAATATCTTCTACCGATTCTTTCCAATTTAGTTCTTCTTAAACATTTTCTTATTTTATTTTTTTCATTATAAGGTTATAAAATAAGTGTAAATAATATAATTATATTATATTATAAATATTAAACAACCCTATTTCACCTTATTTTTGTCGAATGAAAACTAAAATCACCGTGTGTGCTTACGTACAGATTACCGTCTCTACGCCATGGTGTAATCTGTTTTTCACCACCACCTTACATGGATGGGTATAATGGTGGAAAAAAATAAATATATATTTATATTATAACATGATACTAATTTTGAGATATTATAAACCATCCAATTCAATACCTCTCAACAACTATGGGAACGACATCGTTGCTCGTTCATACATACGGCTTACCGTATCCATGACGTGATGAGATTTATTCTCCATGTTGAACATTCAAGAATGATTATAAAGTATATATAGTAATTTATCTAGAAATATATGACATAATAATCCGACTATATTTATGTATATATATATTTATATATTATTTACTTACATCCATTCAATTAAATAAGGAAACGTAAAATCGTTCATGCGTACGTACAACCTACCGTCTCCATGAACGGTGTATTCAATTTTTTATCTATCTATTTTATATAAATTTATATACTGAATATATATAATATATAAATCATTTTTTACATTATGTAAGTAAGTAAGTCATGATATATGAAATAATATCAAGATTAAAATTTCGAAACATGTACGATAAAAAAACGATTGTTTCACAAAACGTTGCTTTAACATGGAATTGACAAATGAGCGGTTAATATAAAGTCATAAGTAAATCATATATGATTTCAAAAATATTATTATGGTTCTTTTATAAGTAAATAATATGTTCAAATACAATATACAGTATTTTGGGACTCATATGTAATAAATCAAAACTATGTTAAGGGATAATTTTTCAATCTCATTTCTATCCAAAATTGTTTAGACGTATATATTTTCAAGAGATATATTCATCATTCATGCTCATGTTTTATAAAACATTTCATAAATTTTTTAATATTATTCTATGTATGTTTAAAGTAATTTTTTCCCATTTCTGACTTTTACTACATGTTGTTAAAGAAATTTTTATTTTTTTAACATTTGATGACTTTTTTGACTTTCCTGGTAATGTACGAGGAGAATGTTCTTTTTAACATATACAACATGAAAAAAATTTTATTTCATCTTAACGTATTATTTCCAGGAAGCTTCCTCCACACTATTTCACATATATTTTCAACTAAATTTTTTTCTAATAAATTTCAAGGCTTTGTTAGAAAAAAAAATTCATTTGAATAATAATAGATATTTTCCGTAAGAACTATGTTCATGTGGTTTATCAAGTTAATTTCTATCTAAGATATTACTCATTAAATTTTGTTATGTTTCTATCACTATTATTAGATTTTTTATTGTTTATATGAATAAATTCTATTTTATATATATTATTCAATGAGGTAATTATGTTTAATAACTCCATTCTATTCCATGGGTTATTATATGATTAATGATTTATGTTTTTCTGGAACATGTAAGAATGATTTCAGTATGAGATGGGTGGGACCAATAACTCCCTATAATTCATAGGGTAAGGATACATATCTCATGAGATTGACATGGATGGAATGGAAATTAAATATTGTTCAGTAATATAGGGATATAACGGATAGTATAATCGGTTGAGTAATAGACTTCGTCCACTATGATTGTATTGGAAGCAATTCCTTGGCTACTATGGAAATCATCTTATCTGCATAATGTTTTTCCACAATTCCATGTCTTATTCCCATTTTTTATCATGATTAATGTTCCTTTATGATCTATTACTTACATACTACCAGGATTATATCATGACATAATATTTTGATGTTTAAACATTATGTTCATGTTTTCACATTCAAATGTATATGGATTTTTTATTTTCCCTATGTTTACCCTTACTGAGCATTTTATCTCACCCTTATTATGTTTTATCTTATCCATGATATAATAAATGTTTTAGGTTTAAAAAAAGGGGATGATCTTTAGAAGATATTTTGAAGATCATTCCACATGATAAGATATTATGTTCCGAGTTTCCAAAGACTCTAAACTAATACAGTCATTAGGCATTTTTTGTGACATTTATTAAGAATTCTTCAAAAGAAAAGTATTTTCCATTTACGTAAAGCTAAGTTATTTATATTTGGTATCATAGATAAGGTTTAGTTAACCATTGTAAATTTGGATGTGAAATATTAAGTTAGACCCCTAGAGATATTTCTACAGTATGTCTGGGGATTTTCCTAAGGTTATTAATATGTATAGGACATAGTCCTAGAATTTTGATAAAAATAATGAATAACCTCAGATTAAACTTACTATTTTTGAGATTTAATTCACTCCCTCTTGATATTTTTTTTCTAGTATTGTTTTTTGTGTCTCACACTATACTTTTTGTGTTTTAGATGATGTAAGGAACTTGAAGGAACTGTCTTAATGATCAATGCACTGGGATATGCAATGATTATATTCTTTAAAAACAAATTGTTATGGGAGATGGAATCAGAAATCTTATTTCTATACTTCCACAAGATATGAATTATTCTGGACTCCCAAATGAGAAGAGAAGGGAACAATATTCTATTGAGTCCTTCATGGGGTGATTTCCACCTTCTTTCAGTGGGTCTTCAGATCCACTTGTTACTAAATACTATATCAGTACCATTGAGAATATATTTTACATCCATCATTGTTCAGAACTTAAAAAGGTAAATTTGGATTTATATTGTTTCAATGGTTTATAATACTAGTGGTGGACTCTAATTTACAATACAGGGAAGCACGATAAAATTTAATCCATGGAATTGGACAAGTTCAAGAAATTATTTTTCATTAAGTACATCAATCTTATTTTTTGAAGAAATATATAAAAGGTGTCTCTTGAGCTTATGAAAATGGATGATGAATCATTTAGTACATATGAAGATAATTTTACAAGACATACAATGTAGGATTCTTGAATTATCATCCAACATGAAAGTAATTTTGAACAATTCTTCAGTGGATTAATGTCAATTCGACGAAGGTCATTAGCTATACGTGACTTTAGTATCAATGAAGATATTGTTTGTCGTGCTATCAAGGTAGAACTGGAAGATGGAGTTACATATCCATCTCATGGTATTGAAAAGAAACGAAATATAATGTTCGAGGGAAAAACTATAAAAATGGTGAAAAGAAGACAATTTTATTTTCATGATGAAAGTGTGGAAAAAAGCATAGTGGATATTATCTTCATGGGACTAGAAAATGTTTCATGTGTGTAAAATAAGGTCATAAAGCAGTTCTGTGTGAATTTAAGGGGAAAAAAGGTTTTTTATTATCTGAATGGAGAAAATACTATAGAGAACACACCAAAAACACTTCAATTCTATAAGTTAAAGTAAATTGGGCATTATACTAACCAATTCCTTAATACAAGGCTTAATGTTGACCGACATCAACAACCTCTTAAGGAAAAATACAATGGCATGTCACATGCAATAACTACTGGTGATGTACAGTATGAAAAAGAATAATTGGAATGATTAAGTGTTATGGTAATGGTATTTTAATGTAGTGTTGTTAAATCTCATTTATAATATTATATAATATTACAATATCTATGTGTTGGTCTAATATGTTTTTCAATAAATATATGGTACCAGTAAGAAGGAAGAGTGATTGAAATATTTTTTGAAATTAGATGATATGTGCATAATGATGGTATAAGGATAAAATAATAATTTTGATTGTATTAATGATCTTGTGACTGATAAAAGGGATAAAGTGATATCATGGTTAGAGTATATTGAATTTTTGGTAAATTTGGTGTATGGAAAGAGTAAATTTTGATATAATTCTTGTTGTCACTAAGGTTCTATGATAATTTATATTATTACAATATTTTAATAGAATGAATGATGATATCCTTCAAATGTTTGTTATGTCTCCAAAAAGATATATCTTTTGATATATGTGGTATAAATGATAGTATTCATGTTTTTGTTATATGACATTTCTAGTCATTGTTATCATTATATTCTGAGAATGGACAGATTTATTTTTGATAATCCTAAATGTTGAAATGGATTTAGTTGGACATTAGAAATTATTGTTTAATGCTTGAAATTTTTTTATTTTATTTCTAGAATGATATAATAGTATATTTTTCTAAAACATAAAATCCAAAAGATGGGCGACAACTCGTCACATCGGACAAAAATACGGCAATCAAACCCACTACCGAAGTGTGAAATGCCTTTATCACCTATCACTAGCCTATAGGAAGTCCCAGGTTAGTAAAAATATGTTTTTTATTAATAGGTATGATAGATGAAGTATAAGTCCATTTTTGGAACCATATATGATTAATATCACCATATATGGACTTTGGTATATTTAATAAATTGTGAAAACTTTTTTTAATAGAGAGATATATAACAACATATCATTCTATTTCATGATCTGCTAACACTTAAGGAGTGACAAATTCGACTTCATTTCATTAAATATGAGATGAATTGGAAATTTTTCAAGGCATAAACAATATTGAAATTCTACCAAAATCAAGAAATTATTTATTCTCATGCAAAATTCTTCAACATTAGGGAAAGGATCTCAAAAACGAAAACGGTTATCCTAGTACCTTATTATCTGATAAAATGGATGTTCCCATAAATCATTGCATCTTTTTGGATTTCTGGTAGTTTAATTTCTCCAAACCTTATTCTCAATCACTATACATCATAACGTGATAGTAAGATTTCTCTTCCATATCCATATTTTCACTTCCCGCCTGTGTTCTTCTCTGTTGAAATCTAGTGATAAGTTAAATTGGGTAACCATTATGTTTCTAATATTATTTTTTAAAATGATATTTTAGTATTCTTTTTTTAAGATGTGGTTTCCCGTGAATGAAACATTCAAGTGGAAAACCATTTATAACCCTGATGAATTTCTAGGGAGAAATTCATTTTAAGTGGGGTATAATGTAACACCTCGAGATTTTAAACGATACATTATTTATAATTTATTTTATGTGATTTGTTTTATGCAACACCAAGATTATATTACATTATATGCAACACAGTATTAGCCTACAGTACACGCAAAAACTATTTTGGGATCGTGTTACACACAATTTCTTGTAGTTTTGATAGAATTGATTTCACACCACACTGAATATAAATTTTTTTCAATGCATAAATGAAATAATTTGTTATTATTATATACACAACTCCAAATTATTCTTTCATTACATGAAACACTGACTTTGATTTCATTACACATAGGTGTGACCTTCCTCGATAGCTTGTGTTGTACATGATACTGTGTTTCACTAAAAAATGATTTGTTATTAAAATATTATTCTTTAATAGGAAATAAACAATCTATTATGAATAATATTAACCAAATTTTTAATTTTATAACCTAATTATTCATCTTACCCATTTTATATTTTATTTTATGAGATCAAAATTAATTTTTCGGGTAAAATATGTATTTCTTAAAAAATGAAATTTTACTGCCTTTTGATGGCACACCGATTTTAAATCTAGTTTGGACACTTATATATGTTCGGTTTGGAAAAATAAACTTCTTCATTGGAATCGGGACATAAAAATTTAATTTTGTTGAAATTTTGGAATTTTTCCAATAAAATTCAAATTTTAATGAATAGTGAAAAATACAACAATTTAATGGAAACTGCTTTTTCATCTAATTTATTTTTGTAGATATATTATCTTTTTAATTTTCATTAAAGTGTAATTGGATTATATTTTTTCCATTTAATCCAATATTTGTCATTGAATGTAATTTCACTCTTAAATTGGACACAAACACATGTCAATCTTTAGGTAGTTTTTACTTCTTAAAAACATGGTATTTAGATTTGACAACATGAATAAATTCGAAATTAATTTCTGAAAATTCTGTGTTTTGAATTTGGAAAACTGGATTCCCTATTTCGAATCAAGAGGTCCAAATTGAGTTAATAGTTTACTTTTATATTTATTCATTATTGATAGTAACTTTAGTAAATATTTTATTTTACCACAGTTAATGGGTAAATTTGGTAAATAAGGGTAAAAATAATATTATAATTACACTAACACGTGTCCTAACCATACAGGATGATACATGTATGAACATGGGAATCCTTTAGTCTATTTGTAGACCCCATAAATACACTTGTAAGTTAAAATTACATTTCAATACTTGTAATTAAATGTTAAGGAAATTATAACATAATCATATATCATTTATGAAAAAAACAATTATATGGTCATATATAACTGATCTGTTAGACTATAAATATTAATTATAAATCTAAAAAGATTTTATACATAATTATATTTTATTGGTACTTTTTTTAAATTGAATAAATAAATTTAATTATGACACAATAATGATGTAGTGATTGCTTCATTAATAAATGATTCAAATAAATGAATTTATTGTAAGAACCCAAACCTTCTTTTCTGGTATATTTTCCTTTATGGTCGTTTTTTAGAGAAAAGAAGAATTTCTAAAAAAAATTCAGTACACACCGTGTAATTTATGACTACATGCCATGTACTCAGAATCCATAGCTAGCTGTGTCCTGGTTGTGTAGTAGCCGCATACACGGCCGTGTGGAAGTAACTGGTGGCCGCATA
The DNA here is from genome assembly GCA_963277665.1 of Viscum album. Taxonomy (NCBI): domain Eukaryota; kingdom Viridiplantae; phylum Streptophyta; class Magnoliopsida; order Santalales; family Viscaceae; genus Viscum; species Viscum album. Next base: position 1,143,650,528 of record OY728166.1, read on the forward strand.
AAGCAGAGTTCAAAAAAGGAAAGTACACGCTGTGTACATTTTTTCATTAAACGCACTGGGGTTACATCTTAAGGACTGAAACCAATCCTTCTAGGTTTCATTTGTTTGAGAGTGTCGAGCATCTATGGATCTTCTATAAGCCCTAACTTCTCCATCTGCCCTCTAATTTGAGCACTGTTAATTGCATTGGAATCGTAGCGGTAAGTTATCTCTTCTTCTAGATCATTGTTTTCCAATTCCACTTCTTTTCCATGTTATCGTGGGTTGAACGTACTATGTTTTTTCATAGATATACAGAGTCCTAATATGATTCAATCCTCGTGGTTCAAGTATATTTATATCCTAACCCCAAGGTAGGTTGTTTGTGCCTTTCCATTCAAAGTCATTGAGTATTACGTGAAAATTCCACCAATATCCTTGAATGGGGTATTACGTGATTACCTTTTTACCCCTGTTGATTTCCTGCCAGGAATTTATGCTTGTGTAGTGGTAAATTGGATATGAATTGGGATGATTGTTATGCCTTGGATGTTCTGCACATGCTTTTCTCTGTTTACAACTGTTTGGTCATGTTTAGCCTATTGTCCGTTTACCTATTTTCCATGCCTTTTGGTCATAGGATGGAGTGTTGCCTTCTAAAATACCTGAGATTCTATAGACTTGTTATCCAAGTAGTTTTGTAGGTTTAATTTGGCCATATATCATTACTATACGTTGTCTTACAAAGGGACGTGTGAACCTGGTGTTATAGACTAAAAGAGGATAGACTGAGTGAGCTTCCACAGAGAGTCTTTGGACAATATAGAGTATAAGAGGATAGAAAAAGTGTGCTTCCACAGAGAGTCTTTGGAAATTATAATATAGCGGGATATACTAAGTGAGCTTCCTTATAGAGTCGTTGAGCATTATGTACTATAAGGGGATAGACTGAGTGAGCTTCCTTGGAGAGTCTTTGTTTTACTTGAATTACCTTGATCCACTCGAGGCTAAAAGATGAATTTACTAGGTGAGATTCCTCAAAGATTTTGTGATCGACCTGGGGATATAAGAGGAATTGACTGAGTGATCTTCACTAGAGAGTGTCTTGTCCTTGAGGATATAAGGGGAATTGAAATTGTGTGCTTACATAGAGAGTCCCTGGCTACCTTATACTATAAGGGGATTTGACCGAATGAGCTTTCTCAGAGAGTATTATAATTTTCATACAACCAATCCAGAAGGGTTAGGTTGAGTGTACTACCCAGAGGGTTGTTGGTAATTCTTAGGTTGTTCTAGAGGGAATGGTTGTGAGTACATATCAAAGGGTTACCTTTTTTTGTTTAGCTACTTGTTTGTTGTTGCTTGATATTGGAACTGTGGATTATTTACTGCTTAGTACTTTCATGTTAACTGATTTCTGTACTATTATCTTCCATATATTCACTGACTATTATGTACAGATCTTTGTATTGTTTCCTACTGGGATTTATCCCCACACCCTATTTGGTCCAAGCCTTTGATTCAAAACTGATTATATTGTTGCAGGTATAGATATGGGAAAGCACCATTCCACTTCAGGTACTTGACTTGCTATGGAGCTGGAGAGAATGGGACCAAGACTGGGATTGCGATGATGAGGAGTTTTTTACCTTTTATTTTGTACATTTCTTCCGTACTATTGTATTCAGAATTGTAGATTGTTTATTTGTTTTCCTAGACATATATATCTTGCATCATTTATTATTCATTTCTCTTGTTGTTTGTTATCTCTAGTCTTCAATTCTTCTCATGTGTATGGATTATTACTTCTTCTGTTATTGTTAATTTATTTATCTTCGGTTGTGTTACACTGACAATGAGGGAATAGTTTCCCCACTATCACACACAAGGAACTCACTTCTAGATGGTAGCCTCCTGCGTTTGGAAAAATGTGCATGAGGCCATGTGACCTATCAGGTACTGGGCGCCTCTGGGTGGAATCCAGAACTAGGATGTTACAAAGTGTTATCAGAGGGATTATTTTCTCATGATGTACTGTTTGGAGCCTATAGTCGGGGATAGGATGGAATAGGTACCTGGTAATATGTTGTGCCCAGGAGTAGCTAACCCATGTACAAGGATAAGCCAAAATACCTTGTTTATTGAAAATTATTTAGGTTTTTCAAGTTTACGGTTGATCTGACTTTCACCGATGGCTGACTCACATGGTTTGTGTTGTTACTGTTGATATTATTGGGGTTTCATTTCAATCACAACCCGATGAGATGAGGGTATTCCATATCATGCATCATATAGGAACTTGCTAGAAATCACATGTCATGCATTTTTGATATTCCATTTAGGGTGCATTAGTGATTCCATGTTGTTGTGATAGATGTGGTGTAGAATATTCATGCTGTTGTGATAGATTCTTGATAGAATACCTTCTTTCAAAAGGTATTTCTATATGTAAGGTTTTGTTTGAATGAATTCCAAATTTTGATTCTTGAGGTGTTATGGGCCCTAATAAATCATAACATGGTGGATAATTGACGTTTTTCCCTTGTATATGACATGCATAAGATGCCATGCTTTCATTCGCATGGAGTAGGGGCCCACATAGATTGTAATTTGACACCTTAACGCTTGTATTCTGTGTTTTCTAGGCTCCAGATCATTTTCTGAGGCTACTTCCCAGAAAAACCCCGAATACATAGATTGTACATTATGAATACACGTCGTGTAGTAAATAACATTGTCACTAACTATGTGGGATGGGACATGGGGTTGTGAAAAATCTTGCCAAAACACGCCGTGTATGGTACGTACACGCCAAGTTGTAGTGAACGTGTGTCTACCCATTTGACTAACGACACAGATTGATGAAACATCGACTCTACACACCGTGTCTTGATTTCACACACTGGGTAATGTAACCTAGGTACCCGTCTATGTCAAAAACAACACGGGTCAGGGAAATCCTTCAAGTACTCGCTGTGTGCACATGGATCACGTCGTGTAGAGTGAACTGTGTAGTGTTACTTTTATCTAACAACACGGGTCATTGAAACATGTCTATTACACGTCGTGTCTTTCGTGAACACGTCGGGTAGTCTATGATTAGGAGGACAGAGTGGGTTATCCATGTAAGGAGACTCGGGAAGGGGAATAGAGTTCATGTACACGCCCATGTCAATGGATTAAAAGAACATGTCGTGTAGTGTTTATACACGCCATGTAGTCATGTTTTGTATAACATGAATGTTTCTTTCTCTTTTACCCTTCTTGTACTCTTATTTTTTTAGTACTTGATAATCCTGATCTATGGTGTGCATTTGAGATTTTAGAATTATGACATTGAGATGACCTCTGGTTGCATTCCAGTTGTTATGCGGTGATCAGACACCGGATATGGATGATCAGGTACTTCCAGTAGATCCTCCTGTTGTTCCATCCTTGGCACCAGTCATTATACCTGGCATAGGTGTTGATGCATAGTTTAGGGATGGATTCCTGATGATGATGCTGGATTTTTAGGGAGCACTGTCTCCTACTCCATTAATGGAAGAATTGACGGGGGGGGGGGGGTTTCAGCAGCAGCATCCTTCTACATTCTCAGGGGATGGAGAACCCTAGGCTATATAATAATTTCTAGAGGCCACGCTGACAATCTTCGAGCATTAGAAGATACCTCCAGAGAAGAGGGTTAAGCTCACTACCTAAATGCTCCGAGACTCCTCCAAGTGGTGTTTGGAGGTGATCCCATAGTATGGATGCTAATAGAGTATTACATGGGATGTGTTTCAGAACATCTTCTATGATTACTTCTACCCGGAGACCTTGAGGGTCGATCGAGCCTGGGAATTTATTATTCTGGAGTCGGGCACTATTTCTGTTATGGAGTACTCATCTCGCTTTACTGAGCTTCATCGTTTCACGCCTATTCTATGAGGTGATGATTTTTTCCTTGCGCGGATGTTTGAGGATGGTCTAAAGAATGACATCCAATCGTAGGTGAACATCTTCAGGTTGACTTCGATATCCTCTATTGTCAACCAGAAAGTGATCACTGAGCACAATCTAAGGGATTCTGGAGTAGTGAGATAGGGTGGTTCGACATCCAGATTTATTATTCCTCATACTGATAGTAGGAAGCGCCATAAGTATTCTGCTCGATGAGATTAGAGTAGGTAGGATGTATCTTTAGGCAGCCATGTAGTATGGTACCAATGCAGGAGGAGCAGGAATATAGGGCCTCAAATCCAGAGAGACCTGATGAAGTGCCGATCTTGGGGAAATATGGGTCATGTTTAGTGTTTTTATCAGACATATCACCTACAACAAGGGGTAGAGGTTCTTCTATGACCCCGCGTTCAGAAGAAGCATCACTAGTTTCTCACCAGTCTGGGAACTGGAGTTCTTCCAGCTATTCGGGTTTTGCTGGAGGTCACGGTCGTGGTGGTCAGTCACTAGGCTACCAGCGACCGCAGAGTGGATCAACTCATAGTGGTCAGGCAGGATCATAGGGTCATAGATCAGGCCAGACCTTTGCAGTGGAGTAGACCCACCAATGGACAGATCATGTCCCCTCTACAGTTTGAGTTATGATCTTACAAGCCTCAGTTTTATCTTCATCTCTTTTCGATACATGGGCTTCCCATAGCTATTTATCTATTGTTATTTTGGGGATTCTTGGTCTCTGTATCTTTTCTTTTTCCAACATCATCACACTAGACACATCATTGGGGACTAAGACGGCTAGTGTACGTCAGTACAAGGAGTTCCCTCTAGAGGTTGGTGGGTGTCACTTTCTATGGGACCTGTATGTCCTAGAGATGATAGGTTATGATGTCATTCCTGGGATGGACTGGTTAGTTCCCTTACAGGCAGTTGATGATTTCTATCGCTGTAGTGTGAGTTTCATATCACTTGAGGGTGGAACTTTTACTCACAAGGGAGAGTGGGTTTTCCATGCGAGTATAGTAGGTCCAGAGCATCTTGGATTTTGAGGAGTTACAACATAGATTATCAGTATATATCTGGATAACTAGGGGACTTCGCAGTTGGACTATCCATCAGTGTTGGATCATTTCAGGGACGTCTTACTATAGGACTTTTCTAGTTTTCCTCTGGAGCATGAGGTAGAGTTTTCTATTGATTTTTTTCCAGGGGCGGCACTGGTGTCCATTACTCCTTATAGGATGGCTAAACTAGAGTTTCAGGTTCTCAAGAAACTATTGGTGGAGTTGTAGGAAAAGGGTTTCATTTGACCCAACACTTCTCCTCCAGGTTTACCTGTCCCATTTTTCATGATGTCAGATGGTACCCTCCGGATTTTTTATCGTAGTATGAAGGTTCAATGTGGCCAGTATGTTCCTCTGGTATGAGTGCTATGGCATCACTGTTGGGTGCAATATGAGACTTGGAAGAGGGAGGCCAACATACGATCGCAGTGGCCAGAGTTGTTCAAGGATTCTTCATCCGGGATGTTCTAGGGAAATTCGGGGACAAATTTTTTTAATGGGGGGAGTTTGTAATAATCCAGCCCTTCATTTCAGGTATATTTTTCCTTTCTGGTCATTTTTGAGAGAAAAGAGGAATTTTTGTAAATTTTCTAAGTACATGACCTGTACTTTATGATTGCATGTCATGTACTTTAGGATTTCATGTCGTGTACTCGGAAGCCGCAGCTAGCCGTGTGTCGGCCGTGTAGTAGCTACACACATGGTCGTGGGGGATTAAATGGAGGCCGCATAAAGCAAAGTACAAGAAAGGCGAGTACACACCGTGTACTCCAAATGTACATACTGTGTACTTTCTTTTTTTCATTAAATGCACCGGGGTGGCGTGTGACGGACAGAAACCACTCCTTCTAGGTTTTGTTAGTTCGAGAGCACCGAGCATCCATGGATCTCTGACGAGCCCCTGATTCTTAGTCCACCCTCTGATTCAAGCACCGTTGATTGTGTTCGAATCGCAGTAGTAAGCTCTCTATTCTACTAGAGCATCATTTTCTAATTTCACTTCTTTTCCAAGTTTTCGTGGGATGAATTTTTTCTACATTTTCATAGATCTACAGAGTTCTAAGATGATTAAATCTTCATGGTTAATGTATATTGATCTCCCAACCCCAAGGTAGGTGGTTTGGGCCTTTCTGTTTGATGTCTTTTAGTATTAGGTGAAAATTACACCAACACCCATGAACGGGGTATTGTGTGTTTACCATTTTACCCATGTTGTTTTCCTACCATGATTGTATGCCTGTGTACAGGTAAATTGGATATTAATTTAGATGATTTCTATGCCTTGGATGTTCTACTCATGCTTTTTTTTTGTTTATGACCATTTGGTCTTGTTTAGCCTATTGGTCGTTTACCTGTTTTCCTTGCCTTGTGGTCGTAGGATGGAGTGTTGTCTTCTGACATGCTTGAGATATTGTAGACTAGATAGCTAAGTAGTTATGTAGGTTTACATTTTCTATATAACATTACTATGCATTTACTTACAAAGGGCCATGATAACCTAGTATTATAGACTAAAATAGGAAGCACCGAGTGAGCTTCCTCAAAGACTCTTTGGACATTATAGACTATAAGAGGATAGACTGAGTTAGCTTCCTCAAAGAGTCTTTAGAAATTATAGACTATAGGGGGATAGACCGACTGAGCTTCCTCAGAGAGTCTTTGAGCTTTATAGACTATATGGTGATAGTCTGAGTGAGCTTCCTCAGAGAGTCTTTATTTTACTTGAATTACCTTGAACCACTCTATGCTATAATATGAATTGATTGGGTGAGCTTTCTCAGAGAGTCTATGAATGACCTGGGGCTATAAGAGGAATTGACTGTGTGAGCTTCCTCAGAGAGTCTCTTGACATTGGGGATATAAGGGGAATTAACCTTGTGTGCTTCCTAAGAGTGTACCTGACTACCTTAGACTATAAGTGGAATTGACCGAATGAGCTTCCTCGGAGAGTCTTATAATTTCCGTATGACCAAACCATAGGGGATAGGCTGAGTGTTCTGCCCAAAGGGTTGTTGGTACGTGTAATTTAGGACCATAGGGGATGGTTGTGAGTACTTCCCAAAGGGTTACCTGTTGTGTTTAGCTTCTTGTTAACTGTTGCATGATATTGGAACGATGGATTGTTTACTGCTGAGTATTTGCTTGTTTAATGCTTTCTATACATTTAACTGCTATATACTCACTGACTATTAGGCACAGTTCTTCAGGTGGTTTTCTATTGGTATTTACTCTCACACCCTGTTTGTGCCATGATTTTGGGCCCAAACTGATTATATTGATGCAGGTATAGATAAGGCAATGTGCCCTTCCACGTCAGTTACATGACTATCTATGGAGCTAGAGAGCATGGGACCAAGCCTAGGCTTGCAAATCTGAGGAGATGTTTATCTTTTATTTTGTACTTTGGTCTAGTACTATTGTATTCATCATTGTGACTTGTTTGGATATTTTCCTAGACATATGTATCTTGCATCATTGATTATGATTTCATCCGGCTGTTTATTATCTCTAGTCTTCCATTGTTCACCTTTGTATGGATTATTACTGCTTCTACTATTGTTAATTTATTTCCATTCTGTTGTGTTACTCTGCCAATGAGGGCATAGTTTCCCCACTATCACACCCAAATTCCTCACTACTAGTTGGTTGCCTCTTGTGTTCAGGGAAATGAGCTTGAGGCCATGTGAACTACTGGGTACGGGGCGCCTCTAGGTGGATTTCAGAACTGGGATATTAGATTTATAAATATTAAAACAAATGTAATTTGTTTATTTTCATGTCATCCAATAATTTTCTAGATTATATTGAAATATTATCATTTTTAATGCCTTATTTTCGAAGGAATCAGGTTTTTATGAATTTGTAAAAAAATGTTAATTATTAATAGTGCCCAAAATTGACACAATTCATAACTACAAAAATAAAATAGTTTATTAAATGCTATTAAATTACAAAAAATTTAATATTTGAAAACCGGATAATATAAGTCCAAATATGTCATAAATAACTTTTGGTGGGTCTTTTGAAATGATATGGTTGTTACATTAACCCATAATGTGTAAATAACATGATATCACAGTTAGATTAACAAATGTAAAATAAGTGTAATATAAATACGATAAGGATTAATAAATATTCCAAAAATTTCTATAAATTACTGAATTATGGGAATTCAATCAAAAAACATAAAATATTATAATTATATATGTTTTGGGCCATTTTATGTAAAAATTTAATTTATAATAAATTTATATTTTTGAAAATTCATATAGTGCCACCGTCTCTTATAAAAGGGCACCTCAACCCATTCCTCGTCACTCCATTTTAAGCATTCCAGCTCAAAAATACTCAAGAAATTTCTCTTATCAACTTCCCTAATATCATTATAGAGGTTTTGGTGTCCTAAAAACGACAATGCTTGTAACCTAAGAGGAAACATAGAGGACTCACATCGAGGAATAGGTAATCTCCTCTACCGATTCATTCAAATTTATTTCATCTTAAACATCCTATTATTTTGTATTTTAATTACTAAGTTATAACATCAATTTCACTAATATGATGATATTTTATTATAAATATGAAACAAATCTATTTCATCTTCTTTCAATCCTACAAAAAATGAAATCATTGATCATGCGTGCGTACGGATTATCGTCTCCACGTTGTGGTGTAATCTGTTTCTCACTTCCACCTTACATGGATTGGTATACTGGTGGAGATAATAACTATATATGATTATTATTACATGATACTAATTTTGGTATTTTATACCCCATCCAATTCAATACTGTTCAACAACTGTGTAAATGATATTTTTTCATGTGCGTACGTATGAATTACCATCTCCACGACGTGATGAGATTGATTCTCCTTATTAACCACTCAAAGAATGATTATTAAATATATATTGAAAAATAATAAAATATATGATATAAAAATTATACTGGATTTATATAAAAAAATTTATGTCATTTACTTATTTCCATTCAATTAAATAAGGAAACGAAAATAGCTCCCATGCGTACGTACGGCCTACCGTCTATATGAACGTCGTATTCCATTTATTTTATCTATCTATTATATATAAATTTATATATTGAATATATATATAATATATAAATCATGTTTTAAAATTTTATGCATGTAAGTTAGGATATAAGTAATCATAGCAAGAATACCAATTCAAAACACGTATGATAAATAAAACGATTATAACCCAAAACATTGCTTTAACATGGAATTGACCGATAAATGGGTAATATAAAGTCATAAGTGAATCATATATGATATAATAAATATTATTATGGTTATGTTTCTAGTTAATAATATGTTTAAACCCATTATATTGATGTTTTAGACACATAAAGAAAAAAATCAGATTTAAGGTAATGGATAATTTTGCAATGTCATTTTTATTTGAGAGTTTTTATATGTAAGTATTTTGTAGGGGATATCTTCATCTTCCCAGACCATGTTTTATAAAAATGTTTTCATAAAATGTTTACTACAATTAAATGTATGTTTAAATTAATTTTTTACTATTTTCTTATTTTAATACATGGTATAGAAGGAATCATTCATTTGTTTACAATACGAGGTATTTTTTGACATTTCAAGTAATGTATGAGGAGAATGATTTTTAACTGAAACTGAATTAATGGATTTTTACATCTTCCTAACACCTAATTTCCATGAAGCCTCCTCTACACTGTTTTATGTTTATTTTCAATTAAATTCATTTCTTTTAAAGTTGTGTCGTGTTTTGAGAAAAGAAGTGGGTTTTTGAAGAAGAAAGGATATTTTCTTCAAGAACTAGGTTCAAGTGGTTTATCATGATAATTTCCATCTAAGATGACACTCTTTAAAAAGTGTTATGTTTATATCACTATTATAACATTGATATTATTGTGTTGATGATTAAATGGTATATTTATCGTTTATCTAATGATTGAATGATGTTCATGAAATCCATTTTATTTCATCATTTATTCTAGGAATAATGATTTATGTTTTTGTGGAATATTTAAGGATGATATCAATATGAGATGGGTGGGACCTATATCTCCCTCAAATGAATTAGATAAAAATTTATATCTCATGAGATATACATGGATGGAATGATAAGTAAACATGGTTCCGTAATACAGGTCCAGAACGGAATGTAAAACCTTTTCAATATTGGGATTCATTCATTATGATATTTTCGCATCAATGACTTGGCTACTATGGAAATAATATTATGTGAATAATGGTTTTCCACAATTCCATGTTTTATTCTCGTTTTTTTATCATGATTAATGGTCCTTTATGATCTAGGCCTTACGTACAGCCACGATTTACTTCATGACTCATGATTTTGATGTTTAAACATATTGTTCATGTTTTCACATTCAAATTTATATGGTTTCTTTTATATTATCCATGTTTACCCTAATAGAGAATTTTTGGCTTGATATTTTTATTTTTTCTTTTTCAGATGATATAAATAATGGTTTTAGGTGGGAAAACAAAAGTGGAAGTTCATTATAGGATATGATGAAAATATTTCACTATGATTAGAAGATTATGTTTTCAGTTGCCAAAGACTCTAAGCTAATACATTATTTAGGGTGTCTCATTTTGTCATATATTATGTATTCCCAAAAAGAAATGTGTTTTCCATGTACGTCAATATAGGGTCTCTACAAACCATGATCACAAGTAAATTCGATTCCATGGATTTTTTTTAGAAAGAGGGATTCCAATCGACTTAAAATGATTTTCAACAAATATTTAATTTCTTTTTGTGGTTAATCTTGTGCGAGTTCTCACTTTCCAAATAAAAGTGTTTTGAAAATAAAAAATTAATGTTAAATGAATATTATGGATAACCTATATTAATTTTCATTTATATATTAATTTATCCTTTCTTTAAAGTGAGTGTTTTGAATGATTTTATTTAACCTTTTCAAAAATATCTTTTCAATGTGACCTTTAGAATCCTATTTACACTATAATATTAAAAATATTAATTAAAGTCTATTTTTATGTTCTTATCCCATATAATAAAATCATTACACCACCTTTTTTATTTTATATATAAAATTCCATTTAGGTTTTCAATGTTTCTAATTGACATTATTTTCCTTCTTGTTTTTTAAAATATTTCTTTATAAATTTATTAAAATACTAAAGTATATTTTTTATTTCAAATAGTATTTTTTAAAAAATTATTTAAATTTTTTCTCATCTAATTAATTTTTCATTTTCATATATAATGATTCCTAGATGATATTATTAAAATAATACCATTCCAATTTTTTTTATATGCATGATGTAGAGTCCTCTTATATTAAAGAAATGGTAAATAACTGCCTTTATCTTCCCAAATAATCATCTATTATATTAATGAGTTTTCTTCAAATTACATAACTTTGGGAAAATATTATATTTATTTCCAATGCTTTAAGAGTGTTCACATAGATTAAATATGTCGATTTAGTAGAAAAATTATTTAACTACACAAATATCCATTACATTGTATATTGTTTTTTTGGGGGATTATTATGTATAAATCTATTCTATTTATTAAATTAAGAATATTGAAAATCCATATACTAGTTATTTCAATAATGATGTTTATATATTTCTAATGGATTTTGATTATTTATTTTCAACCATCCACCATATCCAATTGGATGGACTATGACCATAATATCCCATTTATTGACTACAAATGTATTTAAGTTCCATTTGTTAGTACCTAAAATTAGATATTTTTCGATTCATAAGTAATGTGTATTATAAATTGTTTTATAAATTTTATTAATTTTATTATTTGATGAACATATTCAACTTTATTGTCGATGTTCGAGAGCATGTAATGATTTCTATTTTAAACATAAATAAGACATATGATACAAACTATCTTGGGTATTTTGTCATATTAATACCTGTAACAAAATATTTCTAAGTACCAGGGATTTAATGGTATGGCAGGGATTTCTAAGATAATGATATTTTGGCATAATTGATGTAATTATCTATCTAACATTATGGATTTGACCATTAAGAACCAGGATATTATTATCTATATCATATTTTCATTTCAATTATTATCCTTTGATATAATATGATTTTAGATTAATTCTATTATTGAATTATCTTATGTTATTTATTTCATCCATATTATTTATGCTCATAATTTTCTCACTATTTATTTTTTATCTTATCACATTTTTTTACCATTAATATGTGTTTGAACTAACCATATCGTATTCTTTCATTTCTATAGGTTATGGTGAAATTTATTACCCATGATATGTATAATATAATATATTATATGGTGAATTTATTATAAATGAATAATAATTATTATAAATCATGTAGTTTCTTAATTGGTATTAAATTATTGCTTTAGTTGAGAAATTCATGGGCTTTAATAGTTAATTTTATACCTTAATTCTTTGAATCTCTAGAATAAAAAGTATTTTAGAATGTATATAATGAAATAATTCCATAATTTCATGTAATTATTGTATATATATTTCCATGGAAATAAATTTCGTATCAAATATATTATATAATGAATTTTGATACATCATTGGATCTGAGACCACTCATTTGGGGTGTTAAATTTGGTATTAGAGAATGTTTTGGAAAACTATATAGGATAAAATTTCATGAGGATAATTAAATGCTTGATAAGTTTATTTTGATCCTAATTCAATGGTATAGAAAAAATGTTATCTTATTAGAGAAAATGTAGAATATTTTTGCGATTAGGATAAGATCACATTAGAGAAACCTATTGGGGTTATTAAGGGATAATTCATTGTATTGGATAAAATTATAAAATTTTGGTATATTATATATTATGTTGTTATTAATAGGAATTTAATCCTTGTATGGATACTACAAGTGGATGCAATCTCAATCATAACTGTACATACATGAAATAAAAATAAAAGGGTGAATTGGGTATTAACTTTATCATCACCCGATGCACAATAAAGAACTCTAATGTCACACCTAGTTTGACACTCCCATTAGACATTATTTCGTTGATTACATACTCATTATAGAAAAATATGATTAATTTTCTTATGATTATTACTATTTTGGATAAGGAACAAAATAGAAAAATGACCATGGATAAAAAACAATTGGACATAGAGAGTCATATGTTAATAAAAAAATATAATTTGTTAGAAGTCAAGGTTTCATAGGGGAGGAAATATTCTGATTGATGTTTTGATATTCATGCCTTGTAAATTATTAGAACCATTTTTGTTTTTTTATTTGGATGAAACATAATAATAAATATAATTCAGAGAAAGGTATGAATCTAAAAACAACTATGTATTCAAACTAGATAATGTAGTATACATAAATGGAAGAAAATTTTAGTTGATTCTTTTTATAATAGAAAAATCAATTTCCTATTCATTTGGAATATAGCGACCCTCGCTTTGCATACATAGGCATTATATAAATAATAAAAAATACTTAAAAATTATATAAATAGTATCCCAATGATAGTATTTGTATATTTCATTTAAAAACATGTAAACATAAACATAGGTACATAAATGATCTAAATTATATCCCATTAGGTTCTTACTGACTACACATTTCATAGACACATAAAACATAATAAATATATTTGAAATATTGGGAACGAAACATAAAAATTGGTGATCTCAAAATCAATGTAAGTATAAAAAGGGATATATATATATATAAGTATAATTATGAGAATAAGGGTATGAGAACATGGTCATGAAAATATAAGATCATAACCTGAAAATCAAAGATCATATACATGAATCATGGAATAATGCATGATAGTTCATAAGACAAGAATCATAATGAAATAAAGAAACATAATCCATGATATAATAACATAGGAATAAAACATGGAATTGTGTTACACCCATAATAATATATAATAATTACAATATTACTCTTGTACCCATTTGCAAGGCTATCTATGGTGAAAAATTCACTTACTAAGAAGGATTCAGACCTAGTTCTACCATTGTATTACTGGACAGAGTTCAATCCTCATTTCATCCCTGATCATCAAGACGGATTTCACTCCTCATTCCTGCCTTATATTAATTAATCAACTTTATTTCTCATTATATTCTTAAAATACTGAACCGAGTTCATTTCTCATTCCATCCATGTCTATCACATGACAAATAAATATTTAACAAATGCATTAATGTGAGGTATGGGTCCCACCAATCTCATTATGAAATCATACATACATGTGATGAAATTGTGTAATCAATCCAAACATAACCCATGAAATGGAAAGGCTTTTATAAATTAGTAATCATAAAATAATCTATTGAAATAGATAGGTTACATTATCATTTCTCCATAATAATAACCCCTGAAAAAATGTGGGATTCAAAAGAATATAACCCATAAATATGAAACAGTTTTCACAAACATCATGAAATAAAACCATAATCCATTAAAACAATGAATATTATTGTAAAAATTTAATAATTTTCCCATAAAGTCATCATTAACAATATTTTGTGTTATCTTTTATGGTTTATAATTTTGAAAAATCTTTTGAAATCATTTCATGAGGAAAATATCTATTATGCATTGAAAATAATTTTTAAAACATAAAGCCCTTTAGTAAATATATTTCATTCAAAATAACAATAAAAATGTATAATTTAATAGCTTAAAATAATAAAAAGTTTTTAAAATTCTTTTTCCATGAAAACACGATTCAATGGTCTTTTGGAAACATTTTTCAAAACATTATTGTTGATTACAATATATTTCTAGCCAAAGTGAGAGGCGGTCATATTTTACATAAAACCATTATCATAAGTACCAATGATTAGAAAAATAGTACTAATACATGTGAATATAATTAATTAGAAGAGGATAATTAAATTCATTAGTGTTCTTAAGATTTGGATCATAATATTTCATTATAGAAGCATAATCATTAACAATATCAAAAAAATTATGAGATTGTTTCAAAAAACTCATACCTCTTTGATAAATGGGATCATAAATTCCATATAATAAAACTAAATTACATGAAGATTAAAATACCATTAATATAAATATATTGATGATATAACATGTGAAATTGAGTTATGTACACCTCAATAAGAACATTGGTTTACAATAAAACATGAGTCTGAAAGAAGGAAAATTGTGACCAAACTATTTTATCGATTTGGTAACTAATGATACCTAAATACCATGAATCAATGATCATAAAATGTATAGTTAAATACACATAAATTTAATTATAATAATAATTGAAAAATTACCTGGGAAATAATAACACCACTCAAAAGTAATAGTGGATATTAAAGCATGTATCTCATGGAAATAAAAAGTGAGATGAAATTTCATTACCTTTTCTCTTGACCCTCATCGTAATCATCGAATACACATATATATTGAATATAAATTTAATATAAATTTTTTATAGAAACATATTCTTATTTAAAATATCATATATATTTTTCTTATGATTTTATATTACCTGCTTGTTAAACATCCTATATTAATGTTTCACTTTGGTAAATATTCAATTTTTTCTTCGCTTGTTTCTTAATATGTTATAGATTTGGTCCTTTTACATATATCATGATTCAATAATGTAAAAAACGATATAAATCTCATTTATATTAATTATTTTTGACAATAATATTCTAATAAATATATATTTAGGAAATGTAATACACCATTCATTGATACCGTAATCCATTAGTATGTATGAAAGTTGTTTCGGTTTTTATTATCGTATTGAAAGATAGAAAATGGAATATATGTACATGTGTATATAGTATAATTAATGTATAGTTATAAAGTTATTAATATCATTTATTCTCACTAAAACAATCCTTAGTACATTCTATGTAGTGTGCGAATGAATCATATCGCTTTGAGGGGGCGTTAGTCCAAACTTCCTCGAACAATATTAACATATTTACAAAAAATTGGAATGTAAAAAAGATATATTTTGTAAAAGGAATATTGAATCATAAATTAACAGTAAATATAATTTATAACATATATAAACATAGTTACAATCATAAGGTCCACCGTCAGTTTTAGTAAAGGAAAGGTGAACAATCATCCTTTAGTGAGGCAGTAGTTCACAATACACGTATATAATTTGATTTTTTCCCATTAGACGGAGATGTGTATAATGGTGGTTATAAAACATAGATTAAAAACATAATATTATATTTAAGATAATTTTTTTTATAAAATAATGTAATAACGAGATCAGAGGGGATGGATAAATAAAATAAAAGAAATGATCTTGAGATAAGACATTACCTCTTAATCAGATAACACATTTGGGTTTGATACAAAAGGATTCCATGTATTGATTTCATTTAAAGGGGAGGCTTCTAGGATGAATTTTTGGATTTTGGTAAATGGATTGGGAATAGATTGTCCTAACATTAGTGTTTTTAAAGGAATAAATAAAGGGAATAGGTGGATCTCATTTATGGGGAAGGGAAAGGACACACAAGGTATTTTTGTTAACAAGTTAGGTGTACCAAGGTTTTTACCTAAAAAAATCATACCAAACAAAAAACACTAAATAATTAAATATTAATGACTAAATAATTTCCAATAAATCTGTGTTTTTAATTTCTCTATTCCTTTTTGGTTATTAAATTTAAGGATTTGTCCTTAGGAAAGGTTAATTTTAACTTAATCAATGTAATTAATTTTAATTACTTTCACTAATATTTATAATAAAAACTTAATTGGGAATATTGGATTTTATAAATTATGATTATTAAAATTATGTAATCATTTTTTTCAAATTATAGTAAAATAAGTGGTAGAAAATAATATTAATTTAATCTCGCCGATGAGACGACACTACGAGTTATTAAAGTCAAAATCTCAAAACTTTTTCTATGTTTTTACAGCCAATTTCATTGTGAAATTGATTAGAATCACCTATATTTTATAAAATGATAAAAATATTATAAAATTAAAAATTTAAACCTGTTTAAAATATAACATAACCATATAAATAAAAAAATGGAAAAGAACATTTGAATTAAGTTCCGGTAATTTTCATTATTCAACCAATAATGATGTTTATCTGAAAAATCCCAAATTTTTTCCCAAAGCATATTTTAACATTATAAAATCAAAAATTAAATTCATGTTTTCAAATTAAATTTCTAAATGTGTCTAAAATTATTTTTATTGTTTTTCACAGACATTCATTGAAAGTAGTTCATCTGAGAAAATAGTATTTTCAAACAAATAAGGATGTCACCAAAAATTATCTCTTTAATCATAAATATGGTTTATTTATATCAAAAAATTATAAAAAATATTTGAAATGTATTATCTGAATTCATGTTAGTATATTTAACCTCTATATTATAATTATATCTTTTAAATAATTATAAAAATAAAAATACATTTCGTAGAAACTTAGTTTTTTGTGTATCATATGTCATGTATGTGTTGTGTGTTGTTTTTTCCAGGTCAATGTTGTTTGTAATGTACACCAAGTCACAAAAAAATGTTGTTGTTCCATGTAGTTAATCTATATTTTATGTTGTGTTTAGTGAATTATTAACTTAGTGTTTCGCATAACGTAATCCAAGCATTGTTCTATAATATAATATAAACTATATTTAGTGTTACGTGAAATGAAAAACTTCAAAAAGGTTATATTAATTTGAAAAAAAATATTACAAAAATATCAGTATGTTACATTATACCCCCCATAAAAATAATTTCTCCCTTTATATTCATCTATGTTATCAAATTTTTAATACTTGAATGTTTCATTCCTCTAAACCCACATCAAAAATGGATTCAAAAAATTATCTAAAAAGGTGATGTTGTAACCCTAATAATTACCCAAAAAAACATATAACTGGGATTCCACATAGGTGTACACGGTATTGGAGTAAATATTAGACTTGGAGGCAAACCAAATCTATTTATATGGAGTAATTGAAGACATCAATCATGAAAAACTGAATTATCAATGAAAATATGAGGGACTCAAAGTCATAAACCAATAGTGATTTTAAATGCCATTGGTTGAATAAAATTTATTGTATTAGAAAAAAAAATTCATTATTCTATCATTGATTAATTATTATATTAACCATGAATATAAGTAAATATACTTACTTTATACATTTCTAAAAAAATCATAATTTTATTGTTCTTTTAACTATTTATAATTCATCCATTATATCATCAAATGGATTTCCATTAATTAATTTTGAGGTCGAAAGCACTAAAATATAATTTTATCAGATATTAATTCCCATGAAAGAATGAAATTTAAAACTATTTATAGATAAATATTAGTAAAAACCCATATGGTCAATACATTAACCTCTAAACATAAATAGTAACACTATTGACTCATTATAAATAATTATTCATTAAAATTATTTGTATATTAATAATGGCATTACATATGAAAATGAAATACATGAAACCCATACCATCTTTCATTCATATATTCAAAACATGTGGAATTTCTGGACATAATATTTTGTTACTCGACATATATGATATATGTTTATAAAATCACACTAATATAATTTCCCAAATATGAGAGACATCCTTGAAATAAGTTAAATCTCTTAATAGTGGTGTGACCAAGGTTTTCAATAAAAAAACAATACATAAATAATTACTTTGAAGTTTAACATAAACGATTCACAAATGGTTCCCCTTGTTACCCTTCTAAAAATGAAAATAAAACATTTTAGAAAGAAAGTCATGAATTTACTTTAACATTGATACCATGTATATCAAAATTTATCTTTTAGTTTTCGCATTCCAAACAAGTGAATACCCTCATGTTAAGTTCTCTTAAACATGGTAACAACATGAATTACAATTAACTCGTTTGGAAAACATGAATTCTTCCTTATTCCATTGATTTCTGGATATAATCCATAAATTTCAGAAGCTTTAAAATTTAACCAAGATAGCCTGATCTACTTGTTAATGGGTCCTCAGATAATTACATGGAAATCAATACCATCCAATTTACTTATTAATATCTCGCATATCGTTACCCAAACATCAATATCCTAACATATGGAATATATTAATTTTTATATTTCCATTAATCATTTGTTTTCCATGAACATAACCCTGCCATTATAACACTTTTATATTCCATCAGAACCATTCAACATGTTCTTATAAACATGTATTAAAAAAAATAAACTGAATAGTCATATATTTCACCATTCATATATTATTATTGAATACAAATATATAAAATCTTTTATGATTAACCTTTATCATTAGTCCATTAACAAGTCCTCCTCTTCATATCACATAATACCTCTTTCCATTCACATTTAATATATAGTCTCATAATCATCTACAATGTACCTATTACTCATACCACCTTTTTGATTCTCTTCAAATGATTCCCCCTTGGGACATTGTGTTCCATTATAACTCTTTATTCCACACATAATTCACTTAAACATCGATAATATCTTGGGAGGTCAATATTTTAATGCACTTCAATAACTAAACTCATCATTTTTTCCTTGCTGTCACATTCTTTGTGAACTTATTTACCATAGTCAAAAAAATATTAGTGTTTCTATAATGCATTCAAATATGTGATTTGTTCCAAATTGTTGACACAAATAAACCAAATATTCTTTCCTCTATTGTCTCTATTACCCAAAATCTTAGAGAACTCCTTCTTTATCATCCTTGGTGAGTCTGATAGTTGGAAAATTTACACATTATTTATCATGTTCCATGAAAAAAATTGGAATGATCACAATATATTTCACACCAATGATAATCCCAAATGAATTATCCTCATAAAATATTCCATCAAAATCAATGTTAATCCATTACCTTCTGATTCTGACCATTGATGAAAACCCGAAACATAGTGTGATCATTACTTATCATACTAGAAAACCACATTATCAAGAAAATAATTACATATAAGAATTCAAAAACCCAACACCACCCTTAATCTAGGAATCCTAATTTTTATCCTAGGTTATTCATAGAAATCTTATATTTAATTCCTTCATGATATTTTGTGAAGATGTTTTTAATTACTAAAGCAGATCCTGTGATATTTTCAAACCATGTTTGTAGAAACGCCTATTTTCGTGTACCAAATATACCCAAGTCAGGCCTAGAACATATTGTCCAAGGTTTTACCCATATGTGAATCTGTTATAAATACACACCCATTTATATTATTTATACGTGGTTGTATTTCTAAGAAATCACTCATTCTATCCATTACCACAATTTCGGGACATTTTCATATACATTTCTTTATATTTGTATCTATCCTTAGATATGTACTTAGGGTTCCTACTAAGGTTTTCTCATCCTAGATTATTAATACTAACTAAACCTTTTCTCTAATACAAATTATAGAGTCCCTCACTATTCATACATATACATTACATAACTTTTTTGAAATAACATTGATATTATACAAAATAAATACACAAAGACCATATTAGTCTAGTTCATTCGAAAAAACAAAAAAATCAACACTTGTACATTATTTTTCTACTTTAAAATACACTAGGTTCTTCATGACTCAAACACTTCTTATACACATCAAAAAAATTATATTCATGACCTAAGGAAGTAAACATAAAAAGTTGTGACCTCAAGTTCTCAGAAATGGAAAATAAGAGAGATATACAAACATAATTATATGAATAAGGGTATGAGAACATGATCATGAAAAAAAGATATCATACCCTACATATCAAATATCATATACATGAATCATGAAAAAAAGATGGTAGTTCATATGACATGATTCATAAGGAAATAAACAACATAATACATGAAATAATAACATAGGAATAGAAATGGAATTGTTTCAGGAATATAATCATATATAATGATTTTCATATCAGTCAAGGCATCACTACCATGGACATCTTAGTAGTAAAATAATACTTTAATGAACAGGTATCAACCCTCATTCCATCCAAATATTACTAAACTGAGTTCACTCCTTGTTCTATTCTTATGTTACTAAACCAAATTCAATCCTTGTTCCAACACTATATTACTGAACTATGTTCATTTCTCATTCCATCCCTATAATAATAAACATAGTTCTTATATTATTCCATCCATGTCTATCTCATGAGATATAAATTTTCACCAAATTCATTGGAGGGATATATTGGTCATAGCCATCTCATAATGAATTCATAAATACATGTTCCATAATATCATAAATAATAAAATAATAACCCTTTAAATTAAATGGGTATTATAACCATGTAATCATATCATAACCTATTTATAGATAAGTTATTCATAATAATTTCATCATAAACATAACCTGTTAAAAGAATTGAGTTTCAAAATTATATAACTCGAGGAAAAAGAAACAAGTTTAATATACATCATGCCATCAAAATAAAATCCATTTAGAGATAGAATATTAATTTAAAAATTGAATAATGTAACCATAAATGCTTCGGTAACACCAATGGATGTTATCTTAGATAGGTAATAATTTTAATTGGTGTTTCTAAAACTTTTCTTCATTAAAATATCATTTATTCCTTGAAAATATTTTTAAAATAGAAAACCTTTTTTAAAACATTTTTCGATAAAAATATATTTGAAAACATATAAAGGAAGAACTGAAAAGTATAAAATTATGTTAAATTTTTCTTTTGTGATAATGGGATTCAAATATATTTTGAAAATAATTTGGAATACCTTTTTAAATACGTGGCCTTTGAATACAATAAATTTCTAACCGAAGAGAGAGAGATAGTCAAATTTTACTTAAAACATTATCTTAAGTAATACGGAGTTGAAATGGTAATAATACATGGGGATATCTCTAATAACTTTAGGATAATAAAATTCATGAGTTTTTTTGTTATATAGATCATGATATTTCATCATAGAAGAATTATCATTAACAATCTCAAAAAAGGATAATTATTTTTCAATAAACTCTTACCACATGGTTACATGGAACCAAACTCTACATGTAAGAAAATGAAATTAATTTAAGCATAATATATCATGAAAATAAGGGAATTGATTATATAATATGTAAAATATAAGTATATAAACCTAAAAAATAATTTAGTTTGATAATAAAACATGCATCAAAAAAGGAAAGTTGAGACAAAATTATTTTACCAATTATATATCACATGAAACATAAAACCCCTGAATAAAATATAATAAAATTAATGTGTAAATAAAAATAAATTTAGGTTTAATAATAATTATATACATAATCGGGTAGTAAAAATACTACACACAAGTAATGGTTGGTGATTACAGTATGTATCTCATGGAAATAAAAAGTGAGATGAAACTCCCTTACCTTGTATCATGAATGTCATCATACTCGATGAAACCACCTATATAATAAATATAATTTTATTATATATCATTAAAATAATCCTATTATTATATTTAATACCATATATGGTTTTATTATAACCTTATATTACACACTTTTTAATCATTTTATACTAAGTTTCGCTTCAGATAACATTCACTATGTTCTCCACATTTTTCTTATTTTGATATATCTTTAGTATTTATACCAATATCATGATTCCTGATTGTATAAAATGATATAAATATATTTTATAATCATTATATAGTTTTTATAATATTCTATATAATATAAATGTATTTAATGGAATTAATTGTTCAAGGAGATGGTAGGTCTTACATACGCATGAATGGTGTTTCTATTTTTATTTTCATATTGAATAAAATAAAAAAAATAAAATATATGCATATATGTATATAATATCATTAAATTATATTTTAAATGTTATATATATCCTATAATTTCACTAAACTAATCCTTAATACATCCCATGTAGTGTGTTAATGAATCACATCGCTTTGAGGGGGTGGTAGTCCACACTTCCTCAAACGAAATTATCATATTTACCCCAAATCAAAAGTTAAAAAAGTTATATGTCGTAATAGGAATAAAATAGAATAAAGAAAAAAATAAATATAATTTATAAAATATATAAAAATATTTTCCTTTATAACTTCCACCATGAGAGGCTTTAAATAAAAAAATGAATAACCATCATTTAGTGAGGTTGTTGTTCGTCGTACGCAAAAACAGTATATTCTTTTCCCATTAGATGGAGGTGTGTGTGAGTGTGGGTTTTAACCATAACTTATGGAATTCCTATTATTTTTAATATATTAATTTTTTATACAATAATTTAATAAATATATTGGATGGTGTGGAAAATGAAAATAAAAGAAATAATCTTGAGAGAAGATGTCACCTCTTAATCAGGTAACACCTTTGGTTTTCTACCAAATGGCTTCTATTGAATGATTTATTCCCTAGGGGATTATTATATGAGAAAGAAATGTTAGTTTTATAGTGTATTGGATATATATTTTCCCAACAAATGTTGTTTGATAAGTGTGACATTTAAAGATAGGTGTTGGCCTTTTATAGAGAAGGGAAAGAACTCACTTGGTATTTTTGAAAACAAGTTTTGTGTAGCCATGTTCTTACCTTCCAAAGGTCTTAAAAAAATAAAAAATATATATAATATAATTTTAATAGATGAATAATATCAATAAATTGTGTATTGAAAAAATTTATATGTAATTTGGGGTCTTAATTTTAGGATAAGTCTTTAGTGATGATTAATTTTACCTTAATTATTATAATAAATTTTAATTAATATTAGTTATATTTTAGGTAAAAAAATGTTGAAAATTATAGATATTATAAATTATTATAATGAAAAATATTTAATCCATTTTTACAAATTATAATAACATAATAGGAGGAATATTATTAGAAATTCATCCCGCTAATGGGACGACACTCAGGGTTTTTAACGTAAAAGTTTCCAAAAGTTTTGTATGTTTTTATACCCATTTTCAATGTGAAATTGATTCCAATGACCTAAAATGAACTAGTTGATTAAAATATTATCAAATTAACGATTTAATCTAATTTAAAAAATAATTTATTCATATAAATATATTATATGAAAAATCATTTTTTAATTAAGATCCAGTATTTTTTATTTATTCATCCAAAAATGATGTTTCTTTGACAAATCCAGAAATTCTCCCTAACATAAAATAATCATTAAAAATTAAAATGTGGAGTTTATTTTATAAAATAAAATATCTTAATGTGTCTAAAATTAATTTTATTATTTTTCAGAGAAGGTCATTAAAAATAGTTCATTTTAGAAAATAGTACATTAAAACATATAAGGATAATACCAAGAATTATATCTTTTACCATAAATTTGTCTTATTTATATAATACCATTATATAAAATAATTGAAATTTAGTTTTCACTATTCATATTACATAGTATAATGTCTTGATTATAATTATATCATTTAAATAATTATATTAATAAAAAATACATTTTGTGGAATCTCAGTGTTCCGTGTTACATATGACAAGTGTTGAGTGTTACATATGCCAAGTAGGTGTTGCATGTATCGTATAAACTTTCACGCCCCCCTCCCTCCAAATATGCCCCTCCTGAGTTGGCAATGGTGAAAGAGAGATAATGACCCCCGAGCCCTGCCTCCAGTTGGCCCCGGGGTGGCGACTAGCCCCAAGGGTATGATTTTTCACAAATATGGTAGGCATTACCCTTTTTATTATTTAATATCGAGAAATAGGACAAGTCAATCACCAAAAAGGAAAAGAACAAGTGTATATTAATAATCCCAAACCAATCCCACATGCATGTTTAAATAGTTCTGAAACAAGGTACAAGTATAAGAAAGCTCAAAAGTACAACTCCAAAAGAAACAAAGTACAATAACTGCAACAACTCCAACTGTCCCGACTTGTAGGGTCTCTCATGGCCCTGGTAGTCCTCATGGAAACCTGAAAGTAAATGTAGGGTGAGCATACAAGTATACTCAGTAGGGAAACCTAAATATCTCGTGCACAAGTGGTGAGACATCCTAATGTCCCATGAGAACAACAGAAGAAACCTAGTAAGGAATTCTATCCACCCAACCTCACCACCCACAGTCACCAAAACACAATCACATCAAGTAATAGTATATAAGAACAAGAGTATTGGGTACTCAGCACCATTTACCATTAGTTAATTTCTCTTCTTAACAGAGAATGTCCTGACGCTACCACACTCTTCCCACCCGCACACACCCGGGCCTCAAGAACCACATATCCCTCCCGCACACACCTGGGCCTCACAACCACGTATCCCACTCGCACACACCTGGGCATCACAAACACATATCCCGCCCGCACACACCTGGGTCTCATAACCATGTATCCCGCTCGCACACACCTAGGCCTCATCCCGAAGAAACTTGGGAAATAGTAAAACCTACCCGAAGAGTCTTGGGCTAAAACCACCCTAATCGAAACCTACCTGATGATTCTTGGGTGTAAGGTCTCCTCAATCCATCACAGCCTATGGAAGAAGGAGTAGGAAGGATCTAGTAACTAAGGGAAAACACCCTCTCCCATGAAATGGGAGTGTTCGTCACTATGTTCTCAATATGGGTGGGGTGCGATAAAACAAAAAGATATATATATATATATACACCAAACACTCAGACCAACCTATGGCTTTTAAACATAGGATACTGAGAACGTGCCTCGGCACTGCTACTACAAAGCATGCATACAATAAAAAACCCAATCCCCGTTTAGGTTTTCATGTTTCAATAGAATCAGCTTATTAGTTCCTTAAATACTGGGAAACTAACCACAACCAACCATATCAATCATTTGTAAAGTATATCCCTGCCATCCTAAAATCATGTTTGTAAAACACAAGCAACACAACCAAGTCCCTCTCATTAACCAACCAACGCCATTGATTTTTATTTCTGTTCCATTACCAAGCCCCACCATTCATTAAATCTTCCACATTTTATTTATTATTCACAACCCATAGTCCATTCACAATCAAGCCCATCCTTGCAGCCCCGCTTCCAACCACCATAACCATAATCACACCAAAACTCGTACATCATTATACCTTTAATGCCATTTATTATAGCCCCACTACCCATCACTAACATAGCATTCATACCAACCCACAACCAATCCAACTACAGCCCCGTTACTCACACGATCCACAAAAACCAACAAAAACACCGCCATCACATGCCACATATCAAATCCAACACCCACATGTTCATTATTCCATTTTTTTCAACCGGGGTTATCACACAAGGGTTCCAGATTTTAAATCATCTAAATTTACGTGGTTAACCAAATTCCACATTCAACAAAGTTACATTCACAAAAATGGTCTAGAAAGAAAGGGAAACATTTAGTTGCACAAGAAAAGGCCCCCAACGACCATGATTTTCAGTAGGCATAAGCATATTCAATTCACAACATAATATCACAGGATATAAAGATAAACATAAAAACTTCACCATCCCCGTTCATTAACCAGTTATTATCTTCTTTAAATGGTTCAGTCTTTTCTCATGAAAACAAGAGGATACCCACCTCGCATGATGCACAATTTAGAGAGATAAAGGTAAGATCCCTACCTCAACAGGTTCTGGTCACAACGCTCCCCCGGATCAACTTTAGAAGATGTCCATTGGTGTCTATCACTTCTTTCAAATCCCAGAAAACCCTCCTCGGGTGGAAGTTGGAAAGTAGATGCCAAAGGAAAGACAACGGATCCAAGATCAGAAGTTCCACCTCTTCGTTACGATCCCGTGGCCGCTGACGGATCGTAAATCAGAGCTCGGACGAAGAAGTTATGGAAGAAAAAGAGCCTTCGAGTCTCTTGGGAGAGCTTTGCTCAGAGGAATGGGGAGGAGATGGGTGATCTGAAAAGGAGGAGGGGACCCCTCCTTTTATAGGCGTGAAAAAAAAGTAAATGGCGTGTACTTTATGGTACACAGCGTATACTCATCCATTTCACACGGTCACCACATGGCTTCCAACATGACCTTCAATGCGGCACGCGGCTGTTGACTGGTCAACACACAGTTTGAAGGTAACACATACGCGGGGAGGGACTACATGGAGTGTAGTATTGGATACATGGCATGTACTCATTTATTTCACATGGTAAGGACACGTCTCCAACATGGCACACGACCGTTGACTGGTCAACACATGGTTTGAAGGTAACGCGTACGCGGGGAGGGACTATATAGTGTGTAGTATGGGGTACACAGTGTGTACCCATTTATTTCACATGGAAAGGACACAGCCTTCAACACGGGGTATACCCGGTGATGGGGTACACGGCGTGTACTCACACTACACAGCGTGTAGTTTCAAAATTCTGAAAAGTGTGGGAAAAGTCCATTTTACCCTCCAGAACACTTTGTGAACATCTTATTGACAAAGGAATGGGCCGGATAGGTCCGAGACATTACATCATATACCTATTAAAACATCTCATCCCCGATAATTCAAAATCCAAACCAAAGGAACCCAACAAGATACCTCTTAGGTCCCTCATTATAACAGGAACCCATTCAACAACCCTAATCATATGTGTTAGGAATTCGTTCTCCTATGTCGAGATATTATCCGCTTTAGGCGGCACTGACTCGCCTGCACGAGTTTAATTGCATCCTCATTAATGCGTCTAGATTAAGAATTGGGTCTTCCCACTTTCATACATTAGGATTTTTCAACTTCCACTACCCCCAACACCACACAACCAACACACTTCCTGACCATGTAGTTTGGGGAAATTCCTTCTCCTATGTCGAGATATTATCCGCTTTAGAGAGTACTGACTCGCCCGCATGGGTTAAATCGCATCCACATTAATGGTTCTCGATTAAGGATCAGGTTTTTTTCCCTTTTTCCCACACATCCGGACATGTTACAAAATTCCAGAGAACAAGAAAACAAAAGGTCCCATAACCGATAAGCCATGAATTCCATATATCTAAGGTACAAAGTATAACATCAAAACAAAGCTTAGAAGAACAAAACAAACACAAGTCAACACAACTCCGAGTACTAAGCGTGCATCTGAGCCTCTTGCCACCAAGTGATATCCTCGAGGCCGCCATGCCTCCACAACACACACACCAAGGGAATGGTTCATCCACGAAGCACCTTCTCTTTACGATCCTCGATTCTGACTGGTCGTTCCTCGAAGGTCATGTCGTCTCCCATATCTAACTCTCCCCAGTCGATAATGTGAGAGTCGTCAAGTAAGTATTGACGTAGCTGGGATACGTGGAAGACGTCATGAACCTTCTCCAACTTAGGTGGAAGGGATAGCTGATATGCCACCTCGCCGACTCGCGTCAGCACCTAAAAACGTCCGATGAACCTAGGTGAGAGCTTACTCCCTTTCCCAAACCTATGATTCCCCCGTCGAGGGGAAGCCTTCAAGAACACATGGTCTCCCACCTTGAACTCCAAAGGCCTCCTCCGAAGATCAGCATAAGACTTATGTCGGTCCTAAGCCGCTTTCATCCTCTCACGTACAAGCTGGAATTTCTCTCTGGTGCTTTGTACTACCTCTGGCCAAGAACACCTATCTCACCAACCTCTGCCCAGCAAATGGGTGAACGACATGGTCTTCCATAAAAAGCCTCAAACGGTGCCATGACAATAGTATAGTGTAAGCTATTGTTGTAGGAAAACTCTACTAAAGTAAAGTGTCATACCCATGACCCTCCAAAATCCAGAACGCATGCTCGCAGCACGTCCTCCAAAGTCTGGATAGTCCGCTATGTCTGCCCGTCAGTCTGGGGGTGGAAAGTAGTGTTAAGGCATATTTTGGTTCCAAAAGCATGTTGTAACCCCCTCTAGACTCGTGAGGTAAACCGAGTATCCCAGTCTGAGATGATAGTCTTTATAACTCCATGAAAACGCACCACCTCGTCTACGTACCTCTGTGCTAACGTAATCACCGGGCCCAACTCCTTAATTGCTAAGATGTGAGCTGATTTCGTCAGATGATCCACCACCACCCAGATAGCATCATAACCATCCTGATCTCTGGGTATTCCCATGACAAAGTCCATTGATATTTCATCCCACTTCCACTCAGGACATCTAAATGATGCAACAAGCCACTGGGAACACGGTGTTCAGCCTCCACTTGCTGACACATTATGCATTTAGCCACAAACTCTACCACTGCCTGTTTCATCTCGAGCCACCAAAACTGTTCCCTTAGGCCTCGGTACATTTTTGAAACTCATGGATGTACCACCAAGGCTGAGTTGTGGAACTCACGAAGATCTCCCTCACGCATTGCCTCCGGAACGAACAACATTCCCTAGAAAAGCATCCAATGTAGGCTGTCTTTTGACCATCCTTCTGGAGTGTTTCCCTGATCGACACATTCCCACATTACTTCCGCCTCGGATTCCCCCCACTGAGACTCTTCCACCTGCTTCAACAAGGAGGACTGAGCCATCATCTCAAAAAATAGCATCTAACACCTTCTATCCTTGCATCCAAGTGAAAGGCGGCCAACTCTCCCATCGCTTTCCAAGAATCAGTGAATTATCGAACCACTTCCTTATGTGACTTCCTGCTCAGAGAATCAGCCAAAACGTTTCCCTTACCTATAGTTTATGAGATCTCGAAGTCATAGTCTTGGAGGAACTCGACCCATCTCTGTTGCAGCAAGTTCAGGTCACGTTGGGAGAAGATATAACGCAGGCTCTTGTGATCTGAGAAGACCACAAAGCGCTCCCCAAAGAGGTAATTTTGCCACATCTTCAATGTAAACACTACTGCTGCAAGCTCCAGGTCATGGGTGGCATAGTTACGCTTGTGAGGGCCCGACTTCCTAGACCCATAATAGATCACACCCTTCTTCTGCATCAGCACGCACCCCAGACCAAGGATAGAAGCATCACAAAACACCTCATACAACAACCCTTCATCTGGAAACCTGAGCACTGGAGCACTGAACAACTTCTCCTTCCGGTAGTTGAAAGATTTCTGGCACTGCTCGCTCCATAGGAAGACCTGGTTCTTCCTAGTCAAAGTTGTCAATGGAGCAGCAACTCGAAATAAGTCTAAAACGAACCTCCGATAGTAACCTGCTAACCCCAAGAAACTATGAACTTCTGCCATGATATTGGGTGATGCCCAAGAGACAACTTCCTCCACCATCGACTGGTCCACTGACACTCCATGCTAAGACACTACGTGCCCAAGGAAGTGTACTTCTTGTGTCAAGAACTTACACTTTGACAATTTCACATAAAGCTGTTGGTGTTGAAGGACTTCCTAGACTGCCCTGAGATTCTCAATGTGCTCCTCCTCTGATCTTGAGTAGATCAGAATGACATCGATGAACCCAATGACGAACAGGTCAACAACCTCTTGGAAGACAAAGTTCATAAGTCCCATGAACACAGCCGGTGCATTTGTATCTCCAAATGGCATCACTACAAACTCGAAGTGCCCATACCTGCACCTAAAATCCGTCTTCGAGATGTCATTATCCTTCACCCTCAGCTGATGATATCCAGATCGAAGGTCGATCTTAGAAAACCAACCTTCTCCCCTCAGTTGTTCGTAGAGGTCATCTATCCTTAGAAGGGGGTAATGGTTCTTGATCGTTACCTAATTCAACCTTCGGTAGTCTATGCATAACCTGAGACCAACATCTACCTTCTTCACGAACAAAACTGGAGCACCCCATGGCGACACATTGGTTCGAACAAAACCCTTCTCCCTCAGATCGTCAATCTATATCTGCAACTCCCGAAACTCCAAAAGTGCCATCCGATAAGGGGCCATCAAAATCGGATGGGCACAAGGCTGTATGTCTATCCCGAACTCAACGTTACGTCGGGGTGGGGGGGTGGGGGGGGGGGGGGGTAGAGTCACACACTC
This sequence comes from Viscum album, assembly GCA_963277665.1. Classification (NCBI taxonomy): domain Eukaryota; kingdom Viridiplantae; phylum Streptophyta; class Magnoliopsida; order Santalales; family Viscaceae; genus Viscum; species Viscum album. The sequence goes on from OY728166.1 coordinate 1,143,681,362, forward strand.
CTCGGTAAAAACATCAAGGAACTCCCCAACAACCTCCGGGACATCCATCATCTATGCATCAGCTAGAACCACTGATAACCCTCCTAACAAGGAAAGGAGAGGCTCCACACGCCGGGTTCTCACCTGATAGCTCATCTCACCGACAAAAGATACATGTTGTCCATCCACGTCGGAGAACATGACTCTTCTTCGGAAGTAGTTGATAACGGCACTAACAGAAATCAACCAGTCGATTCCTAGGATGACATCGTATGGCTCCATCTGTAACAGAAGAAGGTCCCCACTAGATCGATGTGGTCCCAACATCAGCCAACATCCCCAGCAAACACAAGATACGCTGATCTGGCCTCTAACTAGTGTACTCATCACCAGTGGTATGGAAAGTCTCTCTACGTCTAGTCCCAAAGCATGGGCGAGACTAGGTGCAACAAAGGAGCACGAAGCTCCCGAATCGAAAAAAGCAGAAACGAGAGTGCTAAACAAAAAAATCATACCTCGCACCACCTCTGGTCCTGCGGGAGATACCAACTCTGCTGCGTGCAACTGTACACACCCAGTTCCTCTACCTCAATAATGTCTTCCACCTCCCCGACCACACCCCGGTTGAGGTCCCAGAGGATCACCCTGAGGTCGGCCTCCTCCTGCAAGGTCTACCCTCAGGGGGAGCATTGTCCTACTGCTGCTGGAAGGGCCTCACCGACAACTGGTGCTGCTGAGGATGGTGCTGAACCTGCCCACCTCCACCGTACTAAGCTCAGGTCGGGCACCGACTTTGAATGTTCCAGAAACCTCCACAAGAAATACACTTCAGGCCTGGGCTCGTGAAAAAGGGACGAGGACCTGAATATCTGAACTGGAACTACTGGGGCCTGCTCCCCACTAGCCTGAACTTAGAAGGTCTCGTCGCAGGAGACCTGCTGCTGACTGCCTTCCCTTCGACGAACTTGGTTGGATCCCCTCACGTGGTGCACCTCCTAGCGAGTGAATCCTCTCAACAACCTATGCCTTCTTCTGTACCGCCATGTACGTCGGAAGGGTGAAGGGGGTGACAGCATACTGGAGCGATGGGCGAAGCGCCTCCTCCAAACGTCTCGCCCGAGACTCCTCATCCGAAAAGAGATCCGGAGCAAAGCGTATGAGATCTTTGAACTTGATCCCCAACTCTCGTACTGACATAATCCCCTTCTGAAGGGAGAGTAACTCATGCCTCTTCTCCGACTTGATCATGGAAGAAATGAATTCCTCTCCGAATTCTTTCTCAAATCCAGCCCACAGAACCTCTACCTATATCCTCTCTCGGAGGTTGAGTGTCCACCACTGTCGCGCCGCACCTCTCATCTGACTGACTTCTAGGGGAACCCAGTACTCCCTCGGAGCACGGATCAAGGTAAAATCGATCCCTAGCTCTTCAATCCACCCCTTCATCTCCGTATCTGAAGTACTACCCTCGTACTTCTTGAGGGTTTGCTGCTGGAAAGAATGGAGAGTCTTCTACCACTGGCTATCTTCCTCCACTCAGTCAATCCTCAACAGATCAACCGCCTGAATCTGTTGGGCCTCGATCGTCTGAGTCACCCAGGGATGACGTCTAGGTGCCATAGCTATATGGTAACAATGATCGCCTAAGCCCAAGTAGCAATGAATTTCTAAAGGTTTCGTTTTATCATTTTATTCAATTTCTTTCCCAGAACACCTGAATCAAGTAAAACACAATCACGATGATGCATGTACCTTCCCTAGGGTCTCTACCCTACAATCAATGTAGTCTCACTTGGTCGTTCGGTAGGCTCAGATTCCTTGCATCAGATCATGGGGGGGCCCTAAAATATCGTGTCCTAGCAGGTCTTCCCTGGCCTATGTCACGCACCATGATTAACCAACATTATTGCCCTACAATCCCATTCAATCCTCACTATGCCTAACTCCAGACTCCATCTTATCTCTCAACCATCAGCCTCGGATACCATTCTTTCACGACCCCCTCTCACCAAAGATGCCCCCCTTGAGCTGGCAATGGTGAAAGGGAGATAATGACCCCCGAGTCCCTCCTCCAGTAGGCCCCGAGGTGGCGACTCACACCAAGGGTATGATTTTTCACAAATATGGGAGGTATTGCCCTTTTTATTATTTAAGATCGGGAAATAGGACATGTCAACCACCAAAAAGGAAAAAAACAAGTGTATAGAAATAAACCCAAACCAATCCCACATGCATGTTTAAATAGTTTTGAAACAAGGTATGAGTACAAGAAAGCTCAAAAGTACAAAACCAAAAGAAACAAAGTACAGCAACTGCAACAACTCCAACTGTCCCGGCTAGTAGGGTTCCGCATGGCCCTAGTAGTCCTCTTGGAAACCTGAAAGTAAACATAGGGTGAGCATACAAGTATACTTAGTAGGGAAACCTAAATCTCTCATGAACAAGTGGGGAGACATCCTAATGTCCCTTGAGAACAACAGAAGAAACCTAGAAAGGAATTCTGTCCACCCAACATCACCAGCCACACTCACCAAAACACAATCACAACAAGTAGTAGTATATAAGAACGAGAGTATTGGGTACCCAGCACCATTTCCCATTAGTTATATTCTCTTCCTAACGGTGAACGTCCTGACTCTACCACACTCTTCCCACCCGCACACACCTCGGCCTCAAGAACCACATATCCCGCCCGCACACACCGAGGCCTCACAACCGTGTATCCCACCCGCACACACCTGGGACTCACAACCATGTATCCCGCCCCCACACACCTGGGCCTCACAACCACGTATCCCGCCCGCACACACCTGGGCCTCATCCTGAAGATTCTTGGGAAATAGTAAAACCTGCATGAATAGTCTTGGGCTAAAACCACCCCAATTGGAACCTACCCGAAGAGTCTTGGGTGTAAGGTCGCCTCAAGCCATCACAGCATATGGAAGAAGGAGTAGGAAGGAGCTTGTAACTAAAGGGAAAACAACATCTCCCATGAAATGGGAGTGTTCGGCACTAAGTTCTCAACATGGGTGGCGTGTGATAAAACACAAATATATATATACCAAACACTCAGCCCAACCTATGGCATTTAAATAGAGGATACTGAGGACATGCCTCAGCACTGCTACTATGAAGCATGCATACAACAAACAACCCCAACCCCATTTAGGTTTTCATGTTTCAACAGAATTAGCTTATTAGTTCCGTAACAACTGGGAAACTATCCACAACCAACCATATCAATCGTTTGTAAAGTATATCCCTTCCATCCACAAATCAAGTCAGGAAAACACAAGCAACACAACCAAGTCCCTCTCATTAACCAAACAACCCCATTGATTATTATTTCCATTCCATTACCAAGCCCACCATTCATTAACTATTCCACATTTTATTTATTATTCACAACCCATAGTTCGTTCACATTCAAGCCAATCCGTGCAGCCCTGCTACCAACCACCATAACCATAATCACACCAAAACCCGTACATCATTATCCCTTTAATACCATTTATCGCAGCCCCACTACCCATCACTAACATAGAATTCACACAAACCCACAACCAATCCAACCGCAGCCCCACTGCTCACCCTATCCATAACAACCCACAAAAACACCCCCATCACATGCCACATATCCAATCCAACACCCACATGTTCATTATTCCATTTTGTTCAACCGGGGTGATCACACAAGGTTTCAGGTTTTAAATTAGCCAACTTTACATGATTAACCAAATTCTACATTCAACAAAGTTCCATTCAAAAAAATGGTCTAGAAAGATAGGGAAACATATAATTGCGCAAGAAAAGGTCCCCAATGACAGTGATTTTCAGTAGGCATAAGCCTATTCAATTCACAACATAATATCACAGGATATAAAGATAAACATAACAACTTCCCCATCCCCGTTCTTTAACCGGTTATTATATTCTTTAAATGGTTCACCTATTTCTTATGAAAACAAGAGGATATCCACCCTTCATGATTCATAATTTAGAGAGACAGTGGTAAGATCCCTCCCTCAATAGGTTCTGGTCACAATGCTCCCCCAGATCAACTTTAGAAGACGTTTGTCGGCGTCAGTCACTTCTGTCAAATCCCGGAAAAATCTCCTCAAGTGGAAGTTGGAAAGGAAATGCTGAAGGAAAGACAACGGATCCAAGATCAGAATTTTCATCTCTTAGTTACGATCCTTTGGCCGCTGACGGATCGTAAATTGGATCTCGAACGAAGAAATTATGGAAGAAAAAGAGCCTTCGAGTCTCTTGGGAGAGCTCTGCTCAGAGGAATGGGGAGGAGAGGGGTGAGTTAAAGAGGAGGAGGGGACCCCTCCGTTTATAGGCATGAAAAACAAAAGTAAATGGTATGTACTTTATGGTATACGGTGTGTACTCGGCCATTTCACACAGTCACCACGCGGCTTCCAACACGGCCTTCAACGAGGCACGCGGTCGTTGACTAGTCAACACACGGTTTGAAGGTAACACATACGCGGGGAGGGACTACATGGCGTTTAGAATTTGATACAGTTCGTGTAATCATTTATTTCACACGATAAGGACACGGCTCCAACACGACACACGGCTATTGGATGGTCAACACAGGGTTTGAAGGTAATGCGTACGCGAGGAGGGACTACACAGTATGTAGTATGGGGTACACGGCGTGTACCCATTTATTTCACACGGCAAAGACATAGCCTTCAACACGAGGTATACCCGGCGATGGGGTACACGACGTGTACTCGCACTACACGGCGTGTAGTTTAAAAATTCTGAAAAGTGTGGGAAAAGTACATTTTACCCTCCAGAACACTTTATGACCCTCTTTTGACAAAGGAATGGGTCGGAGAGGTCCGGACCATTACATAAAAAAGTCATAATATAACCATTTAGTTACATGTATTCATGCTAAAATTTATGTTTCTTTCATTACATGGTCAACATAGTGTTTCATAAATGCAATCCAAACATAGTGAATTAGTTTAAAACAATCCATTTTAGAGTTACGTGAAATGAAAAATATAAAAAATGTTAAATTAATTAAAAAATTGAGTTGTAAAACACAAGGTATTTAGGTTGATATCTTAATAGATTTTATGTGTTTATGTTTTTAGCTAATTTTATTGGTGAGTGATATTATTTTTGGTCAATAAAATGTTTGATTTTTTTTAACACCACATAAAATTTAATTTTTTAAATATGATAATTTATATAAAAAAACTTATTACATTGATAATGTTATCCAACATAAAAATTTTAAACTTAATAATACCATTTTTTATATTCAGTTTTCATACATGTTACATGTTCTAATGTTAAAATTAATTTTAGTTAAAAATAAATTTTTTATTTGATACAATGTTTTTCATTTGTTTAATTCATATTTATAATTTATCAAATAGGATAAATTTTATTTTTACCCATTAAAATTATCTTCTTAAAGTAAAAACTAGATACTATAGTAAAAACATTAATTGATAAAGTGAAAATTTAAAGCCTAAAGGACATAAAAAATGACTAAAAATGTGTGAAAATTAATTTTTTAGGAATTGTGGATATTACCTCATTTCTATCACAATTTATATCAGTTTTTGGATCCAATTTATTTGTAAAACAAGTTCTTTCATTTTATAAGGTTGAAATATTCATAAAATGTCATTCTTACCATTTATAAAAGGATGCACTTAGAACCCCTTAAAAACACTCAAATAATTTAGTTTCCACCTTAATATATTACAATTAAACTTTATTTATAACGCTTATCCTTTTACATGGTCTTTATGGGATAATAATTTGGCCCAATATCTCTATTTCCATGGAGTCATCTAAGGGAAAGCCTAATCTCTCAATAAAGGTAAATTAATTTCCTAGACAACATTTATTTTCTTTTATAAAATTCAATTATAATTTAATAATATATATATAATGACATACTTATCATTTTTGTGAATAATTTTATTTTTTTATGGAAATAACAATTTACCACCTTTCCCACCATTTATTATGAAAACCCAAAAAGTCATTCCCACATTTTGAGGAACACATCCTCCAAAAATAAATGAATTGTTTTTTCTGAGATGTTTCTATTTTCTTATCATCAGGGTGATATTAAATACAAACTATCAAATACATAATATATATTTTTTTAAGAGATAAATTTTAGTCCACATTATTTCCCTCTCTTTATTTTAGAAATTATAATATTAATTTTTCATTGTATGAACTACCACCTCTATAGATCAATGTATGTCAATTTTTTTATCTAGTTTATTTATTATTTGTTAAACCCTATTGAAATATGATTCACCCACATAAAATTATCTAAATAATATAATTTTTATTTTTTAATAATGATATTAATATAAAATAAACCACTTTAAAAATCATAATCATGCATTAATTATAATAAGTTCACATTTGCGAATATCTAACCACCTACTTGAACAACGCCATAAAATATAATCATGGATGAATATGAGAACATAATTACTAATTATATAATATATAAAATTATTAAATAATTATTTTATTTTTTTTATTTGTATGTGATATTAATATTAAGATCATTAATTAGGATATCATTCAACAATTATTAATAAACATCATTACATTATTGTCCCTAATTTCATCAACAGAATAACCTAAATAATACTCTGAAAAAAATAAATTGTAAAATTTAAAACAATCATAAAACATATATTATATTTTATTATATTTTCTATTAAATATTATCCTTGGTAGAAAAATGAATTAAAATGAATCTCTTACAAAACTAGTTCAAAACAATCATTATTCCAGACATCCAATATTGAAAATATATAATAACTAACTTATATTCATGTAAAGAATAATTATTAATTAATATTTGGAAGTTATATTGATAAAAAAATTATGAAAAGTTTATTAATGTAATTATTTTCTTATATAGGATATTCAATCATATTAGTGGATGTCATTAATTAAGGTAAGGGTTTCTTGTCTAACATTTTCACACCTTGAGTCATAGTTCTTATTATACACCAATATTTTTTGGAGTGGTGTATATACAACCCCTATAATACATTTTATATTTTAAATCTAATTATTATTGGTTTTCAATATTTTATTTGAGATAATATCCATCAAGTGGTGTTTAATTGAATGTTTCTAAGGATGTAAGGGTTCATGGTCACAAAAATTCATTATTTGAGATAAATTGGTATTATGAACTTAATGTTTTTATATAGATTATAAGATATCTATTAGACACAATAAACCATAAAATACTATTCATTAATTGTATAAAATTTTTAGTTTTTGATCTATCTCATTCAAGGATTATTTATTTAAATGTTACCTAAGATGTAATAATTTTCTTGAATCAATTTTTTTATAAAACATAAATTCTCTACATGATTATGATCATATAAAGAACTTTTGTCCATAAAATTAAATTAAATTATAGATTTTTATCTAGATCATGGGGAAAATAGATTCTTTTTATCTATATCATGTTCCTAGGAAAATACTTTCTCAAATATAGGTTTCATGTTAGAAAATATAACTCTCGTTTTTTCCAACATATCATTTCATCTATGTCAATATTTTCTTTTTCACCAATTTCATAATTTATTATTATAAACCTATTTATGTGTCATAGAATTTCACCACATTATTTGAATTCTACACTTTTAAAAATGATGTTTTGTTACTCTATTTATATTTTGGGATATTAATAATGATATTTATAAATATTAGAATGGTTTTACCTCCTTTTCCAACCAACATTTATTTTGGTGAAATCTATATATTTTAAATGATATTTGATTTGATTCTCAATTTCATTCCAAAAAATTTTCTGGGTTTTCACATCTAATTTTTGAAAATAAATTTTGAATCTTTCCTGTATCGTCCAATTTTTATGATAATATCAACAAAAGTTTCTAAAGAATATTAATTATTTTTTTACTATGTGTAAACACATATTTATTTCAACGTAATAATTTTATAGGAATGTTTACCATTATATTTTTATTTTTTAAAATTTAATTTTTTTCTCATAATCTTTTAATATAATTTTTTATAATTTCTTTTAAAATATCTAGAATTTTTTCCAAATTTATTTTTAAAATAATATTAGAATGTGTTTCTCAAATATGTCATTATCCTTTAATATATCTATGTTTTTATTAATTCTATTATTAAAAACATACCATGAAACTTTCTTCTCTAAATGGAATCTATAATTTTCTCTTCTATTAAAGAAATATACATCACTTATATTATGATTCTAAATTCTCCCCTCTTATATAAAATATTCTACATCCAATGCATTTCCCTTATGAAAAATTTATGTTTACTTCCCTTTATTTAATGGTGTTCACATAGATTACATACATCCATTGGTGGGGGAAGTTATTAAATTTACTATATACCCATTACTCAATATGGTGTTTTTGGAGTCATTCAATTGTATAAATATATTAGATTTAATGATTGGAGAAATATAAAAATATGCATACTTGTAATTTCTATACTAATATTTTAAATTTCTATAAAATATTGAATATGTATTTTTTTTACCATAGAAATCTTTCCTATGAATGAATTATGTAAATGTTATATGATTTATTGTCAGGTGTTGTATTTCTGTTTCTTATGTTTTTACATCATTGTTTATTCATTCTAAAACATGATGAATGCATCAGATTTTATTATGTATGGATAGGGCCGAATATAAATTTTCCCTCAATGCATTAGTAGGTCCCATAAGACAAAATAACTTGTTTTTTTTGTATTCCTACCTAAAAAAAATTCTAGACATAATACTATGAAATTAAGATCACGATATCCAATATCATGATGTCATGGATTTGGGAATCAAATTAGATGTCTAACATTATTCATTTTTTCAATAAAGATATATTTATTATTAGCCATGAAAAATTTTCATCTCAATGATTATCCATTGATATTTTATGATTTTAGTTTCATTTTATTATGGAATTATATTTATGTATCCACTCATACTATATTATTTATTCATTCCTATTATCTTTGATCATTTTAACTTCTGTTTACCCTTGTTGATATTTTGATATCAAACCATTATATGTTTCAATTTCCAGACATTATGATGAAATTTATTACAAATGATATTTCTAATAGGATATTTTTTTTGGATGAATTCCGGTAGATATTAAATAATAATTATAGATTAAGTAGTTTATGATTTTGTTAGAAAAAACTTCATTGAGTTGAGAAACACTTTGTATTTATTAATTAATGTGTTATAGTAATTATATAAAGATAAAAACATAAAAGTTATTTGGAATGTATTGAATGAAATATTTTCATTATGAAATGTTATTATGGGATAATGATGTTTGGGAATCTATATTTGGTATCAATGATAGTATATGAAGTATGTGTCTTCTACAACGGAACTGAGATCGTGGGTCTGATTAATTATATCATAATTCACAATAGGTAATTCCATGAACATCATTTCATATTCAACTTGCAACTCAACTCAGTTAATGAAATGGAAATCATGAGGATGATACTTGTAAAGGTGTGATGCATGGAAAACATCCTGGATCCATTTTATATATGAGGGTAGTGGTAACTGATACACTACTGCATTGACAGGATCTTGCACCAGGAAATTCACAAAAACTATAAGATAAATAATACTCCCATTGATGAACCCTTCCTTCCCACAATGAGGATATACTTTCAAAAATATATTATCTCTAATGTCAAACTCTATAGGTCACATAGTATAAATAGTTTAAGGATTATAATAATCATGATCTACCATAATCCACTATGAAATCAGCAACACCTTATTGATTATATTTTTAAAAAATTCATGTTATTTAATAACTCGATCACCAACCTCCATCCAACATAATGTATATCTATATGTTCGGCTATATAATGTTTCAAACAAGTGGATTCTATGGCTGTATTTATAATTATGGTTATATGTAAACATGACCAATGGTATATACTTGATCATTCATTGATATATTATATATTTTCACCCATATACATGTGAATTAAATTTTTTAAGGCTTTATTATCTCATTATTAAATAATTTTTCAATAAACATATACATTGAATTGATATGATTAAAACATGATAAATGATATGAAATTACATATGGAAACAATTGGACATTATGTTAAAATTTTTATAAAAACACTACATAAATTTTCCAAATTCAGAAAATTCATTTTTTAATGGGGAATTAATTTGGAAATAAATTATTTTACATGATGGAGAAATAGATCTAAGAACAATGGGCCTATAAAGGAAATAAATTTTATTCATTATATATTATAAAAAACTTCAGTATTAGTGTGATATGATGGGATACAAACCTATAATTGGGTTATTTCAACCTCCATTATGTAAATACTCAAATTCCCACATGTTGACTAAATTTCATGTCATGAATCACTACATAAGTCACGCAACTAGCCAGATATTTTTGAAGGATAATCTCATCCACGTAACACCCACCTATCACCATAGATACATGACTTATTTTATATAACATTTCATTTAATTAGTAAAAAATTCCAACTTTCCCAAATTTCAAATGGATTCTCCACCATGGGGTAAAAGAGGAGTCCTTATGATAACAATTTATCCAAATATGGTTTTTCCTTGTATAAGGAGTTATAGTATCCTTGTTATCATCATAATCATGTAGATATTTATTTAATGAAAAGAAATAGAGTAGATAGCTCATCCCTTAGCACACTTGGATCCAAGAGACTGAACTAAGGAGGTCTGAAATGATGAAACCCGAGAGCATCCCCCTAATTAGATTGACCCCCTCAGCCTTCATGCTAACCACAATAGTATCCATGTTATCACCTATAAAGAATCTTTAGGAAATCCCTTATTCCATCTTAATAATTAATGAATGACCATTTTAATTTTAGGTTTTTTTTGTTTTTATACATCCAATATTTTTATATAATTAATTTTTGTACTTTTATGTCACATTTATTCTCACATTATCTTGTTTGAGGGTTCCAATTCATGTGATATTTTATGCAACCATCATTAGTCATAAATTTTTAATAGAGGTGTTTTTATGGTTCATATTTGTAGTTTTAAGACATATAAAAAGTCCATGGATAGGACCATTAATTTCATGTAATCTCATTGAAATAACATAAACACTGGCCAACACATTGAGTTCTTTGTGTGTTTCCTTCGTGAGTTTTATTAACAAAATCGGAGATAAATCACACAATCATCGGCAGTTATAGATGAATTATTCTTCTTATCTAATCAAGACCTAGCTGTTTTCCTATTATAAAATAAATTAAATTCCATTTTTAGGTGATATTTTCTATTATGGAATGAAAAAAACACTATCTATTAATGTAATGAAGAATGAGCATCCAGATATTACCTCGAGTTGATCACTTTCATTATCATAAGTCAATAATCATTTTCTTCAATTCCAAATTATTGTTCAACTGATTCTTGATCCCCCAAAATCCCATTTTTTACAAAATCCATCCATTTAAAAAAAATTAAAACATTAATTTAATGTTAATGAGAAAATGATCGATCTAGTTATGGACTTCATTTCATGTTTTTAATATAAATTTTATTAAAAAATATTTACTTTAACATGATTGATAGCATGATCAATGTTTCACCAGTGAGATCTGAAAATCACAAACACATATGTACACCATATCTTCAAAATTTAGAATAGTCCACACTATCTTACCATCCATCCATTGATAGACGTAGAGTTGATGAATATTTAACGGCCAAAAGCATTATTGAACCCTTTAGACATGCAAGATATAAAATGGGAATCTCAGTTAAAAACACCCATATTCTGGACCCCATAGACCATTATAATCTCTTCCAGATACTGGCACAATAAAACAACCAAAAAAATTAACTCCTTAATCATGAATAATATACATGAATTTATTAACAAGTATATAATCTCCAAAATTTAATCATGCCCACCCAAAGCTCTTGATGGACATGTGATGAAATCCATTCTTATATATTCTCATTTAAACTAGGGAATATAAAATGGTTGATGTAACCTTCCAGAAACATGATGATCATCATTTATATTAAAATAAAAAAATACTGATATACAATCTCTAAAATGGATTTACTTTTCATAGACCAAATATAATTTCTCCTCATGGCATAGTACATATTAGAAACACTTATATGTACTTACAAGGACAATCTATGAATCATAAGGAAGAACCACCTCTTTCATCACTAATGGAATGATGAACCTCACCTAAAATTTAACCTGATCTCTACCATCCTCAAACAATCACTTGATGGTTTATTTGGAAATATCATTATCCAAGAATTCATCCACTTCAAAATCCCCAAAATTAGATTCATCTACCTATTACACCAAGGATGACTCCATGAGTATCTTAGAGTGATCTCACGTACCCTCAACTTCCCTTATATAAAGGAGTACTTCTAAAATATATTACATTAGTCTCTAACCAACAACTGAAAAACGAAAAATAATATCTATATAGATTCATACTTATCATGTTATAGAAAAAAATCTATTTCCTTTATACAAGAAAATATTTGATATTGTAGACCAGTAATAATTCAATCTGTCATCGTTGTCTCCAATTCATTTCATGCTTGGATGATATATATTTCAAACTATTCTGATATCTAAAGACCATAAATCATTTTTTAATGATTCTGTTCTTCCATAAATTCCCTAAAAACATAACTAAATTTTTTTTGAGGTCATAGAGGGAATAGTTATGATCATGGGAGAATAACATTTGAGCTGAATATGAGATACAAAACTAATCGATACATCATAACAAAACCCAATCCAGGGTGAGAAGCATTACATTATACCTCCAACATAAATCCCTACATGGTTACATGGATATCGAGGCCATATGATAGATTCACCATCAAATAGTTAATACCAGACTCATATTGGTTAGTCTACAAAAAAGAATGACCCTTCGAGGTCAAAGTGTCTGTATGGGTCACTATTTGAGATATAAACAACATAGCCTATATGTATACAAAAATGTAAAACCTCCACAAGATTTTTTATGGATACCCAAGATACAAGTTCCTTAACCTTAAATGTATATGTAACTACTTTCCATTGATACATAACATTTCCTGTGAAATTAACCTCATATGGCCAAAACCTACACTTTAATAGCAACCAAAAAAAGGATAATTCAAAAGAACCACTTAAATGACTCATAAATTATTTACATTCTCCTCAATATATATTGAATATATTAGGATTTTATTTATAAATACCAATAAATACAGGTCTATGAACACATGAAATATATATTTCCTAAGGTTGATGAAAAAAATATTGTATTCAAGAATCCAAAAGGAATTACAATGAACTCATAGTTCACATAATAAAATACTAAGATATTCATCAAAGTATAATCTTCCTTCACTAGTATTTTATGATTCCCTAAATATAAATAAATATCACAAAATTATCTATCTCACTTTAGGTTATGAAATAGATTACCAATCCAAGTAAGAGGATAATAGTTCCAAAGAGTCTCTTCATTCAAGTGATGATAATTGATACACAATTATAGATTTTATAATTATTTTCTTCTTTATAATGACTATATCTCCACAATATGATATATAGGATAATATAAATACCATATATAAGTGATCATAAATCTATATATGCAACACTTTCATTTTAGAATGTGTCATCCAATAAAGGGACATCAATATCAATGAGGAACCCAACTTTAACAATATATAAAATTCAGTCTCTCATCCACGGTTTAGGGGAAAATATTTTTCTTGGAAGACATCAATTTCTTTACCCACATACCTGGAGAATTTTACTCTATGAACTATATCTAAACTCAATATCATGTTTTTCATCATAGTTGATATGTAATAAACATTACTATGAGCTATCTGATGGTCTCTCTCACCAATGAATATGTCATTCTCTATGTCATCATCAAAATATATATTTATCCCCTAAAATTTATTTTTTGGAATCTGAAACTAAATACAATCAATCGTTTTTTATAACATCTCATATAATTATCCAACAACATATGAATCTGTCATATATTGATATTTACCTAACATCATCTCATAAAATCTACCTACATCTTACATGATAGCTTGAACTCCAAATGGCATAGTAAACAATATGGGTATTATAAGAATATTCACCACAAGTCCTAGATCATAAAAATGGGTGGGTGAAATCAAGGAGTGTGTAGATCCTAAATCAAACTAAGCAAGAACCCAAAGGGAATATAAATTGACAATAACTCTCATGAAGACTGCCTAGCCTGGTGATAGAAAATATATGGCTCGAATTTAACCAAATCATATTCCATTTAATCTATATACCTTATGGAAACCAAATCCATGGGTATGATATAATATCTATAGAATTGGGTCATCATGGGTCAATCCTAAGTATTTTGTTCTAACATTTTGTACATCAATGTCTTTAGAAAACTATTGTTGTTTATACTACATTATAATATACATCCAAAAATAATTGAACCTCAAGTTGACATACCTCTCCTCACTAATTACTATAGTTATTTTTGCACTCCATAATTTTATGTCCCTTCCCTCATCATGAATAAAACCACATACAATATTTTAGAAGGGATATAATAACTGAAATATTTTATGAAACGGTGTAATGATATATTATAAATCTCTAATCTAAAAATAACATTAATTTTTATCTTTTCAATAAGATAAACATTGAAACTCTAAAATCATCTAAAAACCCATGAACGTAAGTTTTAGGGTCTATAAGTAATACCTACATTATAAAAATATTATATAATACTTTTCAAAATTCATCTATAATTAGGCCATAATAGGCTCCCTTATATACATATAATAATGTTTTATCCTCTTTAAAACTTGTGGAATGGAAACATAAGAAAAGTGTGAGATCAAATTCTTATAATGGGAAAACATATCATCATTTCCTTAATTGAAAATCATAACAATACGATAAAATTATATCAAGGGAGAACTATATTATTTAAAAGAAGGAACAATGAGAGTTGTCTATGATTCATGATATATAAACATATACTGATTGAAATATGACATAAAAAAGAGTATGAAATACTGAAATAATGAACATGATACATGGAGAATAATAAAAGTAATTTAGAATTAAAATATAACATGCTATGACTTTTTAATTTCAGTTTGAAACCATAGAATATTTAAAAATAACTTTTTTTGAGTTAGATGTGGTGTTCTTGGGGCCGTGGAGCCTCGATGTTCATATATTAAAAATATTAAATACAATAGAAAGGTTTAATGTTTTTTTTCTAAAGTAACAGTATATCCATAAAAAGGTGGAATATATGGGAAAACAGATAGCCAAATTTAATTTAAGATATATGATTTACCCTAGCTGTGATATAATCATTGAACACTTTGGGTATTTCATTTAAGTGTGTATGTGGGTGATATAACAGTGGAAAAAATAATTTAT
Source organism: Viscum album (assembly GCA_963277665.1). Classification (NCBI taxonomy): domain Eukaryota; kingdom Viridiplantae; phylum Streptophyta; class Magnoliopsida; order Santalales; family Viscaceae; genus Viscum; species Viscum album. Next base: position 1,143,696,874 of record OY728166.1, read on the forward strand.
ATAATAATTGTTTATTAAATTGTTGTAACCAAATTTTCCCCAATATAAGTATGGATATATCCCAATAATAGGGTTACCCACAAAATCCTCGTGATTATAATTGGGGAAATTATAGAGGATAGCATTGGAGGATGATTATGATATTGTTGATTAATGATTAGAATATAATGAGTATTTCCTTCATCAATGGAGTTCCTGGATATAATCAATAATGGTGAAATTGATTCATTTTCATCAGTGATTGATCTGTTATCAAGGTATGGTGTTTTTTTAGTTTAATCTCTTTTTAGTATTCAAAATGAGGAACAGGAATTAATTCTTTTGAGAATAATTTTTGGATCTTACATTATTAAATTAGTCATTTATTATTTTATTTTCTTAAAATTTAAACATTGATTTTATTATTATTTCTGAAATTATATTACCCACACCATTCCGAAGATTCGATAAATGATGGAATAATAAACTCAATATTTATTTTATAATAATTATCCCATTTTATTCTATTCCTCCGCTATTCATAAGAATTCTTCAATAGTATTTCTAATAGCCAATGATTTGATTATAGCCTAGAAAATGATTATTCTAAATCACTCTTTTATGAAACAAATCATTGTTGTATGTTTTGTTTTAAAAATGGAGTCACAGTGGAGTTGTTCCAATCATAATTATAATTTGATGAGTGTACAATTGATTATGGTTCCACATGTTGGATAGAGTGGGTATATCTAGGGGTGAAACATTGGGAAATTTCTAAGCAAAGGGTGAATGGAATCTATCCCCCAATGATGATACTAGCATGGTCAGTGGAATTTTAGGGCTAAAGGATATGAAACATGGTGGATGACGAGGTGATGGAAGTGTAGTATAGTTTCATTAAATATATTATTACTTCTAGTAATATTTGATATAAACGACTATAGTTTGAAGAACACCTATCGTGTGGACCCATTTTTGTAGTTTCTAGGTTTTATGTGAGGAGTTATGTATAGCATGCCATGTTGGGGACCCACACAAGGTGTTACTCTTATTCATCAAGATTTTAATATATATGCAGTATATTTCATTAATCCATGTGGCTACACATTCCATGTGTGTTAGTGTACACCTCGTGTACTTTGGAAAGAAAATGAGAAAGGGAAGATGAAACAAGCTCGAGTATCATCCCAAACTGTATATTCACTATATCATAAAAACACAAAAATTTATGAATAGGATAATTCCGTGTGATATGGAATTATATTCCCCGAATTAAAATTTTTTACTAAGAACTTGTACTCTAGTAAAACACATGTTATAGTTCCCTTAAAATCACAACCTTGTATATATTCTTCTTTAGGAATCAGATTTTGGGTCTTGTGTAATCTATTCCTAGTATAATTCCATATAGGATGTGATAGTAGCGTTTATTTAACATATGATATATGAAATGAGTTTATATGAGTGAGAAACTTTTTTTAGTGGTTCCTAGTCGATGACGTTGTTTGGGTTTAGTCATTGAAGTGATGTTAGGGTTAGTACTCCCATAAATCAGTAGGGCAAGGGTCCCATATAACCTGTATGTAGGTAGAGTCAACACTTCCTCTCACTATAGAGGATAATATGATCCACTAGAGTGTGTTCCATCAACTATGGATCATAGTTGAGTGGTGTGGGCCATCCACACGATTTCTTTTGATGTTTTTCATGAGTGTCAACATTATATGAGTTCCTTCAATCATCAGCATCGCAAGGCTCAATGAGCATGAACTCTAGATTGAGTGAAATCTATGTAATATGATCTAAAAAGTTATCTACCTCATAGTAATGTTATATTGGATCTTGGAGAAAAATACATATGATTTATGTGAGTACAAACCTCCCCTTAAGAATTTTCTTCTTACTTTGATCATGCCTGTGTTAATCCCCCCCCCCCAGTTGGGATTTAAATATATCTTCCTCTTACAACATAGTATTTGTTGATTTTAGGGTGTTTTTATATGTATAATTATACTCACACTTGTGTGGATTATGGTCACACATGTCATGTATTATTAATATTCTTGGCCTTTTGATTGAGTCTATGTTTGATAATGATACGGTTAAACATAGTTCTGCTATATAGAACATTGATAGATATTGGAGTTTCTTTTTGGTAGATTCTGCTTTTTTGTTAGTGTATTCTGAACAACTAATGTTATTATATGCTTCAATTTAGTCTATTTTCTTTTTTCATATATCTTACAATACTATGATATTATGTTAGTTGTTATTCATGTATTTCAGTATCAATTAAATTTTTTATTTTACTTATTTGTGGAGATGTCTACAGGTATACATGTCCATTAGTCTAAGGCCACCCATTTGATTGATATTCCTACTCAACACTAGTTTCCAACCCCTTTCCTATTAGTGATGGGATTGGGGTGTCAATCAAGGCCCAATTCGAGAAATATACTATATGGTTAGATGGGTAGTTATAGTGTGGTATCAGAGTGGGCTATCTTGGGACTAGTGTATTGAGATAGTAAATTTGGGAGGTTAGGTTTGGGATAACTGCAGTAATAGTGTTATAATGTCTCTAGTTCATCAATGAGGCTGGAAAACATAGTGATGATGTAGAATTCATCATATCCATTCACCATGATTTTTATGACAATCTTGTTGACTTGGAATATGTGGGAACTAGATATAGAGAATAAATTTATACAAGAATTATATAAGAATGTGTTATTCTTTCCATGTCCTTATTGAGAAAACTCACATGATATGTTCATTAATGATGGAGCATATTGTTTAGCATTAATATACCACCATTTCGGTATCAATTAAAGGATATTTTATTAGGATCATGATAATGAATCACATAGATATGTGACCTCAATATTTATACATGACATTGGGATAACAACTCTGGTTGGATAGAGAGTTGTGACACCACTCATTTAGTAGTATAATGACCAACCCTCAAAGGGTCAAGTGTATTATCAACATCAATTTGACTATAAATTGGATTTTTTGGTACATGTAGATGATACACATAGGCTCAGTGTGCTTAAAAGATTTAGAAATAGAAGATGCCTTGGTTTTAGGCTATGCTAGACCCCTAGGAGGTAAAGGACTGGCTCGAGACTATGGTGGGAGTGTTCCTCCTTTTTAAAATTCATTATAATGTAATTCATGGTGGTCACCCTTCTTTATGTAAAATAAATTCAGTTATTGGATCCCAATTCTAGTGAGGTTGGATGTAACTTTTGGCACACAAGTAAGAGGGAATCATCCCCCACCAAGACATGTTATCCTGTGACATGTTTTAAAAAAATAATACCGTGTCAGTGTCACAAAATTTGAATAATATTTAGGTGTAATAGATTGGTTCCTTTTATTTTCATGTTTTATTTTATTTTAGATGTTCTAAATTATTGGACTGAACTTCCATTGTAGAAGAGACGCATACAATGGGCATTACAGATTGTAGGAAATGGAATCATAACAACAGGAGGCTTCAAGCATGGCCTGTGGATTGATCTGGGTATTATCTATTTTTTTTTGGATTATTTTTAACATTATTACATAAAGGTAATCATCTTAAAGTCTAGTTGAGCTCATATATAAGAAGGTGAAACTAATATGTAATCATTTGGCTAGTATAACCCTTGGGCTGGTAAATAATATATGATTTTGGTTTCTAGTATTGGAGGAGGAGTACATGGATATTCCCCATATGGTTGCCCTAGCATTATTACCAAATAAATAATTCTATTTATTATATACCTACACCTAATGAAAACATTGATATCTACATCAAAATTTTACATGTTCCCCATTTATATTCTTGATTTATATGTGTAGATGGAGGATCTATAAAGGAAAGGCTTCATTAAGCATAGTGTAGTCATATGGGATTCTGGTTTTTACATTCCAAGATGTTGGATGGGATAATGAGGTTATGCATGGATTAATAGAAAAACAGAAATTTGACTTTCCAGAATGAGTATCCAATTTTGGGAAATGATATTTTATTAGACCAATGACTATGTATGAAATGGTTCTCTATGTTTTTCATAAGGATGTGATATCACTAACTATGGATTTGATAGGGGATGTACTGAAGGTGGTGACCTAGAGACTCTATAGTCACTGAGTTCTTCAAGATTATCTTTGGCATGGTTGACTCACCAATAGTGTTATTATGAATAATATACTATTCCTTTTATCAATTATTGGATGGGTTCGTTGTGGCATTAATCGATGAAAACCTCAAATAATATGATTAAAGGAAAAGAACATTAGACCATTAATTATGGTTCATGAAACACACTCAGAATGAAATCAACATTGGATGATATTAATATTTCAATTTTTTATTCGATAGGTCCACTTACTAGGGCTTGTCATCTCAAAAGAGGATGTTGTAGTAGACCCTTTAATGATTTAGGAAGTGCTATCTTGAGATCCACCCAAGATTATAAATTTGGTATGTTTCCTCCATGGATTGGAATTATATTGTTGGTGATTGGACATAAATTTCTCTAGAATTAAGAAACTAATTACTAATTTGACCTAATATGGGTATTATATCATTAGAATAGAGAAATATCAGCATGATTTTTTTGAGTTTTGGTAGATTTAGATGACAATCCCCCATCTTGTGACTACTTGTGGATGGTTTTGAGTACATGTTGTTTTGTGATACCTCCAGATCTAGGATTTTAATATTTCAAGTGCAATGTTATGTGGTGATTTCATATGATTCCCTAGAGATGATACACCATCATCATAATTACATGAACCATGTTCTGAGACTGACCGTATTATATTCTACCAAACAGCATGAAGACACTATCTTTGGGGAGAGTGATTTAGCATCTTTTGAGACTATAAGCATTTCAAGACTATCTTCTCACAGAAAAATATTATATTGAGGGTATACATATGGAAAAAAATATACAAAACTATGGTGTTTGAGATATTCATTAATCTAATGAAAATGGATGTGGAGGAAGATGAAATCTTCAATAAATCTAGTTATCTTTTTATTGTATGAGTCCTTAGAGATTTTTCATTCATTCTATTGTACTTATTAGAGAAAGAAAATTGAATATTCAATTTATCGATGTTTTTCACCCCTTAGATTCTTCAATGTTTCAGGGAGGTTCATCATTAGAATATCGATTGTGAGGAATTTCATGACTGGATATCCATTGGACATACTTATATTTTATTTTATAAAGGTCGGGAGCACATAATTCTTTTCTCTGGATAGAAAATGGAACTATAAATGCTATAAGTGGAGTTTTAGATAGTGTTTCATGCCCCCCATTAGTGGTACATAACAATGAGGTGAAAATGTACCATTATCTTCAGCATCGGTTTCAATGGTTGATAATGATGATGTGTGTAGCTGAGTTTATCTAACCATTCCTCACATGTTAATAGTAAAAGGACAATGTGTTCATATTTAAATGAAAGAGGGATGTTATTTTAATGTGTTTAGTGATAGAAAATCCATAACATAAATCAATTAATGACACTATTTTGGTTATTAAATAATTAATCACCAAATTTACCTACTTTATAGTTATCCTATAGAAGAATCAATTAGGGGGTTTAGGTCCCCTTAACATGTAAGAGATAGTCTAGATTTATTGAGTTCATTCCAAAAGCAATATATATATATATATATATATATTGATTCACACATCACATATCTATTATGGATAGGATTATAAGTGGCTTATAGGACTTAGTTGCAGTTGAACATGACATTCCAACCACAGTAAGATAGTATACCATTTAGGTTCTAGCAGGAGTGGTTAAAGATTTCGTATTTTATTTTTTCTATAGTATTGATGATTTATTATCCATAGTGAACTTTTTATATAACAATATATATCCCTCCACTATAAGTATCACAATATTCTAGGATTTTAATTGGTTACCCTCCATGTCACTATTGTGATGGATACAACCAGAGGATATAATTATTATGGTCCATAATTTGGTGTGAGTGATGAAAAAATATGAAAATCATATAAGAGGGAATGGGGACTACCAAGAACCATAAAATATGATATTTGTAAAAGATAATGTGGAATTTGGAGTTCAATGAGGAAGATCATGTGTTACTAATGGTGTCATCTCATCGAGAACTATTGGATTTGCACTTGGAGAAATCTATCTTCGAAATTAATTTGCCTTCTTCCAAACACAACTCAGTTTTTTTGAGGATTTTTTCCACTATGTTTTGTCACCATATTTATACTACGTACATGAAATATTAAATTTTTTTCACTAGAGAAGATACATGAATAATCAGTTGTACATTATTAAACAATTTGAGTTGGATATTGTGGATCAAATTATCACTTTGAGGTTCTCGATGGAAATAAATGAATAGTAGTGTATGATCCATCATGGGTGTGTGTTTCTCATGGTTATTGTTCATAGAAAAAATGGGAACCTCTAGGATATGTTGAGGTAGTGTAACAACCAATATTATCGTAGTTTCCTCACATATTTTACTATATTTTCACTTTCTATGATGATATACTTAAAGGTGGATAAAATTTAGTTACTCTAGAATTTATATTTGATACTATTAAAATATTCAAAATAACATTTTTAGAGTTATGTGTGGACTCGACATGGATTTTATTGGTATATGGAAACTTGTTAATGATATGTTAATAATATTAAATATAATATTGTAGGGAACGTGATGTATTTGTGAAAAAATAGTATAATTATTAGATGGTGTCTCCGATGGGAATAAAAATAACACCATTAAATATTGGATGAGGGTTTTACCCTAGGTGAGACATAGGTTTTTTTTCATTCAGATCATCATTTATGTAAAGTTAGAGGAAAAACATTAGATGAATTAGTTGATTTATTTATTTATTTTCTAGAAAAGGTTTGTAAACTAATTCTACTATATTTAAATATATATATTTACAAATACTTGGGTTATCCACATATTCATATCAATTGGAGGACAACATTCACATATGCTAATGGGATCTTGAATCAAGGATCAAAATACTATAGAGATTTTCATCTTCATTAAAGGTCTTGGATTTCCCCAAAGAAACAACAAAAAATAATTTTTCTTCATCAGTGATCAATGTGATATCAGGATAGGGTAATTTTATTGTTGTTTTAATACATGTTCTTGATTCTCTTTGAAGAATATGAATTAATTCATTGGAAATTAATTAATGTATTTTAAATGATTGAATTTCGGATTGATTGTTTTGTTTTTTTTAATTTGGAATTTTATTTAATAAATTTTTTAAAAAAATATATTATTCTCTACCTTAATTAAATTCCTTTTATAATGTCTAAATAAAGACAAACTTTATGTAAAAACTCAACCCCAGATGCCTGCATCCAATTCATTACATTATTACATTTCCAATATTATAAGGAAACAAATCCAATAGGACCAGTCAATTCAGATATTTTTCAAAACCAGATTACATACACAACACCCATATTATAATTGTAAATTGAAAATAAAACAGGATACATAATAAAATGAGATAAATGGTCTCTTTGAAATCATATTCAATTATTGTTTTTTTTAACCAGGGTAAGGGAAATAAAATAAGGTTGAGATAAAATGATCATTGAGTGAAAAAATATAGAATAAATAATAAAAAGTAAAAAATAATAATCAATATGGAATTTCAAACAAATGAAGTCACATTCAATTTTAATATCTAGATAAGGAATAATAAATATGGCTAGATAAATAACTGAAACATGTGAAATTCAATCAATAAATAGTGAATGAAATAAAACCATACATATGTTGGACAAAAATATCATTGATAAATAATAAATGAGTCATAACAAATAAAATTATTTATTATTGGATGTCATGACACCTGGTTACTTGGTAACTTTATAGTTAATACCTTTCAAAATGTGGTTTGAAATATGTCGGGTAAAACCCAATCTAATTTTCCAAAATGATTCATCTCATGAGTAAACCAATGCATCAAGGGGATGTTAAACAAGAAACCCATATGTTATACCAATATAAATAATTCATCATATATTGAATAATCTATTTAATTTTTGAATGGTGTTCCTTATGAAATATATGTATTGAATGGAGGATACAGATTCCTAAATAATTCCCCAGTTAATCAAATAAAAATCAATATGAAAACCATATATAAAAATGGTGTAAAGTTTATCAAATAATATTATTATTTCCTTATAATTTTTTTATTTAAGATAAATTTAATTAAAAATAGAATGATCATATGGAAGTGATTGTTTCAAGATAAGTAAAAAAATCACAAAATAATGTGATAAAGAAAAGATAAATATTACAACTTGGTAATATTCATATCAAAACTCTTTAGATATATATCTCAAAGTAAAAAAATTAAATACTATAAATCTAAAATGATTAATGAATAATATATAAAATTATATTGTAGAGACACCTCACATATAAAGTAATTTTTGAATATGAAATTTATCTCATATATATAAAAAGTGAGCTGAAAATTCCTAAACTTGTGTTTCTTTTTGTGTGAAAAGAATTTAACATCCTAGATAATTTTTTTAAAGAAGTTAGAAACTTTGTATGGAATCATATTAATATTTATGATATCATATATTATCTTTTTAAAATTTCTTATATCCCTTATTTTAGTAATCATTCATTATTTCCACCATTTCTGATTCTAATTGCCAAGTTTCTTGAGTAAGTTTTGGCATCTTATTTGTTTATCCTATTACATGGATCATTATTTTATCCTATCAAAAATGGAAAACATTATTTAATTTTCATATATATTTAGTATATATGTATTTATAATAATCCATAAGATTTGGTGATAGAAAATGAAATGCACCGTTTATGGAGACGAAAGGACATACATAGGCATGAACACTAATTCCGCATCATTTTCATATTTAAAAGAATGAAAATTAAATGATATATATTTATATAAGAATTAAATTATCAAATTTATTTAATATATTTCCATATATTTGATAATACCATCCTTAATACACTCCATGTAGTGTGTGAATGTATCACATTGCTTTAAGGAGGCAGTAGTCCACATGTCTAGAAATGATGTTATCACATTCCCATAGAAAGGGAGTGAATATTGGAATATGTTATATTGAAACTAAAGATGAAGAAAGACATAATAAATATAATATATATCATACTAAAATATTTTTTCCATCATAATTACCAACCATTAGTGGTGGTAATGTATAAATTAATGACATCTTTTTCTTAGGTGGCGGTTCACTATACAGGTGAATGGTGTGTTTATTACTCATTTGATAGAAGATTCTATAAATGTAGGCAGAAAAAATAATATGAAAACATATAATTATATTTATTATTATTATAATATTATTTTACCAATAAATAATAATATTTTATGGAGTTGAGAATGAAAATAAAACCAAAGAGCTCGAGGAAGGATGCTACCTCTTCATTGGATAACTTCTTTTGGTTTTCATCATATGGAATACTAGGATGGATTTAAACCCAAAGGAAAGATACTAGGATGAGGCTAAGTGGGTTGGGAACTTATTTGTGCAAAGTTTGGGTGGTTAAAAGGATATTATATGTGAGAATAATTAGTATAGGGGAGTTCCTTTTTATATTGCTAGAGGAGTGACTTTCTTGTTAATTTGTTAAAACGGAATTCAACCCATGTTTTATCTAGGGAAATTATATCCAATCATAAAAAAACTTGTATAAAAGGTATTAAATGGTATAAATATGTAAATAAAATTCATTCTGGAAAAGTTTCTCGGTCCTTTGGGCCCTTAATATTACATTTTGGTACCTTGTTAGGATAATATGTATTTTAATCACAGTAATTATTTTTAATTACATTCCCTAATATTTCTGGTAAAAATTAATTTGATCTTATTAGAAAATATATATTATTATTATTCTAAATAATAAATCAAATTTTTGAAATTCGAATAAGAAATGTGGAATTAATTTATATAACTTTTATCCTATATACAAGATTACAAAGCAACTTTTAAATGTAAAAATGTTAAAACATTCACTATGTTTTTATATATAATATCAAAGTGAAATTGATTCCAATTAAATAAAATGGATTTATTGATTTATTATTTATATAATGGGAGTTTGAAGTAAATTTAAATATAATGTATTATTATAAATAAATTAGATAGAAAATCAGTTTTTAAATAAAATTTAGTGGTTTTGACTATTCATAAAAAAGCACTTGAAATAAAAATAAAAAAGGTACTATGTTTATTTTTATGTTACTATTTCAAAAATGAAGTTTATTTTTACATATACGATTGATAAAATTTCCAAAAATTAGTTTTAACATAGGTTCTCCATTAAATGTCATTAAAATTTCCTATAGAAAAATATAGAATTTTATGCATAATATTTAGTTTTTTCATATCTTATTACTATAAAATCAATTGGATAAATGAAAACAAAATTATTTAATACATAATATATATAACATTAAAATAGTTTTTTAATAGTACTTATTTTAGTTAATTAATATAGATTACCATTAAAGAATAATTTTTTTATGAAATCATTACATCTATATTCGTTTTGTTTCTACATTAATTTATAATTAATCTGTAACAAATTAATTCTACCATATGTTTGTATAAGTTAGTTAATAATATTCCTGAACATAAATTTAATGTATATGTTGTATCTTGTTATATTTTAAAATAATGTCTTAATAAATTATTAATGTTTTCTCTAACTTGGTCTCTATTTAAATGAAAACTGACGAACAAATTCATCCATGCGTGTAATGAATGCTACCACAGCTTCTCATAAATTAAGTGATATAGAATAGAATTATTTAAAATACCAAATGTATCATAAGGTATCATGATTCAATATTCCTTTCAACATACGGTATTTTGTTTCATATGTGCTATTAAATACAATGTTCTACTTTATAATTTTGGGGTTTCATATTCTCCCCACTTTAATTAAATTGCATCATCGCAATTTAAGAATCATTGTAGTAATAGAGATTTATATATTTCAAAATAGTATTATTGAAAAACCAAAATCATAAATAGTGTTTACATCACATATTCATAATAATATTGAAATGGGAATGTGAAGGTCACTACCAAAATAAGCTTTTAAATAAGATAAATTTAGTGAAAATATAGACATGGAAGGAAGAAAAAACTATAATGTTTTGATGGAGAGTGATAGAAAACATTTCCATGTGAAATTTGTTGACATAAAATCTATAAACTAGATGTGTGAAAATATGTCATCGATATCCTCGAAAAATAAGATAATTGGACAACATTTTTTGTATCAGGACCGTTTGTCCTAGATTAGAGGAATTATTTAACTCTATACGAATGTATTGAAATATAATTACTATATATGTTTCTATTTAATGGTAATAATATTATCCTTCTGTTTTTCCTTGAACTATTTCTAATTTATCTCTTAGAACAACATGAATCATGGTGAAGTAATACATTTACCTTCAAAACATCATACAAATATAAACATAAACCATTTCATAAATGTTTAACTTTTCCAAGAGATTATTATCCCATACATTAAAAGGAAGGAAAATGAATTTAAAAAATTAAATTATAGTTATCCTTCAATCAACATGAATTATCTATGTAATCATTACATGTTGAACATGTGAAAAAACATCATTATGTTTTCCCTTCGAATGTGGTAATAAATTAAATTCCCACATATAATTTATAAAATCATGATGTATTCCTTAATACATGAGTAAAAAACATATTATTATATATATTTCATTAATCTAGAGTCTTTTAAACACCAAAAATTATCCTATAAACCATTTTGTTAAAAAATAATTAATTACATCCAAGGTAGTAAGCGCATATCCAATCCATAATATCATTATCCAAACAACATTTTAAAAAATTTAGGAACATATAAAGGCCAATATTTCCTTCACCCATGTATTTTACGTAACGCTTATCTTGATACTCAATAACTTTTACTTGTGGAATTCAATATATGATCTCAAATTGTTTATGAAAATTTACTGTAGAATAATCAGTATATATTTTATAATTGATATGATGATAACATAATCAATAAAATGTGTCCACAATATATTTATTTGATCCAACTATAGTTTTACATTAATCAGTTAATGTTGTTTGTGTGAATAACATATTCTTGAACTAGATCCCTGAGAATATTCTGAATTATATTCATTTGACGCTTGTGGAATTCATTTTAATAGTTCCCCATCTCTATGAAATTATAACAATTAACACATGCATTTTCTTTATTCCATTTAAATTATTTTTTCTATTGATCTCTTTCTAGGATCTTATTAATAACACCCAATCCTTTCACACATCTACCAAGGTGATTCATTCCATAGTTATCACATGTGGGAAAATAATAATTTCCCTTTTTCTCTTTATATTTTATTTTTTCTTTCTTTCAATTTTTCACTTAATTATCTTTGAATCTATAAATCATAGAAAATTCTTTATCTATGTAGATAAAATATAAAACTATTTCATCATATGAAGAAATCGTTCAAGACATCAGTACCCATTGGAGACTGGGCTTAGGTCCTTCAACAAAATGGTGAATCATGAATTATATGTTTCATATTAAATCTTTAGCATGCCTTTCTATATATGAAAATGTATCTTCAAAATATGAAACACTTTTTTACTCATTTTTATTCAAACCACATAAATTGCTCTTCATTTAATTTTGTTTCTCATGATAAAAATATTTTTCAAATAATGAATCCTTGAAATCATTCCATTCCTTGACTTTTAATTCCCCTTCCCCTATAGTATCTTGGATCAATGACCATCATTGATCAATATTGACATTGGGAAAATATACCTCAAATGTACCTTTTCCTTTTCACCACATCCTTCCATAAATTTCTTCTCTAATGAATTAATACATTTCTAGACTACTATTTGATTAGTAGTGAAACTAAATTATTTGGGGATATTTCAAAGAAAGACTTCCAACATTTGATAATATCATCATGGAACAGGTTTCTCCATAAATCAGGGTTCTGTGTCATACCCTGATTAATATTTCCAAATTTATCCATAACTCGCCCTGTTCCAAAACCAGATGTATGGGCATTCTCTGTAGGAAAAACTCTATTTTATCAATCATTTTTGATAAACTTATTCCTTCCAGGTTCTATTTCAAAACAATTGAATATACTATATTATCTCATAAAATTATTAAAAATGTATGAGTATAAATATTTCATAAAACATAATATAAATTGATAATTTTATGCATATATAATATTGTAATCATAAACATGGTTTCTTTGGGGAAATCAGTACATTCAAATCCATTAAAATTTTTTGTACAGAAAATGAGTATTATCCTAAGCATATCCTCTAAAAGTGTAAAACCAGGCGAAACGTGAGGCTCAAATTCATCTACAAAGTTATACTCAAGTCATGTTCGACACAACTTTTCATATTTTTTACCCCTAGGTATATTTTTCATAGAACCACATCCACTTATTATTATACATAAAAGGATGTATTTCATGGAAGAACAATATAATATCTACCTTACCAAAATTATAGTATGTTTTTATATATTTGTTCAAAAAGTATATATTAGGGTTATGTTCCCTAATATATATTTTCTAAATATTTTTTCCTAGGTTGTTATTAAATTTCCTTTGAGAATAACTCTCAACCCCCAACCTGAAAAAGCCAGTGTCGGTAACATACTTTAATATATTTAGATTATTAAAAGGAATCAAATTCTTAAGTAATAATCATTTTAGTATTTTTGGATTACCATATTATATACACAATTCCCATATTATATATGGAAATGGAAACAAAATGATATTCATATTAAATTGAGATGAACATTCTCTTTGAATGATTATTCAAAAATGTCTTCTTCTTTACCCATGGAAGGGAAAAAAAGGACAGATCAAATGATTAATAAGGGTAATATTATCAAAGAAATAATAATTTTTCAATAATTATAATCAATATGGAAAAGTAAATAATTGAACACACTTTCCATTTAAACTACTAGATTAGGAACAATCTATATGACAAGGTAAATAACTGAAACACATTATATTTAATCAAAAAATGAAATGAATCAATATATATTTAGAAGATAAATATATTAGATAAATAAAAACTCATCTAGAATGAGATAAAAGTATAATTATTTCATGGAATACATTCTAGTTGAATGGTACCTTTACACTCAAGACCATTCATAAGATGTTTTATAACATGTTGTCTAAAAACACATCTGATTAACCAAAATGATTCATATTATCAGAATACTGAAGCATCGATGGGATATATATTACCATGACCCACCAGTTTCATACCTATCCAAAAAAATTCTAATATATCAACCAATATTTTTAATTCATGAATAGTGTTCCTTATCAAATATCCATATTTAATGAAGGATACAGATTTATCAATAATTCCCCAATTAATAAAATAACTTTCAAGGTCAACCCCATATGTAAAAATGGTATATGTTATATAAACTAATAATATCAATTCATGATAATATATATGTTTAATGTAAATTTAATTTAGAAAAAAAATGATCATATGTAATTGATTGTTTCAAGATAAACATAATGATCACAAAACAGAGTGATATGGAACTTGTAACTTTTTCAACATTTTAATATTCAAATCAAACCCCTTTTTATGAGATAGTTCAAAGTACAAACTTAAATATCATTAATATAATAGTATTCATTGTATAATATATCAATATAGGATGTATATATTCCACACAATAGAACTATGTGGTGATTATGTTCTTTATCTTACAAATATTAAAAGTCAAATAAAAATATCTTACCTTGTGAGTTTTTTTGTGAACAGACTATAAAATATTTTATAGTGGTTTTATATATGTTAATAACTTATTTAATAACCATACTCATATTTATTATATTATATTTTACCTTCATATAATATATTATTACCCTTTTGTTAGCAAACATTCATTACTTTAACTATTTTGAGTGTCAATTTCCCTATTTTCTTAAGTTATGTTTGACCTGTTTTATTTTATTCTTATTACATAGATCTAGTTATAAAAATATCTATAATTTAAACCATTATTTAATTATCATATATATTCAGTATATATTTATCTATATAAATAAATAATATTTGGATGTAGGAAATTAAATTCACCCATCAAAGAGATGGTATGTCGTAAAAACACATGAATGTAATATCAATTTGTTTTTCCTTTTTAAGAGAGATAAAATTAAATGATATATATCTATAATATAATTGAATTATAATATTTATGTCATATATGTCACAAATTTTTATTTAAAAAATTATTAATACATTCCATGTAATGTGTGAACATATCACATCGCTTTGAGGAGGCAGTAGTCCACACATCCCCAAACGATGTTATCGTATTCCCACGAAAATGAAAGCATAAAGTTATATGTTATATAAAAAATAAATAATCATAAATACATAATAAATATAATATATATCATATAGAAAAACATTTCCATAATGAGAGTAAAGTATGAGGGTTGTAAATTAAAAATGAATGACATCATTTTGTGAGGTTGTAGTACAATATACACATGAACATTAGGTTTGTTACCCGTTTGATGGAATTCCACATATGTGTGGTTAAAAAAGTAATATAAAAATATCCTAGTATATTTATTATACTGATTTTATTATTTAATCGTGGACTAATAACATTTTTGGAGGTGGATAATGAATATAAAATAAAAGAGATCGAGGAAGGGTGTTATGTCTTCTTTTGAAAACTCCTTTTGGTTTTCACCAAATGGAAACCTTGGATGTATTTATTTTTAAAAGGATGATTATATGATGAGGTTTATTGTTTTGGGATATTATTAGAGTCAAAAAAATTTAACAAATAGCGGTTACGATCTGTGAATAAGTTAGAAGGGTGAGTTTTTTTATAGTGGAGGAGAAGTAGAATTGATGTAAATTTTTTATAATGGAATTTCACCCACGTTTCTACAAATGAAAGTGGACAGAATACTAAAAAAATTAAGTAAAATGGATTAAAATGTATAAATATGTCCATAAAATGTATTTTATTCTTATTTATAGTTCATTTTGGGCCTTAAGTTTATCATTTTTTCCTTTGTTAAAGTAATTTTCTCTTAATTCTTGTAATTTATTTCAATTATTTTCACTATTATCATTGGTCAAAAAATAATTTGACCTTATTTTAAATAATAAATTATTATTATTAAAAATATGGAACCAATTTTTTTATGTCACTATAACATAAGTTGGATAAATTAAACAAAAATTAATCATGTAGACATGATGAGAAAGAGGGTTTTTAATATAAAAATATTCAACATTTTTCAAAAGTTTTATATACAATATCAAAGTGAAATTGAATGAAATGAACAAAATATGATTTCTTTTCTATAATTGATATTATATTACTTTATAAACAATTTAGGTTATAATTTAACCATACAAAGAAATTAATTGAAAAATAAGTTACAATTAAAATTCAGTATTATTCACAATTTTTCAAAAAATGTATCATCCCAAATAAATTACAAAAAATAAACATAAGATAGTTTTTCTATTATGAATTCAAAAATAATTTTTATTTTTATATTTAATATTTGTTAATTTTTGAGAAATTTATATTAAATAGTATCTCTTTTAAAAGGTGATAAAAGTGCATTTGAAAAATATCGACTTTTATACGTAATATGGGGTTTGATCTTATCATATGATTATCGAACATATCTTATTAATGTCATAAGTATTTTATATAATATATATATATATATATATATATTAAATTCATTAAATTCACAAATTTTAATTAATTTAATTCTTTAAGATAAAACTCATTTAGAGAATAAAAATTTTATATTTATAAAATCATTTACTTTATATTAATTTAGTTTCTATATACATTTATAATTACGTTTTATCCAATAAATTAAACCATATATTTTCACAAGTTAGTTACTCCTATTAAAAAAAATTAACTTCTAGTTTATATCTTATTATATAAAATGATAATATATTAATAATTTATTATTTTTTGGTTATGCTCAATCTTGCATGTTACACAAACTACCAAAGCCAACGAGCTAGTACCCAAATGGTACAGGCTCCTGCTTGGCATCCAAAAGACCCATGATCAATTCTGGGGAGGGATGAATTTCTATGTTACTATGGTAGTTCTATAGCCTATCAATGTAGCATTACTCTTCACTAATGGGTCCTTTGGGATAAAAATTGGGCTTTCAAGCCTTGTATTCTGGCCACTTGGCCTTGGTCCATCGGGATATGTAATGGGTCTTCCACAACCCACACTAAAGATGTATTTCCTTTAATAATAAATTGAGGCTTTAGCCACAACCTTTTAAAAAAACTACCGAATAATTTTTTTCTTATGTGTAATGAAATATAACTCAATGTTTCTTTAATTTAAAGCTATAAAAAATACTTATTTAAATTATAAAATATTTCATAAAGACTTTAGATGTTATATTCCTTTCTATTTATGATGTTATGTGACATAATATATAAAATAAAGTGTTATAAATTTCAAATTTCAAGGTGTTACACATCATTTGATGCTCATATTTGTTTACGCCATTCTCCCATCTTTCATCAATGTTCATCGTCCATATTTTGATTCTATTGAGATTTGACTATACTGAGTAAACCAATAATTTTGAAATAATTATTTATTTCAATATATCCTTGTTATAAATTTGGGTTCTGGATAGATTTCCTGATTGGGGCATGGCAGCAGTGATGATAATATTTTGAGGGTATGAGCAATGGGGGTTCCATGGGCTAGATAACATGGGTATATCTGTAGGTGTGAAAAATGGTAATTTATATGAAAAGGGTTGCTGGAATCTGGATCCTAGAGACAATGTGGTCCTAGTCAACATGATTCTAGGTATAATGGTGAATAATCATATTTTAAGATTTGTAAATGAAATCATGAGTTTGGTAATGAAACAAACAAGATTTTATTTGAAACCCCAATGTACATGATATGCAATTTGGAAGAACACATTCTATGAAGGACCTTATATTTGGAGGATGGGGTTAATGTTGGGAGTTATGATAAAAATTTCTTATTGGAGGCCCACATTCAATTTGACCCTTATATGGCCATCTTGATGCATAAAAATAGTACACACCCAAAAACCCTCGTGACCCCACATATCATTTGTGTTATAGTACACCCCGTATACTTAGGAAAATGGATTTCTATGGGAAGGTGAAACATGCCTAAGTTCCAGCACGAACTATACATATCATATTTCATAACAACCTTCCACATGTCACGAGGAAAAATTAATTTGAATTTTTAGGATATGTTAAAAATAATACTTTATGTTACACATTGATTACCCCAATGGGACACATATTGTAATTTCACCCAAATCATTCACCATTCATATCTTCTTCTTCCGGACTTATATTTGGTCCTATGAGTATTCTATTTTGAGTTGAATTCCATTTTTGACATGATTTTGGAAATTGTATTGGAATATGAGATATAATTTAATGTGATACAAGTAGGATGATAATTCCAATTGTTATTAGTTAATAATAGTGATATGTTTAGGACATTGATGTGATTACAGTTTTGATACTCATCAATTACGCAGGTTGTGTGTCCCACGTATCCTCTATATAGTTATATCTTCTACTCCCCGACACTAAAAAAGTGTGAGTCTAATATATA
The DNA here is from genome assembly GCA_963277665.1 of Viscum album. NCBI lineage: Eukaryota > Viridiplantae > Streptophyta > Magnoliopsida > Santalales > Viscaceae > Viscum > Viscum album. Next base: position 1,143,715,640 of record OY728166.1, read on the forward strand.
TAGAGTTACTACCCTATCATAGATCTTTGATAGGGATAATTCCCTCCACGAGATAGTTCTCCCTTTACTATAGTGCACAGTTGTGAGGAGCGATCCCACAACACCGATTGTTCTGGGTTTGTGTATATGTATCAACATAATATGATTACCTTCACATTTTACCATTGTAAGTACCAATTAGAACAACCCAAAATATTATTTCCATCATCATAGTAATTAATGATGACATATTTTTCTTAGATGAATGTTACCTTCTATCCTTTAGTGGAATCAATTGTCACGAAATGAGGACAGACATCACCTTGAGACTTAGAGTCTTCCTTCGACAATATAAGGGGTTTTATAAAGATAAAATTTCCATTAATTTTTACTATTATTAAATTCTTCTTATTAACATCATATTTTTATTTTTTGGGAAATTATCACCTTTTTAGTTTTTAGTTATATTTTGATATTAATTGGATAAATGAACTAATTGTGGATTTTAAAATATTTTAATTTATTTTTTAGTTTTTTCCAAAACTATTTCAAAACTAATTTATATAATAAAATTACATTTTTTAGGATTCCAATTATTTTAATCATCATTTAATTCAAATGTATACAAATATAAATCTGACATCTTGACTCCCATAACTCGTAAGCAATTTAGGGATCACATTTTGTGCATGGAATGGATGGAATTTGATGATGGGACTATATCAAAAAAATTACTAACTTAAATGAGATAAAATTAGACATAGTTTTAGAGAACAAAATTATGAAAATTTAAGAGAACTATGTAATCTCTTGAAGATTTATTTTGTAAGTGAAATCTCTTGGGAACATTGTTTATGTGATCTAAAATGTTCACCAAGAATGAAATCCATTCTAGAGTAAAATATTTGAAACAATTTCTCAGGGATTTAAAATTAGATAAAAGCATTTAGGTGTGCATGAATAATGTATTTGAACAACATAAATTAATAAATTTTTACAAAATTAGGTTATTTAATAGAATAATAATGTATTATCATATGTGGTAGATATGTGGATTAAAAATGAGAACCCATCACCCAATAAATTTGTAATCCATGTCTATTTTAAGGGGTTTTAAACCACAATAAGTCATATTTAAGTAGATTTATAAGATTTATCTTTTATGTAATAGATTTATAATTCTAATTTATATCAGTATTATTCTTCATATCATATTATCCCATTTATTTTCTTTTATTAGCACTCCCACCGTGTTCTATTGTCAAAACCACTAAAAATATAGAACTAAACATTGTGATTGTTCTAGGCACGGAGTGGTGGTTTTATTGTGCTTAATTTCACTTGAATTCAAATATACCATTTCCACTATACAAATTTTTGTTGTGATTAAATTTATAATGTGTATTTCTCTCTCTATTTTATCTATCATTTGAATTTGTATTCTAGTTTTTCAATTATCCTTCCCATTACTATTTGTGTGGTGCATATGGTGGAGCATGGAATAGATAGTGATAGTAGGTCAAGTGGTATCATAAATATCATTAAAAATAGTATTTAACAACATAAATATGCCCATGTATGATATAATCACAATTTAAAAGAAAAGGTGATGATGGACAGGTATTGATCACCTAATTGAATTGATTATTCAGATCTCTTTGAGGAAAATCATTTAAATACTAAAAAAGTCCATAGTACAGTACCCTTACATATTCTTATTAAAATTATCAGATGATAAATTGAATATATATTTATATGTTTATGTTAAATTCACCTTTCAAATCCCCCTTCATTATATAAGAAAGTACTATTTTAGTTAGACAACAATAGTGACATTAGAAATTTAGTGTGTGAGAGTGAAATCTATTTTCTCATCCCTAGATTATTTCACTATGGTAAATTATTAGGAAATAAGTATTTAATTGAATATTGGTGCATGATAAAACACTTTCATTAATTTCACACCACTTCTAGGGAGACCAAGAGCATACACACGCTATTTTTCAATCAAAACCAGAAGAAAATATCACATTTCTAGAACTAAGGAATTATCATATCGCATACCTCTCATTTTATAAGTCAAGATTTCTTTTTTGAAAAAAATATTTCGATAAATGTTTTTGTTTAATCCAAAAGGTAGGAGACATTGAATATTAAAATAAAATAAAAATAATATTTCATTCAATAGAATTTTTAAATTCTTGAATAATCAAGTAAGAAAATAACATCACTCACCATCATAGTTGAAGAAGATAATGTTATGTGGGTAGAATTAATTTATTGAAAAGATAAATATAATGAAATGAATATTCCACCTAAATTTCAGGAATGTGTTTGCAAGGTTGAGGGGATACATAATGATCCACTTCCCTCCCTAACAAATTAATTCCTCGTAAACCTAAATACGGGGAATTAATTTGATATTGAATGTTGTGAGGGAGGTTTAATTTCATATTATTGTTTATATTAAATAATTATTAATTTTGAATGGAAAATTGATCACATGTATAATGATTTTTTATATATATCACCACTACTATAGGTCTTGGATGAAGAATATGAAGAAGTTGATTTTGCTTAGGATTTAATGAAGGATCTACTCGAGTTATACTCTATCGATATAAAGTTGATAGAAAAAAAGAATAAATGGTTCTAGAATAATTTGATGAACTTATACTATAAGATAATCCACTAAGTATTGTAATATATTTACCACCAGTGGACACCACTCCTTCATCTGACCAATATTAAGATAACTAATGTATTCTCTCCCAATACATATAATTCTCACTTTCATCTATTCTTGAGGTTAGGGAATTTATTATTTTCTTTCGAGGACCACACACATATAATCTACTCATATATTTGTGAGAAATTATATATGGTCATTCATGAGAATGAAATAACATTCAAATTCATATTGGTAAAACCTATCTATAACTTCTTCAATATGTGAGGTAAATACCTTGCACCTATATGGGGGTCCAAAACATGTCATAACCTATTTTACCTTTCTCAATTTTTAATTATTTTTCTTATGTTATGATTTGTTCATTCATTATAAGTCTAAAATTGTAGTATATAAGGGATTAAATCAAGGATACTACAAAAAACATTTCATGTTGAACCCTTCCATATTTTTTGATTTTTATCCGTTATATTTTATTTTCTTCAGAGGAAATAATTAGTTGTTAAATATATGTGTGAGGAGAGTGTCAGCATGCATATTTATTTTTTTCTGAATTTTATCTTTTTTTATTTATTATAAGAAGATTAAGAAAAATTGAATATTTATATCATTTTTCACTTTAATTTAATTTGAGATAGTTTGAAGGATTTTAAAAAAAAAATTAATTTCAAATGATTCATGATGTTAAAACTTATTCCTTGAATATCATTTTCAATAGTTTTTATGTGTTTGATTGATTTTTAAAATTTATTCAAATAAAAATGACTCATAATATATTTCTTATATAGTTTGGTACTGTGAATCATTTTCATATATTCTTATTAATACCCACATGTCTTGATAGAAGTGAGTTTCTTTATTACCGTAGCTCGTTAATATTTTCCTCAAAATCATTAGAGTTCAAGAAATGTTTTTTACAATATTGAGGAACATATTTGGATATAAATGTTTTAAATTGTGAAATATCATTGTGTTTACCCTCTTTATCCCTTAGATTAAATTAATATTCCTATAGGTTTATGTCAAAAATTCATGAGTATTTTTCTTTAACAATCTCAACGGTTAATACTTTTTTACATGGTTGTTTCATGTTTTAGGGTATGTAATGGACTTTTATGTGTATTATTTGTGATTTAAAACATTTTTCGGTGGTTTGAGTTATGACTAATAATTTTGGGTATTATATAGAATGATATAATTTATCATGAGTCATCATTTCAATGTTTTTTTGGTATCATTTGTTTCTCCTTAAAAAATTTTAATTTTTTTTAAAATAAAGCAATGAAAATAAAATAGAGAAATAAAGATGATATTGAGTTATGTATTTTGATTACTTTTTGGATTCATGTACCCATGAAAAAACATAGACCATAATTTTCATTCCATCATTATATTAAACATTCATCTCATCCTATGAAAATGTGAAGAAAAATTTGAAAAAAAAAGATTTCAAAAAAGGAATATATATGTTTAATAGGGGATAATTTGGATAGGATAATTCATTAGTCTCACTAAATGAATAATGTACCATGTTGAAAATTTAATATATATATATATTTTTCTCACAGCTTTTAGGGGAATTGAGTTACTATCATCTTCTATTGACACTTGAATATTCATGCACTATAAATAAGAGTTCAACCTCATATTCTCATCCTGTGGTTTTTTAAAACATCTTACAAATGAACCCAAAGTAACTTAAATTCACTAAAATATTAATCGGGATTGAAAATATATTCATGTCTCTTGCTATATAGAGATGAGTATTTTCACAATCCAATGGTGACACATGAACATTCTAGGAATGATAACAACTCTATATTTAATTTTTCTTGATGAGAGAGTGAGATAAATTCAATGTGAGGTATGTTGTGATGGGGCAATTTATGGATTTTTAATGTTGACCAAATTTATGTGTGTTGTATGACAATTAATGGTAAATATTTACATAGTAGATATAATTAAATATCTTTTTGGAAAATATCATGGATGTTTTCACATTTTTGAATCATGTGCAGATTTTGATTTCAATATTTAATTATTTACCATAAGTGAAATTGTTAAGTGTGGGGGAGTGATAAATAAAAAATTATCAAAAAAAATAGTGAAATTAAATTATTTTATTCACAACATAGTGTTATTATATTATAAACTAACATTGTTTCGTATTACCACGAAACATGTGTTATAGTTATAAGAATCACTACTTCCAGGAGGATTCAATTGGATTTGTTCATGGAATGGAAACTTTTAGTAGTTCTTTATCCAATGGGGGCCTTCTTTAAAAGGGTAAGAATTATTTAGGTTTGAACATTGTGATACATAGAAACGTACATTAGCAGAGAGGGTGCGATTTCAGACTCATCATACCCTTTTGGGGGAAAATTATTATCTACTCTGGGACTCTATTTATAAATTAAGACATTTTCATGAATCCTTATTAATTCACCAATTATTACATAAGTTTCTATTGAAATTTTCAATAACTTATTAACATGTGTAAAATTTGTAATCATCAGTATGTGTTCAAGGATCTTCATTAATAGAAATATCTGTATGTATTCATGATTCTCAATCAGTGGTATCCTTTCATATACTATTTTATTATTCTTTTAATCATCGTTTTGATGATACTGGTTTTTAAGCCACTCAATTGGGTACTCTCGAATTTACTATCATATAGGGAGGACAATGATTGTATTGATATTGGGATCATTTCCATAAAATGTGATACTTATGTATCCTTGTTAAAGGAATCCGAACCCTAGTATTTCGGTGTTCAATAATGGGAAAAATCATTCCTTTTATGGTAATGTGATAAGGACCTAACAATATAGTTTAATTTCATGTGGTAAAGATATCTAAGAGAAATGTTTTTAGTCAATTTTTGGCATGGAACATAGGCTGAAGAAGCCCAATGACCTTGGAATGTATATGGGTTTCTAAGTAAGATTAGGCCCTCTGGGTAATATGGCCCAAGGAGAACAGTGTTGACTTGATGTGTTGGGTTTGAACCACAAGGATGCTTCTTAAATATCCCATGTGGATGGGAATCAAAGGCCATTTATTTGGACAAGTCTCATAGGAGAGTATAGTCCTTTGAGAGAAATTAGTTTGGGATTGCATCCTGTAAAAGATTCATTGATGATTTTGGGGTTTAATATTGGGGTTATTCCTTTAAAGGATTCCCAGATTAAGGGAATTAGGGTTCGATTCCAGAAGATAATAACCAATGATCTCGGGCCCAAAGAAGGATTCCTATGTATCCTGATTATGGAGGGAATTAGATTTCTCGTAGTTTATTAGATCATGAGGTATTTTTTTCACATTTTGTAATAATTAAAAACGTCTAAGCCCACATGAGTCATTCTATGTGTGAGAAAAGAGAGGATATTAAAGATTCAACAATGAAACGTCCACTTTTCCTCCTTCACTGGTGAAAGTGGGCGCACCTACAGTGGACAGGGTAGACGAAGCCGAGTTGACCCGAGAACAGGGAGAGGTGATGAGCCCTTCCTCTGTCAACTTCACATTATAAAAGTGTATACTAAAAGGAAAAATGTATTATAGTTAGGTTCTTACACTAGGATGGATCCTCTTGGTTTCAAATATCAACATGAGAGGGAATGGGTAATGGAATTCCTTGTTCCCATCTCACCTATAGTCTTTTTAACTAAAGAATAGAGTAAGAGAAATGATGACACCTCCTACAAGAAATGATTGGGTCTTACATGATGATAGTTTCCATGAAATTAATCTTATTAGGGGATGAAGACTACTCCTTTTTTCAAAACAATGAAAATTAGGTTTGAACCATACCTTCCCAACCAGATACCTCAGGTTCTGGGTCATCTCTTTGAGAAGGGAGAGGTCAGGACCCAAACCCTCCTCCAAATCGGGAAGTTCCAAACATTGTTCTTGGGGAATGGTCCATGTGACTATGGATATACAATCCTACAAACATACCATGAACCCTAACCCCATTGTGAAAAAAATGTGGGAAACCTCTGACTATGGATTTACAAACACAAATAGTAGATAAGCTAATATGACTTTCCCAAAGGATTGATAAGTCGAGAGGTTTGGCTAGAGGTATTAAGAGAATCCCTTTCAGAAAATAGAGTCAAGGATGAATAACACTATCCATGAATGGTGACATTGAGGTTTTTTTCGATAAACTTCATTCAATCATTTCCCTGAAAAATTTAGCACAGTGGTGACCATGGGGTTGTCTCACGTGAAGGTTTCCAGCTAAGTTATCAAACTGTCACATGGTTAATTTGTTTTTGTTAATTTCAAAAACAGAAATGGGGATTAGAAATTAAATCAACAATGTTAAAAAATATAAAATCAGAATTCAAATAAAAATATACGTTAGTGATTGGAAATCATAAGTAAACTAGACTGAAGAAAACAAACTAAAGAAGGCATTGGTGGACAAACATTGATCATCATATACTCCCTCCATCCTTATTTAATTGAATTATCAGATTATATTTCTCAATTATCACTCAAATAACTCCAACTAAACATTCATATTTCCTAGAAACCATATCCAGAGATCAAATATTGGTGTTCATCCTCTTATAATAGTGATTCGATTACCCAAAGACCTTCGAGCAATCAAAACTAATTAAACATGATGTACTCATTGGGGAGACCAAGCCCAAAGAAGATTAAACAAAAATACAATTATTTTACATTCATTAGTTTATAAATATTCTAGAAAAAAATAGAATAAATTGAATTCATGAAAGAAAATAGACCTTTATAGTTCATGAAATCCTTTTCCAGAAAAATATAATAAGAATACATTGAAGTACCAAACTCAAAATGGAAGTATCTTTGGATCATTATTTCCCACCACCACATGGATATTAACCCTTCATGTCATGATTATAATCAATTTAACTCCTCTTCTCCAGCATATCTCCCCCATAAAACTCGCTCCCTTGGTCCAACCCCCTTGAAATTAAATAGAAATAGAAAATATATAGGAGTAGGGGATGGCCAGGGTGTTGTCCAGAATGTGACCCCAGAAAGATTAATCGAATTTCAACCTCCTTGCCACATAATCAAGATGAGTTTTTTACATAAATGATGTTCCAAACCATTTCCTATAATTCTTGAAAAAATTACAGAATATTTTGAAACTTTTATAAAATGTTATGAATTAATTACTTAGTGGATCTGGTTCTGCTCGAGGTTACTCTTTATCTTTCACTAGTTTGACTCGCTCAACATGTTCCATAATGATCAGTGTTTTCCATGAAACTCCTCTTGAATGAAATCCTTGTAGTCCTCTTTAATTCCCAATTAGAATAAATTAATTGGGAAATATGTGTACAGAGTTATTCTTTTTTTATTGTGGTAAGGTCTACATAGCAGACCATAAAAACATTTCACAAAGAATGATTTATTTGAGACTCTAGATGGACTATTTAGGACATTGTCCAGTTGACAAATGTGAAGATCAAATTCTAGGGGTCCCTTTAAAAAACAAATCAGTCAAATTATATATATTTTTAAAAATATATTCCCAAAACAGAAAACTAATGAAAAATAGATAAAAATCCAGAATTAGGGCATTTTCACAATTTATCCCAAAGATAAAAAATTACAAAAATTATATAATTTCACACATATTGACGCATTTGTGAGGATTAAGTCATTGAAAAGTACGTAAAATATATTAATAATATCAACTCTACCAATTCCCCCACCCATAAAACTTGGGATCCTGAAAAAATGATCATTAATATTAAATCAATTCATATTCAAAACACAAACCTATGAGGTTCACCAATTAACCACCAAGAATCAAATGATATCTTGCTTCATAAAAAAATGATTCATATTACCAATTAAATTCCTTTAATTTATTACCACTTCTATTCTCCTATCATTCCCACAACACACCTACCTCACAAAACGTTTCTCTAAACATAGAAATATTAATTTGCAACAAAACATTTCTCATCCAAACACATGGACGAATCATGATAAGCATGAGAAACTTATATATCTCCAGCTGAAGTCATCTAAGAAAAATTTGATCATCATAATGATTTTCAAGGTTTTTCTATGGCCAAAGGTTGGTGGGTTTCAAATGTCAAAAATTTTGAGTCCAAATAAAGTGATTTTGGCTCATCATTTAAGAATAAATGCATGAATCTAATCTTCACTCATGTGTGGAGTCCTCCTTAATCTCCTCCAATGAAAGTCAGATTTGAAAATCTCTTAGAATATCTCTTCCACCTCATTAAATCAATATTTTAGCATCAAAAGTGACATTTCTCTTCTTCTTCTTTTTTTAAAGCTCCATATTGGGCACAAATTTCTTCCATTAAGAGCTCCAGACAGGCACAGCTCCCAGAAAAACATTTTTCAGTAGCAAACACATCTCTACATAGTTTTGATAACCACCCAAGGCAGTAACAAATGATTTGGCACACCACATGTCATCTCCCCCACACTTAAATACAACTAGATCACGAATTTTTACTTCCATAGAAGGGTAGAAATAGAAAATGGCTTCATATGTGTATATATAGAAGGCATTTGATGGCTATTAAAGGATCAAGAAGGATAAAATGTACAAGTGGGACATAATAAAAAGGATAATCATAAAAAGGGGTCTTTCAATCACAAAAAAAATTCCTCAATCATTTCAATAACACTCACCTCAGCCCTCAAGTTTTTATTGAAATAGATCAATTTATGGTTAAAACAAACATGCATTCTTTGGTTCACTCATGATTTATGATGAATGTAAAGAAGATTAAAAAATAATCAGAATCCTCACAGGCAAGTTATTTTCAATATTAGACAACATTTAGGGCATAAAATTCAAAATTCAATGGTCATTCCAAAAAACTTTCAAAATTTTGAACTTCAAACATTGTCTTTTTCAAAATTCAATTATAAACAGATTCAAGGGATCAATTGGTTCACTCAATAAAAGGGTTTTAAAAAATTACAAAGATCATCATGTAATCTCACAAGTTTATTTTAAAAAATTAAAATAAAACACACGAAATGTGAAAACACAAAAAATCCAATTCTACAAAGGATGATCCACCCCCACACTTATTTTGTACAATGTGAGTATTGTGTATAGATTATAGGAGAAATGAAATTCAAAAAGATAATACATGACAAAAAAATTTGGGAAGGAAAGACATGACATGGTTTTTATTTAATAGTAGCAACTTTGAGGTTACCTCGTAATAGCTGTAGTAGGTAAACATACATGAAAAAAAAAACAAAAACGAAGAATCATTTTTTTGGAATGAAAGTAAAGAAAAATAAAATAAATAAAGATAAGGGAAAATAGCCTTGATATGTACCACCAAGTGGGTGCTAAGAATTCACTTCCCTTAGTCAGGAAGTTCCAGCTAGTCAACCCCAATCTGAAGGCGGGTGATGTTTTTTCCACATGAACCACCAAAATGAGTTCTCTCTAATCTTATTTATCTTATAAATCTTGTAGAAGATCCCAAAAATAGATTTCTTCGGATTCCCCTCCATGAATTTTATGTATTGATGATACGGTGGATGTGGGAAAAAATGTAAAATAAACCCCCCAAGACATTATCCTCACAAAAGGCCAGCACTAGTTGTTGAATTGGGCACACCATCATTTCCTCAATTTCATCCTTGAAATCCTCATCATTTTAAAAATCAATACACTCAAATGAAACATGAACTAAATCGTCACTGGGTGAAGTACCTAGAAAATTATTATCAAAATTATCAAGAAAATATGGATCAAAATTTGAGACCTCTCCCTATGGATTCTCAGGTTCCAACTATTTCTCTATGTCTAAACCAATGACATTTAATATGGTATGCATCTATAGTTCTTATCTATGCTCTTCAAAAATGAATGAATCAAGTTTATCTTTATCTTTATCCAAATATTCATACAATGTTTCTATTTTTTCAATTTCAAAAATACTGGCGTCAAATGAAATTTCATTTTCAACAAATTCATCCCAATTGTTTTCAAAAGAGCATTGATTTCCAAAGGACACATCTGTTAGTGAATCACTAAAAATTTCATCCATAAAAATTGAAAATTTTGATTCAAAATCAGTTTTCAACACATCTACAAAAGGTTCATCAATATAAATAAATATTGGGATGTCATTTTCCATTTCATGAATATCCTTTTGAGCTTTCAATTCTTTTAATTCTATTAATTCATCAGAATGATTTCCCATTTATCTGATTACTTCTAGAATATTTAGTTTAATGAGAAAATTATTTTTTGGAATTTCAAGAGTATTTTGATGAAATTTTAAAAAATCATCATGACCAGGCTCCTCATATTGTTGATAATCAGGCCAAACAAAGAGTAGTCACTATTAAAATCCATTTTTAGGGGTTTTTTTAAAGACAAAATTTGTGTATAAAAGCCTATAAAATGTAAAACAAAATCATAAAAAACTTATGCAACCTCCCTGGAAACGAAACAAAATTGGCTCTTTTTTTTCATGAAACTCTAGTCATTAATTTTCCCTTAAAATGTAGCACAGTGGTGACCACGGGGTTTTCTGACGATGAGGTTGCAGGCTAAGTTATCAAATTGTCACTTTGTTAATTTGTTTTTTTAATGCCAGAAACAGAAATGGGGATATGAAATTATATAAACAATTTTAAATAATATAAAATAATAACTCAACTATAAATATTCGTTAGTTATTGGAAATCAGAAGAAAACTAGACTTAAGAAAACAAAAAAAATAACGTATCGGTGGGCAATCATTGATCCTCAGATTCTCCCTCTATCATTGTATAATTGAATTATCATATTATATTTCTCAATGATTAATTAAATAACTCCAAGTGAACCCCCATATTTACTATACAACATATTGAGACCTCAAATATGGGTTTTTATCCTCTTATGAAAGTGATTTTTTTTCCCCAAGACCTTGAGTAATCAAAACTAATTAAACTTGTTGTACCCAATGGGGATTCTTCACCCAAAGAATTTTAAACAACAAGAAAATTATTTTACATTCATAAGATGATAAAAAGTCTAGAAAAAAATTTAATAAATTGAATTCATGAATGACAAGAGACCTCCATCATTCATGAAAACCATTTCCTGAAAAATATAATAAGAAAACATTGATGTACCAAACTCAAAAGAGAAGAATCGTTTGATCTCTACTGCCCACCACCACATGGATATTATCCCTTCATGTCATGATTATAATCATTTTAACTCCAATTATACAGAATATATCCTCTATAAAAACTCACTCCATTGTCCTAACCCCCTTTAAAAGAATGATAAATAGAAAATATATAGGAGTAGGGGATGTCCAGGGGGTTGTCTAGAATGTGAACCTAGAGAGTTTCTTGAATTTGGACCTCCCCAACGAATATTCAAGCTATGGTGTATTCATAAATGTTGTTCCAAAAATTGTCCTCTATCTCTCTACGAAATTAAATAATATGTTGAAACATTTAGTAAATGATATGATTTAATTACTCAGTGGATATTATTCTTCTTAAGGTGACTCTTCGTATTCTACTAATTTGACTCGCTCGACCTATTCCATATGATCAACAATCTCCATGGAACTCATCATGAATACGAGCCTTGTTGTCCTCTTGCATTCCCAATTGTAATAAATAAATTTGTACACCTATATATGGAGTTATGCCTTCATAAATGAGGTGTTTTCTAGACAACCAGCCAATAAAACTTTCCACAAAGAATGATTTATTTAAGCCTCTAGATGAACTATTTTGAACTTGGGATATTTGTAAAACATGAAGATATTATTATAAGGGTTCCTTAAATAAAATAATTACTCAAATTGGATCAATATTCAAAAATATATTCCCAAAACATCAAACTAGTGAAGAACAGTTAAAAATCCAGAATTAGGGAATTTTCACAATTGTGCTCAAAATACAAAAAAATACACAATTGATATAATTTCACATATAATAAAAAATTGGTGGGGATTAAATCATTGAAAAGTAGGTAAAATATATTAAAAATATCAACTCTATCAAATGGCTTTGAGAAGGATTCATGTCTTGAAAACTGAAGAGAGTAAGTGAATCAAAGGGGGATCTCAAGTAGATAAGGGCACATAAGTAGGCTTGGGGACCTAATGTTCACTGAAATGAAAAAAAAGCTGGTTGTTAATACTTGGGATAGACATTTATCAAGCCTTCAATATTATTCACTGGTGATCCCAGAAGTGGGGCTCTCATGTTCCTGTAAAAGGAATAGGTGGCATGCAATTGTTTCTAATTTTGGGAGGTTGGGCGCTTTTGGCGTGCATGTGTTATGGTTTTCAAACACTAAAATTACATAAGTCTAATTATAATACTTTAAATCCTACACTCATGCTATTGAAGAACTACCTTGAATTTTTAGGAAATCTTGGTTGAAGCACTAAGGTTACCAGAGCAGTAATTGGGCATCAGAGAAATTCTTCCATACAAATGAAATCCTGAAGGGTGTATTTATAGAAAAAAATATGACTTTGGGAGAAATTAGTTTGGGCGTGGAAGTGGCTTGCATTCAAAATCTAGTCTTGAAAGTACCTTTTTTTATGGTGTTTTTTCTAGAATATGATGCCTCTTTGGGGACTTAACAAAAATAATAACTTCATTCAGTTCTATCATGATGGCATAGTGGTGTTTGAGTGCATGTAGCTTGGGTGATGCTTTTGGGATTTAGCCAAATTTATTACTCCATACCATGGGGGATCCACCCCATCTCCCCTTCATGGGTTTACTACTGGTAAAGGGTCACGACCCTTCATGTCGGTTCCTTTACTACCATCACTGACCACCATGAAAAATGCAGAGTCTAACCACAATCATTTTGAGATCCATTGAGAACATATTTCGGAGAAGTGGAAGGAACACATTTCATGGTGTCTACCCCCCCACCCCCCCCCCCCCTAGAATTTGATTCATTCAGAATGTAAGTAATCATGTTCTAATGAAAAATTAGGGAACTTTTTCACATTACAACATCATTTGGTTAGATTAGATGCTACATTAATATTGGAAGGATGCTCTAATTTTTTTCAAAGACATTGGGCCAAGAGAGAGTAGTTTTATGTTTATAGGTTTATATAACGAACCGCAAAAATGTTGAATCTTTTGTATTTTTATTGATCAATACTACCAAAATCATAAAAAATCAACGTTTAGTGATATGGGACTCAAATTCTGTTCAGATTTTCCATTGCGGGTTTTCAATCAAGTGAGTACCATGTCTCTGGTTGTTTTTCGTTTATAGTTATGCATGTTATACTAAAAGTTTTTAATGTTTATTGTTGAATATATTTGACCATGAATTTTGAAATTATATCTCAAACAAGGCTCAATTTCTAAGAATTTATTTTATATTTTTTTGATAATTCTAAGTGGAATCTTGACTCATGATTTTTTATAGACACCAAATTAAAAACTTATATCAACATATGGGTTGTCTCTTCCAAGAACTAAGTTACCATTATTTGAAAAACTTGTTATGGGTGTTATATTTGGCAGGACCAACTATGGCATATGATTCATAGCCAAACAGTGGAATGTTTTTAATTGTATGTTCGTTATGTAGGAATAATGAAATTCCATCTAAGAGAACATGCTTCATAGTTAGGAAAAAGAGCTCTTAAGAATTTTAAATTTTTTCGATTGATATACAAGGAAAAATAGATTCATGTGACTCAAGAACACAGTGGTTGGTTTTGTCAATGATATGGATTTTATGATTAAAAGGATTTTGTATATCAACAAATGTAATGATTTGGAAAACCATTTCTACACTAATTTGGCCTATGAGAAAGGGTTTTAATTTATCAGAATGAGAATTTTCTGAAATAAAACTATGTAGTTTTAAGTCATGTAGTGTTGAAATTATACTGTGTAGTTTTATATCATGTAGTGAGAACATTATAGTGTGCAGTTTTATGTCATGCAGAAAAGACATTATCTGGATTTAATTTAAGGTTCTTAACATTGAAAAAAGGTATGAGACTCTACAAATTTATTGATAATTTGGATGGAAACATATGACCATTTTTAGTTATGGAAGGGAAAATTGTAAAGTATGATTTGAGAGTTTCTAATAATGAATAATGATATGAAAAAAGATCTAAAGACAACATAGGAATTATTTTCCAAGAATGAAGTTACCATTATTTGACAAACCCGTTATGGGGGCTATATTATGCAGGCCCAACTGGAGAATATACTGCAAATCCAAATAGTGGAAACTTTTGATCGACATGCCTGTTATATAGGAAAAAAAATCCAAGGCCACCTAAGGGCACGTGATGCATAATCAGGTAAAAGAGATCTTAGAATTATGACATTTTATTGGTAAAATCCAAATAATGATTATGAAAATTATTATTATCAATATCACATTGATTGGTTAATGGAGAAAAGATACCTGAATATGGAAAGGGTATTTTCAACGAATATTTCCAAAGAATCAGAGGAATAGTACATCTACGACAGTCTGACCCAAACATAAGTGGAATAATGTATTTAGTTTTAGGTTATACAACTAAAACAAGAAATGGAAAATGTATGTGATATACGGTCAAGTGATTCCAATGTTATTTCATATTTATTTAAACACATGGAGGGGGAAATGTGTAATCCAGTGACTTGATGTATTTAGGATCACGATATAGATAATTGTACAAATATACCTAAATGACAGTTTTAAACTATAGATTCTATTATATTGCCATCAATTTTTGTAGTAGAAAAAGACAATATAACCAAGAATGAAATAACCATTATTTAAAAACCCATTATCGGGGGTTGTATTATTTAGGGACAAATGTGGAATATGTTGCATAGCCAAATAGTGGAATATTTAGGTTGACAGTCCCATTATTTAGGAAAATTATGCAAGGCCACCTTATGGAATGTACTTCATAGTCATGAATGAATGTTCCCAATTATTAGAAACTTTATCACCAGAAACCATAAGAATGATTATGAAGATCCGTAAATACTCATATTAAGAGTGTGAAATATAGAAGGTGTTTATTCTTAATGAAAATAAGAAATATTTTGATTAATATTGTCCATGAGTTTGATGCCCTTTACATTTATTTTACTCCTGTGTAAGATGCATACATTCATTGATTCCTCAGAATTAATATTGTGATGTGTAGTTTAAAGTCATAGAGTGAGAACATTGATAAACCCATAAGAAATTACAACACCATATTTATATATATAATTCTTTTACCTAATTCCTAATCCCATGTGATATATGCTTGATGTGATAAACAAGGACCAATAAGGGTTTCTTCTATAACACAAAGGTGAAAAAAGTGAATAATAGAGGTATTTGATTTCCATGCAGTTTAACGTCATGCAGTAAAGAAGATGTTGAACCGATTAGAAAAGAAATACATATTATAACTGGACAAAGGGATAAAACTCAAGTGACAGTATGTGCCTTTTTGTGGGCAAGAATCAAGCCATACAGAGTTCTTAAAAATTCTCTATGATGGTTTGATTCTTATATAAGAAATTAACAAGGTTTTTTTAAATATCGTGGTTGGGCCCAAGATCATGGTTGGGCCCAATATTGGAGATATAGGTGTCTCTACGTATCTCATTTAAAATGATAATCAATCCATACGTAGTTTTTGAAACAATCATTCCTCACACCAATTTTTTTTGACATGAAGAATGGGGGATTTTGACATATTTTGAGATAATAGATAATCTTAAGACATGAAATGGTATGAGGACCAAACCATATACCTTATGAAAATAATCTGTATATAACTGATTCATATACAATAAGAGAAAAGAAAATAAGAATATTTTTTCATTGCGGCAGGGGATAAAATTGAATAGTTAGGTGGCTCTACATATCTCATTGAAAATGTGAATCAATCCAAACATAGTTCTTGAAATAATGTCTCTATGAAGATATGACTCAGACATAGGAAAGATAGGGAATCATGTTCATCTAAGGATTCATTATGATGTAAATAATCTTTGCTTATTTATACTTCTAATATCAAGTTGATAAGTTACTAGTCGTAAAGTTTAATGTCATGCAACCAGGACAAATGAGGTCATGCAGTTTAATGTCTAGAAACAAGAAATTTGTGTTGTATAATTTTCTTTCTTGCAGTGAGGAAGTGGGGGGTTGTGCAGTTTAATGTCTTGTGGTGAGGAATGATGGTGCAATTCATTTTATCGTCATGCAGTATGGATGATTATGGTTGTTATAAAGATTAATGTCTTCCAACTAGGATTGTGTACCGTGCAGTTTTAATTCTTGAAACTAGGACGTGGGGGATGTGCAGTTCAATGTCTTGCAGTGAGGACCTATGATGTTACGCATTTTAATGTCATGCAGCATGGAATCTTATGGTAGTTATACAGTTTAATGTATTTCCACTAGGAATTTTTTCTTGTATGCTTTTAAGTCATGCAGCGAGGATGTGGGGGAAGTGAAATTTAATATCTTACGACGAGGAAAAATTACTATGGAGTTTTAAGTCCTCCAAAAAAGAGATGGGAGCTATGAAGTTTTCAATCATTTAGTGAAGAAAAATGATCTTCTAAATTACTTGAATTATTTCTTCAAGAATCTCTCATTGGTTGGAGTTTTAATGATCTCTCCATTTATTGAGATTAAGACATAAGATCTTTTTGAGTAGACCTTACGTATATAATATGGTCCTCCCCACTTTGGATCAAGCATTAGAAGTTTCATTTGTTGTATCATTGGAGTCCTCAGGACTTATACCAAATATCTTTGAAAAAATGAATGGAGGAGAATTTTTTTGTTAAAATCTTGTGATATTCTCTAGTGATAGACTTCTAAAAAATGTAAAGTATGTATTCTTTTCTTTTCTTTGTGTTGAAGCTTGTTGAACCATTGCTGACACCTCTCATCGATAGATAACTGATTGTAGATTGCAACTCTCAGCGAAGTCAATTGCATTTCAATTGAAAAAACTATTTCTGTTACACATACCAATGAATAAGGAGTTTTTAGGGTGGCAGTATTGGAAGTAGTCTGATAATCTCATAAAGCATGCAAAAGTTTATCAGGAAAAGATTTCTTCTCTTTATCCACCATCTTATCGGGTATATTTTATAGGGTCGTATTGAAGCCCTTTTTCTGTCCATTGGTCACTGCATGATAGCGAGATGAGTAGTTAGGAATGATATTATGTTCCTAATATAACTTTTTTACCTCATCAAAACAAAAATTGGTGCCATTTTCTATCAATATAGTATAAGGATCACCAAATCTGGTGATGATGTTAGTTTTGACAAAACTATCAATGATTTTGGATTTGACTTCATTGATAGGTATTGTCTCATCCCATTTAAAGACGATGTCAATAGTATTGTGGATTTACTTGAACATGTTAGCTTTAGATGGAGGATAAGGTCCTACTATATCCATTCCCATTGTGGAAAATGGCTAGCATTATTTATATGTATGTAGCAACTCTAGAGAATGATGAATGATGTTTCAATGCACATATTAGGGATGATATTTCTTATTTAAAATGTTCAATCCTATGTAATTGAATTCCAAAAGCATCCAGGACTTTGGATCTAATCAGAGATTCTATTCCCAAACTAATGGTTACCACATGATTTTGAATGTACTTCTTTCATGACAGCTATATTTTCTTTTCAATCAATATGTCTGAGGAGGATTCCAATGATTCTTTGATTGTAAAGGATCTTATGGTAGTATCAATTATCATAAAGATTAAAATTTCCCACTCTTCATTAGATCTGTTCTTTTTGAGCCTCATCTCATGGATGTACTCCATCTTTATTGTATTCACTGATGGGTGTTCTCCATCCCATGGTATGACCATATGGCTTAAAAATATGTCTAATCTCATTATTTTCCTCCATTCTAGGTTATAAAAAAGGTGATACCACATGAAAATGGGCTCTGATAGTGATTTGTTCATCCCAATTTGGATCTTCTAGGGTTTTAGCTTCATTAGCCAATGCATCAGGTTGGTCATTTTGTGATCAAGGGACATAAGACATTGTTGGTTCTGAGGAAAATTCAGCCATTTACCCTCTAAAGTAATCACAAAAAGTAATTAACACTTATTTTCTGATATAATATTCACCATTTATTTGTTTAATTACCACCTCTAACTAACCATTCACTTTTATGTGATTCTCTTACACCTGAAGGGCCAATTCTGAATATGCGATGAGATCTTGATATTATGCTTCATTGTTGGTACCACCTTCTAACAATAGGATGAAGTATGGCAGCACTGACTTTTTTGTGGAAATAAGGACACTTCCTAACCCAAGATTATTGATTTTAGGGTCTTCCATTCACTTACCTGTTGGACATCTAAAGGAAACTTCAAAGTATATCTACTTTTTTTGTAATTATCCTAAATAGAGAAGACCTATTCATCAGGAAGTTCAGTATTTAATGATATACCTTTGGAAGATGTATTTTCACCAGTGAAATCAGCGAGATCATGGCATTTTATTGCCTTCTAAGGAACAAACTAAATATCAAATTATTGCAAAATAACATCCCATCATGCCAGAAACCCTATAAGCATTGGACTAGTGAGGATAAATTTGATAAGGTTACAACAAGACACCAATTGGACCTCATGATGTTGCAGGTAATGCCTCAATTTCTGAACTATAATTATTAATTCCAGTAACCACTTTTCAATACATGAATACCGAGTTTCCACATGAAGCATTGTTTGACTGAGATAGTAAAGGTTGTCTTCATTCTCCGCATCATTCTTTTGGTCAAGGATGGCACCTAGTGATCACTCTAAAGTTGTCACATAAATAATAAGTGCTCTTCCTTCAACATGTGACATTAATACCAATGGAATCAAGAGATATTTCTTGAATTAATCAAAGGCCTTTTGTAGTCTTCATTCCACTGATATGTGACTCCCTTCTTCATTAATTTGGTGAAGTGTAAAACACTTTCCTTCCAAATTAGTGATAAATCACCACATATATGCCAAATGTCCTTAGATTCCTCTTAATTAATTCAAAATTTGAGGAGGTTACAGACCATGGATAGATTTTGTTTTCTCATGATCAAATTTGATACCATGATGATGTACAAAAAGTCCATAGAACTTTCCTTAGGATACCTCGAAAGCACATTTCAAGGGGTTCACCTTCAAACTTTTTTGCCATTTTTTATTGTATGTGATCTCCAGATTATCCAATTGATTGTAAATTTGTGTGGATTTTACCACCGAATCATCCACATAACATTCAACAAATTTCCCAAAGAAGGGTTTGAAGATTGGGTGCATGGGAGGTTGGTATGTTTCACCTGAATTCTTGATGACAAACGGCAGTACCATATAACAAATCACACCATAAGGGGCTCTAAAGGCTGTAGATTATACATCCTCTAGGTCCATATCTATTTTATTATACCCAATTTCAACATCCATGAAGGAAATAGCTTCATATCTAGCATCAATTAAAAGTTCTATAATCAGAATTGGAAATTAATCATTGGGGTAATTCCATTTAAGATCTCTAAAATGAATGAAAACTCTTATTTTTCCATTCTTTTCTTTCATTGGGACAATGTTGTCCATCCATTTAGCATATTGAACATCCTTGAAAATTTTAGCCTTTGTAAGTTTATCAACTTTAGCATCAATTTTAGAGGCATGAGTTGGGTGTGTACTTCTTGCTGCCTGCTTGAATCATTGATTTTTTTCTTGAAAACCCAACAGGTGAGTGGGTACATTTTGATTATGATAATGAGTTTCTATGTAATACCAAGAAAATATATCTCGATGTTGTTTTATAAATTGTGTATACACCTCTTTCTCTTCATAAGTCATGACCAAAAAAATTAGAGTGGGGTGTGGATCTTCTTCTGTACTCAGATTCAATTCTCTAAACTCATCCACAATGGTAGAGACTACTACCTTGAATGATGGAGGAGCATCCCTGAGATCTTCCTATTATTCTTCATTACATGTTACCTCTTCAGTTTCTAATTTCATAATAGATGATGAGGAAAAACATCCAGAGTTATGGATGAACTAGTATTTGAACCTATTGAAGAAGAGGCCACCATATCTGACCCTACTGACAATGAAGTGTCTTCTTATAGTAGTAAAGAAGAGATGATGGATTGGAAATCAACATATTTGTCTTATTCTAAAATTTCTACAGCTTCTTCTTCTCTGATGGAAAACATATAGGGTTGATGTAATTCAGCAGATGATATAAAGACATCTCAATTTTAAGCTTCCATCACTACCTGGCGAATCAACAATTTCTTTCAAGCTATCAAGTTCAGTTGCCGCAATTGACCATCTATAAGTTATTGGACGAATTTTTAGATTTTGTTTTACCCTTTTAATTTTATTGATGGGTCACACATAATCTGTTCTCAAAATTATGAATGGGTTTGTTGGGATCCTTTCCAGTCCATTCGGACCATTAACTTTGGTAATTTCCTTTTCCATGGACCTCGTACCATTTGTGTGATTAAACTTTGCATCAACAAATTGGGATTCACACATTTTGAACAATGAATTGTCACCATAAAATGTCCCAATTTGACAATTGAAAAAGTACATAAGACATTGGAGGTATGATGAAGTTTTAGCAGCATGTTGATGTGGCCATGTCCTTCCAATCAGAATGTTAAAGGTTGTGTCCTGACGAACAACCCTGAAATCAAAATTAGACGCAAGATCTAAAAACTGAATTTTGACTGTAATCTCACCCAAGGGTTCTTGCTCATTATTTTCATATCCATTCAACATTAATGTGGATGGAGATAAGTCAAATTCAGTTAGGCCCAATCGGTGAAGTGTGTGAGCATGAATGAGGTTGACTCTGAAGCCATTATCAATGAAGGCTCATCCAATGTCTATGTCATCTACCATTCAAGATAAATAAAAGGGTCTAATATTTCCATGAAAAACATTATATACATATTCTTTTGTAGAATATATGACTCTATGATATTCTGTAGGATCATTCTCTATATAGGTAAAACTCAATAGCAGCATCTTTGGTTTCAAACTCTTAAGTAAATCACAAAGATTCGATAAGTGCTTCTCGAAGATCTTTTGATAGATTCAATGCATACAGAATTTTTAACTTGGCTGGTACATGGGCCCGTTTTTTCAAAAAATCATACTTTTGATCTAGAGGTCTTTGTTTCCAAGAATGTAAATGTGGTTTTGCAGGTTCCTTGGAAGATGATACATCTGATGTAGATGTACCCTATGTCAGAGTAGCAGATACAAATACTCATGTCTTGGGTAGATTAGACTAATTAGGTCTATCTACATGCATAAAGGAAGATGGTGTGACTTATAATCATTCCTCCAAAATAATCATGTCATACCTAACATGTCTTGGGTGGAAGAAACTACCTTTTCTTATTGAGCCTTATGAAGGGCTCTTCGATGAGTTTCTGCCACAAATATGGTTCGAGAATGGGTAGAGATAAAATGGTGGTTTCTATAATTCCTATGTATTTCCATATATCCTCAACCTTGGCCTCTTCTTTTATTTACTTAGTTAGGTAAAAGGAATTATGGCTCCTTATAATCAGAATAACCATTGTTATAAGGATCTTTTAATTGGATAATGTTGACCAAACCAAACATCAATTTTTCATCTGATGAGGATTCTTCTTGACAAGTTTATTCTGGTTTTTCCGTTTGATGGATCGGTGCACGTTATTTTAAAATAGAAGGCCTGAAATCATCCAAGGTAAAGGGAACCATTGGACTTAACATTATCTCATCTTCTTCTAACTTCACTTTACCTTTATGATCACTTCTCTTCTTTGAGGATTCACCTTTTGATGATGGTGGTTTTGTTGTGGCAGGAGTGGAGGAAGACACAATCAGTTGTTAAAATATACTCGTAAAATGGAACGACTTCAATTGATCTTTTTCCTTGATCATCCAATTATCATATTTCTACACATTTTTACTTTTGAATTCTTTCAATTCTCCTTCTTCATCTGTCTTAGCTGCATTAACACATTCTAGATGAGCTGATGAAATGTTTAGTTTCACTTGTCCAGATTCTACCATCATTTTCATGAGGTCCTTAAAAACAAAAAAAACGGAATAGGAGGCCCCAACATCTTGTGGAAGGGACAATACTTCAGAATATCTTCATATGATTCTTTATTTGGTTTCTTTGGTAATTGTAATTGAACCACAATATTTTTCCAGATCTGAGATAATGTAACCATGAACATTTTCATTCTGGAAACAATATACATTATTCATTAATTACACAAACTATATCTTCCTTTGATCTATTTCATTATATTCATGAGGCCGTCATTACTGCTAATGCTCTGGAGGTATATCCCTTCGAAATGATGAAGGTTTTGAAGTGGAAGCTGGTACAAGTTCTTGATTTAGTGTTATTGTAGCACCCTCTACATCCCATCATCTCTTTCCCAGAGCTAATGGAATTACACAGGTTTGAGTCTTAGTTTCTATAATAGAATCTTCTATTTTTTGAGCGATTTATGTGAGGTCTCGAATCCCTCATGTGTTTTATATAGGGATCTGTGGTGTGGGTAAATCATCGCGTAGATTTTCCACACATATTGGAAACAACTCTTCTTGAGGGAGTTACATACTTAAGGAATACGTTAATCATTTCCATCATGCAATTAAATATGAAACATGTTCAATCTTCGTCTGTTTACATTTTGTAAGATAAAAAACTATTGTCATCGATAGCGTTGAGCTAAATCGAGGAAGGAATTTTTTATAGAGATCTTCTCATCAAGTAAGTGATCGAGATTACAAACATGTATACCACAAAAAAGTTGATCCTTGAAATGACTGCACAAAACCCCTTTGCATTACTGCTTCTTGTTATTGAGGAGTTCCCATCAAATGATCACAACGACAAAAAAATGTGTTATGTTTTGTTCCGGATCTCCTGAAAAATTAATGACTAGAAATGTGGTTTTCAAAAAATTTGGTGGGGGAGGAATCAAATCCACCCATTTAGGGTAAGCATTCTTTTCCAGCAGAATCGGTGCACGTTGTTCCTCTATAGCTTCCAATATAGTCTATAATTATTCAATTTTGTTCATAAGATTTTTTGGATTATTCTAATGATCTAGAACCTATGTCGGTACAACAACTAGAGCTCTAGGTGGTGCAACGACCGACAAAACCACTAGTGGTGCTGCTGGTATTATCCTTGGATAACCCAAAGGAACATTCTTATCAGGATGTGTTTGATCCTTCCCTGGTTGCATACCCAATTGATGGAATCCAATTTCCATATATGTATTTACTAGAAATCCTCATTGTTAAAGATCTCTTACAGGATGTTAATCTTGAGGACCTACATAGGATGTATGTTTAGCAGAAATACTACTTCAAAGTACCTCTGTATTGAGTCTTCTGAACTCTTTCATTTCCTCATGATGTTGTGTTAATCACTATTAAATCAAAATATATTGACCTTCTCCAATGTAAAAGTTAGATTCAATTTGACTTTTAACATTCCCCATTTTAGATGCCTTTTGGAGAGGTGGGTGTCAGATATTTGAAGGCAAACCTAGATTATGGGTGAGCCTCTAATTTTGGGTATGTACAACTTCCTCATTTTCCTCGGTGTGTACCGTATTATGGATATGAACTTCATCTTATGATTACCCAAAACTAGATTCATTTTCTATAGGATCTTATATAATGGTGTTAATTCCATTTACTATTGCTTAATTCATTGATAAAATTTATTCAGTATCTTTGTTTGATCATCTCCATTTGTATCTTCCATGAGACTTTATTCTCTTATATGATGGATTTCAATGAGCTGTTTGACGGACAATAAACCTAAGGGAATCCATGGATAGTTCAATTGTGCACTCTACTTATGGCTTCATCCCAAATAAAGGGAAAATTGACTTACGTTGAGGAGGGTAGTGTAGATGTTAAGAAGCTACCAACCCTACAAACTGGGGTTGTTCCTATTCTTCTTCTTCATTCATCTGAACTTTGTTTAATTAAATTGAAGGTTGAATTAAATTATCACCCAACCTGGCATGATGGTGTGATTATTGAACAACTATGGCTGAAATTTTTTCAACTAATCTTTTTATTTTGTAAATTTTGGTTTAGACATTGGCTGGGTGCATTATCCTACAACCATTAAATTCATCTGTTTCAAAAGGTCATTATACTATTTCAGACATTTTCATTCTCTGGTGGCAGAAATCCACATAGCGGGAGCCTACTCAAGATTCTCATATGTGTGATGTGAATATAACTCAACAAATTATTTTCATTGGGACTAACTCTGATGAGAGCTGGTTGAGTCATGTTCTTGAGAGTGTATTCAATTACATAAAAAATTTATTTATTGTGGCCAACTATGGGAAATAACATTGCATGAGTCCATTTTTGGGGGGACTTTGTTGATTCTGGAGTGACATGAAATGCAATGATCCATGTGCACCACCTTCTATGATATGAACAATAGATGGGGAATCAGAAATTAACTAGTGTTTCCTCTTTAGAGCATTGAGTCATTCTTGCTGAATGGTTCTCTGCTATTTTTCAACTTTTAGATGTCCAAAAACTGAGAGAGGTTCCCCAAAAAAATATCATTGAAACATTTCTATTTCCATTAAATTATTTTTATATTCATCATATGGTAATATATTTGTTTTCAAATGATGTAGTGTATACGATAACTTATGGAGGATATCATGACTATAATCTTCTACCATGAATTTTCTGTTGTTATACTGTGAATTTTCCAAGGCCAAAACATGACTTGTATTTCTCCTTTAGCCCATTGTTTTCTCATGTTTAATATATCTTCATCGTATTTTACTAGAGATATCTCTACTTGGTCTGACCAATGTGGATGATCTGTATTAGAAGACAAATAACCCAAGAATGTTTTGGATAATGAATGTTCCCATAAGTTATCTTCTGGATGAGGAAGTGTTTCATCCATCAATGAAAAGGCATCAAATTTGACTGGCCTTGTGTTTTCAAGATCCTTGAAAAAGGAGGGCTTTCTCATTAATGCACTATCAATTATAGAATTATCATAACAATGAGAAATACTAATGCGGAGAGGACTTTCGTAGGTAATTCCATCGTGGGGAGTATTACCATGGTGGATTATGACAAGCTATAAATCCTCTTTCTCCTGGTCTTCTGGAAACACGGAGGGTTGTCGTGGCTCTTATCTGGAGATAGGCTATCTGAATTCTCCAAAATTTCATGAATCAATCCTTCATGATGATGTTTTTGATGGTGAACTTCAAGATTACTGCTACCAGTCCAATAATTTGGTAATGAGATGGTAGTATATTGAGTTTCAAAAGATAAATGTCTAAGGGAATCAAGAACTACAACATTAAGAGGATCCAAATTGCAGCTTGACTCTTGATTTTTAAACCTTGTTTGGAAATATATCTTCTTGGATATTGTATTACAATTAGTTGGGGTCACTTTCTAGGATAAGTGGTTATCATGGGAATGTTTATGTGCCTACCTTGTATTGGTTACCAGAATGGACCAATTACCTCCAATTGGAAATGGCGTATATTCTTGATCTTGTTGTCTGTATGATATGGGGGATTATGCCCCATAACCCTCATGTACTAGAAAAGAGGTGTGTATCTACTCCGGGATGGAATGAAAATGTATCATCACATGTGTGTGGACATATTTATGTGTATGTTTCCCTGGTACTACTGATGTATTTTCTATAATATCCTAGCATGCTTCCAAAATACGGGCAACTATTTTTGTCTACCCTTTCACCATTGATAAGATGTGTTTGGTTACTTCAGCAGCCAGAATGGTATTATACGCCCATTTTGTAATGGGAGTAGGTGTATGGGCATGTTCATTTCCTCCTTTTCCTATCAAGGGGTATTGATAGTACTCATGCATGGGGAAAAAGTGATGGGTATTCCCCAAATTTTTCGTCAGTGATTTCCGACTTACTTCTCCAGGTGCTTCTAAGTGAGACTGTGGGCATGCTTGTTGAACACTACCAGGTGTATGGGCCTGCTATCTATTTCCCATAAAATATGGTTGATGGCCTTCCTAAAATACTGGCAGATGAGTCTGTTGGGAGAATTGGTGATTGTAAGCAGGTGTTTTTTCATGTTTACCAATTTGCACGACAATAGATCGGTGCAGCTCTTTAAATGTAGTCATTCAAGCCTATTGACTGGATGATAATTTTTAAATAGGTGTATGTGACAGTTCACAGTACTCCACTTGATTATTTTGGTGGGATTAGTGGGTTTCTTCTAAAAAAGTCTTCTAAACTGCAAAACATGGAAATACGGGTGTATCTGCTCGCTCGTTGATCGCCATAAAGTTAGGTTGATGGGCTTCTCTAGAAGGGGTGGTGGTTAAAACCTACTCCCTATTGACCATAAGTTTTCCTTGGTGGTTTATCTTGTGGGACCGGGTCTCAGATACCAGGGATAAATGTTCAGAGGCAACACCTCCATCATGTTGGTGGTTCACTATTGGGTGATTCTGCTGGCAGCAAATATTGGTGGGAGTCCTCAGGAAGGACCCCTGTGTTCTTGAATTGAGGAAATTAGTGACCTCTTGATCCACCTCCCTTTAGTATGGGAGGTACTGGTTGTCGTGTTCTAAGGATAAGGACCTAAAATCATTGAAGACGGTTGTTGGAACCGTCTTCTTCTTTTTCATCATTCATCATTGGTCGGATAATCAAGGATTGATATTGACGTGAAGGGCCTATCGGGTAGCATCCAAAGTTATAATTGTACAGTGTTGATGGTACTCCATTACTAGAATGTTGGAGACCTAGCATTGAAGGATTTGGGTGGGGGGATGATGTCCTTTCTATGGATGATGATATAGCATTAGCAGTGGCCGGGATGTTTCAGATTCCATCATGAAGAAATCAATTTTGGGCTAATGTTAGTTTTGTGGAGGGCTAACAAAAAAAATAAAGTCCATTAAAGCATCATCTTTTAAATGGATACATGTGTGATTGATTCCATTGTATGGGCTTCCCATATCAATTGATATAGTCTCAACATGTGGGTTATATTATTATCCTTCTAAAGTATTCACCTCAGGTTCACCATTTTGTTTTGTAGTTTCTTAAAATGTGTGTTCTAGTTTTAAGAATCACTACTTCTAGGTGGTTTCTATTGGATTTATTCATGGATTCGGCAACATATGATAGTTTTTTATCCAAATGGGACCTTCTTTCCAAAGGGAGGTGTTCCTTAATTTTGAACCATATCATACTTAGGAATATACATTTCTCAAAAGGATGGGAGGCTTGACTCATCACTCCCTTTTAGGGGGAAATTATTTTTTACTCTGAGACTCTATTTATAAATTTAAGATATTTTCATGAATCCTTATTAATTCACCAATTATAACATAATTTTCCCTTTGAATTTTTAATCAAATATTAACGTGTGTAAAATTTAGAATCATTAGTATGTGTTCAAGGTTCTTCATTAATGGAAATATTTGTATGTATTCGAGGTTCTCCATCAGTGATATCCTTTCATATACTATTTAAATATTCTTTTAATCATCTTTATGATGATACTAGTTTTTAAGCCACTGAGTGGGGAACTCTGGAATTTATTGTAATCCAAGGAGAATGAATATCTATTTTGATCATGGGATCGTGACCATAAAATGGGCTACAAATTTATCCTTTTTAAAGGAATCAAAACCCTCGTAGTTCAATGTCTCTTAATGGGACACATCAAACATTTTAAGGTTATTTGATAAGGACCTAACCATACATTTTAATGACATGTGGTAAGTACATCTATGGTAAAGGTGCTTTGTCAATATTTTTTATGGGACGTATGTTGAAGCGGCCCATTAAACATGGAAAGGATATGGGATTCAATATAAGATTATACTTTTTGGGTATATAGACTAAGAATAATAAGTTTTATTTGAAGTGTTGGGTTTGAACCTCAAGGAGGCTTCCTATGTATCCCATGTGGATGGGAATCATAGCCCACAAAGTTCAATAAGTATAACAGGAGAGTATAGTATTTTGAGACAAATGAGTTTGGGCTTACATCCAAAAAGGATGCCTTGATGATTTGGGGGATTAATTTGGGGCTTATTCATAAGGAGGATGCCCAGATTAATAGAATTAGGGTTGGATTCCTTAAGAGGATATCCAGTGAGATCAGGCCTGAGAAGGATTCCTACGTATCCCGATTATTGTGGGAATCATATTTCTCATATTTCATATGATTTTGAGTGTTTGTTCAAATGTTATAATCATCAAAAATCTCTAAGACCACATGATTCATGCTCGTTTTGAGAAACGGGAAAATGTTAAAGATCTAACACTAATGCATCCACCTTTCCTCCTCGGCTGGTGAAAGAGGGCGCATCTAAAGTGGCCAGGGTGGAAAAGGCTGAGTTAACCCGAGAATAGGGAAAGGTGATGATCCCTACCCCTATTCACTTCACACTATAAAAGGGTCCAATGAATGGAAAAAAGGATGAAGTTTAGGGGCTTACACTAGGATGGATTCCCTCAGTGAAAAACTTCAGTGGGAGAGGGAAAGGGTAACCAAATACCATGTTCTCATCTCTCCTCTGGTCTTTAGCACCAAAGAATAGAGGAGGAGAAATGATGTTACCTCTTTTAGGAAAATCTAGGGACCTATGTCAGTATGGTTGCACTAAAATTCATCTTTGTAGGGTAGGGATAATTATCCTTTATTCAAAAGGAAGAAAAGTATGTGTGAACCGTACCTTCCCTACCTGATTCCTGAGGTTATGGGTCATCTCTTTGACAAGTCAGAGGTCAGGACCCAAACCCTCCTCCAAACCTGGAACATCCCAATATTGTTCCTAGGAGAAGGGTCCATGTGATTGTGCATTTAGAAACCCACAGACACTCCATGAACCCTAACCCCCTTGTTAACAAAAATGCGGGAAGCCTTTTTTGTGGATATACAAACTAATATAAGAAACATGATAATTTGACTTTCCAAAAATATTGATAAGTCGGGAGTTTTTGGTGGAGGTCTCAACAGAATCCCTTTCAGACAAGGGAGCTAAGGATGAAGAAGCCTTTCCATGAATGGATTTGAGGAAGGCATGATGGCTGCTTGACCAAAGAGAGTATGTGAGTCAATTGGGGGATCTCAATAAGATAAGGGCTTGAATATAGGCTTAGGTGACCTGATGTTCAATTAAGATATGAAAAAAAGGATATTAATACATGGTAAAGACTTTTCTCAAGCCTTTAGGAGTATTCACATGTTATCCCAGAAGTGGGGCACTCAAGTTCCTATAAAAGGGATAGGTGGCACACATGTGTTTCTAATTTTAGGAGGTTGGTCTCTTTAGGAGTGGATGTGTTATGCTTTTCAAGCACTAAAATGAGTTATGTCTAATGATCCTCCTTTAAATCCTCCGCTCAAGGTGTTTGAGAACTACCTTGAATGTTTAAGAAGACATGGGTGAAACACTAGGGCAACCAGAGCAGTAATTGGGCTTTTGGGAAATTCGTCCATACAAATGATGGCAATAAGGGTATATTTATAGGAAAAAATAGGACCTCGATAGAAAATAATTTGTCGCGCAAGTGTCATATGCGCCAAATTAGGGTGTTCAAGTACCTTCTACGCCAATGATGTTTTGGCTAGACTAGGGAACCTATTTGGGGAATTAGCAAAAATAATAACTTCATTCTCCTCCATCATGATGGTGTGCAGGTTTTTGCATGTAGGTACCTTGTGGGTCTCTATAAAGATTTAACAATATTTATTTCTCCATACCGTAGGGCCTGTTCCCCCACTCCCCTTCTCGGTATCTTTGTCAGGCTATGGTCTCAGCCCTTTGTATTTGTTCCTTTTCTACCGTCACCCACCCCCATGAAAAATTTGGAGACGCATCGCGTACTTTTCGAGCCCCTCTGATGATATTTTTTGGGGAAGTTCATGGAACACATTTCATGGTGTCTACAATAATATTTTTATATATTTCTAATATTTTGATCATAATTGAAAAAATAGACTAATTTTTCATTTTAAACTATTTCAATTTTATTTGTTATTTCAACCAGTAATTTATCTAAACTAATTAAAATTATTTAATTAATTTTGATGATTTCTATACATAATGGTTATCATTTCATTTAACTCAATCCAAAGATAAATCCATTATATTATGTCCCCAATTAGATCATAATACAAGCGCCAAAATCTCTGTACAGAATATATAGTTTTTGAAGATGAGAATATATAAAAAAAAAATTCTTAACTAAATGATTTAAAATAATATGTGGTGACATAGAACCTATTAATAAATAATTTTACTAAATATATAAACTATATTTTTGTGTTTCCAAGTCCATAAATTCATGGGAATTCAGTGCGTGGTAATTTGAACACTCATCATGCAAAAAATATTTTCCATTGTAAAACTATAATAAATATTCCCCTAACTATCCATCTGTGCAAAAAATATGGGAGAGGATGACAGAGAAAAATTATATAAAATTTATAATAAAATATTATTCAAATTCGTCCATTTAATATTTATTCTACAAGAAAACTTATTTTGGAAAAATATGGAGTAAAAATGATCACCGCTATCCCTATAAATTTATAATCCACCTCCTCTTCAAGTGGCTGCAAACATTAGTTTTTCAATTTTTTATCTCTATAGGATTTTTATGTCAATTATAGATTTATGAATTAAATTTATATTATACTTATTCCTAATATCTCATTCCCCAATTTCATTTCATTTTTAAGAGTTCTCCCACATTGATCCCTTCTAAACTCCACTAAAAATTATAACTAACCTCAACTATTGGTCTTGTGATGGAATGATGGTTTAATATTTATTTCATTATATTTAAAATTAAATATATCTCATTAATTAATTGAATTTACATGATGGTTAAATCAAAAATATAAATCAGTAACCCTATTTACTATATTTCTTGAGTTATTTTTCTTTTTTATCAATTATACATTAATTCACTATTTGTATTGTTTATATGATGGGGAATGACATATACAGTGATGGTTAGAAAATATATCTCCTAATTTAAATTCTAAAGATAATTTCCTTATATTCAGAGGTCCCCATATAATTTAATCACAATTCAAACAAAATGTTTGGGTGTTAAAGATCATAATCACCTGAATGAATTGAATACTGGGAACCCATTAAGTATAAAAATATCAATCACTATGAACTCTTGAGAGTAGTTTTTCATGACCAAACCCAATGTAGATTTCTTGGTAGGTGATAATATGAGTATGAATACCCCGAGCCTACCTATAATAAGCTCAGGTATGGTGAACATTACTATGTTAGTATAACACTCGCATGGGAGACCATGGCCTAAGGTATCAACACACACACACACATCTCCAATTTTATACAATGTTGAAATATAAAATACAATTTTTACCCAAGGCATGTAAATAGTAAAATACCACAATCAGAGTATGATGATATACAATAAAATTTTACATCCCAAATACAAGACCACCAAAATATATAAATAGAATCAACCTAATTTAAAGGATAGACTACAGGAAAATGTGACACATACTATGAACCACCATCTAGATAGAAAAATACTAATATTTGTCTTCTCATGATCCACCTAGAAACCAATCGAACTAGATGTCATCTTCATAAGAAATGACATGTGTGGGTATATCCCATATTGTGGTGATTATAGAAATACACAATAGGACACTCCAAAAATACAAAGCCTAAAGCATCAGGAATAAAATTTATCTCATCATAGGGACATGTCAACATTATATATAAAATAAAATTTAGATATTCCCATAGTAGACACATAGTATTATGGTAAAGTCACAATCATATAGAAGTTATTGGATTCTTTCTCAAAGGTTCCTCATAAATATCTTCCTAGATAACACACTACATGAGTCTAATTTCACTGATGGTGTCTATATAAGATTTCATGCTCTTCACGTCACACCACAATGAGTACACAATGTCAGTATGAAGAGAATACTACAAAGATGGAGACCCACACAAAGACATAGGTTATACCAACAACCCTATCTAGATTTACCAATTAAGTATTTGATTGACACCTATATAGTGTAGGTCATGATGATTTTGAGAATACCTCCTTATGATGATGATGATGATGATGATGATGATGATATAGGATGTCACTCTAGTCTGCAAAGAAGGATTCCAACAACACTATTAGATATTAACAATCCTCAAAGTGGATCACCATTTTTGGAAAAATATGAAATTCCATAATAAAACCTTATAGAAATGATCTAGGGAATATACCATATAAAATCATGCCCATGGTTGATGCAACAAGGGCTCCACACCATTTTTGATGAAGTGCTTGTCTTGTATTATAAGAACATGACATGTCTCATTAGCACCGGGTCTACATGTGTATCACAACTCATGACCAAGTATCTTTTCTTATATACCTAGTTATTATTGTGTACTTGTAAATTTCCACGCAGAAGGACCTTCTTATATACCCCTATCATGGTTGTGTTCATGGTCGTGTTCCTAGTAGTGTGTTCTAGAGAACACATTGAGTTTCCAAGGATGGTAACACAATGTAGGATTCATGTGGCACATTTGTTTGTATTTATCTCCTTCATGGAAGTTCTAGCATCATAGAAGGTCCCCCCCCACAAATTGTATTCTTATATTAAACACTATTTATATCCTGATTTACCAAAACACATAGATTCATTTCATTCAACATATTCCAATTTTATGGCCACTAATATGGCTAATAATCACACAAAAAATCATATATCTGGTCCATCTAAGATTCCCTATCACCACTCATCATAATTATTCCATCCGACTGAAATAGGAAATCCATTTTTCATATATACCAATCACAACAAATACAAACCCAGGAAAAGAACTCCATTATTATCCCAATCCATCAACATATATAGATTAAATCATCAATTCAATCCTGTATCTATGGTACCAATATGTTGATCCAAGAAATATGTACTCAATGATTTATTACTATTTATTTTTAGAATCGGTGACCAAAGAAAATTTTGGTGGGGATGTGATTTTGAATGGGGTAGGAAATGCACAAAAAACAAGATGAATTGACCACAACCAAAATTTTTGTTGTACTTGATTTGTTTCCATTAAAATGAAAAAAACATATAAATAATCAATAATAAAAATCCCCAATCCCAAATAATATATATCTCATTCCTTCAATAAGCTTCATCGATGAATTAATTCATTACTTGATAGATTAATGATCATCATAGGAAAAATTTAGTGATAAATCCACATAAAACAAACACCATGCCTTGATATTGATCCATCACAGATACTGAACAAATCCAAATCATTGTTGTTGGAGAGATTCTTTATTTCAATTGGCACACCGATCGCTAATAATCAATCTATTAATTTTCATCAATTAAATATCCTCCACTATATCCTCTCTCAAATTACCATGTTTTGAAGAAAATTTTAAAATTAAATCATAAATTGGTTTTATAGGAGTTCATTAGGTTGATGTTTCATTAAATAGAGATAAAATAAATATATTTACATATTTATTATTTATTCCCATAGGAATATCTTTTTAACGCACAACGTTAACAAATATTCTATCATAAATAGGGTAAAACACATGCTCGGATCTCAACAAGGGAATTTGATTTCTAATTAAAGTCCCCATTTTGGAGTTATTTAACTTTTTCAAGAAAACATCACACACATGATGTTATAATTAATATATTTTAAACATAAATTTAGGATCATCGGACCTCATAATTATGCACTGTACTAGAACATGGTCTCAAAAATATTAATGTATATATTCAAGGCCCTTACATGGTAAAACTGACATGAAAAATTATCCCCACATTTAAGAATTAAATTTTGGAAAGAAATAAAAAATTATATATTAAAGGTCGTTTGTAGTGAATATGAATATGTGTCTCATTCTCTTAGGTACTATCCTAATGATTATTGTACTACCATCAGACAGGAACTAAAGGGAGAATTTTCATAAGAAGGATCTTCTCATTCCATTCCTCATTTTATACAAGGTACTCTAAAAATTATCTCTATCCTCAATGTCCATCATTCTCTAGTTAAAAAATTTTTATGGTCCATGCACGTGCCTAATCTGCTAAGACACATGGAATACATCATGTACCTGGTATAACTGTGTGGGTAGATTCAATTGGTAATCCACCTCTCCTACTCTATGTAGTATTTGGAAAGGGATAATGATTCTTGGAGGTAGATTTCTACCCATTCCAAATCTCTAGAATCCATATTAAGGTGAGACCCATAATAACACATGGTATCTATCATAAAAATCAAAAGGTCTTCATTGTCAGTCCATATAATGAATTTAATGGGTTTGTGTAGTCCTCATATACTCTTAGATGATAAGAACATGCTCTTATGGTCCCCATACCAACTATGAGCCCATAAATTCTAACATCCTTGGTTCATTCTATGTTATGAACAGCCTTCACTGAGGTGAGGGAAGGGATAGAAAACGTCCATACCCTTCCTTTATCATGTTGAAGGAGAGATAATGGCCCTCGAGTCCTACCTTAAATTGGCCCCAAAGTGGAGACTACCACAAAGGGTATAGAATCAAAGGTAATATGGAAGGAACTACCATTTTTATTTAGTATGGTTGGGAGAAAAGAAGTTAAAACCCAAACAACACCAAATTCAATGGTAAATGTAAATCCAAAACCCATTTTCATATGCATGTTCTAAAGGTAAACGGATACAAGGCCTAAGAAGACAAAAAAGGAAAGTACCAACAAGGAAAATGGAATTAAAAATGTCCAAATATCCAAGCTAGTAATGTCCATCACAGTCCTCAAAGTCCTCCCAAAAACCTGAAATCAGTTATATATACATAGGGTGAGTAAATTGGTATAATCAGTATTGAAAACCAAAAGCACTCGTGCCAGAGTTGAGAGTCATTCTAATGAATTGTGAGAAAAAGGAGATGACCAAAGCACCTAGCAAGGAAACTATCCACCCAACCTCACCAAGGCACACTCCCGAAATAACGCAAGATGGGTAATATAATGGTAATAACATATCAATGTTTGGGTATACAACACCACTTTCCCATAGGTTATTGAAGTCATCCTAAGCGTCAGACCTCCCCCACCATTCTCATTGCAGTCCCACTACCATACCCCACCCTCACACACTTGGGCTACATCAATCGCAGGTCCCCTCTCGCAGACACCAGGGCCACCACCCGCATCCCCACCCACAGATACATGGGAAAAAACAATCTCTTCCACACCCAAAGACACCTGGTCCAAAATAACCTTTACCAAACCCAAAGACACTCGGTCCTCATCCCGAAAATTATTAAGAGACAGCCCTGCCTGAAAAATCATGCACTACAATGGACCATAGGCCATCCAATCCTACCCGAATATTCTTGGGATACTTGGGAGATGGAGAAGAAAAGAGCTCATAGCCAGCCACCCAATTTGATGTTGGGAAAAAAAACCCTCTGCATTGAAATTGGGGTGTTCAACACAACGTTCTCAATGTAGGTGGGGTGTGAATAAGAAACAGAAAAACAAAATTTATACACATAGGTAAGAAACTGATCATCCCAACCTAAGGATTCAAAAACCCACACATGCCAAAACACCCTCTTCACTATTCATTTATACAAAATCCCAACAACCAAAACCAAGAACAACTCATTCTTAAAAAACAATCCCCCATTGAACCCCATCTTGTTATCATATTCAAGTGATTCCATTTAAATAAATCATCACAATTGGGAAACTAACTGGCATATCCAGAGGACAAGTAAAGAAAAATAGACAATAAGTAATTAAAACATTCACCCCCGGTTGTCTTGTAAGGTCGCAACAACAAAAGGGATCTGGGATATCCCTCTAAGTAATGGAACCAATCCAATCCCTATAGTATGTCCCTACACGTCCGAAAATCCACAATGCACCAACTCCATAATGGGGAATCCCATACCTATCCACATCAACATACAAGAATCAACAAAACAACAATACACATCACCAGAACAGGTAATCTCTCAAATCCAGTCAACACCTTTCATTTGGTTTCTTTGTTCTATTTGGTTAACCTGGGTGATAACACAAGTATTATTATTTATCATTCATCCATTTAAATAACCATGTTTACATGAATAAAAATTTTCCATATTATAATCATTCAATAGTAAGATTATCTAGGAAAACAGAGGTTCATTAGTGCACAAGGAAGGACCACCAACTACCATGATTTTCAATTGACACATTACCATATGATTCACATAATATAAAGGAAGATAAAATAATACAACAACATCATCATCAAGTACACCCCTTAATTCTTAAAAAAATAATTTATTATCTTTGTTAATGATTGGATTCATCCTTACCCAAATTAACATTATTATACCCACCCATCATGATACATAATAAATAAAAATGATGGGAGACCCTACTTGGATGATCAATGATTGATGTTTTATTCTTCATGAAAAGAACTGGGGATGTGTGACTTGCAGGGGAGACACACTGTGGACTGCAATAGTGAGTAAAAAAGGATCTAGAACAGGCGCACAAGTATCCTCAGGAAGAGGGATTCAGATGCACCAATGGAAGGAAACAAGACAAGACAAGAACAAGAAAGAAACTATGTGTGATAAAAAGAGTGGTCATGGAGTTACGTGATATGGAATCTTGAATAGAATTAAAGTCCGATCATGGTTTCACCATGCTATTGGATAGTTTCAGATGATGGAATAAATTGTTATTTAATAATTCTCATCAGAGAGATGGACAAAATAGCTTTGAGTTAATGGATTTTATATAAATATAGGAAAATTCATAACAGTGACACACAGTTTGTGTCTGTTGAGGGTCGCCCCACTCTTGGGGTTTAGAACATCATTTATAGTCTTTAAAATGAAATTATAATATATTAAATAGGTATTAATCCTTAAAGGAGTCATTTTGAGAAATATTGGGAATGAAACCCCCAAAAACCCCTCGTGTCACTGATCAGTGACCCACATCTGGCCAATCAGTGACTCAATGATTAGGGACACCCTTCCACTGACACGACCACCCTTACAACTCATTGATGGGGTCCAGGGTGCCCCAAACACCAAAATTTTGTAACGTAGTCTACCATGAGGGTCCAGGACATTAAATTAGATACCTATAAAACTATTATCATCTTCAAGAATCAAAACTAAACCTGAGAAAAATATGTGTGTCCAAAACACCACCTCAAAAGATACATCTCATGGCCAAACCACCATAGAGTTGTTCGAAATCAGGAACCAACATCAATCTATATGAAAAAATATCCCTCATCTATCTCCTGAAAAACTATGGATGCACTACCACTTTCCTCATATAGGTTACCACACAAAAATATGAAGGTCATAATGTCTGGACATATGGATAATGATGTTCCTTCTTCCACATTAATATATAATCCGCTTTGGGAGGAACTGACTCGCCCGCATGGGTTTAATCACATCCACATTAATGCGTCTTTCTTAGGGATCAGGTCCTTCACTCCCCATAGTCAGTACACTTCGCACATATTCATGTACCAATGGGAACATACCATCAAATAGTTAACAAGGTCTAGCACGACATCACAAACAAGTACAAAACAAAAGTGAACAAAAATAAAAACAGCTATGGGTACTGGATGCACATATGTGCCTCTCATTCACATGTACTCTACTCAAAGCCCCCATGCCTCCATAATAAACGAACCAAGGGAATGGTTCTTCCACAAAGAAACTTCTTTCTACGATACATGATACTTACTGGTCGCTCTACGAATGTCGTGTCGTCATTAATATCCATCTTTTCCCAATTAATGATGTTTGAATCATTGTGTAGATACCGAAGGAGCTAATACATTTTGAAGATGTTGTACACCCTATCTTTTGGTGGTGGTAGCTCTAGCTGATAAGCCACATCACCGAACCACCAAAACACCTTGGAGGGTCCGACGAACCTAGGAGAAACCTTACTTCCCCTACCGAACCTTTGTTTCCCACATCGAGGGGGACCATCCAAAACATCTGGTCCTCGACCTCGAACTCCAAGGGCCTCATAATATGATCTTCATATGACTTATACTATTCCCGATCCACATTTATCCTCTCCCATATAATTTGAACCTTCTCCATCGTGCTATGAACCACCTCAGGGTCAAGTACTCTTGCTTCCCTGACCTCTGTCTAGCACATAGGTAATCATCACTATCTCATGTACAAGGCATCAAACGGTACCATACAAATGGTTATAGTGATATCTATTATTGTAGGAAAACTCTACCCAAGGAAAGTGTCATACCCTTTATCCCTAGAAGTCAAAATCACATTCTTACAAAATATCCTAAAATGTCTGGATGGTCCGCTCTGTCTGCCCTTACATTTGGCGGTTGAATGTGGTGCTAAGGCATAGCTACGTGCCAAAAGCATGTTGAAATCCATTCCAGAAACATGGGGATAAACATGTATCCCACTCTGAGACTATATACCATGGAACTCCATGCAACTGAACCACCTCATCCATGTACCTCTATGCTAAGTAATCCACCACACTTGACTCCTTGTTTTTTAGGAAGTGAGCTAATTTCAATAGTCGGTCCACCACTACCATGATATAATTATAGCCTCCTTGAACCCTAGGTAGTCCCATGAAGAAATCCTTTGAAATTTCATCTTACTTCATCTCAGGTAAAACTAAATGCTGCAATAGACTACCCAGAACATGGTGCTCAGGAATAACATGCTGACACAAGAGGAACTTTTCAACGAACCCCACCAATACTCTTTTCACCCCGACCACCAAAACTGACTCCTCAAGCCCTGTTACAATTTACAAACTTCTGGGTATACTACCAGGGTTTCATTTGGAAACTCACCATGCACTATCTCATGCATTTTCACTATGGCGAACAACATTCAATGAAATAACATCTAATTATGTCAAACTTCTGTCCATCCCTCCCTAGCAGTACCCAGTTTAACATGATCGCATGCCACTTCAGCATCTATAAACCCCACTGAGAATCCTCCACTTTCCATAATTGAGTGGATTTCATCGTCATCTGGAAAAGACATCCTTTATCATCCTCCACCCTTATTGTAACACCCCAGGTAAATAAAGTATATGACATTTTCTTATTTATCCAAATTTGTGAATAAAATATTAATATGACTTTAAAGGGGACGCTATGCTCGATGGTGTACCCAACACGCAACAACGAGTTTTTTGGGAATCTTACGTTGCACTCTAATAATAAAATAATATTATTTTAAATAGTAGTTAACATTTAGCCGTTGTAATGGCGGGAATGGATAGAAATAACTAAAATATGATTATATATGTTTTTAAATGTTTTTACATTTATCCAATAAAGGATAGAGGCTTAAAATAGGGAAAGAATTCAATTTTAGGCATATATGCCCTAGTTTTCCCTAAAGGTTCACTTGTCGCCTTCTGATGACGAACCGTCATTAAATATAGTTTTGATCACTCTTATACATTATTTTGGACCAAATAAAACTCTTATTAAGAATCGGGACATCAAATTTTACTTTTTGTAATTTTTTGGTATCTTTCCGATAAAGTTCATTTTTTAATGAATAGTGTAAAATGTTGTGTTTTAATTCAAAACCACTTTTTAATCTAATTTATTTATATGATTAGATAATATTTTGAATTGTTTTAAAGTGAAATTAGAAAATATTTTTACCATTAAATCCAATAGTGGTCGTTGAAATTAATTTTACCTTGAAATCAGACTTAAACTAGTGTCAATCTTTTGATACTTATTGTTTCATAAAAACACGCTATTTGTCATGACAGCAGGAATTAATTATTAAATTAATTAATGTGACTTATATGTTTTGAATTTTGTAAAACGGACTTCATTTTTGAATTCAGAATATCAAATATAGCTTAGGGTGAATTTTTGGGATTTTTCTAAAAAATTTCAATTTTATGAATAGTGAAACCACTAAGTGGTACTTATAAAAACTAATTTTTTCGTTTAAATGGAATTTTGCCATCTTTGTGTTTTGAATTTCAAAAATCCGACAGACATGGTTGTCATTAAGAAGTAAAATGTGGTTCAATGGGATAAAAATAATTTTTTGGTGAATAGTAACTTATTAAGTTTTTAATCGCGATTAGTGGTAATTAGTGTAGTTTATGGTAAAAATGATATTATAAGAATGTGAAAACACCATGACACTTGTCCTACACCTATTGGGTGAGTCATGGCCGACCAAGACAAGCCATGGTCCAACTTGGGGACCCCATGGAGCCACTTTAGTTGGAAAATGACAACAATATATTTTTATTTAATGTTAAAATTAAATTGAAACAAACATGAGTTGTTTTACTAAAATATTTTTTAAGTAGGGTTAAACAAGTCCCAATTTTGATTATAAATAGTCATTGGAATGATCAAAAGATTTCCTACATCATAGTATTTTTTTTATAATTTTTAGACATTAAATAAATTAAATTATTTATGACACAATAATGATGTGGTGATGACATCATTATTTAACGATTTAAATAAAATGGAAAGATAATGTAAAATCTATGAACTAAACATGTCCAAAACTTATTGGATGGGTGGATTTCGAACCCTTATTACCTTATCCACGAATTATATCAATGTGGGACCTTTTAAAACCGAAACACATTTTCAAATAAAGTAATATTTCTTACTTTCCAAAAGTGCCCCTCCCCTCCTCTTATAAAAGGCCCCCACCTCTACCTCATTTCACACACTCCTCAAGCCTTTGGCTCGGCCAACCCCTGACCGTTTTCTCTCTCCACATCCCTCTCCTCATCCTAGAGGATTCCCATTGGGCAGAATCCTTTCAAAGGAAGCCTTTAGTCTCAAATCAAAAGGAGTTACACTTTTAAAGGTAATTCATTCTCTCATGTTCATTTGTTTTATTTTGCTTCTACAACCCCCTAAACTCTTTTTATTTATTTCTTTTGTAACAAAAAATGTATCTTCAATATACTAGGATGTTGTTATAAGATTTATTCGAGCTACACTCTCACACAACTACATCAAATGGTTAAAGAACATACGGTTTCCGTGGATGGCGAAATTCTGCCTCCCGAAACGATGATTGTTCAATACTCATTTAACACCTTCAAAGGTGGCCATTATGATGTCACTATTTTTATATATGATATATAATATTTTTATGTTTAACTTAAGATTATTTTTTTTCATTTTGGGCATACCTTTATGGTTTCCATTATGGGTAAACGCGATATCTTCATTTAAGGAAGTGCGGACTACCGCCCCCTCAAAGTGATTTGATTCGTTAAATACCATATGTGTGACGTATAAAGGATGGAACTATGATATTATATATGATATTATACTGTAATTATAATATTCCTTTATATCATTATTATTCCATTCTATAAAATACGAAATAGAAAGGAAAGTAGCGTTCATGCGTACGTACGGCTTACCGTCTCCATGAACGGTGCATTTCATTTCTTACCTCTAAATGATTATGTAATTTTATAAATGCATGAATGTACTAGATATATATGACATATATGATATCTACATCATGAATAAAATTCTGGATATAATAAACATTTGGCCAGACAAACAACATGTAATTGTAAAAAGTCCACTTTCGACTTAAAAACCAAATATCAACAAAACAATCATTATTAACATAATGATTACATAGTGTTTATAACATGGTAATAAGTGATATAAAAGGAATAATGAACTTGAAAAAGGTTCTTAAAGAAGTATAAATTAACTCAAGTTTATTATTCAGGATATTAAAGAACAATTGAGTCAAGTCGGACCCGAGGTGAGGGATCCTACACCTCTCTTTCTTTTTAAG
The DNA here is from genome assembly GCA_963277665.1 of Viscum album. Taxonomy (NCBI): domain Eukaryota; kingdom Viridiplantae; phylum Streptophyta; class Magnoliopsida; order Santalales; family Viscaceae; genus Viscum; species Viscum album. The sequence goes on from OY728166.1 coordinate 1,143,758,292, forward strand.
TACACTCTTTTATGTCATTCCTTTTAATCTCATATTTATTATTATTGGGGATGTTATTTTATATTAATACTACTGTACTTATTATGTTCATATGATGAGAGACCCTATTTCCTCTCATCAATCCATTTTGGATGTTTTGAGTGGCACCGTTAGGCTGCCAAATTTTCGTAAGGGATTTTTCATCTCACTTTTATTCTCGTGAGATTTATGCTACATTTTCCACAAATTCCATTGAGTGGTTTATGTAATGCCCATTATTCTACTCTTTGTGTAATATACTTTCTTTTATAAGTATTTACATCAATGATCTAATGTCCTTCTTTCATGGGGTGTATGTTTTGAAAGATACCCAAGTCGGTAAGGGAACCTTTCACCCTCCTCTTTTTTTTAAAAAGACTTCTGTTATTGGGTCTTTTAATTTACATATTGTTATGTTGGGATATGTTCTCATATATCCTTATTGATGTAAATTTTATGTCCCAGTGATGAGATACACTTTTTATCTCTCATCAACTCATTTTGATGTGATGTCGTTAGGCTGTCAAGGGAACTTTTTAACCCAATTTCGATTTCTTTGGGTTCAACATGTAGTCATTGAATATGTCATCCATTGAATATGTGTGAATGACCTTTTATTTTTGTAAACTTAATATCCACTTATATTGGGTGTATTTATATTTGTCACACATATTTTGAGATTGATTTGTCCTTAATTTAAGGATACCCTCTTTATAAGGGATTTCATCACATTTGACATTTCTATTGAGGGTTCATTATTGTTATGCACCAATTCACTCTTATATGGTGTATATACTATCCTTTGGGGTATTATATCATGAATCCATTCTCATGATATTATAAAGTTCTGACTAATTGTTATTCCTCAATTATTGTATTCAAGTGTCTCTAATTTTGGTAAAACCCCTTTAACCAAAATATCACTTTAAATGTTTTAATGATTTGTTCTTATTAATATCCATGTTTTCAAAATGGTTTTAAGGATTTATTTATATGGATATTAATGGTTTAAAATGTTAAAATCTTCAAGGTGGTATGGGATACTTTGATTCAAAAATCTTTTTATTAAATGTTTTAAATGGTTTTGGAAATGGTTTCTTTTTGTATGGATTCATTATTTCAAAATACTAAAATGTTATGTTGTGATTGAAATGTGGAAATGTTTTTTTCTATTATGAATGTTTTATGTGATATGTTTATGTTATTGTTCTTGGAAATTGTTATGAAAACGGGTGGTTCCGTGATAAACTAAGGGCGGGTGAGCCCGATATAGCTCTCCAATGCATTGGGTAATGCGAAGGAGTGAAACGTTAAGGTTTCTCTGAAGAGATTTAGGGAATATACTGTGATGGGTATTCCAAACGTAACCAATAGGGTTAATCCCCACGTAAGAATGTTATGAATGCCTCAAGTTACCTTTATGTCTTATGTTTTCTATGATTTATTCATGATTTGATATGCCTATGTTTTATGGGTAAAGTGTGATTTCATTCTAATGTATATATGAACACATGTTTCCTTTCCATATTTTTATAAATCTTACTGAGCTTTTTATGCTCATCCGAAGTTTTTGAAATGTTTTTCACAGGTCAAGTGAAAGGTACATGATGTGATGATATTGTCAAGGATGTGTCAAGAAAGAATCCATGTTTTATTTTCAATATGTTTCTATTGATGGGAAGAATGAATACTGTCTTTTATGTAACCACTTTGTTTAAATGTGGAATGTAATGCAAGTTTCATGATCTAATTCTCTAAAACTCTAAACCTGAAAAGATCCTCAATGTGTAATCTTGTAATAACTCAAGATTAAGTAAGGTTTAAGGCTGGGGCCATATAGTTGGTATCAAAGGTCGGTTTAGATAACTTTAGAGGTTAGGGTATTCTTTAAGCATAAGTGGCATTACCATAATGGTTAGGATTTCAGAAAGAGTCCTAGTTTTAGATAAAGTGAATGAGTAAGTATATCTTAGTGTTTATCTTACTCATTAGTACATGATGGTTTTTTTGATATACTCACACTGACCTTTTTTGTTTTAGTAAATGGCTGGATCTAGCAGGCACCAAAGTAACAGTGGATGTGAAGGAAACTGTGACCATTTTTTGAGAAAGCAACTGAATGATATGGGATCTGCAATGAGAACTCTTGTGATTATCCTCAACAAACTATCTGGAGTCATGATTGACCACCTAAACCTTGGAGATTTCTCTAAGACGTCATATATGCAAGAAACAAATCCCTACGGAAGTAGAAGTAATAATCATAAAGGTAAGTGTGTTCAAAAACCTATGTGTCAAAGATGTGGAAAGAAACACCTAGGAAAATGTTTCAAAGGGACAGAAATATGCTATAGATTTTGAAATGAAGGTCATAAAGTAAGAACCTTCCATGGAAAAAGGAAGCATCCAGTTGACTCGAGGAAAGGGAAAGAAGTTCTTTCTGAGGGATCAATTGAATGTTTTAAATGTGGTGTGCATGGTCATTATGAAAACACATGTCCTATGAAGAAGTTTCTTGAATGGGGTCACCAAGAGCGTACCAATATTCGTTTACCAATACCTAATGCCATTCCGATTGAGGATGAAGAAACTGACAATGACCAATCAAAGATATGTACTATTTCATGACTATTGTTTTCCTATTTTGGAATCTTAGGATATGATTCATGATTTTGTTTGTAGGAAAGAGGTATTTCAGAATAAGTTGGAAAGGAATGGATAATGGATCATGAAGAATGTTGAATGAGTAAGATGTCAACATATAAGGGCTTCAAGAGTTATGGTGAAATTCTTAAGAGTATTAAGTCTCTTTTGATGATGGGGTTACATTAGAAGAATTTTTATATTATGTGTAACCCTGATGTTTAATATAGGCAAATTTTATTCAAGTAATATTTATCTTTTCTTTTGTGGACATAATTATAAAGAACCATTTGGGTTTATATGATTCTTACTTTTGAGGTAATTATGGGTTATTACATGATATGCTAGAAAATGAAAATCATGAGATAAACTTAAGGTTAAAATATTTTATGATCATTTTTTATGATTTTATCTCTTTTGGGGAATGTTTTAAGAATTATATAGTTTTGGAAAAAGGACAACATGCAGACCGTGTGACAACCCGTCGCGTCGGACAAAGCCGCAGGAATCGAACCCACAACCAAAGTGCGACTGGTATTTATCACGTACCACTGGACTACGTGAAGTCCCTGGTTAGTTTGACTGATTCTTTTTAGTTATATGATTTTATGAATTAAGAGTAAATTGATTTTGGGTTATTTATGAAAATGGTTAACCTATCATGGAGGATATGTGATTAGGTTATTTACTTTTCAATACGAGACTTTAGGAGCAACTGATGTTGTTTGGAGATAAATGTTATGATTTAACTTGGAGGACTATGTGACTAAATCCTTCAAATATTTGAGTTTAAATATTATATTGGTTTACTTTGAAGAATTTTATGGACAAATTGTTTATCGGATGGTCCTCATTGAACTTTGGGTTTTGTTGGACAAATTTTGGAGATTAAGAATAGATTTTATTTTTATAAAGGGTTATCCTTTTCTAGATTATCTGACCTTGTACTAACCTTTCTGGTTTTGGTTTTGGTAAAATCCTAAAGACATGGGATGTATATAGTTCTCTTTTTTGGATTAGGTGATTCTCTAGAAGTTGATTATAGTACTCTTAATGCGAACATGTCTCCCTAAATACTCATCTTTTGGAAAAATATGAGTTTGATTAAGGAATCTAGTAAAATTTGAAAGTCAACATGATAAGTGATTATGTTTCCTTATGAATAAATTCCTCAATAAAAAGTAACTTAAAACAAAAATGTTGTCTATTAGCTTTTCCTATTGGGGAATCGAATACCGTTTAACCCATCACAAGTGTGTTATTTTCTCATTGTTAACTTTCTCCAAGACATGTTTACTATCACTCTCCCTCAAAACATGACCCTTTGCTTTTTCTTCCATGTCCATGTTTTTCTACATGGAATCCTAGTATGGGTTAACTCGGGTGACCTCTCTACTTATCTTCCTTTATTTTAAAGTGAGTGTTTTACCGACTCTTGTTCCGATGTGGGGCTTTCAAGGATGTTTCCAAGAGCAATTTTAAAATTGTGAGGACGCAATTCACAAAAGGGGGGAAGGATGTAACACCCCAGGTAAATAAAGTATATGACATTTACTTATTTATCCAAATTTGTGAATAAAATATTAATAGGACTTTAAAGGGGACTCTATGCTCGATGGTGTACCCAACACGCAACAACGAGTTTTTTGGGAATCTTACGTTGCACTCTAATAATAAAATAATATTATTTTAAATAGTAGTTAACATTTAGCCGTTGTAATGGCGGGAATGGATAGAAATAACTAAAATATGATTATATATGTTTCTAAATGTTTTTAAATTTATCCAATAAAGGATAGAGGCTTAAAATACGGAAAGAATTCAATTTTAGGCGTATATGCCCTAGTTTTCCCTAAAGGTTCACTTGTCGCCTTTTGATGAAGAACCGTCATTAAATGTAGTTTTGATCACACTTATACATTATTTTGGACCAAATAAAACTCTTATTAAGAATTGGGACATCAAATTTTACTTTGTGTAATTTTTTGGTATTTTTCCGATAAAGTTCATTTTTTAATGAATAGTGTAAAATGTTGTGTTTTAATTCAAAACCTCTTTTTAATCTAATTTATTTATATGATTAGATAATATTTTGAATTGTTTTAAAGTGAAATTAGAAAATATTTTTACCATTAAATCCAATAGTGGTCGTTGGAATTAATTTTACTTTGAAATCGGACTTAAACTAGTGTCAATCTTTTGATACTTATTGTTTCATAAAAACATGCTATTTGTCATGACAGCGGGAATTAATTATTAAATTAATTAATGTGACTTATATGTTTTGAATTTTGTAAAACGGACTTCATTTTTGAATTCAGAATATCAAATATAGCTTAGGGTGAATTTTTGGGATTTTTCTAAAAAACTTCAATTTTTTATGAATAGTGAAACCACTAAGTGGTACTTATAAAAACTGATTTTTCCGTTTAAATGGAATTTTGCCATCTTTGTGTTTCGAATTTCAAAAATCCGACATACATGGTTGTCATTAAGAAGTTAAATTTGGTTCAATGGGATAAAAATAATTTTTTGGTGAATAGTAACTTATTAAGTTTTTAATCGCGATTAGTGGTAATTAGTGTAGTTTAAGGTAAAAATGATATTATAAGAATGTGAAAACACCATGACACTTGTCCTACACCTATTGGGTGAGTCATGGCCGACCAAGACAAGCCATGGGCCAACTTGGGGACCCCATGGAGCCACTTTAGTTGGAAAATGACAATAATATATTTTTATTTAATGTTAAAATTAAATTGAAACAAACATGAGTTGTTTTACTAAAACAGTTTTTAAGTAGGGTTAAACAAGTCCAAATTTTGATTATAAATAGTAATTGGAAAGATAAAAAGATTTCCTACATCATAGTATTTTTTTATAATTTTTAGACATTAAATAAATTAAATTATTTATGACACAATAATGATGCGGTGATGACATCATTATTTAATGATTTAAATAAAATGGAAAGATAATGTAAAATCTATGAACTAAACATGTCAAAAACTTATTGGATGGGTGGATTTAGAACCCTTATCACCATATCCACGAATTATATCAATGTGGGACCTTTTAAAACCGAAACACATTTTCAAATAAAGTAATATTTCTTACTTTCCAAAAGTGCCCCTCCCCTCCTCTTATAAAAGGCCCCCAACTCTACCTCATTTCACACACTCCTCAAGCCTTTGGCTCGGCCAACACCTGCCCGTTTACTCTCTCCACATCCCTCTCCTCATCCAAGAGGATTCCCTTTGGGAAGAATCCTTTCAATGGAAGCCTTTAGTCTCAAATCAAAAGGAGTTACACTTTTAAAGGTAATTCATTCTCTCATGTTCATTTGTTTTATTTTGCTTCTACAACCCCCTAAACTCTTTTTATTTATTTCTTTTGTAACAACACCAGTATCTTCAATATACTAGTATGTTGTTATAAGATTTATTCGAGCTACACTCTCACACAACTACATAAAATGGTTAAAGAACATACGGTTTCCGTGGATGGCGAAATTATGCCTCCCGAAACGATGATTGTTCAATACTCATTTAACACCTTCAAAGGTGGCCGTTATGATGTCACTATTTTTATATATGATATATAATATGTTTATTTTTAACTTAATATTCTTTTTGTTTCATTTTGGGCATACCTTTATGGTTTCTATTATGGGTAAACGCGATATCTTCATTTAACGAAGTGCGGACTACCGCCCCCTCAAAGTGATTTGATTCGTTAAATAACATATGTGGGACGTATAAAGGATGGAACTATGATATTATATATGATATTATACTGGAATTATAATATACCTTTATATAATTATTATTCCATTCTATAAAATACGAAATAGAAATGAATGTAGCGTTCATGCGTACGTACGGCTTACCGTCTCCATGAACGGTGCATTTCATTTCATACCTCTAAATGATTATGTAATGTTATAAATGCATGAATGTACTGGATATATATGAAATATATGATATCTACATCATGAATACAATTCTGGATATAATGAACATTTGGCCACACAAACAACATGTAATTGTAAGAAGTCCACTTTCGACTTAAGAACCAAATATCGACAAAACAATCATTATTAACTTAATGATTACATAGTGTTTATAACATGGTAATAAGTGATATAAAAGGAATAATGAACTTGAAAAAGGTTCTTAAAGAAGTATAAATTAACTCATGTTTATTATTCAGGAGATTAAAGAACGATTGAGTCAAGTCGGACCCGAGGTAAGGGATCCTACACCTCTCTTTCTTTTTAAGTACACTCTTTTATGTCATTCCTTTTAATCGCATATTTATTATGATTGGGGATGTTATTTTATATTACTCCTACTGTACTTATTATGTTCATATTATGAGAGACCCTATTTCCTCTCATCAATCCATTTTGGAAGTTTTGAGTGGCACCGTTAGGCTGCCGAATTTTCGTAAGGGATTTTTCATCTCACTTTTATTCTCGTGAGATTTATGCTACATTTTCCACAAATTCCATTGAGTGGTGTATGTACTGCCCATTATTCTAATCTTTGTGTAATATACTTTATTTTATGAGTATTTACATCAATGATCTATTGTCCTTCTTTCATGGGGTGTATGTTTTGAAAGATACCCAAGTCAGTAAGGGAACCTTTCACCCTCGTCTTTTTTTTAAAAAGACTTCTGTTGTTGGGTCTATTAATTTACATATTGTTATGTTGGGATATGTTCTCATATATCCTTATTGATGTAAATTTTATTTCCAAGTGATGAGATACACTTTTTATCTCTCATCAACTCATTTTGATGTGATGTCGTTAGGCTGTCAAGGGAACATTTTAACCCAATTTCGATTTCTTTGGGTTCAACATGTAGTCATTGAATATGTCATCCATTGAATATGTGTGAATGACCTTTTATTGTTGTACACATAATATCCACTTATATTGGGTGTATTTATATTTTTCACACATATTTTGAGATTGATTTGTCCTTAATTTAAGGATACCCTCTTTATAAGGGATTTCATCACATTTGACATTTCTATTGAGGGTTCATTATTGTTATGCACCAATTCACTCTTATATGGTGTATATACTATACTTTGGGGTATTATATCATGAATCCATTCTCATGATATTATAAAGTTCTAACTAATTGTTATTCCTCAATTATTGTATTCAAGTGTCTCTAATTTTGGTAGAACCCCTTTAACCAAAATATCACTTTAAATGTTTTAATGATTTGTTCTTATTAATATCCATGTTTTAAAAATGGTTTTAAGGATTTATTTATATGGATATTAATGGTTTAAAATGTTAAAATCTTCAAGGTGGTATGGGACACTTTGATTCAAAAATCTTTTTATTAAATGTTTTAAATGGTTTTGGAAATGGTTTCTTTTTGTATGGATTCATTATTTCAAAATACTAAAATGTTATATTGTGATTGAAATGTGGAAATGTTTTGTTTCTATTATGAATGTTTTATGTGATATGTTTATGTTATTGTTCTTGGGAATTGTTATGAAAACGGGTGGTTCCGTGATAAACTAAGGGCGGGTGAGCCCGATATAGCTCTCCAATGCATTGGGTAACGCGAAGGAGTGAAACGTTAAGGTTTCTCTGAAGAGATTTAGGGAATATACTGTGATGGGTATTGCAAATGTAACCAAGAGGGTTACTCCCCACGTAAGAATGTTATGAATGCCTCAAGTTACCTTTATGTCTTATGTTTTCTATGATTTATTCATGATTTGATATGCCTATGTTTTATGGGTAAAGTGTGATTTCATTCTAATGTATAAATGAACTCATGTTTCCTTTCCATATTTTTATAAATCTTACTGAGCTTTTTATGCTCATCCCAAGTTTTGGAAATGTTTTTCACAGGTCAAGGGAAAGGTACATGATGTGATGATAGTGTCAAGGATGTGTCAAGAATGAATCCATGTTTTATTTTCAATATGTTTCCATTGATGGGAAGAATGAATACTGTCTTTTATGTAACCACTTTGTTTAAATGTGGAATGTAATGCAAGTTTCATGATCTAATTCTCTAAAACTATAAACATGAAAAGATCCTCAATGTGTAATCTTGTAATAACTCAAGATTAAGTAAGGTTTAAGGCTGGGTCCTTATACTTATAGCCAGGGTTATGGCATCCAACTCTTCCATGCCTCCAAATAATCTGATGTTTCTCAATCCACATCCTTTCATGACTTTGTACTCAAAGAATTTTCCACCACATTCCCCTTAACTTTAGTGTAAGATATTCTGAAGTCGTACTCCTAATGAAACTCCATCTACCTCCACTACAGCAAGTTCAGGTCCCATTGGTAGAATATATACTTCAAGCTATTGTGATCCTTCAACGCCAAGATGTTCTCCCCATTAAGTTAATTCCTCCACAACATTAGTGCGAACACGATCGTTGCAAGCTCCAAATAGTGGGTGGAATAGTTATGTTCATGGGGGCGTAACTTCCTAGAACTATAAGAGACAACCCTTTGTTGTTGCATCATTACACACCCCAATCATTGGCCCGATGCATCACAAAACAACTCAAACATCCCACCTTCTTCTAGAAACCTCAGCACTGGGGCACTAACAAACTTCCCTTTCAGGTAACTGAAGGTTTCTTGGAATTGCTCGATCCATATAAAAAATCCTAGTCATTCTTGGACAAAGTTGTCAATGGTGTTGCGACTCAAGAGAATTTGGGCACAAATCTCAAGTAGAAACCTACTAGACCTTTGAAACTACAAACCTCTACAACATTCTTGGGCGTTTCCCAAGAAACAATTTCTCCGACCTTCAGTGGGTCCACTTATATTCCCAACTTAGAAAACACATGTCAAAGTAAGTGCACCTCTCGTGTCAAGAACATTCACTTGGAAAACTTCCTATAAAGTTTATGTTGTTGGAGGACCTCTAAAATTGTCCTCATATACTCAGCATGATTCTCTTATGATATTGATTTGATCATGATTTCTCCAATAAAGATTCCTATGAACTGGTCTAGATATTCCCATAAGATGGAGTTCATGAGTCCTATAAACATGTCTAGTGTGTTAATTATGCCGGACAACATGACCATGTACTCAATGTTCCCATATCTTCACCTGAATGTAGTCTTCGAGATGTAAACCTCCTTCACCCTCATCTTGTGGTAACCGGTCCATAGGTCGATCTTGGAGAACCATCCTTCCCCCTTCAGCTGATCAAAATCGTTGTTGTCCCTCGAGAGGGGGTAATGGTTATTTACGATCACCTGGTTCAGCCTTCGGTAGTCTATATATATCCTGATACCACCTTATTACTTCTTTGATAATATGACTAGAGCACCCCATGGTGACAAGCTTGGTCAGAAAAACCCCTTCTACATCAGATTGTCAATCTTAATCCCCAACTCTCGCAACTCAAAAGGCACCATCTGATTGGGAATCCTCAAAATCGGATTGGAACTCTATTTCATGTATATCCTGAACTCAACATCTCATCGGGGGGAAGAGACACCACCTCTCTAAGAAATACTTCAAGAAATTAAAGGACAATCCTCAGGAATTCCAGCATCTCTGTTTCTGCCAACTCCACTGAACACTTAGCTAATAAAGACGGTAGGGGCTCCACTCACTGGCTGCCCTCATAGAAACCTTTCTCAGTGATGAAAGTCACATGTTGTTCGAAAAACTCAGAAAACATGACCCTTATTCAAAAGTAGTTGATAACCATACCAAGAGAGAACAACCATTTGATGCCTAGAATGACATAAAATGGTGGCATCTGCAGCAAAAGAAGGTGCACACTGGAATAATATGGCCCCAACATCAGTCGACATCCCAGGAGGACATGAGAGAAGTTGCTCTAACCTCTGACTACCATACTCAAATCTTGGGGAATGGGAATTCTCTCTACGTCTAGACCCAAATCATGGGATGAACTAGGTGAAATAAAGGAGTGTGAATCTCCAGAATCAAACCTGACATAGGAAAGAGTATTAACAAGTTGATCATATCATGAATGACCTATATCCCTGGTGGAAAAGTTTCCTCTATGGCGTGCAACTTCCCAAGCCCAAATCCTATTCCCCTCGGCTATCATCCACCTCCCCGACCATGCCTTGGTAAGGCTCTATGAGGAGCGCCCTAAGGTAAGCCTCCTCTGGTAATGTCATTTTCTCTAGGGATCTGGATCTCGATGTCCATGATGTTTCTACTAAAAGGGCATGGAAAGAAATTACTACTGATGAGGTGGGTGATGAACCTACCCACCCCCATTGTACTATAATCGGTCAAGGCACTGATTCTGAAGGTTAAGATGGCTACCATAGATGAAGAATCTCGATAATGGGCCTGCAAAGAAAGGGAGAGGACCAAGAGAGGAAAACTGGATCTACTAGAGCATGATCCCCAATTTCTAAAACATAGAATTCCCTGACGCTGGAGGTCAACTGCTAAAGGCCTTTCCCTTTGGCTAGCCCATCTGGCTCCCCTCTCATGGCACACCTCCTAGTGTGTGCGTTATCTCCACCATTACATCATTCTTTTGGACCTCCATGTACATCGGTAGGGAGAATGGTGTAATAACATACTAAAGGTAAGGTCAGTGTTCCTCCTCTAAATGCCTTAATTGAGTATCCTCATCTGGAAAAAGGTCTAGAAGAAAACAAATGAGATGCTTGAACTTGATCCCAAGCTCCCTCACTAACATACTCCCCTGCTGAAGGGAGAGTAGCTCTTGTCTCTTCTCTACCTTCATCGTAAAAGGAAAGTATTCCTCATGTAACTCCTTCTTGAATTCGAAACACAAAATCTCACTCTCCAACCTCTCTCTTAGGTACAGAGTCCACCACTGATGTGTTGATCCCCTCATATAACTGGCTTCCAATGGAACCCATTACTAACCTAGAGCCCGGATCAAGCTGAAAGCTTTCACCAACTCCTTGAGCCAGCTTTCGGTCTTAATGTATGTGACGCTACCCCAGTACATCCTAAGGTATACCACTGAAAGGCTCAAAGAATCTCCTTCGACCGATCTTCCTCCTCCTCTCGATCATTCCTTTGTTGATCAGCTACGTCGGCCTCATGGGCCTTGATCTCCCTTACTATTCATGGTCATTGTCTAGGTACCGCAACTGCAGGGTAGACAAGGAATGCCTAAGCCCGAGTTGTGTATACTATTTATTTTTAATATTTCTTAAACATGATATTTATTTTAATTTTCAGAATACCCATAACACACAAGAAAACATGTTATTATGATGCATTTACCTTTCTTAGTGTCTATAACATGCAATTAGTGTATCTTCACTTGCTCATTTGGTAGGTCCAGAGTCCCTGCACGGGATAATGGGGGTCCTAAAATCAAGTGTCCAAGATTGTTTTTCCTAGTGTATTTTCCTCACAAATATTTCCTTACATTGTTTCCCAACCATACCATAAAATCCTTACTGTTCCAAACCCCAATATCCATATTATCTCTCTAATATCCACTCTGATACCACTCTATCATGGAATGCCTTCACCAAGATGATAGAGGGGATAGAAAACTTCTAGACCCTTCCTTCCTCAACTTGAAGGAGAGATAAGTACCCCTGAGTCCTGCCTTCAATAGCCATGGAGTGGTGACTAGAACCAAGGGTATAGAATCACACATAATATTCAAGGAATTACACTTTTTATTTAGTAGGATCAGGAGATACGATTGTAAAAACCTAAAAAAACTCTAAAAATAATGGAAAATGTAAATCCAAACCCAACTTCCATATGCGTGTTCCCAAGGAAAACCCATAAAAGGAACACGAATACAAAATGGAAAGTTCCCAAAAAATGGAAAACAGAATCATATATTGTCCCAATGTCTGAGATAGTAATGTTCTCCATGGTCCTAATTGCCTTTCGGGAAACCTGAAAGCAGTTTTATATACGTTGGGTGAGTATAGAGGTTTACTCAGTAGGGAAAACCAAATGTTCTCTTGAACTAGTGGGGAGGCATTATAATTCCCCCTAAAAAGGATATTACAAAAGCACGTATCACGGAAAATATCCACCCAAACTCACCAAGGAACACTCCCTAAATAATGCATTTTAGGTCAAATAATTGTAATAAAAAATCAATGTTTGGGTACCCCACACCACTTTCCCACTGGCTGTTGATGTAATCATACATGTCTGACCTCCCCCACCATTCTCACAACTATCCCACTTCCATACCCCGTCCACACACACATGGGATACAACAATCACACGTCCCTGCCCACAGACATCGGGGCCACAACAATCGCTACCATGACCCAAGACACCTAGGCCCGAATAACTGCTACCACACCCAAAGACACTAGGTCTCTATCACGAAGATTCACGGGAAACATACCATGCCAAAATAATCTTGGGACACAATGGACATCAGGCCATCACAACCTTCCCAAAGGGTCTTGGGCTACTCGGGAGAGGAATTATAAAGGATCCAATAACCATCCACCCAATATTATGTTGGAAGAAACACCCTCCCCCAAGAAATGTGGGCGTTTTGAACAAAGTGCTCATCTTGGGTCGGGTGAAAATAAAAAAAAATAAAAACTAAATTTATACACCTATGTATTCAAGCATTGTACCCAATCTAAGGGTTTGGAAAATGGCTGATGCATTAACACCCTTGTTACGGTTCATTCATACAAAATCCAAACAATCACAACCAATCACAAAACATTCCTGAAAAAACAATTCCCCATAGAACCCATTATTGTTATCATATTCATATGATTCCATTTAAACTAATATTCACTATGAAGAAAATAATATAAATAACCACAAGACAAGTAAGGAAAAACATCCAAGAAGTTATTTAAACAATCACACCCAGTTCTCTTGTAAATTCACAACAATTAATGGGATCCATGATATCCCTTGAAGTACTGGAACCAGTCCAAGCCCCATAGTAAGGACCCACACGGCCCCAAATCCAATAACAAACAATTTCTCACTGGTGAATCCCATCCCCATCTATGTCACTTTACAAGAATAACTTGAACAACAATACACATCACCAAAACAAGTAATCTCTCAAATTTAGTCTACCCCTTTCATTTGGTTTCTTCTTTTTGTTTGGTTAACTGGGGTGATCACATAAGCATTAAATTAATTGTGCTTCCATTTAACCATCCACATCTACGTGATTAACCATTTTCCACATTACAACTACTAAATCACAGGATTTTATAGGAAACATAGGTTCATTAGTGCTCATAGAAGGACCACAAATGGCCACGATTTTCATTGGACACAAGACCATATGATTGACATCATATAAGAAAATATAAAATAATACAGCATCATCATCATCAATTACAATCCTTCATTCTTAAAAAGCCATTTATTATCATGGTTAAGGGTTGGTTTCATCCATCCCTAATGTAACATTATCGTACCACCCCACATGGTACAGAGTAATGAGAGATGAAGGAAAACCCTACTTTGATTATCAACGATCGAATTTTCATTCCTCAAACCAAGAACTAGGGATTAATGACTATCAAGGGAGATACTCCAAGGATTACAAGAGTGTGTTTGAATTGTTCCATCATGGGAACACAACTAGCCTCAGGAATAGGTACTTCAAATACACCAAGGAAAGGAAAAGAGACTAGCCAAGAATAATATAGAAACACATTGTGATAAAAGGAGAGACCCTTGAGTTATGGTATATGAAATGTTGAATATAATTAAAGGTGGATCTTGGTTTAACCACGCTGTTGGATGGTTACACATGATGAAATAAATTTTTATTTAATAATTATCATTGGAGAGGTGTCCATAATACCGGTGAGTTAAATGGTTTCATTTAAATAGAGGATCAAATGTTACGGCAACACAAAGTTTGGGTCCGTCGAGGGTTTCCCCTCTCTTGGGAATTAGAACATAATTTATAGTATTTAAAACAGTCTCATTATACTTTTAAAAGGTATCAAACCATAAATGGTTTTTTACAGGAAAATTTTGGAAATAAACCCCCCTGACAACCCCCTCGTGGCACCGATGGGTGACACCACGGTGAGGCCCTGCAACTAACACCTTCACCCACCCAAGTCACTGATGGGGTCTAGGGTGACCCAAACACTAGATTATGGAAATATAATGGACCAGGAGGGTTCGGGCCATTACATTCTAGTAAAGTTGTGACCTACATGGTCACTTGTACAAAGACATTAATGGTTCCATAATTATTATCGAATGGAAGATATTGTTGTATGAAAATTCATCAAAGGTATTTTATCATTCCTATTATGGAAAAAGTCATTCAATAATGCCCATTGGATTTCCCCTAATACCTAAATGGTCCACTCAGTCTATCTATCTGTATAGGGGTGAAAAAACCTAGTAAAATGCAACTGAGTCCCAAAGGATTCTTACGATCCCTTACACAACTAATATGTGATGAAAACATAATGTTCAAAAATCATCACCGAGGTAAGTACATGTATCTGCATTATCTCCTTCTGGTTTATGTGACTCAACATCTCTACTAAACTCTTCTGTTATATATCTTGGATGTGGTCCAACTTGGTGAGTTGGTCTAAGATCACCCAGATAGCATCATTCCCTCTATAAATTCATTGAATCACAATCATGAAGTCCATAGGTATTCCATCCCAATGCCACTCTTGAACCTCAAAGGGTTGAGTTAACATGTTGTAACCCAATGCCCGCCTTTTAGTTGATAATACGTAAGGCATCGAGAGAAAATCTATGAAAATACATTATTACTTATTGGCCACAAAAACTATTTTATGAGGACAGGATACCTATTTGACACACCTAGATGTACCTCAAATAAATATGTATGAAATTACCTCATAAAATCATGCCACAATTCCACTAGTACTATTGTTCATCCTCCATAAAGTATCCCATCCTTCCCTCCATTATAAAATTTATCTGGATCACATCCTGTAGATATCTGAGTACATAGGGTATCACAGTCAATATCACTATTCTGAGCATACCTAACTCACTATTGAAGTCTTGGGGTTTAAACTACTTAAAGGAGGTAATCTATACCATCTCTATTCATAAAGCACAACTATAATGGGGACAACTTCTATAACACCGTGCTCATTATCTAAGAACAAGATCTCTAGTTACGAGCATCTTCTACCATGTTCCCCTTCCCAGGAGTATTTAAAATCAAGATTTCATAATCCTGGGGGAATTTTAGAAATATCCCCTATATCAAGTTAAGATACCTCTGCAGGATTATTTACTCGATAATATTTTTTTAGATTAGATGATAAATCACACACTCATAATGTAGTGTCACCACAACTTTTATGTGAATACTACCACTACTATCTCAATATTATGTGTCATGTAGTTCTACTCATTATGTCTCAACTGAAATGAACCATATCCCATCACTTCCTTTAAATCATCACACAACCAAGCCTAGTCCCTTATAAATCATAAAAAACTATGTACCCCACACACTCCTATAATAGTCTCAAGATGAGAGAACTCGTTAATCTCTACCTCAATATCTAGAAATCCTAATGGCACCTCTATGACAATAAGAAGGATACCCCTTTCAGGTAAAATCTATCAAGTTAGATAATATCATGGAGAAATTAGGTATGAATATCTGATATTATCATTCCATCCGAAGGAATCTTCACACCTATTTCACACGCATGAGTGGATCCTAAGCTAACACTACCCCATCCATCATGGGGTCCACTCTTACACCATCTACTAAGACAACATATCCAAGAAATTAGACCTCATGAATCTATAACTATGAAATTCAGTTATTAAAGTAAATATGGTTCTCTCATAGTATGTATAGAACCATCATCATGTTTCTCTTGTGATCTTCCTCAGACAGTGAGTACACTTACATGTCATTGATGAAGACTACCACAAACCGATCTACGAAATGATGAAATATCGTATTCATGAGACCCTTGAACATTTCAAGGGTCTCATCCCATCAAATAGATTCCATAAGTACTTTTAGTTTCTATAACATCAAAATAAATATTTTATTATTATATTCTCATCCCATACACATAGTTGGAGATAGGCTAATCAGGGGACAATATTTGAGAACTATTTTTTCCCTCTTACCTAATTGAAGATGTCATCAACACTTTGTAGTTGATAAATGTTAAAAACATTCACATGTATTACAAAATGGTAATCAACAGAAAACCTCTTTCTCCCATCTTCCTTCTTTTTTGGAAATATTCAGTATCTCCATAGGGAAACACTAGGACTAAAAAATACCTTCCTCTGTAATCCCATCAATGACACCCTCAGCTCATAAATCTATGTGGGAGCCATCCGACATGATTTCATAGACACCAGGGTCATATCAGGGTATAGATAATTGTATAAGTATATTTCTCATCGTATTGGAATTGCTGGAACTCCATTAGGAAAGACATATTTTTTACTCTAACATCACTATAAGAAATAGTAATGTCATATCATATAATCAACCAAGAGTCATGCAATCCAACGGGTGTGTAATGGGCATCACCCGCTTATATATGATCACATCCTACTCTACATGGGTTTCCTTTTCACTCCCAATAGAAATCATCATCACATCACTGTGGACACATTGAATACTCTACCCAATGTAGTGGTTATGGGAATGAACTGTAGATAACTAGTGCATGCCAAAGATGACATCATAAGACAACACGACTGCTATAAAGAGATCCCAAAAGAATATATTTCCTCTATAAGTTAGGTCACACCATCAGATGAAGTGTGTGACCACTAAGTTTCCTTCAGTAGGGATTCCAAGTACAATAGTTAATCGAACTGCTCAACTAGAATCTATATGCCTTGAACAATAAAACTGGAAATAAATTATTAGCTTGAACTTGTTTCTATAAATCGAAAATATAATATAGATAAGACATATATAGTACCTCGTATAATCCCTATAGTTTCTAGGTCATAAGCCTCAATTGCATGTCATTTTCCTCACCCATGACCACCACCTCACTGAACCTGTTGGGGAATACCTAGTGATGGTGGTTGTGGTGACAAATAAAAATGTTTGATACCTCTATCTTCTCTACCAATTCCAATGAAAATTCCTCTTCCATATAGACTTTCCATATCCAACTGCTAACTCTACCTAGGTGGAACATCCACTATCTCTTTATCAACAACATTTTGGGTTGGGGAATCTCATCAAATTTGTCCTTAGACATCACAAGAGTAGCACCACTTCTCTCTGGGATGAAAAGATACATCCTTTGAGACCTAAACAACAAAACATTCATCCTTAGATCACCTTTTGAAATATATCACATGTTTATGTCCCTACATTTTTCATTGGATGTATTCTATCAATGTCTCTTCCTTCATGTTCCCAATGCCAAAACTAACTATCTATGTATTCTAACCAAAAACCTTTCTACCACTAAATCATGTTCCAACACCCCCATCAAATGTAGGAATGTATATCGGTATAATGAAGGCTTAGATGTATCTTTCTAATCCATACTCAAACATTTGAGCCAAAACGAACTAATCAAAAACCATATTAATTGAGTTCCCAGAGAGGTTGATGATCCTCGATGAATACTCATCCACATTTGGACTATCCTTCTAAAGTTGTAGAAGCTCCTAGATTCCCACAACCCTCAACATATCTTGAGATAACTCTTCTTAGGAAGGGCTCTACAACTTTGACCATGATAGAGTCTCCACATCATTTAAATGGGTCACTGAGACTCGTCATCTCTGTAAAGATCTGTGGGATAGTCTCATGGTAATGAACACCTTACGATCTCTAGGTTTAGTAATAAGAAAAAAGTCCCACTGCACCACATCAAGCCAATACTCAGTCAACAGTATGTTTGGTTCACCTCAGATATTATGGGCCCACTATCTCAGAAACTCATGAAGCATGCTTAACCTTCAAACTTCATCTTATAATACTACTTGTACCATCTACTTCTCAAAAATTGGTTGTATGACTGGTGGACCATATTGAGGTAACACATCTTCAACTTTATCATGTATTTAATACTCATCATTAATGTTACCATCCTTATGATCCTAGAACTGAATCCTATCTATATAACATCATAGAGGCATCCTAAATTGGATAATATTTCCATGAATAATGACATCTTCTAGGGAGATAACTAAAGAAGAAGAAAATTAATCCCAACCCATTTTATAATGTTGCACATGCCAATGGTTTTCTGTACAACCATTTCCTAAATGTACCGAGTCGATATGAAGGGATTCATAGTCATGGTGAATGGATAGATCAACCACTACACCAACATTGGAGTCCCTGACCAGAGATATGAAATCAAAAAACATTACACTGTTATAATAATATTAATACCAATCTCATTTCTAGACATTAATATAAACTATGGTAATAATATAAATTTCACTTTGACACCACTCGGTCAAGATCTAAACCACTAAGTCTCACCTGGCCTATGAAAAGAGATGTGTAACTACCCCAAGACACCCTCCAATAGGATAGGGGACAGGAACCCACACCAACTTGGTATAAAACTCACATGAGAGGAATTATCCTAATATACCTATACATTGACACATCCTCAGTCTTATTCAATATAGAAATGTAAAATAAAATAGATACCCAATGCATATATACATCTAACTCCCACGGTAAGAGTATAAAATAATACTATAAAACAATAATGGAAAAGTAAAAGACCACTAAAACTTATAAGGAGATCCAATCATATTTCAATAGGGGACTGCAGTCAAATATGAATCTTTTTACGAACCAAGGAATTTATTTCCAAAATATATGTTTCGTCTTATCTTGGTCCACTAATAACCCTTTATAACTACCGATCAACTTCATAAGACATGAAATATGTGGGGATAGACCATTCATGGGTGAGTGTAACAATACCCAATAAGAAACCCCAAAAACACTACGAATAATGAATCAAGAATAATAGTTAGGTCATCACAGGGTTATGTCAATAACATATATGAAACAAAACACCTATATATACTCTTAGTAGACACATAATCTCAAGTTAAGGTCACAAACATAAATACAAACATGTATTCCTTCTTGAATGATTCATATAACACTTTTCCAGGAGAACATAATCAATGACTCAAATGTCCTTAATGGAATGTGGATAGGATTTCATGCTCATCATGAAGTTCCATAAAGAGTATATGCTGGATGTATGGTGGGAACAATAAATATATAGGGATCATACCCATGGAAAACAGGTATATGAGAAATCCAATCATGATTAACCCGTTATTTAAGAGATTAATGCCTTTATAGTCATTGTCATGATGATTTAGTGAACCTCAACTAGGGTTGATTTTGATGATAAAGGATATCACTCTAGATAACATGGAAGTAATCCAATGACTATCCAATATTTATGTTCAAAATAGATGAAAACCATACAATAAATAGTATAAAATTCCATAATAAACCATCCTGGAAAGGATTAATGGAATTCACCACAATAAAAGATGTATATTCTAAAGGGATCAAGTGCTCTAATCCATATTTGAAGATATAGAAGGTGTGTATATAAGAACACGCCTTTTTACATAATCATTGGTTGTATACATGTATCAAGGACCATGTGTATTTCCATTTCTTTTAGGACCTAGTTGTGCCAGTGTACTTGGTCTTGTCTAAGTACATAGTTATAACAATGTACCCATGGAATGACGACATGCATGTTAGTGTGCCTAGACAAGATATCCTGAGCACATGTTGAGTCACCATGTCTATTCACACACCCTGTGACACATGTCACAATATCTGTGATACTTATATCTTCCTAAAAAATCCTATCACCATAACAGGGCCCCAAATAGAATATATTCCCGGATAACTCACCATTTATATCAATATTTCACAACACCCCCTTTGAAAATATTCACATCGTCATCATATCCTCTATCCACCTATCTGACCAAAAATAATACAAAAAATAATTTATTTGTCCTAGTTGTACCTTGTCTTCATTGCTCGCTAGAATCCATCCTTCAAATTATCATGGGAAAGCCATCCATTGCATCTTCTAGTTGTCACATGTCCAAACACATGAAAGGAACTATGATCTAGTCTTGATATATCACCAGTTTCAATCCCATCATCAATCCAAACCCAACTATAAATTATCAATACATTGAACCAATAGATAGGTGTGAAATGATTTATTATGGGCTAATTGTCGAATCACCATCCGAATTGAATGCCAGTGAACAATGGATGGTGATCATGGGATGAAATGAACAAAATAAAAACATGAGGAATAATCCTCGTCTAATATTTTTTGGGCCTCAATTAGTTGATGTTTTAATGATGAATCAATACATATAAATAATCAAAAATGAAAATCCCCAGTCTTGGTTAATATCTAACCCATACCAGTAACACACTAGATTTGTAAATAAACACATTAGTTGATTGATTCATGAAAATCGTAGGAAAAAAATAGGGAAAAATATACATAAAAAAGACATCGTACCTTGATATGGATAAATATCTAATGTAGAATTAATCATCATAATTTTCATTTGGGTGATTCTCAATTTCTGTTGGCACATCGACCGCTAAATCATGATCAGTCGATGATCGTCAATGGAGCTCCTCCTCCAACACCACTCCCAAATTCCAAGGTTATGATCCCATCCATGAAATTTGGAATTAACCATGTTTATATAGTATATTTTTAAGTTTCTTATCCATTTAATAAAGAATAAATTATTTTATTATTTTTTTCTGCATCAACATTTTTAGAAACTCCCGACGACAAGAATGATTTTGTTGCACCTAGGGTAAAACATCATGATTTTATCTCAATTTAGAACTCTAATTTATGTTGGGAATCACTATTTGGGAGTTATTAAACTTATTTATGAAAATTTAATTTTCATTTGAGTGATATATTTAATATATTTATTACATCAATTATACGATCATTAGGACACAGAATCACATGATATCTTAGAGCTTGGTCGCAAAACTATTTCTAGATATGTTTTAGTAATTTTCATGGGAATAAAATGTTACATAGTTTCCTCATTTATTTACTCTACCCTAATTATATGTATCATTGAATTTCAATTTATATTTTTATATTTATGTTAAATGAATCTTTCAAAACCCCCTTCTTTATATATGTTAGTTTTTTATTATTTAGATTATAATAATGATAATTGAAATTGAGTTCATTTGAGTTGAATCCTTGATATCATCTCTAGATTGTGCAACTATTTTAAATTCAAATGAAAATAAGAATTTTATTTAATAGTGTTTCATAATTAATTTCTACAATCAATTATCTTGTTTTCCCTATTTCATTGTGCCTTATATATGACTCTCTATGGATGCATTGTGTTTAGTTATTTTGGGGTGTCCTGATTGGTAGGTTTATACTCAACCCTACACCGGATCTATGTTCCCAAGTCATGACTAAGGAATATGACATAACATTCAATCGAGTCCTACGGTTACCAGTTATTGTTGGGGAATATTTGTGTTAAAAACCCACATATATATCAAGGATTTACTTTTTGGTATCTTCCCCCTTTAAATTAATTTTTCCTCTAGTATATTGTTAGTGGGCATTCATTTGGATGTTTTCATTATTCCTGGAATAATCTTGTACTTATTTGTGTACATTGATGTGGTATTAGTAATTATGCTGGTATTTCAATAATATTTTTTATATTTTCCACATTATAATGGTGTATGAATATCTATGGGATCTTACATATACTTTCGTCTAAGGCCTTCCATGTGAGATTTATTCCTACTAAGTGCTAGTTGGAAGCCCCCAACTTATTGGTGGTGTGATAGGGGTGTCACTCTCCGCTCATTACCATACAAGAGAGATATTTTAGGTCTTGTAATGATATAAAAATACATTGATACCTGGTATTATAAGGATCATGAAACAAAATATTAGAAAATATATCATTTCATTGTGGTAATATCTAATAAGGCTCATATTTTATTTTGATCAAATACAAGTGCTCTTGATAAATTATCACACTGGATATAAAACATTTAACAATGCATTGCAGGGAGTTATATGACTCAAATCATCCTCATACATACACATTCATTCCATAATATACCAATAATTCATTATTCCAGTAAACCTAGTGGGAATAAAATGGGTTTTATTTATCACATCACAAAGATCCCATGGAATGGAAAATGGGTTTCCTGACATATACAAATATATTAACAAAGAATATAAATGTTTCATAACCAAAATCAAATCACCTAGAATGGTATTTCATAACAACATATAAATGAAAATTAAAAAAAATTACTTCCATGTGAATAAACATTATTAATATATAGGCAAAAATATTAGACGGACCAT
Organism: Viscum album; assembly: GCA_963277665.1. Lineage (NCBI taxonomy): Eukaryota > Viridiplantae > Streptophyta > Magnoliopsida > Santalales > Viscaceae > Viscum > Viscum album. The sequence continues at coordinate 1,143,781,342 of OY728166.1, forward strand.
AAATGTTCTTTTATAAAATATTTTCAAAATTTCAATAAAATAAGTAATTACTCATCAAATTAAAAATCCATTTTGGAAAAGGTGAACTGATAAGTTTAAAATATAATTTATTTTTAAAAATACACTTCAAAAATATATTCTTGAATTATATAAATGTTATTAGAATGAATTGTAGAGTGTAAGATTAAAATTTTTTATTATGAAATGATAAAACCCCATTTTAATATTTACAAATAACCGTTTATAAAAAACCTAATTCATAAAAAGAGTAAAAAAATAACTTTTAAACAAGATAAATTAAATATTAATCTTTATATTGATAATTTATAATTGGGTTTGGAAATAAAAAGGAGAACATTTTTGGGAAAATGAAACATGGCCATGAGGGGAAATCATCATTAGAGCAGATGGTAATTATTGTCAGCAATAATTCAATTTTAAGATATAACTTCATGAAGGTAAATATATTAGTTACACAATTCACATTCCCTATATATTGGATGAATTACATTATCATCATATAATATAAGAAATATATTTTTCAAACCCGTAGTAAATATGGAATTATTATGACTCAAGAAAAGAGGTTGTGTTAATAAAACCCTTAACTTAACTCCTATTTTGTTCTTCATTTACATCTATCATATGAGAAAATCAGATTAATTCTAATAAAAAAATATTATGAACTACTTTCATTTATATTTCGTTCAAAACTTATATTAATTATCATTTTTTACATTTTTGTAATAGTTTTTGCTTATGGTGGTTACATGAGGTGGCTTAATCTATCTCTCAGTAAGCCTCTTAGAATATGTACCATTCTAAAAGGTGATTTAAATTATCCTCAAGATAAATATAATTTATATGTTTATTTTGTTTAGTTTTCCATTATCGAAAAATATATTAAATTACATAGGATTCTAAAATGCAATCAAATTAAGAACGGTGTCCTAATATGTTCATTTAATGAGACTAAAATTATCATAAACATTTATTATTAATATCACTTATATAATATCAAATAATTTTATAAGAATAAATTAATATAGAAATAAATATAAAATTTATACAGTAGATAAATTTTTATAACCAGTCATTCGAGATAGTAATGAAAAAATGTAACACATTATTCTCTTGAGGTTGTTCTCTATATGTTTACAAGTGAGGGTTTAATTTTTCATAGAACGTAATAATGTATAAGAAAACTATAATTTCATGTAACACCCAAACATTTTATATGTGTTTTCCATGAACTAAACATAATGTTTCCAATAGCATTATTTACATGCAACCTAGTGTCTAAATGAGAAATGTATATTGTAAAACTTTTCCATTTGATTAATGGGTATAGATATGATTAATCATATTATAAAATTTATGTAAAATGATAGAATTTTTTTATTAGAAATAAATAATAATAAAATAATTTATGGATCAATTGGTATATTTTTTGATGAAATTTATTTTTGAAAATATTATTTAATTTTATGTAAACATATTTCAATGATTTCTATTAAAAACATTTCAATAAAATATATTGATATTATATATATATAAATGAATAAAAATCCGTAAATGTTTTATTTTAATGTTAGGAATGATGATAAAATATTCTAAATGTACAAATATTAATTTTACATAACTTTATTTTTGTGTGCGCAATGTGTGCTTTTGAAAATAAATTAAATATATCATTAATGAATAATGGTGGTAATGAAATTTATAGATTTTATATTCAATAATATATTTTAATATTGATTTTATTGATTTTACTAGTCATTTAATGTATGAAATTTTAGTTTAATGATTATAAATTCATTTTTTTAAAGGCGTTTATTGTGTGTTTTTCGTAATTTTTTTTAAAATAATTCTTTTGAATTAAAAAAATTGAAAATTTTTATTTCATATTTTGAATCAGCATGTTAGTTTTTTTATGATACCACATTACTTTTCATTATAATGAATATTAAAAACAAGATAAAATAATGACCACAGTTAACGTAATTACGGGTTTACTAGGGGTTAAACTTTTATATAAAGAGTGAATTCCACAAAATATTGTTTTATTTTGTTTTATGAATATATTTATTCAACATATTATCATATCCATGAATCCTTTTAAATTTAATTCTACTTTCACATGAATGTGATCTTATATTTTTGAAATCTTTTATGTAATTCAATATGTGTCCTTCCCCCGCTCTTATAAAAGGTAACCTATTTCCACCATTTTACACATAATTTGAACCTCATATATTAGACATGGCCTACAAAAAACCATAATAGAGATCTCCCCTTCATCATAGATTCCTAGTTATTCTCCTAAGACCTGTATTTAATGGATTAATGCTTCATACAAAGAATGTATCTCAAAGAAGATGTATAAATCATAACCGAGTTGTTCCAATTTTATTTCTTCTTCCACAATATATATAATTTTTTTATATATAATAAAATTAATACACAATTATCATAAATATAATTATATTTTATATTAATTTAATCAAAACCATTTCTCACATCTTTCCATCAAATGTGATATGAAATTATTGCTCGTTGGTTAGGGGTACTCGCGTCTCCACATGATGATATGACTCATTTTACCTCATCACTGCTCATGCCTTTTTATAATGATGAATCTAATAAATTTATAGATATATATATATATATATAATATAATTATGTTTCTATAATTTAAAATAAATATTCTACATTCATTCTATATTTTTTTGAAAATGAAAAAACATTAATCTATATATATAGACTACAGTCTCCATGAATAGTGTAATTTATTTTTTATTTATACCATATATGGATAGTTATAAATATGTATAAAATGATTATATAATATATTTATATAAATATTAACATTATGGTTATTATGGAAGCATGATCAATATTCAAGGACCATAACATATGAATTATAACATTCATTAAGAACAAAACAATTATCTAATAGAATAATGATTTTAAAAAATATTTTTTAATGAAGCAGAAATAATATTTTATAAGTAAAGAATGTATAGAGTTTTAGGTATGGTTATGTTTATTGTATATAATTATATTAAATTTAAATTTACTGTTCATGATGTTAGATAACTTGTGATGAAATTCAAACTTGACGTAAGGGTTTTCTTATGTTACAATCTCAATTTTACCATGATTGTCTATCATAAAAAAATATATATGATTAGATTATATGGTATTCATATCAAACATGTTATATATATACTTATCCCCTATTTAAATCTATAAATTAAGTGTTTTTATTTCATTTTCATCACTCTAAATACTCAAGGGACTAATATAATGTTTTTATGAAAAACAAACATTGTTTTTCCATTAGATTGAAATTATTTTTCTTCTATGTCCATATTTTCCTAAAAATTATTTTAAGAATACTTTTAATATTATCTTATGGTTTTTAAAATTCGTTTTTACACATATTTTACTCTATAATGATATTATTAAAATAAATATCGTTATTATTTTCTAAATAAGATAAATTTTACCAAATGTGTTAAAATAATTAATGTTTAAATTTAAACCATATGAATGAACATTTCGTATATGTAATTACTACTATTATTTATGAATTTTACTTAAAAACATTCCATGTTTTTTAAATCAAATTTTTCTTGAATATTTTGAGAATTTTTAAATATTATTTCAAATGTAAAAGTGTATTTCCCTCATTAAATACTACAGTGATCTTTTAAATAGATTTTTCATCTATGAAAAAATCCTTTGATATTAATTATCCTTCACAGTGGATGTGATCCAATGATATCATCCTTATTCATTCACAATTTTTTATGAAAATGGTGATGAAATATTGATGATACGCATTTTAGTTTCAATGAGTTATGCTTAAATGAAATGGTGAATATTTTCATGACCATGTACATACATATGAATAAATTATTTTTATGAAATGGTTGGGTCTGTTATATACCTAAATTTCATTGGGTACATTTTAATTTTTTATAATATTAACGATTATATGGGAGGTTATAACAGTCCCAAAAAAGGGTAAACATGAAATTATCCATAGCCTAATGTAGGTAAACATATTGTAAACCCAATTCTTATATGTGATGAATGTATTTTTCATATCCATTTATTGTAATTCAATAACTATTATTATTCTACACATCATTCCTCCCTTATTGTATATAATATTATAATAATTCTTTTAACCCATGTATCATGTTTTTTTATAATTTTTGTCATATGGAGTCCCAAGAATTTTTTCATGACTCATGGTTATGATCTATGAATTTATGGTTTTGATTTTTAAATATTAATTTACTGTTCTCATACCCTTATTCTAATGTTATCCTAAAAATGGCCATTTAATAAGATCTCCATTGATTCATCTTACTAAGAATCTGAGTTACCCATTTTTCTAATTCTCTTCCACAAGATATGAAAAAGGGTTTTAAGTATGATATTTATAATAAAGGTTCTAATTGTGAATAATTTAATGGTATGTAATGTATATATTTTATATTACTATTTTTTATATATCTAATTTCCCAAATGTAATAAAAATGTATTATTTTGGAATAAATCCTAAATATATATAATTAATTTTCATCCCAAAATATTTTGTACTTTTTAATTTTTTGTTCAAATTAGTTTTTATAAAATCAAGGATCTGGTAATTTAGGAAACTCTGATGAGGAATAATTAATGATAATGCCTATGAAAATCCTTAATTTATGAGAAAACCCAAAATTTTGTGGTTTTTACTGAAAATGAATCCTTGTCTAGATAGTAGAAAGTTGATGTAGCTCTGGAATACATGTTTCTAGGTGTAAAAAATATAGAAGGGGTGGATTGTGTATTAATGTGATCTTCATTGGTGAAAAATTAGTATGCTTAATATTTCACACAAGGAAATACACTCCTTCGCGATATTGTTAGCATAATTTCAAATTTCAATATAAAACATAATGAATTATTAGAATAGCCAATGACTATGGATGAACTTGGTTAAACCTAAGCTGTCATAGACTCAAAATAATGTTTCCTCATTGAGGCATCCTATAAATGATTTTTTTAAAGTATAATTTTAGACTATGATTATTATTTCTCATACTATGATTTTTAGTTTTAGTTAATGGAAATATTTATAAGGAATCATTTTCTCATCGAATGTGATAGATGATTTGAGTTGAGTTTTTAAAAAAAACACATTTCATTAATAGAACCTGTATTAATGAAACAATTATAAGATAAAAATTATTAGGTTAGATTGGAGGTTGTAGAGACTATTATATCCCTCCAATTAAACTAAAACATCCATGATAGGGTAATCAAGTGAGATTTATTTTGAATAGGAGAGATAAAATTAGAGTAAAAATTTTATAATTATTTAATAGGGTAGTAAGGGGATTTTAGATGTTCTATTAATTCTACTATAATTTATTTTTAAACAAATATAATTCAAGATTCCAATAATTTTTCAATAATTGGACCCATGAAAAAAAAAATCACACTCAAATCTCAATCCTCTCTAGATAAAAACCCTAGTTTCATTATTGCTACATTTAATTTTAGTTCAATGTTTTTTTGATGACCACCCCGCAATAGGTGAATCATCAAACATAGTACCACTTCCTGGAAGATATGAGATATTGTTTCAATAATTTTAGAAAAATAATTTCAAAAAATAAATGATAATCAGATTCGATTGGATATTACATTAAGACAATTATATGAACCTAATGTTTTCAAAAATAACCAACAGTTACAGATGAATAATATGTAATATTGGGGGATTAAAAATGGAATGATATGTCCCCTACATAAATTTCAAGGTTTTTTAGGAGAACTTCAGAATATGCACCTATGAGAATTATGAGAAATATATAATGTATTTAAACCTATAGGATCCACCAAGGCCCAGATCAGTTGGATGGAATTACCCTTCTATTTGAAGGGTCTACCAAGGAGGAGATGTATAACATTGAACCTATATACATCACTACTTATGATGAATTTATTAGAGCCTTCATAAATATGTATATCCCTGAATCATGTAGTTTTTATATAAGGAATGATATTTATGAAAACAAACAAACCAACGGTGGGACCCTATATGATTATAAGAAGATATTCAAAAGAATAAAAAACATATTCACACACAAATATTTGGAAGAGAAACATATCTATGAATTATTTTATTGAGTATTTATTGATAGTGAATATGATTTTTGGACGATTCATCTTTTGGATAACTAATCAAAAACGCCCATAATCGAGTCATATATATTATTTAAAGAATCTACCATAGCTCTCTAAAATTTTTTATAAGAACAAACACATGTAGAGTAGATGAGGTGAATGGTTCTAACTCTCACATTCTGAAAAAATTTACGAAATAACCACTATTGGAAAAATATAGCTATGAAAAAATTGTAATATATAACACCAACTGAAGACCATTGATACTTTTATCTCTGTTTCTATCACGAAATATTCTCTTTTTGAAGTCCTCATGTTTATGAAAACTATGAAGCCCTATACCAGAGACCATATCACAATCCAATAAACTACAACCATGGTGGTAGAGAGTGATCCTAAAATTTTAATGGAACTGAAAATAAAAAAATCATAGGAAATAACCTTTCAAAAATGATTTCAAAAAAAATTCTAACCCCTCTATTTAAAGTAAAAAATATTCAATATCTATATGGTATCGACCTGGGAAAGGTCAATAATACTCACTAGAGGACCTCCTGAAAAAATAATTGAAGGCTGACATCCAAATTATATCCTCTGAAAATTAAATAAACAACCAAATATTGGGTAAGATTATAGATGGATCCATCATAATCCCTATTATAAATTATAGATCTAATACATTATGAAGTTTTACGAAGGTGGTTCGTAGTATGTAATCATAAATTTGATAAGATGATCGAAGTGGATAGCCCATTGATCCTCAAAAAAATTACCCTGCCATTTAATCGATCATGAATTGCCTATTAAATCACTCCTTGTGAATAAGGATAATGGAAAAGATAATATAAAATACCAAATTGAACCCCATTGACCCTTCTTAACAAGAATTAAAGATCATAAGAAAACAATTAAAGATACATTGCAATATATTGATGTTGTATTTCATTAGGAATGAGGAAATCTACATCTGAATGTTGGATTCCATCCACCAAATAAAAAGTTAGAAAACATTTTTTAGTTAAATGTTCATAAAAAAGATAGGAATGTGAGGTAATGAAATTTAATGTTTAAGTAATAATATTTATTCCCTTTTAACCCCACAAATCACTCAGAAATGATAGGACACATGTATCTTTTCCCATTCATATAATATTGGTGAGCTCAAATTTTCTAAGGCATTATATTATTCTAGAGTTTAAATAAATGTTATGACTTAGTCTGTTTATTTATATCTATTTATTAGAGAACTCAAAACCCACCCCAATGGTTGTATAATATTCTAATAGAGGCAACGTCTACATGATATTTGTTTTAGTAGATTTTCTACTACATGTAAATGTTTATCAATTACCTATTAATTTCTACATTATAAACAAGGAGGTATATAATTGTAAGAATATATCCCCCGTTATGTTTGGTTGGAAATTTCTCAAACATATAAATCAATAATAAATTATAAGGAAGGAAAACTTTCCATGGACTTTGGTAAAGAAAGATTTGGTTTTAGCATATTGGATTCAGTGAAATACCCTCATAATGGAAGATATAATTTGACTATACACCATTATAAAGTGTCATTTTTTTCTATATATGTTAAGAAAGTTTTTAATATAGAATTCACTTCAAATATATTTTTAACAAGAGGATTTTTCTAATAAAAATTTATTTTAAAATAAGATTAATTTTCAAAATGAATTCATTGCTGATTTTTTTTTAAAATTGGGGAGAATTATTTATATAATTTTCTTGAATTTTTTATTTTCACATCTATCAACTTGAATTGATGGTAGGGAACAATTAAAATCCTATTTAGTTAATGGGAAAAATTATGTTATGCTGAAAAATTAGTTAACCCATGTTCTTGGAAATATGGGAAACCAAAAAGGTGACATAATATGAAAAAATGGAATCAAGGACCACAATCCCATAAGAAGAACATATGATAAAATGAGAATAATAAATCTATCCACGAAACCCAAAATAAATAATTTAAAATTGTAGAAAAAATGATGTTGAAATATTCAATATGGATGAAAATGGTTAGTACAAATCATTTATTGAATTCTGAACCTCATGCAATGAGTAACATTCTTCTATCTGGTACAGTGAATATAATTAGACCTCTTTTTTAGAACCCTTTCAAGGGGATGAGAATGAAGATGAAACATTAGGATGATGGACCATGGAATGAGACCTTGGAGGTTTTTAAAATCCACTATACTTCAATTCAATAAAGTAATCTTGGTTGTCTCTTTACACTACATTTTTCTGGATATTAATTATTAAATTTTATCTCCCTGATAATATTAATTCTATTCATTAATTTTATGTTTCCAAGACTAAGTATTGTTGAGAGATACAAATTCATTTTAGGATGTAAATTTCATTGTCTCGATTCTAATAAAAAACCAATAATATCAATCTTAAAACATATAAAAACTTATTATATTTTTAAATACTATAAATATCATTTTATATATTTCAAATTCAGTTTCAATTATTATTTTTGAAAGACTAAAAATTCATAAATTGAAAAAACCCCAAATCTATTTCTGGTAACTATAAATAGTTTTATTTTAATTTTTATCAATCATTATTTAAGATAAATTGGGAAACCCAATTCAATTTTGAAATCATAGTGACTGTGAAGAGCGTAATCATATTATTAAATCAAAAAAGATCAAATTATTATTGAAATTTATTTTCTTTCATGTGCAATTATTTTAAAATAGTTTCATAATTTTGGAGAATAAATTAAAATTCAAACCTAATGAAGAAAGTTCATAAATTTAATTATTATCTAAAGAGTTTTTGGATCTATTTATCACCATCTGTCTATTATCTTTACTTATTGAGGGAAATTAAGATATTTTTTAAAAACTAGAACTTTTTTATTCTCTCTCAAATCCATGAAACTTGTGGTGTACTTTTAATATGATTGAGGCATTTGATTAAAAATACATAAAATTTTAATTGAAACATACCTTGAACATTGATCCTAGTTATTCCCTTAAAAAACTAATAATGACCTTATAGGTTTAAACATACTTGCAATATGTATTAACCCTTACATACTCTCACTATAAAATAAAATTATAATATTAATTTGAGTATAATTATGGGTGGAAGGGGACTCCATGGGTTTTTTCTTGGAATAATTTCATTATAATTTTTTTATCAGAAGAATGAGTCATAATTTTTCAGAATCGGAAAGATTTTGACAAGAATGATTCACCTTCTGAACCTTCTATTGTTATCATCATGTTATCATGCGAAAAATGTATTGTAAAAAAAAAAGATGTTAAAACCTTGATTGTTTTTATCTGAGTGATTCATTGCCCAAATAAAAGATAAGGGTATCCTCACTAATAATTATACAAAAAACAAAATTCTATCTCCCATCAGAAAATAAAATATGGAATAAATTTTCTAATAAAAAAATATATTAAGATAAAAAACATTTTGGATTCATTACATGAATCATGACCAACATAAATAAAGTGTATATATGGTGTATGTGTCACATCTTCTATAAGTGAGACTGATTGATTATTTTTCTATTCTTTAGTTGAATAATAATTATCTTTGTTTCATGATTCTAACATACATCTATATTCTGATAAAATTTTAAGCAATTTTCAATCGACCTCAAAGCTAATGAATAGCCTTTTCGAAGACCTCATGATTGATTTTTTTTCATAATTCATAGTGTGGAGAGATGTGGATTTTCCGTGAATGTGGTAAAAAATCACTTCCCAAGAATGAGAATAAATCAACTTACAAATACACTAAGTGAAGAGTGTTAGTGCACTTCTTGTTAGAGAGGTAAAAAAATGTTTTTTGGATTGATTCATCTATATTAAAATTTTATTGAAAATTTACTTTTAAATTTTGAAATATTAAATATATTAATAAATGTATTCAATGATAAAAATGTCTGGGAGTGAAATATTTAATGTGTTAGGGAGAGACATGAGATTTATTTTTAAAAAAAAATCAATTTTTTAAACACCCCATTAATTTAAAAATCCCCAAATAATAATGTTTTTTGAGATGTTTCTGAAAAATAGCCTTAATTTTTAAAATTCCTTAAATATTGGATTTTTTTTGTTTATTCAATTTCATAAAGTTTGTTTGTAAAATTTGAAATTATACTTTTTTTATTCTAGGACGCAAATTTGTAAAGGGATTTAACATTTTTTTAATTCATTCATTAAATTTTCAATTATTTTACATCGACAAATTTAAAAAAATATATATTATTTATTTAGGAAATGATAATTTAAAATTATGGAAATTATTTTTTAAATCTAAATTTTATTAGATTAATTTGAAAACTAATATCAAATTGAATTTTAATTTTGAAAATGAATTATAATCTGATTTTTAATTATTTTATCATTAAAAGGGAATATTAATAAACATTAGAATGAATAATATAGGTGAATGAAAACACAGTCTAACTATCGACCCCATGAGATGGCCATAGTTGTATGATTCTATGAAAATGATGGTATAACACTACTACCATTCCCTATGACCCACATTAAATTAAACTAATCAATAGCCACTACCCCCATGTGTGTTCCTTGTCTTGTTACTGCCACACACCCATTGTAGTGCACAACCTACCCCTCCCCTCCGCCCATAGTAACCACACCATCCCCCCATGTTAGCAGACCTTAAAACCATGACATCCCCACCAAAGTAGAATAAGGTAAAACTTGCTTATATTTATATTTTTCATTTAATAGTAGCACAATCGAACACTCAACACCAATGGCATCCCACATGGAACTGTGACCGACCGCTGCTCACACATGGTAGCACAATCTACCCCATCACCATTCTCCTACAACTCCCTCCATTTATATAGGATACCATTTCCACTATTTCTTTCTTAATCCATGATGTTATCATTAAATGGTATCAGATTCACCTTATATTAGGTCTCCTCTCCATAAACTGTGAAAGGCATGAGAGATATCATCATAATCATACCACTTAATAACCTAGAATACCACACTGAACATCTATAAATATTGTAAAAATAAAATATAAAATAAATAAAAAGGTATAATAACTATATATATATATATATAATTAAAAATAAAATTAATAATTAGATCAATGAGGTGGAATTAATAATTGATTTATATCTTTTTTATCTACAGGTCCAAATGTGAAGTGTCATCCAGACCCATTTTCCGAGGACTATTTTCCAAAACCAAGTCAAATTTGTTCACTATCATCCTCTAAAAAATTGACATCCACTATGCAGTTATTAATTAAATAAATTCACATAAGTTATATCATAAGAGGGTCTCAAATAGGTGATAAAATATTTTTATTAAAGAAAGATACATTTCGATCATAGATAGTTCACTACTCACATTAAATATAAGAACATTCGTGCAGATTTTAAGTATTCTAATGCTACTCATGTGGAAAATTTCGAAAGCCTGCATGGGAACTTGAGAAACCTTCTATAAAAAGGAACACTATTAACTAAAAAATTCTTTATACTCTCACTCATTATTCTAAGGTCATCTTTTATTACATTCTTAATTTTCTTAATTTTTACCTGTAATAAACTCATATGATGGAATAGAAATCCCTTAGTGGATTCACTGAGGATATTCTTGTACCCTTGTTAATGAATTAAATGTTGTAACTATTTAATATATACTCTGATTTTTCTATTGATTTATTCATAATGTATAAGTAATTAGAGATTTATTATTCCTCACATTTTTATTTTATCTTGACTTCTTATCTGGAACACACAAAGAGGCCACTTATATCTTATTATGTTATTTAAATAATGAGAAATGATATTATTTAATCTTAATAAGAGATATTTCATTACATGTATTATGATTTATTAGAGATTACATTGATTATTTCATCACTATGATTAGATTAAAACATAAACGATATAGTAATTGAGTGAGATTTCATTTTATTAAGAGGAAAACAGATATTACAAATTGAATAATTATTTACTATGGTAGTAAGGTAATATCTGAGGTTATACCACTACTAAATTAATTCATATAATGAAACAAAATTCAATCATTTGTACTCTTTTCTGCAATTTAACCCATAAAACAAACGTGAAACAAATCTGTAGCTCTATCCATTCTTGAGAAGAACCCGAGACCTATTATTACTATATTAAATCCTGGTTCACATTTTTTTGATGATCACCATATGATTGGTTCATAATCGATAGAAATTATTATTATTTTACACCTTGGAACCAAATGTTATGTGAGATATAACGAATTATGATTATGAGAAATTCAAAATCCATAATCCATACTAAGATACTAAATGATAAAAAGAGGAAAAAATGTTCTCTTCTGTCCATTATAAGGAAACATCCCCATTATATTAGTGGGTTCACTGATCCAATAGTTGGTGAGAAATGGATCAATACCACTAAAAATTTATTTAATGTTATCAAGTATTTGGAACATTAAAATATTATTTAGGACTACTATAGTTTGGAATAAAAAGTGGATCAGGGGGGAATATTATCAGAAATATGTGGTAGTAGGATGAAATTAACTCTATAATGTTTAATGAGTATAAATGTTTAGTTTTAAACAAGTACATTCATTTTATTGTTCTTAATAAAATGGGGGAGTAATTTATTGAGCTAAATCCAAATGATGATAAATCTTTTTGTACATATGATTAAAAATTTATTATATTTTCATGGAATGTTTCTAATATTATCTTCCATTGGGATATAATGAATGATCTCGTAATATAAGGCTTAAAAAGAATTCAATGGAGGTATTTATCCATAATATACTTCAATTTATAGGAGGAAACATGATGATTGTATATAAATGCCGAAATAAAGATCAAATTCACTAAATCAGTATCTTTTTTTTATAACAATGGATGGATGAAATTTAGAGGAAATTATAATAATAAATATTATGCACCTATAATATGGTAGTAGAGATGTTTCTTTTATTTTTACTAATTTAACATAGTCATTGACCAAAATTATCTCACATGACAAGCATATTAGTTAATAAATAACATAATTCTAATTCATCTAAACAATTTCTTATTTATTATTTATTTTTATAAAATAGTTATATTTATTTTTTTTATTTTTTTTATTTTTTTTTAAAACAATGAAATTAAAAATAACATTCAATCCTAACATGTATATCAAAATATATTTAAATTAAAGAGAGTCCATTTCCCTAGGGTAGGGTAACATATGTTCTATTATTTTTTATTTTTTGTTTAAATTATATTTTATAATTCAACTTATGAAACTTCATAACATAATTACATTCCTTTGATTTTTTTGTATTGGATTTTACCACTCATTAGAAACCATGTAGGCGCACCAAATACAACCTACTCCAATATAAAATTGGAATACAATCAAATGGGTGTGAAATCCGTAAAAGTCTCGGTTTCACCATCTATCATTTTATCCCTTATGATATCCTCAACTTCACCATTTGAAGATTTTTCGTAAGAAAAGTTAGGGGAAATAATTAAATCAATGAAAATGAAATGTGTTTCAAAGTAAATACCTGGTAGACAACATCCGAACCCATTCAATTATATTGTATCCACCAAAAACATAATTAATGAATTTTGAAATTTAAAGAATGGTAATTAGTAACACCATCATACTCACACATGGAAAAGCCATAGGTTGGAAATTTTACATTGAAAATTGAAAGGAGATCATGTAATTCAAAGGAAGATAATAAAAGATGAATGTTCAATACTTTAAAAAATCAAAAAAATGAATAATGAAATAAAAAATTTAAAGAATCATAATTGTGGTGCAGTGTAATTGTATAACCCTCCAATTGATGAATGATCTCTTTCACCTGTAACCTAGGACTATATTTATAGTGATTTAGTACACCTAAGTGTCATTATTTTCCTCAATAAACAAGTCTCTGTTCATAAAAATATGTCAATGCTAAATTAAATCAAATGTTATCATTATTGGACATGTCAAACTGATTTTTGATGTAAATTGTTATTTTACATCATGAATCTATTGAGTATGAACACCAAAAATCTCTCTATATTTATTTCATTATTATTGGAGTTATGAGGTGAATGATTCAATCTAACTTCCAAAATCATTCTCTCTTTATGAACACAAAACATGAATAATGTTTATGAAATAAATGTATTTTATATCATCAATATCTATTTTTACATATTTTATAATGTTTTTAAAACATAAACACAGTTTAACATCTTTAACATCTTTAAAATATGGTGTCTCTATGTGCATTTTCACATCACAGCATGATGTTTTTATGGATCATTGTATTCATCACTTTTTAATCATTTTCATTCTATCATTATATAGTGTGATATATTAAAAAATTAATTTAATCACTGAAAAAATATTCATTTAAAGTGTAAAACAATGTTATTTATTTTAAAATAAAGATGAAAAATGTATGATGGTCAAAAACACATGGATGGAATAAGATATGTCTTTCTTTATGCTAGAATTTTGGAATGAAACATGGAGGGAATTTCCTTATAGGTACTGTTAAATGATTTATGTTTGGAAAGTGTGATCATAGGGTAATCAAATAGGTTAGTGATTAGACATGTTATCTAACGATTCAAATATAGATAATGATCTGTATAATGTGCCACTAATACTCTAGGGTTTCAAATTAAAAGTGTATTGGTGTTATGATATATAGTACTAAAATATGAGGGTTTATGATGATGATCATCAATAATAATTACATAATACTATAAATAAAGGGAAATATCATGCGTTAATTTATATCGATGAGGGGTGTGATAATGAAGTGGTGAACGATCAACTTACTACCCTCTCTAAAACTGATAATGTACTATTCGATTCAGGATCTACCCACTATTTTTATTCTGAAAACATTTTTAATGGTATCACATCGCCACCTTGGTTATTAGAAATTTATTTAATAGTAAAAAAATATTAATGGTAAAATGATCATATTTTATGAATACGATTCTTCTCGAATTGATGTTTATGGGAATGTGCTTCTTGAAAATCTCAATATCATCCCTCTAGTTGAATTGATGTTATTTTGTTCATGGATTTTATTTATTTATAGAAATACCATGTCAATTTTTTACAAGGGCATGTCACATTTGGTATCCTTAACCACCCTATTATTCTCTACTAGTGTGATTATTAATATAAACATCCAATGAAAATTACATCAATTATATGGGTCATTATTCCAATTCAAGAGAGATATTATCTAAACTGGTTAGTGAGAAACTTAAAATTGATGTTATAATTGTTATAAAATGATTATTTATTTGACATCCTTCCCCTTTTAATTGTATTGATAAGGTGGTAGGAAGTTACTTGGACTTAAGTGAAATCCCCAGTACACCATGGGTTTGAAATAAATGTAAAGTGGTTCATTAAAAAATGTGGTATGATTTTAACTTTGAAAATAAAACATCTCAACCAAACATGAAAAAAGGAAATAAAATACTAAATGATGCAAGATAACAATGTAAAATGGAATTTTAATACAATTATATCAAAATGAAACTACAAATGAGTACCACAACGGAAGACTGCAAAACATCAAAGTACATAGTGGAATATGAAACCAATAATAATCAACAACGAACACATTACTCCAAAGATCTAACATGATCCCTGCTCAATGTAAAAAAATTAGCACCATGTATCATGATGAACCATTAAATAATTGTGATATTGTACATTTTCTTATGTCTTGGTAACCAACTCCTTCAAAAGCATCAAAGTTCCAAGTAGGGGATAGTAATGAAACTGGGTTGGATTTAAATAAAAAAATTATACTAATGACACTTGGATTGAAAAAGTTGGAACATTTATATAAAATAAGATATTTAAATAATTTAAAATAGATTATAAAAAATCCATGAAGTTTAATACAATATATTTTACCATACTCAAAAAGCTTTCATGGAATGAAACTAAGTAATTCTATAAAACCAGTTCCCAAATTCCATTTTTTAATAGTCAATTCCAATCCAAATATCCACACATACAACCATGCATTGATCCATGGACCTTCCTATAATCATAACTAGTGATTCTTCCTTTGAATAAGTTGTTACATAATGAACAATGTTTTTGGAGGAATGTCTATACCCTTATCTATACCTCAAATGATGGGGAAAACATCATAACCTTATCTTTAGCAAATGCACATGAACACAAACTGAACTTTTGTTCCAAAACTAATTCTGAAACAATAATTTAAATAAAATTGTTAATTTATTGAAATCTATATTAACAAACCATTTCAAAAAACCAGCATTTTTTAGAAACACATTTCCATGGATATATACAAAACAACCATTTTAAAATCAATAATTCATCTTTAATGTATAAGAGTCAATATTGAATCCACCAATATCAGAAAATTTGTAAAAAATGAATGAAAATACCAAAATACCCCATGAGTTGGGTTGAATCTCCAAAAACCCACCTAAGATCTCTTCCCCTATCATCAAAAAGCCCAAATATACCCTTGATTTTCCTCAAAAACCATGGATCTATCAGCACAGAGAGGGGGGGAATTTGATCAATGAAACCCCATGAAAAATTACCAAAAATGAGTACTTATCAAGGGAATCGGCCTTAAAAATACCAATAAATTCATCTAAATCACTACCAATTTTAGGGGGAGTGGTTCCACCGCCTTTAGAAGGAATAATAATCAAATTACAGTTAATTTGGATAAAAAACAAGGGGTTAAAACATAATCTTGACCTAGATCCACTTTTTACAATCTAGTTTTTGAACCATGCATAGTTATCCATGCGGTTAGGTAAACTATGAGCTAACTGTGTGACAGCCTCTACCACAAGAAGTACATTGCACGGTTGGCCCACATGGTTAGACAATATTTGTTCCAATTGTGATAAATATATTTTTCACACTTTGTATGGTTTACCTATTGTGGATGCACTTTTTGTAAAAAAGATATGTCCTTTCCCATGAACCTTACCCTATACCCACGTATTTCTATGAAAAATATCATATAATATATTTGAAGTTTCCAAAAATCTGTTTATAAATTGTGAACCAGTAGAAAATCCACAAAATAATTCCAAAACGTTTCCAAGAGGTTTCCAAACCCTCCCAAAATCCACCTAGATATTTTATATACATGAAAAGGAAAAACTAAGGATTACTTACTTGAAAACTGGGGTACTTAATTCTCCCCACCATTTTCCTTTACAACCTAAAATATTAGAAAACCATTATTGTTCCGAATGATTTTGGTCCTTTCATTGATCACTTCCTTTTCCCATTCACATCTCTTCGTGAATCTACCAATTTTTCCTCATGACCAACAATAGATCGATGATTTTACCATGAAATACCTACTCTTTCCTATCAAAAATCCATACATTAATGTGCATAAACAAAGAATCCAGATCTAGGTCAATGTTATCACTTCGAATCACATAGTTTGGAAGAAGATGATACATTTTCATCATTGATACATTAAACACATTATTTGCTGCACTGAACCTTAGTGGAAATGCCAACTAATATTCCACCTTACCAATCTGTTCTAGTATCTCAAAATACCTATGTGTCCTGGTGATAGCTTTCCTAGATTCCCAAAATGAAGATGTTAAACCCTTGTAAGGATCCTCAAAACACATGACCACTCACCTCAAATGAAAATGGATATCAATACTGATCTATAAATGATTTTTGATTTCTTTGAGCCATCTCCTTCTATTTCCAAGTCATCTAAATATTCTCTATTGTTTCTTGGACAATGCTCAGCCCAACCAATGAATTCTAACTTGTTTCCATCCAAAAAATATTGTTAACGACAAGGAATTATAGAAAAATTCTTTAAAAGGAGACATATATATCAATTCTAGATGCCTATTTTTATATGGAAACTAAACTAACAGTACATGATCTTCCCATGAGACACCAGAATCCATTACACAAGACAAAAGAATATCTTCCAATTATTGTACCATCATTTAGGACTTTTCATCCTAATGAGGATGATATGTCATGATTATTTTCAACTAAGACCAAAGGTATTTCTGTGAGTATTTCTAGAAATGAGATGTAAACAACGGATATCTGTTTGACACTATTGAAATAGTTATTCCATACCTCTTTACCACTAATCGGATATAGAACATCCACAAATCCTATACCATAATAGATTCACGAATAAGGATAAAATGAGACCGCATTTTGAGTCGGTCTACTACCATCCATATGGAATCAGGTTTCTAAAACATTCGTGAGAGACTTGTTATAAAATCCATGGCTATCTTCTTCCATTTCCAAATAAGATTAGGTAAATACATCAACATACCTACTGGTCATTTATGCTCTACATTAAACTTATGAGAAGAGAAGCACCATGAAATGAACTCAAGTACCTTACTTTTCATACCAAACCACAAAAACAATGCTATCAACACCAAATATATCTTATATATTCCCATATGAACAACCCATTTTTAATTATGGAAAGCATGAATAATTTGTTTTCAACAAGCCATAGATACAATAAACCAAGTTCAAAACCAAAAAACTGAACTCCCATCCAGCTTTCATCCCTTAATGGTCTCCTCACCATTGACTTTTAACCTCATATAAAATCATTCTACATCAAATCCCTTTTCTGATTTAACAATATTCAAAAAATTAGGAACATAGAAAACTAGAAATAATGATTAACGTCACATCCTTCTTCACATTCTATGTGTACATCAGGTATAACTAACCTCAACTGCCACTAATATGAAGTTTCTTTCTTCAACTGACTATGTGAATGTTTTTTTAATGCATTGACCACCAAATTTCTCTTTCCTGGTTTATACATCATGTTAATGGCAACCATCTATAGATACTCCATCCATCTTTATTGATGTCGACTTAAATACTATTGCCTGAAAATATATTTAAACATCTTAAAATCATGGACTATGGAAGCTAGATCTAAATCGTGTGTTGGGTAATTCATCTATGGAACTCATAAAATCCTTGATCCATAGGATACAACATGGTCTCTTTACACGATAACACATCCCAATATGGATCCTGAATCATCAAAATACACCACATACCCTAGTCTTGATTCTCAAAAAATCGAGATTAGTGATGATTTAAGGAGTTCTTTAATCTGATGAAAAAACTTTTGAATTTACTAATTCAAATAGAATAAAACATTATTCCTTGTAGGAGATTTCATAGGGTATGATAGAATGGAAAAATCATGAACAAAGTGTCATTAATAACCATCTAGACCTATAAAACTATGTATCTTGAATTTCTTCCTAGGAAGTTGCTGATAGATAAGAGATTATATCATTTTGAATCAAAAAACACACCTTTTTGAACGATTACGTGGCCATGGAAACATACCTCTTGTATCCAAAAATCACACATTGATAATTTGTAATACAATTGATTATCACTTAAGATTCCAAACATTGTCACCATGTGTTTCACATTCTCAGCCCATGTCCATGAATACACCAATATGTCATCCAAAAACCCCACCACAAAAGAATCAAGATACCTTTGTAATAACCACATCATCAATTCCATAAAGTCCATTGGTACATTCATAAGACTGGATGGCATTAAAAAATACCCATAATTTCTATATCTACTCTTAAAAGTTATTTTTGTAATTTCCTCCTTCTAAACCCATAATTGGTGATATCGAAATTTCAAATAAATCATAGAGAACCATTGATCTCCCATAAAATAATCAAATAAATAATCAATGCATTGGAATGGATACCTATTCTTTATTATCATGTGGTTAAAATTACGATAATCTATACACAACACAATAGTTCCATCTACCTTTTTGATGAACAAGACTCATTTTTCCCATAAAGACATGCTCATCTGAATGAACCCTTTTCATTATATCTCTTCCAACTGTACTTCCAATTCGTTTACTTTTATTGCTTCCATGTGATAAGACATAAGGGATATAGGAATGGGGCCCAGAGATATATCAATCTTAAACTCAACTTCCCTTATATAGGGTAACCCTGATAAATTCATATGAAAACATTATGGAACTGATCAAACCACACTGGAAAATAGTTTTCCTAGATATCTTCCATAGATTCCAAAGACAATGCTACCAAATGGTATGATATCAATCCAAAATCAAGTTTGGTCAATCCCATTGTACCACCCTTGAAATTATGATATCGTTTAAAGAGATTCTAGACACCATCACCAATCCTAAAACTAATCTTTCTAGAATAAAAACTGATGTGAACCTTGAACATTTTCAACCAATCATTACCAATTATTATTTCATATAAATCCATATCCAAAATAGATAAATTATAGATCATCTTGGATACATAAATTGTCATAGAACATTCTCTTCAAAAAATGGATCAACATTCTCTTAAGCGAAGTGTTTTTAGTTTTTATCACATAAGGCATTATCATGACAATAAATCCCAACAAATCAACAGAACAGTAAGTAATAATGCAATGTGATTCACTAAAATCGAAAAAAAAAATCATAATAGTAAAATTCAACAAAATCATACCTCTCACCATTGATGGTTTAGATCGATCATCAAAAATAACTTATTCAACTACATATAATTGCTTGCTAATGGTTTTTTGTTCATTGTCACCCTATTGATATATAACTTAATAAGGATTCATTGTAGTCCTATAATCTCCATGTATGGATCAAATCTTCTGATGAGATTGATTCTTCTACACATTCATTGTCAAAGTATACAACACATGTGACAGATGAGAAGTATCTCAAAAACCTGACCTCGGAGAACTGTGATAGTGCCACTGAAGATACCCCATCTGATTGTAATTGTGATATTATCTAAGTGGTGTCATACACTATCCCTTAAGGAGTTCATATAAAACACATTAAAATAATCATGGTAGCATCTTTCTATTTGGGTAAATATTTACCGATCCAACCATCTTATTCTCAACCATCCTTGTACTTTGTAAAAAGGTATCCCTCTTCCGCTTTCTCACGACATTAGAGTTCCCACCATTTCCTATTGGTATCATCATGCTACCTCCCCTCGTATCTCTTAGGATTCCTCTTTTTACCAAATTCAGTATATTGAACATCTCCATATAATCCATGGTATAGAGCATATAAATATTTGAGAGACTATTTTTCCTTAACTTTTATTCAATGACATTTTCCTTGATGGACACACTAGTAGATACTTATGATGAAAATTGCACTAAAGTCATGAATTTAACAACATACTATGTCAATATAAGGTTGTGCTATGAAAATGTGATGATGATTATCATTTTTTTATTATAGAATGTGTGAGGATAGCTTTTT
Source organism: Viscum album (assembly GCA_963277665.1). NCBI lineage: Eukaryota > Viridiplantae > Streptophyta > Magnoliopsida > Santalales > Viscaceae > Viscum > Viscum album. The sequence continues at coordinate 1,143,802,914 of OY728166.1, forward strand.
TAGAAAAATTCTTGAAAATTATCCCTGGAAAGCACTTGGTTGAATTTATCCTCCACAATTAAATCCCACCATTGGTGTGAAAGATCCTCCAGCATATAGATTGAAATTTTGACATTAAACTAAGATGTTGTGACAAGGAAATTGATGATACAATTTATCTTATTTATCCACACTGATTACTTCTCTTGTTTCTAATCAAATTAAAAGATGGGTGGATTCTAATTCTAGAACTAGATGAAATGATCCACTTTCCTTGGTTCATCCCTTCTGTTCCATGTGTCTACAGTTTTAAAATCTTACACTATACACTAAACTAGTTGTTGGTTCTCCAATAGCATAGGTTCAACAACATTTTTAGTATTTTTTTAATGTTGATATATTCATTTCTTACTAGGTTCCATTTTATATAAAAAAAATTATTTCTGTAAGCCTCACCATACAGCAATAGAAGGATTAAAATTTTAAATTCTACCAGATCATAATTGTCACAATAATTATTTATAAAATAAATCATTACCATGTTCAACCATTTTTTAAAATTTTCAACATTATTTTGAAAATAAAATAATATTCAAAGTACCACAACCTGCATCATTTCAATAAAAAATATATTTTAAACCAATTTAATCAATTTTCAAAAATCAAAAAAAATCCCCAAACCATTACTAAAAATTAAATATGGAATCCATGTGGGAATTAATTTATATAATGAAAGTAATTCATTCCGTATTGGATAAACCTAAGAAAATGAGATTCCAAATCCTATACATGTCTTCAAATCACTTTTATACCCAACTCCTTGGTAACTTTATTTTCATTATAAAAAGTTTGGTTATGTCTTGTTATGCTCTACATTTTATGTCTTCATGACCCTACTCTATTCTACCATTGAAAAATAAGTAGTAGACTAGATTTAATTTCAACACCACAGACGGGAGAAATAAAGACCACTTATTAGTTAGGTATTGAAGAAGCTAATACCACTTGTAATATCCCATCCCTCCTCATTAGCTTGATATGGTGGAAGGATGTTATTTGGCCTTAAGAAACATCCCCAATATGTCCAAGGTAGGAAATAATTTTCAAGCGCTTCATTAATAGATGGGGGATGATTTCCCATTTGAAAATAAAACAACTCAACCAAACATTCCTAAAACAATAAGCCATTACATGTTTCAGGATAACAATGTAAAATTGATTTGTAATACCATTATATCAAAATAAATCTACAAAAGAGTAACACAATGGAAGACAACAAAACATTAAAGTACATTATGAAAGACAAAACTAATAAAACTCAACGACCACCACATAAATGAAAATCTCCAAAATGCTTCATTAACCAAATCCCATAAATAGCCCCACGTATCAAAATTATACATTAAATAAGTGTGATACTTTAACTTTTTTGTGTCCTGATATACAACATCTGCAAAAGCACCATAGTGACAAAGAGGGGGTGAGTAAAAAAATCAGTGGTATTTCCCCTAATGACATCCTTATTCATTCCAATAGTATATAAGAAGTTATCACATTTATATAAAACAAGTTATATAAATATTTTAAAATATTTTATGATAAATAGAATAATTTAAATACAAAAAATATCCCCACAATGAAATAGTGTCCAATAAATGAAAGAAAATAATCCTCTAAAACTAATTCCCATATTATATTTTTTTCATAATCCATTCCATTACATATATCGACACATCGAACCACACATGAAACCATGGAATTCCATACATTCATTAGTTGTGAGTCATCCCTTCAATATGTTTTCACTTAATGAACCATTTTGATAGGGTAAATTTCATATTGTTATCCATCCTATAATTTATAGGAAAAACTGCATGCCCTTTTCTATTCCGAATGCAGATGAAAACACACCAATCCTTAATGGAAAAACTAGTTACCAAAAAATTATTTAAACTATTTAAAAAAACAATTATTTTATTGAAAAACATTTTAAAAAATCATATGAAATTAATTATTGAAATTAATTTTCAATACCTAAAAACCAAACAACCTTTTTAAAATAATTTATCAAATCACAATACATAACAATTTCATATTTCATAAAAATCCATAAACCATCATTGAAAAGGGTTTATACCATGATTTTCAAAAAACATTCACAGAAAATTTAAATCAAAACAATCCATTTGAAATATTTCCATTATATTATATGTATAAGAGTCGAGAGTGAATCTACTAACCTCAGAAAATTTGGATAAAAGAATTCTTGGAATGAGAACACCCTTAACAACGGGTTGAGTCTTGAAAAAACCCGCCTTAGATATCTTCCCCTATCATATACAAGGCCAAACATAACTATGAATGGAATAAAAACCATTGATATATCCACAAAATACTACATATATGAAATAAATATATATAGAAAGTGAGAGAGAAGTGTATCTAAGAAAACCCTTCCAAAACCACCATAATCAAGGTCTCTCCAAGGGAATTGGTCTTCAACATACCAAGAAATGCCTTCGGGTTGCTTCAAATTCTATGGGGAGAAGTTACAGAAACATTGTGAGGAAGAATAATTGAATTAGGGTTGATTTGGATAAAAATGGGGGGTTAAAACATAATATCTATGTAGATCCAATTTTTTAGGATCTAGTATTTTAACTGTGCATAGTTTGTTTTAGGGTATGGAAAACTGACACTAACTGTGCGCCATCTTCTACCTCAAAGAGTACCTCTCATGGTTGAACCACACTATTAGAAATATTGTGTGCCAACCATGAAAAATATATATATCCCACTTTTTACAGTTTCGCCTTGTTTAGCATACGGTGGCACAAAACAAGCACCAACTAGTGTGCCTTCCCATTAGGCCATGTCTCACAGTGCACAATTTCCTATTGTATTTTTATACTTTCCACTCAGATGATGCACCTATATAAAAGAAGATATAACATTCCAATTGTTGTTTACACCCTCAAACAAATCACCCCAACACATTATATAATTGAAATGAAAATATGATGGGTTAATTACTAGAAATTGAGGGTGATGCAACTGAGGTCTTTACAGAAGAGTTTAATAGTATTTCATCGGGTCATAATTTTTAGTTTACAATAAAACACATAAATGGTGATACAGATATTTCCAAGACTCCATATTTAATGGACCATATTGATTTAAATGGATTAAAAGTTCAATTCTATGAAATATCTATATGGGATTCATTTATCCATGTTTTTCATAATGAGATGCACATGTTCTTTTTTTAGGTGGATAGATCACTTTATCTCCAAATTTATTATTAGGAACATAAAAACATCATTATCATGAATATGTATCCTTTTATGAAAATTGATTATTTGTTGGACTGGTTACAAGTATCTCAATATTTTTTTCATGTTTGAAATTCAATTTTGGATACTATCAATAGAGAGTTAAAAGTATATAAATAACCAAGACACCCATCCATATGAAATACTAACACTATGATTTTATTGTGATTGTATTTGATATTTCTATTTCCCCATCCATATTCATATATTTAATAAATAAAAACTATGTAGATTACCTTGATCAGTTTATGGAATACATTATAGACAATATTCTTATATAATCCTACATCAATGAATAAAATAGAGTCACTTGAGGACTATATTAAAGACACTATGGAAAGATGAGTTTTATCCAAAATTTACCAAGTGTAAATTTTTTCTATATAAAGGTTTCTTTTTTTGGGTTACATAATCACAAGTGAGGGTATATTTATAGATCTATCGAAGACATAATCTATTGAATATTAGCCCAGACTAACAACTATGACTGATACACTTATTATTATTGGATTTCAAGGATATTTTTATCATTTTATAAGGAATTTATCATGGATATCAAATGAATTAACCAATTTAACTTGAATGGGATCCAAGTTCCTTTAGAGATATCAATGTGATGAAAATTTCATGGAACTAAAGAGATAGTTAGTCCACATGTGCTTACACTATCCTATGGGGAATATGTTTTTGGTATTTTTAGTGATTCACTTAATAAAGGGTAGAAATATATTCTTATGCAGAATGATATAGTGGTAACTTATACCTCATGGTAATTAATTGTTCATGGGAATAATTACCCAAAACATGACCTAGATTTATGTGTGGTAATCCTTGAATTAATGATATGGAGGTATTATAATTATATAGAAATGTGTGATATATATACTGATCATAAAAGGCTAAATTTTATATTCACCAATAAATAGATTAATATGGTCTAGAGAATATTTATATAGATCATCAAATATTTTAAATGACCAATACATTAACCATGGGAAAAAACAAGGTGGATGATTTATTGATTAGAAAGGATTAGGATAGATTATATATGATGAGGATAAAAAAGATCCATTATTTATTTATTTTCAAAGGATTTAAAAAGAAATATGAAAGGAAGGGGAGAAATATTATCCTTATCAAATAATGATTTTTCCATATATCCATGTTAAGAGTAAAGATTATATAATGACGATGTAGATCTATAAAATAAAATTGATAAATATTCATGAGTTCAACCATGATTATGATGGAATAATATATTTCATGAATTGATTATATGTCACTTCAATTCCAGACCTGAAGGAATAGTTGTTTGAATAAGATCAAGAATCATCATTATTTAGTCATAATATAAGTAAAAATATGTATAGGGGTATGAAATAATATTCTATATGGGATAATATAAAGATATATATTGGAGAGTTTGTATCTTAGTGATTGGTATATCTGTATGTTTAGTCTAAGAGGTAGAATTGTTAGAGGATGTAACAACCATTACCTATATCAGAATGGAAATGGGAAAACATCTCTATTTATTTCGTTACCAAATGATAAAAAACTAATAAAAGATATATTGTAATTTTATTTATAATCAGTCTCCATAAAATACATAACATTTTAGAACTATTATATAGTATTTCTCTCTTGATCCACTTTAGAGGATATACATTATGAATGTGGTTAGGTTACATGGGGTACCATATTCTACTATATCTGATTGAGACCATGGTTTACCTAGATTTTTTGGAAATGTATTCAGTAAAATGTTGATATAGAGTTGTGTCCTAGTACATCTTATCATCCTTATAAATATCATTTCTATGAGATAACAATTCTAAACTGTGAGGATATTTTTATATCTTGTTATATATAATTCAACGGTGGTTGGGATCAATACCTTCCTCTTCTAAAATTCCATTATAAATATAGCTTTCAACTGAGAATTGATCGGGGTACACATGAATACCTCTATAAAAGAGTATAACGAACTCTGATGTGGTCTGATGAATCTAGAGAAATAAATCTATTGGGTATTTATAATGTAAAGGTGAGTATAGATAAGGATATATCTATTTAGAAACTCAACATCAAAACCTAGAGTTGACTATTGTATTATGATGATAATAATCGATGATATACGGAAGTTAAAGTTAGTGGGAAGGTTTTCTTATGAATTTATCCATGAAAAAATATAATGATCTGTATAAATAAGATAATGTGGATCACTGGTTATATTGGTCCCTTTTATTTATGTAATGTTTTTGATTCATAATATCATAATCTAAATCATGTTATAATTATTATATTCTTTCATTAACTAAATATTATTATCATCCATGATAATTTATTATGAAAAAACTCATCGATCATGGAGGTTTTAATCCATAGAAATTCATGATGACGTATTCATTTTTTTAACGGTTTTAGAGGAAGGTGGAAAGGGGTAAAAACATTAGTATAATAAAATTAAATAAAATTAATTGTACTTATATTATCATACAGTCATGGATAATAATGAATTTAGAGGTTAAAAATATAAAAAAATATAGGAGAGATCACTTGATAAAATTACCTTCTCCCATTGGATATTCTCCCTTGGTAAACAATGTAAAGTGCCTGAGTTGGGTCTTTTGGAAAGACCAATGATTCTAGGACATGTGGATAGATTTATGGAGAGACAAGGGTAGAGTTTTGGAAGATATAAGGCTTTATATTGGGTTAGGAAATGTGGGGGGAGTTATCTTCTTTTTTAAGTGGAGTAAAATGTGTTTTTTTTGTAAATACCCATTAAATATATGTGATTCGATGACATTATTTATGGTTTAATATCCCTAAAAGTTTGAAATGATTATGTGTATGGTGATATTAGGTAATGAAATCAACTAATAATAATATTTAAAAATTTTTCAAAAATATTTCATGTCATTTTTCAATAGGTTTTTATATTTTATAATCTTTTTTACATAGGTAAATATTTTTTTAGCTAAATAATATATGTTATTATCAAAATATAAAAAACCCATCATGAAAAAATTGAGTGTTCCGGACCTAAATTTATCTTATATTTAATACAAATAAATTTAAAAATATGTAAAAATTTATATTAAAATTAAAACATTATATATATATATATGAATATTTGTATAAAATTATTATTTTCACCAACATATTATTAATTATACATAGTGCTTATTATAAATTAAATTACTGTTAATATACTTATATATAAGTCTAAAAATTATATTATATTAATGGTTCATAGTAGTATAAAGTAATTTATTAGATAAAAATTACACAATGTTAATAAAACGTGAGTTTTATCATCATCGTCGTAATTAGATTCAATTATATAAACCATATTTTATTCAAAAAATAAAATTGGAATTTTTTTATAATTAATACCTAGTGATTACAAATATAAAATCCATTTATCCGAAAAAAAATCAAAGAGTGAGAATATATTAATTATCATATTATTGTATATAACTCATAAGAAATTTTGTTTGGAAAATGTATATTTTCAAGAAAAAGAAATTTTTCGGTTTCCTATACTTTAAATATCATATTCCTAAGGTAGTTAATTACTAATGATGTAACGTCTCGACCTCGGGTGCCACGCAATGGGTGCCCTGAATAGGGTTCGCCACAAGACCTCAAGCGCATTTCCCCAAACGCCAGAGGCTTCCGACTAGAAGCGAGGGCCCAGGTTTGATAGTGGGGAAACTATGCCCTCATTTGTCAAAGTGTAGCGCAGCGGAATATAAATCAAAACATACAATATACAGCGGAAGAAGTATAATATACACAACTGAAATAAAAAACAACAGCGGATATAACCAACAGTATATAAATGATGATGCTACATGTCTCAAGTTCTAAGAAAATAGCTAGAACATGTTACACATCAATACAGTACAACCAAAAACAGAGTACAACAAAACAAAGAAAAATAGCTGGCAGCAGCATCACGAGCCTAGGCTCGGTCCCATGCCCTCTTACTCTTCAACAATAGTCAAGTACCTGTATAGGGACTCTTCTTCTATCCACACCTACAGAAACATAATCTGTTTGGACCAAAAAGCGTGACCCAAACAGGGTATGAGAAATAAATTAACAGTAGGCACCCACCAAAGTCTTGTGCCCAACTGTGTGTAAACATGCAGCAAGTCTGCAGTAATGAAATGAAAATAACCAAGAAGTACTGAAAAGTAACAAACGTACCAGTTATATTGCCATTTAATTATTTATTTATACATTTAATTTAGTATCATTTTGTGCTCGACAGCACCAAGACCTCAGGACAACCAGAACCATGCCCTCAGGATAAAATAGTAAACCACGCCCTCAGGCTTTCCCTCAGGCTATACAGAATCCAACCCGCCAGTATTTCTCTCAGGCGTAACAAAAATTTCCCTTAGGCATAGGATGTTTCTCCCTCAGGGACATAAGTCAGGCCCTCAGGCACGAAAGGTTTCCCTCAGGTGGAATAACGACAACCCTCGGGCTAAAACAGTCACGCCCTCAGGCTAATACAGTAAAGTGCCCACAGGCTAATAAAAACAACACCCTGAGGATAAACAAGTAACTGGACCATGCCCAACATATTAAAATGCAGTAAACAAGCAATTCCTCTCAAGGAAATTCTACAATTACTGCATTAAAGGCATACCCATGGGTATCCAGGCCAAACAGCTAAACAGTGGTACACACCCCGGGGTGGTTCCGAATCCAAGAAATGATCCCAACCCGCATTTTATTATCGCAATTTAAGCACCAATTCATTTCTAGGGATTAAATATAGAAACGGCCTTATCCACACGACATCCCAACATGGGTTCGTGGCACAAAAACGCACAAAACGCACAACAGTTGGAAAAACTAACACAAATCCACCTACCTTATACGTCAACGAACGTTATACCCGAACGCTGACTCCAGAAAAAAACAAGAACGACGTAGATCTGATGAAGAAAAAAACCCATTCAAACGTAAATAATTTCCCCTCGGGAAAGAATTGGTAAGAACGGTACCAGGAGAGGAGAGGGATTACCTGTTCGGTTCCAACAAGATCGTCCGAAGCCGAATCAGATTCCAGACGAACACCCAGCGGATCTTAAAAGGTCGGGCCTCCTCCTTTGGCTACAAATCGGATCAAGTATCTCCTCTACCAAATGAGGAGACTACTGCTTGTTTTAAGCCGAAAAACAAAGTACACGGCGTGTACTTCTGAGTACACGGCATGTACTTATGAGTACATGGCGTTTACTTATTTCATTTAACTGTTCATTTGGTGTCACCGCCACACTGTTCATTTTTCGACATGAGTACACAACATGTACTCCCAAGTAAACGGCGTGTACTGTCACCCAGCTGGGGGAAACTCCACCACCTTACTGTTTAAGTCTGCCGACTGACTACACGGCGTGTAAGGTACCACTACACTGCATGTAGTCGGTTCCTACAACCCTCATTGTTGACATGGATACACGCCCCATGTACTCATCCCAATACGGCCAAAAGTACACGGTGTGTGGAAAATTACATGGCCTGTAGTTCCAAAATTTAGGATTTTTCCTTATTTTCAATATTTTTTCAAAAACACCTAAGGAAAAGGAAAAACAAGAAGCTCTTACCTCAAAACTAAGAACCATGTTCTTAAAAACTTCCTCCTTTATAGAAATTCATCCCCAAATTGCCCTTCCAAGGGTGGAGAAGATATAGTCATGAACAACTCCGGCCACTGAGCACGTACGTCGGTCTCCCGGTCCCAGGTTTCGTCCTGCACTCGGCCATGCTGCCATAGAACCCGTATTAGAGGAACTGACCGGCCTCAGAGAACCTCCGTGCTCCTATCAACGATACGAATTGGATTCTCCTCAAAGGACGCATCTGCCTCGATCTCAACCTCCTCTATCTGAAAGGCATGAGATGGGTCTGAATGGTAGTGATACAACTGAGATATGTGGAAGACGTTGTGCATGGCTCGGTACTGCTGCGGTAACCGCAACCGATAAGAAACCAGCCCGACCCTTTCCAGAATCTCAAATGTCCCCACATACCGCAGTGAAAGTTTACCCTGTCTCCTGATCCGCTTGTATCTCAGCCTCGGCGAAACACGTAAGAAAACCTGATCCCCGACCATGAACTCCAAAGGTCGTCTACGACGATCAGCATAAGACTTCTGATGAGACTGTGTGGTAGTCATCCGCTTCTGAATCAACAGTACCTGCTTAGATGTCTCCTGTACGAGACATGGTCCTAGTAAAGCTGCATCACCTGCCTCTAACCAGCACAAGGGTGATCGGCACGGCCTGTCGTATAAAGCCTCATATGGTACCATCTAAATAGTTTCCTGGAAGCTATTGTTATAGGAAAACTCAACTAAGGGTATATGCTTCCCCCATGAGCCCCCAAAGTTCAGGACGCATACACACAGCATGTCCTCTATCACCTATATCGTACGCTCTGACTGGCCATCTTTCTGAGGGTGTTATGTTGTGCTCAGAAGCACCTGTCTACCCAGCACCCTCGGAAAACACTGCCAGAAAGAAGACGTGAAACGGTTGTCCCTATCAGAAACGATAGAACAAGGGACCCCATGAAGATGTACGATCTCTCGGATATACAACTTTCTGAGCTCATCAATACCGAAGGTCTCCTTGATTGGAAAAAAGTGAGCTACCTTCGTGAGTCTATCCACAACAACCCACATGGTGTCATTTCCACGAGGTGACCTTGGTAAACCCGTCATGAAATCCATCGCGACATCGTCCCATTTCCACTCTGGAATGGCTAACTGCTCTAAGAGCCCAGTTTGTCTCTGATTCCGCCTTCACCTGCTGACAGGTGGAAAACCTCGTGATAAAACCAGCTATCTCTCTCTTCAAACACAGCCACCAGTCCTAACCTCTCAAATCACGGTATATCTTGGTAACCCCGGGATGCACTTCCCAAGCTGAAGCATGAAACTCTCGCATCATATCCTCACGTATATCCCCTGGAACCCATACTCGTCCATGGAAACACAAAACCTCATCATCACCTATCGTCCAACCAGGAGGAGGGTCCTCACTTGCCACCGACTACCGTAGAACTATTCCTTCTGAATCCAATAGTTGTCTTATCCTCACTCTGTTCAGGAGGGTAGAATTCACAGTTAAAGATTAAAGATAAGTCTTCCCCTGACCGTCATGCACCTCCAGATGCATCTTAAAGAACAAAGCCATAAGCTGCCACTCACCGCTGGCCTCCTGCACTGCCTGTATCTGAGTCTTCCTACTCAGTGCATCAGCTACTGCATTACCTTTACCTGGTGTGTAGGAAAGATCAAAATCTAAGGATTGTGGGTACTCGACCCACCTTCTCTGCCTCAGATTCAGGTCATGCTGAGTAAAGATACTGTAGACGCCGGAAAAGTCAGTTGTTCCCAAACAAAGCTCCGGATGCGAAAAGCGAGGTCGTATTTGGAGTCAGAAGCACGTTTCGGAGGGCCCGGAGGCCTTGCGTGGAATTTTGGAGACCCGCGCGCAAAGTTGATGAGCGGCGCGCAAACCTCCCGGGATGCGCGCAATGCGCTGGACCGGCGCGCAATTTTGCGCGCCCGTGGCTCGCGCGACTCCCTTGCGCGTCGGGCCCGATTCCGCACTCGCGAAGAGAATTTCGTGCCCGCGAACCGGATTCCGCGCCCGCGAAGAGAATTCCGCGCCCGAGAACCGGATTCCCCACTCGGGGATGCCTATAAATATAAGGCGACCCCCGACGTTTTGAAGGTTGCCAGAATTCGAAAGGTATCTCGTGCGCGCAATCCAACCCCTTCCGCGCGCAATGCCGATCTTCAGGTAACCTCTTTTCTTTCGCGCAAGAAAGCCTCGGGGTTCGCCTTCGCGCGCAATCCCTTTGGCTCATTTCCTTTGAATAACCCTTCACTCAAAGGAATTTGCGCGCAAAAGAAGCCTCTTGCGTGCAATTGCCCCCGGGTGCGCGCAATCCAGCCCGATTGCGCGCACCCCCCATTTTCAAAGTGGCCATTCATTAAAGAATGATCCGTTGCCCCCGTGCGCTATCCGAAGCCCGGTGCGCGCAATCTCTATCATTCGCGCGCAAAGTGCTGGCACAATTGCGCGACAGCCCATCCATTTGCGCGCCGGCCCGCGGTATTGCGCGCAAAGCTCCTCTTTTGCGCGCAAACCACCAGGGTCTCCCCCTTTGGCCCCCTTTGGGTACCCGCCTACGTGGCGCCTGATGACCCTCATCCCGGGTGCCCGCACCGTACGCTGTCTTCCCGTGCGACCCTCCAGGCTCGCGCGAAGTGATACGGACCTATCAGCGGCTTCTACGTCCCGCACGACGTTAAACTGCATACGTCCCGCACGACGTTAAACTGCACTTCGTCCCAGCTACAAGACGTTAAACTGTACGCTATTCGTCCTGCACGACGTTAAACTATAATTCTTCCTGCATGACGCTAAACTGCACCACATCCCGCATGAAGTTAAACTGCACTTCGTCTGCACTGCAAGACGTTAAACTGTCAAGTGTTTCGTCCAACATGACGTTAAACTATACCACGTCCAAGCTGCAAGACGTTAAACTGCCAAGCACCTTCGTCCTCAACACACGACGTTAAACTGTACTTCGTCCGGCAAGACGATAAACCGTCCGCTTCGTCCTCAACACACGACGTTAAACTGTACTTCGTCCGGCAAGACGTTAAACCATCCGCATCACCCGATCCCATGCCCCGCACGCAGGGTCCCCCCGGTTTGGATGTGGACCCCACCCGCGCGTCTCTGCAGGGATGTCGGGATTGGAGTGGCCTTCGCCCACGGGGGTAGAGTGTTACAAACAGAAAGAACTACGTGAACTTTGATCCCTGTCTTCTAAACAGGGTACGTAGGAAGCCTCTCCGAGGTTCAAGCCCGCCACCTAGTCGTCCCGGTCGTATTTACGTCGGTTCGTCCATCAGTGAACCCCTCCCGGGTTCACACTCGCGTTGATTCACCTATGAATCCGCCTATGTGGGAGACTGCACGTGTGTATCTCCATTGTGCTTCCCCACCGCCTCGATCTCTTCGTGAGTCGACTTGCCAACGTCCAGCATGACGTTAAACTGGGCTTCACCCGGTCGTTCCATCCCCCTCTGTGCGAGGTGGTTCGGTTCAATCCTTCTCCAGGTAGCCTCGATCTCTTCGTGAGTCGGCTTGCCAACGTCCAGCATGACGTAAAACTGTGATCCACCCGGCCGTTCCATCCCCCTCTGTGCGAGGTGGTTCGGTTCAATCCTCCGCCCGGCGGCCTCGACCTCTTCGTGAGTCGGCTTGCCGACGTCCAGCATGACGTTAAACTGTATATCCGAACTACGCTGACTTTGATCCGCGCTAACGCGCGGTACGTAGGAAGCCCCTACGGGGTCCAAGCTCTTCACTCCATCATCCACCCTGATCATTACCCGGGCCGCCACATCCTGGTGGGGTCATGCCATTTCATTCCACTCCACATCACTCGGGAAGGCGCCCATGCGCTGGCCCCAGCGTCGGAGGTTCCCCGCAAGGGGTTCTGTCATCTGATCCGCTCCTCGTGTTGATCAGTCTGATGCCGTCCCCGCTGGACGTTAAACTCGCGGCATACCCCGTGTTAAACATGGGAAGCTGAGGAAAACCTCAGGTAACACAGTTCCCCGCACCCAGTGCGGGATGCCTCAGGCCATCACGCCTTCGAGAAGCCCTATTAGGGACGGAAGGCAGACATGCAGAGGCGCAGTGTCAAGACACGCCCCCAGCACCCAGAGCCACCCGGTCTCCTCACCGCAGGTTGCTGTCCCGACCAGACTCCGTGGAGCGTCCAGGCGGAAGCAGCGTAATTAACCGGTGTCCATGGAGACATGGCGCCAGGAACGAGATTCACGAACATTCTTAAATCTATGAGGGAGACCCGGATTAGGCGACGAGTTCCGAGGAGACGTCCACGGAAGGAGGAGCCGACGTCCCATCATCCCGGTTTCGATCAAGGAGCAGACGCCCCTGAATAAGGGACGAATGCCGCCCGCCCTTGGAAAGCAGGACTGCGGGGCCACAAGCCGCGCGCCCATCCCCTCGGGTCGACGGGTGCACGCGCGAACGCATCCTGGCGGAATAGCGTAACCCGACGCACATCCACACCGAAATAGAAAAATGGTGAACCCGACGTGAATCTCTTCTCCTCAATACGAAGATCGATGGCTTTCAGAGGTGTTGGAAGACCAGCATGCTGCTCGGCCGAGCATTCAGTTTTACCCGCCAGGGGCTGGGGAAGGGAAATCGGGCACTCCGTCTCGCGATGTCGAGGGCCTGGGTTCCCCCCATGGAAGGCGTCGTGGCACTAATGGTTGGTTGTCGATTCCTTTTCCTGTCAGTGTTAATGGGTTCTTCTCCCTGCTTTCAGAAATCAGGTCGCCCAATCCAGTGCTCGATCGCCACCCACCCACTGGCGCAGGGGTAGGGGAAACACCGACGCGGCAACTCCGCGCGGTCCCGCCCGTTCCACAGCCGTCCCAGCAGCCGCAGCTGCGGGGCAACCACGCCCTCTCTCCCCCTCGGAGGTTATCCAAAGAAGGGTGATCAACAACCTGGTGCAGAGATATGAGGAAGAGGGAGTCATCCCCACCAGCGACATGGCTCGCCTAGACCTCGAGGAAGCTGCACCTCGCCACCAATGCCGCCCCCGAGGGCCGCGCAGGGAGGCACCGCTACCTACCTCGACGTCCAACTGTTTCGGGAGTTTATCCCCGGAACGCTCCGACAGTTCCTTCCCCTATGCGGATGAGGTGGAAGATGCCCGGGACTACCCTATCCGAGATTCGCTCCATGGATCCGCGGTAAGGGCTCCTGTCAGGCCACTGCGACATCGCCGCCAGGCCTCTCAAGTCGAAGAACGGGCTCTCCACCTGCCCGCGCCGCTCATCCCGACTCGTCTGTCCCGACGCCAACGTCGGGTGCGAGCGGAAGAGGATGCCCACCTTGGGGCCCTAGCAACAGCGGCCGCGTTGGCTCAAGCCACTGTTGGCTCCAGTCGCCAGGCCCCTGCGCATCCTGAGCAGGGGCACTTCTATGCCCGACCCGGATCGAGGCCCTGACCGCCCCAAAGGCAGGTTGGGTTGACTCTCCCGGTTGCTGGTACAGACAATAGCCACTGCGGACCACCTCGCGGTAGCGCTATTCACCAACAGGGTCTACTCCGTGTGGCTGATCCAAGAGGCATGGGTCACCCCGCCTTCCGATCCCGGCCCGAAGGCCTGCCCGGAATCATCTCTCCCCGCGTCCCCTTTGATATCTTTCCCGGTGCCCCTCGCACCTTGGTTTCCAGTCCTCTTGGCCCCAATACCAGTGCGGCCGGAGGACGCCAGGATAGAGATCAGCCATGCCCCGAAGAACCACCCAGGGGAAGGAGGGCGAGGCGTCGACGCCGAGGGAAGAATGTTACGGAATTCCGGACAGAGATCTGACCGGTTCGCTTCTCTGATACAGAGGCGGAGTATGATTCGGCGACAGAGCCCTCCCCCCAATCCCGCCAGTCAGGGGCAGGGGTAGGAATGCGGCACGTCAGCCTCGTACTTCCCGAAAGCGAGATCGATACGATCCCCGCTTCTCTCCGAAGGTATATCCGGAGTAGTGAGGTCCTGGTAGACCCCCAAGGATCAAGCTTGCGGTTGGTACCGGCCCCTCCGGAAGCGCCTTCCGCCTCGATCGGAGAAGCCGAAGACTTTTTCTGGGGACCGACGGTCGAACCACGATCTAGTGCACCCTCGGGGAGCACCGATGCTACGGCAGGATGTTCGCTCGCCGGCCCGTCCTATCGTGATGTGGTAGCCAGGGAACCACCACCCTCAGAGGGCGGCCCGGGATATGGAGGCCAATCGGCCTGCTCGCCATATTCACCGCCGGCCAGCCCGTCGGCCCGGCGGCCCGCCTCGGCACCACTGCCGGTTCCCCGTCCATTCCCACTCGTTGAAGAGGACCAAGGAGACCTGGGTCCCGAGTTTGAGTCGTGGAGCTTCTGGACCGTCCTTGCAGAGGGCCGCTTCCCTGAGAAGTTTTGGCCAGTCGCAGGACCGGACTTTGATGCACCCGAATCGCTCACCCCGGATGAGTTCGAATGCTTCCGCCGAACTCTCCGGGAGACTCACTCCCGTCTTCACCGCTTAAAAATGCCATATCCCGGGAGTCAAGTGCACCTGGAGGATATTGGTGAGCAGTGCCGTCAAATTGACCTGGCCACGCTCCCCGCGGTTCGGCACCCCGGGTCATTTGGGCACCACGAGACCCTCCAACAACGATGCGTTGAGTGTTTTCAAGTACTCCGCAAGGTTATCGAGGAAGCCACTCCCCACGTGTATATCCGTGGATGGGGGCAGTACGCTGCCCTACGCTTCAGTACGATTCTCCGACAGCCCGATTCACTGGGCGGCCCTGAGGGTACATCCCCAGGGACGGAAACAGTCAATATGGCTGACCTGTCGGGAGAAGGGAACGACTTGGAACTTCTCGACGGGGGATTCCCCCCCGAAGACAAGCCGTCTTTAGAGCCATCGGTGAGAGTTACTCGTCACCAGAGGAACCTCCTGGGTATCCCCGCGCCCACTGAAGCATTGACGTTGATCCGAAACGTCAGCAAAGGTAAAGAGAACAGCGAGGCTATAAAGCCCGCCGACCCATTTTCCTCCATGCAGAGGGCAGAGGAGGATCCCGAGAAGGCTACGCTACATCAACAGCTCGCCGAACAGAAGAAGCTGGTTGACCAGCTCCTCGCCGAGCGCGCTGCAGAACGGCGGCCTGACTACGGTGATCCTAGGCCAGGACTGCAGGGACCGGAACAACCGCTCCTCGACGAGACTCTCCCGGGCAACCGTGATTACGCCGTGTTCTCCGACAGGAGAGAGGCCATTGCCTATGGCAAGAGGGCGCGGTATGTTTCGCCACACCCTCCCGAGCGGCGTGACTACCTGAGAGACTCCGCTCGGATTCCTCCCGCTGCCCCAAGGGCCGCTCCGCCCGCCATCCCACGAGCTGCCGAGTTCGACGACCCGGTTGACGACCCGATTGAAGGGCCATGCAATGCGCTCGTGGTTAGAGATCCTCGCCAGGACTGGAACCCATGTCCGGACGATCCGATGGCGGCACTCATCGCCCGCTTGGAAGCCTTGGAGACTCGGCAAGTGGCGATCCCACCGGATGGCAAGCCATACCCAGCATGGGTGGATGACATGCCGGCGCCTCCGGGATTCGGGAATCCCACTTTCGCCCCCTTCAACGGAATTGGAGATCCGCCACAACATTTGGCCCATTTCAACTCGAGGTGCGGGCCTATGTTGGGGACTCCGGCGCAGCAAGAGGCCGCTAAGCTTCGCTGCTTTGTCCAGACACTGGAAGGGCCAGCATTTGTCTGGTACAGCCAGCTCCTCGTCGGGTCGATAACTAGCTGGGAGGACCTTCGTAGACAGTTCCTCTACCAGTTCAGTTCCACGACTCGGAAGACGAGTATCACAGACCTCTTCAAGTGAAAGCAGAGGCCTGATGAGCGAGTCGCGGACTTCGTCGCCCGATGGAAGGGTCTCACGTATTCCCTTGACATGCCATTGACTCAGGAGCAGTTGCTGACAATGTGCGTCGGGAACGTCAAGACCGAGCTGGTCCCTTCCTTGATCACTCAGAATTACCCCGGAGGGTTCAGGGACTTCTCAGACAAAGCTCAACGTCTTGAGGAAGCCCTGCAACAGGCCAGCCAGGCACACCCGCTGCCTCCTATGATTCCTGCAAGGAGAGCCAGCAGGGCTGAGCCCGCTGCTGTTGCCCAGATAGAGGCTCCCAGGCCGTTGGAGCTGCTGCCGGTGAGGCCAGCTCCACAGCCTCACAGGAATCTGCCTCCACGGGCCCAGTTCCCGGCCCAGCAGCGGCAGCCCCAGAACCGGCCGGCCCCTCCGCGTAATGCACCGCCACAACCCAGGCGAGATAATCAGGGTCCACCTCCTCGGCAGGCCCCTCCAGCCCCTCATCAAGACCACGCTCCTAGGGGCCCGCGATACCTGACTTACTCATTCCACGAGGATCAGGTCCCCGGTTACTTCCGGAGCGCCCTGGAGCAGAGGATTGTGCGACTGCCTG
Source organism: Viscum album (assembly GCA_963277665.1). Classification (NCBI taxonomy): domain Eukaryota; kingdom Viridiplantae; phylum Streptophyta; class Magnoliopsida; order Santalales; family Viscaceae; genus Viscum; species Viscum album. The sequence goes on from OY728166.1 coordinate 1,143,820,360, forward strand.
AGTGTTGGAGGCCAGAGGAGGCACATCTCACGGAAAACCCCCGCTACTGCCCCTACCATCGGGCCCTGGGGCACACCATCCAGCGGTGCTACGTGTTTAAGGATTGGCTCCAAGACCAGATTAACAACAATGTAATCAGGTTGGGCCCAGCTCCAGCACAAGTGGCGGGTGTGTTTGTGGGATCAGACGACGATAGCGGTGATAAGGATGAATGGCAGTTGGTCTCCGACCGCGGGTCCCAGAAGTACAAAAACTGGATGGCCTGCAAGACGATCATTCGCGCCCATGGAATCATCCGTGCGCGCTTGAATCAGCCTGAGCCCCCAGAATCTGCGGGTGCTGCTTCGGCATCGTCGTCCCAGCCTGCCTCTTCCAAGAAGAGCAAACGGCGGCGGCGCAAGAAGGAAGAGCGCGCCCCGCCAGTTCCGCCACTATCCCGCACTCTCGGCGATTTCATGCCCCCGGAGATGGGGATCCCTCCTCGGATCCGCCCAGTGGTGAATGATTCATCCAATGACAGTGTTGGGTACGCTTCGGTTAATACCGTCGAGGTGGTAAATCCCTTTTCAGTTCCCGACGTCGAAGAACACCAGGTGGACCTCCCTAGTGTCCCCGGTCGTCGCCACCGTCGGAGGAGCCGCAACAACAGGAGTCGCCGGGGCACAGCAGTTGGTACCTCCAGCCAGGCCGTGCACGCCACTGAGACCAGGCAGCAGGCTCAAAACCAAGCTCAACGCGCGCAGCCCCCCCATCCGGGGATGACGGATTCGCCTCCGCCACTGTTTGTGGTGTGGGACCAGGCAGAACCGCCTCAGCTGCGTCGCGACCAGCTCCGCCCTGCCATGAGTCCATCCCGGCCTCCTGACCCCAGTACGGTGACCATTTCCCGGGCTTCAACCAATGAACAGCGAGATGCGCCAAGCACCAGTCGGCCGCCGGCCCAACCGGCAAGGCCCGTCATGCTTCCAACCGCAGAGCAACCTCCTACAACCAGGGGCTCGCGCTTGGCCAAAAAGTATGATGTTCTGAAGCACTTGGCCGACATCCCAGCGAGACTCTCCATCCTTGAGGATCTGCGCATGTCATCTGAGATGCGCGAGGCACTCGCTGAAGCCCTGAAGAGTCCCCTCCAGTTTGAGACAGAGGTTGCGGCTACAGAGGCCTTTCACGCCGAAACGATTGAGGACGCCGAATGCCAGGCAGTTATCTCGTTCTCTGGTAAGGATGAAGACCCTCCTATACAGGGACACATTCGTCCGTTGTATGTTACTGGCCAGTTCAATGGCCTTGAAGTCCGACGCTGTCTTGTCGACACGGGGTCCGGGATTAACCTGATTCCAACTCGGACGCTCCGGGGATTGGGGTTGTCTGAGGATGACTTGATCCCCTCCGACCTCAGGATCCAGGGGTACGACCGCACCGAGCAAACTCCGGTCGGCAAGATACGTTTGAAGACCCAGTTCGGTGACTTGGTTGCCAACACCGAATTCATGGTAGTCTCTCAAGACACTGCGTACAACGCATTGATGGGCAGGCCATGGCTCCACCTTCATGCGGCGGTTCCCTCGTCATATCACCAATGCCTCAAATACTCCCTTAACGGTCGAGTAGGCGTGCTTCAGGGAGATGCCTCTCCTTTTTCCTCATGTGAAGCCCGTTATCTGGACGCGGACTATTACAAAAGCAAGGACAAGCAGATCCTGGCAGGTGAGGTTGAGCCTGTCGTTGTTGCAAGTGATCCCTGGGCAAGTTTGGATGACGTTTACGTCCTCCCGATTCAACGGTTGGACGTAGCCATGGTCTCGACGGCTTGTGAGTCTCTTGATGAGATTACCGCGACCACCAATGCCAGCACCAGCGGCCCAGCAGGATCTGGTAGCCCCAATGCGGTTTCCAACGCAGTCTCTCCCGTGGACGATCCCTCCCCGAGTGGAGAGGATGTGGAAGACGCACCCCCAGCCTTCGAGGAGGGCCTCTCCGCCACGGTCGATGAGTTAGTACAAGTGAACCTTGGAACCGAAGCAGATCCAAGACCCACATTGGTTAGTGCCGCCATGCCCTCTGAGGAGCGGCAACAGTACGTGGACTTTCTCAGGCAGCACCGTGATGTGTTCTCTTGGGGCTATGACGAGATGCCGGGGCTAGATCCTCAGGTTGCCGTCCACCGCCTTGGTCTCCCGGCGAACCATCACGGGTTCAAGCAGCCTCCCAAGAAGATGCACCCATTCCACGGTTCCATGGTTGAGGCCGAAGTTGACAAGCTTATCAAAGCCAACTTCGTGAGGGAAGTCCAGTACCCCAAATGGCTGGCCAACATTGTGCCGGTCAGGAAGAAGAACGGGCAGATCAGAGTCTGCATCGACTTCCGCGATCTCAACCGCCACTGCCCGAAGGATTATTTTCCCCTTCCAGTGACAGAGCTGTTGATTGATGCCACGGCAGGGTTCCAAGCCCTCTCATTTATGGATGGATACTCCGGATACAACCAAATTCGGATGGCCCCTGAGGATGAGGAGTTCACTGCCTTCAGGGCCCCCCAAGGTACCTTCTGTTACCGGGTCATGCCTTTCGGCCTGAAGAATGCAGGTGCCACCTATCAACGGGCGATGCACCGCATATTCAAGCCAATCCTCAGCACACTGGTGGAATGCTACGTCGACGACTTGGTAGTCAAATCGCGCCAGCATCAGGACCATCTCAAAGATCTTGAGAAAGTGTTCGGCTTCCTCTGGTCTCGCTGCCTGAAGATGAACCCGTTGAAGTGTGCCTTCGGAGTCACCTCCGGAAAGTTCCTTGGATTTGTGGTAAGATACCTGGGTATTGAGATCGACCTAGAGAAGATCAGGGCGATTAGCCAGATGCCTCCCCCAGGTAACATCCGGGAACTGCAAGGGTTCCAAGGCCACTTAGACTATATACGCCGATTCATCGCGAATCTGGCCGGCAAGTGTAAGCCCTTTTCTTGGCTCATGAAGAAAGGTGCCACCTATGTATGGGATAAAGAGTGTCAGACCGCTTTCGAGGAAATCAAGCAGTACCTGCTGCAACCTCCGGTTCTGATGCCGCCTGTATCCGGGAAGCCGTTGGTCCTTTATGTGACCGCCCTGGAACGGTCCCTGGGTGCCCTTCTCGCCCAGAAGAACAACGAGGGAATAGAGAATAGCCTCTATTACCTCAGTCTCATGCTCCTAGATGCGGAAATTAGGTATTCCCCCATCGAGAAGAGCTGCCTGGCGCTCGTATTTTCCGTATAGAAATTACGGCACTACTTGCAGCACCATGAGGTACAGTTGGTTTCTCGGGTAGACCCGTTGAAATATATCCTGAGCCGGCCTATGTTGACTGGCCGTCTAGCGCGGTGGGCTGTGATTCTCCAGCAGTTCGACATCAGGTATGTGTCTCAGAAGGCCATCAAAGGGCAAGCATTGGCAGACTTTCTGGCTGCTCACCCAACCTCCGCGGATCATCCGTTGGATCTAGGCTTTCCTGATGAGGCCATCCTCTCGGTCGATCGAGCCGGTCCATGCTGGCAGATGCACTTTGACGGTGCCTCCCGGAGCCCCACCGGTAGAAGACTCGATAATCCTAAGCTCAACAGAGTGGGCTTGGGTATCGTCTTCATTACCCCGGAGCAGGCCGTACTGCCATACTCTTTCCTGTTGTCAGAGGGTTGTACCAACAATGAGGCGGAATACCATGCCCTCATCACCGGCCTCGAGTTAGCTCTCGAGATCGACGTGCCCCATCTGTTCGTGAAAGGGGACTCCAAGCTAGTTGTTAAGAAGATCAATGGCGACTATGTTGTCAGGAAGTCGGAACTTGTGCCATTACTGGAGTGCACCCTCCTTCTGATGGGCCGGTTCCCTTCTCGGCCATAAATTGTCCATATTCCCCGTTCGCAGAATGGTCGAGCAGATGCTTTGGCCAGCCTTTCCGCGTCACTTGCGGAGCCTGAACAGGATAACCTGACCGTCCGCGTGACGCACCGCAGGCTCATCGCTCCCGTTATCCCGGAGGGAGATCGCGGCCCGTCGGTAAGTAATCTCACCACGGTTTCCCCTACGCCCGGAGCCCCGAGTACCCCAGATATGGCAGTCGAACCAGCCCCTGATTGGAGGGAGCCTTTGGTTGAGTACCTCCAACATGGCATTCTCCCGCCGGAACGGGCCGAGCGCGAGCGAGTTCGATGCCGCGCATCGCAGTTTGTCCTCCAGAGCAGTCCCGGCCTGGAGCAGATCCTCTATAGACGCGGATTTGATGGTGTTCTCCTTCGTTTCCTTCAGGGAGTTGAGATCCCACGAGTCATGCAAGAGGTTCATACTAGTTCATGCGGTGCCCATCAGACTGGGCCGAAGTTGTCCCACCAGATTCGGAGGTTGGGATACTTCTGGCCCTCCATGATCCATGACTGCATCGAGTATGCCAGGAGGTGCCATGCGTGCCAGGTTCATGCGAACTTTGTGCATCGGCCGCCGGAGCTTCTCCATACCACCAGGTATTCTTGGCCCTTTGCAGTCTGGGGGATGGACGTTGTGGGACCTTACCCGCCGGCGACGGCTCGCCAGTGCCGGTTTATTCTGACCGCCACGGACTTCTTCTCCAAATGGGCAGAGGCGATTCCGCTCAGAGAGGTCAAATCCTGTTCGATCGCTGACTTCGTGACCTCCAACATCATTCATCGATTTGGAGTGCCTCACGCTATCCTCACGGATAACGGAGCCAATTTTCGAGCAGCCGAGTTGAAGAAGTTGTACGCCAAGTACAACATTCGCTCGAACCATACATCTCGCTATCATGCGCAGGCAAATGGACAGATCGAGGCATTTAACAAGACCCTCTCTAACATTCTGCAAAAAATGGTTGGTCAGAACAAGAAGAGTTAGCCAGACAAGCTCCCCAACGCCCTCTGGGCTTATCGGACGACGACTCGCAATTCCACCCAGATGACCCCTTATTCCCTGGTGTATGGAGCTGAGGCCATCCTGCCCATCGAGATCCAGTTACCATCCTTGCGCACTGCGGTCTACGACCAGCAAGCGCCGGACAGAGCTGCTGAAGCCCATCTAGTCGAGTTGGAAGCACTGGATGAGAATAGACTTCGCGCCTTGCACAACTTGGAGAGGCATCAAAGAAGAATGGATCGAGCCTTCAATAAGAAGGTTCGCCTCCGCTCCTTCCTGCAGGGTGACCTAGTGCTAGCCCTAAGAGCGCCAATGATCCCCGGCAGGAAGCCACCCATGTTGGAGCCCAAGTGGGAGGGACCTCTTGTCGTCCACAAAGTTTATCCCAATGGCGCGTACTCCCTAGGGACTATGGATGGTGAGCGTGTCACTCCTCCCACCAACGCTAGGTTCCTCAAGCAGTACTTTGTCTGAGTGTACTACGTCCTGCACGACGTTAAACTGCATACGTCCAAGCTGCACGACGTTAAATTGCCTAGCATATCGTCCGCGCTGCAAGACGTTAAACTGCCAAGTGTTTCGTCCAACATGACGTTAAACTATACCTCGTCCAAGCTACAAGACGTTAAACTATTTAGCATTCGTCCAACACGACGTTAAACTGTACTACGTCCGAGCTACAAGACATTAAACTGTTCAGCATTCGTCCTGCATGACGTTAAACTGCCTCTCAAGAACTATGTGCGGCTTGATTCCTATCCTTATGGGATACTTAGGACCGCCTGAACATTCATGTTTCAGGCCCAGCCCCATCCTTCGGGAATTTCCATCCCACCTCGGGCCCTTGGCCCAGTTGCCTCTGGGTATGTGGCGTATGGTGTGAACGTGGGGCTAGGCCCTCATTCACGTCGGTTTGCTCGCCACGCTGTGCGCCCCCCACGTTTGGGGATGCCTTCTGCTCCCCCCTTTTTTCTCTCTTTTCGACATGCATGACGTTAAACTGCACTTCAAGAACTACGTGCGGCTTGATTCCCATCCTTATGGGATACGTAGGACCGCCTGGACGCTTGTGTCTCAGGTCCAGCCCCGTCTCTTGGTTGATCACGGGGATCTACCGTATTTTGGTTGCTCTCAGGGTGAGTCCTCCGACCCTTTCCGGTGATCTGTTAACATGTTTTGGGTACTTTGGTCTATGACCCGTAGTGTCGGATGCAATCACGGCAAGTCCCGTGTTGCTTGTCGGGCCGCGCACTTCCTCTTGTTTGAGCCTTCACTCAAAGGGATCCTCGTTAGCGGTTGGGGTACGATGCCTCAGTGCTCTCCTACCGCTCCGGGTCGATTTACCGGCGGGTCCTGGGCCGCAAATCGATATGAATCCTGCGATTAAGCGGTTGATGCTCGTTTTCTTGCCCAGTTCTAGGCTGACGCGATCGGATGTTGTGTTGCGAATATGGTCAGCGACATCCTTGATCGCCATGTCGGCTCTTTTAGGCTCCGAACATTGGTTGCACGGTCCTCATCACACTCCGCCTTTGTGCGTTGTAGTGGAATCTCGACACTCTCTTCATACTGACCTTCGGTACACCTTTACATGTTAAGCAGGCCAACCAGGGTAATGGTGTCTGTCGAGGCTCCCGCGATCTGAGCACCAAGGATATATGATGATGTCCTCCCTAAGGGCCGTGTATAGCTGGACCCTCGTCCCCATAAGGAGGAAGGAGTCGCCCGAACAATCGCGTTCTGGGCCCAGTATAGCTGGAGGCTAGCATCTCTGCCCCTCGGGTGATGGACATACGCAGGCCCCTATCCCAGGATCCTTCTCCTGGAATCGTGCATGACCGCAGGGCTGGGTATGTTCCCACATCCGCTGAGTCCGCCGCATCGCGATAAGCGGATTCCTCCATGGTCCGAACCACACGACCTTAAACTGTGTTGTCTGGTCCTACCACACGACCGTAAACTGTGATCGTCTTGGCCGCCCGACGAGAAATGGCACTTCATTGTGATGTTCCCCTCAGGGGACACTCACGTTGGGCGCTGGTTAATAACCACGCCATTCATCAATGCCTTTCATGGCTAGATTATTATGGCGACGCTAGGGATTCCTTAATCACAGGCATGTCGCTGCACAAAGAAAAACCATCCATCTTTAAGGAAAAACAAGAAATATCAAATACCGCTTCTTCTGTGCGCGAGGGTCAGACCCGCACCCTTCCCCGCGCTGGTGCCCGATTGTGTTGCGCCGCGCTTCAAGAACTACGTGTGGCTTGATTCCCATCCTTATGGGATACGTAGGAACGCCTGGATGTTTGAAACTTCAGGTCCAGCCCCCACCTCTTAAAGATTCCCCCCTTCTCTGGGGAATCCGCCGCCTTCAGGCCACCCTCAAGGCGTGTCCCTCGACCCCTTGCAGTGGTCCACTCGTGTCAAGGGTACTCTGGTTTATTGCCAGGAGGGTCCGGTTCAGCTTGGTCAGGTTCCTTCCATTTTCAGGCTTCGTGCTACCTTTCATTCGGACCCATCGCCTACGCCCTGGGTGGAGCCCCCATGAACGGTTTGGACACAATGCCTCAGTGCTCTCCCACCGACTCGGGCTGGTGCACCCAATGGCCTCGGGCAGCAAATCGATATGAATCCTGCGATTGAGCGGTCGATGCTCGTTTTCTGCCTCATTCCATCAACGGTTAGTGCGATATTGATGCTGCTTTTCCGCCACGGTCGGCAGTACTCCCATATCGTTACGCCGGTGCCCCCAGTCCTTGAGTGAATGGCCGCATGATTCACATTTTCCACCTCCCATTCTGACCAGGCAAAATCTCGACACTCTTGACACTATCCCTCAGTGCATCTTCGCATATCCAGGGGATAGGACCACGATGCGGCGTACTTTGAGGTTCTTATGGTCCGAGCTCTAATACCTTAAACTAAGATCTACCCTTATGGTCCGAGCTCTAAGACCTTAAACTAAGATCTACCCTTATGGTCCGAGCTCTAAGACCTTAAACTAAGATCTACCCTTATGGTCCGAGCTCTAAGACCTTAAACTAAGATCTACCCCTATGGTCCAAGCTCTACGACCTTAAACTAAGATCTCCCCAAACGGGGTTCTGCGTCCTGCATGACGTTAAACTGCACTCGTAGAACTACGTATGGCTTGATCTCCAGCCTGATGAAGTACGTAGGAACGCCCGGGCATTTCGACTCGGGTCCAGCCTCAGGTATTTTGTTTTTCAGGCTGGCAGAGAAGTTTGAGAGTTGGCGCGTAATCCTAGTGGACGGCGCGCAATCGGGATGTCCGTCGCGTAAAACCCCGGGTGTTCGCGCAAAAGCAGGCCGAATTCCGGACAGGTTTGCGCGACGAGCGGGTGAATTCCGCGCCGGAAAGGGAAATTTCGCGCACGAGAGCTCGAATGCTTATCGCGCGGAAGGCCAGTGTACGGTGCGGGGGACCCATGGCCCCTATTTATAGGCGAGGCCGGGTGTTCGCGCTGCGCGAAAAGCGCTTTGCGCGACCGCGACGGGGAATTTTGCGCCCGAAGCCCCTTTTGCGCGCAACAGTCCCGCGCCACCCGGGACTTCGGCATTCCGGCGTCTCCCTCGGAACCCGATCGTTGCGACCTCTCGCCGATCAGATTCCGAGGGGGGGCTTTTGTAGATGCCGGAAAAGTCCGTTGTTCCCAAACAAAGCTCCGGATGCGGAAAGCGAGGTCGTATTTGGAGTCAGAAGCACGTTTCGGAGGGCCCGGAGGCCTTGCGCGGAATTTTGGAGACCCGCGCGCAAAGTTGATGAGCAGCGCGCAAACCTCCCGGGATGCGCGCAATGCGCTGGACCGGCGCGCAATTTTGCGCGCCCGTGGCTCGCGCGACTCCCTTGCGCGCCGGGCCCGATTCCGCGCCCGCGAAGAGAATTTCGCGCCCGCGAACCGGATTTCGTGCCCGCGAAGTGAATTCCGCGCCCGAGAACCGGATTCCGCGCCCGGGGTTGCCTATAAATATAAGGCGACCCTCGACGTTTTGAAGGTTGCCAGAATTCGAAAGGTCTCTCGTGCGCGCAATCCAACCCCTTCCGCGCGCAATGCTGATCTTCAGGTAACCTCTTTTCTTTCGCGCAAGAAATCCTCGGGGTTCGCCTTCGCGCACAATACCTTTGGCTCATTTCCTTTGAATAACCCTTCACTCAAAGGCATTTGCGCACAAAAGAAGCCTCTTGCGCGCAATTGCCCCCGGGTGCGCGCAATCCAACCCGATTGCGTGCACCCCCCATTTTCAAAGCGGTCATTCATTAAAGAATGAGCCGTTGCCCCCGTGCGCTATCCGAAGCCCGGTGCGCGCAATATCTATCATTCGCGCGCAAAGTGCTGGCACAATTGCGCGCCAGCCCGTCCATTTGCGCGCCGGCCCGCGGTATTGGGCGCAAAGCTCCTCTTTTGCGCACAAACCGCCAGGGTCGCCCCCTTTGGCCCCCTTTGGGTACCCGCCTGCGTGGTGCCTGATGACCCTCATCCCGGGTGCCCGCACCGTGCGTTGTCTTCCCGTGCGACCCTCCAGGCTCGCGCGAAGTGACACGGACCTATCGGCGGCTTCTACGTCCCACACGACGTTAAACTGCATACGTCCCGCAGGACGTTAAACTGCACTTCGTCCCAGCTACAAGACGTTAAACTATACGCTATTCGTCCTGCACGACGTTAAACTGTAATTCGTCCTGCATGACGCTAAACTGCACCACGTCCCGCACGACGTTAAACTGCACTTCGTCCGCACTGCAAGACGTTAAATTGCCAAGTGTTTCGTCCAACATGACGTTAAACTGTACCACGTCCAAGCTGCAAGACGTTAAACTGCCAAGCACCTTCGTCCGCAACACACGACGTTAAACTGTACTTCGTCCGGCAAGACGTTAAACCGTCCGCTTCGTCCTCAACACACGACGTTAAACTGTACTTCGTCCGGCAAGATGTTAAACTGTCTGCATCACCCGATCTCGTGCCCCGCACGGAGGGTCCCCCCGGTTTGGATGTGGCCCCCACCCGCGTGTCTCTGCAGGGATGTCGGGATTGGAGTGGCCTTTGCCCACGGGGGTAGAGTGTTACAAACAGAACGAACTACGTGGACTTTGATCCCTGTCTTCTAAACAGGGTACGTAGGAAGCCTCTCCGAGGTTCAAGCCCGCCACCTGGTCGTCCCGGTCGTATTTACATCGGTTCATCCATCAGTGAACCCCTCCCGGGTTCACACTCGCATTGATTCACCTATGAATCCGCCTCTGTGGGAGACTGCACGTGTGTATCTCCATTGTGCTTCCCCACCGCCGCGATCTCTTCGTGAGTCGGCTTTCCAACGTCCAGCATGACGTTAAACTATGGTTCACCCGGCCGTTCCATCCCCCTCTGTGCGAGGTGGTTCGGTTCAATCCTTCTCCAGGTAGCCTCGATCTCTTCGTGAGTCGGCTTGCCAACGTCCAGCATGACGTAAAACTGTGATCCACCCGGCCGTTCCATCCCCCTTTGTGCGAGGTGGTTCGGTTCAATCCTCCGCCCGGCGGCCTCGACCTCTTCGTGAGTCGGCTTGCCGACGTCCAGCATGACGTAACTGTATATCTGAACTACGCTGACTTTGATCCGCGCTAACGCGCGGTACGTAGGAAGCCCCTACGGGGTCCAAGCTCTTCACTCCATCATCCACCCTGATCTTTACCCGGTCCGCCACATCCCGGTGGGGTCATGCCATTTCATTCCACTCCACTTCACTCGGGAAGCCGCCCATGCGCTGGCCCTAGCGTCGGGGGTTCCCCGCAAGGGGTTCTGTCATCTGATCCACTCCTCGTGTTGATCAGTCCGATGCCGTCCCCGCTGGACGTTAAACTCGCGGCATACCCCGTGTTAAACATGGGAAGATGAGGAAAACCTCAGGTAACACAGTTCCCCGCACCCAGTGCGGGATGCCTCAGGCCATCACGCCTTCGAGAATCCCTATTAGGGACGGAAGGCAGACATGCAGAGGCGCAGTGTCAAGACACGCCCCCAGCACCCTGAGCCACCCGATCTCCTCACCGAAGGTTGGTGCCCCGACCAGACTCCTTGGAGCGTCCGGGCGGAAGAAGCGTAATTAACCGGTGTCCATGGAGACATGGCGCCGGGAACGAGATTCACGAACATTCTTAAATCTATGAGGGAGACCCGGATTAGGCGACGAGTTCCGAGGAGACGTCCACGAAAGGAGGAGCCGACGTCCCATCATCCCGGTTTCGATCAAGGAGCAGACGCCCCTGAATAAGGGACGAATGCCACCTGCCCTTGGAAAGCGGGACTGCGGGGCCACAAGCCGCGCGCCCATCCCCTCGGGTCGACGGGTGCACGCGCGAACGCGTCCTGGCGGAATAGCGTAACCCGACGCACATCCGCACCGAAACAGATACACTTGAGGATTTTGTGGTCAGTGAAAACCACAAAATGATCTCCCAACAGATAATGTCTCCAACAGCGCAACGCATGCACAACTGCATCCAACTCGAGATCATGCGTCGGTTAATTCCTCTCATGTGGCCTCAAATGCTGAGACTTGTATGCAACGACTTGATCCACATGCATCAACACTACTCCCATCCCAATACCTGATGCATCACAGTAAACGATATAGATCCTTCCCTACACTGGGAGAATCAGGATCGGTGCTTATGTCAACCTTCCCTTCAGGTCTTGAAAAGTTTTCTCGCAAGCATCCGACCAAATGAACTTCACATCCTTCTTAGTCAACCCCGTCAACGGCGCTGCTAAGCGGGATAAGCCCTATATAAAACGCATGTAGTATCCAGCCAGCCCAAAGAAACTCTGTATCTCAAACACGTTCTTAGGCTGCTCCCAGGAAACTACTGCTCTCACCTTCTCTGGGTCTACTAAAACTCTTTCCTCTAAGATGATATGACCCAGGAAGTGAATTTGGTCCATCCAAACGAGATACTTCGAGAGCGTAAAATATAGTCGATGCTCTCTTAGTGTACACAATACAATCTCAAGATGGGTGGAATGGTCGTGTCGAGTGTGAGAGTACACCAAGATGTCATCCATGAATACTACCACAAAAGAATCAAGATACGGATGGAACACATGATTCATCAAAGCCATTAAAACTTATGGCATGTTTGTGAGTCCGAACGGCATAACCAAGTACTCGTATAGACCATATCTGCTCCGAAAAGTTGTAAGTGGTATATCCAATGGTCTCACGCGTAGCTGATGATATCCTGATCTCAAGTCAATCTTCGAGAACACTCGTGCTCCATGAAGATGATCAAACATATCATCAATACTCGGTAAGGGATATCGGTTCATAATCGTCAACTGGTTCAGCTTCCGATAATCCACGCAAAGTCTAAGGGTACTGTCCACCTTCTTCATAAAAAGGACCGGCGAACCCCAAGGGGAAGTATTGGGTCGGATAAAGCCATTTGCCTGAAACTCTTCCAACTACCTCTTGAGCTCCTTCAACTCAGGCGTGGCCATCCTATAAGGAGGAATGGAAACCGGTGCTACACCTGGAACAAGCTCGACAGAGAAATCCACCTCACGCACCAGAGGTAGACCTAAAAATTCTTCCAGGAAGACATTCCTGAAACGATCAACAACTAGAGGGAAATTTGTCTAACAAGTCCCTTGGTCATCCAGATATAAGCTCGAAATATGGGCTGTGACTCCACCTTGCCCACGATCCTCTAGTCCATCTCAACTCGCCTGAACATCCCATTCTCCCTTGTATAGAAACTCTCCACCCTCTGGTGACGTGAAATGCACCCTGTGATGATAGCAGTCTACAAAGGCTTGAAAGGGAACCAACCAGTCCATCCCGAGAATGACGTCATAGCTCGTCATCCCTAAGACATAGAGGTCCCAAAGGAAGTGACACCCACCAACCTCAAGGGGGAACTCTTTGCACTGACGCACACCATCCGTCCGAGTCCCCAACGGAGTGTCTAGTGTCATGATATCAGAAGAAGAAGAAACACCGAGCCCAAGGCTCTCCACAATGGGTACAGATATGAAACTATGTGTAGAAACCATATAAAAAATCACTAAAGATAAGACAGAAGCTACTAGAATAGAACCTCTGACTGTAGAAGGTCCGGGATCCTGCTTCTGCTGGGTCTGTTGCACTACATATGCCTGCCCAGAGCCGCGGCCCTGCGACACAGTCTGGAAACCCTGAGTTGTCCCGCCATGCTGCCTCTGTGATCCTAGTGTCTGGCTACCATGTCCATGACCACCATCTCTTCCTACACGCCCCGACGTATTCTATTTCCCTAACAGGTAAGAAGCCACTGGTCCTGCTCCCGCACACAGAGTCTGCACAGAACCACTCTCACTAGCCACTGGTGGATACGACCTGCAAAAGTGCTGTAGATGACCCATCTTTTCATAAGCTCAGCACTCCACTGGGTGTCGTGGACACTGCGATCTTGTGTGCCCCTCTCTGCCTCACTGGTAGCACCTGATCGGGCCACATGAAGAGACTTCATGGCTGGTACTACCACCCTGAGAGAAGTCTATCTGTCTCTTCCTCTTGCAAGCAGAAATAATACCAGTATCTGGTGCTGGACCGCCCTGGCCCCCACCACTAGCTTCCTGCAGGTTTCTCTCTGTAATCAGCACCTGGTTCGTGATGGCTTGTATAGTAGGAAACTTGAAGACATTCACCAGTGCTCGGATATCATACCAAAGACCATCCTCAAAACGTCTGGCTCTCAACGTCTCGTCACCCACCAACACGGGTGCAAAGCACTAAAGCACTGTAAAAAAAAGCAGAATAGTCTATCACTGACATTGTTCCCTTCTACAGATTCATGAACTCTCGAGATCTATCTTCCCTCAGCGTCTCGGGAAAGAAAAATTCATAAAAGACTGCCTGAAAGTCTTCCCACACCATTTCCCTGTGATGCTCTAACTAGGTGGAAACATCCCACCACCTCTTGGTGGAATCACGCAGCATGTAATTCACGAGCTTGACCCTCCACCCTGGAGGCGTATCAAGATTCTCGAAAATAGTCTGCATCGATCCTAGACAAGACTCCATAGCCTGTGGTCCGACATCCCCAGAAAACATTGGTAGATGCTACTGCTGGAAGATACGCGTTAGCTCGGCCATAGATGTAGCAGCCTGCGGTGCTCCCTGAAAGGTCTTCATAAACTGCATAAAACCTTCACGGAACTGCGCCTCCACACCTCTGTCTGGTATAACAGCTGGTGCCGCATCTGGTTCTGCTGGAGGATCAACTGGTAGCCCATGGCTTACCATCTCTGGAGTATAATCTTCGTCGCTATCCTGGAGAACAACATGCGGTCTTCTAGGCGACATGACACTACAGGGTCAAAAGCATGCCTCAGATTCAAATTCATTAAGGCTGAAACGAAGAAACCACAAAGGGAATAAGAGGAAGAAGGCATCTCAAAGTTTGAAAAACAAAACTACATGGCGTGTACACGGACTAAACGGCATGTACTTGACTTCCCTTCCCCTTCCCAGGTCCTTCTGCAGGGCTAAGCCACACAGCTCCCTTTTAAACCAAACTACACGGTGTGTACTTAATCTACACGGCGTGTATGGTGTTATTTTACAACTGCCAGTGTTGCTTGTGACATGGCCAACTACTCGTCTTACAACTACACGACGTGTTACAGCTGTTACACGGCGTGTACAACACCCCATTTCCTAGACACTCGGCTAAAACCAGATGGTCTGTCCTCATACAAGACCACATGGCGTGTCCCATAGGTACACGGCGTGTTCAAGGAGAGGTGACACCGGCCCGTGTTTGTTAGTTACACGGCTGAGTCCCTAGTTCACACTACACGGCGTGTTCATCATTGACACGGCATGTTCTATACAGGAGTTCACCGACCTGTGTTGTTAGTTACACGGCCGGACTCCAGGTCAACACTACACAGCGTGTCCAAAAGCTACACGGCATGTTCGCCCCAAGCCTTTCCCTTCCTCGTGTCTCCCCCAACATGGTTTTTGACAAGGGAAAAGACTACATGAAGTGTACTTAGGGTACACAGCATGTACTCAAAAAGTTCATTTTTCTTCCCGAACAAAAGAACATACACGGCGTGTATAAATTACTACACGGTGTGTATACTGAGTTTTCAGACAGTATGCCTCAGAAACTTCTCTGAAACCCAAAAAATACCGTAAAACAACACCTAAGTGTCAAATTCCAACCCGTGAGGGCCCATACTCCCCACGAATCAAATTTTGACTCCTTATATGTGTTATAACCAACAAACAATCAATGATCCACCAAATTCCAGTCAATGGGGGACCATACTCCCAAAAAACCAATGTTTGGCGTCCATTCTATAAACAAGATCACACAAAAATTACCCTATCAAATAGCGGGTATTTTATCAGTGCAGCTATCACAACAGCGTGATTTTCTAGCACAACAACTATCACAACAACATGAAAATTCTAATGCACCTACATGACATGGAACATATGAATGGCATGTGATTCTAGAATGTGCCTAAATGATGCATGAGATGGAATACCCTCATCTCATTAGGTTTCAACTAAAAAGAACCCATAGATAAATTATAAACAGCACAATCTCAAAGTGTGTTACCCAACGGTGAAATCATATCAACTGTAATATTTGTAAAATCCGTTAAATTGCAATACGAGGTAGAGAGGTTTTTCCCTGTGCGTGGGTTAGGTACGCCTGGGCATAGATTATTACCAACTACCATTCATCTTATCCCTAACTATGACTCCAAACAGTAAGTCAAAGAAAAGAACCCCTTTGAGACAACTTTGTAACATCCAGACCCCGGGTGCCACGCAACGGGTTCCCCGAACCCGGTTCTCCACAAGACATCAAGCACATTTCCCCAAACGCTAGAGGCTGCTGACTAGTAGTGAGGGACCATGTCTGATAGTGGGGAAACTATGCCCTCATTTGTCAAAGTGTAGTACATCAGAATATAAATTAAAACATACAACATACAGTGGAAGCAGTATAACGTACACAACTGAAATAAACAACAGCAGTGGATATAACCAACAGTATATAAATGATGATGCTACATGTATCAAGTTCTAATAAAACAGCCAGAACATGTTACACATCAATACAGTACACCCAAAAACAGAGTACAGCAAAACAAAGCTAAACAGCTGGCAGCGGCATCGCGAGCCTACGCTCGATCCCATGCCCTCCTACTCCTCAGTAACAATCAAGTACCTGTACAGGGACTCTTGCCCCTATCCAAACCTATAGAAAAGCAATCTGTTTGGGCCAAAAACCATGACCCAAATAGGGTGTGAGAAAAAAATTCCCAGTAGGGACCCACAAAGGCCCGTGCCCAACTGTGTGTAAACATGCAGCAAGTGTGCAGTAATGAAATGAAAATAACCAAGAAGTACTCAAAAGTAACTAACCTACCAGTTATATTGCTATTTAATTATTTATTTATCCATTTAATTTAGTATCATTTAGTGTTCAATAGCACCAAGCCCTCAAGACAACCAGAACCGTTCGCTCAGGCTAAAATAGTAAACCACGCCCTCAGGATTGCCCCCAAGCTATACAGAATCCAACCCGCAGGTTTTTCCCTCAGGCATAACAGAAATTTCCCTTTAGGCGTAGGAAGTTTCATCCTTAGGCACAGAAGTCAAGCCCTCAGGCACGAAAGGTTGCCCTCAGGCGGAATAACGACATCTATCGGGCTAAAACACTCACGCCCTCATGCTAATACAGTACAGTGCCTACAGGCTAATAACAACAACGCCCTCTGGCTAAACAGGTAACCGGTCCATGCCCAATATATCAAAATGCATTAAAAAAGAAAATACTCTCAAGGCAATTCAACAATTACTACATTAAAGGCATATCCTCGGGTATCCTGGCCAAACGGCTAAATAGTGGAACACACCTTGGGGGTGGTTCCGGATCCCAGCAACGATCCCAACCCACATTTTATTATCACAATTTAATCACCTATTCAATTCTATGAATTAAAAATAGAAACGGCCTCAGCCACACGACACCCCAACATGGTTTCGTGGAACGAAAATGCACAAAACGCACAACAGGTGAAAAAACTAACACAAAACCACCTACCTTATACGTCAATGAACGTTATACCCGAACACCGACTCCAGAAACGCCCAAGAACGGCGTAGATCTGATGAAGAAAAAAACCCATTCAAACGTAAATAATTTCCCCTTGGGAAAGACTTGGTAAGAACGGTACCAGGAGAGGAGAGGGCTTACCCGTGCAGTTCCAATGAGATCGTCCGAAGCCGAATCGGATTCCAGACGATCTCCCGAAGGATCTTCAAAGGTTTGGCCTCCTCCTTTGGCTCCAAATCGGCTCAAGTGTCTCCTCTTCCAAATGAGGAGGCTACTTCCTGTTTTAAGAAGAAAAAACAAAGTACACGGTGTGCACTTATTTCATTTAACTATTCATTTGGTGGCACCGCCACACTGTTCATTTGTCGACATGAGTACATGGAATGTACTCCCAAGTACACGGCGTGTACGGTCACCCAGCTGGCGGTGACTCCACTGCCTTACTATTTAAGCCTGCCGACTGACTACACAACGTGTAAGGTACCACTACACGGCGTGTAGTCAGTTCCTACACCCCTCGTTGTCGACATGGCTACACACCCCGTGTACTCATCCCAACATGGCCAAAAGTACACGGTGTGTGGAAAAGTACACGACGTGTAGTTCCAAAATTTAGGATTTTTCCTTATTTTCCTTATTTTCTCAAAAACACCTAAGGAATAGGAAAAAGAAGAAGCCTGTAGCTCAAAACTAAGAACCAGGTTCTTACAATTGATACATAAAGATTTTATGATTAAAATATAAAAATCAAATTTAATAGTTTTATTTTATTAATGTATCATGGTTTTAATATTATAATGGTGTTTTATGAAGAAAATTTACTCAATATTATTTTTGTAAAAGTATTTATTAAACTCACAGCTCATTTCTCTCTACCCCACATAAAATAAATTTCATCTTATAATTTTTTTACTACAAATAAAATAAGTGAGGGTAATTTTATCTCCTTACATTTTTGGGTTCCCGTGTAACCTCTTTGAACATATGAGGCCTCTATCAAAAATCACCATATGAGTCTTCTTTTTCTATGATATATTATAATTTCCTTAAAGAATATGCAATGGTTGGTCCCCATGTGAGAGATGATGCAATAGATTCATATCTTCTTAGTTTAGTACGTGTGATTGTTCAGGTAAGTACTTATTCAAATGCATACATGAAACACATCAGTTACTTAGGGGAGATCTAGAGGGAGTATCAATTTATAATATATATCTTTAGAAAGATCAATGATTTTTGAGGGACCAGTATAGATAGAAATTCACTTATATTTCTTCTTAAATTTCATAAACAACTTCAAGAGAGATATATGGAGGGATACAATGTCACTAACTTCAACCAATAGATCTCATCAATGATTGTCCACATAAATCTTCTGTCGACTATGTGACATGTTCATATTTCATTGAATGGTTTGAACTTTATCTATCATTTCATAGAAAAGGTTTTGTCCTATAATCTTCCACTATAAAACTTCTTCCAAGCATGTTTGATTCCCACATTTATTCCTATAAAAATCCAGATATTGTGTAATATAAATGCTAGAATGAAAAATAATTTCATATAAGAACCCTTCCAGTGGAAGTTTTTGACCCAAATATCCTTGGAAATGAATTTAATATGATCTAAACATATCTATAAGAGATAGAATGGTTCTGTTAGACTGGACATCTATTTGAGGGTGATATGTAGTGTTGAAACTCATATTTTTCATACAAACCGTGTTGATTAATTTTCTATAACATTAAGTTAAACCATAGATCCAATAAAATTAAATACATATTAATACTCCATGCATCATTATCACCTCACTTAAGAAAATATTGGGATGTTTGTATAGTGGAACATATTATTTGATTGAAATTAAATGACCTAACATTACAAGGTAATCAAATATAAACTAAATGAAATTCTAGAAGATATAAATCTTGGAGAGTCCAATGATGAAATCCATGATGATTATTTTCTATATTCATACTATAATGGGTAATGGTTTCATCATCCCCTTAAAATTATGTTATTAAACCTTAACTTTCAAGAATACTTGTCATCTAGATATGCATCATGTGATCTCCCTATTCATGATACCCCAAAATAAGTTTTTCTTTATATCCGTATACAACATTATTATTCCTAGTTGAGTAGAGAAGGATAACCTATGAGAATAGTCCAAAATATCCCACTTCAATTATAGTTTTTATAAGACACATATCTGGGTTACAAACTAAATAACTCAATTTTTATCATTATAAAACACCAGAATTCTTGTGATCATTTTTGTAGCGTAAAATAATATTTATAGTATTCTATGGTCTTGACATCAATGGATAGTTGATAATTCATTTGGTAAAAAAATTATTTCTAATATATCATTGATAAATCAAGAATCAACATTTAAAAATCCATGATTATTTGGTGTTTATCAATCCTTATCATTCATAGGTAGCACTATTGTTTCTTCATAGAGCATCAAGAACCATATTTTCCTTCCCTTGTTGGTAATGACTAGATAATTCTAAAAATATTATCAATTATAACCCAATCATATAGTTCATATTAAAATACTTATGTGTGAATATATATATATATATATATCAATATCATTGTGGTTTTTGTATATATGTCAAACTTTTCATCAAGAGATAATATTGCCAAATCATTAAGGAAAAATCACTAGTTCCACCTATAAATCATTTATTTATTATTTTTTCTCATGAGTCATTAATTTTAATGAGTTATACTAAATTAATTTTTCATTATTACATGATTATGCAACTATATACCTTTAATGAAGCATCACTTCAAATTTTTGACATTTTCCAATAACTTCGTTACTTCTATTATAAAATACCCATGAACAAAATTATGTGCTTCACTATCACAATCTAATTTTGAATTTTAAAAAGTGTAAGGTAGAGGTTGATCCACTATGAACCGTGCAGAAATTTTTTAAAATATTTAGGAAATACTAATTAAATAAAACTAATTTTTTATTAGAGTTTTGAAATCAATGAGATAAAATAATAATGAAATTTAGAACCATATTCATGTACTCAATTAGATAAATTTGTTGTGAATTTTAATAAAATGTTTTCATAATTGAACCTATGTGAGCATCCTATAAGATTATCAAATATCCACTTCTAAGACACCCCTTTCCCTTTTAAAATAATTATTTTCTTTCTATTAGTAGGTGTTAAAAACCTATATAAACATATAAATCCTTAAATCATGCAATTTTTATACGATATGATGTACAAAAAGTTGATGTGTAGTAAATTATCACAACCCTACTCTCAAATAATTTTTTCATGCCTGATAATGGAAGATAAGGTGGATATTAAATGAATAGAAGACATACAAACTATCAAAAAATTAAAATCAAACAATTCCCCTAATACAGTGTAAATTCCTCTTCAATAAAACTCTTTCTACCAAAACAGTTACCCCCTAATTTACATCATTAGGGAATATAAAATACATGAAGACATATATAACAACATCATTATCCCATACCAGTATCTTCCTCATGTTTCTATTCAAGTCTCTGAAAGTCTAACCCCTTGTACGATAGACTCAACACATATTTTTTCTGCTCGAGATAATTCAACCCCTCTATTTCAAATTTGAAATTATCTTTCCCAATATCTTATTTTATCTATGAATTATTCTTCCATATCTCTCTTGTCTATTAATTTTTTGTAAATAATTTATTTGATATTATTAAATCTATTTTTTAATTTTATTCTCTCTCTTTTATGGGGATTGTTTCTAGCTTCTATTTCATAGTTGAGGACTCCATGTACTATTGTTTTATGTAACATCCCAAATGATCATTCTATGGCTGTTTACATCCTATAGATAGATCGATATGATATAGTTTTTATAAAATGGAGTTAAAAAAATACAATCTAGGTGAAATTGAAACAATACATTCTTGTCATAGGTTTCATGGCCATAATGTTATGGTCCCTCTAAGATCACATCCTCTTGTTCCCTCAAAACCATCGGTTTTTTTAAAATCACACCCTCTATGAAATAGTGATGTATCTATAGTGTATTATAGGTTGGATGGAGGGTGTGTCTAACAAATATAATGCACGGGGGGCTGGGAAAATTCCATATTTTTATGTGCATATTAAACCAATGTTTTTTTCACCCCACATCCAAAAATCATGTGGATTCCAACAACTATTTTAGTAACCACCCCCATCAACACATCAACTAGTTTGATAGGGATGTAATAAATTCCAATCAATTAATTAATAATGTTATAAATAATGGGATCATAAATGATATCATCTAAATATTAATATTAAGAACTGATTAATTTTTTGTGGCTTCTTGATCATATAACTCCATATAAATGTAATCCCCATAAACTAAATGGGATAAGGGACACATACACCACCTATATCACTGTGTAGAGTGTAGAAATAATTTATGTTTTTGTTTGACAATTTCACCATTTTATAATGTATAAAGGTATGTAAATGGATCTTTTTATTAAAGAAATTTTCTTATTCTTGAATTTAAGCATTATTTATAATTTATTACATTTGTTATCAAAGAGAAGAGTAAGTATTTTTCTTGTAAAAAAACATCGTACTCTCTTTTTTTATTAAACTATTTTGTATTTTCGTCTTGGGAGATGACACATTACTTTATCTACTTTCATCCTTTCAATTATCTGTCTTTGATTACTAAATATGTTTTAATGCATCTTTAATTCTTTAGTAATAATTGTTTGTAAATTTTATTAAAATTAGGATTCACTAAAAAAAATCTATTTAAATATAATTTATATATTTAGTAAAATCAAATTAAAAATTTAATTTAATTATTGTAATTTAAGTAGTAATACAAACATATATATCAATAATTTTTATTATATTAATAAATAAATTTAATATTCATAATATTCCCACATGAATTATAAATATTAAAAATTTAATATTTTTTTATATGGTGGGTTGAATTATCAAATAATAATTCAATTAATTTTTGAATTAAAATATTATATGATAATTCATGATTGATTTCATTAATCTGTTATTTTAAAATTTCTACCTTAGAAAATTTTATATTTTTTTAGACACATGTTGACATAGTTTACAATGTAATTTCTATAATTTGGACAATCAATAATGTATTTATCTTATATTTATACCATCAGGTTTTTCTAATATTCACTATAACATTCCTGAATTAATGTGTGAAAACTATAAAATTTGGAAGGAGAGAATTATTTTTCATCTGGGATGGAAAGAATTTTATTATTCTACTTTGAAAGATAAATTGTTTAGAGTTAATACTTATATCCCCCTAAATTATATACCACTTTATGAACATTGCTATTAGTCAAACTGTAACATCCCATGTAAATAAAGGATTTTATATTTTCATATTTATTAATATTTGTTATTTAAATATTAATTTTACGTTAATGGGGTGCAATGTTCTATGGCGTACATGACACACAACAACGGGTGTCTCCAAAATATCATGTTTCACACAATGTTGAGTCGTACTAAAAAAATATAATAGTATAAGATTATTTTAAAAGGAAGTCATTGTATTAGAGGGATTTAATAGACATAACTAAAATATTATTGTACATATTTGTTAATTGTTTTAAATTTTATCCAATAAAACCTAGAGGCTTACAATTTGAATGAATCCAATTTTAAGCATAAATATTCTAGCATTCATTAAAAGGTCAATCTATCACCTTTTAATGGAGGACCCTATTTAAATCTAGTTTTTTTAACTTTTATATAATAAATTATACAAAATTAAACACTTCTTTAGAATCGGGATATCAAATTTGTTTTTGGATAAAATTTGGTATTTTCCAGATAATGTTCATTTTTAATGAATAGTGAAAAATAATGCATTTAAATTAAAAACTGCCTTTTAATATTATTTATATATATATGGTTATATTATATTTTTAATTGGTTTTAAATATTAATTAGATTTTATGTTTACAATTTCATCCAATTTTGGTCATTGGATGTTATTTTACTTTTAAATTAAACATAAACAAGTGTCAATCTTTTGATAGTTATTATTTATTAAAAATGATTTCTGTTTTAACTTCAGGAATTAGTTTTAAATTAATTTCTGCAACTTTTGTGATTTTAATTAGAAAAAATGGATTCCTTATTTGGAATTAAGTGGTCCAAATTGTTTAAATAAGTATCTTTTATTTTTAGACATTATGAATAGTAACTTCAGAAAATATTTTATTTACCGTAGTTTAATGGTAAATCTTTTAAATAAGGGTAAATATATTATTATTCTAATATTAAATTACTTTAAAATTTATTTTAATCCTATTTTCTGATACATTTCCAACAATGGGAATCCTTGGGTCTTTTTTGGGACCCCATGGAGCCACTTGTATGTGAAAATGACACTTTATAAACATTTACTTAATGTTAAGAAAAATATAACATAAACACATATCTCTTTGTAAAATAATTTTTATAATGGGTTATATAAGTGATATTTTTGACTATAAATAATAATTAGAAAGCTATAAATATTTCCTAAATCATGGTAGATTATTTTTAATTTTTAGAGATCATATAAATAAATTTATTTTTGACACATTGATGATGTAATGATTACCTCATTAATGAATGTTTTAAATAAATGAGATTATAAATATTAACATAAATTTATTTTGATAATTTTTAATCCATAATCGAATAATAGAGATGTTTATAACTTTTTATAATCAAAATAATGTTGTTTTTTCGAAATAATCATGTTTTTCTTTATTTTTAAAAGTCTTGACATGAATAGTTTATAAATTGACATAAATGAGTTTTTAAATCAATCTATATTTTATTAAATTATAAAATAGTCCTCAAAATATATGATTCGGAAAAATGACATATATGATGTTACTATTGTCATTAATTATCCATTTTTGGGTCTCTTGTCATTTTATAGTAAATATATTAACCATATAGTATTAATATAAAAGGGGGCATGGTAATGTTTAAATTAGTTAACTAAAGGTTAGTGAAAAAAATATAAGGTTTATTGTATGCCCTAAAATTGTCTAAACCCAATGGGATGAGATGATTTTGAACAATAATCACTTTATCTTCTAATTAAATTATTTGGGGACATTTTGAAATATAAATTCAGTTTATAATTAAATAGTATTTTCCAACTTTTTTAAAGATCCCCTCCTTCCCCTTATAAAAACCCACAACCTCTAACACTAAATCACACCTCTCAATAGCCCTTAGATCATCCAACCTCCGCCAAAATAATCTCCCAAAATCCCAATTTTCCACCTAGAAGCCTTAATTTTTGTAGAAATAAATTCAATAAATCCATTTGGTTCAATCGAGAGGGTGTTACTGGATATAAAAGAAATGTCTTCTCCCAAGTTCTTTTCTTGTTTTCCTTCTCCAACCCCCTAAACTCACTTTATTCAATTATTTTATAACAACACCAGTATATTAAATGTACTAGGATTTTTTTATGATAATCATTCTAACTAAACTCATACACACCTCCATCTAATGGATACGAACATACTATTTTTGTGGATGGCGAACTACTGACTCACGAAACGATGATTGTTCATTTATCTCCTACCACCTCTCACGATGTCCCTTATGATGGAAATGTATTTATATATGATATATATTATATTTATATCTTATTTATTTTCCTGAATTTTTTATTTAAATAATACCTGTAAAGACCCGTAATTTCCATGTAAACGTTTTTAATTAAATGGGCATTTAATGAGTCCGTGAAATCTGACGGCGCGCGATTCCGAGTCCCGGAGTGCCTGGAATGATTAGTCTAAGTTTTGTTAAGCTTAAGTTAACTCATTTAAGCAGTTTTCATGAAAAATTGGAATAACTCTTAAACGGTTACTCAGATCATAAATCTGAGGGCACAGTTGCACTTAGGATTGCAAGTTTACCCTAGGCACAACTTAAGATTTGTCAGTGTGGGCTTCCTATGAGAAAACCCAATTTTGGCATGGTCGTAAATAAAATAATTAAATAAATTATTTTATTTTTCAAATTATTATAACTCACTAACGGTAGCTCAGATTAAAAATCTGAGATAACCACTGAACTCGTGAGGCCATGATTTATTTAAGAAGAAATTATCCTTGGTCAGTGTGGGCCACCAAAAAAAGTTAGTTTTTTGCCGCAAATAAAATAATTAAGTGACAATTATTTTATTTTAAAATTTATAACTTCTAATCGGTAACTCATATTGAAAATCCGAGAGTACCATTGGGTTCATTGTGGCGTGTTTCACTTAGCGAGATAATAAACTTGACCGGCGCGGGTCGAGGGTGACTGATAATAATTTTCCCAACTTTTTTTGGTTACATTCCGTAAACGCGTGAGCAACATTTTTTAACTTTTGAACCAGTGCATGGAATTGAAATCTGAGAGCACTGTTGAACTCGTAGTGCAAGTATTCCCTTATAGAGACCTTCACCTCGACCGTAGTGGGTTGAGAGTGAAAGATAGAGTTTGGTTTTTTGTGGGATTATAAAAAATTAAAAAAAGTGTGTGATACTTTATTTTTATTTGCAACATCCATGTGGGTGTTGGGAGGTGGGGTCCACCAGAACTAAACCTCCACATGGAAGTTGGATGTGGGGATCACCACACCTTAACCTCCCATGAGAGGTTATAGTGTTGGGGATCACCTGTGTTTTTAAATGCCCCTTAAAACCTCCAATTAATTGGGAGAGACCTCTCAAGTCCCTACTAAATTTGGGGGGATCCTGTTGGTATACTCCCAAAAATTATAGCCAACATACCTCTTAAATTGCACTAGCATAATCTAATTAGCGTGCTCCTTTTAAATTTAAATAACTGCGTCATTGGAATTAAGGAATGTTCCTAATAAATGAACCGTTATAAATTACAACGATCGTTACCTACCTCCCTCCCTCCCCTACATATAAGAAGCTTGGGGGAAGGTTTTGGGACGGCTTTACCAAGCGACGAAGCAGTGGTAAAGTGACGTGCCACCCAACACTTGGACTATTACACTTCCTCCACGAAGAACACATTGTTCCACCAAATAACGCCAACAAGGAGCGACTTCAACTTCCTTCTTCGGAACCTACTCTAAACTAGGAAATCTTCGACTATGACGTTTCGGCGCACAAACTAACAATCGAGTAAAATGTCGATGACACTGACGTCTTTATTTTCCCAACGATCTGTCTTCCTCCCCGCTCCAACGTCAACAAACATCGAACATAGGTGGGGGTTGATTTCTTTTATGTGGCATGTTCTTCTTTTTTTTCAAAACAAAGAATGAGGATATGTTTCCTTTGACGGGTGAGTTTTAGTTCATCATTCTCCTACCTTGAGGAACCAATTCTTATCACCCTAATCACGGAGGGTGCGGGCTAAGCTAGCATGGCCCGACTCCCTCCATCGATCTCTTTTGTAATATTCTTCTGTGTCGCGATGAAGCAACAAGACGATGAAGGAGGCAAAAAAATTGTCACGCTACCTACGGCATCCCGCATCAATGCTGGCCGAACCGGCCCTTCCAGGCCACCCCCCGGCCCACCTGCCGGCCCAGCTGTGCCTTGCCCGGCCACCTGCTAGCCCAGCCACCCCCCCCCCCCCCCCCCGCCGGCCTACCCGGCCATCTCCCAGCCACCTGTCCACCAAAGCCGCCACCCGACCAAACCAGCGCCCTGGATGCACCGACCTCCCAAACTGGCATGTGGCCCCCTCGCAGCTCCCTAGCCTAACTAGATTGGCTCCCCCTTTAGGCCGAGTCGCGTCGGGCCGCACCCTCATGGCGCACCGGGCCGATTCGGCCCCGAGCAAAGGCCGAACCGCCCACGCAACCTGTTGGGCTGGGCCCAGCGGGCCGGGCCGAACCGAACAAGATGGCCCACCCAATGGGCCGGGCCAGAACCAACAGGTCTGATTGGGTAGACCCAGACTAGTTTGGCCCAGATGGGGTCAGACCGGGTCGGTCCGACCGGGTCAGACCGGACACGGGCCCACTACCGACCCTTTACTTTCTTTGGCCATATCTTTGGAACAGGACGACCGTTTGACGAACCGTCAACGACGATGGTATTCCTGGATCGCGATGGTCGCTTTGTGTATACCCCATGGGATTTCGGGGTAATGTTGAGATATGGTCAGGTTTTATCGTGCACGAATCCAACCGGGCGCCCGGGACTAAAAGTCTAATAACTCACAGACCGGGCGTCTAATTGACGCGTTGTCTACTGTGTTAAGACCCCAATGATGAGGTGGACCTTTGAGATACTTCAATGTGGGACTTTTTGATAGTTGGAGTATCAAACTACAGCTCATAAAGGGGATCCTGCCAGAGAAGACTGAGCATAGTGCGGAGTTATCAGACTAGTTCTGGGTTTACCCTGCAGCGGGCTAGGCATTGGGTTACCTGTTGACTTTAGGGTCTACCCTCCAGTTGGCTGGGAAGTGGGTTACCCGACAACCTCTTAGGGTTTACCCTCTAGCTAGGTTGGGCAATGGGTAACCCGTTGACCATAGGGTTTACCCTCCAGCTGGGATGGGTAGTGGTTTACTCAACGACCTCTTAGGGTTAACCCTCCAGCTGGTCTGGGTAGTGGATTACCTGTTGACCATAGGGTTTACCCTCCATCTGGGTTGGGTAGTGGGTTACCCGATGACCTATTAGGGTTTACCCTACACCTGGGCTCTACAGTGGGTTACCCGTTGTCCTTAGTGTTTACCATCCAGGTGGGTTGGGCAGTGGGTTACCCGACGAACTCTTAGGGTTTACCCTCTAGCAGGGCTGGGCAGTGGGATACCCGGTGACTTCTTTCAGACTCATCCCTTTCTATAAGGCTAGTCAATGACTTTTCTACATGATTACCGAAGCAGGACCCTTCATTATACAGTCCACTAATAAGACAGCTTTGATGTGCGGGGACCTAGTAGTTGGATGAGACCTGATGACTGCTGACGGATTCGACTTGTAGAGATTAGACTAGCCCAGTGGGGAGCACCATGGTGTCACGGTAGTCCCATTTTACTTGATAGAGGAGTAGTTCTCAAGTATCTGAGATTTTGACAATGTGACTAGGGATATTATTTGATACCACCCCTAGGATAAAATCCTGGTTTGAGTTGAGTCAGTAACTTTTGTGTTTACCTCATAATGGAGATGGATTACTTTATAACAAAGGTATATGTAAGGGAATATACCTAAGTGGGGTTGTCTGTTGATTTTATACTTTTTGGTTTATATTTTTTAGATTTTGTGAGACCTTGAGGGTCTCGGGGTCCCTACTTAGTATCATTATACTCACTCATGCATGGGCTATTCCCACACAATGTTGTGTTGGATGTAGATGACGGACAGTGTTGACAGAGTCCGAGACTAGTAGGACTGGATGGTACCCATAGGTGGACCTTATGACGAGTCGATACACGGAGGAGACTGACGGACGTGGAGTACTGAGAAGGCTATAAGTACCTTCCCTTCAGGTAGGAATCCCTGAGGATGACCCAGAAGTTGTTTTTACTATCTTCTATTGTACTTTTTTCCATTTGTACTTATACATTCTAGTTGGGATAGTATTCCGACCCCCATTACTTTCATCACTCTCTTTTCATTATACAACTTTCTTAGTGTTTCGTATCCAGGTGTGTGCTCTGTTGTGTGTGTTCCAAAGTTATAAAGGCAATTGTTTCCGAGTTTAGGGATTTACGCCTTTGGGGATAGTCTCCAGCCCCTGGCCTATGGTAGGCGGGCTTGGGGTAGTCACAACACAGGACCCGGGGGACAGTTCGTGACAAACTGGTATCAGAGGAGTCGGTTCTACAACAGAACATATGACTCTAATATTTTCTATTAAGCGATAGTTTAAACTATAGTTAGTGTGGTTTTTAGTTTAGGGAGTCTAGTTTTGGTGCGAAGGCCGACATATCCATACACTAGGACTCTAACTTCTAATTTCTGACTCATTACACGAAAACACTGATTGCGTGTGTGTTTTCAAAAGTTTTCATTAAGACAGCTCACCAGGTCAGCTCACTAGGTCAGCTCACCACTTATAATCTTTTGACCATGTCGCATCTATTTCTTTTAGGATGCCTCCAATTAGACCGTCAGCTAGAGTTCCAAGAGTTGTACGCACTGACAGTCCACCGAGAAAGGAGGCTCTAGTACATGGCCCTCTTACTATGTTGGCACCTTCAGGAGGTGTACCAGCAGCACCACCACCCATTGGGCAGTAGATACAACCAGAAACACCAGTGTATGATTCATTCTTACTGAGTGCGTTGCACGGGTTCCAGCAGCAGAGGCCTCTGAGGTTTCAAAGTGATAAAAAAATCCCACGTAGTTGAGGACAGGCTGGAGGCGGTTCCTAGAGTTTCCCATCCAGTTGAGACACCAGTAGAGTAGAAATTGATCTTAGCTACTAGTCTTTTTGAGTGAGTGAACATGAGGATGGTCCTATTAGTTATGAGGCTTTGGTACATGGACCGTTTCCCGAGATAGTATCTTCGAGTAGTGTGCCAGTTATATCACCTCCCATTGGTTAGGAGTTACAACCAGCGGTACTGGTAGAGGACCCGTGTAAGCATAGTTCCATATACATGTTTCATGATCAGATACCCCTCAGGTTCCAAGGCGAGATCGACTCGCAGGTGGCTGAGTATTGCCTCGAGGAGGTGGCAAAGAGTTCTCTAGAACTTCTACAGCTTCGGCAGGACGACATGTCCGTAACTGAGTACTTATCGAGGAGTAACGATCATTCTAGGTACTCGATGAATATGATACGAATAGTGCTTTAGGGCTCGAAATTTCATTCAAGGTTTGTTTTAAGGACTTATAATCCATCACTATTCTTCTATGCATTCGTACTTATTCTAGGGTGCTATAGAGAACCTTTGTTGTTGAATTTTCTTTGGATGAGAAGATACAGCCAGTGAATGATAGTAATGGGAAAGCAGGAAAATAGCACCAGTCTTAGAGACTTGGGCATGTAAATATGTGTGTAGAGACAGATGAATCTGAAGGTCATCAGACATGGAAGCAGTGCTAGGAGAGAAGCATGTGGTAGTGAACTTTTCCACATGTTACAACCACCCCCTTTTTGTGGACCCCGCCAGGATCAGGGACCTGGAGGACAGGGGAAGAGAGTTGTTGCATGAGGTCAACAAATTCCACCTAAGTGATCTAGGAATGAATTGAGGTATGGTATATGTCTACTACTAGCTTCCGTATCAATAGACTTAGGTACCAATCTTTATTTCCTTCGACGAATGATTTCCAGGACCTAGAGTTTCTGGTTGAACCGTTGACTTGACCCTTATGTCTGGAGATACCATTGGAAGGAGAATCGATAATCACACTTACGCCGACAGTGCGATCTGTCCCTCGAGGTGATATTTTGGGTTGGAACCTCTTGGTGGAAGCTTCCGGGCCTTACGGCGTTATTTTGGGTTTTGACTTGACATCCATAGTTCACACTCAGGTTGACTGTATTAGGAAAATAATTTGTGGTTTATCTACAATGTTGGGATGGGGTTTTCCTTGGTCAGAAAAAAACGAAACCAAGGAATCTTAGGATAATCTCATTAATAATAGGGTGAATCCTATCAATCATGATTCGGCCAACCTCACCCTCATGGCAGCAGAAGTTGACATTGAGATACTCTACTCCTGGTAAGGGGAACATGGTAACAGAAGAACTCAACAGGTGGTCTGGCCTACATCTTCTGAGTGAGGTGACAGAGTAGCTAGCCGCTTTGTAGATATCCATTGTGGATCGAGAAGGATATGCTTTTATTTAGTCACTTACAGTCACTTCCCCACTCCTTCAGTGATTCAGGGAGGCGTAGCATGGAGAAGTTGACTGCGAGACACAACATGCTCGGATATCCACATGATAGGCACCTGGTGTATTTTCTAAAGATGGGGAGCATGTCATTTTCTTCAGGGGACGTACCATGGTACCAGTGTCACCTTGGGAGGAAGTGTTTAGGGAGTTACACACATCCCCTCTAGTGGTACATCCAAGAGTTCTGAAGATGTACCAGGACCTCCGACGACAGCACTGGTGGCTGGGAATAAAGAAAGCAGTAGTGGAGTTTGTCTCTTGATGCATCATTTGTAAGGAAGTGAAGGCAAAGAACAAGTTACCAGTAGGATAGTTTCATCCTTTAGAGGTCTCATAGTAGAAGTGGTAAGGTATATCTATGGACATTGTGACAATAATTCCACGTACATCTAGGGGTCATGACTTGATTTGGGCGATCGTCAACCGACTCACTAAGTTGTTCCACTTCCTACCGTTCAGAGAGCAGGGTTCAGCAGAGAGCTTGAGACACCTCTATATACATGAGATTGCGTGGTTACATGGAGTACATTCATCTATTGTCTCCAATTGTGATGCAGGGTTTACTTCCCATCTATGGAAGGGGTTGTTGGAGGCTTTCAGGACGGAGTTTCGTCTGAGCACTGCCTTCCATCCTCTGATGGATGGCCAGACTAAGAGAACCATTCAGACTCTCGAGGACATGCTCTACTCATGTGTCCTCGACTTCGGTCACATTTGGGAGGATCAATTTCCTGATGTGGAGTTTTTGTACCACAACGGTTATCACTCCACCATTGGGATGCCACCTTTTGAGGCGTTATATGGGTGTCCTTGCAGATCACGCTTATATTGGACTGACCCTAGGGAGTCAGCACTAGTGGGACTAGAGATGGTATGAGATACCACAAAGAAAGTACAGATCATCCAGGGGTGTGTGAAGACTACACAGAGTGGGAAGAAGTCGTATACCGACAGAAGATAAAGTCCTTTGGAGTTTGAGGATGGAGACCACGTCTTCCTACATATCTCACCCCAATGAGATATTTGGAGATTTGGATAAGGATTCGTGTAATATTCGAGATTCATTTGACATTTTTAGGTCCTCCCCAGAGTAGGCGAGGTGGAATATCGCTTAGCTCTTCCACCTCAGTTGCACCGGGTGCACGACATCATCCACGTATCCCGGCTAAGGAGATACGTGCACGACCCTTCTCACATCATCGGCCAGGGAGAGCTGGAGGTCAAAAATGGGGTGACTTTTATGGAGGTCCCTGTGGAGATTGAGGATTGACAGGAGAGAGTCCTTTGTGGATGATCAATACCTCCGGTGCGTGATCGCTGGCAGCACGGGAACCTCCAGGAGAGAATATGGGAGCGGGAGGCTCAGATACGTGCTCAGTACCCCCCTCTTGTTTCCTTAGTTGTGAGTTGTGTCTTATGGGGACGTATATACCTGAGGTTGGGAGAATTTAAAGACCCAAAATTTACATGTAATTCGTTTTTTAATTAAATGGGAATTTTATGAGTCTGCGATATCTGACGGCACGCGATTCTGAGGCCCGGAGATCCTAGAATGATCTGTCAAAGATTTTTTAATCTTAAGTTAATGTGTGTAATTAGATTTCCTAAAAAAGTGGAATAGAGCCTAAATGGTTACTCGAATCATAAATTTGAGGGAACTGTTTCATTGAGGATAGTGGGTTTACCGTAAGCACGACTTAAGATTAGTCGGCGCGGGCCTTCTGTGAGAAAACCCAATTTTGGCATAACCATAAATAAAATAATTAAATAAATTATTTTATTTTTCAAATTATTATAACACAGAAATGGTAGCTCAGAATAAAAATCTGAGACCACCGATGAAATCATGAGGGAATTATTTAATTAATATGATACTAACTTTGGCCGGTGCAGGCCACTACAAAAAGTTAGTTTTGGCCGTAAATAAAATAATTAAGTGACAATAATTTTTTGTAAAATTAGTAACTTATAAACGGTAACTCAGATTGGAAATATGAGAGTACCGTTGGGTTCGCTGGGGTGTGTTTCATCTTAGAAGAGCCTAATCACGACCGGTACAGGACGAGGGTGACTGATAATAATTTACTGATGTTTTTTTCGGGTACATTCAGTAAATGCGTGAGTGGCGTTTTGTAACATTTTAACCGGTTCTTGGAATTGAAATCTGAGGGCACCGTTGAACTCGCAGCTCCAATATTCGCTTAAGGAGACCTTCACCTTGACCGTAGTCAGTCGATAGTGAAATATATAATTTGGGTTTTTCGTGAAAGAATAAAAAATAAAAATAAAAGTGTGTGACAATATTTTTATTTGCAACACCCATGTGGGTGTTGGGAGGTGGTGTCCACCGGAACTAAACCTCCACATGGAATTTTGAAGTGGGGACAACAACACCATAACCTTCCATGAGAGGTTATGGTTATGGGGACCACCCAAATCATAACCTCCTATGAGAGGTTATGGTGGTGGGGACCACCCGGGTTTTTAAACCCCCCTTGAAACCTCCCATCAATTGGGAGAAACCTCTCAAGTCCCTACTAAATTTGGGGGGATCCACTTGGTATCCTCCCAATAATTATAACCAACAGACATCTTAAATTTTTCCAGCATAATTTAATTAGCCTGCTCCTCTTATATTTAAATAATCGCATCATTGGAATTTAAGAAGGTTCCTAATAAATGAATTGTCATAAATTCCAACGATCATTACTTACCTCCCTCCATCTCCTATATATTAGAAGCTTGGGAGAAAGGTTTTGGGACGGCTTCACGAAGCGACCAAGTTTCAGTAATGTGATGTGTCACCCAACACTTGGACGATTACGCTTCATCTATGAAGAACTTATTCTTCCAACAAATAACGTCGAAAAGGAGTGACTTCGACTTCCTTCCTCAGAACCTACTCTGACGTAGGACGTCTTCGAATACGATGTGTCGGTGCACAAAATGACGATCGATGAAAACATCGATGACACCGACATCTGTCTTTTCCCAACGATTTTTTTCTTCCCTGCACCAATGCCGACAAATATCGAACAAAGGTAGGGGTTGTTTCCATTAATGTGCCATGTTCTTCTTTTCTTTCAAAAAAAAGTACGATGATATGTTTCCTTTGATGGGTAAGTGGTAGTTCATTGTTCCCCATCATTGATGAACTGATTGTTATCACACTAATCGCAGAGGGCGCAGGCCAAACTAACAAGGCTTGTATCCCTCTGTCGATCTCTTTTGTAATATTCTTCAGCGTGGTGATGACGCAACGATGTGAAGAAGGCGGAAAAGACAAAGGCCGTGCTACCCGCAGCCTCTGTGATCTGCACCACCCCCATGACGTTCCGCACTGTTGCAAGCAGAACCGGCACTACCCAGCTGCCCGTTGGGCCCCCTCCCGACCTGGCTGCACCCTGCCTGGCCACCTGCCAGCCTAGCTGCGCCCCGCCATCCTACCCAGCCACCTCCTCTCCACCTGGTATCCCGAGATGCCGCCCGACCGAACCGGCGCCCTAGCCGCGCCGGCCTCCCGAGTCATCCCATGGCTCCCTCATGGTGCCCTGGCCGAACCAGCCTAGCCACACCATCTGGGTCGAGCTTCGCCTGGCCGCACCCTCGTGGCGCCCTAGGACGAACCGGCCAAGAGTCTAGTCTGAACTGCCCACGCGGACGGCTAGGCTGGGCACAACGGGCCGAGACGAACCAAACAGGCTGGCCCACCCAATGGGCTATGCCAGACCCAAAAGATCTGACTGGTTTGACCCAAAATGGTTCAGCCCTAATGGGGTCAGACCGGGTCGGACCGGACCTGGGCCCACTACTGACCCTTTACTTTCTTTGGCACTATCTTTGGCACCAGACTACTGCTTGATGAACCATTAGTGGAACTGGTATTCTTGGAGTGCGAAGGTCCCTTTGAGTATACCCCAAGGGAATTTGGGGTAAAGTTGAGATACGGTCAAGTTGGATTGGGCACGAATCCAACCGGGCCCCCAGGACTAAAAGTCTAATAACTCAGAGACCGGGTGTCCGATTGACACGTCGTCTTTTTCATTGAGACCCATGTGACGAGGTGGAACATTGAGATACTTCTATGTGGGACTTTGTGAAAGTTGGAGTATCGAACTTAGATCTTGGAGTGGATCCTCCCAGAGAAGAGTGAGCATATTGCGGAGTTATCAGACCAGTTCTAGGTTAACCCTCCAGTGGGGCTGGGTAGTGGGTTACCCGTTGACCTTAGGGTTTATCCTCTAGCTGGGCTGGGTAGTGGCTTACCTGATGACCTCTAAGGGTTTACCCTCCAGCTGGGCTGGGCCATGGGTTACCCATTGACCTTAGGGTTTACCCTCCAGCTGGGCTGGGCAGTGGGTTACGGATGAGCTTTTAGGGTTTACCCTCCACCTAGGCTCGGTAGTAAGTTACTGGTTGACCTTAGGGTTTACCCTCCAGCTGGGCTGGGTAGTGGGTTACCAAACTACCTCTTAGGGTTTACCCTCAAGGTGGGTTGGGCAGTGGGTTACCCGTTGACCTTAGGGTTTACCATACATGTGGGCTGGGCAGTTAGTTACTCGATGAAAACTTAGGGTTTACCCTCTAACTAGGCTAGGCAGTGGATTACCTGATGACTTCTTTCAGAATAATTCCTTTCTATGAGAATAGTCAGTGACTTTTCTCCGTGATTATCGGAGAAAGACCCTTCATTGTACGGTTCAGCGATAAGACAACTTTGACATGTGGAGACATAGTAGATCGATGAGACCTGATGACTGATGACCGATTCGACTCAGA
Organism: Viscum album; assembly: GCA_963277665.1. Taxonomy (NCBI): domain Eukaryota; kingdom Viridiplantae; phylum Streptophyta; class Magnoliopsida; order Santalales; family Viscaceae; genus Viscum; species Viscum album. Next base: position 1,143,856,046 of record OY728166.1, read on the forward strand.
GTGATTACACTACCTCAGTGAGGATCGTCTTGGTGTCGCGGTAGGCCCATTGTACTTGATATAGGATCTCTCCAGTAGAAGAGGTTTTGAAAATGTGACTGGGGATGTTATTAGATTCTAACCCTAGAATAAAATCCTTACTTGAGTTAATTCAGTAACTTTTGTGTTTACCTCACGATTGAGATGAATTACATGATAACATATGTATATGTATGGTCATATACCTAAGTGGGGTTATATGTTGATTTTATACTTTGTGGTTTATCCTTGTTGAATTTTGTATGACCTTGAGGGTCTCGAGGTCTGTACTGAGTATCATTATACTCACCCCTGCACGGGCTATGCCCGCACCACGTTGTGTTTGATGCAGATGATGGACAGTGTTGATTGGGGCTAAGACTAGCATGATTGGATGGTACTCGGAGGTTGACCTTATGAAGATTCAGTACCCGGAGAAGGCCGACGAACGTGCAGTACTGAGGAGGTTATCTATACCTACCCTTCAGGTAGGAATCTTGGAGGACGACCAAGCAGCTTTTTTACCTTTCTTATGTTGTTGTTGTTTTCTAATTGTACTCGTACTTTCCTATTTGACTTGTATATCGTCCCCTTTTCTTTCAACACTATCTTTTCATTATACAACATTATTAGTGTTTCGTTTCCAGCTGTGTGCTTTGATTGTGTGTGTTTCCAAGTTAGAAAGGCATGCCTTACCAGTTTAGGGATTTACGCCTTTGGTGCTATTCGGCAGCCCCTGGTCAATAGAAGGCGGGCTTGTGGTAGTCACAGAACGAGCCCCAAGGGATAGTTCGTGACAATACCTTTATGTTTTTCAAGTTGTGTATTTACAATAATTTCATTTGAGGAAGTGTGGACTACCACCCCTTCAATGTGATTTGACTTTTTCATGACACACATGAAATGTATAAAGGATGGAATTAATGAACATATATAACCAATATAACATTTATATTATACTAGATTTATTATATACATAAGTATCATTTTAGTTTTCATTCTTTTATTATGAAAAATAAATGAAAGTAGTGTTCATGCGTACTTATGACCTGTCGTTTCCATAAACGTTGGTTTTCATTTCTCATCTCTAAATAAAATTGAGTATTATATATATATATATGATATTTATGTGTTATTAAAATCATTAATATCATTCTAGATATTATTTACTTATAACTACATGGTTAATTCTCATAATAACATGTTCATTTTTGACACATGTTCTGAACATCGATGAAACATCTGACATGAACTACAATAATTAAATAACTATTATAGCATGGTAATAGGGTATATAAAAGAAATAATAAACATTAAAAGGGTTATGAAGTAATTAAAAATTAACTTATGATTATTATTCAGTAAATTTAGGAATGAGTGAGTCATGTCAGACACAAGGTTGGGGACTTCATCTCAATATCCTTTCATTAAGGCATGTTTTGATAAAATACACCTCCTTATTTTATATCGTGTATAATAAACCCCATCGACTTTTAATTTCATTCAAAGGGAATAATTTTTCTATGAATCATTTTACTAAATGAAAAAATGAATGTTTTTAATGTATGCGGTGACAATGACCTCTCCATCGTCGTAATCGTTATTTGCCTTCCTCTAGAAGTCTTAATGTTTTTAAAAGGAAGAGAAATACCTTATTCTATTTTTCATTTTTTGGTATTGAAATGGTTTTTTAAATGGAATGATTATTTCAATATATTGAAATGATTTCTTGTTATTGAAAATGAAATTTTATTAGTGACATTTTTCTATTTTCAATATTTTATGTGTTATGATTTTATAATGGTACTTTGACATTTGATGGGTGGTTACGTGATAAACAAAATGATGGGTGGTGTTGTGATAAACTGGGATATGTGGTTAGCTTATAAACTCCAATTCATTGGGTAGGGAAGTTTTTCGTATGTCAATTCCATTTAGTGATATGTGTTGAAGTCGACAATATGGTTATTCTATTTCAGTATGTTTATGTTCCAAGTAACCTTTATATGCAATATGATTCTTCATATAATCTTTATGGTAATGTTTTAGTTACAAAAAGGGTATGCAATGATATTATATTCAGTGAAGTATTTTTAATATATCATTAAGGTTAAATGTATTATATTATGATAAATTATTCATGGTTTACAAGTTGTTTTGAAAGCTATCACTTTTCCTTCTTTGTGTATCCCTTATTGAGCCTTTTATTCTCATACAATTTTTCTGAAATGTTTTTTACAATACCTAAGGTGTAATAGGGTCAACGATGTCATTATGGAAAATTCATGATGTTTAAAACATGGATCTAAACATGTTTCTTTTTTAGAGTTTTTTTTATGAAAAAAATAGAAATGAGTAGAAGTGTCCACTTGTAATATTCAAGTTGATATTTATATGTTATGACATAATTATATAAATATCTAAGACTAAAAATATCCTTTATGTGAATTATTAACTTAATTCATGACTATTTAATGTTTATGGTTGGTCCTTACACAAACCGTCTTATTATAATGTTCATAAAATTTATATTATTTGTGTGGAAACATGGTTCAGTTAATGAGAATAATAATGTTCCTAACATTATAAAAGATATATAATACAAATTAATGTCTTCCTATAAATAATTATAAAGAAAATTAATCATGAATTTGTCATCTATGAGACTCACCACCATGACTGTTGTGATCGAGAACATCAAGAAGGTGAAGGATATGGCGGCTCAACTTATGAATCTTGAGGTTGATAAATCTGTGTAATTTCTATAACATTATATTCTCAACACTCTACCTCATCAATATGGGGCACTAAAAATCTTTTATTACACACAAAAAAAGGTTTTCACTTAAATAATTAATGACTATGTTTGTTCTAGAGAAGGAAATGTAACACCCTGAGTTTTTATGGACCTTTTTTCATATAAATTAAAATTTCATTTATTTATTACAGTTCACTATTTAAAACATTTATTTAAAATGGAATTTAAATTTAATAAATTACACAAAATATTTAATTGTCTTATGTTACATTGAACATCAACTTGGCCTTCATTACACGGAACGTCATCTTGGCATTCGTTATATCCAACAAAAATGTTTATACGAAACATCATTTAATTGTTATAATTATTTAAATGTGACAATAATAACATAGAATATAAATTATAAATTATTGATATTATTAACTAAAATATGAAAATATACAGTTTAAACAAATATAATATTAATTCATATATAATCATTTAATCAGAAAGGAATACGAAAACCGCTTGAATATAATGGAAATATTGATATTTTTCAGTCAGAAATATGTTTTACCCTAATAAATTAAATTACTTTAAATTAGTGAGTAATTTTAATATAATATATATATTATATATTCAATCAAATATTTTATGTATTCATCTAATATATTGGACATACATAGGACAAGAACTACACTAATTATATGCTTTAAAACTTATATTATTTTAACTCATTTTAATGGGGAACCAATATTAAATAATTTCTTTTAAATTTTATAGATTTAATATTTCAAAATAATATTTATCATTAGAATCTAATAAATAAAATTAATTTTGGGTAATTGTTTAGTATTTTTCTGTTAGGATTAATTTTTTTAATGAATAGTTAAAAATAAAGGATTGTAACTAAACCTTTTTTAAAATATTATTTATTTATAGGGATAAATTAAATTTTTAGTTGATTTAAAAGTGTAGTTAGAAAAATAATTTATCAATTAATTTTATTTGGTTAGTTTTAACCAATTTTTCATTTAAATTGTATATAAAAACATACCAAATTATTGAATATTTTTACTTTAAAAATGTGCATTGTCAACCCTACTACGAGAATAATTTTATAATAATTTCGGTCATTCATCTAATTAGAATATGAAAAATGGGGTCCATATTTAATGTGATAATAATTTATAATTTCTAGTAATATTAAATTAGTTTTTTACAAGAAATATTTTTTAAATTAATTAAAATTAATTACTTTGATAAAGATAAAATTAAGCTTAATAAGGGGCTAAACCACAAAATTAAGGCCCAAAAGGGCTATAAACTAGTCTAAAGTCCATTATATGGACATATATCGACTATATACTCCCATTTCTCCAATTTGGGTCATTAATTTATCCCATTGAAACATAAAACTTGTCAGTGGAATTCTCTCACAAAATATTTACAAGACTGTTACTCCATCATCCCTATAAAATGCCACCTCCTCTCCCTCTTCTTAAAATCATTAAAAGCTATATAGTTAGGCCTTGATATTACCAATACACTTTTCGAATTACCTAAATTTCTAATTTAATCCTCTTATTTATGGTACAATATCCTCTATGAAATCCTTTTGGCATAAACCAAAAGGCGTTACCTGATTAAGAGGTAACACCTTATCTCAATGTCATTTCATTTTTATTCCTTCTATAACCACTCCAATATCATTATTCCATGGTCATATAAAAACACCAGTATCCTAAATATACTAGTATTTTTTTTATTCGATGTTTTATTCCTACACTAACAAACACCTCCATCAAATTGTTAAGGAATGTACTTCTTCTCTGTATAGTGAACTACAACCTCTGTAAACGATGATTGTTCATTTGTACTTGACTACCTCCAATGGTGGAAATAAAGATGGAAAAACTATTATATATGACTTATGTTATATTTATTATGTCTTTATGTTACCTTATTCCTTTTTATAGCACATTTTTTTAATTATCAATTTTTTAATATGATAATTTTGTTTCATGATGTGTGGACTACCCCCCCCCCTCAAAGCAATATGATTCATTCATACACTACATAGATTGTATTTAGCATGGTTTTAGTGAATATATGTGAATTATATTATATTATAAGGTGTCTATAATATTGATATATATATATATAAATTTTTTACTTTTACTTTCTCTCTTTCAACAAGATAATTAAATGAAAATAGCATTCATGCATACTTACTATCTGTCGTCTCCATGAACAGTGTATTCCAATTCAGAATTCTATATTCTATAGATTATTATAATATAAATATACTGAATATAAATTATATTTATGTCATGTTTTACATTATGTAATCATGATATATGTATAAGGAACATTCATATAACAAATTAAGACATATGTGAATAATAAAGATAATATTACCCGAAGTGAAACATTAACATCATCTTGTTGACAACTAGTTAATATAAGGTTGTAATAAAAACATATATTGTATTAGATATAATAATATGGTACAATAATATTTTTATAAAAAAAATTATATCTCTTATATAGGTTGTTTGAATGAGTATAATGAGATTCAAGACACAAGGAAATTGGATTTCTTCTCACTTTTTATTTCTATGAGTCACATGCTCTTTTCAAAACCCATTCCTTTTATGTGTTGTTTATAATTCCAATGGATGTAATAAATTACTATTATATTTATATTTATGTATATTTACATATTCATTATATGATATTTATTTCATGGGTTTTAAGTTTCGAAAGTTACCAAATCATTAAAATTGTTTGGACTATGTTTGCCTTCTTTGAGACTCGTGTTTTTTTATACACCAAAATTCAATTTTTTGTGTGTATAATTCCATTTTACATGTTTTTTCATGAATCTACTTATCTATATTATATTATATGAATCATTTAATATATTTTTCTTAAATGGAGATCTTGATCCCAATTTACCAAGTGATAAGAGTTCATTGAAACAATATTGTCGCTTTTCATGATTGTTTTTGTTAAATCTTACATTAATGAAATATTACAGCCCATATCTAAAAAATCTTGAATTTTATTCCCCTATGGTTATTAATTCTACACTAATGTATTGGTACCATATTTTTCCACTTTGGTACATAGAATAGTTAGGAATTTTTTTTATGAAAGCCTGACATCTCCCCTACGTCGGTAAGAAAACAATGATTTATAAAAAGGGTTTCCAAGTATATTCTACTAATATAAACATGATAATTAAAAGAAATTTTTTCCCTTTCTATTTTTCAATAATTATTTCAAAAAAATATTCTTGTCGCTTTCCAAAAGAGTCATTTTTTAACCTTTTATTCATGCGAATGAAATGTTATTTTTACCTCGTATGACATTTACAGATTTCTCCACCATTAATCCATTAATGCTTCATTTTCGTGATTAAAGGATAATTTTTGAGACATTTTTTTAAAAGGTATTTTTAGAGAAATGGATTTCAAAACATTTTGATGATAAATTTATGTGGTTTTAAGAAAAATGTTTTCCAAAATGTTCTAAATCACTCTTTATATGTTTTTAAAGAATAAGGTTTCTTATTTTTTTAAAATCAATCATTATAACATTTCATGTTTATTTTAAAGAAAATCATTTTAAAAAGGATTAATTTTTTAAATATACTTTTCCAATAATAAAGGATATTGAACTCAAATGTTTTTTTCAAAATCTCCTTCCATGTTAGTTTATTTCTAAGATGTCATCAATTGATATTACTCAAGAACATCAAGGAAATGATCCAAAGGTTTCATTCATATTATATCTTGAATGGTTTCATGTTTTGATGGAATTATGCTAATAAAACCCATTTCTCAGCCATGATTTAAATTCTTATGATACCTGATTTTTTTCATGATCCATTGTTTGATGAAAATATTATTAAACCTATCTATTTTACATAGGTTATGATGTGATGAAATTTAAATGATACCCAATTCATTTCATGGGTTATGATTTGATACTAATAAAACATATGTCTATTTACGGGTTATGATATGATGAATTTTTTATTATATTATGGAAAATGAATGCATATTTATATTGATATGGGTGGAACCAATATCTCAATCCAATGTATTGAGTAATGTGGAATGACTCATGAGTATAAATGTTTTTTGTGAGCCTGATTACACATTCATAATGTTATACATGGACCAAGTTGAATGTCCATAAGTTTATGTGTGAACATAATTACATGCTCAAAATGTAATAAGTGAAACTTATTATGTGTTCAAAATATTATGAAAGGACCTAATTTCATGTCCATATGTTTATAATATAACCTGATTACATATTCACAATGTTTTTCATGAACCTGGTAGCATGTTCACTGTGTTATGCGTGGACATGGTATCATATCCAAATTGTTTTTCAAGAAACTGATTACAAATTCACAATGTTATGCATGGACCATGTTTCATGAATCTATGTTCTTTAATGGGGATTTATTTCATGTCCATAACTTAATTCTTGAACATTTGTCCTCTTTTATATGTCTAAAAAGTTATAAACCAATGTGCATGCCATAAATACCATGTCTTATTCATATGTTATGATATAATGACTTATCTTATTATTTATGTGTTCTGAACATCCAATATTTATTATGATCTCTAATTTTTAGGGTTTTATATTCACACATTATTCTTATAACACCCCAATAATTCATAGTACGTTATCTCATTAAAATAATTCAATAGCTTGCACTACACGCAACACCAAGTTCGAGCGCACCAAAACATACCAAATTAGCCATTCAAAAAGAGGTTATGAATAGTATTAACAGAATTTTGAGTTTTATATATTCCATATAATTTTAACATCCATATTATGTTCTTTATAGACATAATATAAGAACATATACAATTTTTTTAGATAAAGGATGTATTTTTGTGAAAATTCAATATTACCGCCTTTTAATGGAGAACACATTTTAAATCCAATATTTGAAACTTTTATATATTAAATTTTAAAAAATTTACTTCTTCATTATAATCGGGACATAAAACTTTAGTTTTGATATATTTTTCTGTTTTTCTGATAACTTTCATATTTGGGTGAATAGTGAAAATACTAAATTTTAATTGAAAACATCATTTTTAATAAAATTAATTTATTGTGTTAAATTATACATTTGATTGGTTTGTAATTATAATTATATTATATTTTTATCACTTAATACGGTGTTGATTATTATAATTAGTTTCATCATTAAATTCCACATAAATACATGTCAATATTTTGATAGTTTGCAGTTTTTAAAAACCCACTTTTTCATTTTCACAACAGGAATTAATAATAAATTAATAAATGAAACATCAATATTTTTAGTTTGGTAAAATTGAATTTATTTTTTATTCATAATATCAAAATTATTTTAAGGTGAAATTTTGGTATTTTTCTAAAAACTTTCAATTTTTGATAAATATTAAAAAACATTACTTTATTGTTTCAAACTGGTTTTTTATTTAAGTAATTAGTTATTTTATTTTATTTTATTTTTATGTCAAAATACATACATAATACCTATATATGTTTAATTTAATTCATTGGAGTCATTTTATAATAAGTTCACATATAAAAAAATTTATTTTTCTTTTTACCGTCTTCTACCCATGTCCTTTGAGCATTTTCAAATTTGCATAAAACATAATTTTACAGCTTCTGTGGATTGAATTTTAAAAGATCGAGAGAAATTTTTAATATTAGTAAGTAAATTTTGGTTTAATAAGATGAAAATAATTATTCGTGAATAGAAACTCTAAACTTTTATTTACCATAGTTAAAAGTAAATTGCATAATTAAAGGTAAAAATGATATTATTATTACATAACACACGTCCTAATTCTATTGTAAATGTATATTTAGACCAAAATAAACCTTATGAATAAAATATAATCATTTTTGTCCACATTAATTAGATTAGTACATTTATTAGTATTTAATTTTAAGAAGTGTTAAAAGTGTTAAATTCATGTTTTCCTAACTAAAAATTTTTAATATAGGGATATATATAAGATAAATTGGAATATAAAAATTTATTAGAAATATAGAATATTGTATACAAAATGGATTTTTATTTATAATTTTTAGACATTAGATAATGAAATTTAATTATGACACAATGATGATGCAGTAATTATATTATTAATGAATGACTAAAATAATTGATATTATAAATATCCAAATAAATGTAATCTGAGACTTTTGATGAATAAAAATAATTTTAAAATTTAATATGACATGTTAGGGTTGATTAAATGATTTTTTTTCGAAGTAATAATGCTGTTAGGACTTTAACAAAAACAAAATACCAAATAGTTTCAAAATTGACATGAAAGAGTTTTTAAAACTACTTTTATATTGTTAATTGATATTATATTCCTAAAATTATACGGTTTGGAAAAATGACTTATATAATGATATATATATCATTAATGAACCAATTGAGGTTCTCTTGGCAGTTTATAGTAAGTTTATTAACCAATTATTATAATAATACAAGAATAAATGGTAAAAGTTAAAATATTTAACTAAGAATTAAATATAAAGGATAAGGTTAATATGGTAAGCCAAACCTATATAAAACATATTGGTTGAGAGTTTTTTGACCCATCTCCACCTTATCCTGAAAATAAATCATTTTGGATCCATTAGAAACCAAAAATGATTTTATTATAAAATAATATTTCAAACTTTTCCTAAGGTTCCCCTCACCTCTCTTATAAAAGGGAGCTTCACCTTCTCTCAAATTCACACCTCCATAGAAATTTGGCTCAGCCAACCACTACCCAAATATTCTATAAACTATACTCCCCTAATCTGAAAGGCCTTATTTTAGTTATAAATCCAACCAAGGGAGACCTTTTGATCAAATAAAAAAGAGGAACCTGAAGAAGAGGTAAATATTTCATCACCTCTTTCAAGTTCTTTTCTTCTTCCACATCCTCTTTCTTTGTTGTATCCATTCTGAAATAATAAATCCAGAATCTTCTATATAATATTATGTTATTATAAAAATGGTACAACCATATTCAGTATTCTATCCATCATATGAGTGACAAAGTCACCATACGTGCGCGTGTATGGCTTACCGTCTCTATGTCGTGGCATAGTTGTTATTCAATAATTCATTATTTGGATGGGAATAATAATGAGTATAACTGATGTAAATAATAAATATAACATTTTAATTATTCTTGATATATGTTATAACATCTAATTACATGCAATTGAACCATCAATATAATGATATTGTCGCTTGTGTGTACGTACGGATTACCGTCTCCACAAACGCAATGAGATTCATTACCCCATCGTAACCATTCATGAATAATTTTCATTTTATGATTACAAATAATGTTTAATAACTTAATATCATTCTGGATATGAATCAAATACATCATATCCATAACAAACAGGTCTTACGTAACAAAACATATAAAGTAAAACGAATCAGTTAACACCTGAAACGACGAAAATACCAAAATATTATTAACAAAGAAATATTAGTAGATCATATATGATATCATATTTATTTATATGGTTATTGTATAATTTAATAAAAATTATTCAACTATTATATAGAATTTTAACATACCCTCGACCATGGAAATGATCAAAGTAATGGTTAAATTTCAAAATCTTTTTATTATTCGATGTTGTTAATACGTAAGTATCTTCTAGGACCTCTTTAGCATCCACATTCTTGTTTTCATAAAAAATTCTTTAAAAACATTTTTACTATTTACTAAACTATGTTTTAATGTCACTTATACCCTTGTTTGTCCTTCTATGTTTTGAATGGAATCTTTCCATCATTTTCTGAACAAGGTAATTTATGACCTTTTCGAAAAAATTAAGGTAAGAATGTCTTTTTTAACTTATACGGCGAGTGCGGCTTTTTTCTACCATTATAACGCCTTGTAGTTTCCCATAAAATATTATAAGAATATTTTCAAAATAAATAAATATTTTATAATTATGTGACTTTTAAATGCATCTAAAATAGAAAGAGATATTTCATTCAAGTAGTATTCATTTCATCTATGTCAACATCCTTTGATAGATTTTAAACTTGTTGGAAGCAGATTTATTAAGATAAAAATATTCCATATTGTAATGAAGGTTTTGTGATATTCTTGATTGTGGGTGTGTTATTTTTATATTATTAATTCTTAATAGATAATTTATTGACATTTAGTAAGCTAGTTTTAATATAAATATTTATTTTATGTTTAAACCATTTCATATGAGGAATGCATTGGACAAAGTAAGTGACGGGTGGATCCCTCTATAGCTCCTAGATTCATCGAAAGGTCTCATGAGAAAAACTAGTATCTTGGCATAAGTCCTTGACTAAATCTTATATGTAGTCTTGACACAAGTCCTTGACTATTTGGTTATGAAGTCTCACATTATGCATTCCATCATTATAAAATTAGCTATTGATATTACATGTGATTATTCGACAAGTAGAATATCCACGTGAATAAGTCAATGGAATTATTTGATTTATCTTTTCCATAATATGATGAAGGATAAGTATAACAAGTTGTGTTTTAGTCTTACACATTTCCTTAAATGTTTGTGCTTATTTATGAAAGTTCCCTCTATATTTTAATCCTTATTGAGAATCTGAGCTCACCCCATTATTATGTTTCATTTTCCCAACATGTGAATAAGTATATTATGACTGACCTGTAGGGATAGTCTAAGGGATGTGATTGTGGTAAATAGAGACAATGTTGTTGTTGTTTTCATTTTATAATGTAATGTAACGTTCATTTATGTAATCAATTTTCCATGACTGTTAAACTAATCAGTCCTTCGGGACTTGAATCCTTGTAATCCTTCCAATGTATTAAAATAATGCACCGAATCTGGGTAATTGGGGTTGGGGAACTACAATTCTCATGTTCCATACCCTTTTGTTCAGGTTATGCTTACACATTTCCCTTATTTACCTATACAAAGCATCTAATCTCACCCATTTCTTGTGTTTCCTTTCAAAAATATATGAAAAATGGTTTTAGGTAGAAGTTAAAAAGATATATATCATTATGGGAGATGATAAATATCTTTCACCGGGATATAAGATTTGGTTTCCATGTTTCCAAAGGCACTAATATATTGTGATCCATATGCATGTATTTTTCTAATATACCAAATATTCATCTAAAATGATGTAATATCCATGTATTTCAAACCTGGTTTTCTATATTTGGTGTCAAAATATAGGTTTAGTCAACCATTGGAAACTAGGATGAGAAATAATTAGTGATGTCCCAAGGTATAATTATAAGGATATATCTATGGATGTCCCTGTGTATAAGCATAAGTTTGAGTTAACATATAAGAAAATTTCCAAAAAATTTGGTAAAGGTTAGAGTGAGTTTTTTCCTAGAAATACATACCTGTCTAGATACTATAAGTGGATGTGGCTCTAGAACAGCTTTTCCTAGGGGTAAAAACTCATAAAAGATGTTTCGGGCCTGACTCAGGATAGTTCGGTACACAAAAATGTGCCTTACTGCACACCTAGTTTGAAACTCACAGGGTATTTTATTTGTGCATTAACAAACTCATCATGAACCATCCTGAATGATTAAAATAAAATATTGATATGAATAACCTATGATAAAACTACAGTGTTATATATTAATGATGGTTTCATATATTAGATATTATATAAGTGAATTTTCATGATTATGTGGTTTCTTATTATGAATTTGTTTTCTTAATATATGATTTTGGTATTAGCCAATGGATGAAAGTGGAAGGAATTTTGTTAATGGTGATTTTGATGTAAAATAAAATTAATTTCTGCCTAAATATCTGAATATTATTTGGGGATAGAATAAAATACCTCATTATTATACTCTCGTAACATTATCCTTCTATGAATCAAGATGATATTCCAAATGAGAAAAAGTAGGGAATAACATTCTATTAATTTTTTCATGATGCATCATCCACTATCTTTTTCAGGTTCATATAATCCACCTATTTTTGAACACTGTATTAGTACCCATGAGACGATATTATCTATTATCAAGTATTTAGATCATGAAAATGACATTCTTTATGTTTATCTGTTAGAAGGTGAAGCAGAACTGTGGTGCACTCTAATAAAGAATACATGGAATAAATATGAAATTGAATCCATGGATTGGGATGATTTGAAGAACTTATTAATCAATAATTACTTTCATCATGTTCTTGTTATTAAGATTGAAAAGGAATTACTTGACTTTAATGAAAAGGATGGTGAATCTATTGGTATGTATGATACAAATTTCAGAAGACTTGTGAGGTGTGCTTTTGGTGTTATCATCCAACTAAAAAGTAACGTTGATATGTTTTTAGTGGAATAAATACAGTTCTCATAAGGTCATTTTCTCTAAGATACTTTAGTTGGTACGAATATATTATGAATGTTTTAATCAAAGTTGAAAGGGAGGTTGGAGTTACATATCAATCTCATTGTTTTAACAAGAGTATGATTGTGTTTAAAGAAGAATCTAAAAACTATGGAGAGATTAAAATTTTTCAAACTAATTATTTTAAAAAAATTGGGAAAGAGAACATAGGAGAGTTCTTGAAAGGAACAAGAAGTCATTTCAAGTTTGGAAGTCATGACCACTAATAAAAAGAATGCATAAGAGATAATAAAAGTAAACTCAATGAAATGAGTGGAGATAAAATTCAAAATAAAGAACCACCCACACTTCATTGTATAATGTGAATATATGGGATGTTTGTCTTTTATTTTCTATGATTAAGACCCATTATAAACTTTTATTCATCCTTTAATGATGTTTCAGGTGATTATATTCCTCTATATGGATTTAGGAATAATAATATCATATTTAATGTTATATCAGTGCATGGATGAACCTATTTATTTATTAAAAATCATTCTGGAAGAATATAAGAACATATTTAATGAAATAAGAGTGAATTATAATTTTGAAGGGCTATAAGGCTATACATTTAGGAAATGTTTATGTCAATCATACAATAATGGTTTTTGAGATTAATGTGTTATATCACTGCAAGAGGACTTATGAATATATGGTAACCTATTTGTGTTGATGGTAACTGATGAGATATAGGATGGATTATCACAGATCTCATGATATCTAAATATCTTAGGAATGAAAAATTCAACATGCTTTTCGGAGAATGGGGTGAAGTGGATCCAGAAACAACAAAGGGTTAAATTTTCCTTAAATCATATATGTATATCTTTTCTTGAATATTATTTAACATTAAAAAATGATTGTGAAACCAAAAATTTCTTCCTAGTACCTCTTTTTTCAATGAATTAGATGGTCCCTTAGATCATCGTAGATTTATGGCATTCTAATTGTTAACTCTCTCCTGATAATTTTCTCTATCATTATCCATCGAAACATTAAAGATATATTTTCCTTCCATGTTTACATTTTCACTTACCACCTTTGTTATCCAATATGGAACTCTAGTATTCGGTTACATTGACTAACAACTATGTTTACAACTTTTCCAATTTAAAATATGTTTTAGAATTCATGTTTATGATGTGGGTTTCTATGAATGAATTGTTCAAGTATTAAACCATGGATAACCTAGACATGTTTTGAGGGATAAATCCATTTTAAGGTGTGTAGAATCTGAAACCTCGAGTTTTTATGGACCTTTTTTTGAATAAATTAAATATTTATTTTTTTCATTCAATGTGCTATGTCAAATAATCCTTTCAAATGGTATGATAATGGCATAAATTACATGAAACATGAACATGGCGTATATTACTGGAAACATCAACTTGGAGTTTGTTACACTAAAAATCAACTTCACATAAGTTACATGCAACATAGTTGTTTCTACAAAACATAATTTTAATGTTTTAATTATTTAAATGAGATAATTATAACCTAGATGTTAAATTAGCCATTATGAATAGTATTTAATAATTTATGAAAATATATAGCTTCCACCATTTATGATCAATTCATATGTTATCAGTTAATTACAAATGAGTATGAAAATCGATTGAATATTGTGGAAACTAATTATATTTTTATAGTCACAATGTTATTTAACCTTGATAAAATTAATTAATTAAAATTATTGAGTGATATTGATGTAATATATTTGTTATATATTGAATCTAATTTTTTGGCACTCTAATAGATTGGACCGACATAAGATAAGAACAAACCTAATTTTATGCATAAAACCTAAATATTTTATTAACACCCCATATAGAGAACCCATTTTAAATTCAATTATTGGAACATTTATATTTTTAAAATGTAAAAATAAATTTTTGATTTGTAATAAAAACAAAAAAAATTGGTTAGGATAAATTTTCTGTATTTTTCTGTAAGGTTTCTTTTTTTAATGAATATTTAAAAATATTGGTTTTTAATTCAATACTGATTTTTTATATAATTTATTTATAAGTTTAAATTATATTTTAACTGAGATTTAATGCTTAATTTGAATAAATATTTATCAATTAATCCAATTTGGATAATTGTAACCAATATCACATTGAAATTGGATATAAAAACTTATTGAACCTTTAAATGTTTTTACTTTAAAAACTTGTATTGTCAACCCAACAGTGGGATTAATTTTAAAATATTTCTACCTCTTGTATTGTTGGAATTTTGAAAAATGGATTCCAAATGTTGAATCATCATAATTTATAATTTCTAATATGTTCAATTTTTTTTTTATAAAATAATATTAAGGGAAGTAATTAAAATTAATTAAATAAGTTAAGGTAAAATGAACCTTATTAGGGACTAAACCACAACCTTAAGGCCCAAAATGACCTATACACTTCTCCAAAATCCAATGTGTAGACATATTTCGTCCCTATACTACATTTTATAAAATTTAAATCATTATTGGATCCACTTGTAGCCTGAAAATGAGTGTATAATTATCTCTTCGAATATTTACAAGACTGTCGCTCTTCCTTTCCTATTAAAGGCCACCAACTATAACTCTTATTTACCCCCAATAAAGCCTCTTATGTTAGGAATTAATCTAATAGATACACTTCATGACATACCATCATTCCTATTTTAATCCACCTTTTGTGAATAAGTACTTCCAAGGATTCTATTTAGGCACAAACCAAAATGAGTTACCTTGATTAAGACGTAACACCTTCTCTCAAGCTCCATTATTTTATTTTCATTCTCCACCCCCAACACTCTCTTTATTCCATGCTCATATAAAAAAATATCCTTAATATATAAAGATATTTTTATTCTAATTTTCTGACATAAAATCACAAACAACTTCATCTAATATGTAACAAACAGATTGTTTATGTGTACAACGAACTACCACCTCACTAAACGATGATTGTTCATTTATTATTTACCACCTCTCATGGTGATCATTATGATGGAAACACTTTTTATATATGTAATATATTATTTTTATTTTTTATTTAATCTTATTTTTTCTATTTTACAACATATCATTTTTTACTATCAATTTTGTGTTAATACGATAATTTTGTTTGAGGAGGTGTGGGCTACTACCCCCTCAATGATATATGATTTGTTCATACACTACATGGATTTTATTAATGATGGTTATAGTGAATATATATAAAATAGAAGATATCATAAAACTACTTTAATAATGATATATAAATAGATATATATACACACACACAGATATATATATATATATATATATTAATTTATTTATTTATTCCAACACAACGATTAAATAGAAATAGCGTTCATTCGTACTTATGACATACCGTCTTTATGAATGGTGTATTATGTTTTGTAATTATATATTATATAGATTATTATAATAAAATTATAATTAATATAAATTATATTTATACCAAGTATTACATTTTTTAATAATCATATAGGTATAATCACCAATGATATAACACATTAATACTCATGCGAATAATAAAGCAAATATTACCTAAAGTAAAACATTTACATAGGATTGTTAACAAAATAGTAATATAAGATCATAGTAAAATCATATATGGTATTAGATATATGAATATGGTATTATAAAATATGTATAATAAATTTAAATTTATCCTAGATGGGGGTTTGAGCGAGTATGATGAGATTCATGACAAAAGGTATGATGATTTCTTCTGACTTTTTATTTCTGTGAGATACATGCTTTATTCACAACCGATTCATTTTAAGTGGTCTATATAATACCCATGGAAATTATCAATTATTACTATAGTTAAATTTATGAGTATTTACATATCCATTATATGATCATTATTTCAAGTGGTTTAAGTTTCAAAAGTAACAAAATCAGTAAAATATTTTGGTCTCGATTTTCTTTCTTTCAGACTCATGTTTTATTATGCACATAAATTAATTATGTGTTGTTTATACACAAATTTTACATGATATATCATGAATATACATATTTTCATGGTATTTTAATATTCATGTAATATACTTTTCTTACATGGTGATCTAGATCTTATGATACAAAGTGATAATATTTTATTGAAACAATCTCATTTCTTTTAAAGATTGATTGTGATTATGCTTACATTGATGAAATATTACATTCTATATCTCATGAAATTAATCAATTTTATTTCTCTATTTTTATTAATTATATACTATTGTATTGGTTACGTATTTCAACTCTTTGGTACAAAATATAGTTAAGAAATTCCTCATAATAAGACTGCTTTTACCCCCTCATTGGTTAAAAAACCATTTTTTCTAAAAATGTATTCTAATTATATTCTACTAATCTACTGTGATCATCAAAAGACATTTCTTCAATATTTTTCTTCCACTAATTATTTCAATAGAATATTCTTGTCCCTTTATAAACAATCCATATTTCCATCCTTTTTACCATGAAAAATTATTATTCTTTTTACCAAGTACGACATGTACATATTTATCTGATGTCAATCCTTTGAAGATTTATTTTAATGTTTAAAACTAAATGTTTAAGAATTTTTTTAATTATATTTATAAAGGAATGGGTTTTAAATGGATTTCAATATTCCATAACAAGTTTTTAAGGGAAAAGTTTTTTATATTGTTTTAATTATCTATTTATATGTTTTCAATGCATTTTTATAGGTTTTAAAGGATTTATTTATATTATATCATATTTTTTCATGAAATTTTTTTTGAATATTTTTTATGTTTTGAAGATAATTCTAAAAAATGAATAATATTGAACTCAAGATTTATTTTCAGAAACTCCTTCAATGTTATTTTCTATCTAAGATGATATATATTGATTTTAATCCATCCCTTCATGAAAATGATCAAATGGTTCCATTCAAATTATATATTGATTGGTTCTATGGTTAGATGGAATTATTCTTATGATGTGAATTTCTATTTTACAGTTTATAATCTTTTGAAACCATATTTTTTTCATAGGTTATGCTTTGATGAAATGATTTTGAACTCTATCTCTTTTCCAAAAGTTATAATGTGATGGAATATAAATGTTACCAATTTCATTTCATGGGTTATGATTTAATGTTTATAAAATATATTTATTTTTTGGTTCATGATATGGTAAATTGTTTATTATCTTATGGAACATGTATTAATGATTCTATTGTGAGATTGGTGGGACCTATATCACTCTCCAATGCATTGTGTATAGATGAATAAATCATGAGTATAAATGTTATGTGTGAGACTAATTAGACATTCACAATGTTATTAATAGACCTTGTTTCATGTCCATAAGTTTATGTGTGAACCTGATTACATGTTCACAATGTTATGAGTAAACCTTATTACAAGTTCACAATATAATGCATGGAATTGGTTACATGTCTATAAGTATAAGCATGAATATGATTAAATGTTCACAATGTTATTATTAAACCTGATTACATGTTCAAAATTTTCTTAATAGACCTGGTTTCGTGTCAATAAGGTTATTTGGGAACATGATTATACCTTCACACTAACGCCCTAATGTTTTTTAAAAAATACATTCTCTTTAAAAATTATATTCTTCATTATCTTACATTGCATGTAATAGTGAGTTTAAATAAATTTGATAAATATTTAGTGTAAAATTACCTTAATATATATGTTGTTAAGTTGGCTGGAATAAGTATAACTAAATTTTGAAAATGCATTATGAATTCATTGGAAACCAATTATTTTTTGAAAAATATATATCCATTAGATATTTTTATTTTTTATTTAATTACTATTTTCAATTAAATAAATGATATATATATGTTATATTATACTAAAATGTTTTTTATATTTATCAAATGGATATTTTTGTTATATGGTATGAATAAACCCTATTTGATGTATAAAAACAACACTTTTTAAAAGGTAATTCTATGCCTTTTTAAGAACCCTTATTAAATTAATATTCTAACACATTAATAATTTTTATATGACCAAAAAAACATTATCTTTTGAATTGGGATATAAAAACTTACTTCATATGAATTTTTAATATTTTCTGATAACTTTCAAGTGTTGTTGAATATTAAAAATACACTATATTTCTTGAAAACAACTTTTTTCATCAAAATACTTTATATGGTTAAATTTAAATATTTAATGGTTTTAAATTATAATTATAATATATTTTTTCATTCAATATAATTAATGTATTTATATTTAATTTTACATTGAATTTAGATGTAAAAACATTTGAATATTTTTCATTGTTTTAGCTTTTAAAACCTATTATCTTTCAGAAAATGGGATTAGTTTTAAATTTATTACTATAAATTCTATTTTTTAAAATTTTTAAAATTTTCTCCATATTTGGAATCTTTAGGTCCAAATTATGTAAGTAGATTTTTTGGCTTTATGAATAGTAACTTTAACAATTTTTATTAATATGGTCAAAGGGTAAACAGGGTAAATAATAGTGGGAATACTATTATAAAATTACACTAAAACATGTATTAATATAATTTAATGAGTGTTATTAGACATAAATCGTCATGGGGTCAAATTGGTATCCATTTTAGTTCAAATGGATGAGTTTAGGACATTTAATTTATTTTATTTAATGAAAAGTAAAATATGTCTCACTAAAATTTTATTAACTATATCATTTTTAATATATGGTTATACTAAAGATAATATCAATTATAAATACAAATTTTTAAGAAATTTGTTTTCCTTTATCATGGTAATTTAATAGTAATTTTTTGAAAATAAATAATTACCTTAATACCATATACATTAAGAAGGAAGAATTGTTTAATTGAAGAATAATCAATAATATAGTTTTAGTGAAAAAAATAATACCCATTAAAAGATCCAAACACTTAAACAAATCTTATTTCTTGAGTATATAATGGCAAAAATCATCCAAGGGTCATGTTATGGACCATTTAGATCCTAATTGATGGTATTATGACACTTATATTATTTTTTTAATGTAATATTCAAGTCGCCACCTTCATAATTTAATATTTATAACATTAAAAATATATGATTTTCTAGATGATAAATTAGACTACCAGTATTCTTATTAAATCTATTATATTTAACTTTATCATAGTATTTTATTTTTAATTTTAATTAATTAAATAATCATATTCAATAATTACACAAAACTATTGTAGTAATTATTTTATTAATACAAATATCAAATAATTGTTATTTAATATATTAAAAATTATATAATTTGGGATACTTTACATGTCTAGTGAATTTTTTAGATGACATATAAAAATCGTAATTGAACAGCGGTCACATCAAATGATTATAGTTCTTCTCCACTAGAAGTATATGGGAAAGTGATTCCTGAAAATATTGTGGTCCTTGTAGTATAATTTTATGTGATTCCTAGCATGGATGGGATTTCTCTAGATAATGATAATTTCAATTTACAGGGGAGGGAATTCACTTTTCATATTCTAGACCAATATATCACCATCAATTGATGAAAGGATGAATATACCCTTCCAGAAGAAATTCCATCCATATTATGGGTCTTGATACCTATAAATTAAGGTTATATATATATATCTAATGGTTGGGGAGAAACTCACAATTATGAATACACCAATTATAAGGGATTTTTATGATGTATTTTCTATGGAATTTCCAGGTCTTCCACACCATCTTCAATTTGAGTTTTCAATAGAACTAATACTAGTGATATTACTATTTCAAATACAACATATGTAATGGAACCAATTGAGTTACAAGAATTTAAGAATAAATTCCAAGAGAATCTTGATTAGGGATTAAAACGTCCTAGTGAATCATCATGGGGAGCACCTTTTCTTTTTGTTAAGAATAAATGTGTATCAATGAGAATCGACATTCTTTATTGAGAACATAACAAGATCACTATAAATAACAAATATCCTCTTCACCTCATTGATGACTTATTCGAGTAACTATGCGGAGCTCAATACTTTTTCAAGACTGGTATTTTCTCATGATATCATCAATTAATGGTCAAGAAGGATGATATACCAATGGTGGAATTTCATACATGGTATGGACACTATGAATTTATAGTGATTAATTTTAGTCTTACTAATGCC
Source organism: Viscum album (assembly GCA_963277665.1). Classification (NCBI taxonomy): domain Eukaryota; kingdom Viridiplantae; phylum Streptophyta; class Magnoliopsida; order Santalales; family Viscaceae; genus Viscum; species Viscum album. The sequence goes on from OY728166.1 coordinate 1,143,877,378, forward strand.
CCCACAATATTCATGTATCTCATTAATATAGTCATTAGATACTATCTTGATCAGTTTTTGGTTGTATTTAAATATAATATTATTGTCTATTTAAAGATAATGTCAGAATATGAATACAACTTTAGAATTGTTCTGATGACCTTGAAAATGGATTATCTTTATGGAAAATTTACCAAGTGTAAATTTTGTCTTCATAAAGTCTCATTTTTTGCCACATTATCTCAAGAGTTGGGATATCTACGAATCCATCATAAATAATGTTGTTGAATGTTCACTGAGACCAAAAATGGTAATAGAGATCAAAATATTTTCTTTCTTGTAATGATATTATAATGATTTTGTGAAGTATTTTTCACGATTATCTTATCCACTAACCATGTTAACTCAGAAATGTATTATTTTTGTATGGATATGGAATGCTAATAGAATTTTGATGAGATAAAAATAAGGTTAGCTCGTGAACTTGTGCTCACACTGCTTTGTAGTGGAGAAATGTTTCTTATCTATAGTGATGCACCTAGGAAGGGGAGGGGATGTGTTCTCATGAAAAATTATATAGTGATAACTTTTTCAACATGGGAGTTGAAAATCCATGAGAAACATTACACAACTCATGATTTGGAGTTCACTACGATAATCATTGAATTAAATATATAGAGGCATTACCATTATGCTGAATGTGTGATATTTATGTTAATCATAAATGTTTAATTTATATTTTAACACAAAAAGTGATGAATATTAACCAAAGAAGATTGTTGGAGTTGATTAAGTATTATGACCGCTCAATACATTACAACCCTTGGAAAGACAACAAGGAGGAATATTATTTTGGTTGACAAGACCATGCTAGACTATCCATTATAGGGATCACAAAAGTTCCAATATATATGGATTTTCAAAATATGGATCCTGAAATTTTAAAGGAAGTGGAGAAATATTATATTTCTTAAATGAATTTTCAATCGTCTTTACAAGTGAAGATTAAGTTTCTATAGAAGGAAGAAGTATACCTATAAAAAAGGTGAGAAATGTCCTTAAATTCAACCTTTATTTTGATGGAATAATATGTTTCTAGAATCAAGATTTTATTCCTCACATATAAAAATTAATGAAGGATCTATTTGATGAGGCTCGTAGTTCATCATTATCTATTTACCTTAGATGCACAAAGATGTATAGGGACCTGAAAAATTATTTATTGTAGGATGAACTACAAATATATGTTGTCGAATATTTATCTGTATGCTTGTTTTTTCAGAAAGTTAAGGTTGAGAGACATAAGTATAATGGGTAGTTACATCCATTACCCATTCCAGAATAAAAATCGGAAAAAATCACTATGGACTTTGTCATCGGACATTCCAAAAAATCAAAAGGCAATAACGCTTTCTAGGTTTTAGGTGATTGCCTTATGAATTTGGCACACTTCATTAAAATTAGGGAGGATTTCTATCTTGATTAAGATTCCAATGTATATGTAAAGGAAGCCATAAAATATCATGGAGTAACGCTTTCCATTATATATGATTAGATTCAATAGTTTACCTCAATGCTCAGGAAAAGTCTTCATAATGCTATATATATGGAGTATGTTTTAGTAAAACTTATCTTCCTCATATAGAAAACCTATCTGAGAGTAAAATTCAATATTTGGAAGACAATTGATAGATTTCTCTATGGATTTCAAAGGTTGTTGGGATCAACACCTACCTTTGGGGGAATTTTCTTACAACAATAGCTCTCACTATATTATTCATATGGCTCCTTGTAATTCCCTATATGGAAAGAATTGCAGAACTAAAACTTTCTAGGATTAATTTTTTGAATGATATCTATTAGGATCTGAACTTGTAAAGGAAATGGAAGAAATGTTCAGATATATTCAACAACACATAAGAGAATATTAGACTCAACAAAAAAAGTTATGCTGAAAAACCAGGAAAGAACCTAGAGTATGAAGTGGTTGATAAGATGTTTCTTCTAATATCTCCTTGAATGTTAGTAATGATATTTGGGGAAAAGGGTAAGCTGGGCCCTAGGTATATTAGTCCTTTTAAAATTTTGGATCATGTTGGGAAGGTAGCTTATCAGCTGGCGCTCCCGCTAATTCTCCCTAAATTTCATAATGTGTTCAATGTATATCACCTGACAAAGTATATACCTTATCATTATCATGTACTAAATATATAATTCGTACCACAAGAGAAATATATTTTTATGAAGAACAACCAATTGTGAATCTGGATCATACTGACAAAGTTCTATGAAACAAGACCATTGTCTTAGTTAATGATTTATAGTGGAACCACCCATTTGAGAAAGATGCATTGGAACTTGAGGATGTATTAAGGGAGATTTATCCTCATCAGTTTGTTTCCATGCGAGGAATTTTGAGGGTCAAATTCATTTTAAGGGTGTATAATGTAACACCAATATGATTTTATGAATTATTTTTTTTAAATAATTTAATTTCTTCAATATAATTCTATTAAAATAGTCATGATTTTAAATGAACCTCAAGATGAAATTAATATAAAATTACCAGTTTATCCTAGTTGTTGGGTTTCCAGGAATAGTTATAAGTTACTCATGTGAATTCCTTGAAAATTCATTTGCTACTAATTACTAATGAATATTATAAATCAATCAGATATTTTTAGTTTTTAGAGAATTGGAATTGGTAATGAAATTAATAATATATATATGTTTTATATTTAATAAAATATATTTTATATTCACCCAATACATATTTTAGTCATGGGGTATGAATAAACCCTATTTAATGTATAAAAAACAATGTATTTTTATCGGGTAATTCTACACCTTTTGAAGAACCATTTTTAAATTAATATATTGACACAATAATAATTTTATAATACATCATAAAAATTTATTTTGAAGTAGGATATAAAATTTTACTTTGGATGAATTTTTTATATTTTTCTGATAACTTTCATGTTTTGATGAATAGTAAAAATACACTAAATTTTAGGAAAAAATAATTAATCAAAAAACTTTATATGTATAAATTATAATATTTAATGGTCATACATTATAAATAGAATAAATTTTTATCATTAAATATAATTTATTTCATTATCATTAATTTCACATTGAATTCAGATGTAAAATACACTTCAATATTTTACAATTTTTTAGCTTTTAAAACTGTCACTCTCTTTCTGAAAATAGGATTAATTTTAAATTAATTACTTCTAATTATGTTTTTTGATTTTTGAAAAATTTTATCCATATTGGTAATCATTATATCCAAATTATTTAAATATACTTTTGGGAATTATGGATAGTAACTTCGGTAATTTTTATAAGTATGGTAAAAGTGTAAACTGTGTAATTAAGGGTAAGAATACAATTTTAAAATTACCCTAACACTTTTCATAATAACATTTGATAATCATGTTTCATATTAAATTATCCTTATACTGAAATTTAATATATTTTAATCCACTTGGATGAGATTAGAACATTTAATTCATTTCATTTAACGAAATGTTAAATATTTCTTTCTAAAATTTTAAAAACTAAATCATTTTTAGTATAAGGATATATTAAAGTTAATTTCAATTATAAATAGTAATTTTAAATATAAAATATTTTCCTTTATCATGGTAATTTATTAGTAATTTTTTAGAAATAAATAATTATTTTAATATCTTATACAATAATGATGGAGAAAACATTTAATTGATGAAAAATCAATAATATAGTTTTCATTAAAATAATAATACCATTACAAGTTTTAAACTCGTTATAAAGTATTTTGATAGATATTATATCAACAATAATCTTACATGTGTCTTGTTATAGCCCATTTGGAGCCTTATAGATGGGATCATCATACATATGTTTTGTTATTTAATGTAATGTTAATGTTGTCTCATTCATATTTTATTAAGTATAACATTTTAATTATTTGATTTTCTAAATGATATAATAATTTAAAGGTATGATTGTGAAATATATTATATTTATCATCATAATATAATTTATTTTTATTTTTTATTCAACAAATAATCATATTAAATAATTATACAAAACTATTGTACTAATTAATATTTAAGAGAATTATACAATAAATATTATTAAAAATATTAAAGGAAATATAATTTGGACAAATTAAAATGTATAATGAATTTTCTAGACACCCTTTACCTCCTATGACTAGAATAATTTTTTTCGAAGTTATCTTATTATATTAATATTTTTTAAAATCAATGAATTGAATAGTTTCAAAATTGATACCCTTGACTGTTTGTCAAAAAAATGTATTATTAAATTATTTAAAAAGCATTAAACGTTTTTTAAAAATATATAATTATTATTATATATTATAAAATGATCTAATTTATTTATTTATGTTATATTTTGAATCAAATTACTAAATATTTCAACCTTTTAATAATTAATTATTTTTCCCAAATTAAAAATTAAATTGAATAACTAAGTGTTAATTATATCAATTTGGTTTAAATTGACATAAATACATGTCAAAAGAATTTGATGAGAATAAAACAAAATTTCATATCATATTAGAAATTTTTATATTTTGGATCTTTTTGGGTAGTTTTTTATTTTATTATAAAATCTTTTTTATAGAGTTTTCGAGAGTCCCCCTCACATCAATTATAAAAGGGTACCTCCGCCCACACATCTTTACTTCTCTTTTAACAATCAAGCTCAGCCAAACCCAACCCTTTTCAATTATAAACATCCTTATTTTCATTTTATAGGTTCTGGTCATCTTTAAATAGCACCTCTAGTACTCTAAGGAGATATTTAGATGAAAAAAGACGACTTAGAGGTAATATGTTATACCGATTCTTTCGAATTTCATTCTTCTTCTACTTCCTCTGTATTAGTTTTTTCATTATAATTTGATAACATCAGTATCAAAAATACACTTATATGTTATTAAAATTATGAAACAATCGTATACCACCTTCTATTCATCCTATAAAAAACGAAAATCTCCACACATGTGTACGTACGGCTTACCATATCCATGCCGTGGTGTAATCTATTTTTTTACCACAACCTTAAATTGATGGGTATAATGGTGGAAAAATAACTATATAATATTACAATATCATGATTCTGAATCTAAAATATTATAAACCATCCAATTAAATACCATTATACAATTAAGGGAATGATATCGTCTCTTGTGCATACGTATGGTCTACTGTCTCCATGATGCGATACGATTCATTCTACATTGTTTTCATTAAAACGTGATTCTATACATGAATGGAATGAGAAAATATGATATATATTATAATAATATAATTATTTAAATGATATATGTGTTAAATAATAAGTGGAACATGAACTTATCTGACAAAACAAATATATGAATATAAAGTAGTTAGTATCCGAATAACAAGTGACAATTAAATGTCACTAAAAACTGATGATAATATGATCATATATGGAAACCTAAAATTGAAAAATATTCTTGAATAAATAAATAAAAATATATAAAAATATTATACAAGTATTTTGGATACATATGAAGGATATCAGACATAGAGTGAGAAATAATCTTGAGATCTAATTATTATCTGAGATTGTTTATATGTAAGTATTTAATGGGTCATATTTATCACCAACATAAATGTTTCCAGATTATGTAATATAATTTTTATTCTTCTACAAGTGATTAATGTTAATTATTCCCTTTGGTAAATTAATATTAAACTGTATTAAAGGAATTCCTTTTCAATATTCGATACAAGGTACTTTTTTACTTTTCTTGAAAAATTTTGAGGATAATGTTTTTTCACTTATACAGAATGATCATATTTTTACATATTCCTAAAGCCTTATTTTCAAGAGACTTCCTTACCACTATTTCAAGTTGATTTTCAAATAAATTCATTTATTTTAAAATTGGGAGTCATTTTGAGGAAAGAAAACGTTCATGTGAAAGAAAAGATATTTTCCTCATGAATTAAGTTCATGTGTTTTATCAAAATTATTTTCCATATATGATGATTCTCTTTAAACAAGGTTATGGTTATATCCATATTATTAAAATTATATTATTTTTTAATTATGGAAATATATTTTATATGCATTATGTTATTATGGAACGATGTTTAATAAACCCATTTTATTTCATGGGTTATGCAATGATGAATGATATATATTTTCTTTTAACAGGTAAGAATGATTAAATTATTAGATGGGTGGGACATATATCTCCTTAAAATTAATTGGGTAATGATTTATATCCAAATAGATAGAAATGACTGGAATGGAAATTAAATCTGGTTCAATAATGTTGGGTTGTAACTGCTTGTAAACTTGCTTTAATAATGGACATTTTCTGATATGATGGACGTGGAAATGAGCCTTGACTAATATGAAATGATTTTCTATGATTATGTGTCTTCCAAAAAACATCATTTATTATGTTATGAATTTTAATATTATGTTCATTAATTCTTATGAACTTTTATCTGGTGACTTGATATCACGATCGTTCATATCTAGGATAAAGCATCAAAATGATACGTTCATATGTATTACCATTTTGATATGATTGATATTTCCCTTTATTACCATTTCATATAATTTGATGTCACCTATTCATGTGTTTCTTTTCCACAGATTATTAAGAAGGTTATTAAGTAAGATATTTCAAAAAGGAGTCTAGTTGTGAAGATATAAGCGGGGTACAACATATATGTTTTATGAACCAGTTGTTTATGTCTTCCAGATTATAAACACACTATACATATAAGGTCATATCATGGCATTATTATACATTGTAATTAATATATTTCAATTTTGAACTAATCTCAATTTATTTAATTTATGGATCATTGTGTTAAAAAGATTATGCATGGACCTGGTTTCACATCCAAAAGTTGATTTGGGTGCTTATTTTATATCCATAACATTATGAGTGAACCTGTTTTTACTTACACATGTTTGTAATGTTATAAACCAATGGGCATGCCACAAATCCCATGTCTGATTCGTATGTTATGCCTTCATGACTTATACTCTAATTTCTATTATGATATTTGTCTTATAAACATCCAATATTTTTTATCATCTCTAATATGATAGTTATGATCTTAAAACATTGTTCTCAAGTTCCATACCCTTCTGATCATTTTGTGCTTACACATTTCCTTTGTTTACCCTTACTTATCATCTGATCTTACCCCGTTATTATGTTTCCTTTCCCTATGTTATGAAGAATATTTTTTGGTATACGTACTAAATGTTGAGATCATCTTGGGACATGTTCAGAAAACTTCATCAAGATAGAAGATTTTGTTTCCATGTTTTCAAAGACACGAAACTATTATAGTCCTCCAGCGTGTATTTTTTGTAACTTATAAAAAAATCATCTAAAATGACGTAATATTCATGTATGTTATTACATGGTTTCTATATTAATAGATTTTTGTAGAAACGGGAGAACCCCATATACAGAAAATTCATTAAAAAAGGAATAATCACAAATTAAATCCCAATAGAAATAGAAAATATAAATTTATACATTGACATAATATTAAGTATAAACTCATTTTTTCTTCTAAAAACATCCAATAAATATAAATAAAAGTTCTCATAAATTTCATAAATGGATTGAAAAGAAACGTATTTCAATATCATTGGTTTTTTATTAATCAAATATGGTTGATACTATTTATAAATCTTAGTTGAATGATTATGCTTCTACAATCCATATTGTGAATAGATTTTAGGGCATAAAAATACTAAGGAAACCAGGGAATAGTGAGCTTGGCTAGTATTCAATAAAAAATATTCTCTCACATGTGAAAGTCTTGGGGAAATTCTTTTTGGTGTTGACCACTATGTTTAATTTTCAAATAAAGAAGAAGTTTTATATTCCATTCTTGTTTAGAATCTTATTTTTAGTTTTATGAAATGTATCGTTTGGTGTTAAATTCAGTTTTTGAAAAAAAAATCCATGATATATAGAAATGACATCGTTTGATGTTGTACAATAAAGGAAGAGATTTAATCTTTTTATTTGTAATGTAAGATCGATAATTATATCTTGCAGGTTTATACTAGTATTAAATGAATAGTTATAAATGAAAAAATATTATCTGTGATGGCCACAGAGATTAGGTACTATCTAAAAATAAAGGATTCAATGATTAGTTGAGAATGGTGTAGTTAGTACTCTTGATATCACTGATTTGGAAACTTTTTTGGGATTGAATTAATTGAATGAAAACCAATAAATCAAATAATGGTGAAAATATAAGTTCATCCATTTTAGGAATCATATATAGAGAAATATTTAGCTCATATATGTATTTACATAATAAAAAATTCTTCATTCCATTCATTGATTACTATTCAAGAAATATCTTCATCATCATTGTAATTTATTTATAAAATTTTTCAAGGCAACAAGAAATGAAGCTGGACACAAAAAAGAAGATGATCATGGGAGGATTAATGTGTTTTAGATTGAGGTCAAACCCTATTGAAAGATTATACCCCAAAGGCTTAAATACATTCATACTATAAAAATAGATGACACTATATCTTGGATCCACCATGGATGCAAGATGGTTGGTGACCTTGTTGCCTTCACGCATGGTGTAATGAACAAGGATGTTTCTGTTGAGAAGGGGTTTATGTTTTATGAAAATATAGAATATCGACCATGGGATAGTACATATGCCCTATTGGTAATTATGTAAAATAAAATATTATGTGTCCACTTTTGAGAGAAGTTTATTTTCATGACCGTATAAATTTGAGCAAGTGAGTATAGCCTTGGAATTGTCTGGAAGGGATTGATTGAAATTGAAAAAATATGTGAAGGAATAGGTGATCAATCCCCATGAATCCTGAACACCCACCCACCCACTCTCCTAACATGTCTCCCTAATTACAGGAACAATACATTTTAAACATGTGGCCCATGAGGGGAGAATTCCATTGGGCCTAGTGGCATTATGAGACATTGTAGACTTTCTAGTCGAGAAATCTATTCACCTGCAGTGGTCTTAACATGGTAGCATCACACAAATTCTTATGAAATCCAACCAAATCAAGGAAGAAGGTCCTTTGTCCTATTGATAATAGACTTCCCCAATATAGTAACCCCTCTTTTGACAAGATCTATTTATCTTCTTCTAGATACACCAATAGTTGTCATTCAAAACTATTTCCCTCAATATATTTTTAGGTCTCGTGTCTCCTACTCCCTGACAACATCATTCTAAAAACAAGGCCCAAATAAACTACTACAATGAGAATGCAGTGAACTCACTAAACAATACCTATATATATTGTTCCTAGAAACATTCTAAAAATAAATTATTTTCGATCTAATTAAACTAATTTTTACATCACATGATCCTGGAACCAGGAAAATTATAGATCTTCTAATATTATCATCAGTAGGTACAACATGGTACCTAATTCTCTAAACAAGTCAATTAAACTTCTTAGGAATATTATTACACCAAATAATCTCATTCCATCTATATAAATCATCTCGAGATACTATTTTCCTTAATAATTCCTTCAACAAAATGGTTCAAGAAGGTGATGTCATCAAAACACACTTACAGTATTAATGTTCATGTTAATGAGGTCAAAAATATCTTCAAGTTCTTTGTCCAATACAGGCTTTAAAAACCATTGGTGCATACTAGCCTCCCTAAATAGAATTACTAGATCTGACCAACCTAGGGATCATATTTTTGAAGCTTCTCTGCTTTGATTCCAAATGATAATACCACTTGTCCTCATAATCTATCCAGTGGTGGATGATGATTTGAGTTGTGTGGGGAAATTGCAGACCACATAAGATATGCATGACAGTTAAACACCTATGTTTCACCCCTTTATTTTTTATACATTTACTTTCCCAAAAACTTTTGTTCCTCTAAAGCCACTCATGATAGTTTTTCATGCAAGAAGTGAAGAATGTTCATGAAATTCTTCACGCTAATACCCCCTTCTTGAATAGGTCAATCTATCCTGGACCATGAAACCAGTTGTCATTTTCCTTCAAATATGGAATCCCAAATAAATCCAGAAAGATTCTTTTCCAAGATATTAATTACACCCTTCAAAACATTAACAACTACAGGATCATGGATGTTAATGGTGGTAAGGATTTGGTTAATTAGTGACCTCATGCCTCCAAAAGATAAATAACTGTTTTTATAATTCATTACATAGACCATGATCTTGCTCAAAATTTTGTAACAATTTTAAATGAACAACCTAACAATGTAATGAGGAACTAATGAAGTAGAGATTGAGGTGGGAGATGCACATTGGTTCATCCTCCGCTATTAATGAATGATATCTCCTCATAACATGATGTTATTAATCAGAAAACTGATAAAATCCTTTGTATGAATGAAAATGATTGGGGAAAAGGATCTATTTTTCTCATCTTGTGAGTTTCTTTGAAGATGTCATATCTCTTTGCAATAAAAGAAACAACAAACAATGAGGAACTAATGAAGGTGAGAATAAGAACAGAGTCCCAAGGGAAGAAACCCATAACTATTAACACCTTATTGGTAACGCTTCATTTGATCCAATTAAATTATTTATTCATTTCAACCATCATTACAATATTTGACCCATGATCCTTGAGGTTTATATCCATAACCAAAATTTTTCCAATAGATATATAACCTTGTATTGATGAACCCTTGAAAATTCAATTCTGCTCCTCTGAAATCCCAGTGAGAATTATGTGTGGATTACCTACTTTTTATGACACTGGCCAGTCATATATATAGAATGTTGCACATGCTCACTGGCCTATAATTTTGAAGGGTGGAGGGATCCTACATTTTGGAGATAATAAATAATGTAGTTTCATAGGAATCTCATGGAAGTCCTCCTCCCCAAATTAATTATTTAATATCCTTGATCAAGTCACCCCTAACCATACTCCAAGATACCCTATAAAAAGATCCTAGAAAACTATCAGGTCTCAGAACACTATTGAGATCGAGGCCTGGTATGGCCACATGAATGTATTTCTCCTCTAGGATATCTTATAGGATTTTATTTTCCTTTCTAGAGACAATGTTGGGAATCACCTCCATGAAATCAAAATTTCCTCTGGGATACCATTTAGGAAAATGAGGATTATGGCATGTAAGTATATCATTGAAATAAGATAGATCCATGTCACCAATAGTAATTCATTCAGTAGAATATGAGCTATCCACCATCATAATATTATGTTTAATAAAATTTCATTTCACTTTAATGCATTTATGAAAATAGGAATTTTTTCTATCAACTTCACAAAACCATTTCATTCTTGAGGGCTCCCACACCTCGTTTAGTTTTCTTGCGATCATTTATTCCATTCTCCTATTATTTCTAGCAAGACCATAAAATAGTGTGTAACTCCAATATTCCTCAAGTTTGGATTTAATCTAGTTGATCTCATTCTTTTCTGTGCCAATTTCATGGGTATTGGGAGGGTAATCCCTGATCAACCCATAAATATATTTTTTAAGGAGTCCCAATTTATTGTGTAGACCAATAAATGTGTTCCCCTATGTTGTATTACCCTATGAATTTCATACTACATGTTGGTAAATTAGGTATCATGATCCACTGAGAAGAGACTCTGAATTGTTTGTATCCCTCTAAACTACAAGACGAAGAGACTGGCCAAGTTGAACATGGAGGCGCCTAAATTTTTTACCATAAAGAATGGATACTTTCTGGTTAGAATAATAACACACCCTACCATTTTTTTGTTTGGATATCATAAAAAACTTGTTATGATGAAAGGATAGGGTTTTCCTAGTGAGTAAAAAATGACTCTGAGTAGGAAAAAATCCCTTTCGACATTCTAGGTGTCAGTAATCGAGAAATTCCCTACACTTAACATGTTGGGATTTCTAAAATAAAATCCCATGTTTTCTTTATGGGAATAGTTCCTTTCATCACATGTAGGCCTGAATATTTTATATTCACCTCCCCAATGGGGAACTCATGTGCCTTTGATATATCATTATAGGAAATACATGGTGGGAGAGGAGTAATGCAAGAGGAATATGTGTCTCTCGAAGAAAGTGGATTCCCCAGATTGTTTACCACAATGGATCGCCTTCTACGAATCCTATATAGGAAGTTGGAAAAAATATCATAATAAAAAAATAGAAGTGGGTGGGGCCAATTCGAAATAAGGAACCACCTTCCAAAATAGAATGGGTAAATATATCATATTTTAGGTTTGAAAAAGTATACTTTAAATTATATAACACTATAAGAGATTCATAATCTTATATGTCTATATCATGACCATGGGAATGAGTGTTGGAGATTGACTACATCTATGATAAGTCCTCAATAGAGAGAACCTACTTATTTTTTTCACAATCTATGTAGCTTTATTTTCAACATACATATTAATAATGGACCAAAATTTTATAAAACAAGCAATACCAGGGAGACAATGGGTAAAAAATATCCCTGTTCCATTCAAATAAGTATGGAACGTGAAGAAATTTATTATCCTATATATGGATAGAAAGATATATATCCATGAAAATGAGGGTAATCAATCAAAAAATAACCATAGTTATGATCATTTGTTCATAGAAAGACTCCTAAAGATTTATTGATGGCTTTAAGAAAAGAATTATTCATGAAGGAAAATGGAATGAAAGGGAGACTAATCCTGACTACAGTGCTCAAATCGTACCATACCTTATGAATATCAATTAACCAATGGGGATAATTGGAATTCTACTGACCCTAGGATATGGGAGCTCTACTCCACGTTGGGATAAAGTCCCACTTTAGTCCCAAAACCACACAAATAAATTTGTTGGGTAAAGATGAAATTTGAGCCACATGTTCCAAACCCCAAGATTCCACAAACCATTGGAATCTTCTGAGTAGAGGTTTTTCATATATGACCATTTCAATAATCACCATTTGAGGATGCCAAACATTGTAGTAAAATTTGTGGAAGGAACATCCAAAACTAGACATGTTACTTCCCTAGACACTGCCAGAGGATCCATATGAATTTTTGGGAAACATGGGGATGGGTAAGACTAAGAGGGATGGAACAAAATCTCCTTTAAGAAAACACTAGGATTTGGATCTGAGGATGGGGGCCAAGAAATATTTGGAGGTGATGAAAAAACAGAAAAAACTGATGAAGAAAAAAGGTCAAAGGTCATCAAAGTAAGAATCTCAGCATCGGAGTTCACCGCATCCACGGGAGAAATGGTAGGAAATTTTTGAAATTATGATCTTCTGTGAGGTGAATTCTTTCAATTAGGATAATCAATATGATATCTGTATCTTTATTTACATTCCAATAATAATAAATTAATTTATTACTTTAAATTTTTTAATCCTAAAGCAGTGAAACAATGTGGTAAACAAATTAGGATCTTAATATTAGATCAAGGTGGTGAATATTATGGGAGATACACTGAGGATGGACAATTTCCTAGTCCATATTCATGCTTTCATTAAGAAAAATGAATAGTTTAATAATACACTATGCTAGGTTCACTAGTCCAAAATGGTTTAACTGAATGAAGAAATTAAAGATTAACAGACATGGTATGAAGTATGTTTTGTATCTCTAAGTAACCTAAATTCTTGCGGACTGATGCACTTAAAGTGGAATCAGGAATTTTGAATCAGGTTCTAATAAAAGTAGTTTCAAAAAACCTTTTTCAATTGTTTATGGGTTTGAATCTGAGTTTTTGGCATGTGTGAATTTGGGGATTTACTTCATAAGTGTGTGTTTATATTACACATGAATGTATGTTAAATTCTATGGCCATTAGTGGCTACATCATTGGATATGTATAAATGTCTAAAGTATTTCATTTTTATTTTACATTATAGAACACTAGAATTATGGAATAAATAAATAAATAATCCCCTAAAATTACATGATTAGTGGGATTGATCTTATCAATAATATTTAGGATAATTTCCATTTAGATGATAAACCCTTTATCCCATGTGATAGATTGATAATTTTTCACAAAAAAACCCTCATTTTCTATCAAATATCATTCCATAAATGGTTGATAATCATCCTTTGGATCAAATAGTTCAAGAATAAAAAACACTTGATCAACCTGCTAAACCCTAAATTCCTCAATAAAATAATAGTGAAACATTGATAAGATCAACAAGGATGATAAATCCATCAGTTTCATGTAATTATATAGTGTATCCACAATAAGATCACTATAATATTGGTTCTAAAAATGATCATGAAACATATTCACATTCCATAATTTGTGAGGAGTCAAATATATGGTATGATTAAATGAAGGAGGAGTTGAATTCCATGAAGAGTAATGATATCTGAGACCATGTTGAGTTTCCATTTTTTTAAACCTATTGGATGTAAATGGGTTTTTAAAACAATGAAAATTTCATTAGGCCACATTGAATGAAATAAATCCCGACTAGTTTCTAAAGGGTTCACTCAGATGAAAGGGGTCAATTATACAGACACAGTTTCTCTTGCATCCAAGAAGCATTCAATACGCATTGTATTAGAATTTGAAGCACTTTTGGATTTAGAATTACAACAAATTTATCTGAAAACGTCTTTTCTGAATGGTTGTCTATATGAGGATGTTTACATGAAAAAACATGAATGATTCCCCTCTAGTTTTGGTGATAAGTTTTTGAGGAATATGAAATGTTTTATATATGGTTTAAATAATATATTGTGATAGAGGTATTTGTGATTTATTGATGTAATTACTTCATTTTTATTTGATAAAAACATTATAGATCAATATATATACCAAAATATCAGTGGGAGTAAAATATGTTTTCTTTTTTTACATATAGATTACATTTTACTAGCCACTAATGATAAGGGTTTTCTATATGAGGTTAAACGGTTTCTATAAAAAAGGTTTGATGTGAAAGATATGGGTGATGAATCCTATTTCATTAGAATAAATATCCCAATAGATGGGTTTAGAGGTGTTCTAGGCATGTCTCAAGAAACCAAGATTAGTAAAGTCTTAGCGATATTATGTATGCAAGGTTGAGAACCAAGTATAGCAACCATTATTAAGGGTGATAAATTCAATATGAACCCAATCCTTGAAAATTATTTTCAATGAGAAAAAATGTATTCCATCCCATTTTATTCCATTATTGGTAGTTTCATGTATGGTCAGGTCTGCATGAGGCATTACATTGCATTTATAGTAGGAATGTTAAGGTGATATCTACGTGATCTAGGTATAGACCACTGGAATTCCATGATGAAGGTATAGAGATACCTAAATGGGACTAAATACTACATGATTATATATAAGCACACTCACAATTTGGAATTCAATGGATACTGAGATGAAGACTTTTCTGTTTGTGTGGATTCACACAAATCTACTTCAAGATATGTCTTTATGATGTTTGGAGGAGATGTGTCTTAGAGAATTGTAAAATAGACAATAATAGTGAATTATTATATGTAATCAAATTTCATTTCATATTTTTAGGCCACTTCCCATTATGTATGGATAAGGAGTTTAATTTTGGTCGTTAATGTTATGGATTGTATTTCTAGTACACCGATTATATATTTTGATAATTAGGCTACTCACATTATGGATAAGAAAAAAAATTGGGAGTCAAATTAAGCACATAGATATCAAATAGTTTTCCATAATGGAGAATGTTAAAGATAAAATAGTGTTCATTCATCACATCATCCCCAAATTGATGATTTTATATCCTTTAAGTAATATAATTACTCCATTTAAATTCAAGGATCATGTAATATTTATGGGATTATGTTCTAAATTATAAATTTGTTTAATTTAATTTCAAACTCTATATATTAAAATATTTCTCTCATCATATTTTGGGTATATAAACATTACTTGAGAAATATTTTTTTTGGACTACATAATAATTCATACGATTACAGTTTGGCTATATGGAGAAAAAACCATGTGGTTAAGGATTTCTCATGTAGTTATTTAAATATATATGATATATTGTGAAACGTAGAATGTAATACTTTTTATTTTGTTGAAATACTATTATTATCCATATATAAGTTTTTATTAAAGAGATTGAATTCATTCAAACTAATTAGTTTGGACCAAGTGGGGGAATGCAATAAATGGCCCATCAATTAATTAATAATGTAATAAATAATGGTATGATAAATTATATCATCTAAATATTATTATTGTATGCCATGATAAATAAAGTAATTTATTATATATGAATTTAATGTGTTAAATTCACTTTTCAAAATTTATGTATTACTTTGATGGAAATAAATAAGCATACATTAATACCCCTTGTCGACAAAGTCAATTGTAGTGGGTCCTTGATAGTAGAACCCCATGAAATTATTATCCCCCCGAACTCACCAGATTAAGGGAAATATACACCATCCATATCCCTATGAAGAGTGTATATGACATTCATGTTTTGATTCCATCATTTCTTAGTTTTACAATGGATGTTTGTAGGTAAAAGGTTCCTTCTATTAATTAAATTTTCTGATCATATAATTCAATCATTCATTAAAATTTATTACAATGGGCCGATGAAATATTCCATATATAAGCATATTTATAAGTTCCTAAAATGTTCTCACACCCCTATCCTAATGTTTTTCTAATTATACTCTATTCATATGTTGTCAATACGGGCCTTCCCTATGGGCTTGTTGTACTGGATGTCCAATGGGTTGAGGGATAACCTGTGTTAGACCACCTGTTTTTGAAAACCCCAATTCTTATTCCTATATTATTTCCTACATATAACACACAACTCACATGAAATAAATTCATGTTAAATATGTTTTTTCTATTAATTTTAATTTATTTTCCAAAAATATCATTCAAAAATGAAAATATCCAATATTAAACATACCCATTTAAATCACGGGTCTTCTTATTTAAAATACTTAAACATTTAAAAATTAAAATTATTAAACATATACTCAAATTATGAACTCATAAAATCCACTACACTTATATAATACTCATACTCATGAAAAATATCCATTATTAATGAATAAATAAAACATTGATTCTGCACATATTTAAAATTCAATATTAATGTAAGAAAATCAATTATCAATGGGGAAAATAATTTTCACATTTTATAAAAATAAATTTCTTTCAATTGATCATTGGAAATAAAGATTTTCAAATTCCCAAGGAACAATAATGACCTTATCAACACTTCGATTCAATCTTTTGATTCATCATTATTAATATTCCTTATTATGATGTGCTTCACTGATTTTTTTTTCTATCATCAATCATTTTAATATGAATATGTTATGGTTTACTAATATATTTCATACACACTACTATTGACATACCCTTTAATAGCATGAAAAAAGGATTTTAACTGCACTAAATGAGAATTGGTATCCTCGATGTAATTAAGGATGGGTGGCATTTAATAGAACTAAAAATCACTAATAAAGTCCATAGTTTATCAGTTCTATTTATAGATATTATTATGAAATTATTTTATTAGTGAATTCAATAGAACTGATCAGTGAGGACCTTTATTAGTGCTTGAAATAGTGATGATAAAGGCCCCACCTACAGTCTGTATATCGGCACACTACAACAACCTGTAAAATATATAGAAAATTTATAATTTATTTAAAATAAATTTTTCAACATGTATAAAAAACTACAACATAAATTTCAAAAAATGTTTTTTATAATTAAATTTATACTTTCTATCCACAAAACATTAAAAACGTTCATGATTCATCGTCTTTGGAACCTATGATTCCCTCTCAAAAAGACCCTCCCATGGTATCTTTTGCAAAAAAACACCTCAACATAAGAAATAGAGTCTACCTCTATAAGTAAAAAAATGAAATTTTAGTAGTATTATAATAAAATAAATTATAATTTAATATTTAATATTTTATTTAAAAAATGAACATAGAATAAAAAATTTCACATATAGTTATACTGGTCACAATGTGCATTTTATTGAGGTGTGTTTGACTACAACACTTCAAAAATGATGTATGGATCATTGTTCTAATGTTCCAAAACCATTGAAATGGGTTTGCTCAGTTTTAAGTATCTCAATATTAAATTAAGGCACACATGTAGTTATCTCAGTCACACGATTCATTGGATTGTGATGCGGAAGATTCCTATACATTAAAAAATTAGTTATGGATAAATATTCTAAAGTATGAAAATAATTTGAATTTTTTTCTCTATTATCAGTATGTCTCTCTTGTTTTTTACTAAAATATTATTTCAAATTTGAAACAAACACTTTTAGTTATACAGAATCATTTTCATGACACTTAAAATTGATTATTATTTTATGATGATTTTGTAGTCTAACTCACACCCTAGGTCATCTCTCAAGGAGTGATGATAGGTTTAGTGTTTGTATTTTTAATAAATTAATCTTTAGTGGGGGGTAGTTTTGAAAATAGTTTTAAGAAAATAATTTAATATAAATATTTTATTAGTTGAAAAATGATGGTGGAGTTTTTATAATTATAAGATAAGGAGTTCATTTAATTTCCAATACACATCATTTTTAGTAAATTTTTCTAAAAAATGCACATGGTTTAATGGAATTATTTGGTTAAATGGTTTTCAAGATCATGATTAAATTATTGCCTCTTCAAATGATGCATAAATAAACGACCATTAACACAAAAATTGTGTTTTAACGGTTTTAACCTTATCAATAGAATACATTCATCCAAATAATAATTAAAATTCATGAATGTGAATGTTAAAATTGATTCTTGTGTTGTCCAATCAGATCTACACAATATTCCCACTTGACATCTCAACCCAAACTTTTTTAAGGTAAAACATTTTCACAGGTGTCAGGAAAATAATTCAATGTAGAATAATGTAAAGATAAAAACATAAATGAAATGTTTCAAACATATATTACACAAAACCTATATCATAAGATGTCCCAGAACTCCCTCCCATGAATGTGTAGCTTCCTCGAAATGACTTTCCACTTTTTAGCTCACCATCGAGAGGAGGATGATGCTTGGATTGAAATTCACCTTCACATTTGATCCCCCTATGAGGATAGGAGCCTCTAAAACATATTATTTTAGGAAAAGTATCTTATGGGTGTCCAAAATGGCAGCACTTAACTCCTTGGTCTAACATACAAATGGGGTACCTAAGGTTCCAATTTACAGGTAATGTGGAAGGTTATTTTGGGCACATAGATTTTTTAAAACCACTTAACCCATGGTTTTCAACATATATATATTCTTGTAACACTTTGAATAAAATAAAATTATTTTTCCCAATCATTAATATATCTCCACAGAAAATGTGGCATGATTTGGATGTCAAAATATCAAGATATGAATGAAACATATCACACAATTTTTGACATCAAACATATTTAGTGGCTTGGAAAGATCTATTCATTTGGACCTTTTAATGGAAGAATTGGTATTTGGTGTCTTCAAAAGATTTGAATCCCAATTAATTTGGAAACATTAATGAATTTTCATCCCAATTGAACTAATGGATCATCTATAGTTTCTTTTTGAGTCTACTGCTGTTCTTGGAATCTTGCACATTTGGCCCCTTTTTCTTCAACTTCATCTTGGACCCTCCAAATCACCTTCACCGATAATGAAATCATTCAGAAAAGAAAAATTAACCTTTATAAATATGATTAAAACAATATAACTTAATCAAAAAGGAATTTAAAATTGTTAATAAAATGATAAATAATCATACAAATCATTTTAACACAGTGGTGTAAGGATGAAAATGAATAGTGAATTACTACATGATCACACACCCACATGTAAATATTCTAAATCCTTGGAAAATTCACACTTAAAAAATCTATGAATGTATATATTTCCAACATCATGAAGATTTAGCATCGAATATTTCTTTCTTCGTAGCAATGTGATCATAAAAAATATACTAAGTAGCTTTTATCATTTATCATGGGAAAAAATGTCTCATGGATTTTATCAGAATGAAATTATAAGAGATGCATGATACAAATAATATAAAATAATTAAAAATATTAACATTTCACTAATTATCCATGTGTGTGTGTGAAACTAATTTCATGTTATTCTTTCCACTTTTTGTCTTGTAAATATAAGTTATTTTAAAAGATGGATTAAATAATTCTGTCCATCGAACCTATCCTACATACATTGCAATTAAATTAAAAAATAAACTTACTTAAGAATTACTAAAATTAAAACCTTAATCTCTTGACCTAGATATCCCCATATGTTTTACATTTCATCTCCCCCCTCGCTAATAATTATTTTTTTTATTTCAAAATTTGAACATGTAATAAATCACAAACTCATCACTAAACCCTTGTTTGATCTATATATGAAACAAATTGTAATAGTTATAACAAGATAAAAGTTGAAGGAAGATTTTTTTTTACCTACCTAATACACAACTCATATTTAATGTTTTTTTTTTAATTTTTTTAAAGGGCATAAAATAGTCTGAGAATAGGTACACGTGCATAGGTTAATCCAATACCATACTGAAATGGATTTGATAAGGAATGAATGTATGAAAAAAATAGTTCTGGAATGTACCGAAACATTAAACTAATTTATATTTATCTTCTATTAGTTAATAAATAATCACAATTAAGGGTTGTGTGCAAAGATGTTTGGAGATTTTCAGTGACACAATTTTCCCATAAACTACTCACACATAGGGTACCATTCTACGAAAATGTTTTAAAATGATACAAATATTTATGATATCAACAAAACTAATTTATTGGAAAAAGTAACTACTAAATGTTAAATTCTTTTGAAAACCCAAATTCTATTAGTTATTTTTTTAATGAAACATGAATTAAGGGAATTCATCATTTATTTTCAATAATTTAATAATTAAATTAGCATCATATTCCATGATTTAGTGGGCATATTTAAGGAATATGGTGGCACATAATTGAGTGTAAAATGAGGGGGTAAGTAATATTATTATTAAAAATATAATATAGAAAAATAATAAAAATTATGAAAATTCCTAACTAACCTATAAATATACACATCCCCCACACAAACATCTTGCAGTGTCCAAACCATAATAAAAATGAATGTGGGAAGGTAGGATAAATCATA
Source organism: Viscum album (assembly GCA_963277665.1). Lineage (NCBI taxonomy): Eukaryota > Viridiplantae > Streptophyta > Magnoliopsida > Santalales > Viscaceae > Viscum > Viscum album. The sequence continues at coordinate 1,143,898,526 of OY728166.1, forward strand.
GTGTGTGTCAATGGTATGATTATTTTTAAACATGAAGTCCCTCGATTGGGGACTCTATAATTAATTTATAAAAGTAATTTGTTGATTTCCATTGATAGTGAAGGTTTGATTTTTTTCATTAATTTGAACCTAAACCACACCAAATTGACAAACATTAGAAATAGTGTACAGGCTAAAATAATGGTAATGAAGCTTACGATGATAAAAACAAGCCATTCGTTGAAATGGAGGACCTTCTACATGATGTGGAATTGAAAAATAAGGTCAATATGATCATGGAAATCCTTGTTTCTCTCATTTTAGATTCGAGAGTTCTTATAAGAATCCCTACGTATTTCTTCCATCTCATGAATATTTAGGTTACTTTGAGCACCTTCACTAAAAAGATTAGAATTTAATTTTTAATGACCTCGTAGGACTGGAACTCTATCTCAACAGGAAGATGAAAACTCCTTCCAAAAACTAGCTAATCTGGATACATTATAGGGGGTGTTTTGAAGTATGTATGGTAAGACCAAAATAAATCATCAAATTTAAGACTCTAATATATTTATTTGGCCTGAAAAAAATTTCCAAATTTTATTTTACCTCTATATTGGACACCTCAGCTAGACCATTGGTATATGGGTGATATGAAATATACACTCAATAACCATACCCATACCGATTGAAAAGTGATTACATTTTTTGGTAGTATAAAAGAAAAACATAATCACTAATGATGAACCATGGTAATCCAATGCTACAGAAAATACGGATTCTAAAAAATTCCTATACTATTTTGGAATCATCAGTCTTCATGGCTTGTGACTTTACCAATTTTGAATATTAATCATCTTCTAGAACAAAGTTTCTATTGGAATTGGGAAATGGCCACATAAATTCAATTCCCCAAACATAAAAAACATTGTGGATGTGAAGAGGGTTGTGTGTAATTTCTTTTCATTTAGAGACATTCCCCATTATTTGATACTGAGTAAAATCCTTGCATAAATTATGCGCATCCCAAAATAATGTTGTCCAAAAGATACCAGAATCGAGGACTTTAGGAGCAATGAGTTGGGGACCAAATTGGCCCCCAAAATCGAGGGTGTGGTAGAACCTATGGACAGACTAACTCATTATCTTGAACACATCAGTTAGTGACATTATCACTACATTTCCACCAAAGGTAGTGGTTATCACAAATGTACGAAAGAACTCATCTTTTAGATGACTGTATTGTTTTATTTCTGAAATTAGTATGAATGCGATATAATACTGAATAATTTACTATTTTTGGAATAACAAGAAATATAATCTTTCACTTGGTATGATTACTCATCAGGAAACATGTCATTGATTGGAATTCAAGGGGATTAGTCAATGTGTGGGTAAGGTAGGAACCTACTGATGTGGTTAGACACCATATTCTATACTCTATTTTATCATTAATTTTAATTTCAAATTACTTAATTAAGATAATCCAACAAATGAAACATGGTTTGTATTGTGGTTTCATAAGGTGATACTAGGGGCTTGCATGATCTAAGAACAAAATGACTATGGACCCAATAAGATATGACCCAAATTTATCTAAGGAAACAAATGGAAAATAATTATTTTTTTTAGGTTGTAGTTTTCATGGGTTGGGTCTAGAGTGCAAGAGGCTTAGGATTTGACATATGGAGATTTATTGACCCTTTGTGATACGGCTTTCCCAACTAGATAGTTAGAGGCCTCACATATGGTCTCAAATGGTAAATTCCATCAATGTTTTTGGATTTATGGTGGTGAAGTGGGACTCATTTCAAATTGTTAAATGCTTCCTGAAATTATTTTTCCAAGACAAAATCCTTTTATATTTGGAGCAATCAGGAGAGGGCCTAAATCTTACTAAATTAAAGAATGAAATGCCGGTAAAATCCACCATGACTTAAGAAAGGCCACACATCCTGCACATTTTTTGGGAATAGTAAGTAATAAATGATATCCAATTATGATTTCTCTAATATGAACCCATCTTTAAAAATGAAAAGTTTAAGTATTTTACATTGTCACACCATGAAATGTAATTGATCGTAATTAAATATAACATTAATTTCTAAAAAATGACATAGAATAGAACCAAGACAACTCAATCATTTGTAAAATAGGGAGGAATAAATTGTAAAATCATCTATGAATAATTCAATGAAATCCTTAAGTATTTAGAAAAAAATTCTAACCATGCATCACTGGACAGTAACCAGAGCATTTTATAGGCCAAATGACATCCTTCTATATGAAAATGTTCCAAAGGATGAAGTGAAGGTTGTCTTTTCTTGATCCTTTGGGGAAATAGGATTCTAAATGTATCCAAACTAACCATCAAATAATTAGTATATAGAATTCTATGCTATCCACTCTAGAACTTGGTCAATGAAAGGTAATGGTAAATGGTCATATCTAGGGTGTTCGTTTATTCAGTGATAGTCTAAACAGACACACAAACTATTCTGCAAATGGGTTTGAACCAATTCATTTTTTTGATTTTTAATTATAGTAAGTCATGTTTTTTCTAAGAACAACATTCAATGTGTTGACCCATTTAATTTCATAGATAGAGTAAATGATTCCTTTATCCAGTATTTGTGTTTGTTACATAACAACATGTGGGAGGTTTGGGTTTAGTCGATGTTTTTCATGCCTCGTTGGTTTGGCCTCATCATTTAACAATATATTTTGTTTTCAAATTTCCAATATAATACCATGAATTTCTATAGGCTTCCATACTAAATCATGTTTATACTCCCTTAAAAGGTTACAAAGTCTCAATTCATGCTCAAGAGGGAGTGAACTAGAAATTATGAGAGGATGCTTATTTCCATTCTCAAGATATGAATGTTTTAAATCATGAGGATCTTTTTTAAGATCCAATTTTTGTGGAATTCATATTGAAGGTATTGGATGTAAAAGTGGTAGATAAATAAAATCATCTAACCCCTCAATGGTAACATCCCCAAATGTGGAATTATCTTTTAAATGTTTATAGGTATATCGATGTTCATGGGATCCTCAATGTCAAAGAAATCATCGATTAACAAAAATTCATGCAATTTATCTATATTCGTACAACATTATATGAATAATTCATATCCTATAATATATATCAATGATGAAAACTAATAAAGGGGAGTGGCGGAAAGAAATGAATTTTTTTCATGGGTAGGTAGTACATAAATTAAATTAACTAAAAATGAAGAATGTTCATATGAGGGATGCTTTATAGAATCAATGATTGTTATGGTGGAAAGTTACACCAACAGACTCTATAGATAATGTACCATTTTGGACATTAATTAATGTTTTGGTGACATTCAATAATACAATCCCTAATATAATTTTGGGATGTCCATTTCATCCTATAATATTCCATTTTTTTGAACCTAAAAATCAGTATAAAATATTAAAATTTTCACCCTCAAAAGAAAATCCTCTAACATAATAACAGGGTTTTATGTATGGTATTCTAGTTAAAAACAATTAACATTGATAGGAATTCCCCAAACTATATTGAATATAAAATTTAGTGGGGAATCACATTTTTAGAATCACTAAAATCGAGCATAGCATTTGAAAAGAAATACTCCCCTATAGTGTGAAGAATCGAGAATGTTCAACGATCATTGTATTTATTAGGAAGTGATGGATAAATTAATTATGAGATGATATTCCCCATGTTAAACATTTAATTACTTTGAAGTTCACTACATTGTGTACAGATATCCTTCAGAAACATATCATATCTTGGAATTTAATTTACAACATCAATAAATGGATTATCAATATGCACTTTTTTTAATGTTTCCAATATTTATTTATAATGTTCATGTTCTTTTTTGTTTCCTCGGTTGGGTGTACCTATAGGTAAATGGAATTGGAATGGTTTGGCTTAGTGGTTCATCAAATGAAACCCTCTTCCTATTGACAAGCATTCTCTCGGGGTATGGTTTTTCATCATTTGGATCATTTTTAGTGGTTGTTATGCTGGTTTCCTTGGGAGGGTATGACCTTAATGGATAAGACATTTTGGTTTTTATTTTTTTCCCACTCCTAAAGGTTATGGAACTAAAATTTCACTTATCCCTGGGGTTGACTATTGGTAGAGAAGTTATTTTACCCTTCCCATGACTTTTTATTTTCCACCACTGAGTTTGAAATATTTCCTTATTTCGTCTACAATACATGTATGTATACATGAGTGATTTAATGAAATTGGATATTATTTTCATCAAATCCATTTATCATGTAATCTTGGCTTGGATTGGTTTTTTGGAGGGATTATATTAATGTCCATTGTGGTGGTTGAAGATTTTACGGTGGTGGTGGTGGATGGTTATTCTACCTTGGTTGGTTCTATGTTTGTTGAATTCAGATTGAATACCCCATTTATTATACAATTTGGTGTCTTTAAAACTAGATTTTGATGGATAGTAATGTTCTTTCTAAATGGGGTTTTTATAGGGTCAGTCTGGAAAACTTTACTCACATCTCTCAGATGGTTCTACTAGTTGAGGGAATGGGTTATAATAGTACGTTTCATTAGAATAGATACAATAATGGATGAGAGGAGGATATTTGAAATTCCCCTGGGAAAGAGGAAGATTTAAAATAAGGGTACATATCTCTTTAATCATCTTAACCACTGGCTTCTCAAATTTAATTCTTTGCACCTCATGGACACCTCGAATGCGTAGAGTGGACATTGAATTGAATTATTGAGTGTTTAGTTCCATGTTCTCAATAAGTTTATGTGCATTTATTATGTTTTTTAACTAGTGAACCACCTACATCAGCATCAATCATGTTTTGATCAATAGTAATTAATCCTTCATAAAAATACTATATTAATATTTGATCACATATTTGGTGGTCTTTTAAACTTGAAAATTTACTTTTAAATCTTTCCCAGTATTCATGAAGTGTTTCCCCATGATATTTTATTATCCTAAAAATTACCTTCCTTATTGTTTTTGTTTGAGAGGTCGGGAAATATATTTCATGAAAAAAGTGTTTCATGTCCAACCAGCCTCTAATAGGGGAATTAACATTATACAAGTAATATTTTGCAGTTCTTTCTAATGAAAAGTGAAATCACTAAGCTTTACATGTTCCTTATCCACATTAGAATGTTTTATTGTAGAAAACATAGTATGAAATTTTTGACAATTTATTATGTGTATCTTCCCCCATGAGTCCATGGAATTAGGGTAATAAGTGAATTATACTAGATTTAAGTTCAAAATTTGGAACGTTACCTTGTATTTGAAGGTACACTGGTTGGATATCAACATAATGTGAGGTTAGGTGTTTTAACATTCAGTTATTTTTAACCATGTAATAAAAAATAGGTTTAGTTTCTAGTTTTTTCTAGAATAATAGTAAATTAGAAAAGTCTCCAGTTTTTGTGTGTCATCCATCAAAGTGTTATCCTTTGTCTCTCGGTGTCTCTAAAATAGGATCATCTTCGGTTTGGGTTTGAAAGGAGGTAAATATCCAAGATTATATTATTCAATTAACAAAACCTACATATTAAATAAATCAGAAGACCAAAATATTTTCAGATGTATAAGATAAAACAACTAAATATTCACATAATTTATAAATATCTTATCAAAAGCATGCAATAGAAACTAAAGTGCTCCCAATCAATGGAACAAAAATTTGAATTATTTTTTATGAAATGTAAAATATATTATTATTTAATGATGAATCTTTAGTATAGGTTAGACCCTAGGTTTTCTTTGAAGTATAAGTGATAAAATTATAGTGTGTATCTTAAATAAAAAGTGTTAATAGAGGGGTGTGGTTTTTGAAAAATGTTTTATAAAAATTACATAATTTAAAGAGTATAATAGGTGAAAATAGATGGTGTGGTTTTTAGAATTATTAGAGAAGGATGAAATTTCAATTTGACTAAACATATTGTATAGTTAATTGATATAAAAATTTCACATTGTTCAATAGAAATACATGGTAGAGTGTTGTCAAGATCTTGATTACCCACTTTCCTCTTAAAATGATGCACAAAGAAAAAACCCTTCACATAATAAATAATGTTTTCAATGTCTTAACATCAATAGTATAATAAGATATTCCAGAGAATAATGAGATCTCATGTCTGTGAATGTGAAAAATGATTCTTTTTTTGTCTAATTGGATCAACCCAAGATTCCCACTTGAAATATAAACTCAATCAGTATCGAGATAAAAAAATATTTCACTTGATTAAACAAAAACTTAATTCATAGAAGAACCATGTAAAGATAAAACATAAATGAAATGTTTCAAATATAAATTAAAAAAAGTATCATAAAATGTTCTATAACTCCCTCTCAGTTATGTGTTGCTTTCTTGAAATTGTCATCTACTATATATCTCTTCGTTGGGAGGAGGAGGAGGGTCAGGTGGTACATCACCTTCCTCCTTGGTCCTCCTATGATTATAGGGGCCTCTAGAAACTCTTGGATGAAAATAGTAATTCTTTGGGTATCCAAAATGGCAGAACATTACTCCTTGCTTGAACTTACAAATGGGGTTCCCAAGGTGCTAATTTATAGGCAATGTGGAACGTGGTTTTGGGAAACCAGATTTTGTAAAACCACTTGGAACATGGTTTTTCACATCTATAAAATCTTATATTTTTCTGTATAATACTAAAAACACATTTCCCCGCCTCTTTAATATATCAATAGACAATCTGGCATCATATGGAGGTTTAAATATCGAGATATGTAAGAAACACTATCCCCCACTTTTGACTTCGTGTAGAGGGTGTGGGCCAAACGAACATGGCCCGACCACTCCGAAACCATTATGGTTTTTTAATTGTTCTTCATGATGGAGGAGGATGGTGACCGATTCTAGCGACTGGCACTTGTGGGACTCAGGAAAGGTGATCGGCCCTCCGGCCGCCATGATGAAGGCGGCGGCGCGACTGCACCGCCGAAGAATTTTCGCGGGCTATCCGCCGCAGCGGAGAAAGGGCGGAGGATGGCCATGCGAAGGGGGGGGGGGGCGGTGCGGTGAAAGTCTGCATCGCCCAGCAGAGAAGAGTCGCATCCTTGTTCCGCGGTGCTGAGGGGATGGTGGACGGCTCACATTCGGCCACCGGCGATGGTGCGGTGCGCGACCACGCCATGTGGAAGAGCGGCTGGACATCTAGCCAGCTGGGGACGCCTAGAAGACCGCCTAGCATAGAGCACACCATGGGCCTCCCTAGAGGGTCGGGCCACGCCAGCACACCTAGTCAGACCAGGGCAGGACCCGGGTCAGGTCGATCTTACTGGGTTGGCCCGGACCCAGACCAACATCAACCCATTTTGTTCATTTGGCCATAACGTGAGCTACATCTGTCTGTTTGATGAATCGTCTACAGAAATGGAATCCTTGGATCGAGACAATCCTTTTTGTATAACCCATGTGAGTTTTGGATAATGTTGTGGTATGGCTAGGGTTGATTGAGCATGAATCAAACCAAGCCCGCGGGACTAAATTCCAATAACTTACAGATTAGGCATTTGATTGATGCATCGTCTGTTAAGTATAAACCCCTTTTTATGTTACAGACCTTTGGGATTATTTCTATTTAGACATCGTGGGAGTTAGAGTATCGACCTGTGGCTTAAAGAGTAGACCCTCCAGGAATCAAGCGAGCTTAGTGTAGGAACCATGTGGTAAGCTGTAACGTGAATAAAGAACATCTATCATGTGTGGATCAGTATCTAGCAATCATGTGTGGGTCGGATCCTATGTGGTTCAGCACTCAGCGATGTTGTGTGGGTTAGCGCCTACTGATCTTGTGTGGGTCAGATCCTGTGTGGGTTAGCAGGGTTTAGTTACCCATCGATCCTCTGTGGGTTAGCAGCAGAGCCTCTTAATAGAGTAAGATGATTCAGTAGTTATATCTTATCATCATTACTATTGTACCTTAGTTAAACCTGGTGTGGGATAATTCTTTACCTTTGTGTTAATATTCTATTTAGAGTAGCTTTGTGGTACTTACCATCATGGTGATACCTTTGTGGTATTATTCTCTGTGACGTAACCTTTGGGGTACTTACCTTTGTGGTAATCTTCTATGTTGTGTACCTTTATGGTACTTACCTTCATGGTGATAACTTTGAGGTATTATTCTAAGTGGCATTACCTTTGTGGCACTTTCCTTTGTGGTGTTACCTTCGTGGTATTATTTCCTTCATGTAACAGTTGTACTTTGGCTAAGGATTTAGGCCTTAAGTTTCCTCATGAATGATATGGGTATTCTTGATAACATAGGTATATGCATGGGAATGTACCTAACTAAGGTCATTAGTTGTTTTCATGCTTTATGTATTATCCTTTGTGGGTTTTGAGTGTCCTTTGAGGGTTTCAGGGTCCCTACTGAGTATCGTTATACTCATCCCTGCACGGGTACGCTTGCACCTTGTTGTGTTTGGTGAAGACGACGGACATCACTGACTGAGGATGAGGGTACCAGGATTGTAGGTAGCTTGGAGGTGGAAAATAGATGAGGCGTATTGTAGAGACGACCGTTCGAGAGCTGTACCTACCCTTCATGTTGGATCCTTGGCGGGTGTTCACAGGAGCTGTTCCATTAACTTGTACTTTCCATTTTTCCTGTACTTTCCAGTTGGGCTTGTATTCTGGCCCCTTTTACGTACTGTACTCACTCTTTTTACTATTCAATTTACTCGTGTTTGTATCTTGTTTTGTGCTTGTTTGTGTGTGTTTATAGGTTATAAAGGAAATGCCTTCCCGTTTTAGGGAATACGCCTGTCGGTGCTAGTCGCCAGACCCTGGCCTATGGAAGGCGGGCTCGGGGTAGTCACGGAATGGGCCCTAGGGGACGGGTCATGAAATATTTGTATTAGAGGATTCAGTGTTACCATAGAAAATTGGACTCTAATATTTTCTTTAACAGCAATAGTGTTAGGTGTAGTGAGTGTGGTTGCCTGTTTAGAGAATCCAGTGTTTGTGTGGCGGCCGACGTATCCATACACCAGGACCCTGACTTCTGATTTCTGACTCAGTGCACAAAAACACTAATAGCATGTGTGTTTCGAAAAGTTTTCTTTGTGATCTATTTGAGTCATCTCACCAAGTATAACTTATTGAATGTGGAACACCTATTTATATTCAGGATTCCTCCACGTAGACAGTCAGCTTGGGTTCTTAGTATAGTACACAACGATATCCCCCTGAGTGAGGAGACCTCAATGTAGGGCCCTCTTTCAGTAGGGGAACCAGTGGAGGCACCAGCGGTACTATTACCCATTGGGACACCAATTCCACCAGCCCCAGTAGTAGAGGGTTCATGCCACTTGAGCACATTGAATGAGTTACAATGCTAGAGGCCACCCAGGCTCAGGGGAGAGATGGACCCACATGTGGCTAAGGATTGGTTGGAGGCCGTGGTGAGAGTCTCCTAACTGGTAGGGACACCAGCTGATCTGATAATGATTATTGCACCAGTATTCTACAAGAAGAAGCAGGAAGATTGTGGAGCATGATTATCTTGGTTCACAACAAGGTGACACTTCATTGGGAAGATATTGAGAGCCTGTTTCAGGTAGAGTTTGTTCCCGTGACCCTTCGTGCAGTGCTTATACATGAGCTTCTTCATTTGCTGCAGGGCAGCATGACTATGGCTCAGTACTTATAGAGGTTCACCAACCTCTCACGCTACTCCACTCATATGGTGCAGGGCCCATTCTTTAGGTCTCGGACCATCGATTAGGGACTCGGGCGGGAGATCCGGGCATCGATGATTTCTCTTAGCAACCTGACACAGGAGGGAGTGTTAGAGAGAGCCCTATTAGTGGAGAGGTTTTTTTTGCTGAGTAGCCATCAGCAACTATACCCACCACTGAGTTTCATGTTGAAAAGTATTCTGCAGCTATAATTAAATAGATATCACAAAGGTCCAAGTGGACCTGACCTACTAGTGGACGACCACAAGATTCAGGGTTAGTTGTGTGGGGAACCGGAGGCAGAGCTGGTCATGAGAGGGGCAGATAGAATTACACGTGTGGAGGGTAGGGTCGCATGAATTTTGACTGTCCAACACGTCATACGGATGATCAGCAGATGGTCAAAGGACTGCCCATGCAGAGAAAGATGTTCCACCGAGTAGAACTTCCAGGAGCAGTTGGATGTTGCAGAGGAGCTGGATGTGTAGCTGGCGGTGGGTGAAGATTTGAGATGTTACTTCCACAACCACCAGGTGGTCCACCCTGACCATAGGGAGTAGGTGGATAGGTGCGAGCTCATATCTTGGTATCTGAGGGCTATGACCACAGCGTTCTAGAGATGATATGAGGTATGATCTGTGTCTATTCTACCTTTACTACAGTACTAATAGTCATATGTTCTGGTCATTACATTATTACCATATCCCTCATTTGGAGCTCGGAGATTCTGACAGAGCCGTTGGCTAGATACTTACGGTTAGAGACTCTTATAATAGCGGATTCAAAAATTATGCACTGGTACCGATAGTGTGAGCTTACTCTAGGAGGTGAGAGCTTTGGCTGGGATCACCTAGTAGCGGCATCGAGGCCTTATGACGTCATATTGGGTATGTATGGGTTATCTATAGTCCATGCTTAGATTGACCGTATTAGGTGAAAAGTGTGGTGTTTCCACACGGATGGGACTAGTTTTACCTTCACCGTTTATAAGGGAGCATTTTCAGCATTGGATGGGCTTACCCGGCAGAGAGTGCAGCTGATCACTCATCGGTTGGATAGACTTACCCTCGGAGCAGTTGATGTGGAGTGTCTGAGCTATCCTGTAGTGGTGGACCGGTACGCGGATGTCTTCTCGGATGATGTATCGTGTCTACCTCCTCGTATAGAGGTATAATTTTACATTTAATTGTACCCCAGGAAGCCACTGATATCTACACCAGCATATAGGATGGCTCCCATGGAGCTTTGCTAGATGTGGGTATAGCTGGAGGACTTACAAGGGAAGGGGTTCATCCGGCCTAGTGTTTCTCCTTGGGTAGCCCTGATATTGTTCTCCAAGAAGGAGGATGGGGGATTGAGACATTGTGTTGTCTATCGGCACCTAAACCATCCGAACGTGAAGAAAAAGTACCCACTTCTGAGGATTGATGAACTCTTTGATCATTTGAAGGGAGTACGGTGGTTCTCAAAGATAGAGCTTAGGTCAGGCAATCACCAGCTCAGAGTATAAGATGAGGACGTGTAGAAGACAACATTCAGATGTCGGTACGTCTATTGTGAGTTTTTGGTCATGTTGTTCAGTATTAACAACGATCTAGAAGTGATCATGGAACTCATTAATAGGATCTTTCAGCCATAACTTGATCACTTTGTATTAGTCTTCATTGACGACATTCTGATCTACTCGGCTACTGAGGAGGAGAATGTCATTCATTTATAGGTAGTTGTGGATGCACTTTGAGATCACTAGCTATATGGTAAGCTCTCGAAGTTCTAGTTCTCGATCCAAAAGGTTCACATTCTGGGACATGTCATCTCAGAGGCTGGAGTTTTGGTGGATCTAGCAAATATTGAGGTATTACTTTCTTGGGAGCAACCCAAAAGTGTGAAGGAGGTTTAGTGTTTCTTGGGTTTGGCCAGATACTGTCAAAGATTTGTTCTAGATTTCTCCAGAGTTGCAACACCATTATCATCATTGATGAAGAAAGGGAAACCCTTCATGTGGACGTAGAGATGCCAGTAGAGTTTTCAGGAGCTGAGGTAGAAGCTGACTAGTACCCCCATCATGAGGCTACCAGAGGAAGGTGTTGGGTACGTAGTCTACTGCGACGCATCCGGGATAAGGCTCAGATGTTTCTTAATGCTGGAGCAATAAATTATCACATATGTTTCTCGACAACTGAGACAACATGAGTAGAACTACACTAACCATGACCTAGAGTGAACAGTAGTGGTCTTCACCTTGAAGATGTGGAGACATAACTTGATGGGAGAACGTTTTACTTTCTACTCGGACCACAAGAATATCATGTATATATTCTCCCAGAAGTACCTAAACCTAATAAATTCTATGTTGGCTAGAGTTCTCTAGGAATATGACATAGAGAAATTCAATAATCCTAGAAAGGCGAACGTTGTAGGATATGCACTCAGTAGGATATCTGATATACAGTTTCCAGGTGAGGTGACGGAGTAGCTAGACGCTTTCAAATATCCTTTGTGAATAGAGATGGGGCAGCTTATCTTTAGTCTCTTACAGTCACTCCTCCACTTAATCAGTGAGTCAGGGAGGTGCAGCGCGGGGACACTGACTGCAAGGCTCTACGTGCTTAGATATCCATAGGATAGGCACCTGATGGATTTTTTGAATGTGGGGAGCACATCATCCTTTTCAGAGGACATACCATGGTACCTGTGTCAATTCAATGGGATGTATTGATAGAATTCCATACATCCCCTCTAGTGGTACATCCTTGAGTGGAGAAGATATACCAGGACCTCCAATGATAGCATTGGTGGCCACGAATGAAAAATTCAGTTGCATAGTTTGTCTCTCGGTGCCTCACTTATCAACAAGTGAAGGCAGAGCATTAGGTACCAGCAGGCATAGTTCAGCTATTGGAGGTCCCAGAGTAGAAGTTGGATGTTATAACCATGGAATTCATGATAAGACTTCCATGTACATCCAGGGTTCATGATTCTATCTTGGTGATCATCGACCGACTCACCATGTTGGCCCACTTCCAACCAATCAGAGAGCAGGGATCAGTAGAGAGCTTGGATACCTCTATGTGTAGGAGGTTATGCAGATACATGGAGTACCCTCAACTTTTGTCTCTGATCATGATGCACATTTCATTTATCGGTTATGGAAGGGGTTGTAGGAGGCTTTCGGGATGAAGATTCATTTGAGCACCGCCTTCCATCCTCAGAATGATGGCCAGACTAAGCAAACTATTCGAACCTCGAGGACATGTTATGTGCTTGCATCCTCGACTTCAATCGTAACTAGGAGGATCAGTTGCCCCTGGTGGAGTTTTCATACAACAAAAACTACCAATCTTCTATTAGGATGGTACCTTTCAAGGCATTGTATGACCAACCTTGCAGATCACCATTGTGCTGGACTGACCTAGGGGAGTCAACACTCATGGGACCAGATATGGTTCAGGCTACCATAGAGAAGTTGAAGATCATCCAGAAGAAAATGAATACTTCAAAGAGAAAGCAGATGTCTTATAGAGACCCGAAGCCTGACGTACATGGACATTACATTACTTTTGCGGAATACTTAGTACATAAAAAAAATACACACAAGGACCGTAATAGTTTAGTGTCTTTGGATACTCGGAATATAATCTTCTAATCGTGGTGAAAGATCATCAACATATCCCATAAAGATATTCTTTTTTTTAAACCTAAATCCTTTATTTATGTCCTGGGGAAAAGAAAACAAAAAAGGGTGAGCTCAAATGCTCAGTAAGGGTAAACAAAAGAAATATCAATCACGTCATATTCATAAGAACATATCTTTTGGAAATCTTAACCTGCAAAAGAGATCATAATTTCATAACATGGGATAAATCATAGTAGTGAAATGTAATCCCAATAATCATAACTTAAAACATGAAACTTTATGGCATACACACATAATCATAGAGAATCATTTCTTGTTAGTCAAGACTCATTTCCAAGACTATCTTAGTGGACAAAGTCCATTTATGAACCGAGTTCATTCCTCGTTTCAGTCCTGTTTCACTGAACCAGTATAACCTACCATTCCAGCCATGTATATCTCATGAGATATAAAATCGTTACCCAATGCATTGGAGGGAGATATAGGTCCCACCCATCTCATAATGATACCATTCTTATGTGTGCCACAAAATCAGAAATCATACATCATAGCATAACCCATGTAATAAAAATGGGAATCTTAAACATTGTGACATCATAAAACAATACATATAAGATAAAAGAATTCATAAAAATATAATTCCATCATAACATAATCAAATAAATGTAATAATAGGGATATAAATAGATCCCATTATTATCTTAGATGGAAAATAATTTTGATAAAACACTTGAACTCCATTTTTGAAGAAAACATCCTTTCTGCTTCAAAAACACTTTTCCTTTCTTAACATGTCGTACTATTATAAACTAAAAGAATTTGATTAAAAATATACTTGAAAACTTGTACAGAAAGATTCTTGGAAATAATGTTTTAAAAATCCATTCAGGCCGTATAAGTTAAAAAAACATTCTTCGTACTTTTGTCGGAAAAGTCAAAAAGTACCTCATACGAAAAATGACAAAAGATTCCTTTCTTATCTTTTACAAAAAACTCACCGAAGGGTAAAATTAGATTTAAACAATTGTAGGTGGATGGAAATAAAATTACATATTGAGGAAACATGGATGTGGATGATAAAATACACCCCAGTAAATACCAAAGTATAAACAATCTCGGATAAAATGAGATTGTGATATTTTCCCTTACCTTAGGTCCGATTTTCTTCATATGTGTCCGAACCTCCTGTATAATGATTTAAATAATGTAATTGACTTATTCCAGAATCATAAGCATTGTTATGATATCATATATGGTTCACTTATGGCTTTATATTACCCGTTCTTTTGTAAATTCTATGTTAAAGAGCATTTTGGGTAAAATCGTTTCATTTGTCGTCCGTGTTTTGACTTGTAATTATTAATATGATTACTTAGATCATGATTACTTAATTCCAGAATATAAAACATGATTTATATATAATATATATTCAGAATATAATAGATCAGAAAATGGAATGAAATACACCGTTCATGGAGACGGTAGACTGTACGTACGCATGAACGCTGTTTTCTTTTCCTTATTGAGTTGAATGGAATTAAGTAGATGACATGCATATATATACACATAAATCCAGAATCATTATTATGTCATATATTTCATTATTACTTATTATATATACTTTATAATCATTCATGAATGGTTAACGTGGAGAATGAATCTCATCGCGTCGTGGAGACGGTAGTCCGTACGTACACACGAGCGATGATATCGTTCTCATGATCGTTGAAGTGTATTGGAGTGTATGTATACTATTTCAGAATCATTATCACTTTACAATAATCATATATAGTAATTATTTACACCATTATACCCATCCAAGTAAGGTGGTGGTGGAAAATAGATTACACCACGGTGTGGAGACGGAATTCCGTACGTACGCACGCGCGGTGATTTCGTTTTCCGTAGGATGGATAGATGGTGAAATAAAGTTGTTTCATAATTATAATAACATATCAGTATATAATTGATACTGACCTTATTACTTCATAATGAAACAACCTAATAAGAAGTAGTGGAAGAAGAAATTAAGATGAAATAATCGGTAACGGATATTACCTCTTCTTTGAAGCGCCTCTTTGAGATCTCCTTTTAGGGCACTAAAATTGGTCTTTGAGGAAGACCGGAACCTCTAGGATGTTTCTAGGGAAGTGGAGAAGGGAATTTTTCAGGGGTTAGCCAAGATTTAAGGCTCAAAGTGGTGTGAGGAAGAGAGGGAGGAGGTGCCCTTTTATAAGGGAGGAGAGGGGCACCTTTGGAATAACTAAAACTATTATTTTATTATAAAGTAAAATTCGGTTTTAAATATCTCCAAATTGATTCATTTCTAAGATAAGGTGGGTATGGGTCGAAAGCTTCTCATAAAATATAATTTAGATAAGTTTAGGTTTCTATTTTACCCTTATCATTTAGATTTAACATTAAGTAAAATAATTTTACTTTTACCGTGTCTTCTTGTGTTCATATACTATATGGTTAATAAACTTACTATAATATGCCAAAAGAACCCCAAGTTGTTTATTATTAATATATATAACCTTATCTAAGTCATTTTTCCTAACCTTAGATTTTTAGGAATAAAATAACAATTAATAATATAATATGTGTTTTAAAAACTATTTTATGTCAATTTTGACACTATTTTGTAATTGATTTTTGTGAAAATCATAACAGAATGATTAGTTTGAAAAAAGTTAATTAAATCAATAATAACATGTCATATTAACCTATAAAATTGTTTGATTTCATAAAAAGTCTGAAATTACATTTATTTGGGTATTTATAACATCAATTATGTCAATATTTCATTAATAAGATAATTACTGCATCATCATTGTGTCATAAATAAATTAAATTATTTAATTTCTAAAATTTACAAATAAAATATCGTTATGTATAAAATCTTTTTATCTTTATAATGACTATTTATAGTCGAATTTATCTTATGTATAACCCTATATTAAAAATGATTTACTTACTAAACTTTGATTTTAACTATTTTAACCCTTCTTTAAAAAAATTAAGAATAAATGTCCTAATCTAATCCAAGTGGGCCTAAATGGTCATATTTTATTCCTATGGTTGTTTTTGGTCTAATTACACTTATCCAATAGAATTAGGACATGTTTTAGGGTAATAATAATATCATTTTTACCCTTAATTACCCTATTTACTTTTAACTGTGGTAAAAAAAAGTAAAAAGTTACTATTCACCAAAAATTATTTTCATCTAATTGAACCACATTTTACTTACTGACATCAACCGTGTCTCTCGGATTTTTGAAATTCCACTCATAGAAGCGGTAAAATTAAGTTTTTTGAAAAATTCATTTTTCTTAACTACAACTTAGTGGTTTCACTATTCATCAAAAAATGAAAGTTTCCATAAAAATACCAAAAAATATGTCTAAGCTATATTTGATATTATGAACTCAAAAATGATGTCTATTTTACCAAATTAAAAACATATCAGTTGCATTAATTAATTTAAAAATTAATTCCCGTCGTCAAAACAAATAGCGTGTTCTTAAGAGATAATAACTATCAAAAGATTGACACTTGTTTATGTCTGGTTTAAATGTGAAATTACATCCAATGAACAACATTGTATTAAATTGTAAAAATATATTCTAAATATAATTTAAAACCACACAAATTAATAATTTATCACTATTAATTATTTCTATTAAAAAGGTTGTTTTTAATTAAAATTTAGTAATTTTCACTATTCATCAGAAAATGAATGTTATCCGAAAAGTACCAAAATTTCACCCTAAGCTAATTTAGATATTATGAATCCAAAAATGAATTCCATTTTTAAAAATAAAATTTAAAAAATTTCAAAAAGTGGTTATTACTATTCATAACGGCTAGTTTTAATAATATTTTAATAGCATAGTGTTGTTTAGTGAAACTCGTTATTGCGTACTACACAAGCTATCGAGGAAGGTCGTGATTGCGTGTAATGCAAGGCAAGTCAAGGATGCGTATTGTGCAAGCTCCTTTTGGATTATCGTACAACACAAGACATTAAGGAAATTAAAAAGAATATTTTTCATAAATTCTCGGGCTGTTACATTCTACCCCCCTTAAAATGAATTTCGCTCTCAAAATTCATCAGGGTTATAAATGGTTTACTATTCGATAGTTTCTTTAATAGAAACCCACATCGTAAAAATGAATACCAAAACCAATCTTTAAAAACAAAAGTATGAAACATAACGGTTACCCAAATAAACTAATCACTGGGTTTCCACATAGGTGAAAATATTGATATGGAAGATAAATCTAACCATCATGTTTTGATGGAGAGTGGTAGAGAACATGGCTATGGAAAATACAGCAATCACAAAGCCATAAATTTGTGATGATCTAAGGTACCATATGATTCATCAGATATAAGAGCACTATGACAACATTTTTGGTTTTCAAGATCATTTCCCTAAAGTTGATGAAATTGGAATTAGAAGAAATACTTTCGTGATTTTGGTATAGTCTCACCATTTTTTCATTCGTTGGACAATTTCCACTTCATCTCTTAAATAAATGAAGTTGAATTTGACATTTGTGATGTGTTAGCAGATCATGTGATAGAATGATGGGTCATTCCATCTGTCTCAAAAAAAAGGTTAGAAAAGTTATCAAAAAATACATAAGTCCATCTATAGTGATATTAATCATATATGGTTCCTAAAATGCACTTATACTTCATATATCATACTTCTTAATATAATAAAACTAGTTTCTAATAAACAGGGACTTCTTATAGGCCAGTGGTAGGTGATAAAGGCGAGTCGCTCTTCGGTTGTGGGTTCGATTCCCACAGCCATGTCCGACGCGATGGGATGTCGCCTGTCCTGCAGGTTGTCCTTTTTCTAAAGCTATATTACTATAACATCCCATCAACAATATCAAAAAAGTTTTATCCTTAAACAATACTAACTTATGTCCAACATAATCCATTCCAATCTTTAGGCTTATCTAAAATACTTCGGTCCAAGCTCATAGTATAAATAAAATGATCACGTGAATGCCATCATTTATCCCCCATATATCATAAGATATATCTTATTGGTCAAATTAAAAATATGTGAATACCATAATCATGTATTCTCTTGAAGAATTAATATCCATTGAACCTTAGTGAAAACATGAATGCAGTTAAAAGTTAACACTTTCCACATACCAAAATCCTCAAAATTCTATATCCTCGAACCATGATATCACTTAGTCCTTATATCAATCATAAGCTCAGAATACTATCAACCATATTAGATTCTCTTTATCCCTTAATTATGTGCATATCATCTGCTTTCCAAAAATATTTCAATCACTTTTCATGGTTACCGATGCCATAAAATTATTGAAACCCACAATAGACCAAAACATAAATATTCCAATATTCCACGATACTATATACAACATTATTCTGGAATCCCATTACATAAACACTTAATCATTCCACCACATCATTGTCATATTCAACATTTACAATGGTGATCGCATGTGACTTCCCTTTGTCCATTTCCTTAAGTGGTTGCTCACGTTGATCATCACTAACCCTTTGATTAGGGCATTTATTAGCATAATGCCCCATTTCCTTGCACTTGAAGCATTGAAGTGTTGTTGGTGCGTTCTCTGTAGTCTTTTCTTTATTCACATCATTAGAAACCCTTTTTCCATTACTTCGACACTCAAATGCTCGATGACCTTCTTTTCCACACTTAAAAAATTTTCTATTCCCTTTAAGACAATCTCCACCATGCTTCTTTCCAAACTTTGAGCATAAGGACACATTCATCTTCTTTTCACCATTATTCTGAGATTTCTCCTTGAACTCCATCTTTCATTTCTTGTCAAAACTATGAGATGGATAAGTAACACCAACTTCCATTTCAACCTTGATATCACAACGCACAATTTCTTCATAGCTACTGAAGTCTCTTGTAGCTAATTCCCTTCGAATATTTGGTTTTAAGCCACTGAAGAATCAATCAAATTTACTTTCAGGTTGGATGATAAATCCAGATGCATACCTTGCAGGCCTTGTAAAATTCACTTCGTATATACCAACAGATTCATCATCCTTTTGCTTTAGTTCAAGAAACTTTTTCTCCATCTTTGTGTGAAGAATACGAGGGAAGTACTTATTGAAAAATAAGTTCTTGAACTCGTCCATTCCATGGACTCAATTTCATCTCTTTGCCTTGTAATCTTGATAAGATTCCACTATTGATTAGCTTCACCTTCCAAAGGATATACTGCTAAGATGACTTTATAATGTTCAGAACATTGAATAACTGAAAATATCTTTTCAGTAGTACTGATCCATTGTTCAGCAACAATTGGATTAGAAGACCCACTGAAAGAAGGTGGACGTTTCCTCATGAAGGACACAATAGAATATTTTTCCATTCTCTGCTCATTTGGAAGTCCAGAATGATTCATAGCTTGTGTAAGTATAGTAATAAGATTTTGCACTCCATCTCCCATAACATTTGTTTGTTCAGGAGGACAATCATTACATTGTCCATTGCATTGATCAACACGGTTCCTTCAGGTTCCAGCCATCATCTAAAACTCAAAAATAATAGTGTGAGAGGCAAAAATCATGCTAGGGAAAACAACATAATAATGGGGGAGTATCCTCAATATCTAACATTTTAGGATAAATTCTATGATTGTTACCGTAGTTCTAGGACTGTATCCTATACATATATTTATCCTTAGGGACATCCCTAGACATACCTTAGAAATATCTCTAGGGATCTCACTAACGTTTTCGCATCCTAGTTTCCAAAGGTTGACTAAGCCTTTCCTCTGATACCAACTGTAGAGACACGAAGCCTGACTTACATGGACATTACATTACTTTGACGGAATACTTAGTACATAACAAAAATACAAACAGGGACCGTAATAGTTTAGTGTCTTTGGAAACTCGGAATATAATCTTCTAATCGTGGTGAAATATCTTCAACATCTCCCATAAAGATCTTATTTTTTTAAAACCTAAATCCTTTCTTTATGCCCTGGGGAAAAGAAAACATAAAAGGGTGAGCTCAAATGCTCAGTAAGGGTAAACAAAAGAAATATCAATCACGTCATATTCATAATAACATATCTTTTGGAAATCATAACCTGCAAAAGATATCATAATTTAATAACAAGGGATAAATCATAGTAGTGAAATTTAATCCCAATAATCAAAACATAAAACATGAAACTTTGTGGAATACACACATAATCATATAGAATCATTTCTTGTTAGTCAAGACTCATTGCCAAGACTATCATAGTGGACAAAGTCCATTTCTGAACCGAGTTCATTCCTCGTTTCAGTCATGTTTCACTAAACCGGTATAACCTACCGTTCCATCCATGTATATGTCATGAGATATACAATTTTTACCCAATGCATTGGAGGGAGATATAGGTCCCACCCATCTCATAATGATACCATTCTTATGTGTGCCAGAAAATTAGAAACCATACATCATAGCATAACCCATGTAATAAAAATGGGAATCTTAAACATCGTGACATCATAAAACAATTCATATAAGATAAAGGAATTCATAAAAATATAATTCCATCATAACATAATCAAATCAATGTAATAATAGGGATGGAAACAGATCCCTTTATTATCTTATATGGAAAATAATTTTGATAAAACACTTGAACTCCATTCTTGAGGAAAATATCCTTTCTGCTTCAAAAAAACTTTTCCGTTCTTAACATGTCGTACAATTATAAACTAAAAGAAGTTGATTAAAAATAAACTTGAAAACTTTTAAAGGAATATTCTTGGAAATAATGTTTTAAAAATCCATTCAGGCCGTATAAGTTTAAAAAAACATTCGTCGCACTTTTGTCGGAGAAGTCAAAAAATACCTCGAATGAAAAACAACAAAATATTCTTTTCTTATCTTTTACTAAAAACTCGCTGAAGGGTAAAATTGGATTAAAACAATTGTAGGTGGATGGAAATAATATTACATATTGAGGAAACATGGATGTGGATGATAAAATACACCCCAGTAAATACCAAAGTATAAACAATCTCGGATAAAATGAGATTGTGATATTTTCCCTTAACTTAGGTCTCATTTGCTTCGTATGTGTCCGAACCTCCTGTATAATGATTTAAATAATGTAATTGACTTATTTCAGAATCATACTCATTGTTATGATATCATATATGGTTCACTTATGGCTTTATATTACCCGTTCTTTTGTAAATTCCACGTTAAAGATCGTTTTGGGTAAAATCGTTTCATTTGTCGTCCGTGTTTTGACTTGTAATTATTCATATGATTACTTAGATCATGATTACTTAATTCCAGAATATAAAAAATGATTTATATATAATATATATTCATAATCTAATAGATCAGTAAAATGAAAGAAATACACCGTTCATGGAGACGGTAGACCGTACGTACGCATGAACGCTGTTTTCTTTTCCTTATTGAGTTGAATGGAATTAAGTAGATGACATACATATATATATACATAAATCCAGAATCATTATTATTTCATATATTTCATTATTACTTATTATATATACTTTATAATCATTCTAGAATGGTTAACGTGGAGAATGAATCTCATCGCGTCGTGGAGATGGTTGTCCGTACGTACGCACGAGCGATGATATCGTTCTCATGATCGTGGAATTGTATTGGAGTGTATGTATACTATTTCAGAATCAATGTCACTTTACAATAATCATATATATTTATTATGTACACCATTATACCCATCCAAGTAAGGTGGTGGTGGAAAATAGATTACACCACGGCGTGGAGACGGTATTCTGTACGTACGCACGCGCGGTGATTTCATTTTCCGTAGGATGTATAGATGGTGAAATAAGGTTGTTTTATAATTATAATAATATATCAGTATATAAGTTATACTGATGTTATTACTTCATAATGAAACAACCTAAGAAGAAGAAGTGGAATAAGAAATTAAGATGAAAGAATCGGTAACAGACATTACCTCTTCTTTGAAGCGCCTCTTTGAGATCTCCTTTTAGGGAACTAAAATTGGTATTTGAGGAAGACTAGAACCTCTAGGATGTTTTTAGGGAAGTGGATAATGGAATTTGTCAGGGTTTGGACGAGCTTTAAGGCTCGAAGTGGTGTGAGGAAGAGAGGAAGGAGGTGCCCTTTTATAAGGGAGGGGAGGGGCACCTTTGGAATAACTAAAACTATTATTTTATTATAAAGTAAAATTCGGTTTTAAATAGCTCCAAATGGATTAATTTAGAAGCTAAGGTTGGGATGGGTCGAATTCCTCTCATAAAATAGAATTTAAACAAGTTTAGGTTCCTATTTTAACCTTATCATTTAGATTTAACATTAAGTAAAATAATTTTACTTTTACCGTGTCTTCTTGTGTTCTTATACTATAAGGTTAATAAACTTACTATAAGAAGACAAACGAACCCCAAGTTGTTTATTATTAATATATATAACCTTATCTAATTCATGTTTCCAAACCATAGAATTTTAGGAATAAAATAACAATTAATAATATAATATTTTTTTTAAAAACTATTTTATTTCAATTTTGACACTATTTTGTAATGGATTTTTGTGAAACTCATAACAGAATGGTTAGTTCGAAAAAAGTTAATTATATCAATAATAACATGTCATATTAACCTATAAAATTAGTTTATTTCATAAAAAGTTTGAAATTGCATTTATTTTGGTATTTATAACATCAATTATGTCAATATTTCATTAATAAGATAATTATTGCATCATCTTTGTGTCATAAATAAATTAAATTATTTAATGTCTAAAAATTACAAATAAAATATCATTATGTAGGAAATCTTCTTATCTTTATAATGAACATTTATAGTCGAATTTATCTTATGTATAACCCTATATTAAAAATGATTTACTTATTAAACTTTGATTTTAACTATTTTAACCCTTCTTTAAATAAATTAATAATAAATGTCCTAATCTAATCCAAGTGGGCCTAAATGGTCATATTTTATTCCTAAGGTTTTTTTGGTCTAATTAAACTTATCCAATAGAATTAGTACATGTGTTAGGGTAATAATAATATCATTTTTACCCTTAATTACCCTATTTACTTTTAACCGTGGTAAAAAAAAGTAAAAAGTTACTATTCACCAAAAATTATTTTCATCTCATTGAACCACATTTTACTTACTAACATCAACCGTGTCTCTCGGATTTTTGAAATTCCACTCATAGAAGCGGTAAAATTAAGTTTTATTAAAAAATCATTTTTCTTAACTACCACTTAGTGGTTTCACTATTCATCAAAAAATGAAAGTTTCTAGATAAATTCCAAAAATTAGGCCTAAGCTGTATTTGATATTATGAACATAAAAATGATTTCTATTTTACCATATTCAAAACATATCAGTTGCATTAATTAATTTAAAAATTAATTCCCATCGTCAAAACAAATAGCGTGTTCTTAAGAGATAATAACTATCAAAAGATTGACACTTGTTTATGTCTCGTTTAAATGTGAAATTACATCCAATGAACAACATTGTATTAAATTGTAAAAATTTATTCTAAATATACTTTAAAACCACTCAAATTAATAATTTATCACTATTAATTATTTCGATTAAAAAGGTTGTTTTTAATTAAAATTTAGTAATTTTCACTATTCATCAGAAAATGAAAATTATCCGAAAAGTACCAAAATTTCACCCTAATCTAATTTCAATATTACGAATCCAAAATTGAATTCCATTTTGAAAAATAAAATTTACAAAATTTCAAAAAGTGGTTATTACTATTATAACGGGTAGTTTTAATAATATTTTAATAGCATATTGTTGTTTAGTGAAACTCATTATTGCGTACTACACACGCTATCGAGGAAGGTCGTGATTGCGTGTAATGCAAGGCAAGTCAAGGATGCGTGTTGTGCAAGCTCTTTTTGGTGTAGCGTACAACACAAGACATTAATGAAATTAAAAAGAATATTTTTCATAAAATCTCGGGTTGTTACATGTCCTATGCCGACAGAAGACGGAGAACTCTGGAGTTTAAGGATGGTCACCACATCTTTCTATGGGTCTCACCTAGATGATTTTTACAGAGCTTTGGTCAGGGTGGCATGATTTCTCCAAGGTTCATCGGACCCTTTCAGGTCCTCAGAAGAGTTGGTGAGGTGGCTTACCACTTCTCTATTCCACCTCTATTTCACTGGTTTCTTGATGTCTTCCACGTATCCCAGCTAAGCAGATAAGTGCATGACCCATCTCACATCATCGACTATGACAAGCTGGACATCGACGATGGGGTGACGTTTACAGAGGTTCCAGTGGAGATTGAGGATCGACAGGATTGGTTCCTTCATGGGAGGTCTATACCTTTGGTTTGCATTCATAGGTAGAATGGGAACCTCTAGGAGAGCTTGTGGGAGTGAGATACCTAGATTCATGATTAGTACCCCCACTTTTTTTCCTTAGTTTGAGTTGTGTCTTACGAGGACACAAAGCCCTGAGGTGGGGAGAATGTAAAGACATGATTTTTTTCATGTAATTTTTTTAATTGTATGGGAATATTATGAGTCTTTGAAAACTGACGGTGTGTAATTCTGAGTCCCAGTGTGCCAGAAATAATTTCTGAACTTTTTTTCAAGAACGTTCAGTAAACGTGCAAGCAGGTTTTTGTATCATTTGAACCGGTGCTCAAAATTTAATCTGATCACACCATTGAACTCACAGCACCGATATTTTCTTAGGCATACCTTCTCCTCGACCACAATAGGTCTAGGGTGGAATTTAGTTTCTCACTTTTTCATGGGAGAATAAAAAAATAAAAAAATCACATTTTTATTTTTCTTGAAACCTCATTTTGATTTATGGAGGTGGGGAACACAAGAGTTGTAATCCTACCAATTTGAAGATTATGGTGGGGACCACCTAATCCCTTCATTAATGAGGGGTAACACTGTTAGAATTTCCTAATTAATTTTTCCAACTCTCCAATTAATAAATAGTGCCATTTAATTGAGTCATTTAATGATTTCACCAAAGTAAATTTAATGGCTTGACTAATTATTAGTCTCATTGGAATTTATGACGGTTCCTATTAAATGAAACTTCATAAATTTTGTGATCGTTACTTACCCCCCCCCCCCCACCCCCTAACCCCCCACCCCTCTATTTATATAAAGCTTAGTGTGGAGGAATTGGACATCTTCACCAGGAGATAGAGATCTGGTAATCTACCGTGACGCCCAACACTTGGAGGATGGAACCAGTTCCGGTAGGCAGTGACGAGCGACCCCGAACCATGAATCGAAGAACGAGGAACCAACTCTAAGCCCAGATTAGAAGCGGAATTTGTAGTCAATGAAAGTCGACTCCTCAATGACTTTGTCTTCTCCCTCACACTTCCCCTTTCGGAATCATCATGTTAGGTGTGTGTTTTGATTAATTATCATGAATTTCCTTTTTATGATTGAATCACTCCCCATGATCTTCTTGCTACCGTTTTAATGCGAAGGGTGCGGGCCAAACGAACTTCGCCCGACCACTCAGAAACAATTATGGTTTTGATGTGTTCTTCATGACGGAGGAGGAAGGTGACCGGGGCCAGCGACTAGCACTGGTGGGACTCAGGAACGACGGTCAGAACTCCGGACGGCCATGACTAATTTGGTGGTGCGACCATGCCACCAGAGAAGGGTTTCAACCCATCAGCCATGGCGGAGCAAGGGTGGTGGCGGTGGAGGCCTTGTGTTGTGGAGGTGAGGGGAGGGGGTTGACTCATTGTCGGTTGCCGGTGATGGAGCAGTGTGCGGCCACACCGCGTGGAGGAGCGGCTCGCCATCCGGCCAACCTGGGGCACCCAGTGGACAGCCTAATGCGGACCACATTGTGGGCTGCACCACGGGCCACCTAGTGGGCCGGGTAGCACCTGCAGGCCGAGCCAGACCCAGCGGGCTAGGCCGGACCCAGTGGGCCGGGCCGGATATAGCGGGCCGGGTTGACCCGAACTAGGTTGCGTCATCCCAGGCTGGGTTGAGCCGGGTCGGTCTGATGGGGTCGAACCAGACCCAAACCCTTTTTGACCCCTTTCTTTCTTTCAGCCATATCATGTGGTATGTGAATCTGTTTGACAAACTGTCTATAGAACCAAAAACATTGGATCGAGATGTTCTTTTGGTATACCCCACTTGAGTTTTAGATAATGTTTGGGTACGGCTGGGTTGGATTGATCACGAATCCAACCGGACCCTAGGGACTAAAAGACCAATAACTTACAAACCGGGAGTCTGATTGATCCACCGTCTGTTGTGTTGAGACCCCTTTTTACATGATGGACCTTTTGGATACTTCTTCATGGGACTTTTTTGTATTTAGATTATCGACCTGTGGCTTGATGAGAAAACCCTACTATAAGCAAGTGAGTTTATAGCGGGAACCATGTGGCTGGCTGTAACGTGAAGAAACAACATCGATCCTGTGTGGGTCAGCATCTACCAGACCTATGTGGGTCAGATCCTATGTGGGTCAGTGCTCAGCGGTCTTGTGTGGGTCAACATATACCAATATTGTGTGGGTTAGATCTTGTGTGGATCAGTGGCGGTTAGTTACCAATCGATCTTGTGTGGGTCAGTAGTAGTGCCTCTTAACAGAGTAAGATGATTCATTAGTTACATCTAATCATCTTTACTATTGTACCTTATTTATACCTGGTGTGAGATGAGTCTTTACTTTTGTGGCCATATTCTAGGTGTCTTACCCTTATGGTACTTACCTTTCTGGTGAAACCTTTGTGGTATTCTTTTGTGTGGCGTTACCTTTGTTGTACTTACCTTTGTGGTAATCTTCTCTGTGGAATACCTTTGTGGTACTTACCTTCGTGGTATTTTTCTATGTGGTGTTACCATTGTGGTACTTACCTTTGTGGTGTTACCTTCGTGGTATTATCTCCTTCATGTAATGGTTGTACTTTGGCTAAGGATTTGGGCCTTGATTTTCCTCGTGAATGAGATGGGTATTATTGATAACATAAGTATATTTATGGGCATATACCTAAGTTGGGTTCTCAGTTGTTTTCATGATTTATGGTTTATCCTTTCTGTGTTTTGAGAGACCATTGAGGGCCATGGGGTCCCTAATGAGTATTATTATACTTACCCTTGTACGGTTTATGCCCGCACCTTGTTGTGTTTGTGGAAGATGACAGACAATGTTGACTAAGGATGAGTGTACCAGGACTAGAGGTAGCTTGGAGGTGGACCTTAGATGAGGCGTACCG
This sequence comes from Viscum album, assembly GCA_963277665.1. Taxonomy (NCBI): domain Eukaryota; kingdom Viridiplantae; phylum Streptophyta; class Magnoliopsida; order Santalales; family Viscaceae; genus Viscum; species Viscum album. The sequence goes on from OY728166.1 coordinate 1,143,926,167, forward strand.
TAGAGATGACAATTCAAGAACTGCACCTACCGTTCATGTAGGATCCTTTTTGGGTGTTCATTGTAGATATTCCGTTTACTTGAACTTTCCTGTTTTCTTGTACTTTCTAGTTGGGCTTGTATTATGGCCCCTTTTACATACTGTACTCACTCTTTTCGTTATTCAGTTTACTCATGTTCGTATCTTTTTGTGTGATTGGTTGTGTGTGGTTATAGGTTATAAAGGTAATTCCTTCCTGTTTTAGGGAATACGCCTATCGGTGCTAGTCACCAACCCTTGGCCTATAGAAGGCGGGCTTCAGGTAGTCACGGCACGGGCCCCTGGGGATGGGTCGTGACACACACTTGGTGTCATATTTGTCTCACCATGTAATATTTTGGTGAGGTTCATTCGTACACATCAAAAACGACTAATGGATCATTTTAATAAGGTATAAAAATAAATGGAATGTGTTTTCTTGGTTTTGAGTACGCAAGTTGTCCTTCTTTCTATAATTGATGTCAATTTTAAATAAAAAAGATTCACTTTGAGTCATATTGGTCACACCATACATCAGATTGAGATGAGGATGACTTATAAACATCTCAAATTAACTATGGATATTTTCCATAACGTATCAAGACAATATGAATGAATTTTATTGATTTTGAGTAGGTTATTTTTCGTTTTTACTAAATTTAATGTCAATTTTTAAAAACAATACGCACTTGGAGTCATAGAAGCTTCATCGTGCATCATTTTTAGGAATGGGTGATTCATACTTGTCAAAAATGACTAATGGATCGTTATTATAATGTATAAAAATAATCCAAATGTGTTTTCTTGGGTTTTATTGTTTCAATTGTTCTTTATGCTAAAATTGATGTCAATTTAGAATAAAAAGGAACACTTGGAATCATCTTAGTCACATTGTGCATCATAATGAGGTACTGTTGATTATTACATGTTAAAAATTACTTATGTATAATTTTTATAATGTATCAAAATAATAAGAATGCATTTTCTTAGTTCTAAGAAGTTCAGCTGTCTTTTTTACTAAAATTGATGACAATTTTGAATAAAAAGTTGAACTTGGAGTCATACCAGTCACACTGTGCTTCGGATTGGGGTGTGTATTTTTCCTACATGTCTCAAATGACTTATGGATTATATTCCTAAAGAATAAAAACAATACTAATTTTTTCTTGGTTTAGAGTAATTTAGTTTTCCTTTTCACTAAAATCAGTATCAATTTTAAATAAAAATTACTCACTTGGAGTCATATCAGTTATATTGTGTGTCGTATTGAGGTGTGGATGTTTCCCATGCATCATAAGTGACTCATGGATAGTTTTAAAAAATTATCAAAACAATTGTACTTTTTTTCATGGATTTTAATATTTTACTCATTAATTTTTCTAAAATTAATTTTAATTCAAAATAAAAAGACACACTATGAGTAATATAGGTCATACTATGATTTGGGTTGAGGTACGGTTGATTCATATACATCAAAAATGACTTATAAATAATTTTAATAAAGTGATAGAATAATCTAGATGCATTTTCTCAGTTTATAGTTTGTCACTTGTTCCTTTTTAATAATTAATTCCAATTTAAAATAAAAAAGACACACTTTGAGTCATATTGGTCAGAATATGTGTCGGTTTGAGGTGTGGTAGATTCCCACTTGTAAAAATGGCATATGGGTAATTTTACTAAAGTATAAAAATAAAAAAATCATAGTTTTTAGTATGTCAATTTTCCTTTTTACTAAATTTGATTTATATTTTAAATAAAAAGATTGACTGGGAGTCATACCAGTTACATCATGTGTCATATTGAGGTGAGGATAATACCTACATCTCTAAAATGAATTATGAATCATTCCCCAAAAGTATAAAAACAATGTAATTGTGTTTTCTCAGTTTTGAGTAGTCCACATATCGTTTTTTTGTAAAATTTATTTCAATTTTAAATAAAAATTACCACCTATATTTATACCGATCACACTGTACATCAGATTGGGATACATGTTATTCCTATACATCCCAAATGAATCATATATCATTTTACTAATTTATCAAAATAATATTAATGTGTTCTATCAATTTTCCTTATATCAGTTGTCATTTTTACAAAAATGTAATTTTGAACTACAAACAGACACTCTCTGTCAGACCTCTCACATTTTATTTCAGTTTTACATGAAATTGATTCCTATAAATCAAAGATTATTTATGAATTGATGTGATAAATTATCATGAAAATATTGTCACATTTTCATGGTTTTATTTGAGTGACAAATATTGAATGAAAATGTCATTTTAAACATATAACGAGAACTTGTAGTTATATAAATCATTTCGTAAATTGGATTGAGGTGCAGATGATTCATACACATCCTAAATGGTTATGAATCATTTTTATAAAGTATTCAATCTACATAAATGTGTTTTTTTTGGTTTTTCCAATTTCAGTTCTCTATTTTACTAATATTAATGTCAATTTTAAATAAAAAAATCTCTAGGTGTCATGCCGGTCAGATCATGTGTCGGATTGAGGTGTTGTTGTTTACTACACATCCCAATGTCCCAAGAAAATCCTAACGGCCAATATTACCAAGATTACCATTGTCTTTATTTATCAATCTTTCAGCACTACATATTGAGTTGGTGTTCTTATCCAAAAATATTTTCTCATTGTTGATAACCAAAATATTAGAGGAAGTCCTTATTCCAATTATATCATGATGAGTCACCATAATGGGAACAAGATATTCCTCCATTTTCTAGTTTAAAAAATTAGAAATGATTTTAGTCTAAGAATAAAAAATCAATATTCAGTTTCAAAAGGTCAACAAATAAAATAAATTGAAAGCATTGTATCATTAGTAGAAAAGAAGATGTTATCTCTTCTGTGGGATATTGTAGATCAATAAAATAAAAATCCAACTTCTAAAAATAAATATTAAAAAATATAAATAATTTTAAGATTATTATTATAGGCAAAATAACTTACAAATAATAGATAAAATTATGAAAAAATTAACTAAATAAGAACTACAAATTCACCTTTTCATTATAGTTTTATAAATTCATGACCCATTTTCTTGTTGTTAATATCTCAGTTTTATCCTTCAATCCTAATATCTCATGAGAGAGAGCATCTTCCAACAAACCTTCCCAACTCAAATGATGGAATACGCCTGTATAAGAAGACAATTCTATTGTGAATAATACTGAATAAAAAATAAAACAAACATAAATATGAATTTATCAAATAATTATATGGATGTCACATATTAATGATATTTTTATTCTTTCTTGACCCATTTCCATTTTGTTATTATATCATTTTCAGTCTTGGATGAGCAATAGTAGTTTTGAACAAACCACCCCAACACAAAAAAAACACCTATAGTGTTCACATTAATCATGTTTCATCAAGTCCCCTATACTTCCTTCAAAAAAAATGGGATAAATACCAATACTCAATGGTGAAATGGTTTTAAGATAGAATATATTGCCTACATGGGTTGTAAAAAATTTAATTTAGATTATGTTGATAAATTTGAGAATATATTATATTTTGAGGAAAATCAAAGTATATTGAAAAAAACATTTAACTTCTCATTAAACTATATGTTACTGCCTCAAAGCCCAATCTCTAATGGGAATTAAAAGATACAAATAAACCACCCAAACTCAAACCACAGAATCCAACAATATAAGGAAAAAAATAATATGTGATTAATAACAATAAGAAATAAATTAAACATAAATATGAAATAATCCACTACTTATATTAAAGTAACAAACTCATTATCTTTATGTAAATTCTCCCATCAGGTATGCTTCCCATTAATTTATAAAAAATCTATATCATCTAGTGGATATGATTTTTTTCGACAGTCATAGTAGTATTACGAAAATATAAATATACAAAAGATTAATAAATCGATTAAATGAAACAGTATTTATATTCAAAAACTCCCCTTTGGGGTGCTAGTTTCTTGATGGAATATAAACTCTCATAAATTTAAAAACCTAATGACCAGAGTCTTTTCCACTTGATTATTTTGGACACTACAAAAACATTGAGAAAAATATATAATTTTTTATATATCTTTTTGGATAGTGAATTATTGTTATATATACCATGATAATTTTCTAGTTATAAAACCTTGTAAAATCCTTGTGATTAACCCCTTTCCCCATTCCATATTTTTCATGATATATATACACCACCCAATCATAACTGAATCCTTATTAAAATATAATATAAATAACAGAACATTAATTTTAATTCTAAAATGTTGGATTTATTGTATTACCACTTGATAAAATCCATCATGTGTGGTCGGTTTGTTGAGTATCCATGTAGTGAATCAAGGAAATAAACCCTTGGAGTATCGAAATTGACCACAATTAGTATATAATGTTTCCTAAAAAAGGAATATGTAATTGAATATATGAAAATATGTTGGATATGAATAAATTTTTTATTTTTTCCCTATATAATTAGAATTAAGAAGAGTCCGTCATCAGTAAGTTTTCTATCAAACGATTTGGTTAGGCTTGACACTATTTCAACCATTTTTTTATTATATTTATTTTTTCTCAGAAAAGGTTGCATGAGGACTTATGATTCAAAAACAATCATGGGGTAATACCTTCGATTGGTATTGAAATATATTCTTGAAAAAATATAAAATTTATTTAGTTATACTTATCATAGTATATCATCATCTGGAAAATAAAATCAAGAAAATAGACCTCTAGTATACTTTTTAAACTGAGGTTCTTCACCATTAATAGTTGGGAGTTTCAATTATGTTATCAAAATAAATGTAGTATGTACCTTCCTCTCTATACATATTTTATTGAAAATCAACTATGTGACAACTATTTTTTTACTTTTTATCTGCATGATCATCCAATGATAATAAATGTGGAAATTGATTTTATGGGGTAAAGGTGATTTTTGAAGAACTTGTTGATCGGTTGGTCAACACTTTAGATAGTTTTGAGTCAAACATTCATTAAATCTTATTCCCATTGACCGTCAATAATAACATTAATCATTTCAGTCCTTTTTTTCTTAATTTTTAATGGTTTGGACTGAAAAATTTTATTTTAAATAAATACCACTTATTTAAATGTATTATTTCAAGATCTGATGGAAATGTGATAAATTTACCAACTACATGGTAAACCTTATGAATATCTTCTCTGTCGTGTGGAATATCTATTTCAATGCTCACCTCAGAAGAAATATTAATCTCCGCTCTTATATGATCTATTGGAAGTGGTTTGTTGTGTACAATGTCATCTTGGATATTGAACATCATAGCCCTCACTACAAGGAGATGGGTAGTTGTTGATAAATATAAATCATTGTAATTTTTAACACATAGAATATCAGTATAGGAAAGGTATTAGAGCTTATCAAATTAATATTTCATATAAATTATTTTAATAATATTTTTTTACCTCAACTAAGATAGTTCTTTGAGAGCCATGGATCACCTAAAAGCTAGTGGGTGTGGGGGATCTTTATGTATGGGTTGTTCTTGAGCTACATATTCACGTTTTATTCCCCCATAATAGTTTCTAGCAACTCATTCTTCCATTGAAATTTTTCTTCAAGAGAACCTAATATTACTTTCATCTCATCCATTTTTTTATTATATCCTCCTATTATTTTTTGCTAAAAATATGTTTGGGTTGTCTCCCTAAAACACACACCTCTGACATGACTATATTGTTCTTGCTGCTTAAAGGCCACTAATAGTATTTTTCCATCTGGTACATATGTTGATGATGCCTATTACTATATCAAATATAAAATATAGAAAAAAAGGAATAATTTTGATATATTAACAATTTAATGAAAAACAATTTTTATGTTATACATAGACAAGTTTAGCACACCATTTTGTGTTTTCATCTATTAGTATTCCATCGTTTTGTTTCCACATGCATCCTTCCATAACATATGGAATGAGATTGAAGTGGATTTGTATTTGGATTAATAAATCTACATATAAATAGAGGACCATAATTATGTTGTTGTTTCATGTCATATAAATTTATTATGGTAGATTTGAAATATGAACAATTATTTTTAAGTAAAACATACCCTGTATTTTCATTAATGTAGGGGTATGTTGATTTTTTTCTCATTCCTTTTTTTCATCACTAAATTTTTGTTTCATAAATACAAAATTTTCAATAAAATCGATCAGTAAAAATATTGTTAAAGAATTTATTACCAGTTACAGTGTACCTAAAAAAGATATCTCCCTATGACCAAAAGTAAATGTATCCCATGTATCTTGGGTTATTAGGTATGCATTCATAAGTAGTGGCTGTGGGTTTATTTTACCTTATTCATCATTAAGGTGATATCTAATTATAATTATCTGAAAGCCTCTTTCAATCCTTCCAGATAGAATAAATAAAAATTTCTTTCGTGATTCGTCTTTTGTAAATGCAATCATCAAGGGATGATGAAGAGTAAGTCAATGGTTAATTATTTTATTTTTTACTAAAATAATGAAATTATTTCATAATGTTACTGGAATATCTTCCCGCGTCAGTGTTTTAAGTGTAGTAACAACATGGTTCCCTGAATCTACATCAATCAGTACGTGTTACTAAGTGGTGATTCCAATTTAACTACTAATCATGGCTTTATATGAGTTAACATGTTGGACCCATTAATTCCATCTATCCTCATATATGACTATCTTTCTATATTCCATAATGATTTTTTTCTAACAACATCACACGAAGTGCTCATTTGTTCTGCATCATCGATCCGTCATTGCATACCATTTCCTCGGATTCAATATCATCAATATGTTGTTCCTCTAGACTGATAGAATGGATAGGTGTAGAAGGCAATTATAACTCTATAATGGAAGCAGTAGGAGGTTCATAAACATGTTTTTCCTCTATATAGGAAGCATCATCACATGGATAAGAACCTTTTTCCAAAGAGCAGTGGAATATTAACATACATGTTGTTAGTTATAATTGGTAGCACTAGTCCATGAATAATTAATTATATTTGAATGTTCATAAAAATTTAATTTAGACTACATAAATGAAATATAGAACATATAATAACTTTAGGTAACATAATATATATTATAAAAAATATATATAACCTAATTATTGAACTCTTTTTTTAAGTCTCAAGGGATTTGATCCCTCTATCATGTATCAAAATACCTTTATTAAAGTCACCTCTGATATAAAAAACTATTTCTATATTGGGATTACTGTGAAATGATTTTGATTCTTAGTTAAAGGGTCATCTCATATTGAATTAATCTAATATTTCTGTGGTTTTAGCCAAAAACATAACAATTGACAAGTTTTAGTTTGTAGGATCGTGAACACAAAATACGTGTACTGCCTGTGATTCCATTATAAATAGTTCTTCTTTATACCCTTCCTTACTGAATTCCACTTTCATGAATCCCACTTCATCTATTTTAACAACACTCATATTATCTACCTATGTTCATTTAAAATTGTAACATTGAATGTTGTATAATCCCACTCCCATATTTTTTTGATAATGCCAAAGTATGACATATTCACCTAAATTGGATTTTTATCCTCAGTACTTGAAACATGAATCACATTATCCACATGTGTAACTCTAATATTTTTCATGGTATTGTCTTAATCATGTTCATTTGAATAGAACGTATAACCATTAATTATATAACCAATGTATTATAATACATAAACTCTTTGTCCTTTTGATAACCATCAAATTCATTCTAAAATTTAATCCATATTTTCACCTAGATCCATAAAAATATGGTCCTGAAACCATCCAATAAACTATTAATCATTTGTATTTGATATCCATATTTTAGACCATAAAATTTGTTATGAAATAATTACAACATATTGGGAACCCTAAAATTGTTATGAAAAAAGATCAATAATTAGGTTATTCAATTTCTTAAGAATTATTTTGTAGGTTTCAACATATGGGGACCCCTAAAATTGTTATGAAAAAATTACAAGTGGGACTACACCTGATCTGTAATATTGATTGTGACAATAACTCTTCTAGAAATTCTAGTACACAAAATCCACCCAATGTGATGAAATTTCAGTAGACCAAATGTTTCCACACCGGACAAGTAGTCATTGGAAAATGTATTGTCTTCCTCATCAATATATCATTCTAAAAGACAAATCTCTTTTCGAATTTTATTTTTTACATACCCTATCAAAATATTCATATACCATTCAATGGGGTACATCCATCTATAGTGTACAGGAAAACATAGTTGAATCTCTCTCACCAAGTGAACCATCGAGTGAACAATCGTATCAAAGATTGTGGACCTGAAGAACATTTCCAATTCACATAATATGATGGAAATTTATCTTTCTATAGTCTCTAATTTCTCTAGGACTATTAGTTTACTGCATATAGCCTTAAAAAATAAACATAGTTTACATAATGTATGATTGAAATTCTTGAGAAAATACAACACAAAGATAGAATAATTAGATCTTCAATAAAATCATGGAAGTCAGTTGATATCAAAACCATTAACATTAAATCAATACTTGACATGATAATATTGATATTTGATGAATACCCCTCTAAAACCATTTTTTCATACATGAAGTCTCAAAACTAATTTCTTCTTCCTGGAATGAGTGTATGTCACCAGAGAAAGAAAATTTAATTTTTAACCCTTCACTACCACTAACTCTTATCGTTTTACCATGTCATCCATTTCCAACTTATCCTTAATTATAACATTTATTTTTCAAAGTTCATTTAGTAACGTTCTAATTACACTATCACATGCATTTTTTTTAAACTTGTATAACATCAAATAAATGTATGAAGCATATAAAATTTCATTATGGTAATTAAAAAAACAGATCACTTTTTTCGATTAGTTCTTGTATGGTTTTTTTAAAATGTCTTACTAAATGAAATTTATGAATTTTTTAATTTCTCAAATAGATGATCACCTTAGAGTATAGAGGGTGTTGTACATTCTTTTGAACTTCCATCAAGTTATGTAATCTAAGATTGGTACTTATGGAATTATGGTATAAATTAGTGATTTCCTATAAACACATTATTCAATGAATGTTTCAACCTAATTGACTATTTACCTTGTTCAAAAACTGGGTCAATTTTGAGCTCTATTAAAGATATATCCTGAAAAAAAATACAATAATCAGGAATTTCATTCATCATCCTATAAAATATGGATCTAAACATGAAATCATCATCCCTAAAATCATCATAAAAAGTAACAACTGAATCCAAGAATAATTTCAAATCCCTGATCAATGGAGGAAAATAAAAAACAATATCAATACACGGTTGTTTTGGTCCGAATATAAGAATAAATAACAAGATGTATTTACATATCATGCATAACTGTAGTGTAAAATTATAATTTACCAAAATAATTTTCTATGTACTATGAGCTCCTCTTTGAAAACCACAAGGATCCACTTCTTCAATAGATAACACAAGATGAAGGTTTCTAATCTCATTTCCAAATTCAGAATACTTGTGATCATTTTTCTTCCACTGAGGACTGTTTTTCATGTGATGAAGTTTCCCAAATTTATTTTTTGTATCTGCATGCCATGTCAATTTCTCGATAGTCTTCTCACTTCTATATAGGTGCCTAAACCTATGAATGATCAGAAAGTGTAACACATCGTTTGTAGGTCCCAATTAATCTCTATTATATCAAGAATACGCAAACTTTTGACATTCATTATGTAATTTTTGGTCCTTTTTAGATAGTATACTATTATTTTGGAATTCATGTATTCTTTTATTTATCATACCCATTAAACTAATAATTCATTTGGTGTATTTTGTTAGGCTATGGATCTCATTATCTTCTTTGAGATTATCATTCAAGAGATCAAATAGTTTAGTAAAACTGGAATCACTTAATCCATTTACAAATTTCTAATTATACAAATTTAGTACAGCCCCCAATGTTGTATATTCAGTGAAACCATCATACAATAGAATCATTAAATATCTCTACAACATATAAAAAATTTTGGACAATCATGAAGTTCAACCTCAAATGTCCTTGTCATTTACCCAATAAAATTTTCATCATCATTCACACCTGTAATTACATCCTCAATATGGTATTATTCGTTTCCCACACTTTTAACCATATCATATGATCATTAAAATGGGTTTTGTTCCCATGAACTATCTATATTTAATTTTTTCCATTGTTTATTCAAACATTTAAAAATTAAATCCATTCACTGACAAATATGTTGTTCTTAAAACTCCTCTAGACTAATTATTCTGGAATTACAACATCATAAACAGAGGAAAAGGATTTATAAAGGGTCATATACAATATATTTTTAAAACATGATGAACTCTTTCAGTCCATATTCATAACAGCCTTTCACATTATTGGTATTCCTCCATTATTTAATCATATCCATCATATTTAATATAGTAATATTAATATTTAACAAAATAAGGACACCAAATATGTTTAATTTAAACATCACCAAAAATTTCTAGTGACTATAATTCAGAAAGGCTTGAGGGTTTTTTTATTCAATTATAATGAGTTTAATGTTTTTAAGGATTCATTAGCAAAATAAGAATTATTTTGTATTATTTTTTAATGAAATTGGAATCAATTATAAACATTATTTAATGGTGTAAAAACATTTATCAAGGCTAATTTATGGAGCTAATAAAGGCGAATCATTTGAGAGTGCATGAGTGGAGACTTTTGTAGAGGTACACATCATTCAGGATATATATATATTTATTTAAATACTTTCATAAAAATAGACTTATATATTGATTATTATATGGATTGTTGTAACACCCCATGATTTCAAAGTACATTATTTCTTTAATGTAATTGAATAACTTGCGCTATATACAACACTATGTTCAAGCACACCAAGACTTTCCAAACTACACGTTCAAAAGAGGTTATGAATAGTATTAACTGAATTTTGAACTTTATATAATCCTTATAATTTTAGAATCCATGTTATGAGTTTATTAGACATAATTTAAGAACAAATTCATTTCTTTAGATAAAAGAAGTATTTTTCAAAAAAATCAATTTTACCGCCTTTTAATAGAGAACCCCTTTTAAATACAATATTTGAAACTTTTATATATTCAATTTTACATAATAAACATATTTTTTATAATCGAGACATTAGAATTTAGTTTCAAAAAACTTTTGGAGTTTTTCTGATAACTTTCATATTTTGGTGGATAATGAAAAATACAATATTTTAACTAAAAACAACTTTTTTAATCAAATAAATTTATAGTGTTGAATTATATATTTTAATTTTTTGGAAGTATAATTATATTATTTTTTTTACCATTTAATTAAATGATGGTCATTCTACATAATTTCACATTGAAATTGGATATAAACCAGTGTCAATCTTTTGATAGATATTATTTCTTAAAAATAATCCTTTTCCTTTTTGACAATGGGAATTAATTTTAATTTAATTAATGCAACTTATATGTTTTTAAATTTGAAAAAAAGAATTAATTTTTCAATTCGGAATATCAAAATTAGCTTAGGGTGAATTTTTGGTATTTTTCTGAAAACATTCTATTTTTTATTAATAGTGAAAAACACTAAGTAATAGTTTAAAACAAAATTTTTAATTTAATAATTAATTATTTTACTGAAATTTATTTTAGGAAAAAATAGATACATAATACCTATATATGTTCAATTTAATTCAATGGATTCATTTTGTAATAATATTATATATATAATATATTATTGAACTTTTCACCGTCTTTTACCCACCTCCTAAGAGTATTTGAAAATTTACATAAAACTTAATTTTTACCGCATCTGTGAGTCGAATTTTGAAAATCTAAGAGAAATGGTTAATATCAAGGACTAAAATTTGGTTTAATAAGATAAAAATAAATTTTTTTGAATTGCAACTTTTTTACTTTTATTTACTAACTTTAAAAGAAAATAGTGTAATTAAGGGTAAAAATGATATTATTATTACCCCAACACATGTCCTAATTCTATTGGATAAGTATAATTAGAACCAAAAACCCATAGTAATAAAATATTAACCTATTTGGTCCACTTTTATTAGATTAGGACATTTATTATTATTTAATTCAAATAAGAGTTAAAAATGTTAAATTCAATGTTTAATATGTAAATCAATTTTAATATAGGGTAACACGTAAAATAATCTCGATTATAAATATTCATTATAAAGATAAATATATTTCCTACATAATGGTATTTTATTTATAATTTTTAGACATTAAATAATTAAATCTATTTATGACACGATGAGGATGCAGTAATTACCTAATCAATGAAATATTGAAATAATTGATATTATAAATATCAAAATAAATGTCATTTGAGACTTTTTATGAATTACACTAATTTTATAGGTTAATTTGACATATTATGTTTGGATATATTAATTTGTTTCGAAATAATAATCATTTCATGAATTTAGAAAAAAATACCAAATAGCGTCAAAATTGACATAAAAGTGTTTTTAAAACAAATATTATATTATTAATTTATATTATATTCCTAAAAATCTAATGCTAGAAAAAAAGACTTATATAGTGATATTTTTATCATTAATTAACTACTTGGGGTTCTCTAGGATGTATATAGTATGTTTATTAACAATATAATATAAATATACAAAGAGACATGGTAAATGTCAAACTATTTAACTAAGAGTTAAATCTAAAACATAAGGTTAATATAGTGACCCAAACCAATCTAAAACCTATTTTTTGAGTGGATTTTGACCCATCCCCCATTTATAATATAAATAATATACTTTGGAATTATTATAAACAGAAAAATATTTTATTATAAAATAATATTTCTAGCTTTTGCTAAAGTGCCCCCCACTCCTCTTGTAAAAGGGCACTTCCCCTTCTCTAAAATTCACACCTACAAAGCCATTTTTATCGGCCAAACACTACCCAAATATCCAACCAATATTCCTCCCTTCATTATAGAGGAATTAATTTGGTCATAAAGTCATCCTAAATATTATTTTTGATCAAGTCAAAAGGAAAAAACTGAAGAAGAGATAAATATTTCATCATCTCTTTCTAGTTCCTTTCTTCTTCCAATTCCTCTTTCTTTGTTGTTTCCATTATAAAATAATAACTCTAATATCTTATGTATAATTTGATTTTATTATAAATATGGTACATCCATATTCATTATTCTATCCATCCTCTGAATTACATGTCACCATAAGTGCGTACGTACGGCTCGCCGTCTCCACGTCGTGGTGTAATTGTTATTCAATACATTATTATTTGTATGGGTATAATAATGATGTGTAATTGATTTAAATAATTAATATAAAATTATAATAATTCTGTATATATGATATACCATCCAATTATATATTATTTTAATATCAAAAGAATGATATTGTCGCTCGAGCGTACGTACGAATTACTGTCTCCACGAACGTGATGAGATTCATTCCCCATCATATCCTTTCAAGAATAATTTTTATTAAAAAATAAAAAAATAATTTTTAAGGACTAAATATAATTCTGAATACGAATAAGATACATCCTATCCATAACAAACATTACTTACGTAACAAATAATATAAAGGAGAATGAATTAGTTAACACCCAAAACGATGATAATACTAAGATATTATTAACAAAGCAATGTTAAAAGATCATATATGATGTCTTATTAATATATATGATTCTTGTATAATTTAATAACAGTTATTTCAACATTATAAAAAAATTTAACCTACCCTCGACCAAGGAAAAGTACAAGTTAAGGGTTAATTTCACAATATCTTTATTATCTGAGGTTGTTTTTATATAAGTATCTACTGGGACCTCTTTATCATCCATATCCATGTTTTTTAAAAATTTATTCCAAAACATTTTTACTATTTACTAGAATATGGGTTAAAGTCATTTATACCCTTTTTTTTAATTTTTATAAAATGGTTTTAAAGGAATCTTTCTGTCACTTTCTAAACAGGGTACTTTTTAACCTTTTCGACAAAATTAAGGTAAGAATGTATTTTTTAACTTATACGGTAGGTGCAGATATTTTCCACCATTATAAAATCATTGAAGCTTCCCTTACAATATTATAATAATATTTTCAAAATAAATGTTTTCATAAATGATTTCAATATAGAAAAAGATATTTCTCTAAAAAATGATTTGATTTCATCTATTTCAACATCCTTTGATGGATTTTAAGTTTATTTGAAGTTTATTTATAATGATTCAGAATGTCATTATTGTATTGACATTTTTTTGATATGTTTGACTGTGGATGTGCTATTTTTTTACCATTCATATTTTATGGATAATTTATTGACATTTCTTATGTTAGTCGTTATATGAATATTTAAGTTATGTTTAAACTTTTTTATATGAGGAATGCATTGGAATTAGTAAGTGATGGGTGGAGCCAGATATAGCTCCTCGATGAATCAGTAGATCTCATGAGACAAACTAGTGTCTTGGCATAAGACCTTGACAAAATCTTATTTGTATTCTTAGCACAAGACCTTTACTATGTGGTTATGAAAGTCTTTCATTATGCATTCAATCATTATAAAAGTGGCTATTGATATTGCATGTGATTATTCGACTAGTCAAATATCCATGTGAGTAAGTAAATGGAATTATTTTGATTTAAATTTTCATTATTATAATGAAATTTATGTTGAGAATGTAGAACCCCGGGGCACCCTAAGAGTGGAGGGGTGAATCAGGGTGACCACTTTTTCTTTTAAAAACAAGGATATTGTTCCCACGTTGGTAGGAACTAGTTAATCATGTATGATGGATATGACCTGCAGTGAAACATTCACATGCAAAGAGATGACATAGAAAATTTTACTTGGTTCAGCGCTAAGGGCTACGTCCAAGGAGCATATGTAAACAAGTTGTCGGTCATACCAAAATACACTATACTTCACTAGTTATGAATTACAATGTTTTGGGAGCAGTCACTCTGTCCCAGGCACACTGCCTTTACAATTGTTCAGGGATAGCTCACTGCGTCCTTTAGGTCACTCCCGTTGACTCCCTCTAACTCACTGTCGTTGGTGAAGTTCCACTCGTTTTATAGACGTGAAATTCTCAACATAATTTCTAAATGAATGCATCCTTTATTGTATGTAGATGCTCTATTGAATTCAAACTATCACCTATAAACTAATATCAATTTTCACCGAAGGTATCGGGAAAACTTCCAGCTTCCGTGTAGCTCCAAGACAACCAGAAAGCTTCAATAATACCTGGCACGCAAGTCCAATCCCGGTGCGCAATTTTTAGGGATGAAACACAAGTTATAACTGGTGCACAAGTCCACCTCCAACACTTGTACAACTCCACCTTCTTCAATACCAAACTTGTGCAACCCTACTCCTTTTCCACCTAAACCGATTTTGGTGACCAATGGTCACCTGTCGCGCAACTCCAAGCCTGGCGCGCAAGTATCATCAAACAACCTGCGCAACTATGCCTTCCCCACCTCCAACCTTGCACGACACATCACCACTTGCGCGACTTCTACACCTGTGTGATGGGAGCTCTAAAAATTCTCTACGTCTGAACTTCATTTCAAATGAGGAGGGGTGGTCCTCTATTTATAGGAAAACTGGACCCCTGAAGCGTTGGCACACAAGTGTCCTCACGGCACGCAAGTCCCAGCGCACAGCTCCAACCGCCCTAGCCTCTATCGCACAACTCACCTGTGCGACCATACCAATACTTATACAACCCTCTTTCCTTTGCCATATTTTGAAGCTCTGATATCGAAGAACAACAGGCCTACAACTTTCCAACCTCATAGGCATCGACGTGCAAGTCCTTTCTCGGTGCTCAAGTCACTTGCGCGACTAGCCCAAAACCTGTGTGGCCCTTATCCCTTTGACATTTTTCCATGTTATGGTCTTGAAAACATATGGCATGCAAGTTTCTTCTCCTTCAAGTACACGGAGCATAATTCTCTTTTCCAAAAACACTTTTCTCCATTTGTCAAATTTTCATGCCCAAACTTTTGGCAAACACTGGAAAATGGGGCAACCTTCAATATTGTAATCTGGTTGACCTGTATGGGAACTTTGCTAGCACACATCCTTAACTTTCTCTGAGGATTGACAACAAACAAAAACCATACTCCAATTCATTCGAAGATGTCCATGGTTCCAACAATCTCCCCCTTTGGGTTTGCTGGAAATCAGAAAATAAATTCAAAAGATCCACATCCACATGTAAACAAAAAATGCAAGAATCAACCCATCCAACACTCTATGTCTACATGATAAATGCTCAATGTAGAAAATAAGAGAGAAATATTTAATTGGGTTCTCGTTTTTTGGAATTCTCAATGACTCCCAAGCATTACATGACCAAAGTATTCCTTCTCATCCTTCTCATCCTATCACTGACACTAAATTCGCATCGTGTCACAGAATCATTACATGCTTGAACATGCCTAAATTTATTCTTTTCTCCCCCATTGACAATAAACCCAGAGAACAGTAATTAGTTCATTTTTCAGCTCAAACCATACTCCCCCTGGATAGTATCTCCCCCATAAACCTACATCACATCCATAAACAGGTAAAATCAATTATCATAAACGGGGAGAGGGGTATTACATTTCTTCCTTATGCACTGGAAGGCGGCCAAACACCAAGGTTCAACCGATGCTTCCCAAACACAGCCGTTGACAGTGGCTTGGTCAGGATATCAGCCACTTGCTCATCCATTCCCACATGATTTATTCTATTCATGCCTTGCTCAACCTTCTCTTTGATAAAGTGATACATTATTTCAATATGTTTTGTATGAGAATATTTAACATGATTCTTCATAAGATCAATTGCACTCTTGTTATCATAGTAAATCACTGTTGGTAGTTTATCCTCATCACCAATATCTGTCAATTGTTGCATCATCCATAGTAGTTGAGTGCATGACTTTGTAGCGGATATATACTCAACTTCAGCAGTGCTAAGAGAAGTAATTTCTTGTTTCTTGTTCAACCATCCAACACATTTATTCCCAATGTAGAATGCTCCACCACCGGTGTACTTTCTGTCCACTACATCACCAACCCAGTCAGTATTAGAAAAAGATGATAATTCAATGTATCTTTCTATAGTAAAGTATAAGCCATAATTATGAGTACCTTGAATGTACCTCATGATTCTTTTTACTGTTGTCATATGTTCCTCCTTTGGATTACCCTGAAAGCGGGTCGCTAGACAGGTTTCAAAGAAAATATCTGGTTGTGTTGTTGTCAGGTATAGTAGGCTCCCAATTATCCTTCTTTACAGAGTGGGGTCTCTAGATTCCACGTCCTCATACTTTCCATGTTTGGTTCCAACTCTAATCGGAGTTGATATTGGTTTGGAGTCTTGCAAATTGAACTTCTTCAGCAGTTCTCTTGCATACTTTTCTTGTTAAATTAAAGTGTCATCTTGCCTTTGAATCACCAACAGCCCCAAGAAATATGTGATCTCTCCAATCATAGACATCTCAAATTCTGATTTCATGTGATTTGAAAATTCATCCACTGACTTTTGCTTACTGCCACCAAAAATAATGTCATCAATGTAGACCAGAACCATGAACTGAACTTTTGGATAATTCTTCACGTATAGATTGTGGTCTACTCCTCCTCTTTGGAATTCCAGCTACATGAGATATGAGTTCAGCCGAGAATACCATGATCGTGGTTCCTACTTTAAACCATATAGAGCTTTCTTTAGTTTTCAGACCATAGTTTCATTAGTACGAAGAACAAAACCCACTAGTTGTTCAATGTAGACTTCCTCTTTGAGAACACCATTCAAGAATGTTGTCTTGACATCCATTTCATATAATTTATATCCTCTTTGGAGTGCCATGGAAAGGAAAAGTTTGATTGACTCCAGTCTAGCCACTGGATAAAAGGTTTCTTCAACATCAACACCTTCAATCTGGGAATATCCTTTGCATACCAGACGTGCCTTGTTTCAAATAAAACTTCCATGCTCATCAAACTTGTTCTGGAAGATCCATTTTGTACCAATCACATTGTGGCCTCCGGGTCTCTTGGCAAGATCTCATGTCTAATTCTTTTCAATCTGATCTAACTCTTCATTCATGTCTTTCACCCATGATTCATACTTTGTAGTTTATTCAAATTAGGATGGTTCCACAACAAATAGAAATGCATATTGCGTGTTATTCCTCATCCTCTTTGTTTGAGTGGGTGCGTGTCTGTCACCAATTATGTTAGATGGATCAATCTCAGCTCTTCAATTTCTCCTGCGAGGTTCAGTTGCATTCTCTCTTTCCATAGTTTCTTCTTCGGATTCTTCTTCTTATTCAACATCATGATGTGATTGTTGAGTGTTTTGTTTAATATCCTCTATTTTTGTATTTTTATTTTCTCCACGTTCACTTTCTTCCTCACTCTCTATCACATCATCATAATACATCCTTGAAGAATTTGTGGTTTTCTCTTCAATTATCTTAACATCACTGCTTTCCACAATCCTTCCTAATCACTTGTTGAAGCACTTTTTGGCTTTTCTATTCATTGAGTATCTGAGGAAAATACCTTTATCTACAATGTCAACATACTTCCCTTGATTTCCTTCTTTGTTTCTGATGAAGCATTTACTTCCAAAAACCCGAAAATATTTTCAAGAGGGGTTTCTTCCATTCCACAATTCATATGGTGTCTTCATCTCATCCATATAGAGTTCTGTTCGATTTTGAATATATATTACAGCTTGAACATCCTCTTTCCAGTAATGTTGTGGAATACAACTTTCAATCAGCATATTTCGTGCTATGTTGTTCACCTATCGATTCATACGTTCAACGATGTTGTTTTGTTGTGGTGTTCTCACAGCAGCTACCTCATGTTGTATCCCATGGTTCTCCAGATAATTCTCAAATTCAATGGACATGTATTCCCCTCCATTTTCAGATCGCAACACTTTGAGAGTTCGTCCGATATCATTCTCTATGATTCTCCAATATGTTTTCATGCAGTCAAGGTCTTATCTTTTCCTGTGAATGACCATCACACATGCCATTATACTGTAATCATCTATAAAAAGGATAAAGTACCTCTCTCTATGAGTTCCTGCAACATTTATCGGTCTGCATACATCTGTGTGAATTAGATCAAGCAGATGAGATTCCATTTTCTTCTTTGGCTGATATGAACTATAGACCAACATCCCATGAATACAAGCATCATAAGACTTTTCACACTCATGATTCAGGTTGGGAATGTTCATGAAAATCCTCAATTTTGATATTTTATCCATGTCTTGTTGATTGATGTGTCACACTCTTCGATTCCACAAATTGTTTTTTTCTTCAAAAGTTATGTAACAAACATTTTATTTACTATCAACCTGATACAAATTACCTTCTATTCTGCATCCCTTCATATGTGAATTGCATGTCTTTCCCTTGATAGTGCATCCTTTCTGATTAAAAGTAACTATAAGTCCTGAGTCACAAAGTTGACTCACACTGAGTAGATTATGACGTAGTCCATCTACGTAGAGGACTTCAGTCTTCTTTAGCTCTCCATTAGCTAATTCAGTACTTCCACTGCCTTTGATGTTTATAGCTCCATCATTTCCAAATCGTACTGTACCATCAACATTCATTTTGATATTCTTTAATAGGCCAGCATTACCTGTCATGTGAGATGAACAACCACTGTCAAGAATCTAGATAATTTTTCTTTTTGGGGCTTTGAGGGCCTCCTCTGCAAGGTTGGATTTCTCAATTTTCTTCCTTTCCTTCCATGAAACATTGGATTGAGTATATAGCAGTGATGGCCTTTCAATTATCTCATCTATGTACATTGGTTCTTCATAGTCGAAGTATTCATCGAGAGGAGAAAACCTGTTTGAAAGAGAAACACTATCTTGTTGATGAGGTTTGTCTTGTCGTGAACTCTGGTATGAGGTTTCCATGTCCCTTCTCTGCCCGCAATAAATAGCCTTATGACCAAAGTTATAACAACAAAAAAATATCCATATAAATTGTTTCTTCTATAAGAATTAGTATATGAATTTGTTCTCCTCAGTTGAAATCTTTTATCTTCTCCATTCAGATAGCTTCTTTCCTCTTCACAATATGACATGGTATGGCCTAGATAGACACATAAATGACACTTCATGAGAGGAAATGTCTTATCACTTGAATTTCTCCTCATACCTTCTTCCTTGGGAGAATAGTTGGACTGCCTGTCATTTCTGAATGTTTGAGGGTAATTTTCAGTTCTCCTTTTAGTTTGAACTGATGATTTATTTTTCAGCACTTCAGGCAATGTTTCAACATGTCCAACTTTCCTCGTGTCTTTCTTTTGGCTTTATTTACTTCCAGTAGTTGATGTCTTAGCTTCACAGCCAATTCTACTCTTTCCCATGCAAGAGCGTCTCTGATCACTCAAGATTTTTCCAACACCATCTGAACCACAGTTGGCTCTTTCCAGTAATTCTGCATCTGAGAATCTTCCAAACTATATTTTCTTCCTTGATACTTTTGTAATTGATTTATTCTCAAGTTTAATCCTAAGAGTAACAACTTCCTCCTCAAGACCCTCAACAACCTTGTTCTTTTATTCTAGTCTGGATGTGAGGTCATTGATGACCTTTCCCTACTCTTCTATTCTCAGCTTCAGATCCACTAAATCATCATTGATTTCAAGTATTTTAGACTATACATTCATAAATTCTTCCAGTCGTTCAATTTCTCCTTCAAGCTGATCAACATATTCAGTTGATTCCACTATAAATGATTTCCACTTATTGCAACTCTTTCATTTCATCTTAAGATTGCAAACATCATCCTTAAGTTGCAACTCAATATTGCCACTAGTTTTAACTGATTGATTCCACCATTATCTTTTGATTTTTCAATAGTGGCCATCATAGAAGCATGGTTTCTAGTTTTAAACTCTAGTTCTTCTTCTTCACATAATTCATTATCATCATCTTCTTCTTCACAGAAAAAACTCTTCTTCATAACATTCTTTCTAGATTTGAAGTCTCCTTTCCTGAAAAACCTTTTCTGAGGCTTCTCGATGTTTTCATCATTGCTATCATCATCATCGATCTTTAATATGCACTGAGAAGCAATGTGCCCGACTTTACCATAGTGAAAGCAAGCAAGAGGTAACTTCCCTTTGAATTTCCCCTTTCCCTTCTGGAACTTCTTCGCAATAATGGAAATAATTTATTTTTTTTTTCCATCTTCACCACTACTATCTTTTGAAATATTAAGTTAATCCATGGCCTTGAATTCCATTTCCTTGCTCACATGAGTCTTAGCATCCTCTGGTTTGACTCTCATTTCATATGCTTCCAAGCTGCTCAGAAGGTCATCCAGTGAAAGTTTCAAAAGATCTACTTCATCAAGGGATAACACCTTTGTATTGTACAGGGGTGGAAGTCTTATTAGTATTTTCTTAACAATTTCAACATATTTTATTTCTTCTCCAAGGCCCCGAATTGCTCCAACCACTTCAGTAATTTGATTGAAGAAGGATTTTGCATTCTCATCAGAATGCATCTTCAAATTGTTGAACCTATTGTGCAACACTTGTAGTTTTTCCTCCTTAACTTATC
The DNA here is from genome assembly GCA_963277665.1 of Viscum album. NCBI lineage: Eukaryota > Viridiplantae > Streptophyta > Magnoliopsida > Santalales > Viscaceae > Viscum > Viscum album. The sequence continues at coordinate 1,143,947,862 of OY728166.1, forward strand.
AATATCCTTTATAAATATTTTTGAGTTTATCCCACATGTATTTTTCTGAGGTGCAATTCATCAGCATTAGATAGATCTTATCAGAAAGGGCTGTAGTGAGTGCATTTTTCACTTTAGCATCTACATCAAGAATTTTCCTTTCTGTGTCAGTCATAGCCATTCCTGTTGGATTAGTGACTTGTATTCCATACACAATAGAAAATAGAACTTCTATTCCAATAGATCTTAGATGAGATCTCATTATATTCTTCCAGATCTAGAAATTACTTCCATCAAAGAGAGTGACTCCTCTGACATTGGTTGTATGGTCCATAATGGTAAGTGATAGACCAAACACCAGTTAACCTTTACCCTCTGATACCACTTGTAGAACCTCGGGGCACCCTAATAGGGGAGGGGTGAATCAGGGTGAAAACATTTTATTTTAAAACCATGGATCTTGTTCCCACATTGGTAGGAACTAGTTAAACCAGTATGATGGATATGATCTGCAATGAAACCTTCACATGCAAAGAGATGACACGGCAAATTATACTTGGTTCACTGCTAAGGGCTACATCCAAGGAGCATACACTGACAAGTTGTCAGTTGTACCAAATTCCACTATACTTCAAAAGTTATGGATTACAATGGTTCGAGAGCAGTCACTCTATCCCAGGCACACTGCCTTTACAATTGTTCAAGGATAGCTTATTGCATCCCTTGGGTCACTCCCGTTGACTCCCCCTAACTCACTATCATTGGTGAAGTCCCACTCAGTTTATAGACGTGAAGTTCTCCTCATCATTGCTAAATGAATTCATCCTCTGTTTATGTAAATGCTCTGTTTAAGTCCAACTCTCACCTATAAACTGATATCACTTTACAGCAAAGGTATCGAGAAAACATCTAGCTTCTGTGTATCTTGAAGACGATTGAGAAGCTTCAACAATGCCTGGTGCACAAGTCCAAGCCCGGTGCGAATGTTTTAGGGACAGCGCACAAGTTATCACTGGAATGTAATTTCACCTTCAACACTTGCATGACTCCACCTTATTCAATACCAAACTTGCGCTACCATACTCCTTTTCCACCCAAACCGATTTTGGTTCTCAATGGTCACCTGTCACGCAACTCCAAGACTAGAGTGCAAGTATCACCAAACAAACCCGCGTGATTATGCCTTCCCCAGCTCCAAACTTGCATGAAACATCACCACTTGTGTGAATTATACACCTACGCAATGGGATCTCTAAAAATTATCTATGTTCGAACTTCATTTCAAATGAGGAGCGGTGGTCCTCTAGTTATTGGCAAACTGGACCCCCTTAGCGGTGGCGCGCAAGTCTCGGCGTGTAGCTCCAACTGCCCTAGCCTCTGTCGCACAACTCACCTGTGCAAACACACTAATACTTGCATGAACCTATTTCATTTTCCAAATTTTGAAGCTCTGATCTCGAAGAACAACAGGCGCTCAACTTTCCAACCTCCTAGGCATCGACGTGCAAGTCCTTTCTCGGCACGCAAGTCACTTGTGCGACCATCCCAAAACCTGCGCGACCCTTATGCCTTTTCCATTTTTCCATGTTCTGATATTGAAAAACATATGGCGCCCAAGTTTCCTCAACTTAAAGTACACAGTATGCAAGTCTCTATTCCAAAAACACTTTTCTCCATTTGTTGATTTCTCATCCCCAAAAATTTGGCAAACACTAAAAAATGGTCCCATCTTAAATATTGTAATCTGGTTGACCTGTATGGGCACTTTTCTGGCACACATTCTGAACTTCCTCTGAGGATTGACAAAAAACACAAACCATACTCTAATTCATTCAAATATGACCATGGTTCCAGCAGAAAAGGATTTTGTTTTAGTTCTATACATTGCCTTAATTGTTTATTCTTATTTATGAATGTTTCCACTATATTGTTATCCTTACTGAGAATCTAAGCTCACCCCATTATACATTTTATTTTTCCTAGGATGCAAAAAAGTATATTATAACTGACCTGTAGGGATAGTCTATAGGATCTTAGTGTTTTCCATATAAACAATGTTGATGTAGTTTTCCATTTTCTTATGTAATGTTAACCTTACAAATGTATCTAGTACTTCCAAGGCTACTAAACTAATCGTTTCTTCGAGACTTGATCTTTTGTGATCATTCCAATGTTATGTAATAATGCACCGACTTTGAGTAACTAGGTTCAGGGCGTTACAGTTGGCATCAGAGGAGATTTAGTACAAACCATAGAATCTAGATTAAGATAAAATCTTATTAGAGCACATTACCCTAAGATAGACTTTGAAGATTAGTACAGAATAACTTTGTAGATTTTTTTTATTGTAGAGATTTTGTGAGTTTTCCAACCAATACATCCGAGTCTGTCCCAAACCAACCTAGGTCGACATTGGATCGATCACCCAAGCCGGTTCGCGACATGGCCCGAGAGGCGTTCTCGATCCTCCCTGGTTGGAAATAAGCACTGGGGAATCAAAAGAGAGCAAGAGGGAATGATTTCACCTGATAAAAATAAAGAAATCATCATAAAGAAAATAGAACAACAGAAAGTAAATAAACAACATGAAAAGAAAGAACAACCAACAACAACCAACTAGAAGGTTTCGGGTGCAGTGGAAGCGCATGGGTGGATGTGCCCATATGGCTTTTTGTCATTTACAGTGATCAATCCGGGATCAATACGACGATAAACTCCAGTATCCATGGATCAAATCATAGAAATAGACAAATAAAAGGAATGTCCCGGAACTACAAAGTAAGATCATTACACGTTGATTATAATTAATTTAATTAAATGAAAAGAAGTACCTTTTGGGTGTTCTTTCTTCAATTATGTTCTTGATCACGTTTCGATGTGATTTGTCATTTCATCGTAGAATCCTAGTGTAGACTTCATCTAGCAGTGATCCACATGTGCACCTCGTATCTCTGGACTTCTCCAAAGGAGTCTCTGGGTGCTAGCATGGAGAATCCTTTGATTGCGTTGTCCGCCTTAGATCATCTTGATCTAATGGAGGATGATCTCTCCCAGTCTTGAGAGCATTCCTGGAGGATGGAGTTCTCTCGTCCTTGATGGAATTCTCCAGAATTATTGTGCAGAACAATTCTCTTGTATCAGAAAAAAGTTGGGGTTGTGAGGATATTTATAATCAGGTTTGAGATAGTAGAGTTATGATAATAAATAAACACGTTACGCATTTTATTTATTTCATTGACTCTAATTGAAACCCCATGTCGAATAATTAATTCCTTGACATGCGACCACACTGATTATAATAAATATTATTTAATAAAACAATATTATATCCTCAAAATCTTGACTGGAAAACTACACGGCGTGTAATCATTAATACACGGCATGTACATTTTTTCCATTTCCTTTCCAAAACAAAAACTACACGGCATGTAATCATTAATACACGACATTTATATCTTATTTTTCATTTCCTTCTTCCTCTATCATTAAAATTATTTATGATTCCTTGAATAATTATTAAACCACGTACGGGAATAATCTTTATTCTACTTGAGATACTTGGATACACATAGTGTGTGACCCTCTAGGCCTCTTTCTCGTTGTCATTAGGCGGGCTTGGCTAAAGTCCAAGATTACTATCTAGAAATGGGTCAAGGGACACAAGAGAAAGAAGCTGATGCCGCATTGAAGGATCACCTCATACGAATTCTTACTGTGTAATTTAATCCCTTTGTCTCAATATCTCATCAAGTGGGTTTCATGGAAGTTTCATAAACCTATACTCTTGATCTGTCGTTCTTTGACTACCTGAAATAAACTCGTTGTGACATCATGTCCATGAAATTTTCTCCACACATCTATTTCAATCAAAGGGATGAGATATCATGTTCCATAAATGGAAGGGAAAAATCCTTCCCCGACTAATCCATTAATAACATGCCATTCGTGACGCACCCAACGTACCCTACTTCTCGCCAACTGTCTTCGTGACAGTTTTCGTCAGCAAATCTAAGTGCGCGAGTCAAGACGTGAGTTAATGTTAATCTTCTAGTCTAAGGACCATTACACATGCTCATAGATAGTAATGTCCGATGACACCAAGACATGTGGAATTACTATTGGCGGGTATGTTCTCATAATCTCCCATCTTGGAGATTACCAAGTGCGAACTCCATGAGATAGAGTCTCGTCTTCTTATGAGTACTCGCACATGACTGTCTATATTCTATGTGTCCTATCATAGTATGTCATCCAACTGTAGAACTTTATTTAATAATATTGTTATATAATTTCAAGGTTCTCATCCCAGCGGGGATCTTCCATGACCTTATCAATGCAAAATATATTCCAGGACATTATTATATTATAGTCAATAAGAACAATGAACAATATATAATAAGTCTACATTTATGTAATCAAAGTAAAAAACAGTTGGTTCTCAGGACACAAAACCTTAAAAACTCCCACTTGGACTGGAGCCAACTGGCTATGACTTTTAGTCTGCTAGACCTCACATGATGATCATGTTTCTACTAAGTCAAGGCTTTAGTCAAGGGGTCTTCCATGTTGTCTTCCGTTGAAATGCTGCTCACTACAAGTTTACCTCTCTGAGAAAAATCCCTCAAGAGATGATACTTTCGAAGTATGTTCTTTGTCCGCTGATGTGACCTTGGCTCTTTTTCAAGTGCCACCACTATAGTATTATCACAATATGGTGTGATAGGATCTTTACTGCTCGGTACTACATCCAAATCTTGGACAAAGCATCACATCCATACTGCTTCTTTAGCTTCCTCAGAAGATGCGATATACTCAGATTCCTTTGTAGAATCATCCACCACACTTTTCTTTGAGCTATTCCATCTCACTCCACCTCCATTAAAACTAAATATGTATCCAATCTGTGACTTCATGTCATCTTGATCAGTCTAGAAACTAGCATCTACATGTCCTCTGATGACTAGTTCCTCATCTCCACCATAAAACAAGAACATATCCTTAGTACGCCTCAGATAATTAAGGATAGTCTTGACTTCCATCCAATGGCGGTCTCCTGGATCAGCTTGATATCTGCCTACCACACTTAATACGTAAGCAATATCTAGCCTAGTACATAGAATAACATACATGACTGACCCAATCACGGATGTGTAATGGATCATTGCCATTGTATTTCATTCCTCATGTGTCTGTGGACACATTTTCATGGAAAGATGAATGCCATGGGACACTGGAAACAATTCCCTCTTGGACTGTTCCTTTCTGAATCTCTTCAGTATCTTGTCAATGAATGTACTTTGACTCAGGCCCAGGATTCTCTTGGATCTATCACGATGGATCTTGACCCCAAGAATATATGCTTCCTTTCCCATGTATTTCATGGAGAATCATTTATCCAACCATGCCTTAACTGACTATAAGATAGTTACTTCATTTCCAATTAGTAATATGTCATCAACATATAATATTAGGAAAAAAACTGCACTTCTACTAAACCTTTTGTTGACACAAGGCTTTCATTCATTCTTGATAAAGCCATATTCCGTTACGGCTTCATCAAGACAAATTTTACATGACCTTGATGCTTTCTTTAATCCATAAATGGATTTTTGCAACATGCATACATTGTTGGAATCCTTTGGAGTCACAAACCCTTCAGGTTGTGTCTTGTAGACATCTTCCTGGTGGTTCCCGTTAAGGAATGTTGTTTTAACATCCATTTGCCAAATTTCATAGTCATAGTAAGAGGAAATGGACAATAGGATTCTAATGGATTTCAGCATTGCAACCGGTGAAAAGGTTTCATCATATTCAATTCCTTGATGTTCTCTAAAACCTTTTGCAACCAGTTGTGCCTTATTGGTGTTGACTTTCCCCACCATATCCAGTTTCTTCTTGATTACCCATTTATTACCAAAAAACTTTACATCAACTAGAGGATCTACCAAAATCCAGACTTGGTTTTGGTACATGGAATCCATTTCAGAATTCCTGGATTCTTGCCACATGGAAGCATCTGTGCCTTTAACAACTTCCTTGTAGGTAAGAGGATCATCATTTTCAACCAATAATGAGTCACAATCCTCGGTGACAAGAAAACCATATCGTTCTGGTTCTCTCACCTCTCTGGTTCTCCTACGTAGTTCATGTATCTCTGGAACAGATTTTCCTTCCACAGGTCTTTGTGGAATCTGTTCTTGTACCAACTCCTGTATATCTTAAGCCTCGACTTCCTCGAATTCTATCTCTCTCTCACTATCTCTTTTGGATATTTTCTCCCTCTCAAAGAATATGGCATGTCTTTCCATGGTAACCTTTTGTTTTGAGGGGTTGTATAGGTAATATCCCCTTGATTCCTTGGGTTATCCTATAAAGATACACTTTGTGCCTCGGGGTGGATGTTGGTTACCTGAAGAGGCCTTAACAAATGCTTCACTAGCCCACACATGTAAATTTGATAATTTGGCTTTGTGTCCACTCCATAACTCATATGGAATACCATTTATCGATTTAGTTGGTACTTGGATTAGTATGTGTGATTTTGTTTGTAATGCATATCCCCAAAAGGATAATGGAAGACTCGCATGACTCATCATTGATCTCACCATGTCCACCAGGGTGTGGTTCCTCCATTCACTTACACCATTCCACTGAGGCGTGTAAGGAGAAGTGAGTTGAGATAGAATCCCAAACTCCTGTAAGAAATCAATAAAGTCCTGATTAAGATATTATCCTCATCTGTCTGAGCGGAGTTTCTTAATCTTCTTACCAAGATGGATTTCTACTTCATTCTTGTATTCTTGGAACTGATGAAAAGAATCTTTCTTTTACCCCATTAAGTCAATATATCCATATATACTAAAATTATCAGTAAAATATATGAACTTTGAGAACCCACCCCTTGCTTCAACTGGAAATGGTCCACATACATCTGTGTGAACTAAATCTAGAAGCTCTTTAGCCCTTTCACCTTTCCCACCAAATGGGGATTTTGTCATTTTTCCTTGTAGACACGCATGACATAAACCAAGTGGTTTAAGTTCAAAAGAATCTAAATACCCATCTTGATGTAATTTTGTCAAACGTTTCTCATTGTCATGACCTAGCTGGTGATTCCAAAGATGGGTGTGGTATGATTCATGTGAAATAACTTTTTCATCGATTTTCATTACATGGTTTGTGTAGTCTAACACATAAAGGTTGTTACATAAATGTTCCCTACCAAAACAAATGATATCTTTATAAAATTAGAAACATCCACTTCCAAACATGAAGATGAATCCATCAGTATCTAATCTAGATACTGAAATAATGTTTTTGGTTATACAGGGTACATAATAACATCCTTTCAAAACCAAGACCATCCCAGTAGGCAATGTGAGTTGGTAGTCTCTGACAGCTACAACAGTGAGTCTTGCTCTATTGGCAGCTCCTAGATCCACCTCACCTCGATAAATATTTCGGAATATACTTGGTTCCTGTATTTGGATATAGATGTGATCACCACAAGCAGTATCTAATTCCCAATTGGAAGAAACAGATTGATTTCATTTGATAACAAACACACCTAAAGCTTCCACTTTCTTCCTTGGCTGGGTGCAGTTTTTCTTCCAGTGGCCCTTCGTGCCACATGCGAAACAAATAGACACCTATTTTCTTGCCTCCCCTTTGATCTTCTTTTTCATGGAAGTCCTTGAAGAAACATTGGGCTTTAAAATATTCACCTTCCCTTTCCTTTTATTCACCATGAGTAAAGGAGTATTTTCACGCTTCATGTCATTGTCCACTTGGCGAATGAGGATAAGAAGATCAGACAGAGACTTCTCAATGTTGTTCTCGTTGAAGTTCAAAACATAGTTTGAGAAGCTTTGGGGGAGTGATGCAAGAATGAAATCGGTACCCAGTTCTTCAAGGAGTTTAAACCCTAGAACCTCTAAGAGCTTATTGTAGCAAATGATATTTACTAAAAGAGGCCCAGCTAGAGCACCCTCTCCAATCTTGCTCTGGAATAGAGCCTTGGAGATCTCAAACCTTTCCTGTCTTGATCTCTCCTGGTATAGACCGCAGAGGTTCTTGAACATGCTATAGGTATCCATGTCTTCATGAGACTTCATGAGTTCACTAGACATTAATGATATCATAAAACTTTGAACATCAAGTGCATCATTCAAATGTTGATCATAGACCAGTAAATCATCATCACTCGCCCCTAGGGTAGGAGAATCCCGAAGTGAGGACTCCAGCGCGTAAAACTTTCGTTCATGGCATAGGATCACCTGAAGGCTCCTAAACCATTCATGAAAGTTACTGTCGGTGAGGATGTTGTATTTATCCAAAATTGATCACAGAGAAAATGTGGTTGAGGAGATTGTCGTATTTGTTTATACAATTCAAAAGATCATATTTATCAGTACCTTTTCAATTACATTTTATGAGAAATAGTAAAAATTTATTAAGTCTCCCACTATTTTATCAAGTCCCAATGGCCCTCACCATTGAACATAGAATGTCCAGTTGCTTTGACATTATAGTGGCAAGGATCCATATTACCCTTTTCATAACCCCAGCAAGGGTTGGTCAAGCTATTTGAAGGTATTTAGGTAGGAAGGTCTTTTCCAACAGTGAGCTTACAGTTCCTTGATCTGTTGAGTAGACTCCCCAATCCTGAAATCCTGACTTGGATTTCCTCAACACTTTCCTCCAATATTACACCAATTCTAGCAAGGGATACTCCTCTTGATGTAATATGGTTAATTTGACCCAAAAACTTTTCATAAGGGCTTCCTTTATAAATGTAAGTGTCCCAACAAGGGTTGGTCAAACACAATGTTTTTTTGAGTCTTTCCCTTAATCAAGTAACGGAAGGCTTGGTCTGACTTAATATGTAATTTGAGGGATTTTATTATTTATGTGTAGTTTTATCATTATCACATGCTTGTTAATATGAAGTGATGCTTTCTTAAATGATTAACCATGTTCTGATAATGTTTACGCATAGTCAGGTTTTTATTTTATTCCATCTTTGCATGCTTGTTCATTTTATAAACTATGTGATCGCGACAACACATACATAATAAATAAACCATGCAATCAGACAGAAATAAAATAAGATGGTATGATCATGATCTTCTATTGGTTAGTTTATCTATCGGTTTGATAAGCTAACCCTAAACTAGGGAAAAAACACCATGAACTGATGGTTTGTGTTTTGCAGCTCCCACCTATCCACCATTGTATCTTCTTGGGTTAGTTTCGCCTAAGCTTCGGGTTTTGAACCATCTCCTATGGCTTGGGAGATCCTCCATTACATGGGTTTAAATTAAACAAACCAAGGGCATGCAGGCCATACATTTTATTAGAAGGATCACCGGCCAAAAAATTTAAAAAAAAATTAAATGAATCCATGCACACATACAAAGGGACTTTCATCTAGCTCATGATCATCCATAGCATGCAACGACATTTACGCATATTTATAATTCAAATTATTTTAATCATCCTATTATTTAAGATAAGTAATTCTTGAATCCAATTAATTATGATCTTATAATTAATCAATTATTTATCTTAAATTCCTTTCTAAATTTCCTTGAGATTCTTCTCATCCATATTCCTTGTACAAGTCTTTGTACTTTTGGAGGAAACATGGTGAAATTACATTTCTAGAAAGTACACGGTGTGTAGTTTATATTTTCATGGCGTGTATTTATTTTCACCCTTTATCCAAAGTACACTCTTGGGGCTTTGGCGGGTTTTCTCTACTTTGGAATTTTTGGAGTACACGACATGTAGATAAAACATACATGGAATGTACTTCCTTGTTATGTGGTAACCAGCCTGGAAATCCAGTGTACGTGGTATGCGGCTTCTCCTTTGTACATAGTTTCACTTGGGCCAGATCAGATTACACGATGTGTTTCTCCAACATACACATCGTGTATTCTGGTTCCCATGCGCCATTAAATTTTGGTTAACACGGCATATTAAATACTTAGGCATACTCAATTCACATGGCATGGTTTGGTGGACCAGTGTTGGTTCGTTGAACCTAAGTACACGGCGTGTAGTTTTAATTACACGCTATGTATTCCTGTGTTGACAGACAGAAAGAGCGGCTCATCCAGATGAGTTCCTCATTTTTATTTTAATCAAAATTAGAATTAAAAGGTCGTTTTTGTGATGTGAATCGGGAAATGAAGGAGGAAGAACAGATCTAGTTTATTCAGATTTATAGAATGATTTATTTCGAATTGAATCAAATATAAATTCGTAAATTATCAACAAAAATTAAATAACTATGATCCACATTGTATCCTCGCTCTGATACCAATTGAAGGTTCCGGGCATAGCGGAAGCACGTGGGTGGATGTTCCCACTTGTATTTTTTTCATTAATAATGATCAATCCGAAATCAATACGATGATAAATGCCAGTCTCCACGGATCGAATCACAGAAATAGACAAAGAAAAGGAATGTCCCGGAACCACAATGTAAGATTGTTACAGGTTTATTATAATTATTTTAATCAATTGAAAAGAAGTTCCTTTTGGGTTTTCTTTATTTATTGATGTTCTTGATCATGTTTCGATGTGTTTTGTCGTTGCATCGTAGAAGCAAGGTGTATACATCCTCTAGCGGTGATCCACACGTGCACCTCGTTTCTCTAGACGTCGTCGAAGGAGTCTCCGGGTGCTATCATGGAGAAAACTTTTCTTGTGTTGTCCACCGTAGATTGTCTTGATCCGATGGAAGAGGTTCTCTCTCGGTCTTGAGAGAGTTCTTGGTGGAAGGATCTCTCTCTTCCTTGAGGGAATTCTCAAGAATTGTTGTGCACAATGATTCTCTTGTATCGGAAAAGAGTTGGAGTTGTGAGGATATTTATTATCAGGTTTGAGATTGTAGAGTTATGAAAATAAATAAACACATTATGTGTTTTATTTATTTAATTAACTCTTATTGAAACCCCATGTCGAATAATTAATTCTTGGCACACGCCCACGCTGATTATAATAAATATTATTTAATAAAACAATATTATACCCTCAAAATCCCGACTAGAAAACTACACGGCATGTAATAATTAACACACGTCATGTATTTGTTTTCTATTTCCATTCCAAAATAAAAACTACACGGCATGTAATAATTAATACATGGTGTGTACTTGTTTTCCATGAAAAACTACACGACGTGTAATCATTAATACACGGCGGGTATATCTTGTTTTTCATTTCCTTCTTCCACCATCATTAAAATGATTTAGGCTTCCTTGAATAATTATTAAACCACGTATGGGAATAATCTTTATTCTACTTGAGATACTTGGATACACTTAGTGTGTGACCCTCTAGGCCTCTTTCTCATTGGCATTAGGTGGCCTTGCCTAAAGTCCAAGATTACTGTCTAGCAATGGGTCAAGGAACCCAAGAGAAAGAAGTTGACGCTGCATTGACGTATCACCTCATACGAATTCTTTCTGAGTAATTTAATCCCTTTGTCTCAGTATCTCATCAAGCAGGTTTCATGGAAGTGTCATGAACCTATACTCTTGATCTCTCGTTCTTTGACTACCTGAAAAAAACTCACAGTGACACCATGGCCATGGAATTTGTTCGACAGTTCTATTTCAATAAAAGGGCCGAGATATCAACTTCCATAAATGGAAGGAAAAAATCCTTCCTTGACTTATCAATTAATAACTTGTCATTCTTGACTCACCTAACGTACCCTACTTCCCGCCAAATGTCTTCGTGATGGTTTTTGTCATAAAATCTAAGTGCGCGTGTCATGACATGAGTTAATGATAATCTTCCAGTCTATGGACCATTACACACGCTCGTAGATAGTAATGTCTGATGACACCAATACATGAGGAATTACTACTGGCGGGTCTGTTCACAAAATCTCCCATCTTGGAGATTACCAAGTGCGAACTCCATGAGAGAGAGTCTCATCTTCTTACGAGTACTCGCACATGACGGTCTGTATTCTATGTGTCCTATCATAGTATGTCATCCAACTGTAGAACTTTATTTCAGAATATTGTTATAGAAATTCAAGGGTCCCATCATATCAGGGAGCTGCCATGACCTTATCAATGCAAAAAATATTCCTTGACATTATTATATTATAGTCATGCAGAACACGAAACAATATATAATAAGTGTACATTTTTGTAATCAAAGTACAAAACAGTTGGTTCTCATGACACCAACCCCTGCACAACAAACCTGACCATGACCAAAACTCCTCGTGAGCTCGATTGTCACTCTCCAAATAGCCACCAAGTATCACCCACAGTGAACAAGCCCAAGTCAAACCTGCATCAGAAACTAAAAACAGGAAAACACTATAGGCGTGAGTATTAAAACTCAGTAAGCGTTCCCAAAAAACTATTCCCAATCCACTACCTCTAAATAACGAATTTACTAATTCTATGTTTGAACTAAATTATATAAAATATGGGTTTCCACACACACACTTTCATTTCTAAAAGATGTATCAGTCCATTTACCTTTTTAATTTAGAAACAAGTTTAATGTTTGGAAGGATAAGGTGTATTACATTTTGAAAACATCATCACGAACAATTTAGAAATCGAAATTTCATTTATTAGCCAAAGGAAAACCACACATAACCCACAAAACACTCTAAGAGTAATGGGAAAAGTGCCACACAGGGGATAAAAACTGAACTAGACCTCTCAATCATCTTCCACATAACAATAAACACTAAAGAAAATGTGGATCGAACTTAGGAGCTCGTGAACAATCCAAAATGAACTATACATGTGACTCATCCTAAAGGCATGCCTACTCTCGATGAAGTCATAACACCCTAATGCCTGGTGTTTCCCTTCATGGCCTAACTGAGGGGCCCAATCCCCTATAATAGTGTCATCCGTTCTAGGGTCCACTAGCCAGTGTGTAATCTAAACTAGTGCATCATCGTTCTCAGAAGATTCACTTACTATTTCAGCTTCCCATGTAAACACAAATAATAAACAAGAAAGGGGTGAGTAAACAAAGTCAATCAAGCAGTACAAACATCACACACAAATCATGCTGTCATCGTACCCCAAATATCAAATCTATGTCACCCCAAATAGAGTTTTCCAAAATAATTTATTTTATTAAAGTGTCAAATGGGACTTCACCAATTTTAGGGAAAATCCTCATTTCTCAAGTGAACCAAAACACATGTTCACACTTCAAAATAAATCATTTATCAATAAAACAAAAAGACATTTAAAATTCTGTGTATTATGTTTAAAGGCCAAATTGGTATTCTTTCACTACTGGGTATCCTCTCATCAAGAAAATGTTTCAAGTGTTGTGTATAATATAAACGGCAATTTTTACACCAAATAATCATTTAAAATTTTATTACCTTATATTATTTCCCATTTATTATAAATAATAAAATATCAAGAAATCAATAAATTGTAAATTTAAAGGCGACTTTAGTGGAGGACCTACCTCAATTTGTAGCTTGAACGTGACAACGCGACACACCTCACAAATGTGCGGAAGCATGCACATGACGATGATTCCAGTATCGCGGGTTTTCCTCGCCGACATGCTGTAACAAACACACAACAACTAAAAACTCATAACCACTAACTTAAGAAAATTCAAACAAGAAAAAAACGTGAGAGAACCACCTTGACACGTTTTCAAATCACAACTCACACCACTGACACTATTTAAAAACCCACTTTAAAATTTACAAAATAATTTTCAAAAGGTATCTCACAAATTTACACACCCAAACAAAACCCCTTCTAAAACCTCTTTTCAGATCATCCGCACATCCTCAACATTCTAGAGTAGAAAACACACCACTTGCACCATTAAATAAACTAATTGCATAACAAAATAAAAATACACCACACAATAAAATCCATTTTTAAACCATTCACACACCTCTATTAAAAATGTAATAAAAACTCTACTTTTTAAATCATGTAAATCTCAAAATATTCCCAAAACATAATGTTCACCACATATAATATTTAATTTACCAGTTATATGTTTATAAAATAAATTAATAACATCACAATACACCAATTAATTATCAAAAACAATGTGAAATACACAAAATAGGTGAATATTAAATAAAGAATATTTGTGCAAATGGGAAACTCACCTCAATTGATGAAGAACACCCCAAAAGTGGCGTGAAACACTATTTTCACCTCAATCGCACACTTCATAATTTTTATTAAACCCTATGCAACAAATAATGAACTCAATGTGAAGGATATCTCAAGAAAAATAACCCCAACACATAGGGTTGTAGAAATAACTAAATCCCCCTCAAAAAATCTACTAACCAAAAACCTTTACGAGAAGGAAAAACCTTGGCCTGAGATTGGGGTTTTGCGGTTCAGTTGAAAGTGGTATCGGGTTGGTCAGAGGGTCACCGGTAGGAATTCTCACGTCACATGGAGGTGGTGTGGTGGCCGGATGACATGCTGAAAGTGGGTGTGCAGCGGCTGAAGGGTGCGAGAGGCCAGAGACACAAAGGGAGGCGCTGCAAGTGGAAAGAAGGTAGGCGATGTTGCATTAGTCGGATGAGTCCGATAGAAGGATGCTGGATGGCTAGAAGCACAGGGCGACGGGCGATGTGTGTTGGACAAGGGAGCCTGGCCAACAGGAGGGCACCAGATCGGGAGGCAGAAGCCGGCTAGTGGTCGAGCAGGCAAGCAGGACGGGAGTCGGGGTAAGCTAGAGGAGGGTAGGGGCATCGCATGGGCGAGCTGGGTGGGAGAGCAGGCAGGGCCTAGGTGCGGGGGACCCAAAGCAGGAAGGCGGTGTCGCGACCTATCTGGAGTGCATGGTGGTGGGACACGGAGTGGTCAGCGGCTGCTGGTAGGAGGCAGAGCCACAGTCGTGTGGGCAGGGAGTCAGCAGGAGCAGCTTCAGCATGAGGGGTCGGGTGCTAGGTTGCTGCCGAGGGGATTAAGAGGGGAGAAGATGAGGGTGGTGGCGCATAGAAGGGTTCTGCGTGCAACGAGCGTAAGAGGAAAAAGGGGGTAGGATTAGGGTTACTTAAAAAATATAATAATAAATATAATATTATTATTACAATCATATTAATAAGAAAAAAATAATAATAATAATACCAGAAATAAGAAAAATAATAAAAATAGTTAGAATAGAAATAATAATAATAATAATAATAACCAATTATTATTATTATTATCATTATTATTATTATAACACAAATAATATACATAACATATAAAATAATTAATTAATAATTATTATTATAATAAATAAATATATAAATAAAAAATTAATCTATAATAAATATGCATCCATAATAACCTCAATAGTAATAATTTTAATAATAAAAATTTTGTAATATTATTAATAATAATAATCATTATTATAAACTTTATTTATAATAATAATACTAATTGGACTTTAGTAATGATAATTGTTATCAAACTTTAATAATAAGATCAATGATTAAACATTGATAATAATAAAAATAGCACACTTGCTAACAATATATATATATATATACACATATATATACATATCTACCCGATTTCTCATTTATTCACTATATCATCACTTAAAAAATCTGTTCAATTACACTTAAAGGTGGGAGACTACGTGGTTTCCCCGCACGGCTTAGTTGGCCATGCGCGGGCTGTGCGGTGGCCCCTGCTCACTCCAGTAGTGACCACACAAGTATCCAAAATGTCTGCACGACTTCTGCTAAGACGCATAATGTTCGCACACCAGCCAAAAACCCACAAACCTTTCCGAACTTCAAAAATTTGAAATGGGACTCATCGGAACTTCGGAAAAAAACACCCAACGCTATTAAAAAAATAATAAAATAAAATTATTTGATAATGGTGGGTGTGAAAAATCTCCCCACCATAATTCCTTCTACCCCCGGAAATCCACGACAAGATCAAGAACCAAAGATAAAACTTCTTAAGTGTCACTCACCCCTAAAATTTTAAACACATCCAGTTGATCGATCTAAACAAACATCGAAAACCCATGACATGCAACTTATCCTCAAAACATGAACACTTCAAACACCACCAAACTGAATCCCAAACCATCCATTCCACCAATGGAACAAATGAACATAAATTTCCTCTGACACTTATTCCCATAATCGTCGTCCAACAAAACTGTTGGGTGTACTCTAATATAAACATTTACTCGAAAGGACGAACTCAGAATTAGGTGGTTCTGCACGAGACCACCTCTCACCAAACAATACATGAAAAGAAACTCTGATACTAAAATGGGGAGGCCTTAATGGACTCCCCACCATAAGGATTGGGATGACACTATATTTCTTCAGGTGTAACTTTGCGAGACACATTGTCGGTCTCCCCACCATAAGGACTGACGCGATTAACCAAACTTGAAAACTTTCCGCACGGACCAAAAACCCTACCACAAGGGTAGGGGAGGGAAGGATCCAACCAATAGAACATCAAAACTACCATCACTACCACCTTAATGACATTACATCCACATAAAAACACGAACCATGCCATACTAAAGACCAAGATTAAACTAAGGCCCTTTTTCATCGTTCGGGTTCACCTGACTACGCGCCAGCTTTACTCTGGGGCCTATGGATAGAGCACTAATGATTGAAGCATCTATTGCCTCAAATTCATGCTTCAGAAATTCTCAATCATAACACACAAACTAGAATCTTACCAAACACACTTCCAATAAAAAAAAGTTTCATAGAGGTTTGATAATTACCCATTATGGAACTGAAGGAAAAAAAGAAAATAAACACCCCAAAATGACACCAGAGACAACCACTACATCCTGGGCACACTACAAAGAGAAAACATTAAACTGATCCCCAAACATAGCCCTACTCCTTATGATGGGATGCGGTGACCTTCGATGATCCAGGTCTAGCTTTAGCGCACTTCTTGGAAACACCACGACAGAATCACTGCAAGCGACCTAGACGTCTGCAGGTGTGGAAGGGTCTCTGAGAAGTCTGGCATGTCGGTCTCTTATGACCTTTCATTCCACATTGATGACAGATTGTGGTGTTACGCTTCTAAGGTGTTAATTTCATGTCTAGAGGCCTCTTAATTCCTTCAGTAGACCCACCAACATTAGGGAGCTTCTCATTTTTCCTCTCACCATCCTCTGCACTGCATCTCAAGGCCTGTGGAGGAATCACCACATTATGTACTCCTACTAACTCATCTTCAGTAAGAAAAGGCTTACCCCACAACATCTGAGAAGGTGGTTAGGTTGAGCTCTTCCACTTTCAATCACAGTTTAAGTCAGAGTCCAGACTCAAATTTTCGAGCCTTCCCAGGATCATTCACAACAAACTACTATTCATAAGGAACTAGGTCTATAAAATGTAAATATAATTCTAGTACTAATTCAAAGCCCTCCTTAAGAAAACAAAACTCCATCATCTTACTCATCTTCTTCTGCTCATAGATGTGTTGTTGGATGAACAATGACTTGAAAAACTCCCATAATAGATCCTCTAAAGGTTTATTTTGAGACACTGACTTCCACCATTTCCAGGTTGGACCTTCAAGCATTAAGGCAACTAACTCCACCTATAAAGACTCAGGCAACCCATTGAAACTAAACTTCCTCTAAATTTTCTGTAACCACTCCTCCGCATCAAGTGGATCTGCTTTACCATAAAATAGGGGAGGGTTCAACTTCTGAAATTCCAGAATGTAGTCTATAGGCTGATCAACTTGAGGATTTCCTAAGTATGAACCACCCAAAGTTGCACCTTGGGCATCCATCGAACCTTTTTGGGGGAGAACACTATGGAATATGAAAACAAAAGATTCGTAAAAAACAGTCATTACCTTTTTAAACTCAACTTTTCTAAATTTCCAAAATGAAATTTTATAAAACAATTCTTAGATGAAAATAAGACTCAAATGATCCACAAGGAGAACTAGTGTCGATGGGTGACTCGGACATATGGTTGGCGGCCATTCTCCAGTCACTCCACCGTCACGAGGAGCACTCTAGTTTAATGTCTCCGGCTCCACATGACTTTCCTGAATATGCGAGCTCATGAAGGTCACTTTCCTGGCTTCCATTTCATTTCCCAACATAAAACATTTTAAAACAACCAAAAGACACCAACAACCCAAACATCCAATGGTAACCCAAGGTTCAGAATGAGCAAGGGTTCATGACGTCCTTCTCATCCGTACACCTTAAGTCCTGAAAATTCCACTCCTTCTACAATAATGACCCCAAATAAAAATGGGAACTCTGTAAAAAAAGTTCTTCTCAGGAGCCGACCTAACTCGATACCATTTTGTCACGAACCAACCAGGGTCAACCTTGAACTGGTCACCCAATCCGGTTCGCGACATGGCCCAAGAGGCATTCCCAATCCTCTTGGGCTAGTGAAAATAACTAGGGAATCAAAAGAGAGCAAGATGGAATGATTTTCACCCGATAAAAATAAATAAAGCAGCGAAAATAAAGTAGAAAAACATAATGTAAATAAACAACATGAAAAGAAAGAACGGCCAACAACAACCAACTAACCTGACCATGACCAAAACTACTCATGACCTTGAGTGTCACTCTCCGAATCAACACCAAGTCTCGCCCACGGTGAACAAGCTCTAGTCAAACCTGCAACAGAAACTAAAAATATGAAAACACTATATGCGTGAGTATTAAAACTCAGTAGGCGTGCCCAACAAACTATTCCAAATGCACTACCTCTAAATAACGAATTTATTAATTCTAGGTTTGAAATAAATAATATAAAATATGGAATTCCACACACACACATTCATTTCTAAAACATGTATCTATCCATTTCCCTTTTTAATTTAGAAACAACTTTACTGTTTGAAAGGAGAAGGTGAATTACATTTTTAAAACATCGTCACGAACAATTTAGAAATCCAAATTTCAGTTATTATCCAAAGGAAAACCATACATAACCCACAACATACAGTAAGGGAAATGGGAAAAGTGGAACACAGGGGACAGCAACCAAACTAGACTTCGCAATCATCCGCCACATAACAATAAACACTAAAGAAAACATGGGTTGAACCTAGGAGCTCATGAACAATTTAGAACGTATTATACATGTGACTCATCCTAAAAGAATGCCTACTCTAGATAATGTCATAAGGCCCTAACTCCCGGTGTTTCCCTACATGGCATAACCGATGGGCCCAATCCCCAAGAATACTATCATTCGTACTAAGGGCCACTAGCCAGTGCGTACTCTAAACTAGTTCAGCAGTCGTTCTCAAAAGATTCACTTACTGTGACAGGTTCCCAAGTCAATACATATAGTAAATATGAAAGGGGTGAGATGACAAAGTCAATCAAGAAGTACATACATCACACACTAATCATGCAGTCAACGTACCCCAAATATCACATCGAAGTGACCCCAAATAGAGTTTTCCAAAATAATTTTTTTTAATAAAGTTCCAAAAAGGCCTTCAATGATTTTAAAGAAAATCCTCATTTCTCAAGTGAACCAAAACACTTGTTCGTGCTTCAAAAATAAATCATTTATCAATAAACCACAACTAAATTTATAATTATGTGAATTATGTTTAAAGTCCAAACGGTCATTCTTTCACTACTAGGGGTCCACTCATCAAGATAATGTTCCAAGTGTCGTGTATAAATTAAACGACTCTTTTTACACCAAATAATCATTTAAAAATTTATTATCTTATATAATTTTCCATTTATTATAATTAATAAAATATCAGGCAGTCACTAATTCTAAATTTAAAGGAGAGTGTGGTGGGGGACCTACCTCAATTTGCAGCTCGAACATGAAGATGTGCCACACCTCTCAAATGTGCGGAAGCATGCACAAGCCGATGATCGCAGTATCGCTGGTTTTCCTCGCCGACACGCTGAAAAAAAACACACAACTAAAAACTCATAAATAGTGACTTAAGAAAATTCAAATGAGCAAACAACGCAAGAGAACCACCTCGACACATTTTTAAATCACAACTCGCACAACTGACACTATTTACTAAACCACTTTAAAATGTATAAAACAATTTTAAAAAGGTATCTCATGGATTTACACACCCGAAAAAACCCTTCAAAAATCTATTTTAAGATCAACCACACATCCTCAACATTCTAGATTAGAAAGCTCACCACTTACACCGTTAAATAAACTAATTTCATAAAAAAAATAAAAATACACCGCATGATAAAACCCATTTTGAAACCATGCACATATCACTTTTAAAACTGTAATCCAAAAGTCAAATTTTAAAAACATGTGAACCTCAAAATATTCCAAAAACATAATTTTCTACACATATAATATTTAATTAACCAGTTAAAAGTTTATAAAAAAAATTTAATAACATCACAGGCCATAAATTAATTATCACAAACAAGGTGAAATACATGAAACATGTTAATATTAAATAAAAATGATTTTGTAAAAGGGGAAACTCACCACAATTGATGAAGAACATCCCAAAAGTGGCGCAAAATGCCATTTTCACCTCAACCGTACACTTTAGAACTTTAATTAAACCCTACGCAACAAACACTGAACACAAAGTGAATGAAATATCAATAAAACTAACCCCAACACATAGGGTTGTAGTAACAAATAAATACCCCTCAAAGAATCTACTAACCACAAACCCTTACAGGAAAGAAAAACCTTGGCCAGAGGTGAGGGGAATGTGGTGTACCCTAAAGTGGTCTCGGGTTGGTCGGAGGGTCACTGGCTGGGAGTCTCGCGTCGCACAGAGGTGGTGTGGTGGCCAGACATTGTTCAGAAAGAGGGTGTGTGGTGGATGAAGGGTGTGGGGTGGACGGAGACACAAAAGAAGGCGTTTCAAGTGGTAAAGAGGTAGGCGGGTGTTGCAGTAGTCCAGTGATCCCAACAGGAGGACGTTGGATGGCTGGAAGTGCATGGCGTCAGGCAGTGCATGTTGGGAAAGGGAGCCTTGCGAAAAGGAGGGTGCCGCACCGGGAGGCAGAAGCCGACTGGTGGTCAAGCAGGCAAGCGGTACGGGAGTTGGGGTGCGGTGGAGGAGGGTAGGGGCATCGCATGTGCAAACCGGGCTAGAGAGCAGGTAGAGACTGGGTGCAGGGGAGCTGAAGTAGGAAGGGGGCACCACTGCCAAGCTGGAGCGCACAATGGTGGGACACGAAGTGGTCAGCAGCTGCTGGTAGGAGGCTGAGCCACTATCGTGCGAGCAGGGAGTCAGTAGGAGTATGTTCAGTATGAGGGGTTGGGTGTTGGGTTGTTGTCGCGGGGAAGGAGAGGAGAGAAGATGAGGTTGGAGGCGCGCGGAAGGGGTCTACGCACAGTGAGGGTAAGGGGCCAAAGGGGGGTAGTAATTGGGTTACTTAAAAAATATATTTATAATTATACTAATATTATTAAAATCATAATAATAATAATAATAATAATAATAAAACCCGAAATAAGAAAAATAATTAAAATGGACATAATATAAATAATAATAATTATAATTATTATTATAACCAATAATAACAATAATTATTATAACAATAATAATATAAATAACATATATAATAATTAAATATTAATAATAACAATAAATAAATAAAACATTAATCGATAATAAATATGCATCCATAATAACCTCAATAGTTATAATTGTAATAATAAAATTTTGGTAATATTATTAATAACAATTATCATTATAATAAACCTTATTAATAACAATAATACTAATAGAACTTCAGTAATGATAATTCATATCAAACTTTAATAATAAGATCAATGATAAAACATTGATAATAATAAAAATATCACACTCGCTAACAATATATATATACACATATATATACATATCTACCTGATGTCTCATTTATTCACTATATCGTAGCTTAACCAATTTATTTAATTACACTTAAAGGTGGGTGAATGTGTGGTCGCCCCGCACGGCTCAGTCGACCATGTGCGGGTCGTGCGGTGGCCCCTGCTCACTCGAGTAGTGACAGTAGAGGTATCCAAACTATCTGAATGACTTCTTCTAAGACGCACAGTGTTTGCGCACCTTCCTAAAACCCAAAAACCTTTCTGAACTTCAAAAATGTGAACCGAGACTCATTTGAACATCGAAAAAAACACCCAACACCATTAAAAATAATAATAAAATAAAATTATTTGAGAATGGCGGGTTGGAACTGTCTGGATACGAGCAGGTAGAGGTGGCAATGTCAAAGATGTACCTATGGGTAAACCTGAAAACACCTCTTTAAGTTTGAATCAAACGGGAACTAGTGCATGACAATGGGTCTTGCTGCGATCTTGGTTACAACACTCCCGGGGGATATGCTTAGGATAATTCTCATTTTCATTACAAACCATTAAGAAGCGTTTATGAGTATATACTTATTCAAAGAAAACATTTTTTATGATTATGGATTATATCCAAAAACTGTTCAATTTTCCTTAAGTATTTTACAAGTTTGGAATTATTCATTGCAATTCATAAACTGACCTATTGTATGCCATTGTATAGAAATGGTGCCCAGTATAAGGAATGTGAACTCCAGAAATACCTATGATCCAAAGAGTAAGAAGGATCATTTCTTTCATTGTATTAAGCCAACATTAAGATGGGAAATTTTCTCCCATGTATTTTCAACATATGATGAAATAGTATCATGTGTTAATAAGATAAGTAAATAATTCTATGAGTCATATGGAATTGAAGGTAAGCAAGAGAAGAAAAGGATGGAAGAGATAAATATGGATAAAGGGAAGAGGGAAAAAAGGATTTTCCCATATGTGATAAATGTGGAAAGAATCAACTTGGAAATGCTTGAAGGGAATGGGAGTTCGTTATAAGTGTGTAGAAAAAAGACACCAACAACATGATTGCAAGGGTAAGAAAAAAGTTTCAAATGTACAATGCTTCATCTTCAAGGAGTTGGGACACTATGCGAATCAATGTCCAAATCATCAGAGTATACCCTAAATGCTGTTATTGGATAATAATAAAGTTATGATACTACCAAAGATGAAGAGGAATGATTAGATTTCTTACGTTGTTATTAAAGTATTGTGTCATTTGAGTATCATATTAATGATGTACCTATTATAATAATTATAGAGTATATAAGGATTGTACTGCAGTACTATTTCATTAACGACTTCAGATTGTATGAAACAATGAAATGTGACTCAATATCAGGTTAAATTTTTAGAAAATACATGGTTGAAGGAAATTTAATCCTCAATATGGTCCTAATAATGAGGTAGTGATTTTGGAATAAGAGATGGTTGATTTGGATAAATTATATTGGGTATTCTTGAATTCCTTAAAACTGATTAATAGTTTGTTTATTTCATCATTGTTGGAATATTCTATATTTTTTTATATAAGAAATATATCCATTATTATATAAAAAATAAGGGAGCATGAATTTAATCAATAAGGTTTTATGGTAATTTGGGGTGTTACCATGTTTTAAGATAATACATGATGAATGTGTTCACATGTTATTACGTGGTAGAAAGGATCTTCATTGTGTATAACTTTATTATAAATTTTGGACTATGAGTTTGGATAGAAGTATATTGGATAAGTCTAAAGGTAGGAATGGATTAAGTTTGAAAATTGATATTATTGTTAAATTTATTTTTTGGATTTATCTAAAAAGGACAACACATAGACTGCGTGACACCTCGTCGCGTTGGACAAAGCTGCGGGAATCGAACCCACAACCATAGTGCGATTGGGATTTATCCTACCACTGGACAATGTGAAGTCCCTAGACTATATAATTTAGTTTTTTTAAAGGGTTCGATAGGTGAATTATAAATTCATTTTTTTGGAACCCTATACGAATGTGATAGATATAATATTTTTTAAGTTATATTATCTTTTAGAGTGATAGATGAGTTTGTGGTAGAAATTAGGTAATGTATGTACCTCTATTTTTCAGGTATATATTTTATTTCATCTCTTATTCTATGAAGAAATTAATTCTTAAACGTTAGGTAAGGGATCTTTAAAGTAAAAATGTGGTATCCTAATACCTTGTGTTTATTTGAACCGATGATATTTTAAATCATCATAGATTGATGGACTTGAGTCCCTAAATACTACAATTGTTTGTGACTGATGAACTCAATCACTCCCTATAAATATTTACATTTTTTCTCCAATTATGTTTCTTTAATTTCCACCAATGTTCTCCTAATCGAGATCATAATTTGATGGTGACTTTTTCATTTCCATTTTCCTCTTATTAAGACTAACTTTTATTAACCCAATTTCCGATGTGGGTTTTTGATAGAGCAAATATTTTCAATTAATTTATATTTAATATCATTGTTTTAAACCCACAAAATTGTTCTTCTAAGATGAATTGTTTCATTTTTATGATAATGGTGTTATTTTGAGCTGAATTGTAAAAATTGGCCATTTTGGATTTTTTAACAGTTTTAAATTATTTCGGTAGATTGGACATAACGTTCTCTACACTGATCCAAATTGCTAAATTCTTTCTTTTTCAGATTCTAAATATCCAGGGCTTCATTTAATATATTTGGACAAAAATCTGAATCGGCCATATGGAATCTCAAAAGAAGATCACAAGTTGGATCAAGAAAACTGTTTTCAGTTCTGCCTAGTTTTGATGTGGGATCCATAACTCAACCACTGTGGGCCCAAAACTTCTGCAATTCGGTGGGTGGACGCGCAAGGAGTGTTGGAGCATCTTTTATGAAGGAATAACCGAGTTAATTGGCCGTTTATGGGGCCATTAAAGCACCTTAAGCCGGAGGAGTTCGTTTTGGAGAGTCTGACTGGACAGAATAAATGCTCATAGTCAAACGGTCATAACTCTCGGCATACATGTCCAAATCCGCTGAAATATTTAGAGGACACGGCCAAGGAAATTATGAACAACATTTAAGAAGGGACCAACGCGTGAAGATGTCATTTAATGGGGCTAAAACGCGTCGACAGTCGGGTGAAGAATTCTGGCTATAAAAGGAGGGGAGCTCCACCCTCTCAAGCCATCCATTCTCCATCCCATTCCTTCTGGGACACCAAGAAGGAGAACTTTTCACCTTTCTCTTTTATTTATTTTCTTTTTCATTGTTTTGTAATGCCTTCTTCTTCCCCATTCAACTCGATTACCCTTACCATGGTGGGGTAAATTTTGGAGTGATTGGGGAAGGGTTGGTTTTCTACATTGTAATGCTTGAGTTCTTGAACGCAATTGAATAAATTTCATTCTTCTTCAAAGTTGTTTTCAATTTCTTATAGAGGATTTTATAATCAAGTGCGATCGTTCTTGAATATTAATTCCGTTATTTATTTTTGCCTTGGTAAAATAATCAATATCTCCCTCCACTAATTTCTGGTTTATATACGATGGAATAAACTAGGAATTAGTGGTGAAGTACTCGACGATCGTCAGTACGTGTAAAAGGTGTAGTGAATATTCTTGTTTGTTTGGGATAAACAAAACCCGATCGGGAATTGCCCATTTCAATTAAGGATATTCAATACAACTATTTTACATATGGAAGGAGAGTTGACCAAACCAAGATCTTGGTAAGGTTTTCTCTCACAATAATAATTTCACCAAGGAAGTGAGAGGAAACGATTGTGGAAACTCACTTTAATCAACTAAGAAGAAGAGGTTTGAATTAAATTGAACAAGGATAGCATTATAATTAGGAAACCGACCCCGACCTAATCACCCTTTTAAATTTCATTGTTTTTCAATCATTTGAATTTCAAATTTCCTTTCACAACATTTTTACCCCTGTTTTAAAGTGACAACCCATTTTGTGTGCACTCCTCTTCGGGAGACATCCTAGGTCAACCACATTACTACATTTTAACTTAGGAAATAGTTGTTTTGCCACGCCCCACGACAGGCGTGCGTCAAACTTGGCGCCGTTGCCGGGGAGGCAGTGCCTCAAAGTTTTTTTTTAAAAAAAAATAAATAAAAAAATCTCCTTTGAATGACCCGTAGTTCAAATAGCAATTTATTAGAATTCGATCCAGAAATTGAGCGCACAATAACCAAATTGAAAAATCAAAATCTTCCCAAAGAATTTGAAGAAATAAATCTCACCGATTCAAGTGATACCTTGAGTGAAGACTTTGAACCTTTAATAATGGCTGTAAATCCCAACCGAACCCTACGTGACATCTGTGCACCTCAATTTGTCAATCAAAATTATCAACTTGCAATTCCTGCCTTAGAAAATGATTTTGAATTGCGAATTAACATGATCCAAGTGCTTCCTAAATTTCATGGTCTTGCAGGTGAAGACCCAAATCGACATATTCAAGAGTTCACCTATGTCTGCTCCAGCTTCAAACCTCGAGCAGTCGCAGAAGAGCATGTGAAGTGGAGGGAATTCCCCTTCTCACTAGAGGGAGCAGCAAAGGAATGGTTGTACAATCTACAACCGGGGGAGATCAGTGACTGGGAAGATCTAAAAAAATGTTTTCTACAAAGATTCTTCCCAACATCTAGGAGCACTGCAATCAAGAAGGAGATTTATGTCATCCATCAATCAACTGGAGAAACACTCTACGAATACTGGGAACGTTTCAAGAAGCTTTGTGCAAGTTGTCCACACCAAGAAATAGAAGAGGACCAATTCCTTGTGTGCTTCTACCAAGGATTGCTTGACAATGACAGGAATCTACTAGATGCCTCGTCGGGAGGAGCCCTCATTGATAAATCACCTACAGATATACGAATTCTGATTGAAAAGATTGCACAAAATTCACAGCAGTTTGGCACTCGAGGTACGATCACCAGAGGGATCCATGAGGTAAGAACATCTGATTCAGTAGATTTAATTAGGAATGAAATGGGTGAACTCACCAGGTTGGTGCGACAAATAGCTGTGAACCATGTAAAGGAATAACAAGGACCGAATCAGGTATGTGTTTTATGCTCTTCTAATTCTCATTACACTGATCAATGTCCAGAAGTGAAGGGGACAAAAAGTTGTGCTGCAGCCTATCAACAAAGGCAATACCAACCGCAAACCCAACTAGGGTATGGGTTTCAACAGAACCAAGCCAGAGCACCTTTTCAGCAGCAATATCAGAACCCGATAGCATTCCAACAACCTTATCAGAAGCCCTTCCAACAACAACAAACTTTTCAACCACCACCTTTCCAGCGGAAGAATTATGAGCAACCATCCACAAGTGCACCGACAAATGAAGACCAACAGCTGAAGACAAGAGTTGCAGGAATAGAAGATAAGATGGACAAGCTAGCTGATCAATTTGCAAGCATTATGGATTCTTTCACCAAGAACCAAGGTAAGCTTCCTGCACAAACAATTCCCAATCCGAAAGAGAATGTTAGTGCAATCACAACCCGAAGCGGGAAGGAGCTCAAACCACCAGAACAATATGAGGAGGATGAATCTAGGGAACCTGCTGAAGCTCGTCCTGTCCAACCAAAAGATGGAGTCAACAACAAAGTAGAAAGAACAAGGTTCAAGAAAGAAAGACTAGAAACACCATTGCAGAAACAACAAAGGGAGAAAAAGGATATTCCAGCACCATTCCCATCAGCATTGGTTGAGTCAAAGAAGGGAGAAGAAGAACGACTTCAACGGGAAATTCAGGAAACATTCCGAAAAGTTGAGATTAACATTCCACTACTGGATGCAATCAGGCAAATCCCTAAATATGCAAAATTTCTGAAGGAGCTATGTACTAAAAGAAATAGGTTGGATGGAAATGAAAGAATCAACTTAGGAAGAAGCGTCTCAGCATTGATCACACCACCGATACCGCAAAAATGTCAAGATCCAGGGACTTTCTCTATTCCCTGCACTATCGGTTCATTAAATTTTACTGATGCACTATGTGATCTTGGAGCTTCGATAAATGTGATGCCTCACTCTGTGTTTTCATCTTTGCAGATTGGAGAACTAAAATCAACTCGGGTGGTGGTACAATTAGCAAACAGATCCACCGTTTTCCCAGCTGGAGTCGTTGAAGATGTACTTGTGGGAGTAAGAGGATTAATCTTTCCAGCAGACTTTTATGTCCTTACCATGGAGGAAGACCGAGCACCATCCCAATCTCCCATCATACTAGGGAGACCATTCCTGAAAACAGCAAGGACAATCATCAACGTGCATAAAGGAACACTCACCATGGAGCTCGGAGATAGTACGATACACTTCAATATTCTTGATACGATGAAACACCCTTCCAACAATCACTCACTTTATGCAATCTCCCATGATGAAGGTATAGAACCAATTGAAGACTCAGGTATGCTTCATGACTTGTTATCTGTGGGAGAACACTCTTCATTTAAATTTTATAACTCCCATGAACCTGAAAATTCTGATATCATGTTGGAGGATGAGGTAAAATCTGACTTTTTCGATGATTTGTTAAGAGGAAGTAAGATTATTCCAGAGAATTCAACATTAGATGCAGGAAACATAAATGCAATATCATCCCTTGAACAACCCCCATGTTTAGAACTGAAGCCTTTTCCATGTGACTTAAAGTATGCTTACTTAATGGAAGGGGAGAAATTGCCAGTAATCATTGCAAATAACCTATCCCATTTACAAGAACAAACATTGATTGACCTTCTCAAAAGGAATGTAAAAGCTGTAGGATGGAGTTTAGGTGATATTCCTGGAATCAACCCTAAGGTATGCTCTCACAGGATATTTTTAGAAAGTGAATCTCGGCCAGTTAGACAACCTCAAAGAAGACTCAATCCCACAATCATGGAGGTCGTTAAGAAAGAGATTGAGAAATTGTTAGCAGCTGATATCATTTACCCAATCTCTGATTCTCAATGGGTCAGCCCAATTAATGTAGTCCCCAAGAAAACTGGCCTGACCACTGTCACAAATGAAAGAAATGAACTGATCCCCATGAGAATACAAAACAGCTGGAGAGTCTGTATAGATTACCGGAAGCTAAATCAAGTTACCAGAAAAGATCACTTTCCTATTCCATTAATTGATCAGATGCTTGAAAGGTTAGCTGGAAATACCCATTACTGTTTTTTAGATGGATTCTCAGGTTATTTTCAGGTACCAATTGCACCAGAAGACCAGGAGAAGACAACCTTCACCTGCCCTTTTGGAACATTCGCCTACAAAAGGATGCCTTTCGGGCTATGCAATGCCCCAGGTACATTTCAACGGTGTATGGTGAGTATTTTCTCGGACCACATTGAGGATTTCTTGGAGGTGTTTCTTGATGATTTCACAGTTTTTGGCAATTCATTTGATCATTTCTTGGGAAATTTGGAAAAAGTTTTGAAAACATGCATTGAAAAGAACCTTGTCTTAAATTTTGAAAAATGTCATTTCATGGTTGAAAAAGGGATAGTGTTGGGGCACATAATTTCACAAAATGGGATTGAGGTTGATAAATCAAAAGTTGATGTAATAAATTCCTTACCATATCCAACTTGTGTCAAACATGTTAGATCCTTTTTAGGGCATGCAGGATTTTACAGAAGATTCATCAAGGATTTCAGTAAGATTTCTCTCCCTCTCTCAAGATTACTTCTAAAGGATGCTAACTTTAATTTTGATTGTGCATGTAGGGAATCATTTGATGAATTAAAGGAAATGCTGATAACACCACCAATAATGCAGCCACCCAATAGGGATTACCCTTTCGAGATAGTTTGTGATGCATCCAACCAAGCAGTGGGAGCCGCTCTATCACAGAGAATTGACAGCAAGCCTCAAGTCATCTCCTACGCATCAAGGACCTTGGATGAAACACAAATAAATTACACAACCACAGAGAAGGAGTTCCTTGCAGTCGTTTTTGCACTAGATAAATTCCGATCATATCTTCTGGGGACTAAAGTTGTTGTGTTTTCTGATCATGCAGCTCTTAGGTACTTAATGAAAAAGGCGGATGCAAAACCCCGGTTGGTGAGATGGATGCTACTCTTACAAGAGTTCAATTTGGAAATCAAAGATAAGAAGGGGACTGAAAATCAAGTGGCTGATCATCTGAGTCGACTACCCCACACCGCTGAAACAGAAATACCAAAGCAGAACCTACTTAATGATGAGCTTCCTAGAAAACAACTCTACATCATCAACAGTAAAGTGCCATGGTATTCCAACATTGTCAACTATTTGGTAACATCTCAGGTACCCTATCATCTAAGCTCTCATCAAAAACATAAGCTTAAATCTGAATCAAGATTTTACATTTGGGAAGATCCGTTTCTGTGGAAAATTTGTAATGATCAAATCATAAGAAGATGCCTGCCAAGAAGTGAAATTGAATCAGTTTTTGAATTTTGTCATAAATTATCTTGTGGAGGCCACTTTGGGCCTCAGAGGACTGCCCGAAAAGTTTTAGAATCTGGACTCTACTGGCCCACCTTATTCAAGGATGCATATGAATTTTGTAAAAGATGTGAAAAATGCCAATTTTCTGGTAACATATCCAAACGACATGAAATGCCACAAAAACCAATAACCTTTTGTGAAATTTTTGAAGTTTGGGGCATAGATTTCATGGGACCATTCCCAATGTCATTTGGAAATTCATATATTCTTTTGGCTGTAGACTATGTTTCAAAATGGGTGGAAGCAAAAGCAACCAGAACTGATGATGCAAAAGTTGTTTGTGATTTTTTAGGGCTAACATTTTCTGTAGGTTTGGCGTGCCACGAGCAATCATCAGTGATCAGGGAACTCATTTCTGCAACAGGAAAATGGAAGCATTGCTGAAGAAGTATGGGGTGCATAATAGAACATCTACCCCATACCATCCCCAAACAAATGGCCAAGCAGAAGTCTCTAATAGAGAAATCAAAGCCATTCTGGAGAAGACTGTTAAACCCAACCGGAAGGACTGGAGCCAAAAGTTAGATGATACATTATGGGCATACAGGACGACCTACAAAACACTGATAGGGATGAGTCCCTATAGATTGATCTATGGAAAGAGTTACCACCTTCCTGTGGAGTTGGAGCATAGAGCCTACTGGGCAGTCAGAGAGATGAATCTGGACCTTGAGAAAGCTGGGAAAGAAAGAAGATTGCAGTTGCAGGAGTTAGAGGAAATTAGAAGGGAATCTTTTGAAAACTCAAGGATTTACAAAGAACGAACAAGAGTGGCCCATGACAAGCTAATCCAACCAAAAGAATTCTCTCCTGGAGACAAAGTGTTATTATTTAACTCAAGAATCAAGTTGATGCCAGGTAAACTTCGTTCCAGATGGGAAGGTCCATTTATTGTTACTCATGTATATCCTTTTGGTGCTGTGTAGATTATGAAGGATGGAGAGAAGGATCCATTCACTGTGAATGGACATAGGTTGAAGAAATTCCTTGGGACCCTACCATCAGAGCCATTGGAGGAGATCATGCTCCTCCAACCTATTTATCAATAAGATCCATCAGGTTGTACCTCTCCTTCACATTTTCTTGCTGTTGTGATTCAATCAGAATTCTTCTTACATGTTAAATCCACTTAAATGCATCGAGGACACTGCATCATTTAAGTGTGGGGGAGGGAACCTTTTTAGTATAGGATTTTTATTTGATGTTTGTTTTCAAAAAAAATAATATATAAAAAAAATAAAAAAATTGTGTGTTTTCAAATTTTTGTGTGTTTATTTTTCAATTTTTGGTGTGTTTCTGAAACTTTTGAGCTGAAAAGATTATCAATACCATTATTGAAACCCATGTCAATGAGTGAACCAATCTATTTCATGAAACCGAGCTTAAATGAATGTTGAAATGACTTCTTTTCAAGTTCAGATATTTTAGAATTTCATGAAAAGTACACTGATTTTTGAAACCCATGCCATATTTCACTGTCTATATCATTGAATTAACTTTCCTGTGAGGCTTCTGAACCATTTTTGTCATATTCTTTTCATTCACCTCATTTCTTGAGAGAACCAGACCATGCTTGCTTTAACCAGAACTTGATTTATTCCTTTCAAAACTTGAGGGTTGGGGTACATGTGTTTTAAATGATTGAGGCATTTATTTTGTTTAAAGACCCCTTTTCAAAATAATCCTTTTCATTATGTCCCACCTTTACATTTATCCTTCATTGTATCCCCTAGTATCCATGAATTGCCTGTTAGGTTAGCCACATTACAAGCCAATTTTCCCTATCATACCTGCTCTTGAAGTAAAATTGCATGATCTTGTTGAACTTAAGTGTGGGGGAAGATGTCTTGTGATGTACTACCTCATTTGGTTATACTTTGGGTGGAAAATAAATTGTGGAAGAAATGTGTGTGATGCTGAAAAATTATTCTGTTGAAAGCTGTGCCTTTTCTGGAAATTTATGTAAAAAGAGAAGTTGTTCCTTTCTGGAGCTTCCAATGTAAAAAGAAAGCTGTGCCTATCTGGAGCTTTAAAAAAAATCATGTTTGAAAAGATTGAAATGTTTGCTGCTGAGCTGATTGAATGATGATGGAGCCTATTTTCAACAAAGGGGAAGTAAAGGAGACCATATTTGAGTGAAAACTAGAATCTTGCAATTTTGCTTCAATAAGAGCCAAGCCTTCCTTTTTCGGCCTCAGAACTTTTAACATCTAAATCCTACCAACCGGAAGCCACAGAACAACCCTGAAAAGTCATCATGAGAAACACATGTTCTTGACTCACATCGGGTGGAGAATTAGGAATTTATCAAACCTATGGTGACTCTTGTGTGAGTTTGGATGAGAAAAACCTTGTTCAGCCTTTACATTTGTGAGATGAGAGAAAATTCATGTGAGGTAGGTGTTTTGTGTGCATGGGATAAGAAATGAAGTGGAAATATATTAAAATCAAAAATGGAGAACTTGAAATAACAGTTTTTGATGAGGCATGATATCTTTTTGTTTCTTGAAATTGATTTGATTGGTCTCATTGATATGTGTTTTGATTTTGATTTGATTTGATTTTTACTTGTCCAGGAGTCCAAGTGCTAAGTGTGGGGGAATTGATAGAGCAAATATTTTCAATTAATTTATATTGAATATCATTGTTCTAAACCCACAAAATTGTTCTTCTAAGATTAATTGTTTCAATTTTATGATAATGGTGTTATTTTGAGCTGAATTGTAAAAATTGGCCATTTTGGATTTTTTAACAGTTTTAAATTATTTCGGTAGATTGGCCATAACATTATATACACTGATCCAAATTGAGAAATTCTTTCTTTTTCATATTCTAAACATCCAGGGCTTAATTTAATATATTTGGACCAAAATCTGAATCGGCCATATGAAAGCTCAAAAGAAGATCACAAGTTGGATCAAGAAAACTGTTTTCAGTTCTTCCTAGTTTTGATGTGGGATCCATAACTCAACCAATGTGGGCCCAAAGCTTGTGATATTCGGTGGGTGGACGCGCAAGGAGTTTTGGAGCATCTTATATGAAGGAAGAACCGAGTGAATTGCCGTTTATGGGGCCATTAAAGCACCTTAATCCGGAGGATTTCGTTTTGGAGAGTCTGACTGGACAGAATAACTTCTCATAGTAAAACGGTCATAACTCTCGGAATACATGTACAAATCCGCTGAAATTTTGAGAGGACACGTCCAAGGGAATTATGAACAACATTCAAGAAGGAACCAACGCGTGAAGATGTCATTTAATGGGGCTAAAACGCGTCGACAGTCGGGTGAAGAATTCTGGCTATAAAAGGAGGAGAGCTCCACCCTCTCAAGCCATCCATTCTCCATCCCATTCCTTCTGGGACACCAAGAAGGAGAACTTTTCAGCTTTCTCTTTTATTTATTTTCTTTTTCATTTTTTTGTAATGCCTTCTTCTTCCCCATTCAACTCGATTACCCTTACCATGGTGGGGTAAACTTTTGGAGTGATTGGGGAAGGGTTGGTTTTCTACATTGTAATGCTTGAGTTCTTGAACGCAATTGAATAAATTTCATTCTTCTTCAAAGTTGTTTTCAATTTCTTATAGAGGATTTTATAATCAAGTGCGATCGTTCTTGAATATTAATTCCGTTATTTATTTTTGCCTTGGTAAAATAATCAATATCTCCCTCCACTAATTTCTGGTTTATATACGATGGAATAAACTAGGAATTAGTGGTGAAGTACTCGACGATCGTCAGTACGTGTAAAAGGTGTAGTGAATATTCTTGTTTGTTGGGATAAACAAAACCCGATCGGGAATTGCCCATTTCAATTAAGGATATTCAATACAACTATTTTACATATGGAAGGAGAGTTGACCAAACCAAGATCTTGGTAAGGTTTTCTCTCACAATAATAATTTCACCAAGGAAGTGAGAGGAAACGATTGTGGAAACTCACTTTAATCAACTAAGAAGAAGAGGTTTGAATTAAATTGAACAAGGATAGCATTATAATTAGGAAACTGACCCCGACCTAATCACCCTTTTAAATTTCATTGTTTTTCAATCATTTGAATTTCAAATTTCCGTTCACAACATTTTTACCCCCGTTTTAAAGTGACAACCCATTTTGTGTGCACTCCTCTTCGGGAGACATCCTAGGTCAACCACATTACTACATTTTAACTTAGGAAATAATTGTTTTGCCACGCCCCACGACAGGCGTGCGTCAGTTTTCCAACAAAGGTATTTTCTATTTTCAACCTTTTATTATCGAAGAACAATTTCCAATTGCGAGGAAGCAATTTATTTAAGGAGGGAAGAATATAACACCCCAATATTTCATAGCATGTTATTTTTTCAAATTAATTCAATAACTTGCACAACATGCAACCCTGAGTTCAAGCACACCACGACTTACCAAACTAGCCATTCAAACCGGTTATGAATAGTATTAACTAAATTTTTAACATTATATAATCCTTATAATTTTAGGATCCATATTATGAGTTTCTTTATACATAATTTATGAAAAAAATCATTTTTTTAGATAAAAGAGGTATTTTTCAAAAAATTCAATTTTACTGCCTTTTAATGGAGAACCTTTTTTAAATCAAATATTTGAATCTTTTATATATTAAATTTTGAAAAATAAATTTCTTCTTTATAATCGAGACTTAAGAATTTAGTTTCAATAAATTTTTGGTGTTTTTCTGATAACTTTCATATTTGTGTGAATAGTGAAAATACAATATTTTAACTGAAAACAACTTTTTTAATCACAATAATTTATATTTTTGAATTATGAATTTTAATGGTTTGGAATTATAATTATATTACATTTTTACCAATAAATCCATTTATGGTCACTGTTTGTAATTTCAATTTGAAATTGGATATAATCAAGTGTCAATCTTTTGATAGTTATTATTTCTTAAAAATGCGCTTTTTGGTTTTGACAATGGGAATTAATTTTAAAGTAATTAATGAAACTTATATTTATTTTAAAATTGATAAAATTTAATTCATTTTTGAATTTGGAATATCAAAATTATCTTAGGGTGAATTTCTGGTATTTTTCTGAAAACATTCATTTTTTGATTAATAGTGAAAGACACTGAGTTATAGTTTAAAACTGAATTTTTATATAAATAAATAATTATTTTATTTAAATTTATTTTAGGTCAAAATAGATACATAATACCTATATATGTTCAATTTGATTTATTGGTGTCAATTTTTAATAAAATTAGATATATAAAATTTTATTGAACTTTTCACAGTTTTTTACCCACCTCTTAAGAGTATTTGAAATTTACATAAAAATTAATTTTACCGCTTCTGTATGTTGAATTTTGAAACACCGAGAGAAACAATTAATATCAAGGAGTAAAATGAGGTTCAATATGATAAAAATAATTTTTGATGAAAAGTATCTTTTTACTTTTATTTACCACGGTTAAAAGTAAATCGGGTAATTAAGGGTAAAATGTAATTATTATTTCCCTAACACATGTCCTAATTCTATTGGATAAGTATAATTAGACTAAAAAAACATTAGGAATAAAATAATAACCTCTTTGGTCCACTTCAATTAGATTAATACGTTTATTATTATTTAATTCAAATAAGAGTTAAAAGTGTTAAATTCAATGTTTAATATCTAAACCATTTTTAATATAGGGTTAGACATAAGATAAATTAGAATATAAATATTCATTAGAAAGATAAAAATATTTCCTAAATAATCGTATTTTATTTATAATTTTTATACATTAAATAATTAGATATATTTATGACACAATGATGATACAGTAACTACCTAAATAATGAAATATTAAAATAATTGATATTATAAATATCAAAATAAATGTAATTTGGTACTTTTTATGAATTCCCTTAATTTAATAGGTTAATATGACATTTTATGGTTGGATATATTAATATGTTTCAAAGTAATAATCCTGTTATGAATTTATAAAAAACGTAATACCAAATAGTGTCAAAATTGATGTAAAAGAGTTTTTAAAACAAATATTATATTATTAATTGATATTATATTCCTAAAAATATAAGGTTTGGCCAAAATACTTATATAACAATATATGTATCATTAATAAACCACTTGGGGTTCTCTTGTAAGTTTATAGTAAGTTTATTAACCATATAATTTAAAAATACAAAGAGACACTGTAAATGTCAAACTAATTAACTAAGAGTTAAATCTAAAAGATAATGTTAATATAGTGACCAAAAACTTTCTAAAACCTGTTGGTTGGGTGGGTTTCAACCTTTCCCTACCTTATACTATATAATCCACTTTGGAGCCATTATAAACCGAAAATTATTTTATTATAAAATAATATTTCTAGCTTTTCCTAAGGTGACCATCACTCCTCTTATAATAGGTCACTTCCCCTTCCTTCAAATTCACACCTCCAATGTAATTTGGCTCAGCCAACCCCTGCCCAAATATCCTCCAAACATTCCTCCCTTCGTCTTAGAGTCCATCCTTTTCTCATAGACCCAACCTATGTATTCCTTTTGATAAAATCAGAAGGAAGAACCTGAAAAAGAGGTAAATATTTTGTCACCTCATTCAAGTTCCTTTCTTCTTCTACTTCCTCTTTCTTTGTTGTTTCCATTATAAAATAATATATCTAGTATCTTATATACACTGTTATGTTATTATAAATATGGTACAATCATATTCATTATTCTATCCATTCTTTTAATGACATGTCGCCATATGTGTGTATGTACGGCTTACCATCTCCACATCGTGGTGTAATTTTTATTCACTAAGTTATTATTTGGATGGGTATAATAATAATATTTCAAATACCATTAAATGTAATTTATGACTTTTTATAAATTACTCTAATTATCTAGGTTAATATGACATATTAGGGTTGTATAGATGAATTTTTTTCGATGTAATAATCCTTTTATGAATTTAGAAAAAACATAATACCAAATAGTGTAAAAATTGATATAAAAGAGTTTTTAGAACAAATATTATATTATTAATTGATATTCTGTTCATAATAATAAAATATTCGGCCAAAATACTTATATAATTATAGGTGTATCATTAATGAACAACTTGGGGTTCTGTTAGATGTATATAGGATGTTTATTATCCATATAATATAAAAATACAAAGAGACATGGTAAATGTCAAACTATTTAACTAAGAGTTAAATCTAAAAGATAATGATAATATAGTGACCAAAACATACCTAAAACATATTGGTTTGGTGGGTTTCAACCCATCCCTACCTTATCCTTTATATAATCCACTTTTTAGCCATTAGAAACCGAAAATTATTTTATTACAAAATAATATTTCTAGCTTTTCCTAAGGTGCCCCTCACTCCTCTTATAAAAGGACACTTCCCCTTCTCTCAAATTCACACCTCCAATGCCATTTGGCTCAGCCAAAACCTGCCCAAATATCCTCCCAACATTCCAACATTCGTCATAGAGTCCATCCTTTGGTCATAAACCCAACCTAATTATTCCTTTTGATAAAATCAAAAGGAAGAACCTCAAGAAGTGGTAACTATTTAATCACCTCATTCAAGTTCCTTTCTTCTTCCACTTCCTCTTTCTTTTCTGTTTCCATTCTAAAATAATATATCCAGTATCTTCTATAAATTTTGATTTTATTATAAATATGATACAACCATATTCATTATTCTATCCATCCTTTCAATGACATGTCACCATATGTGTGTATGTACGGCTTACCGTCACCACGTAGTGGTGTAATTGTTACACAAAACGTTATTATTTGGATGGGTATAAAAATGATGTCTAATTGATGTAAATAACAAATATAACATGATAATGCTTATGTAAATATAATATAACATCCAATTATATATTATTTTAATATCAAAATAATTGTATTGTATCCCGTGCGTACGTACGGATTATCGTCTCCACGAACGCGATGAGATTCATTCCCCATCATATCCATTCAAGAATAATTTACATTAGAAGATTTAAAATAATCTTTAAAAATTTAATATAATTATGTATATGAATAATATACATACTATTCATAACAAACATTACTTACATAACAAATCATATAAAGCAAAACGAATCAGTTAACACCCAAAACGACGATAATACTAAGATATTGTTAACAAAGCAATTTAAAAAGATCATATATGATATCATATTAATATATATGATTCTTTTATAATTTAATAACAAGTATTTCACCATTATACATGAGGTTAAACTACCCTCTACCAAGGAAAAGTACAGGGTAAGGGTTAATTTCACAATCTCTTTATTATCTGATCTTGTTTATATGTAAATATCTACTGGGACCTCTTTATCATCCACATCCATGTTTCTTAAAAATGTATTCAAAAACATTTTTATTATTTAATAGAATATTGGTTAAAGTCATTTATACACTGTTTTTACTTTTTATAAAATGGTTTGAAATGAATCTTTCCGTCGTTTTCCAAGCAAGGTAATTTTTAACCTTTTCCACAAAATTAAGGTAAGAATGTATTTTTTAACTTATACGACGAGTGCGGCTATTTTCCACCATTATAACATCACCGAAGATTCCCTTAAAAATTTATAATAATATTTTCAAAATAAATTTTTTTATCATATGTTTTTTCATAAATGATTTCAAAATAGAAAGAGATATTTCTATAAAAAAGGTTTTTATTTCATCTATGTCAACATC
This sequence comes from Viscum album, assembly GCA_963277665.1. Classification (NCBI taxonomy): domain Eukaryota; kingdom Viridiplantae; phylum Streptophyta; class Magnoliopsida; order Santalales; family Viscaceae; genus Viscum; species Viscum album. The sequence continues at coordinate 1,143,986,908 of OY728166.1, forward strand.
CTTTGATGGATTTTAAGTTAGTTTGAATTTGATTTATTATGATACAATACTTCCATATGGTATTTATGTTTTTGTGATATGTTTGACTGTGGATGTGCTATTTTTAAACCATTCATAGTTTATGGATAAATTATTGACATTTCAAATGGTAGTCTTAATACAAATGTTTATGTTATCTTTAAACCTTTTCATAGGAGTAATGCATTGGACTTAGTAAGTGGCAGATAGAGACTGTTATAGCTCCTCGATGCATCAGTAGGTCTCATGAGAAAAACTAGTGTCTTGGCACAAGGCCTTGACAAAATCTTATTTGTAGTCTTGGGAAAAGGCCTTGACTATGTGGTTATGAAAGTCTGGCATTATGCATTCCATCATTTTGAAAGTGGCTATTGATATTGCATGTAATTATTCGACTAGTAAAATATCCATGTCAGTAAGTAAATGGAATTATTATGATTTATATTATCCATATTATGATGAATTTTATGTTTAAAAGGATTTTGTTTTAGTTCTATACATTTTCCTTAAATGTGTATTCTTATTTATAAAAGTTCCCGCTATATTTTTATCCTTACTGAGCATTTGAGCTCACCCCTTTCTATGTTTTATTTTTCCTAGGATGCGAAGAAGTATATTATGACTGACCTGCAGGGAAAGTATATGGAATCTTAGTGTTTTCCATGGAAATAATGTTTTTGTAGCTCTCCATTTTATGATGTAATGTAAACCTTATTAATGTATATAGTACTTCCAAGGCTACTAAACTAATCATTCCTTCGAGACTTGATCTTTTGTGATCATACCAATGTTATGTAATAATGCACCGACTATGGGTAACTAGGGTCAGGGCGTTACAATTTTTGTGATATATCATTTGTATATAGACTAATGGAGATTATTGTAGGAAAATAAAAATTATTTTTACCAATAAGTAACTATAATGGAAATCACTTAAAAAGACCCAAACCACTCTCATCTCATCAAGTACGCCACCCAAAAATAATAATCACCTCAAAACACTCCAGAGTATCCAACTTATTGAATTTATAAAGATGACTAAACCATTACCAAACCACATGGGGATATTAGACACTAAAAAAACAATAGATGATGAGTCAATAATTCCTAAGGTGAAAAATATCATTACCCTACCACCCCTTTCACGGTTTGGTAAAATACAATCATTAGAAAAAAAAGAATTAAAATAATAAGAGCATTTTCCCTTCGTCATATCCTCATAATGGAAATTCAACCACATATCATGACATTTCATGGAGGTGAAATAAAGAAACATCAAACATGAATCTACCTCCTTCATATTTAAAAATACACTCAAATAACATAGTAATAATGACCAAAAAAAGGTTATATCCAAAAGAACAATCCACAAGAGAAGAAAACACAACAAAAAATTTTCAAATTATTCATTTCCCATAAAATCACCCACCAATCCTAGGAGGGTTGAAATCATTTTTTAATGCATGCAGAATTTGAAATAAATCCAAATTAATAGAAATTAAATCCATATTTTAATGTTAAATCATTTCCACAAATTAAAAAAATTCTCTAATTTATCATAATTGAATCAACCACATTTCATGAATTTAAACTTAAATAAATTCCATTTTATATGTAAATCTTCTCACATGGTTTCAAATAAATAATGAATATCTTCAAATCAAATTTTAATTTCAATACAAAAAAAATCCATCTAAAAATGAAAAGTGAAGAGAAATCATATTTAAAACATTTAACTACCATTAAAATACATTTCGTTTCCTCACAAATTTTCTTTTAAAATAAACTCACTCAATAAAATCTATATTTCCATATAAAATATTCTTTTCCAAACACAAAATAATATTTTTATGTTCAAAAGATAAAGACAATTCATATGGAACTAATGAATTCATGATCTCTCACATGAAAGTTATTATAAATCACATCATTTAAATAAAAATCAGTATACCATATATGGACTAAAATAAGAATTAAAAATAATTTTCTTACATCAGAAGAATAGAAAATTTCGTAATAATTTAATAACAACCAGTATAACCATTCATGAATAATTGAATAATTATAATAGAACAAATATAATTAATAATAATTAAAAAAATTGTAGAATATAATTGAATTTAATTATTGGAATTTGATACAAAAGTTTGAGGTCCATATCCTAGTTGAGAGATTCTACTTTTCATCTCTACATCTTACCTAATTCCATTAAACTTGTATGCAATTCTATAGTATTCATCATTCAACTATTAGCCTTAATAAAATTTTTGGACAACATTGAATATATTTTGATCTCACATGAACTCCCACTAATTATATTTCATAAACTACTTTGGTTTACTCCACATGGCATTAAAAAAATAGATGAAAGTAATCCAAATGAATTAATATCAATGGATTCCACTACATAAAATGTTAGGGCATCGAGAAAATGTATATAGGAGACAGAAGAGTAAGAAATGTGTAAATGATGAGAGTTTGGTTCATCAAGATAAAGTGAAATGTGAGCCGGAGAGATGACTACAAAAAGTAGTCACAAACAAGATAATACCTTTGATTTGGAGGTCCAATAGCAGTAGTAGGTTCTGGTAGAAGAGGAGGAAGACGGTGGTGGCGGAAGTGGAGGTGGCAGTAAAGCTTTGGTCCCAAGAAAGATTGAGGTGTCAACGAAGGAAGGGTTTTTATAGGGATCCATTTATAAATACACAAATTTCTTTTATAAACACTTTTTAAGAAGAATTAATAAAAGATGTTTTTTTATAAATGCTAAAATATTCAACAATGAAAAAACTGACCTTTATCGGTTCTTTTTTAGTAATGATAATGATATCCCTTTATCACCACTAAAAAATTAGAGATAAAATAGGTCTTTATTATTACTATAAATAAACACTAATAAAGACATGTTTAAGGAGTTATTTTCTAATTCTGATAGAGGGTTATCATTACCCGTGCTATAAAAGTGTTGATAAAGACATAATGTTAATATGTTATTTATAATAATAAAACTATAATAAATATATTTATTATATTTATTATATTTATAATTATAATTATAAATAAATATTTATTTATTTATAGTTATAATTATAAATAAATACATACTTATTTAAATAAATATATTTTTTAAAATTAATTATAGAATTATAATAAATATATATTAAATTTTATAATTTTGTAATTATATGTGATAAGTATATTAATTAAATATAATTATAAAATTATAAATATAGTAGATATAATTATTATTATTTTCAAATAATTTAAATAAATATTTATTTATTTATATTAAAATATATAATAAATAAATTTATAAAAATTTGTACATATTTATATATTTATATATATTTATATAATTATCTATATTTATATAATTATATATAACTATAATATTAAAATTATTTTAGAAATATTAATTTATATTTTATAATTATAAAAAAAATTATTATATATATATATATATTTGCAGTTGAGGATTACCAGAGTGGTAAAGGCTCACAATAATCCTATATCAAACCCGAGATCAAATCTGATTGAGAGTTAATATCCACCGGCAAGACACAGGCCTAGTGACAGATGCAGTATGATGGAGGCATGACCCTGCACTATGCCTTTAAGAGAGTTTGTGGACCGTTGGTCTATGTGATGAGATTCATGTCTACAGGCTCTTAGGGTCATATATTTAATAAATAAGACTTGATGGGTGGGTTATCCCTTAGGGGGGCTATGGCCTGCTTTTCTAGCCTATGTGTGTGGTGTGTGGGTTTAATGTAGTTATACACCAAAGCATATTATATATATATATGTGTGTGTTTGTGTGTGTGTGTGTATGTATGTATATATCTTAAAATCATATTATTATTTAAACAAATGTATATTTATTTATACTAATTACTATAAATAAATAAATATTTATTTATAAAATATAAAATCATAATAAATATATTTATCATACTAATAATTTTATACTTATACATACTAAATATATTTATTACAATTTTATAATTATTTAAATACATATATTATTTATAATTATAATTAAAAATATTTTTATATATTTATAAATATTTGTATATATATAAATATATTTATATATTAATATTTATTTTTAAAATTATAGAAAGTATAAATATATTAATTATTATTTTATATATATTTAAATATATATATATATATTTATAAATAAATATTTTTATTAATATTTTTATTTAATTATAAATATTTATATATATATATTAGTATATAAATATATATACATTTGAAAACTATAATAAATGTATTTATGGTAATTTTTTAATTATTTTAATATATATATTTTCTTTTAATAATAATTATAGATAAATATATTTAAAAAATATTTATATAAAAATAAAATATTATAATTACAAATATAATAAATGTATTTATTATTTAAATATATTTATTTTAGTTGTAAAAGTACTTATGAGAACATAATAAATTCATTTGTATAGATTGAATCATATGGGTTTCAGTTTATAAATGAACATTCACAATGATGAATATATAACATATGCATGTGAATCATCAAAATATCCATAATCTTAACATTTGGGAACAAAACTCATAATCATGTCCACAAATAAACTTTATGATTATATAGTATCAATTATACTCAGGCCTAAATATATAAACATAAATAAAGGCAATAATGTCCGTGAATATCATCATTATCTCATGATATATATATATATATATTTATTTATTTATATATATATATCAAATTCATTAGCGGCGTATATTTAATTAAATGTACATTTACGTATCTAAAATTATAATTATAAATTAATGTATTTAAAAAGTATGTATATTTAATTGTAAATACATAATTATAAATATAATATATATATATTTATAATTAAAATAAATTATGCTTTTCTAATTATTTAAATAAATATTTATTTATTTATAAACTTATAAACACTTTTTTTAAACATTATATATATATATATATATGAATTATTATAACATATTTATCATAACACATCATATTTATATTAGATATAAACATTAATTTTTTAAGTAATGTATATAAATAAATATTATATTTAAAAGTAAATATAACAATTTTATTTATATTAAAAATATTTATATGAAAATAAAATATTATAACTAATAATAGCACTAATAAACATGACCATTATCAGTGATGTTTGCTAGCGCGGATTAAGGTGATGCTTTTATCTGCGCTTTATAATTAGATCTTATAAAAAATTTCACATCCCTTGCTCAAATATGTGGTAGTGTGATTCTGAAGATGTAAAATATAAGTGAAATAATCAACTAGTATTCATTCTTTTAAAAATTAAATAATCATTATCACATGAATTTTTTAATTCATGATATAGAATGTGATGATATCCTGATACCACATGTCACACTAAAATGTAAAATCAATTTATTGCTATGATAACAATCTTGAAGTCACATGAAATTATTTGTAAAGATATGTTCTATAAATGGAATATATCATTTGACAGGACACATATGATACTAGTTATCATGGATAGAGGAATTATTGGTCATTGAATTGAATCCATAATAATCTCAAGAAAGGTGATTATGAGAAATTGACCCTCCAATATGAAATCCACAATCATATGTTTCGTTAGATGTTCCTATATATGAATGTGTGTAATTATTATTTGACTCTATGATTATTAATACTGTTTATCATGAGTCACATACCATGATTTATTGTTATAAACTACGATGATATATGTTCATGGAGATGTTAGGTATGTTTGGTTCATCACGATAGATATTATATTATTGAATAATGTGATAAATGTTTTTCCCGTTTCATTCATTATTTAATGTTGATATATCAAGTCATTTAAAGATAATAAAACTGCATTATTAAGTATATGGTCATGGAATTAGGTTGGAGTGTTTATTTCTAGAAGGTCAAAAAATAAAATTGAATATGTATCTTGATGAAATCAACATGAAACCTGCTTGGTTAGAGATATCATGATAAAATAGACTATAGTACATAGTGACTGTTCAAAGGAGGTTGTTTGTAATGAAAACCTAAACATGCTTCTCTATGGGATCCTTGATGTTTTGTTAGATGATAAACACTATGTTTAGGCATTGTAGCTTATTTCCATTGAGGAATGGGGATAGAGGGTAAAACACTACATTTATTCAGATCCTTAGATAAATTCTATATGATTTTAACATGATAGATAAATATTATTTTCATATCTGGATTAATAGTTATTTTTATTGTATTGATCTCAAACATTCATAAACTAGGTATTCAAAATAATATATATGAGTAAAATATTTAGTAAATATTTTTTTACCTTGTAATTATTTATTTAATTATTTGAATGTATAATATTAATTTATTCTAGATTATTCACAAGGTAACCAAAAAATTTACATATGAAAATATTTTATAAATTTTTATTCTCTAATTTAATGGATATATAATTTATTTATTTACTAGTGAATAATACAGTGATATTGATTTAATGAAATACATAATTATTATTCAAGACCTGATAAATATGAACGATTGACAGACTGAGTTTAATAATCCATTATGAAATTTCTTATTAAATATTATTTGAAAAGGTATGAAATTATTTATTCAATGAAATAATATTTATTGTATATTTGAGTTTATAGAATCTCAAGTAAATAATAATAATTTTATTTTTGATGGGGTGTAAGGGTTCATAGAGATTATGAAAATAATGGGGGGCCTTGGGTAAATTATTATCTTTTAACCTTATAAAATTTTAAAAGTAGTTATGAAAGTTTGTGAAACCCTATACAATTTCTTATCCTTGAGTAAAAATGACTTCTAGAGAGGTTTCACTCAAGACATAGAGAGATCACACTATAAAACTCTCTTTATAATGAAAATCAAGTGTCCTCCACCACTATAATGATTCCTTCTCACCTTGTGGGACTCTACTACAATCAACAGTGGTCATCGCATACATGAGAACCATCTATGAAAGCACCCATGGCATTTTTTGATAATGATTGGAGGTTTTAAATACACATTAGGATCATAATTTGATGGAATATACCCATTATTCCTCTGACACAATGACAATATCACTATAGGACTTGATCTGATCACTAACAATGAAGAAATAAATTCAACACAAGATATTTCATTATTTACATTAATTAATTATAAATTATATGTGAAAATATCCTCTCATCTAGGTACCATAGTTTCTTTCAAATAATATTCAATTAAATTTTATTGGTCACAACCTTCTTTATCAAGTATATCTCTGAATTATTGTAGATTATGAAAAAATATCTGAGTTGTAAACAACTCAATAGGCGCATTCGCTACATCCAAAACCATAAAGTGGTATCACAAAAGACATGTAATAATTTATAATTATTTATTACTCATTGATCAATTATACAAAACTATTGTTAATTTTTTATAGTATATTTATTCATGAATCCACAAGTTGATTGACTTGTTTTCTATATATTAATATGCTTTGATCATGTTATAAATGGTCATAAATAGATTAAGAACTTATGAAGAATGATTGGGGATGTCATCGATAACTACTAAGGGTTATAGATTGTAGTCATAGATACAAATCATGTGATTATATGTACCTATCATGTACCGACTTCCATCACACATAGATGTATTGATAGATACATGACATGTTATTAGATTAATGAAACATGGTTTTTCATTAAATGTATTAAACATACCACGTGTTGAACAAACTATCCTAATATACCGTTTTTTAGATTGTGTGTCATGTATATGGTGTACATGTCATGTAGTATATGTAGTTTCACAGAGAAATTCATTGAAATGGTGTAGTGAAATATGCATAACTTGTACGACACATGATTCTGGAAGGATTTAAAATTTATGTGATACAAAATGTGCTTCCATTTTTTACATTATGTGAATCATTAATCCTTGCCTTAGGAATATACTTTTATTTGGTATCTAGGTTTCACAGGTACATATAAAGAGGAACAAACAATGCACATCTTGTCATTAAAAGTTTTGTATCCCAACCGAGATACACACCGAATTCCTATGCATTTATCTCGAGAATATGGTAAGAGACAAACATAATGTGTAGCTTGTTAGAACATGTCTTGTAGTCTCTCAATAACGAAAATAATTAAATTACATAGGGAGTAAAGGATTTCAACATTAAAAAATAAATTATATAGTTAAAAACGGTTTTGTTGACAATGGGATAATGTTGTAATGAATTAATAAATGGTAAATTAATTCCTTGTACATTTCATTGAGAATTGGTAAAGATGTTTATATTCAAACATTTCAATAAATGATTGGTATCACCATGACCATTGGAATGGACATTAAAAAAATGAATGAATGAATTAAATTAAATTAATATTGTTTATCTTAATAATAGATAATGAATTAAAGTGAATTATAGCAAGTGTAATTTTTAATATTTATTGCTTTTGTGTGGGTGAATGTGAGATTAGATAAGCATGTGAATGTTATTGTTCTATTTAATTTAATATTATTGTATTGTTTTTAAAATTATTTATTAAATTAAATAATTTTTTATGTGTCATTACACCACTCTATTTATATATGTGAAACCTTGCTTGTCGTTTCCTTTATATAAACCCCATTTAAACAATAACCCCCACCTGTATGTAATTAAAATCATATGTAATGGATTGATCTCCCAGACGAGTAAAGTTAGTTCATGTTTGAAGATGAGGAGAAACCAATCTTGGAGGTACACTGGAGGAAAATTGGAATGTAGAAACTCATGTCAGGCATGGTTCCATGAGTTTGTTATCTTGGGTCAAGTTTTAGTTTCTTATGTACTAGATAAACCCACCATTATAAAATCACATTTTCAATCTTCTATTTATTTTTATTCTATCCATTTTCATGGGTAATTATTTATGTATTCTATATCATTAAATAAATTAATTAGGAAGCATGAATTAGAAAATTGAAATAAATTTTCTAAAAAATATGTGTAATGATTAACTACACAGTGTTAATAAATTAAATAAAATACCCTTTAATATTTAAACTAACATAATAATAGAAAATTTTCAGTTTACACATATATATAACAATCCCTCAAGTCAAATATTATCTTAAACGAGCCTTCTTTTACTTAAATAATAACAAAACCATAGAACTAACAATTTTCATATCCAATGTTTGAAAATTTATTTTTATCAATTAATTATTATAATATTTTTAGTTAAACTTAAAAAAATATGTATTGGTAGTAATGGATAATGTATTTTCAATACAATTTTTTAGGTAATTTTTGAGGAAATCCATGTACATTATTTTAGGATTGGAGATTCCACTCAACAGATCAAGGATCTATGAGTTAATAGAGTTTAAAATTTAGGACTACCTATATTTCATAAAGTAATTTTCCTAAAAAACAATGGGTTGTGAGAAGGAATGGAAAGATAATTTCCACTATAATATCCACATATAACTATTTTCTAAAAATAATGGTGAAGGATATTGGTTATTCATTAAATAGTGGTAGACTAGTAAATTAAATTAAATTATTTATCTATTTATTAGTTATGATATATTATTATAACCACACTCTTATTTATTATAAAAGTGAAAACTCATACCGCTCTAGTAACATCATTGTGATCCATATTTAATAATGATAACCTTCTCAGAAACACCAATTTCTTGGGATGGAATAGAAGCTTGCATGTTATAATATTCCATGAACAAAAACTATATGTTCTTGAAACCCCTATACCTAAAGTTCATGGAAATGTGTCTAGTGTGGAAGAATTGTATCTCTACAGTAAACATTTTCCTAATTGCACATATGTCTAATGTTTCATGTATTATCAATGTCTGGTGAGCATTTAATGAAATACGATGATATGGATGCATATAAAATCATGCCTTAACTTTTTGATCATGATCATGAGAAGACAATATATGAGATATTTGAGATATCTAGTGCATTATTCATGTGTGACATTAGACTATCATTCCAGTTGTGCATAATTTACTCAAGAAAATTGGCTACATTGAGAACATTGTATCTTGGGATTTAAGACCCCTAGTGAGTTTTCTAGTTATTTTATTTTATCATAAATATTAAATAAGATCCTCTATAGTTTCATAATAAATTTTAATAAGATAATTAGTGAGAAGTATCTTTTGAGGATAATTTAATTTTCATGTTTTCAAGGACATGTAGCATGAAAAACACACAGTCCTTGAAGTCAATAAAATGAAGAATAAGTAAAAGGGACCCAATAATTACTAAATGTATAAGGATATTGAGAATTAAATTTACATGAAAAAGAAGATCTAATTTTAGTAAATGGAAAAAGACATGGTATGACTTTCATGCGAAAAGATGGGCTACCAGAAGAACTATACTTTATTAAAGAAACAAGGGGATGCTTCATGTGAATTCATTATCAATTTTAATATTTAAATGTCTATACATTAGATATATGATATATATTTTGTTTCCCATATGTATATCAAAATATTGGAACTAAGTATATTTTTAATGATTACATGATGATATGTGGATTAATGTGCTTCTAGTGGAGCAATATTTGATTCTCTAGCCATTGGAGACTACTAACTAACATTTCCAACTTAACATATCAGGTATTTAAAACTATAATTATGTGCTTATTATTTTCAAAAACATCATATTATTTTCATTTCTTTGAATGGGTGGATTTTTTTTATTTGTAAAATAAATAATGTGACTTTTATAAAAAAAATATTGTTTTAATAGTAACGAACAACTCAATAATGTTTTTGGTATATTAAATAATAACCCATAAATTTTAAATTGATAACTAATTTAGATTGTGTTCATCATTTCACACCCAGTTTTGGAATCACCACCTTGATCACATAAAAGAGAAGAATTTGAAAAATAACTATCAAGATGGTTTAATTTAATGTTTTTATCTAAAACCACGTGAAAAAGTTTGTGATTGTTTACAAATAAAAAAGAGCAAGACACCATTTGGTGGAAACGGGGAAATTGATATAGAGTTTCTATAATTTTTATAAACTGATGTGTGTGTTCCATTTCCCATAGAAGCTATAGGTCAGTATTATAACTAAATAAATATTACTAATGACTTATTTAGATATGTCTATGCGTTCATAATGAGGTATAAGTCTGAATACTTAAATAAATTTAATGAGTTCACAAATTAAGTAGAGAATCAACATTGAATGAAATAAATAAGATTTTAATTTATAATGGTGGTGAGTGTCTTATCCAATAGTTCAAAACCATTTTATGGGAGCATGGTACCCTATCAAAAAAAATTCCTCCTAATACAATTGTACCTTTCTTATCATGGTGAGTTCAGTGATTGCTCATGAAGGTCTTCCATTATCCATTTTGGGATTTGATTTATAAACAAAAAACATAAAAAAAACCCTATACCATACAAAGTGGTAAACTATATGCCATACCTGTTGGTGATTGTGAAGGAACCTATTTTTTCAATCATGTATATATGGGGTTATGAAGCATTTTTTTTTCTTTTTACATGAATGAAACTAGCACCATGAGGTATGAAATGTATTTTTAAGATATCCTAAGGAAATTAAAGGATATTACCTATATACCCATTTAGATAAAATAATTTCAGTTGACCTACATCAAACCTTTATATAGTGGGAACTCATCCTAAGAAGAATAATGGTATAATGTTTTACATTGATAAAGTCAATGCTTAAGATACACAAGAGCTCGTGTAGGAAAAGATCCTATCGGTTCATGTGGAAGAGTTTATTCCTAAAAATCAAGTACTATATATGATCACTAAATAGATTAGAGAACAAAATAATAATTATTTTCTAGTAATTAAGTGTGGTTACTTGTTGTTAGATGGAAATAATGAGCCTTTTTCCTGAATAGTGGTAGTATAGAGTTCATAAGATAAAATATGTAAAGAAGCCATGAATTTTGAAACGGAAACCATATATCAGAACCATGTATGGGTTCTAGTTGATCTGATAGTTGATGTAATGCATGTTGGGTGAAAATGGTATTCAATAGGTAAATATAAATGGATGGTAAATAGAATACATATAAATAAAAGCTATTGGATAAAGGGTTTAAATAATTAAAAAGAAATTAGTTTTTCCCTGCTTGGGCATCCATTTCTTTTCTGGTGGCCGTGTCTCTGGAGTGTTTGCTTGGAATTGGTCCGGTGGGCCTTCTGGTTTTACCTTTGGGTTGTGTTTTCCTCTTATGGTGCTTCTGGTCACTTGTCGTGGGTTTTCCCATTGGGCTATTATGTTTTGGGTGGTGTCTCTGATTGAGCTTTGTTCCACTGGGCCTACGGGCTTGTAATGGGTTTTACCTTACCCATTTTAAAAGGTTTTACTGTCCTTTTTCTTTTCTTTTAATAAAGGGGTATGACCCCAAACCTTTCTGCCAATTAAAAAGAAATTAGATGTAATGAAACCATTTCTCCAGATTCTATGTTTAATACATCATAATTCTACTTTCCATAACATCTTTCTGGGACTATGAGATTTGTAATATGGATTTAAAAAAAATTAATTAACCTGAATCATTAGGAAGATATCTATATGACATAACCAAAATGGTTTACAACTCCAGATATATCTATTAAGATATAAATATTGAAGAAAATCATTTATGGATTAATGATAGATTCTGGGTTATGGATATTTAGTGTGATGAAGCCATAAAATATTTTGGTTTCATAAATAACAAAATATGGGTCATGGGTTTACAAGAAATTTATTGGGAGTGTAGTAAAATTTCTAGTAGTATATATTTATGATATATTACTTATTGAAAATAACTAACCTACATTTCGTTTTTCTGAGGATGAATTAAATAATGTTTCTCTAAGAAGAAATTTGGTGATTTAGTATATATCATTGGAATAAATTTCAATTGTGATGGATCCAAAATACTATTCGGGAAATGTCACGCTACATATCTTGACTAGATACTGAATAAATTTATTATGGAAAAATCCATGATGTTATTCTTTCTAGTGTCAGATACTATACATATCTCTTTAAAAATGTGTCCTCAAACATAAAAAGATATAGAGGGAGATATAGAATTTTTAAGATCCCATAAACTTTTATGATAGGATATATCATGTATGATATTTTGTGTACTAGGCTTCATATCACCTACACATTGACCATGGTTAGTAATTATCAAGCAGTTCTAGTAGAACATTATTCTCTTACTATTAAGGTTATTCCTAAGTATTTGAGGTGTACTTAAATTACGTACCTAGTATATTGAGGAAATGAGGAGAATGTTATCATGGGATATACAAATGTCTGTTTCTAAATAGATCAGAATAAAATATAGTCATAGTTGTGATATATATTAAGTCTTAATAGAGGATCTATGAGTTGTATAATTTTAAATCATCCATTTTTAATTGATTATATAGTATAGTATAAGTATATTTCATCTTATTATGAATCCCAATAAGTAGTTTAGAATCAATATTTTATACAAGATATCAATGAGGTCCTTATTATTAAAGATATTTTCACATTGTACCGTGATAATACTATAGTGGTGTACCTCTTAAAGAAGCCAATTTACATCAAAAGATGAATCACATACTCCAAAAAAATATTATATCCTGAGGGCTTTTTATCATAGGATTGAGGACATGGTGAGTATTGATTTCATTGATGAAAATTTAGAAGTCCCATTTACTAAAGCCTTCCCTTATTAGAAGCAGGAGTATCATGTGGTCGATAATAGACTGAAAGTTGATATTAGTTGGATCTAGTGAAAGTGGGAGTCTATGAGAGTGGTTTTTATATAACCATATTCTAAACTATTTATTATAACCATTATTCATGGATTTTTAATATTTATAATTTTTTTATCACATCATGACTATTATTAAATTTGACATAGAATGTGATAATGTACTAAGTAGATATGTCAGACTAAAAGGTAATAACTGTTCCCTGCTATGATGAGAACCTATAAGTTTCACGAAAAAAAATTAATGATATGTTCTATAGAAATATAATATAATTTAATTGGATAACAAAGATACACACTATAAATTTAATGGGGCTCATATGTCATTGAATCTTCTTCTTGAGATGTTATTCCATAATAATATCAACAAATGTGATTATGAGATCTTTACCCACTAGTACAAATCCCACATTCATATGTGTCATTATATATTATTATTTATGGTATTTTGTAATGATTATTATACATTAAGAAAATTATTAACTCATTATCATGAGGTGTACACTTTTATGAGATCTTTACCCGCTAGTACAAAATCCATATTCATATGTTTCATTATATATTCCTATTTATGGTATTTTGTAATGATTCTTATACATTAATAAAATTATTAACTCATTATCATGAGGTGTACACTTTTATTTATTTTCTTAACCCCTTGAAATATATGTTCATCAAAAAGATGAGAATTTTGGTTGCATAAATAGTGATTTTTAAATAAATATTACAGTATAGTATTTAAACCTTTTGTTCTTTAATGAAATATGATATCTCAATACCTTTTATGTGAATATAATTTCATAACTAATTCCATGGAATTGGAATATTATCAATAAGTTCATTTATTAAAATTCAAAGAAAAATGAATCGATCACACATGTTGGTGACACCAGTATACAACTTGTTTAACATGAACATCATAATCAAACATATTCCATAGAATATTAGAATTAAATAATCATGAAACCAAGATAAGTTATTTTAACATTAAATTTATAATTAAATTATTTGATAATAGTGGAAAATGTTCCCTCATATTAGTAACTTATTTGATGTAGATGTTGAAATTCTGAAAGACACTTTTTGAATTATGTTCATTATAATTTAAGGATCAAATTGTAGAATCCCTATAGAAGTTATACAAATGTGATCCTTTGATCTTTGATTGATAGTGGTTGATTTGGGTTTCTATCATAGTGAATTAATTATCTTAAATTTTTCTTTTTGATCGATTCATGATCATTCGTCCTTGAAGTAGTACTCTCACTCTTAATAAGATGAGAGAAATAATTCATGACAGAATTCTAATATGTGAAATTATTCTAATTTCTCGATTAATATTACAAAATATAGATAACTATTTATTTATAGAGCTAGGTTTTATGATAAAATATTATTTAATTGTTTAAAAAACACATAAAACTATTGTGAATAAAACTAAATTGGCACTTTTATATTGAAAAAACACACTTCTAGTCATAATGACCTCTTCAAGTGCCATATTGACATGTGGTTGATCCTTATGCATCAGAAATTAATTATGGATCATTGTCACAAATTTTGAAATCAATATGATCTCATTATCTAAATTTTGATTGTGTGATAGACATTTTTACGTAAAATTAAACTTATATTGAAAACACATACTTTGAGTCATAACTCTCACTTCATCTATCTGATTAATGTTTGGGAAAATTCTACACATAAAAAAAATTTAAGTATCATTTTACTAATGTTTTAAAACTATCTACACTACTTTTTTTACTTTGAAACTGTGAAAAAAAATTAAACAAAAATGAAACTTTTATATTTAAAACAGGAACCTCGATGCATGCCAACCACATCTTGTGTCAGATTGATGTGTTGTTGATTACAACACTTTAAAAAATTAAGGATCATTTTACAAATGTTTGAAAAAAAAATCTATGCTTGTTTTATTTGTTATTAATATATAACAACCATTTTCAATTAAAAATGACACATTTATAATAAAACAAATGAACTTCAACTTATACCACTCAATTTTTGTGTTCAATTGTTGTGAAATAATTGGACAATAACCATATATTCATTTTGGAATGTAGGAACTGATTATACTTCTACCTTTGCTACAGATTTTCTGTGATTCCGATAAACATGTTTTAAGTGTTTTAAAACACTAAGTCATGTGTGTAATGGTATAAACCATAGAAAACTCATATTGATATAAAATCATGGGAGAACCACATTTGAATTATTATAAATTTATACGCATTGATTACACATCCATTGGACGTGTGGTGTGCTCGAAATGAATAAATAATAATATTTTAAAGATATTAAAGTCGTTACAGAAATATGTTGGGGTTAAAAATATGAAAATGATGTCATATGGCTATGAAATCATACGAAATATACCATAGATTGATTTTCAAAATGTAGGAACTAATGACTTGTTATTCTGAAATACAGTTTTCTTATGATTCCCTTAAACATATTTTTAGTATTTTAAAACACAAAAAAATACATGTAATGGTCAAAAAAAGACAAACTCATATTCACATAAAATCCTAGAAACCCAGATTTGGAATTATTAGTGAGTTGTATCAATAGAAAACATTTCCATAAAATTTTTTGTTTGATAAGAATGACTATAAATAGTTTTAAAAATACAAATGTCTTTAAAAAAATGTGTAAGCAGTTTAAAACTATGAAAATGATATCAGATATCTGTTAAATCATAGGAAAATTGCGATCATTTTTTCTTAAAATATATATGAGTTAATGACACATTAATCTGAGTTACAGTTTTCCTGGGAAGCTCATAAATGTATTTTTATTATTTTAAAACACTAAAACATCTATGTAATGGTTAATAATATAGAAAATTCCCTCATATTGACATTAAATCATGAAAATACCAAATTTGAATTATTTTTTATATGTACACATATAAATCATTCCAATCTAATGTGTTTTGAGCTCAGAATGATTCAATACACAGTTTCTAAAGTTACTGAAGTCATTAAAAACTTTTTTCAAGGGTTCCAAACTACATAAATGATATAGTGTGGTTATGAAATCGTAGTATGACAAATTAATTTGATGTGTTTTATAATTAAAACATGTGTATAATGGTCAGAAACATATATAAAATCTTCTTATTGACATGAAATCATGGGAAAGACGCGTTTTTTTATTTTTTATGCCTATTCAAAGGAAACGCATACATGCAACAACGAGTCTACTAGAAATGACTCAATAAGCAGTTTTAAAATATACCAATGTGTTTACAGTTGTATACTAGGGTGTAAAAACCTGGAAAACAATGTTGGATGATTAGGAAATCAATAGAAAATTTCCATGGATTTATTTTTCAAATATAGGAAATCACAACACATTAATCTATGTCAGGGTTTTCCAAAGATCCTTGTAAATGTATTATTAGTGATTTAAAACACTAAAACATGTGTAAAATGATCATACCCATAGAAAATGTTCCTTGATTAATGTGAAATCATGGGGAAACACTATTTAATTATTTATGATGTGTACATGTAGAAAATTCCTCTACCTGATGTGCAATATTCTCATAATGACTTAATAAATATTTTTAAATGATACCAAACTCTTTAAAAACATGTGTTAGGGGTCAAAAATGTAGAAAATATTGCCTTATTTCAATAAAATAATATGATAATGTCTGTAGATTTATTTTTGAAATGTATGAACTGATATCACATCATTTTTGAGTTACGACTTCCCTTTGATTCTTATAAATATGTTTTTAATGTTTTGAAAATCTAAAATGTTCCTATATCAGTCTGAACCATATATAATGACATTATATTGAATTGAAGTCATGGTAGAGCCCCCATTTATTTATGTTTTATGTTTATTCAAAGAAAACACATCCATATGACATGTATTGTACTAGGAATGAATCAATAATCAATTTTTAAAACTTTCAATGTCTTTAAAATGGTGTGTTAGGGGATCAAGACCGTAGTAATGATGGAAAATGTTTGTGAAATCATTGGATAAGGACTATAGTTTGGTTTATGAAATATAGTAACTAATAGAACATCATTCTGAGTCACGATTTTCATGAGATTCTTGAAAACATGTTCTTAGTGTTTTAAAACAATAAAACATGTGTGCAATGGTCAAAACCATATAAAATGAACATAATATTGATTTAAAATCACTGTAAAATCACCATTGAATTATTTTTTATGTGTACACACAAACAACACAACCAATGGACATGTTGTCTGTTCAAAACGACTAAATAAACAATTTTAAAAAATAAAAGTTGGTCAAAATGTGTGTCAAGGGGTGGAACAAGGAACACAATGTTTTTTTATCAAGAAGAACATAGATGTTTTTTAATGTTTCAAAATAATAAAATGTGCATGTAATAGAAAAACCTATAAAACTCATATTAATATGAAATAATGGTAAAACCACTATTTAATTATTTTAATGTGTTCTAATAGATAGTATTTACATCTAACATGTGATGTCTTCATAATGACTCAATAATTAGTTTTTGAAGATACCAAAGTCTTGGAATATGTGTGTCAGGGTGTCAAAATTAGGAAAATGATGTTGTTTGTCCATAATTATCATCATCTATGTTTATTATAAATAAATTTTGGTATGATACCTACGAAAAAAATTATGAATTTATAGGGGGAAATAATAAAGGTGGAGGGTTCCCCTGAGTTATTGTTTACCCAGGATGCTAAAAAAATGTTTTTAGTGTTTTAATGAAATAAAAATTATTTGTAATGCTAAAACCCATATAAACGCCTTCATATTCATGTGAAATATTTATACAACCGCTGTTTAATTATTTTTGAACTATAGGACATGCTTACATATCAATGTAATTAAAATATGTTGATGAAGTAAATTTAAAGCACACTGCATGTTGATTTAAAAATTTAATAGATTGTTATATAAAATATCTATTTTTAGTACCGTGTTTAATAACATCCTAAATTAGTATGTTTAGGTTTTCATAGTTCTATTAATAATATATTAATTGTTTTATGTTAAACTTTATTCTATTTGATTAACAAAATAAAAAACTTTATGTTCAATGTTCTGCATATTTTCAGTGTCTATTATTTTTTTCATTTATTTTCTTAAATTTAATGGTTTTTATTATTGGAGACATATTTTAATATTACATTTGAGGTCATTTGTTCTGATCCATTCCTTTATTTATAAGGTAGTTGTGATGGTTCTTGGATTATGTGTTATGTATAAATATTATGAATTATTATACAATAATTATTATTTATTATGTTTAGTTATAATTTATATCTTCTTTCTTGTCCCATTTTATGACATGATGTGTTCAGTTCTAGTTGAAGACATGATGTAGAGGTAGATGGATGTCGTAGAGTTCATGGGACGGATATATATTGGACACAGGTTTCTATTTTTGAACATATTTTATATGTATATATTGATGAATAACGTTATGGGTTCGTTGAGTTTAAAGATTGAATTAGGTTCTATATATATGTTTTAGGATGTATGAATTTTTAATTTTTATGATTTTATTGTGAATTTATGTTTTAGGTTGCTATATGTTTTATTTTTTATATGCATTTTTATAATAACATTCAAAAAATAATAATTGTTTGTGATATATTTAGTATCGATTTATGATGTCTATTACTAAATAAGTGTATTAAAATATTTTTAGTGGTGGTTAATTATAACCACTTCTATATATACCTTCCATAAATTATATAGTAGTGGTCATGTTCATTTCCCATATTTTATTTTTTATCTGAATGTTTTTATAATCCACTGTCATATTGATAAAAAACCACCACTATGTTATTCAAATATGATATAAAAAACACATCTCTAAAATAGAAAAAACACCACTAATTTATTTATAACCATGAAATATGAAGCATTTTTCATCACCACCACTAAACCATGTAACTGTAGTTTAATCTATAACTAGTAGAAATAAATAATATTGCTAAGCCCACCATTTTTTAATGTGATCATGCCCTAAATTAAAGGATTTAATCATATATGTAAAATATTAAATAATATTTTTAATAGATAATTTATAAAATACATCACTAGAATACCCTTTAACCATAAACATGCCTCCATTCCGTGAATCAAAATTTGTATATAGATGACACAATGAAAGAGGGGGTGAATTCTAGGTTTAAAAAGATTCATTTTTATCCCTTATAAAGATGTTATTTTGAAAGGATTTAAACTAATTAAATTCACAAAACCTCTTATTGTATAAATACAACTAATCATATTGCACCTAGGTCTGGTAATACATGAATCATAATTAGGTTTATTCCGATGAAGTATTCCATAGATTATTAAAAACTGATTAAATGGGTAAAAGATAATAATAAAAATGGTTACGATAGGTACAATAAAACAAGACAATGATTCTACCATAATGCGTATAAAATTTTAAAGAGTAATTTAAATGATCATAATTACTAATAGTAGTAATCAGAGTGTTATTAAAGTATCATAATCAGATTGGTTACAAAAAACAAAGTACAGAATATACAGATGAATAAATATTATAATTCACTTTATATTACAATGAAGTGGAAAATATAAATTATGAAATTGTATAATACTAAATATAAGGGTATCCTATAACCTAGAATAGGTGTCCCTTAATTTACACATTCATGTAAGTCAGTCTTACTCACACCAGGGTTAGTCCTTGATAAGAGTATCAGCTTCAGGCTATTTGCCTATCCTCTGCAGCACTCAATTAATTAGGTAATTGACACATCTTTCTTTTTAACACCCGAATCCCTCGACCTGTAGAATATCAGCATATATTTATTCTTATTCTTATAATCACCCAATAATAATCATCCACCATTAGCATTGCACTAAAAAAATGAAGCATATGAAGATTACATGTGTGTCAAACAAGCTGTTCAAAAAAAGGATACTTCAATCCTTTTTCACAATGAAAATTTTAAAATATCTCTTGAATAGCATATCAAAATATCATCGGTGCCGAGCCCTTTCAAATGACCTGGTATTTATAGGAAAAATTCCCAACTGTCATATTTGGTTCCAACTATCAGATTTTACCCATAAATTTATGAGGGACTTAGACACCTTTCAGTCCAATAGCCCTCTAGAAAATGAAATAATGAAATTATTTAATCATTTATATTAAAATAGAAAACACAACATCATTTTGATTAAAAGGGTTTCTTTTTTATATAACAATGTTTTCTATTTATGATAACGTCAGTATGAAAAGAATATATATCTTGTGATAAAATAAAAATGTGAAAATTAAATGAGTACAATGATTAACATCAAAATAGTGAATATGATTTATCTTTCCAGTATGATACTAAATAGTGTGAACGATGAAAATAATAATTTTTGTGATTGATGAAAATTTTATCTAGTGAGTATGACGTAAAAAGTATTCAATATCATTATAAAAACATAGAAATGTTTAGACTGTATTTCTCAGTGTGTATGGTATTTATCATATATAGAACATAAAACGTAATAATGAACTTGTATGGAAAATTCTAAAAGTAAATACAATAAAACAAAATATGAATTCATTTAAAAATAATTCTTGTGATTTCAAAAAAAAGGAATATAAAATTCAAAAGATAAATTTTTACTCAATAATCTCCCATGTTTTGGAAATCCCAAAACATATGTTTATAACAAATACATGATTACAAGAGTATGCAGATTTTCATATTTGTGAGTAAACATTGAAAATTATCTTCTTTTGGGTTTTAAAACTCTTTTAAATAAATATTGAATACGACTAAGCTCCCCCTAAAGATAATAGAATCCCTAAGGATATTATTAAAAACAATCCTTTTATGAATTTATCACCCTATTGAATAAATTCCACCCTTTAACAATTATTATCCCTTTATTCTCCCCTTTATAAAACATTGTCCCCCAATTTAAAAATTTATTCCCCTTTTTGATTTAAAAAAATAATATGAATGATATTTTAGCACCTATAATTGTATTAGATAAACAAAAAATACAAATGGATAAAGTATTTGATCATATAAAAATAGTGAAATAAAATTTATCCAATGAATGGAAAACATTCAATCAAAACAGATATAGATTTCAAGAACTTTCCTTTAATTTTCATAAAGACTATAACAAGAGTTCAAACTATTATTTTCTTTTCTTTTTCTTTCTCATTCTTTATAATATCCAAACACACTATGTTCATCTTCTTGAACTATTTTTGTGCTCCAATAGTTTATCAACATATTCATTTGGAGGCTATATTTGTTTCTCCTGATCTTCCAATAAAATTTCATGGTTCAGAATGAATTCTTCCTGATATTTTAGCTTCTCTTCAAGAGATAAAACTTTTTCTTCCTGATCCATAAACTTTTTATCTTGAACCTTATAATTTTCAACCTGATCTCGGGTTACCATTTCCCGGGTTTCAAATTTATTTAACGAAAAACCAATTTGATTATTTAGGTTACTGATCTCATCCTTATAAATGAAAATCATTGATTGAATGAAATCCATCCTCTTTTCAATTACTTTGAAATCACCAAACTAACTTAAATTTGGGCCTCTAATTAATTTAAATATTTGATTTGTATCAATTTTCAACTTGATAAAATCATTTGAAAGATCATTCATAATGTATTTATATCTTCTAAATCATCTTTATGAATATTCACACACATATCTGACTTATGTGACAACTTCACAACTTTATTGCAAGCCTTTCGGTGCTGCTTAGTGCTTTCATACAGAATTTTGAAATCATCCTCTAGTTTTATTATATTTTTTCTTAATTGTTTGATTTAGTATGACCTTTTTTTATTCTCCATAATAGATTCAACTTTTCATTCAATTCTTTGTAGGTGTGGAAGAGCATTATCAATTCATCTTATTTCTTGAATAACATAATGTTATCTTTTGAAGGAAATAGTCTGATCAGAATCAGTATCCTTCTTATTGATTTGAAGTTCAGTTGAATAACTTCCACCATCTTTATCATATTCTTTTGGAATCTGATTCTTAAAGGATCTGGTATATTCCTCCTTATCTGAAATATGAAATATATTAACTTTAGGGACTTCATTTGAAGGATGATCTTTAGGGGAATGAAATTTACGTGAAGTTTATTCTGAAAATTTTATTGGTAATTTAATAGATTGAGATGTTTCATCTTCTTCTCTAGTATCATCTTATTTGAGGAATTCATCTATTTTATAAATTTTATAATTCTCATGTTCATTTGAAAAATTACTTTGATATACTTTTGGTGGTTCTTATTCACCAACTATAGGTTTTACTTTTTCAATTACTTGAGCATAGGGAATTTCATTTTCTTTTAGAATCTATTCCCTTTTACTAATTTAATCATTAGATTTATCAACATTTTTAAACAAAGTATCAATGATAATGATGATCTCATTTCTCATCTTCTATTTTTTTTTCTTTTCTTGTGCTTTAAGAACTACATTAGCACAAGTTTTTTTAGTAAAGGATTATATGGGGTTGAGACCAATATGGGGATCTCCTAATTTCCTATCATCATGTTAAATTACTTACTTAGCTTCTATTATATCTGTATAAACACTTTTCTTTTACTATATTGGTTTTAAAATAGAATATGTCTTCACTTTCATTTGTTTTTAGGAAATAATAATCTCTGATTGTTTTAGATCACCCTGACTTCCTTAAGCTACTTCTTTTGAAATGTCAGTATTAGGGTCTTTAATGAATTTCATTTATTTTGAATCAAAACACATTTCAATTTCTCTAAATCTATCAACATTAATCCAAATAATTCTTAAATTTCAAGGTATTATCTTAATAGTAATTTTTCAATCCTTTAAACATTCACGAATGAACTTACTAAGGATGGCTGGAAACATAATTAGTTGGGATTTAATTAAAACTTCCTTGAGATTGTTGGTGGTAGTGAAAATACAACCCATCATGTAAATATTCCTCATGTTCAAAATATATTCAAGAGAGAAAAATATAAAACTTTTAAATTTTCTTGATCACCGCTTTGGGGGATTAAAACTCCTTGCATCCAGGGTGAAATATGCCCATTATCTACTAAAAATGGGTATTCTATATTTTGTCTTCATGAATCTCAAATAGAGATTTTTTTCCCTTTCATTAATAAAAAATCCCTTTTCTATTAAAATTTGTGGGATCAACAACAAACATATACATTTTATAGAAAATTAATGAAATGTGTTTCTTGATTAGTTGACATTCTTATCTAAGTATCATAGACAAGAAATGATACCTTCAATTTATCATTATAAAAAATTATTTATTTTGATAACTGAATAACATCATCCAAAATAATTAGATATTAATGATCATCATTTCCAAAAAACTGATTTCCTAAACCTGGAATTGAGTGTTTCTATTCATAGATAAATTATACAAGTCATATAATTCTCTTCTGAGAAAATTTTTAGGGAATAATTTCATCTTGGAGAAATCCTTCAGACGAACATCTTTTAGATATTTTGTTGATGATTGAGACATTGATATGATCGAATTAAGATAGGTAAGGAAAACATTATAATCAGAAATTGGAAGAGGAAAATGACATTGATGTAGATTTGAGGATAATCGATGTGGGACGAGAAGGGGGTGTTCCCCTTTTTAAAGGTGATGAGAAGTGACCATTGTGATTCAACAGTCCAGATTAGATCAAATAGATCTGGCGGTTGGAAAAAATATAACCTCTTGATGATGTTTTTTTAAAAAAAACTTTCATATTAAAAGTGAATCGCATAAAGTTTTCAAAAAAACACCATAAATATAAATTTATTAAAAAAATGATAAGATAAAAGGAATTATAAATTTTTAAATCTCACGATAGATGTATTGGTTTCAATAAATTATTTTTCAGATGCAATTAAAAATTTCAAAACATAATTAGAAGAAGAGTTATTAAAAATGAGTACATAAAATTTTGATGTCAATAAATCATTGTTTTCCGATAAAAATAATTGGTGATGATTAAAGTTTTTGAATTGATAAAATTTTTTCTGATAAACATTATCATAGAGAACATATTTTTTGTACCAAAAAATGATGAAATAATTTTTTTAAATAAATATAAATATATATATACACAACCCTATGAAAAGTAGTATCTTAATGTAATTATATGATTTAAACCAAAATAATTTTTGAATGATTAATTTATATTGATCAATCATATATTCTGTTTAATTTAATCAAATATATATCATTAGTTAATGGTTTTTTAAAAATATCCACAAGTTGTTCTTACAGTTAGATGAATTGTAAAATGATATATCTTTTTAGTGTGTGATCCCTATGAAAATGATGCCTAATATCTATGTGTTTTTCATGTGACTAATGTGCTAGGTTTTTTCATAATGATATGGTACTTTTATTATCATAAAGTTATAGAGTTTTAGTAAAACTCAGGCCATAATTAGTGAGTGTGTTTTGCATCCACAACACTTCAGCACAACAAATTCTAGCTTCCAAATATTCAAATTCAACAGTATAAAGTTATACTGAGTGTTGATTCATATAAAACCAATAAAATAATGAATTACATAGGAAATGAAAAGTTATGGATGTTCTTTTTCTATCCATTCAACTACCTCTAAAATCAGCATCTGAAAATATTTTAAAAACATAATAATTTCTATAAGAGTAAAATAGTCCAAAATCTATAAATCCCATTAAATAATGAAAAAATATATTCAAATCTTTTAAATGGGATTCATTTAATTTTCATAATACCTTGTACAAAATCACACTAGAATAATTAAGTCTAGGTGACTAGATGTTAAGTATAGTATACTTCTAATCATCCCTTAGAAAATAGTTCTATTTACTAGTTGTAGAGCTCCATCACTTTCAAGAGTATCTGGGGTGATGATTGTAGTACTGATACTTTTATTATTTTCATATTCATACATATTAATAATATATTTCATATACATATGTTAATATATATAGGTTCCTTCTGGTTTTAGATAAATTATAAAACCAACAAAGAATGTTAACTCACCCATAATACTCATTTGAAACTCAGATTTCATAAGATTTAAAAATTAATCTGTTTAGGATTTCTGATTTGATTTTCATTTAAGTTCATCAACCTAGATTTTATAATGAGAAAAATTTTCATTATCATTCTATATAAAATTTTTTGGATCTGCATTTCATTTAAAATAATTATTTTGGTGAAAAATCTTCTAAGTCTTTGATACCATGATCTATGTTGTTGTTTAAGTATATATAATGCTTTTGTAAATTTTTTAACATATTCAAGATGTATTGTGTCTTCAAAACCAGGTTGTATTAATATAAAAACATCATCTTAAACAAATACATTATTTAAATCACACATCCCATCCATTTGAAAAAATATGAATTTAGAGAATGTTGCAAATTCTAATAACTTATGAATTGATTCAAGTCTAGATAATAGATCATAGGTTTCTTCATAGTCTATTAATTCTTGTTGATTATATACTTTTGGAACTAATCTTGCTTTATTTCTAATAATGATTACAATTTCATCACATTTTATTCTAAAGACTAATTTTACTCCAAATATAAAGAAATTATTAGCTCTTTCAACCAAGGTCTAGACATCGTTCCTTTCAAATTAATTTAGTTCATCATCCATATATTTAATCCTATATTTATCCCCTAAATCCTCATCAGTACTTTTGGGTTCGAATTGGGAAAGAAATACTAGATTCTATACTTCATTTCTTAATGAACTTCTAGTCCTTACGGGTTGATTTACATCACCAATGGTACTATCACTGAGATGATTCCTAAGAAACAACTGACATAGTTTTTGAAAAACCTATTCATCAACATAGGGTAGAAATTCATCTAGATTTAATACATCAAAAATATTTTTCATGAGTATTATCCTTATTAGAATTTTATTCTGTCAAATGTTGAAAATTAATTTTTTACAACGCATGGGATGATGTAGGTTCGGATTATTTAGAATAAAAAGTATCAGTTTCATAAAATTTAACATGTATTATTTAGTTAATAGTACAAGAATTTTTATTGAAAACACTATAAGCCTTAGAGGTAGTGGAATAGCCTAAAAACATACCTTAATCAGATTTGAGTGAAAATTTAAATAGTATACTTTTTATTTTCAAAATAAATACTCTATATCCAAATACTCTTAAGAATGAGACTTTTGGTTTTTGACTAGTCCATAACTCAAAAGTTGTTCTATTAAGACATTGCCTTATTAAAACTTATTTTATATTATAATAAGAAGTACTAACAGTTTTATCCCAAAAAAATATTAGTTGGGTATTAAATCAACTATGTTATTTTTATCTCTTGAAGAATTTGATTTATTCATTAAACAACACCATTTTACTAAGGAGTTCTAGGATATGAGAAGTTAAGTGTAATTCCATTTTTACAAAGAAAAAGTATACAAATATGAGTTTCTATATTTTCCACCATGATCAAAAATAATAGATATTAATTGAAGGCTTGTCTAATTTATAACATTGGATTTAAAATTTTAAATAATTAAATGTTTTTATATTTTATAATGATAAAATAAACCCATGTAAATTTAGTGTAATCATCAAATAGAACAAATACATAGTATTTTTTCCGATACTTCCAATTTGTGTAGGACTAAAAAGATCCATTTTCACTTTTTGTAAGGGATAAATAGTTGGGACTTCACTAATTGATTTAATTCTTGACTTATGTTTTAGGAAAAGTTGACAAAAGTCATAGACATTTTTTGAATCAAATAAAAGATCCAGTAGATCCTTAAAAAGTCCATTTTTAGTCAATTTTCATAATTTCCTAAGCATAAAGTATCCTAAACATCTATTCCATAACCAAGATTGAACTTCCAATGCACTAAGGAAAGGTATTTATTTCCTCCTAAGGTCTTCTATGTTAGATGTGGAAACATTATCATATATATGGGAATAAATAATTAATTCGTCTTTTGTAATTATGTACATAGAATTGAAAATTCCCAAAATTCACAAGATATCCTTCGTTACATAATTGTATTATTCTAATAAATTTTTTTACGACCCTTAACAAATAAAACATTTGAAATTTAGGATTTTCCAAGAATAACAATGTTACCTATATCAATAATCATTACATGAGCATTATCTCTAAAAGTAACTCTTCCACCTTTCATTTAAATAATATTTTAAAAGAAGGATTTATTACCAGTCATATGGCTAGAATAACCACTATCCATATACCATGTGTTGTTGTTGGTACTTCCATTTTTTTCCGGAAAATAAAATAGTTAGGTTTTTAGAATCTGATCATTCATGTTTCTGAAAATGTTTGAAAGTAAAATATTAAGAATCCATATCTTTTTAGAAAAAAAATATTTATAAAGTTCTAATGATTGGGTTTTATTTAAAGAATAATTTTTTTCTAATGTAAACTACTTTGACACTTTTTACAAAATGGGGCACTTTTGGGAACAAAATACTTATTGTTAAAAATAGGTTTTGAGTTGGAGTAACCAGTTTAGAACTATTCCTTAGAGAAATAATTTGATTATACATTTTATAAAATTATTCCATACTAGAAGTAAATTTGGATAAAAGTTTATTATGAGAAAACATTCTACATTTTAGTTTAATGAATAAATTATTATCCTCATTTGCTTTAGTTTTTGAGTTAGATTTTATATCTAAATCATATTTCTCAAAAATAAACTTTTCCAAGATCCTAAAAAGATTATCCTTTTCATTATTTACTTACACAAGGTTCATGTAAATAGAAACAATTGTGAATGATTTTTAATCCAGATATTTAGAATGATATGATACTTCTTTTGTTAAAATCCTTATTCTAGAATTTTTCTAATCATCCTTCTTCTTGATCATACAATTTTCACTTTCAAGAAAATTGTAAAATCTAGAGACTTATTCAAATAAAGATAATGTATCTTCTATTAAGGATTATTCTTTATCCAAAGAAATATATCCATTATCATCTAGATTGTTATAATTTAAGGACATATTGGTTAAGTATTCAGTATTGTGTACCTTTTCTAGGAAACATTAATTATCAAAGTGTATTCTAGAAATAAGACCAATATTCTTATGTTCATAAGTTTCAATATCTAAAGTCTCATCTGAAGAATTTCCTCTAATTTTACTCCTTGAGTCATTTTATTATAAAACATTCTTTCCATTATAATTTTCATTCCTTCATTGATTCCTCTTAGAATTCATTAATTTTATATCTTCTCTTTTAATATATAGACAATCAGGTCTGATGTGTCTTGCTTTCTAACATTCATAACATGTGACATCTGAATCCTTTATTTACTTATTATCCTTTTTTCCTATATCTATATTGAAAATATTTTTTACCAAAAATCTTGTTCATACTTCAAGAAAGATTGGATAATTCATTTTCTAGTTGTTCATATTCACTTTAGTTAGACTGAAAAAACCCTTGTTTCTTTGTGGACTTCATTATTATCTCAAGTGTCTTGGATTTCATCTGATTTGACATTCCAGTAAAAGCAGCACTTCCAGTATTTTTATTTTGTTTTTTAGAATCTATCTTAAATCTGTTCTCATATTGTCTAAGATTTCCAAATAACTCATCAATAGTACCATTTACAACTTTTCATGATTCATCAATTGTTTTTCTCTTTGACTCTCATTCATTTTCCATTATTCCCATGATCTTCTCCAAAAGAACATCATCATTTAAAAAAGTTGTCCCATGAAATTTAAGATATTTACCATAGTCATAAATCATTATGGAAAATTATTTACAGTATCTCCATATAGAAAAAACAAATGCATGATAGTATCCTCTATGCATGGTTCTTTTAGTCTCAATGAATTTTGATATAGAAAAATGAGTAATCGCTAGTTTCTTCAAAATTATATTTTCTGCTTCATAAGATAATATATGGCTGTATATATTTCAATTCATTGAACAAATTAATGTATTTTATATCTTATATCTATTTTTATATTCGTGTATCTCTTGATTAGTAGTAGTCCTGACTTCTTTTTCAGAAATTTTGTAATCTTTAGTAAGCATTACAAAATTATCAACACCAGTATGGATAACAAAAATCTTCATTCTATCTCTTTAGTGTTCAAAATCATTACCATAAAAAATATTTGGTCCATCATGATTCAAATTTTCTATAGATCTAAGATTAAAAACTACCATCTTTTGACTATTTTAAATTTATTTTTCTATGATACATGTTAGTGTAGAAAAATATTTATAAATAAAACATTTAGAAAATCAATATAACTAACTTGTAAAATTATTGTAACCAATTAAATTGAGTAATGGAAACATCATTTCACACCAATTGTTTCATCGAAAAACATATATAGATGATAAATATAGGATGTGGTGATTTTTAGGTATAAAAACATTCATTTTTATCTCTTAAAAGGCTCATAGTTTCAAAGGATTTGAACTAGTTATATTAACTATAACAATTATTGTATTAAAATAATTAATTAGACTACACCAAGTTCTTGTAATATAATAATTATAATCAATTTGATTCTGATGATTTATTTCATAAGTTTATAAAAATAAAGTAAATTTGTAAAATATCATAATCAAAATGGTTATGATAGGAATAGTAAAACAAAACTATGATTCTATCATACAGTGTATAGAATTATAAAGAGTAATTGAAATGATCCTAATTACTAAAGGAATTAATTAGGTAATTACTAAAGTATCATAATCAGATTGGTTACGATAAACGATGAATAGAATATCATATAATGATGAAAAACTATTATAATTCTTTTTCTATTACATTGTAGTGGAAAATGTAAAGAATAAAATTCTTTTAACCCAAAGGGAAGGGTATCCTTTAACCTAGAATAGAGGTATCGTGATTTATACTTTCAGGAAAGTTATTCATACCCACACCAGGGTACTCCCTCAATAAGAGTATCAACTTCAGTCTATCTACCTTGTCACGACCCATCCTCGGGGCCCGTGTTTTGACTACCCCAAGCCCGCCTTCCATAGGCCAGGGGCTGGCGACTAGCACCAAAAGCGTAAATCCCGATAAAAGGGAAGGCATTGCCTTTATATAAGAAAGAAAACACCACAGAGTACACAAGATGAAGTAAACACTAAGTATAAAAGTAAATGTTGGAAAGTAAATGGGCCAGTATACAAACCCAACTGAAAGTAAAGTACAACTGAGAAAAGAAAGTACAACAACTGAAAAGTAGAGCAGCAACCACCATAACGCCCTTCGGAACTCCCACCTGAAGGGTGAGTACAGATAGTCTCATCGGCTCCATGAGTCTAGTCGTCCACTCTGTGTACGTCCCACCTGATAGTCCACCACCGTATATAGTCCCTCTACTCAGGCCTCAACCACGATCAGCATTGTTTGTCGTTTGCAACCAACACAACGTAGTACGGGCATAGCCCGTGAAGGGGTGAGTATATGATACTTTGTAGGAACCCCGAGACCCCCAAAGGCCTCCCAGAATCCACAAAGGATAAACCAAAATGGAAATATAAAAATATGAAGTATCAACCAACACTACTTAGGTATATGACTATACATATACCTAAGTCATCAAATCTAGTTCGGCTCCAACTTCCGAGCCCAAGTTCAACCCAGTCCACAGAGGAAAGTACGTCCCAATCAACATAGGAATGTACAACCCAATACACACAAGAAATCAAGTCAATCATATCGATGATAATGATTGAATGTCAAGACTCACCTGACATAGGTATAGTACTCAGGAAGAGGGGTGGAGATGATTAGATGTAGCCTCTGAATCATCTCCTCTGTTGAACCCACGTAGGATCCATGTACAGAAGTGGTCGTTTCCAAACCCATGTAGGATCCAAGCACAGTAACCATCACTGCCAAACCCACGTAGGATGCAATTATAGTCTTCATCACTGACAAACCCATGAAGGATCGAAGTACTATCGTCCTCGCTGACGAACCCACGTAGGATCCAAGTACAATCACCATCGTCGTCGCAGTCGCAGCCAGCTCTAGGGTTCCCACACACAGCACGCTCGATTCTGGGAGGGTACGCTCCACGATCCAAGGGGTTTGATACATCAACTATCACTAAGTCCAATTTTTATGTATCCCAAATTTCCGTCTCGTCAATATGAACTCAATGCAATAGACGGCGCGTCAATCGGACGCCCGGTCTAAAAGATATTGGCTTTTCTGTTCAAGGGGTCTGGTTGGTTTCAAGCTAAAACCAACCCGACTGTACTCCAACTGCATCCAAAACGTGGGTGGAGTAATCCAAAAGAGTCTTCTCACTAAGAGGAATTCAACTAAGTCGACGGCACATCAATCGGACATCCGGAACTCATGTTATAAGTGTTTCTGCTCTGAGGGCCCGGTTGGTTTTGTGTTCGAACCAACCTTTCCATACCAGAGGTTCTCTGAAACCCTGAGTGTAATATACCGAAATGACCATCTCAATACAAGGATCTCAATGCAACTAATGGTGCATCGATCAGAGATCTGTATCCTATGATATGGGTGTTTGAAAGAAACTGCCCGAAAATAGGGGGTTTGGGCCCGGTCCGACCCGGCCCAATACCCCCTGGGTTGGCCCGAACTGGGTCGACCCAACCCAAGTAAGGGTCCGGCTCAATTGGGCATGGCCCGACCCAACACTGATGATCCAGCCCGGCACTAGTGGTCCGACCCGTAGCTGGGCGCTCGGCTCGTGGTCGAGCGGGGCGCGAAGGGGGCATTGCCCCCTTGTCTCAAAACGGCGGACCCGTGGGGTTCGCCCTAGTGAGCTAGTCAGGGGTTTCAAACCCCTGGTCTTCCTGGAAACGACCGACCATTATGGTCGGCCGGTTGAGCCACATGGGACCCTCGGGGGGTCCCGCCTCATGGAGCGTCGGCGGCCAGCTTGGCTGGCCCCCTCCTGTAGAACCGCGGTGGCCAAAGGTCGCGGCTCTTCCCCGACCGGCGCAGCGCGACAGCGACTCACCCCTCCACCATGGCCCACCCCGGTCGTGGCCCCTTCGTGCTCCGGCACGGTGCGACGTCGTCGTGCCCCTCCGCTGCATCCCGTTCTTGGACGCGGCCTCACCAGCGCGGCGCGATGGCACCGCGCACCATCGTCGCGGCCCCGTCCAGCTGTGGTCTTCATCATTCCTGCGCAGTGCAACAGCACCACGTCACCTTCGTTTCAAGCCACTATAAAGATCAACTATAAAAAGGGAGGAGGATCAGCCATGTTTGGGCGGTCTGATCTCCTCCCATTATATCGATAACAAGCAGCCAATTATTTAACAACAAATATCGTTAAATAATACTTGAATGAAGAATTAACCCCTACCTCAATTCAAGAATGTTGACCGCTTGACTAAGGATGGAGATGCTTTCATTGACATTGCCGCGGAATGACGGCATCGCTTCCTCAACGTCGAAAAGAAAGAAGCCGAGGTTGGCACTGGCGTTCTTCGCGGGAAAAATGAAATTCTTTCTCCTCCAATTCCCAACACAACGAGCCAACCCAAATAAAATAAGACTACCCTTATTTTATTAAAGAATGGCATGAATTTCAAATTAAAAAATTCAAAAACAACTCACTTAATTAATTAAACATAAGTTGTATAATTAATTAGGTATTAAGTTGGCACAAAATAATGTGGGAGAGTTACATAACTTATGAGGCATTTAGAGGAGTTAGGGAATGTGAGTGGTTGTGATCGTGTGGGCCCCACCTCACCTTTAACAATCCAAGGGTAGTTAGTAACTAGCGGTTCCGACCCCAACTTCCACACCTAGGATTAAACCACTTAGAAAAGAAATAAAATTATAACACAGTTTTATTTTACTCTTCATTTAATCCACAATTTTTTTCAACTCCTCCAAAGCGATCGCAACTCCAGTAAAGGTCTTCTTAAGAAATTACCGGTGTTGCAGTTCCATCGGTGCCATTGGATTTCAAATCCAAGCACCAGTTTAAAAGATAGAAGAACCCTCTCGTTCGTTCACTGAACGTACCCGACCTAAACTATAGATATTGATTCCAGGCACTCCGGGCCTCGGAATCAGGTGTAGTCTGAAACTGCGTACTCGTAAAATCCCAAACAATTTAAGAAAAACAATTCCTTGTAATTTATGAGTCTTTACATACCTATCCCTAGAAGCCCTTGATTAAGTAGGAAACTGTTACCTGTATATTCCTACTAATGGAATCCATCGATCCATAAAATATCAGCAAGCCATACTTTCTTTTCATATAATCCCTCAATTGTAATCTTCAAAAATTGGAATTGCATAATGGAAAACAATTATTTTGAATATTAGAAGTGGGTATAAAAAGTTTTTCACAACATGGAGACTTTAAGGATTTTTCTTAAAGCAATTTTGACAGAGCTCTTGAAGACAATCTCAAAATCTCGTCTTTCCTGATCTAATTCTAATGAAGTTGTATTATTTAGCCAATGTCCTAATGGTCATATTTTGTTCCAATGGTGGGATTTATTCCATAAAAATCATAGGGACTTGGACCCCTGGCACTCCAACGTTTATATTGAAAATGAAACAACAACATTGTTTAATCATGTATATTAAAACCGAATACATGACATTGTTTTGATTAAATAAGTTTTCTATTCCATATATAACCATTTTCTAGTTATGATATAGTGGGTATGAAAATAATGTGTATCATAAAATTAAATAAAAATTTTAATAGAAAATGGGTATAATGATTAACAATAAAATAGTGAATACAATTTATCTTGTCATTGCGACACTGAACTCTGTGCACGATGAAAATTGTAATCGGCGTGATTGATGAAAATTTTATCTAGTGAGGAAGATATTAATATTATTTAAAATCATTATGATAAACAAATAAATTGTTAGACTATATTTCTCAATGCGTACGGTATTTATTATATGCAGAACAAAAAATGTAATGGAAAACATGTATAGCAAAATTATTAAGTAAATACAGTTAAAGAAAAAATGAATTCATTTAAAAATAATTTTGTTACTTCCAAATCCGAAGGAATAAAAATTCAAAAGATAACTTTTAACTCAACACATTAAATAAAGAAATGTAATAATATTTGAATGAAACCTCAAATTATTTATCACAAATAAGATCATTAAAGAATAAATTATTTTGTGTATCAGGTACATACAATAAATTTAAAAGTTTTGACTTCTTCCAAAAATCAAAACCAAGTTTTATTCTTCAATACTAAAGATTTATGATTATCTAGCACTAGCCTTAATCAGTGCTACCTAAATTCACAGATAAAATCAACCTTTATTAGTACTAGAAAAGATACATTGATAAAAGATTCCTTTTATCAGAGGTAAAATAATAGTTCTAATAAAGGGTAGCTTTTATCAGTGTCTTTTAGAGTTGATTAAAGGCACCCATTATCAATGATTTTTGATAGCACTAAAAAATTACCCTTTATCATTTCTTTTTACTAACGATAAAGACCACTTTTATCAGCACTATAAAAACACATTGATAAATAGTAACTTTTATTGGTGCTATAGAAAAAGTGTTGATAAAAGAATCATTTTTCAGATCTTTATTCTTGTGCTGATAAAAGTTGCATTCATTAGCACTGATAAAGGGTCATTTTATCAGTGCTAGAAAAAACACTGATAAAGGGTATCTTTTTTCACCACTAAAAATAAATGATAAAAGCTGACCATTGTTATTATATTAATTTTAGTGCTAATAAAAATCACCCTTTACGAGCAACTTCTTTAGAAATTATAATGCGTATATTTCATAAAAACTATTATTTTATTAAAAATTATATATTAATATAGAAATATATTTATATTGATATAAATTTAATATATTTTATTGAATATGATTTATAGATGACTAAATATGCATTCACACATAATATATATTATATGTAATGAAAATGGATTAAAAAACAATTTAAGATAACATTAATTAATAATTTTCTAATTTTTATCAAATAATTTCCATTTAATGAAAATTTGATGACATAAAAATTCAATAAATGAAGAACAATCTATGATAAGATGAAAATATGACTTGTACTTCAAATGACCATAACGATTGATCAAGGTGTCTGTTTGGGATCTTCCACATATCAAATCGATATATGTGAAGAGAACTATGTCGTTTTGATTAGGGGACCCTCACCACAATTGTTCTGACGTAAACAATGTAAATATGGACTCCCAATCTGAGTTTTTAGTTGGGATACACTGATTTTTTTATTATTCAAGGGAATTTCATTTTTGTTTAAGAGGTTGTTTTGTAATTTATCAATGGAGATTTAATTTATTGTTAGGTATTACATTCAAATAGGTATTATGGTTTGAAAAATTTATCATTTTTTCCAATTTTAGTTTTATTTAAAATAAAATACATACATACTTCCTTATAGTGAAATATAATAAGTAAATAGTATAAAAAGTATTTAAACATATATGAATAAAAAGTAATTTTAAATATATAAACCATATGGAAATAAATATTTATTTTTAATTTTATTTTAAATAAAAAATTGTCCATTATATTGACCTTATAAATTTTCATTAATATATATATACCTATATATGTGATGTTTAAATATACAAATGTTTCTATTGATAAAAAATATATATTTTTGTGCATATTATAATATATTTGATTATTTATGTGTGTATTTGTGAAATATAAATGTTTCCATGTGTGTGAAAATATGTGTGTATGTGTGTGTGCATTAGTATTATGTAAAAACATCAAATATAAATGTATTTCTATAAATATATCATTTTTGTTATCCGTAAATGTAGCTTAAAAACGTATTTATAGTAAATATTTATAAATAAATTATAAGAAAAGTACCTAACTATACAATTATATGTGAATATGTATAAATATATATATGTAAATATATAGATATATAAATATATAAGTAATGTATAAAATTTTTTTCTAAATATTCAATATATGGTAATATTTTAATAATTTTTTTAAAGAAAATTATATTAATCATATGGAATTAGGAATTATCAATTTTATTTAAAACAATATCTAACCATTTTTTCATATTATAAAAACATATGAATATATATATACTTATACCAATGTATATATAATGTTTATATATACATATGTGTGTGTGTAAATAAATATATAAATATATATATTATAATATTTGTAAATAAATATTAATATAAAGTTTATTCAAATGAATATAAGTATATATATATTTTTCATAAACCCATAAACATATATTTTATAGATGTTTTTAAAAATATTAAATAAATATATAAATAAATATATATATTCAAATATATATATATATATATATATATTTAAATATAGAAAAAAACTCATTGAAGTGGTAAATATATTCAAATTATAAAAGGAAAGTTCATGGAAGGAATCCATGGGCGTGCACTAGCGAACAAAATGCTAGGAAGTGGAAAAGTGCTAACAAAGATGTATTTTGAGTGATGACAGGGGTGCGAGATGTGGGTTCTAGGTATGGTTAGGGAGGTAGATGAGAAATGTTGAAAAATGTGGTTAGAAGTGATACTGGGTGGGTGGGGTGCAAAAAAATTATATTTTGTTTCATATTTTATCAGTTTTTTTACATCGGTCAAAGACCAAGACACTATTTATTCGAAATAAGAGATACTAAAATTACATGAGTCTAAAGTAATGAATCTTATTATAATATCTATCATAAATGGGTAGAATATTCATCAGCAAGTCATCCTTCAATGTTAAGTCTTGGTTGACCCCCTTGTTTACAAGACCATCTGCAACCATGTTCGCTTCACAAAAGGCATGTGTGGTGATGAAGTTAGTCCCCATAAGAGAATCAAGGTTGTTCATCCAACAAGGGGTCAGTGGCTAGTCAAGATGCACCACACCCTCTAAAAGAGGCTGTAAAATAGTGGTGGAATCACTTTAAATCCAAATATTGTTCCATCCCTTTTGTTTGGAAAAGGTTAAAGCGTGTATCACACCCATCATTTCTGCCTCTAGAGACAATGCAATACCACAACTGCCAAAGAAGCACCCATGGCACTAACCAAGGTAGTATCTCTATATAGCACCACCACTCACAGAGCCTGTGTTACCTTTTAAAGAACCATATACATTCACTTTGATCCATTCTGGGAGTGGGGCCTATCAGAAGACCTTAATGGTGCTCCCCGATTGTTTGTGGAGTCCTTCAATCCGAAGTAGATGGAGGATCGCAAAGTCGCCAACCGTGTTATCGCAATGAGCCTCTGGATAGAAGAAGAATCCTTATTGGAAATTATAATTCACGTCTTTCCTGCATTAATAGTGGATGAGCAATTGTTGATAACAATGGAATTTCGGTCATACGAGATTATATAGAGAAGTTCAGAAACCATGGCTTCAAAAAGGTTCTTGATCTGTTGAGAAGAATCTAGATCCGCAGATTGTTTTAATTGAGCTCTGATTTAGTCAGTGCATAACCATATGTAATCAAAAATGTCCGAAATATAATTCCAAAGAGCAGATGATGTAGCAAAAGATAAGAATAAATTGTTAGTCTCTTCTCTGTGTTTATGACAATAAGGATACCTCGATCAAAGTTGTACCCAAAAAGACTACAGACAATCCTCTACGGGAACACAATTGTGAAAAAGATTCCAAATGAGAGTAAATCTTGAGGGTTTAATCCAGGGTTTATTGAAATGTTTAAACCAACAAAAATCAATATCATAGTTTGAGATATTTTGATTATAGTAACTTTTGGAATCTAGGACACCGTTGTGAGAAGGTTCCCAAATAAGAAAATACTCAGAATTAGTAATGGAATAATTATCAATAACATAAATGATGTTATCAGTAAATTTGAAGGTACTAGAGTGCATGACATCTTTTATAGAGGTGTTTGTATTTTTCGGTAAGGAAACAAGATAAACCATATAGATAAGGGAGGTTCCAGACCAGTTATCTAGCCAAAAGTTTAGGGAAGAGTTTATGCTAACCATCCACCAATAATTATTCATAGTGATTGCAAAGTAATTTCAAATGGAGGTCACGATAGAAGAGTTAATGTAGTTCAAATTTCACTTCTTTAATATTAAACAGAATCTTTTTTCAGAAATTCAACAGAGTCAAAATTGTTATGAATTATCCTCCAGGTGTGTCTAGCATGAAGGGATTCATTAAAAATTATGATATTTTCTATGCCTATACCACGTTTTTCTAAAGGATTGCAACAATTAGCCCATGGGATAGTAGCCAAATTCCTTTCAATAACACTTACAGTCCAAACAAAATTCTTGATGTAAACATTGATTTTCATTAGAGGACTTACAGACCATTTGTAGACAATCATCGAGTAAACCATTTTGGAGATAATGGTATATTTCACTAGACAGATCTTTCCATCCATAGAGAGTGACTTACCCTTCCAGGATGTGTGTTTTTTTATGACCCAATCAAAAACATTGAGGAAGTAAATGTATTTGGGACTTCCCAAAAAGAAAACAACTCCAAGATAGGTGAAAGGACAGGCTCCTTCATTGATTTAAAATATAATCAGTGATTAAATAGACACTGATAAATGTACCCTATTAGTTCTTTTCATAGCACTGATAAAGGATGGATTTTTATAGCACTTATATTATCATCTCTTTTTTAGAGATAATAAATATATTTTACATTGCTTTTAAAATCACAATCTGTAGAAATTCCTCATTGGATGGTGACATGAATGCATGAATTATTTCTAAGGTGTACATCCTTCATGATAATACATTCTTTAACTATTCTAAACATTGAATCATTATTCTAGATATGCATTATAGATCTAATATATGGCCACCATACCACATTCATTGGTTTTATATGGCATTTAAATACCATCTAAACTATACTTTCTTCAATCACTATAATTGTAGTGGGTTTTTTTAATTTCATTCTATAGTTGCATTCCCTTTAAAAATAAACTTTTCTTCCATAGACAAATCATTCTTTTTATTTCTTGGAAGGGTTTAATTTCTTCTTAAATTGTTTATTTTTCTTCATGGAATGTAAATAAGAGATTTGAGGCTAATTTAACTCAACGATATTAACCATGAAATGAAATTGTGAATCCATACATGTGTCTCTCAAAATGGATTCTTTTTCAAAGTGAATAAGATTTTATATTATTCCAAGGAAAAATCATCACTCCAATTAATGAAAGATTTACTAAATTCATTCCATGTAGGTGGAATCTTATAAATAATCACATGAACTTGTAATGTTTCTTTAAATATAATTTTATGGGAATGATGTTTTCTTTTAATGAGGTGGAGCACATAAACATTCTATAACATTGGTTTGTTATCAACTATCTTAAAGCAATGATATTTTACAATAAGAAATATACTATTATTTTATTCCATGAATTTGTACTTCAATTAAAACATATCCCATATATTTTAAGTGTATATCATTTATATAAAGTAATCACAAATATGATTCGATAATGTGTTGGGAAAATTTCTTTGATATAAAACCTCATTGTCTATAAAAGTTTCTTTATTACACAAATGTGTTATACTTGTTTCACATCAATAGGAGTACCATCCATATTTTTAGTGGGAACATCATTGGTAATAGGAATGTTTAGATCAATAATGTAAACAATCATTAATACTATAAGAATAAACTTCATCCTTTCATTCCATTGGAAGAAGTTATTTCCCTCGAAATTGTCACAGTTGACCATATCTTTGTTCAACATTCAAAATGGTTTAAATTAAAAGAACATATAATTTAAGTAGAATAATTGAAAATGGAATATTATAACTTAAAATTTTGAATTTTTCCTAAGAACCACACTTATGAATTCGTTTATAAAAACAAAAAAAATTCATTTATGGAATTGATAGTGATAAATGGGACCTAATGTTTTCCATCAAAACATATAATGTCAAAAGAAAATATTGGATCACTTAAATACCGAATAACATATTAGGTTTAGAGTGTTATATAATTATAAAAAACTCTTACAAATCATATAAAGATAAAAAATGGGCCCATAAAAATCAATATCATCACCCATAATTTCATTATGTCAAACATTCTTCTTAGACATATCCTGCTTAAAATGTTTCTTTATATCCTAGGGAAAAAGAAACATAATACAGGGTTAGTGCATATACTTAGTAAGGTTAACCATATGATACTTAAATGATTACATAATCATAACATGACCATAAGGTTACATGAACATAAAATTGAAAAATAATTCCCTTTTTATCATAATTTTGAGTCATGAATTAAATCTTATAAGTTCATAATAAATTATTCATAAATTAATCAATGAAAACAATCAATGAGAGCATAAAATAAGGCATGGAACTCTGGAATTAACATAAGAATAGTAAACTAATATGTTGATAAACCTCTTGAAAAGACACACCACTCTCCCTAGTGGAATTCAATTCCTCATAGTGGAATGGGTTCACTCCCCAAACCATCATAGTAGTCAATGTCCACTCCTAATAAATTGTTTTCATAAAACTTTTCTAGTAACATAAACCATTGAAATGAAATGTATTTCATAATAATCATTTAGTCATAAATATAAACCATCCAAAAAAAATAAGGATGATAACCCTGGATCATATCCCTAGTAAATCATGAGTAACATAAAATATTTTCATCTTCGCTAGAAAATGAATTTTTAATATCACATGGAATAATTCTTGAGTAAAACAACATTTCTATTTTGAAATCAATTCTATTTTTTCACCTATTAACCTATAAACAATAACATTTTCATTGAAAATAAACGTTTAAACTTATAATATATGATTCAAATAATTGAAGTTAAATTATAGTGGTAAATTTCTCACATTAAATATAAGTTAATAAAATACACTACTTCTATATTTGTTTTCAGAAAAGTCACTAAGTGCCCTTTTCAGAAAAGGAAAAAAATATTCTTTCCCAACTGTTTTTGTAAAAATTTAAATAGGGGTAAAAATTGACAATAAATAATCATAGGATAATATTCCTTCCCAATTGTTTTCATAAACATTTTCTAGTAACATAACCCATTGAAATGAAATGTATTTCATAATAATCTGTTAGTCATAAATATAAACCTTCCAAAAAATAATAAGGATGATAACCCTGGATCATATCCCTAGTAAATCATGAGTAACGTAAAATATTTTCATCTTCGCTAGAAAATGAATTTTTAATATCACATGGAATAATTCTTGAGTAAAACAACTTTTCTATTTTGAA
This sequence comes from Viscum album, assembly GCA_963277665.1. Taxonomy (NCBI): domain Eukaryota; kingdom Viridiplantae; phylum Streptophyta; class Magnoliopsida; order Santalales; family Viscaceae; genus Viscum; species Viscum album. The sequence continues at coordinate 1,144,029,014 of OY728166.1, forward strand.
ATCAATTCTATTTTTTCACCTATTAACCTATAAACAATAACATTTTCATTGAAAATAAACTTTTAAACTTATAATAAATGATTCAAATAATTGAAGTTAAATTATAGTGGTAAATTTTTGCCATTAAATATAAGTTAAGAGAATACACTACTTCTATATTTGTTTTTAGAAAAGTCACTAAGTACCCTTTTCGGAAAAGGAAAAAAATATTCTTTCCCAACTGTTTTTGTAAAAATTTAAATAAGGGTAAAAATTGATATTAAATAATCATAGGATAATATTAAAAACCATCTTGAATTTTTTGTTCAAAAAATTGACATAATATAAAAATATTCCACAATAGACACTTAAACATATATAATCCAGAATAGTGATGAGATTGTGAAATAAACTCTTACCACATTGGTAACATTAAATAATAAACCCTGGAAAATAAAAAAAATAATGATAGATATATATATATATACCATAATTTTTAATTATATAAATCATAAAATACAGTCCTGGAAAGTATATACAGTACAAAAAAGAAACAAGTAGTGTATAAGGAATGTGTCCCACACAATAAAAATGAGATAAAAAACCATACTAATACCATATCATTGAAGTGAGCATTAATGAAATGAATAGATAATGTGAATAGGATATAAATAAAAAAAATAAAAGTTTTAATAAAACATAATATATTAAAAAGACATTTCACACATAATATTAGCATGAAAAAATCATCAAAATATAATTTCAACCCAAAGAATGGAAATGGAGTTAAGAACTCCCTTACCTTAAGTATAAATCATCACATATTTTCATTATCATCATGAATAATAAACTTATGTTAATTATTTAAAATATTTATTATATTATTCATGATTATTATTCCATTTATATCACATATTATTATGTTATAAAAACTACTTAATTATTAAATTTCACACCATATGTTATTATGATATTCAGCACTTGATCTGAAAAGGACATTGTTATGATGTCTATAGTCCAAGTGTTCATTATTCCATTATATAAAGAATAAAAATAATTAATTTATTATCATTTTTATAAACCAATTATAATTTTAAATAAACTAACAAAATATGTCTGTGAAAAATTAATTATGTTACAGTCATTAAGACGGTAGGTCGTACATAAGCGTGAGTGACGTTTCCCTTTTTCAATAATCATTATGGAAATAAGGTAAGTATTATTTTAAATTAAAGACTTATAATAATTCATATATATAATATTAATTCATTAAATATAATTATATTTATCATCCATGTGATTTGGTGATAAAAAGTATATCACATCGCTTCATGGGGGTGGTTGTCCACACTTATGCACAAATGATGTTGTCATTTTTCAGTGCACAGAATGGTAAGATAATAAATGATATATATTATATTTTAATAATGATAAATATGTAATTAATATCATATACAAACAATAATTAAATTATTATAACTATTTTTTGGACACTATTATGGAAAATAGATTACATTGGTTCGTGAGGTGGGTGTCTACCGTACACATAAATAATTAATTATGTTCCCAACAAGGGGTGTTATTTATAAACAAGGGCCTCTAGAATGTGGTGATGGATTATAAGAATATATTTTGGTATTTATTATCCAATATAATAGGGTTTCTGATTATGATGAATTGATATGAAGCGGTTCCCTTTTATAAGATAGGAGAGGGGCACTCTTGAAATTTCAAAAAATATTAAATTAGCGTAAATTAATTTTATTTTTAAAATGGATCAAAAGTGAAATATTTAAAATTTGAGACGATTATGGGTAGAAATAACATATTCCAAAAAAATAATAAGTTTTTACTATATTTTTACTCGTATATTTTTTTAACCCTTATTTAACCTCTTTAACTCTTACTATGACAACATGGATTTTTTTAAGGGTTAATATATTTACAATAAATTGATAAATGGAACCTAAATGGATAATTTATGACATTATAGACCCCATCTAAATAATTTTGTTGAATTTAATATCTTTAGTAACTTTATATAATATAATAAAATATTGTTTACTATATAATATTCTTAATGTCAATTTTAAGTACGATTCATTACTTTCAATTTAATAATATAAATATAAAAAATATAATTAAAATAATATTTTAATTTATCCCAAATTTTTCAAGTTTCTATATAATATAATATTTTAATATTAACTATCTAAAATTATATTAATTTTAATATTTTCTATAAAATTTATTTGATACTTCCATTAATAAAATAACTATTACATCTACAATGTGTAAGAATTTAGAGTAATTATTTCATCAAAAAATATTAAAAATAAATTACCATGAAGAATATAGATATTTTATATTTAAAATTCATATTTATAGTCTAATATATCCCTTGAATAACCTCATATTATAAATTTTATAGTTATTAAAAATAAGAGCGTGACATCTTTGACTTTTATTAAAAAATACTATAATTTTCACAATCCCTTAAAAATGGAAAAGAATGTCAATATATTATAAAGTTGAATTATTATGGATGAAAATTAAATAAAAAATAAATTTGGGGCATGTATAAGGGTTATTTTATAGTTCTTATCGTATTATCTTCTCCCATAATTACCATATTTACCCTTTATTGTGATAAATTGTTTTACTAAAGTTACTATTAATATTGTACAAAAAATAATAGTGAACTATTTACTAATATGGGAGATCCTGATTAAAAATATAGAGTCCATTTTTTAAAATTCAAAACACAGAATTCCCGGCATTTAGTTTACAATTAAATTTGGAAAATGCAATGAAAACCTGTTTTTTAGAAAAAATGCCTTTTTTAAATATAAAATGTTTTTATAATACATTCTTGTATAAAATAAATTTCAAAATAATTAATTTGATTACTCTAAATAAATATAAATAATTTAAATTTAAAAAAAAATCAAAAATATAATTTTAGTTTTTAAACACATGAAAATTTAATACAATTTTCAATAAAAATCAGTATTTTTCAATCTTCATTGATAAATCAAACATTTTAGAAAATTATGAAAATATATCCATTGGAATACTTTGATATGATAATTTAAAAAAATATATCTACTTCATTAATTAAAATTTATAAAATTTATATAAATTAATAATATTGTTCCCGCATAAAATTAAATTAAAATCATTCTTGAATAAATTATAATTTAAGGATAAAAATATTTTACTAAAATCTAGTGCTTAATTTTTCTGCATTAATTAAAACATAGTTAGTGAGTATGAAAATTTTATATTTTATAATTTAGTAAATATTATTAATTCCAACCAATTTTACTACTGGGTTATATAATTCACAGAATAATATTTCTTTTTTCATTTAAACTTTTTGTTTGGTATCTTGTACACTATCAAACATATTTTATAACGCCCTAACCCTAGAAGCCTGGATCTGGTTCAATATTTATTTACATTGGCTCAATTAGATGGAAAAAAATCTCAATGTAAAAAATATGTTTTGCAGTTTTTTAAATCCATTGTACACACATGATACCTATAATACATTGTAAAATAGGAAGTACAGACATGATACATTATAAAATGAAATAAGCAGTGCCATTGAAACTCATTCAAAGGATTACTTTTCATAACTTGGGGAAAGGAAAAAAATAAGGGTGAGGTAAAATTCATAGTAAGTGTAAGTAAAATTAAGTAAATAATTAATAAATTAATATTTAAAGGTAAATAAATAAATATGATTTCCATTTAAACAACTAGATAAGGCATAACCAATATGGCCTGGTTATTAACTGAAACATATTTCATTTAATCCACAAACTAAGAAGAGAATATATCCATAGATATATCGATGAAAAATATCATGGATTAATAATAATTGAGTCAATATTAGGTAAATTTTTAATTATTTGATTCCATGTTTCCTAGGCACATCAAACCATTACTATCGATACCTTTCACAATACAGTTTAACATATCGAGTTAAAACTCATCAAACTGGGCCATCTATTTCATCTCATGAGACCATTGCCGAAATTGAGGGTCTATTTATAAACGAGCCCCACCCATTTCATACCTATACAAAAATTCCTCATATAAATAATAATAAATTTAATCAACATACAATATTCCATATCAATTATCCGTATTGAATAAAAGATAAAAAATTTAAATAATTCCCTAGTTAATCAAATAACTATAAATGTGTACACAATATGTAAATATTCAATTAGGTTTAGGAAATAGAAGTATCCATCACCAATTACTGTTGATAAATTTATTTTTTCAAGTTAAATTTCACAATCACAAATAAAGTCGGATTGCATAGGTAATCATTAAAAAAGTTCTTGAGGAGAATAATCTTTGGACATTCAAAAGTGTCATATACCACATTAAAACATTTCAATCTAATATCCATGAACAAATAACATTACATGAAACATATTATATAATGAGAATACTTTAATTCATGATTAACCCATAAAATGATTTTATATTCACCACATTAAAGTGAATTGGTGAATAAAAACAAATAAGTCTCAATGGAATGTAAATTGAGACGAAATTCCTTCTCATGCATTTCATTTTGTGTTAGTGGGATTTATCCTCTTATATAATAGTTTTCAAAGTGTTAATAACTTATTAAATAACCATATTCATTTTTATAATATCATATATTTCATTCTTATAATATATTATTTCCCATTTCAAAAAAATCATTATTTTCACTATTTTGTATGTTAATTATCTTGTTTCTCGAGTATCTTTTGACTTGATACTTGTTATTCCTATTAATTAGATCCTGGTTTCATCATATAAATAATGTAAAATAGGATTTATATATCATATATATTCATTATATACATATTTATAATAATTCATTACATTTTGAGATAATAAATAAGAGGCATTTTTCATGAAGATAGTAGGTTGTACGTACGCATGAATGATACTTAAATTTGTTTTCCATATTATTAGAATGAAAAGTAAATTATATATATATAAATATATAATTATAGTATCATATAAATTCCTTTTATGTGACATATTTATATTAATACAATCCTTTATATGTTCCATGTATAGTATGAACGAATCACATCGTTTTTAGGGGCGGTAGTCCACACTTCCATAAACGATGTTATCATATATATATAAAGTGAAAAGTGAAAAAGAATGAGTTATAAAAGAAATAAATAAAAATAAATAATTAATAAATATCATATATATAATATATAAATATCATATATATAATATATATATATTTTTTCCATCATAATTCCAACTATGAGAAGTAGTAGAGGAGAAACAAATAATCATTGCTTTTAGAGGACGCTGTTCCCCATAAACATAAATGGTAGGTTTTTACCCATTAGATGGATGTGAGTGTAAGTGAAGGTAAAACCCTTAACAAAACAAAATGATACTATATTTATTGTATATATTTTATTATACATTATGGGAATAAAAATATTTTACTAGGTGGAGAATGAAAATAAAATAAATGATCTTGAGGAATGATGTTACCACTTGTTTGGGTCACTACTTTTAATTCCCATCAAAGGGATTACATGGATGGATTTCTTCACAAGGTGAGGGTTATAGGTTTTGGTTATGAATGTTGAGGATCTATTTGTTCAGATATAGTTTGAGATAATGTTTCTGGAGTTTTGTGAGAATGTGGGAGGAGAGGATGCCTTTTATAGTGGATGAGGGGTGACACTAATGTAAATTTTGGAAATGGGAATTCCACCAACATTTTTTCCATTACTAGTATTTCCAATAATGTTCCAAATTCAATGAAACGTATTATAGGTTCTAAATATTTCCATCCAATGACATTTATACTTGTTTATAGGTCATTTTGGTTATTAAGTATAAGGTTGTGTCCCTCGTTATGCTAATTTGTTTCTTAAATAATGTAATTAAATCTATTCACATTCACTATTATTTTTTTATCAAAATAAGTTTACATTAATATAAATTATAAATTATTATTATTATAAATATGGAATACATTTAAATAAATTTAAATCACATATTTGGTAGAAATTAATTTAAATTTAATCTCGCAGACTAGATGACAATGTGGTTTTTAAAGTAAAAACAATCAAAAGTTTTTTATGATTTTATATTCAATTTAAAAGTGAAATTGATTCCAATGAACTAAATTGGATTATTTTTTTAAAAACTATAACTAATTAAACCTTAAAACCAATTTAAAATATAATTTAACCTTATAATTATATTAGATTATAAAGTAGTTTTGAATCAAAATTCATTTTTTCACAATTCATTACAAAAAGAAACATCACAGAAAATTATAAAAAATTCACCCTAAGTTAAATTTTATGCTTATATTTTAAATATAAAGTTTATTTTAACATATAATATATATATAAGTTCTAAAATTTAGATTTAAAATAGGATCCCCATTAAAATACAGAAAAATGTCCATTATAGAAATACAATATTTTATTCATAAAATTGTGTTTGTTTTTATCTTATTCCAATAAAATATATTGGATGAGTGTAAAAATAATTTTTCAGATATATAATATATATATTTACTATATAAAATCTCTAAAATTGTTATAATTTAATTGGGAATGAGAAATATTACTAAATAGTATTTTGATTATATCAGGTGTTTTGTGGATAGCAATGCTATCAACAAGGATAAATTTATTCTAGAAGGAAAATCTGGTAAAGAAGTGAGTGATACATTCTTCCCAAATAAAAAACTCTCCATACAATAAATTTCATGGGCATTACCTTTAAAAATATTTGGGTAATTCTCCATCATTGAGTCCTCTGGTTCCCATGTTACTTCTTCCATTTTGTTATTTCTCCTAAGTAACTTTACTAGATGAGTTGTCCAATTCCTCAATAATTTCTCTATAGTATCTTGAATATGGGTGGTTTCTTCAATGTATTAAATTTCATGTTTCAACTCTATTTCAACATAGTATATAACACGCATTCATTTAGATTTGTAATTCTTTAACAAATATATATGGAACATAAAACAGATCTTCTCTTTATTACATACTTAAACATGATTTATTACATAAAAACTTCACTTGATACAACATAGAAGATCAATATTTCTAGTGTATTTGGGGATTAAGAACATTACATAACAACAAAAATCATAGAAAAAAACATCTTATTGAAAACTTCCTTTATATGACCACTATATTCCTTCATACTTAGCATTGCATAAGATAACATGCGGACATGCATAATAAAATAGTGATCTATGAAGCCCAGAAAGGGAATAAAAAATGGAATAAAATGAGGAATATAGTACATGTTAGACAATAGGAATATCAATGGAGCACAAGATAAACATAAACATAAATAAATGATAAATCATGATAATCATAACATAGAAATGTGGCAACAACACTTAACATGGAATTAGCATGAGCCAAGGCTCATTACACATGGAGCATGAGTAAACCCTTATTGCTAATGAAAAATGAGTAAACCCTCATTTCACTTCAATTATAATGATTCAACACTCATTTCACATAACATATCATGATACTATACTTTACCCACTACATTGGAGCACTATCAGGGCACACCCTTCTTAAACATTTCATTTTATGCATAAGTGTGCCACATGGATCATAAAACATGAATTAATTAAAAATCATCATTTATTCCATGATAAAGTAATGTGGAATTAATATATGAAACTATATTATAAATAAGGAAATTTTCATTATGTTGAATACCCATGATAGGGAAATGGGTATGGTATTCACTACATAACGACTTTGGCTTGGAAAAATGTGGTGTAATTTTGGTAGCATAACGACATGACCTAAGAATTAATAAATATGATTGATGATAAAGAAATGGGTGCGGTGTCAAATGTAAATGAAATTGACAGCAAGTGGGTTCATATAGATTCATGTCCCAACAATTTTAATGGAATTTACATTCATGACACAAAATAATTTCTTGAATGTAAATGAGAAGAGAGAAATTCTTTTGGGAATTTTTGCATAGTTATAGGTGTACATGGGAGGAATATAATGGTAGATAAAGGGGTATAGAATCATTAAAACATAATTAGGTAAGTATGGGGGTGCTAAATTATACCCAAACATTTTTAATTGAAAATAAAAGGGCATAAGAATATTAAGAAACTGGGATAAATAGTGAAAGGTAGGAATCCCTTACATGGAAGTGTGATCCAAAAGGCATGGGAGAGGCTTGAGAGAGGTTTCTTGGTAACATAGGGTACCTTGGGAGGGTTCTAGAGAGATGAGGGAAGATTGTGGATGAACTCAAAAGGGGTTTTGGGGAGATATAGTCAGATATTGGGTGGTTTATATAAGAAAGGAGAGGGAATTTTTAATTATTTAGGTTTGGGACACCACATATTATACTAATCAAACCCACAAACCAGCCCATGGAATTTTCCCATGGTTTTTTATAAAGGGGATTAGGAAAAAATATTTTATATTTCCAATGGTATAACTTCTTAAAATAATATGGTTTCTTATGTGGAGGTGGGTCACACTCTCAAGGAAGACAATTTAAACAGGAAAAATGTTTTTATGTCTTGAGGGTCCACTAAAGCATTGTAAAATAAATCAAAAAAAAATCCAAAATTGCATTATTTTAATGGTAAAACATATATTTTCTGAAAATAATGTTTATAGTTGTTTATTAAATCACTATTGGGTCATAATGATGTCATAAAACACATTATATATTTAAACGGTATTTAATTTTTACCCAAAATTTGACTGTCTCAAAAAAATATAAAAAATTCACCATTGGATATTTTCAACATCCTGATTCCAAAAATAATATTCATTTTATCTAAATAATTTTCTAAATATGTGAATTTTTACTTTTAAAATAAAAAAACGATATTTATTGAAAATTCATGGGTTTTGAAAAAAAAAACTTTCAAGCCTTAATAAAAATTAAAATTGCATTAATAAAATTAGATTATAATTGATATTTATTAAAAGTTAATTTAATAGTAATAATAATAATATTTTCTTAAAATATTATATAATTCAAAAATTCATTAATTCATCAAAATATATTTCTTAGTTCAATATTAACTAAAAATATTATTTGTGCATTAAAAACTATTTACAAAGTAACAATAACAGAATGAATATATATTACCTATACAAGAATATTGTACATAATCATATTACTAGGGTCTTGTTATATAACCCCTTAAAACACCCTCATAAGACCTTAGGGTAAGGTGTGCGATGGTGACAGACTCTTGGGGTGGCTCAGATAACATCGCTTGAGTGGTAATCTCTATCAAAACATTCTCTCATAGGTGGTTCCACTCGAGCTTAACATATTCAAGATCGGCATGGGCTTGGTCAAGAGTGAAGCCCAAATATGCCACCTCGTTTATGATCACCAAAAATTGGGCTTTGTATAGGATAAGCCTACTGGATGAGGTCATCACTTCTTTTGTATGAGTAAATTGGATTATTTTAAAGCCCTGTATTTATATTAATCATGTTATTAGTGTTAAAAAGCTATATTAGAAATGGTCAAAACTTTTAACGGTATTTTAAAATCCAAAAACATAAAACAGAATAATTTCATATGTCATATAACCATTTCACATATTAAGAAATTTAATCAAATCAAGTGGAATTTTCATTTATGAAAGTTTGGGTCGTTAAAATCTTCCCCCTTAAGAAATTTCACCCTCAAAATTTCCTTTTCCCACACTAAAAAATTTTGGGTAACTCTGGTTCATCACTTCTTATGATTCCCACATTGCTTCTTCCAATGAGTGGTTTCTCCACAACACCTTGATGAGGAGCATTGTCTTAATTAGTAGAACCCTATATCTATGATATAATATCTTAACTGGTTGCTCCTCGTAAGAAAGATCATCTTCAAGATGTACTGCCTCTGAAGAGAGTACATGTGAAGGGTCAGGTATTTACTTCCATAAGAGAGATAAATGAAAAACAGCATGTACTTTGGCCATGGTAGGTGGAAGTGCTAGTCGATAGGCCACAACCCCAACACGATCAAGAATATTGAAGGGGTTGATGTACCTGGGACTTAAATTCCCCTTATTTCAAATCCTAATTACCTTCATCCATGGAGATATGCATAGAAATACCATGTTTCCAACATTAAACTCAAGGTCTCATCGATGGTTATATGCATAACTCTTCTGTCGAATCTGGGCTACCTTGATATGTTATTGTAGTTTTTTCACCTTATCTATCATTTCTCCAACCATTTCTAGTCTTAGGAGATTATGCTCACCAAATTCATCACAACATGTCAGTGTTCTACACCTATTCCCATACAGGGATTCATAAGGTGCCATTTGGATGCTCGAGTGTAAATTGTTATTATATGAGAATTCAACCAGAGGAAGATGTTGATCCCATAATCCTTTAAAGTCAATTTAAAATTATATTAAAAAATATTTCAGTATCTGAATAGTTCACTTAGATTGACCATCAGTGTGATGATGATAGGTCATACTGAAGGTCAGTTTAGTATCTAGAGCATGTTGAAGAATCTTCCAAAACATAAAGGTGAATCTCGGATCTTGATCAGATACAACAGATAGTGGTACTCTATGCAGCCTTACCACTTCCCTGATATATATCTGTGCTAGTTGATCGAATGAGAAATCCTCTCTAATTTCAATAAAGTGTTAATTCTTTTTATGAAGATCCATAACAAACCAGATTACATTGTTTCCTTCGGATGTCTTCGGATATCTGGTGACAAAGACCCTGGTGATGTTCCCCCATTTCCATGCTGGTATGGGTAATGGTTGCATCATAATCTTAGACTTCTGTCTCTCAACCTTCACATGCTGACACACAAGGCACATTGATGTAAATTCAGTGATCTCCTTCATCATTTTATCCCACCAATAATTCTCTCAGAGATCTCAATACATCTTTCTGTTTCATGAGTGAATATGGAAATTTGAACTGTGTGCATCATCCAAAAGTTCCATATTTAACTATGAAAATTATGGAACACATATTCATTTACAAAATCTAAAAATTCCTTTTTCATTAACATTGAACTCTAAGGATTTCCCTTTTCTGGCATCTTGCACATTCTTTTGAATTCACATATCATCATGTTGAGCATCCTTTAACCTTTCCAAAATAGATGGTTGAGAAATCATTTATGAAAGTATTGATGGTATTCCCTTCATTATGATTCCCATGTCCATATTCATCAAATCTAAGAAGATTGGATCCTTCTAAATTCTCATCAATGATAGAAATGATGGGTCCTTTCAACTTAGAGCATCTTCCACCTTGTTCGCCTTCCTAGGGTAGTAATAGATTGAGAAATCAAAGTCTTTTATCAGCTCTAACCATATTCATTGGTGCATGTTCAACTTTTTCTATTTGAATATATACTTGAGGCTTTTGTGGTCCATATATATTTCACACTTCTCCCCAATGAGATAGTGCCACCAAATTGTTAATGCAAATATCACTGAAACCAACTCTAGATCATGTGTTGGATAATTATTCTCATGAACATTCAATTTCCTTGAAGCATAGGAATGACTATGTAATTTTTTATCAACCCACAGCCCATGCCTTTCATTGAAGCATCACTGAATACCAAAAAAGCTCTCCACTTGTGGGTTATGTGAGCACGAGCGCAGTAATAAGCCTCCTTTTCAACTCCTTGAATATTTCTTTACATTCATCACTCCAAGAAATCTTTACTCCCTTACGAGTTAGCTTGTGAAGAGGGTAGTAAAATCATTAGAAATTTCTCACAAATCATCGATAATATCCATCAAACCCCTCTAAGCTACGGATATCTATTATAGTGGTTGGCCTCGAACATCCCTCTATTGTAGCTGTCTTAGAGGTATCACTACTAGAAATGGAGGATATACCAACGGTTCTAAACCATTGGTATAGGTTGAAAAACCATTGGTATATTCTATACCAACGGTTGTCCAAACCATAGGGAAGTAAGGTGTGGGGAAAGATCTATACCAACAGTTTGAACTAAACTGTTGGAATAGCCCACTCTATGTGTTGATTTTCCAACGGTTCTTGTTGAACCGTTGGTATAGGTTTACCCAATGGTTTAGAGCCGTTGGGAATTCTACGATTTTGATATTATACCAACAGTTTACAACCGTTTCTATAGTTTGTTTCCCAATGGTTTCAATGAAATCGTTGGCATATGTTCAATAAAAAATACTATACCAACGGTTTGTAACCATTGGGATATTTTTTTAACAACGGTTTATTGAACCGTTGGTATAATTCTTTCTCAAAGTATAACAACTTTTGTAAACCATTGGTATTGTGTATTTCCAGAATTGTTGCACAGCAGCCCCTCCAGTGCATACACCTGCATACAAAACAGCACTTAAAATAGTGACAAACATAAAACAACAAAAAAAGACCACCTCTTTGATTAGAGACATGGTGAATAATTCCCCATTTGAATCTTCATATGAAAACAATCATCCAGTGTAGTTTAATAAGAGTTTCAATAACTCAAATATTATTTACACCCATTTCAATCTTCATATGACAACCACTTTTCTAATATATGGTGAAAAGGTATTTTCTTAGGAGTCTCATCACTTGTGACTCCATAAGTGCCACACCAGGCCTCGGATTGAGGCGGGGTTGACTGGTACACGTCACATATGATCCATGAATCATTTTCCTAAAGTTTCAACACAATCAGAATCCGTTTGATTGGTTTGGCGTATGTATGTAAAATATTGTCCATTTTGAACAAAAGTGAGGCAGTTTGGGTGGTCCCGGCCCCACGGTGACTAGAATTGGAGAGGGGTTGACTTTTACACATCACATATGACCCATGTATCGTTTTTCTAAAGTTTCAACAGAATACGAATGCGTTTGGTCCGTTTCTCATATGTCAGTTGTTGATATCACTTACAATTTAGTCCATTTTAACAAAAGAGAGACAGTTTGAGTGGTACCGGCCACACCATGGCTCAGATTAAGGCAGAGTTGACTATTACACATCAAATATGACCCATGGATCATTTTCCTAAAGTTTCAATAGAATCTGAAGTCGTTTGGTTGGTTTGGCATATGTCAGTTGTTGTTTTCACTTAAAATTAAGTCCATTTTAAACAAAAGAGAGATAGTTTGAGTGGTGACGGCCACACCGGGCCTCGTATTGAGGCATAATTTACTCGTACACATCACATATTATCCATGGATAGTTTTCCTAATGTTTCAACACAATCAGAATCCGTTTGATCGGTTTGGCGTATGTACATAAAATATTGTCCATTTATAACATAAGAGAGACAATTTGGGTGGTGTCGGCCACACCACACTCGTATTGAGGCAGGATTGACTCTTACACATCACATATGAACCATGGATCGTTTTCATAAAGTTTCAATAGAATTCAAAGGCATTTGGTTGATTTCCTGTATGACAGTTGTTGATTTCATTTACAATTTAGTCCATTTTCAACAAAAGAGAGACAGTTTGAGTGTTCCCAGCCACACTGCGGCTTAGATTGAAGCGGAGTTGACTCTTACATGTCACATATGACCCATGGATAGTTTTCCTAAAGTTTCAACAGAATCCGGAGGTGTTTGGTCAATTTGGCTTATGTTAGTTGTTGTTTTCACTAAAAATTAAGTTCATTTTAAACAAAAGAGAGGCACTGTGAGTGGTGTTGGCCACACCGGGCCTCAGATTGAGGCGGGGTTGACTCATACACGTCACATATAAGACATGGATCATTTTCCTAAAGTTTCAACATAATCAGAATCCGTTTGATCCATTTGGCGTATGTACGTAAAATATTGTCCATTTTGAACAAAAGAGAGGCAGTTTGGGTGGTCCCGGCCACACGGCGCCTTGGATTGAGGCAGGGTTGACTCGTACACATCACATATGACCCATGAATAATTTTTATAAAGTTTAAACATAATACAAAGGCGTTTGGTAGGTTTCTTGTATGTCATTTGTTGATATCACTTATAATTTAGTCCATTTTGAACAAAAGAGAGAGAGTTTGAGTGTTCATGGCCACACCGCGGCTCCTATTGAGGTGGGGTTGACTCGTACACATAAAATATGACCCATGTATCGTTTTACTAATGTTTCAACAGAATCCGAAGGCATTTGGTTTGTTTGGTGTATGTCAGTTGTTGTTTTCACTTAAAATTAAGTCCATTTTAAACAAAATAGAGGCACATTGAGTGTTTTCGGCCACAACGGGTCTCCGATTGAGGTGGGGTTGACTTTTACACATCACATATGACCCATGGATCGTTTTACTAAAGTTTCAATAGAATCCGTAGGCGTTTGGTCGGTTTTCAGTATGTCAGTTGTTGTTTTCACTTAAAATTAAGTACATTTTAAAAAAAAGGCACTTTGAGTGGTGTCGGCCACACCAGGCCTTGTATTGAGACGGGGTTAACATGTATATGTCACATATGAGCCAAGGATAATTTTCCTAGTGTTTCAACACAGTCTGAATCCATTTGATCAGTTTGGCCTATGTACGTAAAATATTGTCCATTTGGAACAAAAGATAGGCATATTGGGTGGTCCCGGCCCCACGGTGCCTCGTATTGAGGCTTGGTTGACTTTTACACATCACATATGACCCATGGATCATTTTTATAAAGTTTCAACCGAATCTGAAGGCGTTTGGTCAGTTTCCCGTATGTCAGTTGTTGATTTCACTTACAATTTAGTCCATTTTGAACAAAAGAGAGACAGTTTGAGTGGTCCCGGTCACACCGCAACTCGGATTGAGGCGAGGTTGACTCTTACACAACACATATGACCCATGGATCATTTTCCTAAAGTTTCAACAAAATCAGAAGTCATTTGGTTGGTTTGGCGTATGTCAGTTGTTGTTTTCATTTACAATTTAGTCCATTTTCAACAAAAGAGAGACAATTTCTATGGTCCCGGCCACACCGCGGCTCAGATTGAGGCGAGGTTTACTCTAACATGTCACATCTGACCCATGGATCGTTTTCTTAAAGTTTCAATAGAATATTAAGGGTTTTGGTTGGTTTGACGTATGTCAGTTGTTGTTTTCACTTAAAATTAAGTCCATTTTAAACAAAAGAGATCCACTTTGAGTGGTGTCGGCCACACAGGGCCTCGGATTGAGGCGGGGATGACTCGTACACGTCACATATGAGATATGGACCATTTTACTAAAGTTTCAACACAATAAGAATCTGTTTGATCGGTTTGGCGTATCTACGTAAAATATTGTCCATTTTGAAAAAAAGAGAGGCATTTTGGGTGGTCCCATCCACACGAAGCCTCGGATTGAGGCGGGGTTGACTCGTACACATCACATATTACCAATGAATCGTTTTCCTAAAGTTTCAATAGAATCCGAAGGCGTTTTGTAGGTTTCTCTTATGTCAGTTGTTGATTTCACTTACAATTTAGTCCATTTTGAACAAAAGAGAGACAGTTTGAGTGGTCCCGGCCACACCGTGGCTCAGATTGAGGCAGGGTTGACTCGTACATGTCACATTTGACCCATGGATCGTTTTCCTTAAGTTTCAATATAATCTGAATGCATTTGGTCGGTTTGGCATATGTCAGTTGTTGTTTTAACATAAAATTAAGTCCATTTTTAACAAAATAGAGACACTTTGAGTGGTGTCAGCCACACCGGGCCTCGGATTGAGGCGGGGTTGATGCTTACACGTCACATATGATTCATGGATCGTTTTTCGAAAGTATCAACACAATCAGAATCCGTTTGATCGGTTTGACGTATGTACGTAAAATATTGTCCATTGTAAACATAAGAGACACAGTTTGGGTGGTGTTGGCCATACCGTACCTCTTATTGAGGCGGTATTGACTCTTAAACATCACATATGACCCATGGACCATTGTGCTAAAGTTTCAATAGATTTGGAATGCATTTGGTCAATTTCCCGTATGACAGTTGTTGTTTTCACTTACAATTTAGTCCATTTTCAACAAAAGAGAGGCAATTTGGGTGGTCCCTGCCCCATAGTGCCTCGGATTGAGGTGGGATTGACTATTACACATCAAATATGACCCATGGATCGTATTCCTAAAGTTTCAATAGAATCTGTAGGCGTTTGGTCAGTTTTCCGTATGACAGTTGTTGTTTTCACTTAAAATTAAGTACATTTAAAAAAAGAGGCACTTTGAGTGGTGTCGGCCACACAGGGCCACTTATTGAGGCGGGGTTTACTCTTACACATCAAATTTGACTCATGTATTGTTTTCCTTAAGTTTCAATATAATCAAAATGCGTTTGGTCAGTTTTTTGTATGTCAGTTATTGATTTCACTTAAAATTAAATCCATTTTTAACAAAACAGAGGCACTTTGGGTGGTGTCGGCCACACCAGGCCTTGAATTGTGGTGGGGTTGACTTGTACACATCACATATGAGTCATGGATTGTTGTGAAAAAGTATCAACACAATCATAATCCGTTTGATCTCTTTGGCGTATGTACGTAAAATATTGTCCATTTTAAACAAAAGAGGGACAGTTTGGGTGGTTCCGGCCACACCGTGCCTTGGATTTATGCGAGGATGACTCATACATGTCACATATGACCCATGTATAATTTTCCTAAAGTTTAAACATATTTGGAATGCATTTGGTCGGTTTTCCGTATGTCAGTTGTTATTTTCACTTAAAATTAAAGTCATTTTGAACAAAAAAAGATACATTTTGAATGGTACCGTCCACACCGTGTCTTGGATTGAGGCGGGGTTGACTCGTACACATCACATATGACCAATGGATCGTTTTCCTATAGTATCAATAGAATCCGAATGCGTTTGGTCGGTTTACCATATGTCAGTTGTTGATTTCACTTAAAATTAAGTCCATTTTTAACAAAACAGAGGCATTTTGAGTGGTGTCGGCCACACCGAGCCTTTTATTGAGGCGGAGTTGACTCATACATGTCACATTTGACTCATGTATCGTTTTCCTTAAGATTCAATAGAATACGAATGTGTTTGGTCGGTTTGTCGTATGTCAGTTGTTGATTTCACTTAAAATTAAGTCCATTTTTAACAAAACAGAGGTACTTTGAGTGGTATCGGGCACACCGGGCCTCGAATTGAGGCAGGGTTTACTCGTACAAGTCACATATGAGTCATGGATCATTTTTAAAAAGTATCAACACAATCAAAAGCTGTTTGATTGGATTGGTTTATGTACGTAAAATATTGTCCATTTTAAACAAAATACATACACTTGGAGTGATACCGGCCACACCGCACATCGGATTGAGGCGGAGTTGACTTTTACATGTCACATATGACCCATGGACCGCTTTCCTAAAGTTTAACACAATCCGAAGGAGTTTGGTCGGTTTCCCATATGTCAGTTGTTGATTTCACTTAAAAATAAGTCAATTTTGAACAAAAGAGAGACAGTTTGAGTGATCCGGGCCACACCGTGCCTTTAATTGAGGCGGGGTTTACTTATACACGTCAAAGTTGACCCATTGATTGTTTCCCTTAAGTTTCAACATAATCCGAATGCGTTTGGTCGGAGGGGAAGGGTCTAGTCGGGTACGCGGAGATGCTCGTCTACCTCTGGTACGAACCTCCCTCGTACCATCGGCGTAAGCACTGAAATAATGGAATAATTAAAAGTGCACATACTTATGTACCTGTAAAATCTACACATAGACAGCACAGATCCGCATCATGTCATAAAAAATAACACCAAGTATCAGACAAAATAGAAGCAGACATACAGAGTAATGAAAAGTGCACATACAGATCAGAAGCAGCTAAAAAATTGTTGCATACATGCCATGTTTATTTCCTAAAACAAAGTAAAAAAAGAAAAATGATGAAACTCTAGAATATGGGTTGCCTCCCAGGAAGCGCTAAGTTTTACGTATTCAGCCAGATGGATGGACACTGGACAATCATTTTGGTCCATCAGCTCAGAACTCCTCTGCCTCTTACAAGAACTGGTGGCCATGTCATCAAGCTCACATGGACGCTTAGTGGTATTGATCACTTCAGGAGCGTAGCGGTCATGAATCTGGTGTGGAAGTAAGAGAATCTAGAACTCATCATCATCAAGACGCTGAGTGGTATTGATCACTTCAGGAGCATAGCGGGCGTGAATCTGGTGTGTAAGTAAGAGAATCTGGTGCTAGTCATTAGCCAAACATTGAGTCACCCGTCGTGCAAGGTAAGATGGATACGGTATGTGCACAACAATGATCATGGAAGAGGCAGAAAATCTAGACATTGTTGGTTAAGCTGCATCAACAAATAGATTCATTTTTATATATTAGAACCTTTATAAATGTTTGTCCCATTTTTACAAACAATTAATGTTTGAAAATTGTGAAAAATAACTTATCGGATATATAAAAATGTATTTACTCATGGACATGATGCATAATATCTCAAATATTCCTCATTGGATCCCAATTTGAAATTTTAATCCATTATCAAATGTCTTATACCAATTTTTTTTTTTATTTGGATCTTTAAGGTTGAACGCTTTTTGTAAAATCTAGTAAAGGGAGGATAGACTAGTGACTTGGAATACAATTGGATGTTATGTGGTGAAAACCACATTATAAGCATTTTTTAGGATATTATTGAGGTGGTTTGAGGATAAATCTATCTTTTTAGAGAAAATCCAGCATGTCTAAGTTTGGTGGTCAATGTTTTAAAGTGGGGGGTATTTGGTGGTTGAGGAGGGGGTGAGGGGGATGTCCAAGGTCTAGGAGGAGGGGTGGGGGGCTGTCCAGGGTCTAGGAAGGGGGTGGGGGCTGTCTAGGGTCAAGGAGAAGGGGAGAAGGGGCTATCCATGGTCCAGGAAGGAGGGGGGCTGTCCAGGGTCCATCAAGGAGGGGGGCTATCCAGGGTCCAGGGTGGAGGGTGGGGGCCTTCCTAGGGTCCAGGAAGGATGGGGGACTATACAAGGTATTGGGAGGAGGGTGGAGGTGGTTTTCCAGGGTCCAGGAGGGGGGATGCCCATGTTTTAGGAAAGAGGGTGGCCAGGCTGTCCAAGTTCCAGGAGGGGGGGACATTCCAAGGTCCAAGAGGGGGGGTGTACAGGGTCTATGAGGAGTGGGGGCTCTATTAAAGGGAGGAAATCCCAAAATAATTCATTGAAAATTAACTAAACTTAATCCAAAAAACATCACAATTCCAATCCATCATCCAACCAACATCCAATTCAACCTCAATATCACTAACCTTCGCATGCCATAAACAACACAACCTAGATTATACCAAATTAAAACAGAAAACAAAAATAATAGATGAAAAACATTAAAACTAAGGTATTAATTACATATTTAGAGTGTAGAACTACAAAATTGTTTGATTTAAGATGGATCTATGAGTAGAACTTGTTTCTGAGTCCTTGTATAGAGATATCCGAGACGTTTAGGTCAAATCAAAATAGAAAATAAAAAAATAGATGAAGAACATTATAACTTACAGATTTGAAGTGTAGAACAGAAAAATTGTTTGATTGAAGAGGATGGATGGAGTTTCGGAGACTGGGTAATGAGAGTGCGTCAGGAGAGCTTCAATTTAGGGATGTAGTCGAGCGGAGGGGGACTGCAATCGAGCAAATGGGCTACTTGATTTAGGGGGAAACTTTCCCAATGGTTTTTAAAAACCGTTGGGAATGTATGTTTACCTAAGGCCTATACCAATGGTTTGTGTAAACCGTTGGTATAGATTCCAACATATACCAACGGTTAGTATATAACTGTTGGTAAAAGTGTCTTAATGGAGGCCTATACCAATGGTTTTATAAACTGTTGGTAAAATTATTCATAAAAGCCTCTATACCAACGATTTTTTTAAAACTGTTGGTATACATAACCATTCCCAACAGTTTGATAAAACATTGGGATATAAGCGTTGGTAAAAATGGGATTTCCAGTAGTGTGTCCATGGATATCATATTGCTTGTGATGATATGGCCCATGAATGAGACCTCCTTTAACCAGAACTCACACTTTTTGTACTTTTTATAGAGCTTATCCTTTCTCAATGTCTTTAATATAGTTCTTAGATGCTCCTCATAATCCTCCTTTCTTTTGGAGTATCTCAGAATATCCACTATAAAGACTACAATTTTTTTGAGGTAATCTCTAAATACACTATTCATCAAGTTCATGAATATTGATGGAGCATTAGTGAGTCCGAATGGTATTAGTATGAATTCATAGTGCCAATATCTTGTACGAAAAGTAGTCTTGGGGATATATTCCTTCTTCACCCTTACTTGATAATATCATGACCAAAAATCTGCCTTTGAGATGTTTTGTGTTTCACACAGTTGATCGAATATGTCATCAATTCATGGGAGAGGATACTTTCTCTTTATCGTGATTTTTCTAACCTCTCGATAATTGATGCAAAGGCGCATTGACTAATCTTTCTTCTTGAGGAAGAGGACAGGTGCACCTCATGGTGAAACACATGGGTGTATAAACCCATTATCCAGATTCTCCTGTAGTTGTTTATTAAAATACTCAAGCTACACAACTTCCATTCTATATGGAGTCTTGGATATTGGAAGCTCCCCAGGTATATGATCAATTGAGAATTCAACATCTCTTCTAGGAGGAAGACCAGAGAATTACTCAGGAAACACTTTAGATAATTACCTCAGAATACGCATGTCTTCAAGGATGGTTTTCTCCTTATACTCAATCATCTGAGCCAGATACGCATTCTCGTAGGGAATTAATATCCATGCCTGAGATTATGGAGCTAAAGAAGATTCATCTTCCTCCTTGCACTTGTACATAATCGGGGGTCTATTCTCTACGTGGAAAGTGATCTCCCTCTCACAGAAATTTATGTTGGCTCTGTATAGGGAATGCCAGTCCATGCTAAGAATTTCATAAAACTCCACATGATGGAGTATGAAGAGGTTATCCAAGAAATTAAATCCAATGATTATGACGGGGGAGGAGTTATATTCATGGGATGCAATGATTTCTCTATTTTTGGTACTCACATTCATCTTTACTTCCATGATTCGTAGGGCTGTTGGGATTGTTCTACAACAAATTAGGGATATAAAAGAATACTTAGAACCTGAATCAAAATGTATATTCTCTATCAATAAATGAATAACTAGTTTACCTCTCCCCACTTAATTTTTGAAGTTCACTTCAGCTGTAGTGATGTAAAAATCTCTCCCTTGCTTCCTTGGAGGTTGTTGGTTGCCTCCGAAAACACTTTTCATGGGGCACTGATTTTCAAGATGATCTGGTTATTTTCATTTTAATCAATGAACAATGAGTTGAGATTTTAATGGAGTGTTCCTCTCCTCTATCATAGCCGTCGGTTTTTCTTTTCGGGAGTTAAAATCTGGGTTTCCTTCTCTTCCACACCTAAATCATTTCCTCATCCCCTTCAATCAATTTCCGAGGTGATTCTTTCCAGTCCATTTTAAAGTAGGGTGCTTTATCATAATAGCACTATTGGATTTATCTATTGGACCTCTATAATTGAAGTCCTCCATACGCTTATTATCCATATGATACCCCTAAGATTCTCTAATCTCCATTTTGACCTTGAGGGAACATTAGACAATTTCATAACAGCTTTCGAAGTCACGGATCGCCAGGGCTTTCCACAAGCTAGGTTTCAGCCCAGCAAAGAAGCGTTCAACCATGAATTTGGGGGTAATGAAAAATCCAGAGGCATATCGTTCAAGCCTTGTGATGTTTTCCTCGTATGCTCTGATAGATTCATCGCCTTCTATCTTGAGGGAAAAGAAGTCACTTTCCATCTTAATTCGGAGGGTGTGCAGAAAATATTTATCAAAAAACATCTTCCATAAATCCTTCCATTCCAATGTCTAGATCTCCTCCTTAGGATTCATATTTTTTATCAATGTCCACATTGATCAGTTTCACCCCCCATAGTATATGCATCTAGAGGAACCTTCTCTTGTTTGGAACATTGAAGGATGGATAGAATCTTTTCAATGGTGTTGATCCATTGTTCGGTGATTGAAAGATCATATGATCAATTAAAAGTAGGAGTCCTTTTTCTCATGAAGCTTTCAATATAAACTTTTTTTTCTTATGGGGGGTTAAACTTTCCTCTTGACCCATGTTTCTATTCAAATATTGATTTAACTGAGAGTGTATCATGACAAATTTCACGATTCCTGCTCCCATCAGATTGGTGATCTCATTAGAACAGTGATCACATTGATCATCACAAAGGTTGTTAGCCCGAGTCCTCCTATTACTGGACATTAGCTGTAATAAAAGGAAATTTAGGGGTAACACATAAAGGTTAATCCAAGGAAAAAATGAATGACTTATAAATAACTTATATTTCTTTAACTTATGAATATATAGGCTACAATCTATGTTATCCATGATATGATTTCTAATATATATTCTTAGTGTAATTTTTTTATTCCCTTAATAATTTTCATACTAAGCTTATGAATTTACCAATTAATATCCCCAGGAGTGTCGGAACCAAGAGTACAGCAAGGCCTGTTGTCATGTACCAGGATACCATGGGTCAAGCCTGAAACTCCTTGTCAGGGTTTTCACCCCTAGGTACATTTGTGCCAGAGCCGCCTCTACTTGATCGAATCCAGACATGGATGTAATTTCTTAGTAAACAACTTACTCAACACCCACCAAAACATAGGGATGTTTTTATTATACGTAATCTTGTCTCTATGGTTTCACTAGGGTTTTCTAATCCTAATCCCAAAAATAACTAAACCTATCCTCTCATACCAACTATAAAAACCATGCTCATTATTATATACTTAAACATGACTTTTTACATAAAACCTTCACTTGATATAACATAGAAGATTGATAGGTCTAGTGTCTTTGGGGCTTAGGTACATTAAATAACAACTTAAATCATAGAACATAACATCTTATTGAAATCTTCCTTCACATGACCAATATATTCCCTCATACATAGCGTTGCATAGGATAACCTGAGGACAAGCGTAAGAAAAGGGTGAGATATAAAGCCTAATGATGGAAAAAACATGGAATAACATGAGAAATATAGTACATATTAGAAAATAGTAATATCAATGGAGCACACAAGAAACATGAACATAATGTCATGATAAAGCATGATAATTGTAACATGGAAATATGGCAACAACACTTAACATGGAATTCGCATGGGACAAGGCTCATTGCACATTGAGCATGTGTAAACACTCATTGCACATGAAGCATGATTAATCCCACATTTCAATTGAATTATCATGTTTCAAAACTCATTTCACATGACGTATCATGATACAATACATTACCCAATGCATTGAAGCACTATTAGGGAACACCCATTTTAAACATTTCATTTCAGGCATAAGTGTGCCACATGGATCCTAAAACATGGATTCATTAAACATAATCATTTATTCCATGATAATTTAATGTAGAATTAATACATGAAACAATATAATCAATAAGTAAATGTGAATAAAGGTGAATACCATTGATAGATAAATGGGTGTGGTTTTCACTACACAATGACTGTGGCTTGGAAAAACGTAGTGTAATTTTGGAAACATAACGGTGTGACATAAGAATTCATAAAAATGGATGATGAGAGATAAAGGGGTGTATAATAAAATGTACATGAAATTGAATGTAATGGGGTTCATATAAATACATGTCCCAACAATTTTAATTGAATTTAGATTCATAATACAAAAGAACTGCTTCAATGTATATGAGGAGAAGGAAATTCCTTTCGAAATTTCGGCATAGTAACGGGTGTACATGGGAGAAATTTAATGAGATAGAAATGGGTATATCCTCATTCAAAAATAAATAGGTATGTATGGGGGAGGTTATAAATTATACCCCAATATTTATAATTTATAATAAAAGGGAATATCGATATTAAGGAACTTGGATAAAAAGAGAAATGTAAGAATCACTTACATGGAAGTGTGATCCCAAAGGCATGGGAGAGGCTTGAGAGAGGCTTCTTGGGAACTTGAGGCACCTTGTAAGGATTATAGGGAGAGGAAGGAAGTGGTTGTACTAACTCCAAAGTCATTGATTGAAGAGGATTTGGGAGCTTGGGTGGGTTTATATAAGAAAGGAGAGGGAATTCTTTATTATTTAGGTTTGGGACACCACACATTAAACTAATAAAAACTACAAACCAGCCCATGTTTTTTTCCCATGATTTTTTCCAAAGGGAGTTAAAAACTATTTGTTATAAGGAAAAGGTCCTAAATTATTAAAATAATAGGGTTACTTCTGTGGAGGTGAGTCATAGTCTCAAGGAAAACAATTTAAAAAGAAAAAATGTTTTATATGCCTTGGAAGGTCAACTAAATATTTTTAGGATAAAACAAACAAACCCAAAATCACATTATTTTAATGTTAAAACATATATTGGCCAAACATAATGTTTATAGTATTTTATTACATAACTATAGGGTCATTATGATGCCATAAAACACATTATATATTTAAATGATATTTAATTTTTACCAAAAATTTGATTGTCTCAGAAAATTATAGAAAATTAACCATTGGAAAATATCGATGTTCTGATTCCAATAATAATATTCATTTTATCTAAATGATTTTCTAAATATGTCAATTTTTACTTTTAAAATAAAAACCGACATTTATCGAAAATTCATGGGTTTTGACAAATACAGATTTCAACCCTTAATAACAATTACAATTGCATTCATAAAATAATATGATAATTTATATTTAAAAAAATTAATTTTATAATATTAATAATATTTTATTAAAATATTTTTTAATTCAAAAATCTATTAATCCATCAAAATATATTTCTTAGTTGAATATTAACTAAAAATACTATTTGTGATTTAAAAACTATTTACGAAGCAGCAATAATAGAAAAAATGTATATTATCTAAACAAGAATAATTTACATAATCATCGTATTGGGGTCTTGTTACCTAACCCCTCAAAACACCCTCTTAATACCTTAGGTTAAGGTGTGTGATGGTGACAGAATCTTGGGGTGGCTCAGATAACATCGCTCGAGTGGTAATCTCTATTAACTTCCACTTATCCCTTAGGTGGTTCCACACAAGCTTAACTTATTCAAGCTCAGCTTGGGATTGGTCAACAGTGAATCTAAAAATGGAACCTCCTTTCCAAGATCCAACAAATGGGATTTGAACCAAGAAATCCTGCTTGATGAGGCCATCACTTCTTTTGTCTGAGTAAATTGGATTTGTTAAAGCCTTATATTTATACTAATCATGTGATCACTGTTCAACGGCTATATTAGAAATGGTCAAAATTCATTACGGTATTTTAAAATCTAGAAACATAATACAAAAGAAGATAATATTTTATATAACCATTTCACATATTTTGACATTTAATCAGATAAAGATGAATTTTCATTAATGAATGTTTGGGTCATTATAAAACACGTCATGTACCTTTGAGATATTTGGAGACATTTCTAAATGATATGAATGAGCTACAACTCTTTCAAGAATTTTGAAGGGTCCCATGTATATGGGGTTCAATTAAATTTTCATTACAAACCTAATAACAGCCTCCCATGGATATACTTTTATGAAAACATGATTTCCCACATGGAACTTAATAAATTTCCTCCAATTGTCATAAAAACACTTTTTCCTACATTCACCTCCTTTAATATGATCCTGAATACACTTTAACTTTTTCATTTCATCTTCAAATATTTTTGGGCCTTCGTATTTCCTTTCACTAACATCTACCCAACAATTTGGAGTACAAAATCTAATTCTGTATAATGATTCATACGAAACCATTTCAATTGTTAAATGGAAACTATTATTGTAGGAAATATTAACCAAATGTATGTAAGGATCTGATATTCCTTAAAGGTCAATTAATCATGACCTCAACATGTTTTATATTCTTTGAATGGTCCTATCAGACTATCCATAAGTATTCTGATAAAATGATGTTCTCAAATAAAGATTCGTGTCAAGATCATTTTGAATAATCTTTCAGAATTTGACATAAAATGGGGATCTATATCTAAAACAATTGATTTTGGTGCATTATTAATTCATAAAACATCTTAAATATAGATCCTTGTGTAGTTCTCATTAGGCAAGTCTTCTACTATATCAATGAAATTAGAATATTCTTTTTGATGATAAAAAATAACCTATAGTTCATTATTACTTATAGGAGTCCTTGTTAGTCAAAAGAAAATTCCATACTAATTTCAACCCATTTCCACATAGGAATAGGAAGAGGTTTTAGGAATAATTTTAGATGATGCCTCATAGGTTTCACTTATTAAAAAACCAAATATCTAGACTCATAGTCTATAAATTCTCGCTTCATGTTATCACCAAAAAAACTATTCCATCAAGACTCTACATATTTATTTTACCATGGATTATATATAAAATTGAATAATTAAAATCATCCAACAACTCCCTTTTTATGTTAGGTATATATGGAATATATTACCTCTTTCCAAATTTTAGAACACCATCTTCAAAAACCAAATATACTAATTTTCTTTCATTCAAACCTTTAATTTTATTATAGAAGTCCTCATCATCAGATTGAGAATTATTTATCCTCTCTGATAAATATGTTTCTTCAATAATTTGATGCCTTATTGATTTCTCCCCATCCTTAAAAATTCCCATATACATATTTACTATATCCATGAACATATAATCATTCTCAATCCTCGTTTTTGTTAGAACATAATGACTATACCTACTCAATGTGTCCTCCATCTTATTTTCCTTCCCTGGGTGGTAGTATATTATTTAATAATAATCT
Source organism: Viscum album (assembly GCA_963277665.1). Classification (NCBI taxonomy): domain Eukaryota; kingdom Viridiplantae; phylum Streptophyta; class Magnoliopsida; order Santalales; family Viscaceae; genus Viscum; species Viscum album. The sequence goes on from OY728166.1 coordinate 1,144,055,820, forward strand.
TCCAGATGCTCAAGCCATTTCATTTGTCTCATATTAATCTATTTCTATTATAATATTTATTTCAAACTCTTAATATCCATAATATCTCACATAGTTTTCCATTGATATAGGGTATCCATATTTTCAAAGAAGAGATTACATCCACTAACTCTAGATCATGGGTTATGTAGTTATTTTTGTGAGTCTTCAATTCCCATGATTCATAAGAAATAACATTTTCAATTTTCACGGGGATACAACCAAGACCATTATTTGATTCATCACTATATATGAGAAACCAATCACTCCTTGGTGATAGAGTAAAAAATCGAAGAATTTATTAGTATTCTGGTCGGTCGTTTCACTGAAAGTATGTTATCGGTGCCCCAAATTGATATTACCCACTCTTAGACTTAGTATAGTGCAAGTGCAGGGTCAATCCATAGGGAATATTGGAAGTGCATTGGTTCTGTTGAGTTTAAAATTATTTTAGTGAAACATGCAGAATTTAGAGTGGATTTTCATGGTTTGGATTGAGTGAAACTGTTTTGTTTACTTTAAGAAAATGATTAACAATTTAAAGGAAACAAAAAGTTATTTAAAGGTTTTTTAACAGGAAGAAAAGGGTATTGGGGCTTTGGGTATTATGGAGCTTTTATGCATATTGCTTAAATGGTTATGTTGTTCATGATAATTAATCATTATGGATTTCCTTTTATCACAAAATTCCTTGGTCTGGTTTCTCTTGTTTGGAATTAAAGAAATTGAATCCTTGGTCTGGTAGTCAGTGTTTCTCAATTCTTAATTTGGTTCAATCCATTTATGAATCGGTGAGACCTTTTTAGTGGTCATTAAAGCTTTCACTGTTACTCTTCTTTTATTTCGCTGAGAATTCTTCCCTTGGTACGGCTCAGAATTCTCAGTAATAATTAGCAATGATTTAAGATGAGTAAGAAGTATTAAGAAGAACAAACACATCTATCTAAATCAATACAACATAATACAATCCTTTATCACCCACATCCCCAACACGAGGGGTTTAGTTGCAAATTTAAATCATGATAGGAACAACACACTATATACTTGATGAATTCATTGTGTAACCTTCGAGGAGCGGTGTCGGTAGGTTGAATAGTGGAACAACGGCACCACGGTGGTTTGGGAATGGTAGTAGCAGAACTTCTCCCTCCTCCAATGGTTTTGAACTTTCGAATCTGAAGTCCAAGGCCTCTATTTATAGAAAAATAAAGTACACAGCGTGTATAGAAAGTACACACCGTGTACTTCCATCAACGCGCTTTGGGATTCATTTTCTCCGCTGGTAGGCGGCCTAACACACCATCATTGACATTGAACATGGCCTCGCCAAGAAGGTGAGTGTACACGGCATGTAGCGTCACCATACATGGCGTGTAATGCCAAAATGTGGCCACCAAACCCTTCTAGAATAGAAGACACTGAGTGTAGAAATGGAACATGTCGTGTCTCCTTCAATGGCCACATGGGCGTGTAGACTCTTCTCAGCAACAACCACTTCTAGAATTTAGTACACGGCATGTAATGCCACACCACACGGCATGTAGCTTCTGCTTGGTGACATGGGCGTGTACTCCATCCTTCGATCCATGTCCCTGTCTGGATGTACACGGTGTGTATACAGAGTACACATCATGTAGTTTCTAAATTTTCACAGACTTCCATCGATTTGTGTATTTTGGAAAGAAAAATCCTGAAAATAGACAAGGTCACCAAAATCAATGGATTTGTATTCTAAGAATTAGGTATTTGGTGAAAACATGTTTTTATTTTCAATAATATGTATGAAAATTTATACACAAATAGGGTGCATCAAACTCCCCCACACTTAGTTTTTTGCTTGTCCTTAAGAAAGTCTCAACATCTAATTAAAAGAGCATATACTTTTAAAAGGAAGGCATTCAATTAATCAAAAGTATAAATGATAAAGTTACTGAGGAAAATTCTAAAAAGGCAAAAACAAATTTAATTCATAAGATATTAAAATCATGCCTCATATATATAATTCAATTAACTACTCTCATCCTAACACATTTTTCAACCATTCAAAAATAAGCATGCCACTTGATGATCTTCCTTACCTGTCAATATCACACTCCACACTCAAGATGTTTTTATTCAGATTTATGCTCAATATAAGGTATATACACTCTATCCATAGGTTTGCAAGATATATTTTTCTCTACTTTAGAAAAAATTGAATTACAATAATCATGAGGGCTTTATCAATAAGGTTCATATGTCTCTGTGTCTAAGGGTTGGCAGGTTCAGATGTGAAAAACAAATTCTTGAGGCTTGAAAGAGGAAGTTTATTTCCTTTGAACAACATTTCAGGATATTAAAAGTAAAGTTCAATGAAAATGCATCCTTCACAATCTCAGTCGAATGATGTTGTAATCACCACCTTTTCCCTTAGTTAAGTAGGGTTCCTAAATCAAATGAGCATAAGGTTCCCATGTTTTTTAAAGAAGAACTCAAGGGAAACACTTATGAATACAATGACTAAATTTTTGGATCCCTTTCTGCCCCAAATAGCCAAGAGGCACTCCCCCACACTTTATTTCATGATTGTGCACAAAAATATGCCATGTAATTCCAACTCCCTCTTTAAATCTCCAAAATGAATAATCATGAAAAGTTCAAAAAGAAATAGGGTAGGAAGGGAAATAGGTTTGTAATGTGGCTTCCTATAAAGGTTGTTCATGGTTTTTATGGGATTAATGAAGATTAAATGTAGGGTAGGTCTCAAGATAAAGGGGTGAAAATAATCTAGTGGCTCAATCATTTTAAAGTAATTCAAAAATTCTTTATTTTTTAAAATGAAAACTTGTAAATTCTTATAGTGATGTATATCCTAAGAATCTCTCAAGAAATAGGGTATTTTGAAAATAATTATGAAAAAGGGTTTAGAATACCTCTCAGGAGTGGAAAAATAATAAAGGGGCAATCAGGTCATGACATGCACATAAATGATTAGCCTAATCAATGTAATTAATCAAGGATTAAAAGTTCCAATTGAAACTATATCAGCAATCATTTTAAAACACTTAAGAATCTGAATAAGCATGAAACACTCAAAAAGTTCCTACTGATAACTTGATAATTGATAAATATTATTAAACAAAAATTGCCTCCATTTTGAAGATATATAATCTAATAATGATTTATCTTAGATTAGTTCAATGGAAAAGACTAAGATTAAATAGAGAGAGGCTCCCCCACAATAAAAATTGAACATGGTCCACCAAGTGACCAATAAAGAATAAGGTAAAGTGGGGACATAAAAAGTGGACCAGACCGAGGGAAAGTAATGAAAGGAGTAAGATCAAGAAAGAAAATAAAAACAAATGAAAAAGAATAATCCCCTCATGTCTAGGCGAATAAAAATGGTATGTGAACTAAAAGCGCAGCCCAAAATGTTCCAGAGTACCAATGATGGGGAAAAAGAAACACTGCAAGAATTCATAATAAACATAGGTAGAAGAGATCACAAATATATATACAATGAAAATCATATGTCCCAAAACCAGTCATGGGGTTGCCTCAGAAGAGGCACCATCTAGGACAGGATCATCTAGAAGTGATGGCGCAGGAGGCGTGGAAGCTGAAGGTGTGGACTCAGTGGAAGGATGGGAAGCTGGAGAAGTGTGAGCCGTAGGCATGGGATCCAGAAAAGGAAGCTCATTAGTAGGCCACAGACTGGCAGTAGTGGTGGTGGCAATAGAAGTAGGAGAAGGGCCCACAGTAGATAGAAGAACAGAGTCTATGGCCTGCGCAGTGAAGGGTGGTGGAGCAGCAGCAGAAGGTCCAGGAGCGGAGGTAGAGGCAGGTGGTGGAGGCAACGAAAGACCAATATGCTGAGAAATAAGTGCCAAAAACTGCTCCATGCGGTCCTGGTGGCTGTCGAGACAAATCAAATGTCGCGCAATGGTGTCCTGGTGGCTGAGGATATGAACCAACTGCTGCTCCATCTGATCCTGTCGACTGTCGAAGTGACCGAAGACCTTCTCCACCATGTCTAGGAAGAGGGAAAGGGGGAGATCAACCGTGTTTTAGGTGGTATGTGGGGATGGTGGTGGTCCAGAAGAAGTAAGGATATAAGAAGAAGGGTCTATAGGAGGGGGTGGGGTGAGGAAACAAGAGGGGGTGGGGAAGGAGGAGCAGGTGCATCAACGGGGCCAGGAGGGTCAGCAGGTGGGTGGGGGCGAGCATAGGCAAGGATGTTTGCACCCCCCTACTTCTGGACCATCCCCATGCTAATGATCATGAGAAAGTCCATCCATCGGGGTGAACCTAACAGTTCATGAGGCAAAGACGGCTCGAATACCCCTAGGTGGTGGGTGAGACGGGTAGTGTAAAACCCGCCGGTCACGTTGTACTGAAGGCTGGTAAATATGGCGTGGAAATAGGAGGCGTCTAGATAGTGGAGGTCTGGGTAGTCGTGCTAGATGACATAGGAAAGGATCTCCATGTCACGGCCAGTCACAACCCTCATATCCTCATGGCGAGGAAAAAGGATGGCGCTGAAGCACCGATGGGTGAAGCAGATGATGGGGTCAGCGATAAGGGTGCTCTTCTAGGAAGTTGGGGAGTACCGGGGGTCAGGCCCAGCGATCTCCTACCACATAGTGATTAGCTCAGAGTGCTCAGGCCTGGACAGGATAGAAATAGGAGGTGGGGTGATGGGATAGGGGTAGAAGCCGCACCCTCGGCCAAACTTGGTCATGGTGAGGGAAAAACGCCGACTGCCTAGTCGGAACCGTACCATGGGCACCGCATCACCAGGTGTCTCCCGGTACTCTGCTCCATCAAACTCAAATGTGTCCGCGAACTCCAAAAATAAATTACGAAAAATAGGAATGTTGACCCGGAAAATATCTAGGAGTGTGGTGTGCCCGAGAAGATCCTCCAAGTCCTCCCAAATATCGAGTTGTTGTGTAATGCTGTTGTCAAGGTATCGGCCACTCAATGGTATCGGCTAGAGAGAGAAGCGTTGGACCCTTTCATATGGTAGATCAGTGACTAGGAATACCATGCAGGGATAGGGAACACCTATAGGTCCCGGGCTAGGTGTAGGTGCAGCAGCAAGGGCTGGCTCTGTGGGTGGATCTGCTGGAGTATAGGGTGGTTCAGTGGATGGGGGGCTCGAGGAGGGACCAGCTGCTGATGAAGATGGCTCAGGGAGATTGGATGATGGTGTAGTAGAAATAGTGGTCCGTGAAATCTCGATGCCGGAAGGTGGAGGTGCAGCAGAAGTTGGCCCAGCCTCCGCTGAGGGTGTGAGTGGCGGCAGAATGGCCAATGGAGGGAGTGCAAAAACCGGAGCATCCCGGTCCGGCTGCATAGGAGGTCGGAGTCGGATCCGACGATATATGGACCTCTCACCCTTGGTGGCGGAGGCCGGCTGCTTCCCTCCGGAAGGATAGTGATCTTCCATAACCTGAAAAATAAAGAAAAACCAAACAAAAGAAAACAAAAAGAAAACAAAACAAAAAAAAACAAAACAAAGAAAATGTGAGAAAACAGGAAAATAAAAGTACACGGCGTGTATATCTAGAGTACATGACGTGTAGTAAAAAATTTAGAGTATCCCGTGTTCCCTGGATAAACACGCTGAGGGTGAAAAGAGACCATGTAAGATTACGCGGTGTGTACCGAACATACACGCCGTGTTCATACAAAGGGTAGGTGGTCGTGTGTTAAAAACGACACAGCCATGTTTTTATCATTTCAAAGAAACAACTACACGTCGTGTAGGTTAATGACACGGCATGTCTTTCACTCGAGGAACATGGTCATGTAGGGGCCGAGACACGGGATGACTAAAGTAAATGGTATACACGACATGTATCGAACACACATGTCGTGTATAGGAACATGGGTAAGAGGCCGTGTCAATGGCTACACATGGAGGGGCCAAAAGTAATGTCATACACGGCATGTACCAAACACACACTCCGTGTACGAGATAATGGTGTGTAAGGTCATGTGCAAAAGGATACGTGGGCACGACAAAGAAGGGTACACGATGTTTACGGAACATACACACCGTGTATATTCAAATTTGTAATGATTTTTTGTGTGGCCGTGTGCAGACGTACACGGAGTGTGTTCTTCAGGTCGTGGACGTGTATCGCGGAAGCCGAACAGTCAGTAGATCTAAAAATCACCCTAAAAGAGAATAAAAATTTAAAATACATGGTGTAGAATGGCGTACCTTGATAGAGGATCGCAATGCAAGAAGAATCAGAACCTGAAACGCACTAAATCGACGGATCTTAGTATGGTGGTTCGGGTGGGGTTCGGGAGAAAATGGGAAGACGGGAGGAAATGGGGAGGTCGCGTGACACGGGATGAAGCCAGATGGCCTGTGGATTACATAGTCATGGTACAGAGCGTTTACGTATGAACTACACGTTGTGTAGCCCCAATTTTTTTTTGTATTTTTCATTTAAAACAAAATAAAATATACTATAGAATAATTAATATTAATTAATTAAAATAAATGAAAAATAGGTATATATGTGTATATAGATAATTAGAATAAAATAAAACTATACATGTAATGTAGTGGGAAAATAAATGTTGTGTGTTTAAAAATTGTAAAAATATAAGTACAACCTTTTGTCTGGTGGTCGGGGCGAGGTTCGAACCAGTAATCGGTCATTCCGAACAGAAGCCCTCAACCACTAGAGCGAAGGTTGTATTGTTTCACATATTTATGATTTATATATAGTTAATCTATACAGCCTATACACACAGGAAGAAATAAATGCACTGTGTGTGGTTTTTATTTAAGAAATGATGGGGATGAAGTGGGGAGATTAGTACGATTCATACCCTGGTCTTTTAAACCTGGTGCTGAGACTTTTCCATTCTTCAAACTTCACCCACATGTTATTTCTTATTTTGAAAAATTATTTTGAATTTGTATCAAAATATTATGGCACACACGGCGTATATTGAAATGCATGTCATGTGGTTTTATTAAAAGAACAAATGATGGAAATGGGATGGTTGTCTGTATTCGAACCGGAGTCTTTTAGAACTGGGTTACAATTCTAGCCACCCATCCCATTCCCATTATGGGTTTTATTATATTTAAACAAATTTTTAAATATATATGAAAAATATCACACCCACCGTGTAAGTAAAAGGAGGAACCCCGTGCCGAAGGTAGGTCAGGAGGATTCGAATTGGGGACAGCTCGAATAAATTCCAGTGACTTTACCATCGGCACAAGCATCATCCCTGGTTATTTATTATTATTCTATAGATTTATACTATTAAGATTATAAATTAAAAAGATAAGTACACACCGTGCATATAAGTGAGACATGGCATGTAACCCCTGGGTTGCCTCCCAGGAAGCACCTTTGTTTTAGGTCGTTGGCTCAACCTACTTACCTTGCTTACCTCAAAGGGGTGGTGGAGATTGGTCCTATTGTATCTTCCATGGGATGGTAAATCTTTAGGCGTTGGTCGTTCACCTTGAACGGTTGACCATCCTCCATAGTAATTTCCACTGCTCCATGATGGAATACTCATAAGACATGGAACGGTCCGGACCATCTTGATTTGAGCTTTCCTAGGAATAGAAAAAGATGAGAATTGAAGAGGAGTACCTACTCACCGGGATGAAATGTTTTTCGCAAAATAATCTTGTCATGGAAGGATTTTTTCCACTCCTTGTACAATTTAGCATTTTCATATGCTTCCCTTCTGATTTCATCAAGTTCTGATAGTTGGAACATACGTCTCTCTACAGCTGCCCTCCGATCAAAATATAGGGATTTGATGGCCCGATATGCTTTGTGTTCCAGCTCCACTGGAAGATGACATGGTTTTCCATAGACGAGACGAAATGGCAATATCCCCAGTGGCATCTTGAATGCGGTGCGATAGGCCCACAAAGCGTCGTCAAGATTTTTGGACCATTCCTTCCATGAGGTATTCATTGTTTTCTCCAAAATTTGTTTGAGCTCACGGTTGGAGAGCTCCACCTATCCACTTTATTGGGGATGGTATGGTGTACCCATGTGATGCTTCACCACATATTTTGACAGCACTCCTTTCATTAACGCGTTGTCAAAGTTAGTCCCTCTATCACTGATCAGCACATGGGGAACACCAAACCTGCTGAAAATGTTCTTCTTGAGAACTTTTACGACCACCTTGGTTGTGTCGTGGATCGTAGCAGTGGCTTCCACCCATTTGGAGATGTAATCAACGAATATGAGGATATAGGTATGCCCAAAAGAAGGGGGAAATGGTCCCATGATATCGATGCCCCAGACATCAAAAATCTTGACCTCCAGGATGGGGTGCTGGGGAATCTCGGCTCTACGTCCCATATTACCTATACATTGGCATGGATCACAATAGGCAACGAAGGATTGAGAATCATTATGCATGTTGGGCCAGAAAAATCCAGATTGTAGAATCTTTTCTATGGTACGGTCTGGCCCATGATGTCCTTCAATGGGTGAGGCATGACAAAATTCTAGGACCCCTTGGACCTTCGTCTCTAGGATGCACCGTCAGATCACCCCGTCTCCACGTGATCAGAATAGGAGTGGCTCTTCCCAGAAGTATCGCTTAACATTAGAGAGGAATCTTTTCTTCTGCAGGAAGGAGAGGTTGGGATGAATGGAAACTGTAACTAAATAGTTAGCAATATCAGTAAACCAGGGCCTAGGGGATTCAATAATTGAAAAGAGTTGCTCGTCAAAAAAATCCTCCCTTATTTCTCGATCCTCTTCCTTCTCCAAGTGTGGATGCTCCAGACAGGATAGGTGATCAGTAACCATGTTCTCACTCCCCTTTTTATCTCGGATCTCTAAATCAAATTCTTGTAAGAGGGGGACCCATCGGATCAATCGTGGATTTTCATCCTTCTTGTTTAATAGGTACTTAAGTGCTACATGGTTAGTATAAACAATAATGTTAGATAGCACAATGTAAGAATGAAACCTATGGTAGGTGAATACCACTGCCAGCATCTCCATCTCTGTAGTGGTGTAGTTCAGTTGGGCCTCAATGAGTGTCCTACTGGCATAGTAGATGGGTCGGAAGATTCGGTCCAGCCGCTAACCCAGGACAGCTCCCACCTCATAGTCACTGGCGTCGCACATCACTTAAAATTGTGCCTCCCAGTTGGGAGAAACCATGATTGGAGATGCTACCAGACACTACTTTATATGCTCAAAAGCTGAGGTGCATGCCTCAGTGAACACGAAAATGGCATCCTTAGTCAGGAGATTACTGACGGGCTGGGTTACCTTCAAGAAATTGCAGACAAACCACCTGTAAAAACCTACATGGCCCAGGAAGTTGTGAATGGCTCTAAGAGAAGTAGGAATAGGATGTTGTGAAATGACTTCTATTTTTTCCGGATCCACCTCTATCCCCTTTGATGAAATTCTGTGGCCATGAAATATGCCAATATGCACCATAAAATGACACTTTTCCCAGTTCAAAACTAGTTTAGTGTTTTCACATCGCTCTAGAACTAGCTCTAGGTGCCGCAAATAAGTGTTGAATGACTTCCCATAAACGGAAAAATCATCCATGAAGAACTCCAAGATTTGTTCAACCATGTCTTGAAAAATAGCCAGCATGCATCACTGGAAAGTGGCGGGAGTGTTCCACATACCGAAAGACATCCTTCGGTAGGAAAAAGTTCTGCACGGGCATGTGAAAGTGATCTTCTCCTAATATTCTTGGGAAATGGAGATCTGATTATAGCCAGAGTAGCCATCGAGGAAACAGTAATATTCATGCCTAGATAGCCTTTCTAGCATCTGATCCATAAAGTGCAATAGAAAATGATATTTCCTTGTGGTGTCTTTCAGCTTCATGTAATCTACACAGACTCTCCAGCCTGTGACTGTGTGAGTGGGGATGAGCTCATTCTTGTTGTTTGATACGACAGTGATGCCTCCCTTCTTAGGGACCACTTACAGGGGACTTACCCACGGGCTATTTGATATAGGGTATATGATTCCTACATCTAAAAGCTTGATTACCTATTTCTTTATGACTTCCTTCATGGGAGGGTTCAGACGCTGCAGGGGTTGTCTAGATGGCTTTTCTCCTTCTTCGAGTAGCACCTTGTGGGTGAAAATGGTAGAGATGATACCCTTCAAATCTGCAACAGTCCATCCAATTTCCTACTTTCTCTGCTTCAAAACTTGAAGAAGTTCATCCACCTTGTCTTTTGATAGTGATGCACTAAGTATAATAGGCAAAGTATGATGATCCCCCAAATACCAGTACATTAAGGAAGGTGGGAGAGGCTTCAACTCTAGTTCAGGTTCCTTGAGAACTGAAGGTACCAGTGGTTGTACTTTTTCACTCTCTAGGATGTCAGGAATGAAAGCTCGTTTCCAGTAGTGGCCGCCCTGGCCTTCGATGAATTTCAGGTCCTCTGGCACCTTATTAGTGGGTATATCTGAAAAAATCAAATCATCGGAAATGGAAGAACATACCAGATCATCTTCTTTTCTACTAAGTTGTTCATCCATGGTAGTCACTGCATAGCATCCCTCATGTTTGGATAACGATGCTTGTTTGATGGCCTTTAGAACATTGTAGGAGACTCTTTCATCCCCTACTCAGAAAATCAACTCCCCTTGGTTCACATCAATCAAGACTTTTCCTGTGGCTAGGAAAGGTATTCCCAATATAATAGGTTCCTCCTGGTCCTCCTCCATGTCCAGGATAATGAAGTCAGCAGGTAGGATCAATTGTCCCACTTTCACCAGTACATCTTCCAGTAGCCCCTTTGGATACTTAATGGATATATCCGCAATTTGAAGGGATACCTAGGTCGGCTTCAAATCATGGAGCCCGAGCCTTTGGAAAACTCTGAATGGCATGAGGCTGACACTTGCTCCCAAGTAGCATAGATCATTTCCAAAGTCACATGGTCCAATTGTGTAGGGAATAGTAAAACTACCTGGATCCTGGAGCTTTGGAGGAATGGAATGTTGAACGCCCACAGAGCATTCCTTTATCAGTGTAATAACGCCCAAATCCTCAATCTTCCGCTTATTGGAGAGGATGTCTTTCATGAATTTGGCAGATGTAGGCATTTGTGTCATTGCCTCTGCAAATGGGATATTGATGTGCAGCTTCCTGAATAATTCCATGAATTTTCCAAACTAGTTATCTAGCTTCCTTTGCTTCATTCTTTCTGGGAAAGGTACGGCTGGCACATATGGTTTGAAAACTTCTTTACCTTTTCCTGGTTGAGCCTCTGAGGATGGTTTATTAGATGAAGAGGGATATGAAACCAGACCTTCTTTTTCAACAGGGGATGGAGGTACAGTAGACTATTGTGCTGGTGGTTCCTTCTGTGGAAACTCTTTTCTGCTCTGCAAGGTGATAGCATTGGCCTCCTCTATTGGGTTCTTCTTGGTGTTCCCTGGTAGTGTACCGGGATGCCTCCCTGATAGCTGGTTTTCTATCTGGACAATTTGATTCTTGAGGCTATGAATGGAAGGCTCCTAGTTCTGAAATTTCGTCTCAGCAGTTCATATGAATTTATTCATTAGGTCCTCTAACCTTGATGTGTTTTGTTGCTGAGATGGCTAGGAAGGTGGTGGAGGTGGTTGTTTCCTTTGCTGCTGCGGGCGAGGTTTCTAGTACCCTTGTTGCTGATAGGAACCCTGCTGGAACTGCTATCTCAGAAATTGATCAGGGTACTAAGGTTGATTGTAGTCAGGCAGTCGCTGGGGAGGAGGGTTTTTCTACGGTTGTCCCTAGCCTTGATTCTGATTATCTCTCCACGCTGGGTTATGGTACTATTTATATTGATTCGACCCTCGATTTTGAGCAACAGAGCTCACCTCGCTTGTCGAAGGGTCGGATGGATGTCCCAGGAATTCTCCTAGATTGTGGTTGTTACCACAGTCGCTGCATGCTGGATGGTTTACTGCATGAACATGAGATGCTCCTTTGAGATTCAATGCATCGATTTTCTTGGACACTACATCCAACTGGGCAGCAAGAATAGTAGTAGCATCTATACTATGCATACCTCTTTTTTGAGCCCCCCGCTGGAGTGCCACTAGAAGCTGTTGGCAGACATATCTTCCAGTAGTTCAAAAAAAAATTCAGGAGACTTTTCTCATCACCATACCTCCAGTAGCAGCATCTACCATGAACTTGGTATTTTTTGTGGGTCCTCTGTTGAAGGTCTGGACTTGCATCCAGAGTGGGAGTCCATGGTGTGGGAATTTTAGTAGAATCTCCTTGAAACGTTCCCAGTACTCATATAATGACTCAGAGTCATGCTGCTAGAAGTTGTGGATCTCATTCCTTAGTGTCACCATCTTCCATGGTGGGAAATATTTGGACAGGAACGCATGGGATAGCTCCTCCCATGTGAGGATGGATCTTTGTGGAAGCCCTTTGATCCAATATTTCACCTTTTTCTATAGAGAAAATGGAAATAGGCGTAGACGGATGGCATCCTCGGACATGCCATTGTACCGAAATGTGTTGTGGATCTCCAAAAATTTGGAGAGATGGGCGTTCGGGTCCTCTCTAGGCAGGCCTCCGAATTGGACAGTGTTCTAGATCAGTTGCAAGATTGCAGGCTTGATCTTGAAGTGTTGGGCCTATATCAGAGGATGGATGATTCATGTATCTGCTCCGTGGATCGAAGGAAGACCATACTACATAAGGGTACGACATGGAGGAGGCTAATGAGGAGGTGGATCTTGCATGTACTGCTGCTCCTAATGGGAGAAATATGGCCGTTGTAAGATCTGTTGCAGCTATTTTAGTTGGTCGTACACCGGAGGAGGTTGTTGTGGCGGCTGTTGGTAATCCCTTTGGAGGAATTCCATAAAGCCTCCAGGCGCCTGCTCTAGTATACCAGCAGCAAGAGGCTACTGGTCCTGGTACGGATTCTTAGCCGCAACATCCATGGTTGGTGCTTCCTTTTCCTTATTCTCCATGGTTCGTGGCTGTTGGTTGTGAGTTTCTTTTAGTGCATGCCGACGACGAAGCAGGTTCTGTTCGATCTCCGGATCAAGCGGAACTAGTTCCAATGACTCAGCACTCCTGGACCGTGTAGGGTGTATATTCATGCACTTTAAGCTTATGCACAATCACAACACAAATACCACGCGTAAAAAGGGAAAAACAAAAGAGAAAAAAAATAGGACTAGGAAAGAAATTTTTGGGAATTTTTAATTTTTATTTTCACTTAATTAATTACTAACACAACTAAAATTTTAGCACTTAAACCAAACATATCCCCGGCAACGGTGCCAAAATTTGGTATGTCGTTTCACCTAAAGTATGTTATCGGTGCCCCAAATTGATATTACCCACTCTTAAACATAGTATAGTTCAGGTGCGGGGTCGATCCACCGGGAACTTTGGGAGTGCATTGGTTTAGTTGAGTTTATAATTAATTTAGTGAAACATGCCGAATTTAGAGTGGATTTTCTTGGTAGGGATTGAGTGAAACTATTTTGTTTAATTTAAGAAAATTATTAACAATTTAAAGGAAACAACAAATGATTTAAAGTTGTTTTAACAGGAAGAAAAGTGTATTGGGTTAGTGGTGATTATGGATTTTTTATGAAGATTGCTTAAATGGTTGTGTTGTTCATGATAATTCATCATTCTGGATTTCCTTTTAACAGAAGATTCTTTGGCCCAGTTTCTCTTTTTTGGAATTGAAGAAATTGACTCCTTGGTCCGGTAGTCTGTGTTTCTCAATTCTTAATTTGGTTCAGTCCATTTATGAGTCGGTGAGACCTTTTCAGTGGTCATGAAAGATTTCATCTTTACTCTTCTTTTATTTCACTGAGAATTCTTCCCTTGGTACGGCTCAGAATTCTCAGTAATAATTAGCAATGATTTAAGAGGAGTAAGAAGTATTAAGAAGAACGAACACATATATCTAAATCAATACAACATTATACAATCCTTAATCGCCCAAAATCCCAACACAAGGGGTTTAGTTACAAATGGAATGCATGATAGGAACAACACACTTGATACCTGCTTAATTCATTGTCTATGCTTCAAGGAGCTGTGTCGTTAGGTGTAATAGTGGAACAACAGCACCACGGTGGTTTTGGAATGGTAGCAGCAGAACTTATCCCTCCTCTAATGGTTTTGAACTTTCAAATCTGAAGGCCAAGGCCTCTATTTGTAGAAAAATAAATTACATGGCATGTATAGAAAGTACAGGCCGTGTACTTCCGTCAACACACTTTGGGCTTCATTTTCTCCGCTGGTAGGCGGCCTAACACGCCGTCTTTGAATTTGAACACGGAACCACCTGGTAGGTGAGAGTAAACGGCATGTAGTGCTGCCATACATGGAGTGTAATGCCAAAATGTGGCCACCAAACCCTACTAGAATAGAAGACACGGCGTGTAGAAATGGAACATGTCGTGTCTCCTTCAATGGCCACATGGGCGTGTAGACTCTTCTTAGCAACAACTAATTCTAGAATGTATTACACGGTGTGTAATGTCGCCCCACACAGCATGTAGCTTCTACCTAGTGAAATGGGTATGTACTCCCTCCTTCGATCTGTGTCCCTGTCCGGATGTACACGGTGTGTGTACAGATTACACTCCATGTAGTTTTAAAATTTTCACAGACTTCCCTCGATTTGTGTATTTGGCCAGAAAGCTTCTGAAAATAGACAAGGTCACCAAAATCAAGGTATCTGTCTTCTAATAAGTAGGTATTTAGTGAACACTTGTTTTTATTTTAAATAATATGTATAAAAATGTATACACAAATCAGGTGCATCATATTCTTTTTAGTTTATCAGAGCATTATTCACATTCCTTTGTCTAGAAAATCATTACTCCTTTACGTATAATCCTGTTTAATGGGTTAAAAATTTGGGAAAATTTATAAAAAAAACTATCCAATAATAACATTCTAAACCAATAAAAAGTTTTACCTTCTTTATATTTGTAATTATAGGCCATTCACTGATTGTCTTTATCTTTTTGAGATCAACTGATATTCCATCCTTGGAGATGATATGGCCAAAAAATAAATATCTTGGATGAAAAAAACATACTTACTAAATTTTAAATATAACTTATACCTTATAGGTGTCTTAAAATTGATCTGAAAGTGATTTTAATGGTCTTTATAACTTTTAGAATATAGAAAAATATCATCAATGAATACGAAAAAAAATCATATAGATAATCCTTGAATACTATGTTCGTTATGTTTATAAAAAATATAAGGTTCTTCATCAATCCAAATGGAATTACAGTACACTCATAATGTCCATACCACGTCTTAATTGTTTTCTTGGAAATGTATTCCTTCTTAGCTTGCAATTTTTGATACACAAAACAAAGATCAATCTATTAAAAATATTGGGCTCCTTGAATTTGATCAAATAAGTCATAAACGTGATGAAGATGATACTTTTTATTAATTTTAATAGCTTTGATTTCCCTATAATCAATGCATAAACTCATGGATTCATCTTTCTTCTTAATGTAGAGGTAAATTTCTCCCTCTTGCAAAACACTAGGGTAAACAAATCCATTATTACCCAAATCCTATAGTTATTTCTTCAACTCTACCAATTCCAAAAATTTCTATTCTATGGGGATTATTTGATATTGGCCTCACAAAGAGGGTTAAATCAATGGAAAACTCAACCTTATTCTCTATAGGATATCAATTTAATTCCTCAATAAATACTTTAATTTATTCCTTTCCAATAGGTAGATATTTAATTTAAATATTACATTCTTCATGAATCAATGTTTTTTTCTCTTTTTCCACAAAAATTTCATTCAAAAGAGCTATTGGAGGTGGATTTGGATATGAATAGGGTGAGGAATCTTCTTCTCTAAAGTTGATGGATTCTAAATCTTCTTAAAAAATTATAATTTAGTTCCTCTTTTACTAAATATTGGCATCATATTTTGAGAGTAATTCCATACATAGGATTATATCAAACTTAACCATAGGTATGATAACAAGGTGATCAACTAATGTACGTTTATATGTCATAATTGGGGCTCCCTACACATATTTGTTGTAATGAGACTTCCATTAAGATTTTTAACTAATAACTCTCCTATTAAATAAAAAGGTAAGTGTATAATTTTCATAGAAAACAATGTAGATATAAAATATATTGATGATCCATAATCAAATAACTCATTGGATAAATTTTAAAATAGTATTAATATACCTTCCACCACCTGCAATCGTACTTCTAACTCTCCTATAGTGATCACAACTGCATGTACATGTCCCCTTTTCCTATTATATGGTAAATAACCTTGCTAATTAGGGAATGTTCTGGCATATTTCCCCATATAATTGTAGTTATATCACTAAATATTATTGTTTTCTTTCTTCCCCTAGAATTCGTTAGCATAGTGATCGTTTTCACCACACTAAAAGAAAACTCATATTCCATTCTGTAATTTCCAATGGTGACTCATTACATAGTTTTCACAAGATGGAAATCACTCATATTTATTCTTCTTCTATGATGCAATCCATTTTTCATGGTTCTCAGAAGGCCTATTATTCTCTTTTTTCCTTTGAATACATAGTATCTGGATAATTCATTCTCTATTTGGATGAAACATAATAATATTTCTCTGTATGATAGAAAAATCCAACATACTTGTCCCCTTTAATTTTTTTTCTTAAGACCCTCGAAGAAGTGGTTAATAAAGAACTCCTTGTTTTGTATATAATACATAGACTACATTTATATCCTTGTGAAGGTATCTTTGTAATATGCAACAATTTCTTCTTCATTTTTATTTAAGATATGGAACTTCCACTTCATCATAATTGTTGATCACAATGGAAGTATTTATCAATGAATTTATCTTAAAAGTCCTCTATTCCATGAGTTTATTACTTATTCCTTCCTAGTATTCTAAATCAAGGACGACCATTTATTAGCATCACCTTGGAGATAATATACCACATGTGTAACTATTTCCTTTTCACTACATCCCAATGACTTAAATAAATTCTCTGGAGACTTTTTCATTACTCGGATATAGTTGGATTATTAGTTCCACGAAATAAGGGTGGCTCCTATCACATAATGTGATCCAACATATGATATTCTCTCTATGTAATAGTTATTTCCATTCAAATTTTTTTATTTTTTTATTAACTGCTAAATTTTCCCTCATATTTCTATTGGTTTATATATTCCTATACAAGTTGTATTGGTTTCCTTTGTTGGGTAATCTCTAAATTTTACTCAATTATTGATACTATTCATCCTTCAAATCATAATTTCTAAAAAATGGAATATATTGTATTAGCTCATAAAATTATAAACATTATATAATACTACATATGGGTTATTACTTGACATAAACAGAAAATGTTATATTTAGATAGTCATATAATCATAAATAAGGTTTCTTTAGGGATATCTTTACTTTTATATCCTTCATAATGATCTATAATGAAAATGTGAATTATCATAATCATATAACCTAGGAGTTTCCAACTAGGCATGCAATAAGGCTCATTGTTTTGTATTAGGTTATGTCGATTGATATCCAACAAAACATTATCAGATTTGTTACTCTTAAGTATATCTATTCAAAAAGCTTTTCCACTTATAGTATCTAGATAGGGATGTATTGATAGGAATACCAACATAATCTCCACCTTACTAAAATTCTAGGATGTTCTTCCATACCTATCATCAAATTATATATTAGCAATATGTTCCTTAATTTATGTTTTCTAAATCTAAATTCCATGGTTGTTTCTAAACTTCCTTTGATATCAACTGTAACACCCTGACCCTAGAAGCTCATATCCAATGCATTATTTTATTACATTGGCATGATTAAAATGAATAAAATCATGAGGTACCGATCATTTTAGTGGATTTAGAAGGATATGCTACATACCTGACTCCAATAATACATTGGTAAATAGAAGTTAAAAACATTATACATAATCTAGGGAAATAAACAGCACTAATGAAACTCATTCAAAGGATTCCTTTTCATAACATAGGGAATGGAAACAAAATAAGTGTGAGCTCAAATACATAGTAAGGTTAAGTAAAATGGAATTAATAATTAATAAATTAATATGGAAAAGTAAATAATTGAATACACATTCAATTTAAACAATTACATAATTCATAATCATTGTGGAAAGGTAAATAACAGAAACACATGGAATTTAATCAACAAACTATGAATAGAATGTATCCATAGATATATTGAAGAAAAATCTTATAGATAAATCATAACTGATTATAAATGACGTAAATTCTTAATTATTTGATACCATGTTTCCTTATTTTCGTGAAACCATTACCTTCTACACCTTTCACAAGACTCTTTATCATATCAGTTAAAAACCCATCTAATTTGGCCAACTAGTTTGTCTTATGAGACTATCGATGCATTGAGGGGATATCAATAAATGAGACCCACATGTGTTTAACCTATCTAAAGAATTCATCATATATCAAATAACTGATTTAATCAATAGACAACATGCCTTATCAAATATTCATATTGAATAAAAGATATGGATTTATCAATAATTCCCCAGTTAATCAAATAACTATGAAAGTAAACCATGTTTGTAAAAATGAAATATGATTTTATAAATAATAGTACCCAACAAAAAATGTGTATAAAGTTATTTTTTTAAGAGGAAATTAAAAATAAAATATAAAGTAACATTTCAAAGATAATTTTTAAAAACATTCTTGAAAATAATAATCTTTAAACATTGCAAATAAACCCATACCACTTTAAAACATTTTAATCATAATTTCAATGAATAAGTAACATTAAATAAAACATATAATATCATGAGAATAATATAATTAATTGTATAACGTGTCAAAAGTCTATATATATATCATATTAAAGTGAATTGGTGCACAATAATAAATAAGTCCCAATTAAATGTAAATTGAGACGAAATCTCTTACCTTTCATTTAATTTTATTAACATTGTTTAACCACTTATAAAATGGTTTTAATAGTGTTAATAACATATTAAAAGAAAATTATAATGTTTATAAAATCATATATTATCTTTTTATAATATCTTTTTAGCCATTTAATAATAAAGTTCATTATTTTCACTATTTCGGGTATTAATTTTCATATTTCTTGAATATATTTTAATTGATTATACATTATTAAAATTAAATAAATCATGGTTTCATAATCTAAATAATTTATACCATTATTGAAATATTATATATATTTGGTATATATTTATTTATAATAACTCATCATATTTGTAGATAAAAATGAAATGCACCGCTCATGGAGACAGTAGGTTATACGTACGAATGAACACTACGTTAATTTTTTCATATTAAAATCATGAAAACTAAATGTTTTATATGTATATTATAATTCAAGTATCATATATGTTTCTTATTGTTTACATATTTTTATTAAATCTATCCTTCATATGTTCCATGTATAGTATGGATGAATCACATTTCTTTGAGGGGGTGGTAGTCCACACTTCCACAAACGATGTAATCATATATACACGAAATGGAAAGTATAAATGTATTTGTTATAAAATAATTAAATAAGAATAAGTACATAATAAATTTCATATATATCATAGAAATATGGTTTTACCGTCATAATTCCTACCATGAGAGGTAGTAAAGGAGAAACGAACAATCGTTGTTTTGTGAGGTGTTAGTTCTCTATACACATAAACGATAGGTCTGTTACCCATTAGATAGACGTTTGTGTAATTTCAGGTCAAAAAATAACATAAAAACATAAAAATATATTTATTATAATTATTTAATTATATAATATATTAATAATAATATTTTATGGATTGGGGAATGAAAATAAAATAAAAGATCGTGAATAAGGATATTACCTATTATTCTGTTAAATCCTTTTGGTTTTCACCAAAGTTGTTCCTTGGATATAATTTTTTACAAGTTGAGGCTTCTAGGTTTCACAAGGTATTTTTAGGATATTTTTGGGATGATCTTTTTTAACACAAAATATCTTTACAGGTGTGAGTAAGTTTGAGGAGAGGATGTCATTTATAGTGGAGGAGGAGTGGCACTTTTGTATATTATGAAAAATGGAATTACATCCACAATTTTCTTATTGAAAGTTGATCCAATAATGTTTAAAAATACATATGAGGGATTATTGAGTCTAAATATGGTCATAAATTTTCATTTTTACATGTTTACGTCATTTTGGACCTTAATATTATGCTTTTGTTCCTTGTTAATCCCATTTTCCTCTTAATAGATGTAATTAATTTTAATTGCATTCACTAATATTTTTGTTCAAAAAATAAGTTCAAATTAGTATTAATTATATATTATTATTATTCCAAATATTTAGTTTATTTTACTAAATTATAATCACATATGTCATAGAAATTAATTTATATTTACTCTCACGGATGGGACAACAATGCATGTTTTTAAAGTAAAAAAGTTCAAAAGTTTTCTATGTTTATATTTTCAATTTCAATGTTTAATTGATTAAAAAGACATATATTGAATTAATTGATAAAATATTTATCTAATTAATACTTAAAAATTATTTAATATATAATTTTTCCTCATAAATAAATTTTATGAAAAAATAGTTTTGAATTAAAATTCATTATTTTCATTATTCATTAAAAATGAAACTTCACAGAAAAATACCAAACAAAATCACCCAAAGATAATTTTTATATTTTTATTTTAAATATTAATTTTATTTTAACATATAAAATATATAAAACTTAGAAAACTTAAATTTCAAATAGGTTCTCTATTAAAAGGCAATAAAATTACTTTTATAAAAATATATTATTTTATGCGTAAAAATGGGTTTGTTTTTATCTTATGCCTGTAAAATATATTGGATGAGTGTAAAAATATTTGTTTGGATATATAATATGGAAATTTAATATATAAACTCTGTTAAATTGTTATAATTTAATTTACATTTCAAAACATGACTAAATAATGTTTTGTTTAAATCAGTTGTTGTGTGTATTGCAAAGCTATCAACATAATTAAATTTATTCAAAAAGGAAAATTTGGTAAATTATTAGGATGATATATTTTATTTACATATAAAATATTGGTATATTATATTCTAGTCTCCCCATAATAAATTTCATCCCCTCATTTTGAACATATTATTTGTGACCAAGGCTTAACCGTTCAAAATACCTTTGAAGAAACCTCACATTGTAAAAAGGATTAAAAAAATCCACTTTAAAGAAAGAAAGTAAAATAAAATGGTTATCTTGAGTAACAAAAAAATCATTTCCATGTAGGAAAAAATGTTCAAGGATGATAAAAGTAACTCTAAAAATTGATAGCGTTTTAGAGAATATAGTCATGAAAAAGTTGACCATAACAAAACCATAAATCTACAGTGGGTTAAAAGGCTATTGATTTCTCAATAAGATATGTTGATGGATAATTTTTTTTGATTCAAAATAATTTTCCTAATGTTGAACAATTTATTCAATTCCTATATTAAGAAAATAAGGAAATATGCATACTTGAAAAGTGGTGTTTTATCTGTTAAAAAATTTTACCCACAAACTCATATTTTCTTCTAAATGTTGATTATGAATTTTTCATTTTTGTAGCACTATATTCAACTTTGACAGATCATGAATTATAGAAAAATGATAAAAAGATATTATTATTTTATTTATACATTAACCACAATGAAAATATATGGAATATTGTTTCTTTATTCTAAAAAAATGATAAACTTAATATGAGGAAAATTATGTTAATATAAAATATTCAACAGTAATATCCAAATTATAATGTAGATCATTCAATAAATAACTATCCTTAAAATTACTCATAATATTCCTGACTAAAATTGAAACCCAAAAATCAAATAGAATTCTGAGATAAATCTAATATTTATTTCCAGATAACATCTGTCACTCTTAATATCTCATACCGAAAAATTAATTTCTCTAATAAGATAATCTCCCAGATATCCTAATCATTTATATAAATAATCTGGACTACCCTGAATTAAAATTAAAATATTATTTTCTTCTAAAATATAATTCAACATTTATAAATCTAATAATATACCATAATATCACATCAAATTCCAAAAATAGTGAGATTCTTCAGAAATAACATTGATCTTTTAACCACCTCATCAATATATAAACTCATGGTTCTCTATACGATAAAACATATGTTACTTAAAATAAATTTATTCTTAATCCACTAAATCATTTAGGAAAATATTATACTAATTATGTATTTTTTTAGGATAGTGGTATGTGATGCACCCTTTTCTTCATTAATTTGTTTTTTCAAACCTTATAGACCTGAGAGATGTGATGGGTTTCCACCCATCCAACAGGTTTTCCTTTTTATAAAACTTCCTTATAAAATTCCAAAAATGTGGGAAACTTCCTCAAGAATAATCATAATATATTGAACACTGAATATATATATTAATATTAAATTTTATCCTATACATTTCATTTTCAATCCCAAAATTTAAAAACCCATAATTATATTTACAAATAAATATCTTTAAAAATGCCATTATTCACTGTAAAATTTCATAACTTAAAAAAATAAAAAGTGGTGTTTGAAACTATAAACATTTGGTCTTTTATACCCAAGATGGAATGTATAATTCTTAAGATAACTTCTCATGAAAACATTATAATCTTCAAAGTTATCTAAACCCTAATTTGATACCAATTATAGTAGGTCGAGACCTGCACTTCCAGATTCGCTACTAAAAAATAAAAATTACATTTATGGATTTGTTACTGATTAATGTCACCCAATATTTTCCATCAAAATATAAAATTTAAAAAAATATGTTTTATATATAACATAACTAAATACCTTTTAGGTTTATATTTTTATATAATTCATACAAACTCCTATATGTCTTAGAGAAATACATTGGACCATGAATATCTATATCATCCCCCATAATTTCCTCATGCAAATAACCATTCATAAAAATATCCTTCTAGAAACTTTTCTTCATAAACTGGGGAAAAGGAAACATAATAAAGGGTTAGCTCAGATTCTCGGTAAGGGTGACCATATGATACATCAAATTTTACCTACGAATAATATGTGCATAATGGTATATGAACAAAATAATTAAAAATTATACCATGTGTATCATAATCATCAGTCATGGAATATATCATAGATGATCATATGACATGAATCCTAAAATAATTAAAAAACATAATCCTTATGAGTGTAACATAAGACCTGGTATTATTACATACACATAAGAAGATAAAATCTATGGAGGCTCTACCTACTATGTAGGACACAGAACCATCCCTGGTAGAAAACCTTTCCTCATAGTAGAACGAGTTCACTCCCCAAACCATCATAGTAGTCTAGGTTCAATCCAATGATTATCTTAGTGGGCATAGTCCCTTACTAAACTGAGTTCACTGACTATTTCATCCCTTTAGATCTCATGAGATATAAATAATTACCTAACTCATTATAGGTAGATATAGGTAAAACCCATCACATAATTATAACCATAGATATGTGTTTCACAAGAACATAAATCATTCAACATTCCAGAACCCATGAAAATTAATGAGTTTTATAATCATTTCATTATAACATAACCCATGTAAAAGAAATGGGTTTCATAAAAATCATGGTATCATAAATATAAACCATCCAGAAAAAAGAATAAGGATGGTATCCTTGGATCATATCCCAAAAAAATCATAAGTAACATCAAATAGATTCATCTATGATAGAAAATGAATATGAAAGATCACCTGGAATAATACTTGAGAAATAAAATTTTTCCATTTTAAAATATCATTAACTTTAAAAAACCCATGTACTTATGCATGAAA
Source organism: Viscum album (assembly GCA_963277665.1). Lineage (NCBI taxonomy): Eukaryota > Viridiplantae > Streptophyta > Magnoliopsida > Santalales > Viscaceae > Viscum > Viscum album. The sequence goes on from OY728166.1 coordinate 1,144,079,721, forward strand.
AAATATTCATTGAATATAAACATGTAGAATTGTAATGTAAGATTCAAAAAACTGAGATGACATTATGTATAGAAAAATCTATCATTCCATATAAGTTAGAAAATTCATTCTATATTTTTGTCTAAAAATTCAAAAATATCCTTATTTGGAAAATGATAATAATATTCCTTTAAAACCGTTTTTTAAAAAGTCAAACATGGGTAAAATGACTTTAAGCATTCATATGAGAATTATAATAATTATATTTAAAACATTTTTTGGGAACATGGACCTGGAATATAAATCTTCCCCAATAAATACATAAACATGAGAAATCCTGAATAATGATGATATTGTGAAATAAAAACATACCACATTGGTGAATTTTGAATTATAATCCTTGTGAGTGAAATTACTTCATATGTATATGTATATGTCATAATGTTTTGTGATTAGAATCATAAAATACATTCATGGGCAGTAAAAACACCACAAAAAAAGTAGTTTATAAGGAATCTGTCTCATAGAATAATAGTGATATGAAAAAATATAAAATCATTGATGTTATCATTAATAAAAATAATTGATTATGTGTATTAGATATAAATTTACATTAAAAAATCGATTTCTATCCACTATATGCATGAATGATTAATAACTTTCCGATATAATGGAAATAGATATGGATATAGTTTATTACACTAAAATAATAAATTATACTTATATATATGTTATTAATTTTATTATTCTAATATGGTTTAAGGATATTTTAAGTTTTTTGAATAAAAAACAAAAAAACACTCGATTAAAAATGATGCCTCTTCTTTAGACAATATCCTTTGCATAAAACCTTAAGACCACAAAGGGTGGAGTTATTTATATCCTAACGCCTATAGATTTTGGGGAGGGATTCAATTAAATATTTAGATAAGGATTTACAGAACTAAAAGGTTTTTGAAGTATGAATAAATAATATGAAGAGGTTCTGTTTTAAAAGTGAGGAGATGGGAACTCTTGAATGTTTCAAAAATATTAAATTAATATAAATTAATTTTCATTTAAAAATGTCTATAAAGTAATATATTTTTAAATTAATATTATTATTGGTATAAATACCCTCATATAATAAAATTTAGAAATTTTTTTACTATATTTATACCCTTATCATTTGAATTTAATCCTTATTTAACCGCCTTAACTATTACCATAACAACAAGAATATTTACTCCATGTTGGTAAATATAGTTACTATAAAATTCCAAATAACACATAAATGTATCATATATGACATTATAAACCTTATCTTAATAAATTTTCCAATTTATCATTTTTAGATATATTATATCATTTAATAAAATGTTATTTACTCTAAAATATTCTTAATGTAAATTTTATGGTCAATTTAGGACTTTAACTTTATTAATATCAATATAACACCTATAATCCTAAAATGAAATATTTTATTATAACCACAATATTTCAAGATAATCAATAAAATTAATTTACCACATTAATTATATCAAAACATATTTATTTTAATATTTTTAATAACATTAATTTGATATTTCCATAATTTAATAATTACTCCATCAATGTTGTGAATGAATTTAAGGAAATTATTTCTTAACTAAACTCTAAAAATAAACTACCATGATGAAGATAAATCTATTATTTTTTGAGTGATAATTTATATTCAAACATAAACTATGAATAAATCCATATTGCAAATGTTATAGTGATAAAAAATATGAGTGTGGCATTTTTTATGCATCATTAAGAAAAATATTATAAATGTCATATCACATAAAAATGGAAACCAAAGGCCATGTATTATAACCTTTAATGCTTATGTATGAAAATTTATCATCTAATAAAATATCGGAAATCATAAGGGTTTTTTATAGTCCTTATCATATTATTTTTATCGTTAATTATTTGATATACCATTTACCATGGTAACAATATTTACCATGGTTGTTATTGCTATTGTTCAAAAATAAAGGTGACCTATTTACTAAATTTAGAACTCCTAATTAATAAAATGAAACTAATTTTTCAAAATTCAAAACAATTATTTTCGACATTTAATTTAAAATTAAATCATTCGAATGTAATGAAAATTATTTTTTTTAAAATTCCCCTTTAAAACATAACAAGTTTTTATACTAAATTCAAGTATAAATCGATATAAAAATAATAATTGAATTATTTAAAATCAAAATTAATAAATTAAACATTAAAACTAATCTAATGTATAATTTTAATTTTTAAATACTTCAAAATAAAATAAATCATTCCATAAAAATCAGTATTTTCACTATTCATTGAAAAATAAAACATTTGAGAAAATTATAAACAATTCACCGTAAACTAATTAATAAATACTAATTTCAAAAATGATATTTATTTCATTAAATAGAATTTTAAAAATCCCATAAATTAATTATATTATTCTCTCACAAGAGCAGTAGAAATCATTCTTGAAGAAAGTTTATTTGAAGAATAAAATTAATTTACTAAAATTTTGTTATTAATTTTAAAAATATTAATTAAAAAATTGTTAATTAGTAGGACTATTTTGTATTTCATAATTTTTTTTAATACTATTTATTCTCGGCAATTTAATGTCTTTGTTATTACAGTCACATAATGATATTTTGTTTTTCATTTTAACTTGGTGTTACGTTTTATGTACACTATCAAACATTGTATTTCCTTCTAAAATGTCAGGATATTACAAAAGTGTGATGATATCACAATCCAAAAGGATTTAATATACCCTAAGTTAGTTTTTAGGGTCATAATATAAATTTCCCTCATGGATACAGTCAAAGTGGTGATAAAATTTATACAACAATTTTGGCGTTTTCCAAGGATATTCTGGATTGCAGACTCAGGTAGTTAGAGAGAGAATGTTGGGATAATTATTTTTTGATTTTTTACATGGATAATTATTTAATTATCAAAATAGATACCAAATGTACCAACTCAATTTCACTTAATCGTCAAAAAAAATTCATTCATTCAAACCCTCACATTTATTTAGGGGTTATTTTGTTTTTTTGTGCTATACTTGTACATAGATGAGGCCTATCAAGTTCGACCTAGAAAAAAACACAACCAATCTGTTTGTCAGGTCTGATCGGATCAACCTTGACACTTCTTATTTATTAATTATACATTGAAGGAAAATATCAGTGGTCCTTAATGTATTATTAAATAAAATTAATTTTATATACAATGACCTTTAATAAATATAAATGTTAAAACTATTTAAAAAATATAATTAAAATATTAAAAAATCTAGTCAGCTGGGTCAATAATTTTGTGACTAATGAAATCTTAATCCTGACCCTATTTGTAATTTGGAATTTAATTTAGGCTCATTTAAAACCAAAATTTATAAATTATGCCCTAATAGGCTTTTTTATCTAGTATGGTTTGAGTACGGTTTGAATGGGGTTAGAGTATGATTTGCGATTTAATAACACATCATGATTATAGATGAAGTCAAGTTAAGATATATTTAATCAGGAATATATATAGATACAAATGAAATTTTAATATATATTTAGTTTAGGATTTTGGTTTTCAGCATATTTTACCCTTAGAACATGAAAACATTAAAAAAAATACAAAAAAGAAATTTAAATCTATTTTTCTTGTACTTCAAGTAGGGAGTCTATGTGGAGGACGTCGAACTCTACTTGACTATAGATATCCTTTTTCGGATCTTCAATTGAATAATGAAGCATGGTATTTTAAATTTTGAGTCTACCATATGTGTCCACTCTGTGTGCTTGACAAGTTTACTCCAATTCAACAAGTTTACCCAAGATTTTACCATGAGTCTACCGAGTTTTATACTGGCAGTGAATAGTAAAATAGACAACTTTGACTACCATAAAAGGAATGTGAAAATAAATGATAGACAAAGTTGCAGTGATTGATTTCCCACCTTTGAAAACAAATCATTTGGTATGTAATACATATATATAGAGAGGGGGTGGATGGGGTATTATCTGAAATGACTTGATTCAATCTACTGTGGTGTCAGATAATTTCTCAGTGAAGAACATAGGTTATGAGAACGCTATGAGAGCTTTAAATCATCCGGAGGTGGAGCTAAGGATTCAGGCCAAAAATGAGGTCATCCACAACTGCCAGATCAATTGATACTAATTAATCCACTGGGTGCACACCTAACACAAGTTTTATTGGGACTACACTAACTCTAGGATGATCAACTTCATCTCCATCGATGTCACTTTCATTTTTCATAACTAAAGGCTTGCGGTGAGGAAGCTGATGGATGTGAAAAGATGTTTCATGACACCTCAGGGTCAGACAGACAAAAATCATCAGACATGAATCTTTCTCTAGAATAGCATTGTAATCCATGACCCCATGTACCTCTCTCTCGAGAACCACAAGAATTTTTCCGTAGGGTGGCCATGGAAGGTGTTCTTTTTCTACGGAAGCCTCACCATTTTAAGAATCACATAGAAAAAAAGAGAAACAAAAAAAAAGACACCCAATATTTACATGGTTCGGTTGATAGACATACATCTATAAGGATGGAATCCAAAATATCTTATTCAAATGGTAATATACGAATTAAAAATTCATGATATGTATCTCATTTATCTCACACTAGGAAAAAAATATTTAAATCAACGATGTAAAGTAGAAAAAAAATATTCTTGTTGTAAGTTTTCTCCTCATAGCCACTAACTACTACAATGATTTTTATTCGGCGACACCACCCTATGTAGGTCATTAATGGGTAGTTCCAAACATATTCATCTTTCCTCTACTGGTAGCTATTCATCTCTAGTGGTCACAAAATTCATGTTACATGTCTTCATCTCAGGTGATATTTCTTAGTCAACATCCAAAAATTTCTACATTGATGAAAAATATCATCATTTTTTCACTCAAACAAATCCTCATGTTTCTAATACAAATATTCAATATCTTAGAAAAACAAATCTTTATTCTATTACTCCCTTACAAATTCCTATTGTAATATCAATTACTATATATTTTTATCATGTCCCAACAATGTTGAAACTTGATCCCACTATCTTCTTTCTTTTCCTTCGGAGAAGGAATGACAGCCCATGTTTGATTCTAATTCATTGAAATCGTTTATTTTTTTCAAAGAATACTTCCAATGGTTCATTTGAATGTTATCCAAAACATCTTGATGGCTATATGGAACACTATATTCAACTAAAGATAGAGCATAGCTAACTAATTTTTCATACCTGGAAGGTCTCTACTTAATACTTTATGTTCTACTGGTGTCGATACTCTTATCTAATATCACTGATCCACCTGAAACCATCATAGCATTCAAATGATACAAAGTACCTTTTCAAATACCATTCATCATAAGGATAGGATCACATATAATATTCACAAATCTATCTTCAATGGTTATATAGTAACCATTATTATCCAAAAATTCAAGAGATATGAGGTTATTCTTCAATTATCATTCATATTGTACATATTTAAGGTTTTGTGTCATACCATTATTCATCTATAACCATATCATTCAAATACTTCTTATGCATCAAGGCTGTTTATTTATCATAATCACCAAACCATTATCCCACTACTTAAGTTCTGAAAACCAATATTGATTTCTACACATATGGAATGAACATCCAGAATCAACAATCCAAAATTTTGAGTGATTAAATATCATGAAAATGAGGAAAGTAATATCTTAAACATTCTATGTTTTCGATACGATATTAACCTTTAGTTTTCCAATTTTGGGAAATCCTTCTTCTAGTGACTTTTTTTATGATAGTGGGCATAATCATCAATCATTGGACATCTAATGCTAGACTCTCCTTTTGATGTCGATCGTGATTCATCTCTTCTGAATCTTAAAGATATCATATTTGATGATATTACACTAGATCCATCAATAATGTTGATGTATAATCTATATGGTTGTATATTTCCATCAACATATACTCATGATTAACTAAATAATATAATTCATAAAAAAATTACCTCATCTTTATTATACAACAATGTTGTAGTAAGGTGATCATAACTATATAGTATATAGTTCAAAAATAAAAGATCATTATATTCATCTCTAATTTTTACTTCCAAACTTGTCACAATTTCAAAGATTTTATTAAAATGGTTTAGGTGCTCAATCATAGACATACCTTTCCTGTACTAAAATATGAACAATTTATTTTTAAGGTACAACTGATTTTCAATTCTTTGGTCTATATACCTATTTTCCAAAATATTTCACAGGATATTTTCCAATGTATCTCGTAAAACACTGTATTTTGATCTTTATCCAAATAAATCCTAATTTGCCCATAGGCTTGATGGTTGAGTCTCCTTCAATCACCATCAGAGATGTTAGCAGGATTTTCTTCCCAAGTGATATCTAACCTATATTGAGTTGGAAAATCTGAAAGTCAACATGGCCACATGTTGAATGAATTCATCCCATAAAATTTATCCATCTTAAATTTAGTACTAGACACCATACTTCTATTCTAGGAAGTATATGTAGTCCCAAAATTTGTATCTAAAAAACACATGGGGTGGAACCAAACTACTTTCATCTTGGGGATTCTCCATAAATAATAAATCATAATTTCCAAAAAAAAATATACTTCCAATGAATCCTGAATAGTTGAAAAGGTTGAAATTGACTATTTAACTACTTTAATCGGATCTGAAATTAATACCAAAAATTATTTCATAGTATTTTAAAAAACAAAAAAAAATGCCAACCCAAAAATTAACTAAAAATCCATTATTAATTTCACATGGAAATCCTTCACATCTATAGAAAAAAAATCTGAATCACCTCTTTTTCCAAACACACAACGTTACAAAAAAAGATCCTCCCCCCTTTCAAAATATCACATCCCCTTCCCCATCCCATTTCTAAACACATCAGAAAATCCAAACCCCTTACTATTTCCACTGCACCTCACTGGCACCACTACCCATTTATCAATTTTACAATTCATCTTCCTTGTTTCACAGATCTGGTTACAAAAAATATTTTCAAAATAATAGATGAGATGTAGAGAGGAGGAAATATATGAAATTAGATAGAATTGGGTTTGTGCAACAGTGGTGATAGAAATTCCTTGCGGACAGCATTGCATTTGTTGTAGTGTGAATAGAGAGATCACTAGGGGCTCAGGCATAAACTACCTAAGAGTTTAATTGGAATGGATGGTTGATAGAGAGGGTGAATGTGTCCTAATAGCAGTAGTTTTTATATGTTCTAATAGAGGAAGATCCAAATTCTAGGTTCCAGATGTGCATAAAATATCTTTAATTTGATGCATGCACCACAACAGGATCAAGTTTTTATAGGGAGTGATAGATGCATATCTTTCCTAAGTAATGTAACTTTGATCTGATACCAATTTTTTTGTGCAAGCCTCACCCTCTCAATAATTGCACATAAAAATAGAGAAATCAAATAGGGTGGGGTATACACATTTTATGTGGTTTGGTCAAGATACCAAAGTCCACAGGGAAGGAAACTGAAATACCTTTTTCAAATCAGAATACATGAATTAAAAATTTTCTATATTTCTCTAATTTTTCTTATACTTGGGAGTTGATATTTATATCCATGAGGAAAAATAGAAAACAAATAGGGTTTCTGTAAGTTTTCTATCAGCGTCCACTAACTACTGCAACTCTTTTTCTTTAGTGGTATCATCATCTATAGGTCATAAAAATTTGACACCAAACATCATTAGGTTGTCTCTTATGAAAAATTTTCATCCCTGGAATTCCCCCAAAGCTTAGTGCAAGTCTTCATTGGAGGTGATTTTTTTATTCATCATTCAATAGTTCTTGAGGACAGTCTTTAGAGACTCCTTCATTGAAAACATCATCAACCTTTCTGGAAGGATTTTTTAGAAGGAAAACTTCTACATCAGTCACTGATTCAATAAAAATTTCAACAGTCGTGTTCCCTGCACTTGTAAGGTGGAATGTAGGATGTTTCAAGTCATGAAAATCATCGATGTGTATCAGGCTCATAGGTTTTTACCATAGAGATTCCTTGAGGATGACTCCTGGGTCGCCCAGACTAGAGTTTATGTTGGGATTTTTTGATTTAATATATGAATATTGAGGATAGATAAAATTATTAAGGGATTGATTTAAATCAACATTAATAAAAAAAATTATCATAAAATTAATTGAGTTTTAAATATCAATATTTATATATAGAAATTTTAATGTTGACTATAATAATTTGGGATATGGACATGATGTCTCTATTGAAGGATGTTGTGTGGAAGTTGAATTTTTTTATGGATTTCCTTTAATATTAAATGGACTAACATGGGTTCTTCTCAAACAAGGAAATATCAAGAAGTTTATAGAAGATACACGGGTGATAGTTTTTGGGTGTGGATATCAACGATCAATGGAAAATCTGGTTGTGCAATGATTTTATTCAAAAATGTCACATGTTTGATTTTGATCAAGAAAGGGTAACACCTTGTAATGTTATCATTATTATAGAGGTTATAGAGTCATATATGGGTTTTAATTTCACAGAAGTTTTTTTGTTCCATTATTTTTAATTCACATTTGCACATCTATTTGGATTATTTGTACTCTCTGATTCATAGTGGGTTTTTTCAATGATTCCCTATGGTTTTTTAATCCTTCACATGGGAGGGTTTTTTATTTTAAATTGATATGTCCAAATTTCTTTATATCTTATTTGGGTGCTCCATTTTTTTTAGTGATTCTCAAATTTTATTTTTCACGACTGAGGTTTTATCCTTTTGTTGATCAGCTACTAACACAACAATGTCATCAAAGGGATTGGTTGAAGTGTTAAGTTGTAGGATACAATAGTAGTAAACTGGTGGAGTATTTTATCAAGGAATCTAAGGACATTAATAGAGGATAGTGGTGCTACCAGAGGTGTTTATGGGAAATTTAATGTCTAACTAACTAGAAAGATTCATGAATCATATTCTTTTTTTGGTGACAGTATGAGTTTTTTGGAAGACTACTAAATTTTTATCGGTTATGTGGTCTATCATGAATCATAAAGAATGTCATGTGAAGATGGAGACTGTATCAGCAGTGTTGTAGGAATATCAAAAAGTCTTCTTGGTCACACGTGTCATGAGGCGTATTCCATTCGTTGGGTGAAATTTGGATCTAAGTGGATCTAATGATCACAGTTACCCTGATAGTGGAGATGACTATGAAGTATTTCAATTTTTAAATCAATGTGGATAATGTTAGTATTTCTTTGTATAAAATTTGAATATTGATGAGAGAAAAAATTATAAATAGGGATATTTACTTCAACATTAATAAATGATTTACTCTATAAATTAATTGATGGTTATTTATAAATATTAATTGATGTATAATTTAATGTTAACTAAATTAATTGAGGATATAGACCACATGTAGATAAAAGGGGATTTAGTATCATTTTATAAAGGTGTACGACCATAATATATTTGGTGAGAGAGAACAAGGAAAGGGTTTTCACATTTTTGGTAATCAGTGTCAATCGTTGATGTCTATAATCAAGTGAAGATAGTGATTATGTCAATTATTGAATGTCAACTATGATTATTGAAAGTGTTGAACATGGTGTGTAATAAAGACGGTTTCATGATTTGAATGTCTTATTGGTTTTAGATATTAAGCGTCATGTCTCGGTTAAGATTAATGGGGGTACATATGAATGGAGGATTCATGTTAGTATGTCAAAAATGACTCTGGATGTGTTGAGAGAGAATTCTTCCAGGTGCATTATAAATGGCCTTCATGTGATGTGTAAAATTCATTTGGGTGTTAAAAGGAATTCAGGTGAATCTTTTGGTTTTTTAAGCCAACATCCACTACGATGTTGGGCACCACCCCAACAGTGTCATAGTTTTATGGGATGACTCCCATCCATTAATCAGTAATGAAAATTCATGGATTCCTTCCACAAGAACCAAAAATAATGGTTTTGGAGAAATATCTAGAAGCTTCCCTATCTGACATAAATATTTTTGATTGACCATAGCTCTAAACATAATCGATGGAAGTGAATATGTAATTTTATAGTATGGTGACTTGTTATTAGTCTCCAATAATGAGCCTTGTTCCAAAAACATGGTAATAGAGATCTCATAAGATTCAATATGGTATGAATCTATGAATTTTCAAATGGATACCATGTATCAAAACCAAGTAAGGGTTCTAGTGGATCTGTTAGTTGATGTAAATAATGTTGGGTGAAAATTGGTATTCAATAAAAAACTATACATGGAAGGTAAATTAAATACCTATAAATAAAATATATTGGATAATGTGTTTAATAAATTACAAGGAATTGACTAAAAATGAAACTGTTTATCCACCTTTTATGTTTAACTTCATCAGAATTCTACATTCTGTAATATCTTTCCATGAATATTATATTTATAAGATGTTTTTCAAAACAACTTTCCTATATGGGAATCATTAAGAATATGTATATATGGCTCAAACTAAAGAATTTATTACTCCAGGTATTTCTGATAAGATACACAAGTTATACAAATTCATATATGTATTAAAAAAAGAATCTAGGTCATGGAATATATAGTTTGATGAATCTATCATATATTTTGGTTTCATAAATAATAAATTTGATTCAAAACCCCTCAAGATAAATAGTAAATTTGATAAAATTCATCAAATTGGGAAGTCAGGCATCTAAGAAGGGATTCACTGCAGGTTTGAGAAGAGTGGGGATTCATTCATAGTATCTATACTAGATGCTAGTAATGACATTTTGTGATTGTTGATAATTAAGTGTGCATTGAAAATGAATTTATTAAGGTTATAATGATTATATTTTCATATGATGTTTCCATAAAAAAAATATGACACAAATGTTTTTTATGATGATATGTGGCTAGTGACATCATACGCGAGTGGTTCATAACACAGTGGAATCTCTAGATTCATTAAAAGGCTCACAGGGTAAGATATTAGGCTATAATGAATGGAGATTGTGACTGAATGGTTTCTGTACATCTCCAAATTTGGGAGTATTTTAGTGTCAATAGGATAATGACATGGATAATCCTTTAGTGGGAATAACCTTATCAATCATTGGATTGAGAAAACCTTTTTTAGGGTTGGTTTTAGTAAGATAATTAGACAGTGTGTGTACAGAAATCCAACTAAGTATTTTTTGAAGTTTTATTTTGGATTTTTTATTGATGTTTTAGTTTCCCCATCATAATTCACCTCCACTATAACCAAACTATATTCTATATAACTCATGTGTGTCTCCATTTAGGAAATATTTTGTTGAATAGCAGCTATCTAATATGTATTTCATGGGTAAATTATACCCTAATTATATTAAGAACCACAAATACGAGTAGAATCAATTAACACTATTAATGATATTCCATTTAACAGCATGAAAAAAGACTTGTAACAGTGATAAAAATCTATTGTTAACATCATCGCTGTTAACGAGGGGTCCCCTCAATTAGTGATAAAAAGAAATGATAAATGTGGTCCTTTATCAGCAATTTAAATAGATAAATAAAAGGGGCCTTTATCAGCACTAGAAATAGTGCTGATAGTGGCCCTATATGATACTGTGTGTCGGTTCTATAAAAACACACTACAGCAACCTTATGTAACCTGTACACAAAATATATAATTTAATTGAAATAAATTATACATCACGAAAACAAAAAAACTGATATATAAATTTTAAAAAAAACTATAATTATATTTACAATTAGTGTCCAAAAAAATCAAAACAATAATTTTTCATTCTCTTTGGAACCTTGGATCTCCACTCAGAAAGGCTTTCCCATGTAATATATTACCAAAAAAATAACCTCAACTCGATTAAAATAGTACAACTATTTAAGAAAAAAATATTATTTTAGTAACATTATAAAGAAATAAATTAAATATTAATATGATATAACACATTAAAAATTTCAATGTTAAATAAAAAGACACATGTGGAGTTATACAGGTCACACCATGCATTTTATCATGGCTCGGTGGATTATAACAAGTCAAAAATGAGGTATGGACCATTTTCCTAAAGTATCAAAAAAATTCTAATGAATTTTCTTTGATTTAAGTATGTTAATTATTCTTATTAATGAAATTAATTTCATTTTTAAATAATTAAATATTTGGAGTTATATGGGTTACACACTGCATGGGATTAAGGTGAGGCTAATTCTTATACATCACAAATTACTTATGAATTATAGTCCTAAAGTAATAAAACAATACAAGTTCTTTTTCTTAGTTTTTTGTATGTCACTTGTTTTTTTATTAAAATCTCATTTAAAAGTAGACACACGCACATTGCGTCATACCAGTCACATCATATGTTGGTTTGATTATAGACTGCTTCCTACATGTCTCAAATGAACTAAGAATTTATCTCTTGAATTATCAAGACAATCGGAGCACATATTCTTGTTTTTTAGTGAGTGAAATATGTTTTGAACATAAATTTGAATTTCAAACTGATAATGGGAACATTGTCATAACCCATCCCCTGGGGTCCGTTCCATGACTACCCCAACATGCCTTCCATAGGCCAGGGGTTGGTGACTAGAAATTGAAAGGGAAATCCCAATAAGGGAATGCATTTCCTTTAAACTTGTACACAGATAGACAATGTACACAATAAAATAAAAGCACAAATTAGAATTTCTAATAATAAAATTGTGAACCGAAAGTAAAAAAGGTCCAGTATACAAACCCAAATTAAATGAAATTACTGCAAAAAGGGAAAAAATTCCCTAAAGGTCATCCAATAATGATCATACCTGAACATTAGGTATAACTTGTCGTTTATCATTATTTTCGCTCATCACATCTATCAATCACCTATGTAGACCATCTAGCTCTGACTCGCTAAGTCTCAGTCAGGACATCCATCTTTTTCATAAGACACAATAAGGTACAGGTGAAGCCTGTTCATGGATGAGTATAAAAATACCCAGTTGGGACCCCAAGATCCTCAAAGGTCCCTCCGAATTCCACAAAGTAAAAAACAAAAATCCTGATATGAATCAAAAATCACAAACAAAAAGACATCTCACACCAGTTATATAACTTAAAGAATAAAAATAATGATGATTATTCATGAGCTAGATCAATTTATTCTATTGAGAGGTTCTGATGTTGATCCCCCGAGGGTCGCTATAATGATGATCCATAAAGGATCTCTCTACTCCTGATCCATAGAGGGTCACACTAGTTCTGATCCACAAAGGGTTTCACTACTGTGGATCCATGGTGGGTCTCCTTCATTCTTATCAACATAGGTTCTATCTTTTTTTGATCCATGTAGGGTCTCACTACTTATGATCTATAGAGGTTCTCTCTCATGCAGTTCCACGAGGGGTCTCTCTTCACTTGACATCCACCCATAGGATTCCCACACATAGTGTGCTTACGTTCCATAGATACTTATGCTAAAGATATCGGTCATACCTCAACCACTATGAAGTCCCATGAAGAATTAACTCAAAGGATCATCTTGTCTTAAGGGTTCCAATGCAACATACGGTGCATCAATCAGACACCTGATCTATATGATATAAAAAAAAGGTAAAAAGGGCCTAGTTGTATTAGAGTATGATCCAACTGGTCCATTCTGCAAATTATTTTCAAACTCATGTGGGGTATCTCAAAAGTATCACCTCATATTATGGATCCTCATTCCATAGACGGCACGTCAATAGGATGTTCGTTTTGTAAGTTACGTATGTTTTAGTGAAACTGGATCAATCACGTCTAGGTCTGGTAGGGGTCAGGCCCGGCCATCGGGTCTGACCCGCATGGAAAACCATGCACTGAGAATTCAATGGTGCCATCATATTTTCAATACAAGCACCAGATAAAAATATTTAAAACCCCACTAACATGTTTACTAAACAAACCATAAAAAAGTTCAAAATTCTATTCTGGTCTCTTTGGGCCTCAGAATCACGTGTCATCAATTTTTTCAATCTCATAATAATTACATATAATTAAAAAATTATATGGAATTTTTGGGTCTTTACATTCTCCACACCTTAGAGATTTATGTCCTCATAAGCCACAATAAAAGCTAAGAAAACAAATGGGGGAATTGAACATGAATCTAAGCCTCCCTCTTCCATGTTCTCTCATAGAGGTTCCCATGCTACCACTGAACTCGTACTATAGGAATCAACCACCCCCATAAGACCCTATCATGACAATCCTCTATATCCACTAAGAACTCTGTGAATGTCACCCAATAATCAATTTCCATCTCTCCCCAGTCGATGATGTGGGATGTATCATGCTTGTATCCCCTCTATAGTGACACGTGGAAAACATTACGCACTCGATGCATCTGTGGGGGGAGAGCTTGGTAGTACGTCACCTTTCCATTTCTACTCAGGATCTAGAAAGAACCCGTGAACCTAGAAGATAACTTGTCACCCCAGCCAAATCACTGCAATCCCTATCGGGGTGAGACCCAAAGGAAAACATGACCGCCCTCCTCAAACTCCAAGGGTATCTATCTCCTTTCGGCATAAGACTTATTCCTACTCTATGCAGTCTTCATCTTCTCCTAGAAGATCAAAACCTTCTCAGTGGTACCCTATACCAACTCTGGACCCATAAGTGCTAACTTCCCTTGGTCTGTTCAACAGTGAGGTGATCAACATGGTCAACCGAACAAGGCCTCAGATGGTTCCATGCTGATGGTGTGGTTATTTCTATTGTTGTATGAAAACTCCACTAGTGGTAGGTGGTCCTCCCAATTGCGGAGAGAATCAAGGATGGAATCAAAATTCATGTTCTGAAGTGTCTGTATAGTCTGCTCTGTTTGACCATCTATTTGAGGGTGAAAGGCAGTGCTTAAGTGTAGCTGAGTCCCAAACTCCTCTCATAATCCCTTCCACAATTGAGATTTAAAATGTGTTTCATGATCTAAAACGATCATTGTTGGTGCCCCATGAATCTGTACTATCTCATATACATAGAGGTGTCCCATGCACTCTACTAATCCCTATTCCTGGATGAGTAGGAATTGATCTGACATGGTTAGTCGGTAAACAATAACATAGAAAGAGTCATGGCCCCTGGATGTACATGGTAACCCAATCATGAAGTCCATGGAGATACCATCCCACTTAAATTCGGGTACCTCTAGTGGTTGCGCTAATACTGCATAATCATGATGCTCGGCCTTCACTTGTTGACAAGTGATGTATCGTGAAATGAACTATTCCAATGTTTTCTTCATCCCTAGCCATCAATACTGACGTCAGAGGTCCTAGTGTATTTTCTCCACACCATGATATACCGCCAAATGGGATGTGTGGAACTCACTTAACAACTCCTCCTGAAATGTCAGTGGTACCATGATGTGTCTTCTAAAAAGGATGAAATTATTCCCACCTTCCAAAAATCCATTAGGATCCTTCCCTTAGGATATCTGAGCACATCGGGCCTCGCAATCAATGTCCCCAAGTTTTGCCTCCCAAACTCACTGAAGGAGTGGGGGAGTGATAGTCATAGACTAGAGGTATGATTCTCCATCCTTATCCATGAACTATATCATCAACTCGGCTAGCTACTATATCTCATCATTCAGTAATTGTGGACCCGACCTCTTATTGAGTGAATCTGCCACTACATTTCTCTTCCCATAATTGTATACTATCTCAATTTCATAGTCCTAGAGGAACTCTATTTGTCTTTGTTGTCTCAAGTTCTACTCATTTTATTAGAAGATATATCTGATACTCTTGTGATCGGAGTAGATAGTAAATAGTTCACCCATAAAATAGTCTTGCCACATATTCGATTCAAAGACCACTACTGCTAACTCCAGATAATGGGTAAAATTTTTATTCTTGTGTTGCCTCAGTTTTCAGGAGTCGTAAGAGATCATTGCTCACTCTTACATCAATACACATCCCAGATCGGTCCCTGATGCGTCACAAAAAACTACACACCCAACACCCTCCTCTATTAGCCTCTGGATTGGGGGAACCCATCAGTATCTGTATCAGATCCTAGAAACTCTACTGGAATCACTCTATGCATACAAAGGTTTTCCCCTTCTTTGTTAAAGATAACAAGGGTTCTGCAACTCTAGAAAAGTAGGGTACAAGTCTCCATTAGTACCCATCCAGTCCCAGGTGTCATGAATTGTCTTCTGGAGACTATCCTGTGACTACCCCAGTCTCACCTTCCATTGTTAAGGGGCTTGAGAATAGCATTGAAAAGGCATATCCCTATAACGGGAAAGAATTTCCTTTAAACCTGTACAAACAAACAAACCAAGAGAACAACTAGAAGCAACCACAATGCAATCTGATGTAGTAAAAAGTCTACTAGAAGTAAAGAGGCCGGAATACAAGGCCAACAGAAAAGTACAAGTATAACTGAAATTAAAAAAATAGCTCTTAGATCATCCACTGATGATTCTACCTTAAGGGTAGGTACAAATCACAATGAGTACTCACTACGGCACATCACGTCTAATGGTTCAACTCTGAGCACCATCCAGTCCTAGATCTCACAGCCTCGATCAATGTTTTTTGTCGTCTACACCAATATAGTAACATGCAAGTGTATCCCATGTTGGGGTGAGTATAAAAATACTCATTAGGGACTAGGAGATGCCCGAAGGTCTCCTAGAGTTGAACAATGGAAAAACCATAAAGTAACACCTCACTCACAAAGCACAAAGCATTCGTTACTCTACTTAGGTATATTCCCATACATATACCTATGTTATCAAAATAAACTCATCTCAATCATGAGGAATCATAAGGATCCATATTTTAATCAATTTTCAAAACTCATCCACGAGGGAATAAGACCAAAAAGGTAACACCGTGAAGGTAACCCCATGAAGGTAAAAGTACAACAATGGTAACCACATGAAGGTAACACCATGAAGGTAAAATACTCATCTCACACTAGGTATATAACTTATGTATAGAAGTACTGATGATTAGTCGTAAATCTAGGTCATATTATTCTGTCAAGGGGCATTAATGTTGACCATACGAAGTCTGAACCACACAGGATCGATATGTACTAACCCCTGCCAACCCACACCAGATCAGACCCACATATGATTGATATACACTGACCCACATGGGATATCTAAGTGTTGGACCACATAGGATCTGACCTACTCATGATCGGTATGCACTGACCCACACAGGATCGCTGAGCATTGACCTCCACAAGATTTGTCTCCAACATCTGCCTCACTGTCAGCCACTGCATTCCCGCTCATATTACACATGATTCTTGGAGAACCTCTCTTCAATACATCGGCCGTATTTCAACTTGAATTAAGTCCCAAGAATATGTAACCTGAAGATCATTCCTGTTAAAAAGGTCCCAATGCAAAAGATGGTGCATCAATCAGATGCTCGGTCTGTATATTATTGGAATTTTAGTGGAGAGGGAATGGATGGATTTTGAGTCGATCCAAACCGGCCATACTCCAACATTCTCCAAAACTCTCATGGAGTATTTCAAATGTTCCATATCATCACTAGAGTTTTTAAACAATAGATGGTGCGTCATTCAGATGTTTGGTCTTTAATTACATCCCTTCCCTTGAAACGATGGTTGATCACACCTCGGTCTGGCTTGGCTCTGTTGGGCCCATGAAAAAATGAAAATGGGACCGATTCTCTAAAGGGGTCCCAACACCACTTACAGTGTGTCAAACAAACACCTGGTTTTTCAGTTACGAGTGTTTCTTTATTCAGGGACCAGTTGGGTCTAGGCACGGTCTGACTCTGTCAAACAAGCTTGATGCGACGAGTCATGGGGTCTACCTAACCTTGCGTGGGTCCGGCCCATTAAGGGTTGTCCCGGTTCACTGGGTCCAGCACATCACGGTCGGACCAATTTGGTTCACAGGCCCGGGTCGCAGTTGTCTTAGCCCGTAGGGTGGGGCTCAACCCACCTGTACTAGGCCGCAGGCCCGGCCCGCACTGACTCAGTCTACCAGATGGTGGACCGCCTCCCTCACTGGCCCCGTGGTTGCAGTGTCATTTCACCAAATTGGTGGGGCACTGCCCCATCACATTAAATGGTCGGTCGTTTGGCCGACTGGGTCCCACCAACCCGCCACTGTGTGGACCGTGCCCCACCCTCCTCCCACAGCCTGCTGGCCACGACAGCTTCCGTAGGCGGTGCCTGTGAGCATTGCACTTGTTCCATGTGATCGGCTTAGGCTGGCTTCTGGGGCACTCTATCACGTGTCACCTCCCACATCTTACAAATGGTTATCACAGGTCTCCTTCGGCCCCCACCATCCGCCGCCGACAAGCCACCGATGGTTTCTTTCACGGGTCACTAGAAGTGCTATGGTGTCCATTCATGGTGTTGTATGCACCTACAGCTCTTCCGCGTTTCAGCTGTCAAAGCATGACCCGGTACTTTGTGTTTTCGTTGAGTTAGAAATTTTTACCCGAAGTTCACATCAATAACAAAGCGGTGGAGGGTCTGGGCCTTGTTCGTTTGGCCCGCGCCCTCCGCGTTAAGGTTATATCAAGTGGGAGAGGATTTAATTCATCAAAGACAAATTCAAAATAAACCCCTTTCCAAGACAAGATATCCGCTGATGACGATCGAAAGAACCTCCTTCTTCATTGTTGTTGGTTCACGATTCAGTGGCGTTCGTCACCACTTGATGAATCAAGCTTCATCCTCCAGGTGGTAAGCATCGTGGTACATTTTAAAAACTTCGTCCTGTGGTGAAACCCTATCAACACCCTTTCTCGAGATCCATATGAATATGAGAGGGGAGGGTGAGTAACACACGTGGAATTAATGAAGATCATTTAATTAATGAACCTTATTAATTTAATGGTGTGGTTACAAGAATAAAGGGGAGTCAAGCCATTTAATTGCTTGTTGTGTCATTTGTCCCACCACAACTGCTTGTCCCTATGAGGAAAATAAAATGGTAGAATAATATAACTTTTTTATTTTATTATTATTTTAAATGTTCAAAAACTATCTTTTCCCCCCAACCTTTTGTGGTCAAATTGAACCCTCTCTTAATTGAATTCTAGCATTGTGGATTCAACAGTGCCCTTGGATTTTTAATCTATGAACCGGTTCAAAAGATTGAAAAATTATCCCATACATTTACTAAACATACCCTAAATAAAGTTCAATAAATTATAAACATTCACCCTCGACCCACGTCAGTCGAGGTTAGGCTCTGCCTAAGGGGAACACACCCCCAAAAACCTTATAAGTATTATCAGATTTTCAATCTGATTTACCGTTTATAAGATATGTATTTTGAAAATAAAATAACTGTTACTTAATTATTTTATTTATGGCCAAAAACTGACTTCCATAGTTTTCCCATTCCAGTCAATGTTAGTATCTTCCCAACGAAATCATACCCTCACGAGCTTGGCGGTGGTGTTAGATTTTTAATCTGAGTCACCGTTAGTGAGTTTAATCATTTGAAAAATAAAATAACTTTATTTAATTATTCTATTTATTGTTATTCCATTTTTTTTGGTTTCTCACTGGAGGCCTATGCCGACTAAACATTTGTCATGCCTAGGGTAAAATCGCAATCCTGAATGAAACAGTGCCATTGGATTTCTAATTTGGGATCCCGTTTAGGAGTTATTCCAATTTTTTAGGAAAACTACTCTTGCGGGCTAATTAAAGCTTAATAAAATTTTAATGGATCACTTTGGGCACTCTGTGCCTCAGAATCGCGTTCCATCAGATTTCGCGACTTTGAAAAAATCTCAAATAATTTAAATATTTATATATATAGAATTTTCGGGTCTTTATATTCTCCCCACCTTAGGTCCTTTCATTATTAAAATCCAAAACAAAGTAAAATCAAATAAATGATGGTACTAAGCACGAATCAAAGACTCCCTCTCCCATGTTCTCTTCTAGAGGTTCCCATTCTACATAGAACACGCACCAGAGGGATCATCAGTCCATAAGGGACGCACTATTGTTGATCCTCTATCTCCACCATAAACTCCATAAAAGTCTCCCCATCAATGATAATGTGCCATGTATTATGAACATACCTCTTCAGATATGACACATGGAAAACATTATACACCCAGATCTTCTGTTGGGGAAGAGCTAGACGGTACGCCACCTCGCCTACTCTAATGAGGATCTGTAAAGGTCTGATGAACCTTGAAGATAGCTAGCCACACCAGTTACACCTCTTGGGTGGGACATTCTACCATCTCTAGTGGAATACCATTCTCCGTAGAGGAATGGTTTCACCACCCTAACCATCATATTTTTCAATGTTCACTCATAAGACTATCATAGTGTACATTTTCCCTTATTGAACTATGTTCCCTCCCCATTCCATTCATGTCTATCTCATGAGATATAAATAATTTCCCAATGAAATTGAGAGAGATATTGGTCACAAACATCACATAATTAAAATAGTACATATGTGTTCCACAAGAACATAAATCATTCAACATACCATAACCCATGAAAATAAATGGTTTTCATAAACATTTCATCACAACATAAACCATAGAATAGAAATGGGTTTCATAAACATCATTGCATCATAAACATAAACCATCTATATAAATAATATGTATGGTATACATGGATAATATCCCTATTAAATAGTGAGTAACATCAAATAATTCCATCTTAGATAGAAAGTGGGATTAAAATATTACATGGGGGAATCTTTACGGAAAATAACTTTTCTATTTTAAAATAAATTATTTTCAACAAAATCATGCACTTATAAATGAAAACGTTCTCATTGAAAATAAATATTTAAACTTGTATTGTAATATTCAAATAATTTATGTGACATGACTTTTCTAAAGGCCACATATGGAATATAAGTTTAAAAAATAAACACCTTTAGATTTTTTTTTAAAAAAATCACTAAGTAACTTTTTTGACAAATGATAAAAATATTCCTTCCAAACATTTTTGTAAATTGTTAAATATGGGTAAAAATGATTTTAAATATTCAAGGCATAACAGTAACATTCTTTTTGAAATATTTTTTTTAAAACATAGACATTGAAGAGAAGTTTTCCCCAACAGGGACTTAAATATAAACTATCTTAAATAATGATGAGATTATGAAATAATCCCGTACAACATTGATAACATTAATTCACAAGAATCGTGAAAGAAATAAATTCAGATGGATATGTATATCACATAGTTTTCATAATAAAAATCCTAAATTACATTCATGTTAAGTATATATACTACAAAAAAACAAGTACTGTGTAAATAATTTTTCCCACAAATTAAAAGTGAGAAGAGAACCCCTTACAAATATCACATCATTGAAGTGAGCATTAATCAAATGAATAAATTTTTTGTTTCAGCTGTAAATCCAAAAAAAATAATACCTAAGGTAATAAAAAGTTATTTCACATATATTCGTAGCATGACATAATCAATGAAGTAGATGTTTAACCTAATTAATGGAAATAGAGTTATGAAATCCATTACTTTATGTTCAAATCATCACATACGCTCTTTATCTTCCTGAATAATAAATGTTGTTTAATAATTTAATTTATTTAGAATATTTTTAAAGTTGATTATTCCTTTTACATAAAATATTATTAACTTAAAATTATTACTTAATTATTAAATTTCACAACGGATTTTTTGATGATATTCGATACATGAGTCCAAAATGACTTTAGTATGATTTCTATAGTCAAGGTTTTCATTATTACATAATATCCATAATAATTATAATGAAATAATTATCATTCATAAAAATAAATTATACTATTAAATTCATCCATCAAATATGGATATGAAATATGAACTATGTTATAATCATGGAGATGGTAGGTCGTACATACACATGAGTAATGTTTCCATTTTTCAACGATAATTATGGAAATAAGGTAAGTATTATTTTATATTTTAATAATGATAATAATATAATATATATAATACTAAATCTTAATATATATTAATATATATCATCCATGTTATGTGGTGATGAAAAATGAATCGCACCGCTTCATGGAGGTGGTAGTCCTCACTTACGCACAAACGACATTGTCATTTTTCTGTGCATGGAAGGGTATTAACATATATTATATATATTATCATTTCATAATTATAAATATTCAACTAATATTATATATAATCCATAATTACATCAATATAACTAGTATTGGGTGATGATGAAGGAAGATTAATTACATAGTTTCACGAGGCGGTAGTATGTCGTACACACGAACGATTAATTATTTTCACATTTGATGGAATTGGATATGGATATAGGTAACTAAAATAAAATAATATAAAATATTTCTATGGACGATAATTTATTTATTATTTTATCTTCAATTAATACTGGTTTATGTATGTTGAATAATAAACAAAAAAAATTATTGATTAAAAATGATAACTATTTCTCAGACCATCTTTTTTTCATAACATCTTAAGACCACTTAGGGGGGATTATTTATAAAATAAGGAGTCTAGAATATGTTTAAGGATTATATGAATATATTTGGGTAGTTTTAGGAAATAATTAAAAGGTTTTTAATGTTTAATAAATGAGGATAATATGTTCTCTTTTATAAGAGCTAATAGAGGAAGTCTTGGAATTTCCCAAAATATTAAAATAATATAAATTAATGTTCATTTTATAATCTATAAAAAGTGATTTAATTCAATTATAATAACATTATGGTTGTAAATAAACTAATAAAATTGAATTTATATAAGTTTTGACTATATTTTTACCCATATGTTTTGTTTTGACCATTATTTAACCCCTTTTACTCCAACCTTAACAACATGGATTTTTATTCTTTGAGGGTAAATATAATTACTATAAATTTTACAATGACCCATAAAAAGGATAATTTATAATATTATAAACCATAAACAAATAATCTTAATTAATTTTTATTTTTAGGAATTTATTATAAATTAATAAAATATTATTTACAATAAAATATTAATAATGTCGATTTTAAGTATTATTCATTACATTGACGTTAATAATATCACAATAACACTTATAATTAAAAATATATATTTTATTAAATCCCTAATATATCTAGTTAATAAACAAGATTAATTGATAAAATTAATTATGTAATGTTTTATTTAGATTAATATTTTTAATAACCTTTATTAGATATTTCCATTAATAAAATAATTACTTCATCAGCGTTGTGTAAGCATTTAAGGAAATTATTTATTAAATAATAAATATAAATAAAAGACCATGATGAATATAAATATTATATATTTCAATTTAATATTTATAGTTGAATATACTATTTGAATAAACCCATAATAAAAATATGATAGAAATTAATAATATGATTGTGACATCTTTGACGTTTCGTTAAAAAAATATTATAAATGACATAATAACCTAAAAAAAATGAATCCAATGGACAAATATTAGAAACTTGAGTAATTATGGATGAAACATAAACATAAATAAAAATTAGGCATGTATAAGGGTCATTTTATAGTCCTTATCATATAATTTTCATTCTAAATTACCAGATTTACCCTTTACTATGGGTTTTTTTACCATGGTTACTATTCAAATTTTCCAAAAACAAAAGTGAACTATTTAATAAATTTTTACCTCCTGATTGAAAATTTGGAATTCATCTTCCAAAATTAAAGACACTTAAGTTTCAGAATTTAATTTAAAATTTAATCGGCAAAACACAACAAAAATTTGTTACTTTTTTAAAAACCCTTTTAAAAACAAAATGTTTTAATAATAAATTCAAGAGTAAAATCCATTTTAAAACCCATAATAAAAATATTATAAATCAAAATTAATAAATTAAATTTTAAAAAAAAATCTAATATATAATTTTAATTTTTGAACACTTGAAAAGAAAATAAAATTTGCAATACAAATCTGTATTTTCCACTCTTTGTTGATAAATAAATATTTTTTAAAAATTATCAAACTTTTACCATAATATAATTCTGGTATGATTAATTCAAATATGATATTTATTTCATTAAATAAAATTTCAAAAATTTCTATAAATTAGTTATATTGTTATCTCACCAAAGTAAGAAAAATCAATCTTGACTAACGTGTATTTGAAGAATAAAACGATTTTACTGAAATTTAGTGATTAATTTTCAAATAATTTTTAAATAAATTATTATTGATTAGTACCATATTCTATTTCATAATTTTTTTTATATTACTCATTCCCTATAATTTAACTTCTATGTTATAATGGTTACACAACTGTATTTCTTTATTCATTTAAACTCGGTGTTGTATATCTTATGCACTATCGAACGTAATATTTGTTTTCATAATATCGGAATATTACATTGTCCTCCAGCCCCCCCCCCCCCCATTAATAAATTTCTCCTTCATAATTTTAAAATATACTTTTTAAGCAAGGTTTGACCTTTTAAAATACATTTTTTGAAATCCAACATCATAAAAAGTGTTATTAAAACATCCAATTTTAAAGAATTAAAGGAAATTATGAAGGAAATTTGGAGTAAAAAATATTTGGTTTCCAGTTTAGAAAAAATGGTCATAGAATATAAAACTAACTATAAATAACTTATAGTGGGTGATACAGAACATGGTCATGAAAATTTTAACCATAACAAAACTATAAATCTAGTATGGGTTAAAAGGATATTAATTTCTAAGTAAGATATTTAAACTGATAATTTTTTTGTTTCAAAATACATTTCCTAAATATGAGGATTTTTTTTACAACATATTTTAGGAACATAAGGAAATATACTTACTTGAAATTTATTGTTTTATCCTTTAAGAAATTTCGACCACAAACTCATCGTTTTCTCTAGATGATGAGTTTTAATTTTTTATTCCTGAAGAAATAGAATCAACTTCCACTGATTAAGAATTCCATAAATAATATAATAGGATATTATTCTTATGTTCATAAATTATCAACAACCAAAATGGTTTTAAAAAGGTAATTTGATTCGAAAAATTGATAAACATTCATATAAGGAAAACTAATTTAATATACAAAATTCAACTGTAATATCCAAATTTCAACTTATATCATCCAATAAATAATTGTCCTTAAAATTACATGAAATATTACTAAGTAATCTTGAAACCAAAAATTAAATTTTTCTTCCAAGATAAATATAATATTTATTTCTTGAGAACATCAATCAATCTAAAAGTATCATACCAAAAAAAATAATTTCACTGATAAAAAATTCTCTAAGAAATGATAATCATTTCCCTAAATAATCTGAAAGACCATAAATACACAATAAAATCATATGTGCTTACAAAAAATAATTAAACCTTTATTTCTCAAATAATGTAACATAATATAATATATGTTTCCCAAATATAGTGAGATTATTTTAAAATGACATAAATCATGTAGACACTAAATAAATATATAACTCATGGTTATCAATACGATAAATCATATATTCAATAAAATCAAATTATTCTTAATCCACCAAATCATTTAAGAAAAGTTTATAATAACTAGAACTTCACGTAGGCTAGTGGTAGGTGACTCACCCTCATTATCCTTTGGTTGTGGGTTCAAACCTACCAACCTATAAAGATCTGACGAGTATTCACCCATCATATGGGATTTTCTTTTTATAAAACTATCCATATAAAATTCTAAAAATGTAAGAAACATCCTTAAAATGACCTTAATATATATAACACTAAATAAATATTATAACCTCAAATTTTATCTCAATCATTTCATTTTGTATCCCAAAATTTAAAAAAAACATAATTATCTCAAAAATATAAATCTCCAAAAATATTATAATTCATATTAAAGTTTCTTAACATAAAACATCAAAAGGGGTGTTTAAAACTATGAACTTAAGGTATTTTATACACATGAATTTATTTATAATTCATACGATTGAATATCATTAAAAATTATTATCTCTAATGTTATCTAAACCCTTCTCTAAATCCAATTATAATATTATAATACATTCACTTCCAGAGTGAGTTCTAAAAACATAAATATTACATTTTGGGCATTGGTACTGATAAATGTGACCCAATTTTTTCATCAAAAGTTACAACAACAAATGAAATATGGAATAACTTACATACCCAAGGACCTTTTAGTTTATGAGTTTCATAGAATCAGTTTAAACTCCTATATATCTTATAAAAATAAACTGAACCCTAAATATCTATATCATCTCCCAAAATTTCCTCTCTTTTATAACCCTTTTTAGATATAACCTACATAAACGTTTTGTTCTAAACTAGGAAAAAAAACATAATAAAGTAAAATATTATATTCTCAGTAAGTGTAACCATAGAAGACATCCAAGATTATGTAATAATAACATGATCATAATGGTATATAATTATTTTTTGAAAATTATACCCTATGTATCATAATCTTGATTCATGTAATAAATTTTGTAAGTTTATAAGACATGAATAATAAAATGATCAAAAAACATAATCCGTGATTGCATAAAACAGGATATGGAATTGTGCTATAAATAGAAGTATATAAAATCCTTAGGTTGTTAATATCACTAGGAGATACACACCACAATCCCCAACAATACCCCATTTCTTATAGTAAAATGAGTTCACTCCCCAAACAATCATAGTATTCTAGGTTCACTCCCAAGACTATCAATGTGTACATAGTCCCTTACTAAACTGATTTCACTCCCCATTCCGGTCTTATTTGTCTCAGAAATATAAATCATTACTCAATTCATTGGAGGGAGATATAATTCCCACCCATCACATAATAAAAACCATAAATATGTGTTCCAAAGAAACATAAATTATTAAATATAATATAACCCATGAAATTGTTTTAGATTCATAATCATTTCATCATGACATCACCCGTGGAAAAGAAATGGGTTTCATAAACATCATTCCTTAATAAAGATGAAATATTTAATGAAATAATAAGGATTTAATCCTTGGATAATAACCCCAATATATTATAAGTCACATAAAATAATTTCATCTTATATAGAAAATGAATTCTAAAGGCCACATGAAATAATTATTGAGAAAATAACTTTTCCATTTTAAAATCACTTATATTTTTTACAGAAATTATACACTTGTAAATGAAAAATAATAAATGAAAATAAACCTATAAACATTAAAATTAAGCTTCAAATAATTTATGTGACTTCATTGAGAGAAAATATTCTCATTTCATATGAGGTAAAAACATTCCTTCCATTTTTTTAGAAAATTCCCAAAGTGCCTTGTTTGGAAAATGATAAAAATATTTCTTTCAAACCATTTTATAAAATTTAAAACATGGGTAGAATGAAATTGAACATTCATAGGTGAATTTTAAATCCCAGTTGGAAAATTTTCATATAAAACATGTACATGTTAGAGAAATATTCCCTAATAGATGATTAAAAATAAACAATCTTGAATAATGATGATATTGTGAAATAAACCCTTACCACTTTAGTAACTTTTCAATTAGACACCCCATGAAAAAAATAAATTCATATTGATATGTATATCCCATAATTTTTAATTATAATTTTCCTAAAAGACATTTATGGTTAGTATGTAAACCATTCAAATGAAATAAGTGGTTTCTAAGTTGTGTGTCCCATTGAATAAAAGTGACATGAAAATCCAATACAATTATCATATCATTGAAGTAAAAGTTTTTCAAAAGAATCAATTATGTATTTCAGATATAAATCAAAATAAAATTTTTGAAATAAATTATAATAATGGAAAAATTAATTTCCCATATAATCTTAGTAAGACATAATCAATTAAGTAGATGTTTAACCCAATGAATAGAAATGGAGTTTATAAATCCATTACTTTAAGTCCAAATAATCACATACATTCTTTACATTCCTAAATAATAAAATTAGGTTAATTATTAAATTTATTAATAACATTTATAATGTTTATTGTTCATTGTATGTAAATTATTATCATATTATAATGATTAATTAATTATTTTAGTTCGAATCAGACATTTTGATGATGTTCGTTACTTGAGTCTGAAAGGACTATGGTATAATGACTATAGTCAAAGTGGTCATTATTCCATCATATCCAGAATAATAATATTTAAATAATTACCATTTTTATAAATAAATTCTAATTTTAAATAAATCCATTGTATATCGATATGAAAAATGAACTACATTACAAGCGTGGATACGGTAAGCCATACATACCCATGAGTAATGTATCCATTTATCAATGATAATTATAAAATGAAAGTAATTATTATTTTATATTTATATATTTATAATATTATAATATATATCATATTACTTATTTATATATATTTATATATATCTTCCAAGTGATGTGGTGAGGGAAACCCAATCACATCACTTTGTGGAGGTGATAGTCCACACGAACGCACAAACGACATTATTATTCTTCTGTACATGGAATGGAAAGAATGTAAATGATATATATTATCTTTTAATAATGAGAAATATATGAATAATATCATATATAAACCATAATTACATAATATAACTAGTCTTAAGAGATAGTGATTGAGAATGAATTACATTGGTTCATGAGGTGGTAGTATTTCGTACACGTGAATGGTGCATTATTTTCCCATTTGATGAAAATGGATAAAGATATATATCATGAAACTAACATAGTAAAATATAATTATATGTATAATACTGTATTTATTATTTTAACTTGTATTATGAATATTTTAGGGAGGTATAGAAATAAAAAAAAAATTCTTGATTAAAAATGATGAATCTTCTTCAGACAATCTTCTTTTTTTAAACCGTTAATATTGGAAAGGGTGGTGTTATTTCTAAACTAATACCTATAGAATGTGGAAAATTATTAGAGTATGATATTATAATAGGTATTTTAAGTACCAAAATGTTCTTGATGTGTGAATAAACAAGATGAACATGTGCCCTTTTGTAAAAGAGGAGAGAGGCACTCTTAGAACATCCCAAAATATTAAATTAATATAAATTAATTTTCAATTTAAATTGGTTATAAATTAATTAATTTTTAACATCATATGGTTATGGGTATAAATACCCAAAAATTATAAATTTTATAAATTCTTTTTCTATATGTTTACCCATAACTTTTGGATTTTAACCATTACATAACCCCTTTAACTCTTACCACATCAACATGAATTTTTACTCTTTTAGGTTTAATATAGTTAATATAAAATTGAAAACAACCCATTAATGGATCATATATGAATGTATAAAAATTATAACAATACTTTTTGCAGGATTTATGTTTTTCAGTAATTTTATTTCATTTAATAAAATATTATTTACAATAAAATATTCTTACTATCAATTTTAAGGACTATTCATTACATTGACATTAATAATATCAAGATGACAATTATAATTAGAACCAAAAAATTAATTACCTCCTTTATAAGTAATAATAATATATAAACTTTTTTATGGAATTAATTATCTAAAAAATATAATTTTTTTAATTTTTTCGTAACATTTATTTGATATTTCCATTAATAGAATAATTACCGCATCAGTTTTGTGTAAGAATTTAAGGTAATTATTTATTCACTAAAAAATAAAAATAAGTTACCATGATGAATATAAATATTTTATATTTCAATTTGAAATTTATATTCTAATTTATCCTCTAAATAACTCCATATTAAAAAAATTATAGTCATTAAAAATATGTGTGTTGCATTTTTTTCTTTAAACAAATAATGATAAATGTCATAATCACATAAAAATGGAAACCAAAGGCCTTATATTCTAAAATTGATTGATTTTGAATTAAAAAATTTAATCCCAAAAAATTTGGGTGAGTATAAATGTAATTTTATTGTCCTTATCATATTATTTTTTTCCTTAATTACCAGATTAACCATTTATCATAATTTACCAAGGTTTCAATTCAAATTGTAAGATAATAAAAGTGATATATTTACTAAATTTTTACCTCATGATTAAAAATATGGAATAAATATTTTTCAAAATACAATACACATAAGTTTCATCATTTAATTTAAAATTATTCCTCAATATATAATGAAAACTATTTTTTCTGAAAAAAAAATCCCTTTTTAGACATAAAATTTTTTTATACTAAATTCAAGTATAAAATACATTTAAAAACCATAATTATATTATTATAAATCAAAATTAATAAATTAAATTTTAAAACTAATATAAAATATAATTTTAATTTCTTAACACTTGAAAAGATAATACAATTTTTAATACCAATAGGTATTTTTCACTCTTCGTTGATAAATGAAACTTTTAAAAAATTGTGAAACTTATACTATAAAATAATTTTGATATGATAATGTAAATTGTTTTATTAATTTAATTAAATTAAATTTCTAAAATTTCTAAAAATTTATTATATTTTTCTCTCACAAGATCAAAAAAATAATTCTTGAAAAATTATATTTAAAGAAAAAAATTTCTTTTCTAAAATTTTGTGTTAAATTTTCGAAACAATAATTATTACAATGTTAATGCGTATGAGAATTTATATTTCAAAATTTATTTTATATTACTAATTCCTATATATTTAAAATCTATGTTATAATGGTTACATAAAAATATTTCTCTCTTCATTTAAACTTGGTGTTTCATATCTTGTAAACTATTGAACATAGTGTTTCTTTCTGAAATATCAGGACATTAAATTCTACCACTTTAATAAATTTCACCCTCACAATTTGAAATTATTCTCGGTAATGAAACCTTTACCTTTCAAAATACCTTTGTTGAAATCCAACATCATAAAAAGGGTATTTTAAAAATACACTTTAAAAGAAAGAATGGAAAGTGTTAAGCTTATTTAGAGTAACACATACTTGGTTTCTAGGTAGGACAACATGTTCATGGAAGAGAAAAATAATTCCAAAAAATATGACAGAGACTGATAGAGAACATGGTTATGAGAAAGTGGACCATAATAAAATCATAAATCTAGAATGGGTTAAAAGTCTGTTTATTTCTATGTTAGATATGTAAATGGATAATGTTTTTGTTTAAAAATAATTTTCATAATGTTAAGGAATTTGTTTACTACATATGTTAATAACATATAGAAATATATTTACTTTAAAATTATAGTTTCATATTTTAATAAATTTGAAACACAAACTCATAGTTTTCTCTAAATAATGAGTATGAATTTTTTATTCTTGAAGCACTACAATCAACATCAATAGATCATGATTTCTTAAAAGGATAATAACATATTCAACTTTTCTTCATACATTAACAACGACAAAAATTTTTATAATAATATAATATGCTTCCAAAAAATGATAAACCTAAATTTTTTGGAAAAATAATTTAATATACAAAATTCGACAATAATATCCAAATTTCATCATATATCTTTCAATAAATAACTACCCATAAAATTCCTTGAAATATTCATAACTATTATTGAAATTAAAATTTCACATAATATTCCAAGATAAATCTAATATTTATTTTTGGATAACATCATTTACTCATGATTTCTCATTCCAAAAATGTAATTTCCCAAATAACATAATCTCTAAGATATGATAAAAATTTCTATAAAAATATGTACCTCCATAATAACACAATAAAACCATATGTGCTTCTAAAAGATAAGTAAACCTTTATTGATAAAAGAGTATACAATAATATCATATAATTTTCCCAAAATAGTGATATAACTTGAAAGTAAGATTAATCATGTATCAGAAAAAATATATATCAATGTAATTTCCTAGAATTTATGTATAATGTTTTTAATTGTATGGAATTATTTCAAGAAAAGAGACTTTGAAGCCATGAGATTTTGAGGCCCAGTAATCCAGAAATAGAATTTAGAACCTTTTTTAAGGTTGATTATGTAAATGTGCAAGTGGGTTTTTCTATAATTTGAATAGTTCCTTAGATAAAAAATATAAGGGCACTATTGAACTCAGAATGTCAGGATTCTCCTAGAAAGAACCCTACTTCAATTGATAATAGTCATAAAGAAAAGTTAATTTTCAGACTTTTAGGAAAAATTTAAAATAACATAAAAGATATTTTATTTCGTTTCTCAAACCCGTTGGGTGAGCGTATGGTGGTTCAGTAGTGCGATGATGTGGTGAACTAAAGGAAGATCATTAATGTATTTTAAATGTGTATCATAATGACACATTAAATGGAGCATAATATATACACTATTTCATAAATAAAATAGCCTAAAAACGTGATGACATAGTGTAACAGAAATGATGCGATGTTTTTTCTTTATAATAAGTTAATGCACTAGAGAAATGGTAATTGAAACATAGAAATTATCTGATGAACTTATGACAAGAAATGTCTCCAACAACAAACACCAAATGACAGCGAACATCTGATGGCATAGAAGAAGAATGATACTGGTGAATGACAAATGCTGACGGCTTTGATCGGAACATAAATCCTTACTAATGAAATGCACCAGTAATGAAAGTCATTCCCGGAAGGGTTTTTTCCTATATTAAAATTTTCCCCGCTCATCCTTATAAAATGATGAATGTGGGTCAACCCATGTATAGGTTGACCCATGAATCCCTCATCAACATGGGAGGGTTCATTTTCATCAGGGACTTCTATATTATGATTTAATTATTTTTTTTAATAGAACATCTTCCCTGAACCTCCCCTATTTTGAAATTATAACGCTGAAGGAATGGGCTGATAGTAACAAGGCATGATCCCTTCCACTTGTGAGTTCTTCATGATCTAGTTTTCAAAATGGCGGTGAAGTGGATTTGAGGCCTTTTTTGGGAAGGAGACACCCCATGGAGGCCAGAGGTGGAGATATCGTGAAGAGTTGACAAATTGTGAAGACCCAGTGGTCTAGTGAAGGAATGGGTAGCGGCACCAGTGATCGCCAACGGTGGCCCGTGGTGGAGGCCACATGTGGTGGTGGTGCGCCGGTGAAGGGATTCGCGACTAGCTCGGGTAGCGGTGTCATGTGAGGAGACATCGGCCGCATCGGTGAAGTAGAATGCAGTCATGGTCCACTATGCTCAGGGCACATGGTCCCCTGACTGCATGCAGAAGGCCAGCTGGCCAGTTGGTCAGCCACATGGTGGCACCCCAGATGTGTCGTGCATCTGGGATGGAGGAGGCAGCCATGCGGTGACCCATAAGGTATGAGGGGGACCCAGCCTCCTAAGGATTCCTAGTTAGACAAGACCCGTACTATGTGGTCTGAGTAAGGGTGGGGCTGCCACATAGTGCTGGAGAAGTGGTCAACGAGCCTAACACGCCCCTTTAGGATGGGACAGACGAGATCGGGTCATTGGGCGACCCAGCAGGCTGGACACTCGGCCAAATTGGGCTAGGTCCAGCGAGGCCCAACGGGCCTTTCCCACTAGCCAGGATGGACTGGAACAACCCATACCCCAACTAGGTCTGATCAGGTCAGTTGAATCATACCAAGGCCCTTGGGTGGGGTTGGTCGGGTCAGACCGAGCCAAGACACAATTGGCCCCTATATTACTAAAATGCCAATAACTTGAAAACCGAACATCATATTGAAAAGACAGTTGTGGCGTTGGAACCCTAGCGATGAAGTGGATATTTTTTTATACTCTAGGGAGGATTTCATGGAAGTTAAAATATGAAAAATTTCTTGGGGAGCAGTTCTCCCGAGATCAAGCATGCTACATACGAAAAAACTACAGTTGGCTGAGACCTGAAGACTGCTGACAAGCAACCCTTTGTGGATCAGCTATGATGGCCCAGTGGGAAGTAGATCTCTTTGACTCGGCAGGCCCAGGATGGGGAGAGACTTGGTATGTGTTGAAAGACCCACAGTACATGATGGAGAGGAGTACCTCAAAATGGCCAATGTGGGAAGCAGCTCTGTGAGACCTAGAATACCCACTGTGGGGAGTGACTTTGTATGACTCGGTATACCCATGGTACTCATTAGGGATGAGTACCATAGTAGTCCAAGGTCAATGGGAATTGGCATTGGTCTTACCCAGTAATCCCACAGTACTCATTGAGGATGAGTTATCCATCAACCTAACTATTCGATGATATGACTGATGATTCTATTTTCCTAATCTAGATTATAACTGGTGTGAAATGTATTTCTTTGTGATCAAGCTTCATGATTTGTTTTTTGGATTTATTTGTGGTATTTCCTTGTCGTTTTGGGGTCCCTATTATGTATTTTTTTTACTCAGCACAACATGGGATTTTCCAACAAGTGTTGTGTCTAGTGCAGAAAATTGATTCCCTAATGTAGGACCTAGTGGCATGGGACCCAGTGGTACCCAGTGAGATTTGGCAGGTGGGACACACTTCTATAGCTTCTAGAAGCTACTGCACATTTACCAGTCATGTGGGGTTCTAAATGGATGGATATCCAGATTTTCTTTCATACTTTCTTGTTTTCTAGTATATCTTTTGTTGGGTTAGTATTATGGACCATTTGAATTTCAATTGTACTTGTACTCAATAGTTATTTATAATGGCCTTCATTTCCTTCTTTCTGGTTTTGGGACATGGTTTTATGTGTTTGTGTGTTTAATAACTCTGTAAAATGCCTCCCACTTATAGATTAATACCTATGGATCTATTCACCAACCAATGTCCTTCAGTAGGTGGGCTTGGGGGATTCATGGCACTAGTCCTGGGTGACGGGTCATGAAAAAGTGGTATCAGAGGGTGCATGGTTCTACCTCAATGTTTGAGAGTCTGTTGTTTTGTTTTTTGGGAAATATTTTTGAATATATTGAGATAGACATTCAGATGTGGGGATTCCAGTATTAGTGTGGTGACTGACGTATTCATATACCAGGACCCTGAATCCTGCTTTCTTTCTCTATACATGAAAACACTGGTTGCATAACTGTTTCTTCACGATATACTTGAATAATATCCATATAACTAGGTATAATCTTCTGAATTTGGTACATAATGATCTATTTTCATATTCCTTCATGCAGACAGCCTTCTAGGCTTCCGATACATGATCATGTGGACAGCCTACCTGGTGATGAGGCATCGGATTAGTGACCAGTGCTAGAGATGGCCCCACCGGGTGGTGCACCCATGTTTCTGATACCTATTGATAAGTAGTTAATTCTAATGTTACTAGTAGTGGATGTATGTAGACTCAGTGCCTTGAATGAGTTTTAGAGACAGAGAAATCTTAGGATCAGAGGAGAGAAAGATCATCAGGTCGCTGAGGATTTTTTGGAGGTAGTGATGCAGGCATTCCTCTTCATGAGGACACCACTCGATCAGATGCATATCTTTGGTGTGAGACTTCTTCAGGGTCTAGTAGGGATATGGTACCGGTTGACCATCCTGACACAAGATAGGGAGACCCTCACCTGGATATACTTTTAGCAGCTTATCTAGGGACAGTGTTTCCCAATGAATTTTCACTCTATGTGAATTAAGGATTTAATTCTGCTACAGTTGGTTATAATGATGGTGGTTGAGTACTCAAAGTTGTTTATATAGATTTCTCACTACTCTACAGATATAGTGTGAGACCCTTTATTAAGGGATTGAGTGTATAAGAATGGACTCTAATGCGAGATCAAGGCATCAATGGTGTCTCTCAGCATCCCTACTCAGGATGGGGTGCTGGAGCGAGTGCTTCTTTTAGATAGATTCCTGGTAGAGCAGGTGTTGACAGCTAGAGCAACCAACAGTCCTTAAGTAGCATAGTCTTAATTGGTGAGAAGAATATAGAAGAAACGGGGTACAAAGAAGGCTAGTTATTTCAGGGGAAGACCCCAAGACATAGGATCAGCAATGTGGGTCTCCCATATTAGAGGAAGTTCGCAGAGAGCCAAGATTTTCTACACATGCAGCGGGAAGAGGCACACAGCTCATGACTGCCTGACCCACCGTACAAATGATTTGCAGAAGGTCGAGGGAACTCCAAGGTAGAGGTAGTGGTTTGAGAAAGTATGTCCATAATGTGGTAGAAGCATCCGGGGAATAGGCCGAGAATTAGACGGTGCGTGACGGTTCAAGGTACTACCGCTACCACCCCCAGGTGGTCCACCCCGACCTTAGGGAGCAGGTGGACATGGGCGATCTCATCTTTAGGCATCATAGACTTTTAACCACTGAACACTGGAGATGATTAGAGGTATGATATATGTCTTCTTCACCTTATCTAGAGTTCTTATAGATATATGTTCTAGTAACTCTTTCATTTCCATAGCTCTCATTCGAAGCTCGGTGACTCCAATGGAGCCTTTGGCATAATCATTACGACTAGAGACTCATACTGGAGGAGATTCGTTGATTACACACTACTGTCTACAGTGTGATCATACTCTTAGAGATGATATCTTCAGTTGGGATCTCCTAGTAGTAGCGTCGAGGACTTATTAAATCATCTGGGTGTAGACTAGTTATCCACAATCCATTTTCATATTGACTATTTTAGGTGTATAGTGAATTGTGTCTGCAAGGATGTGACCATGTTTTCCATCACTGGTGAGAAGTAAACACTTGTTTCATAGGAAAACATGTCTCGAATGAGGGTGATACTGATCACTCACTAGTTTTCTAGCCTCACCCTTAGTGTAGTGAATGAGAGGAGTGAGATATTTCCAGTAGTGGTGGATGAGTATGAAGATGTATTTCTCGAGGACCTTCCAGAACTACCTCCTCTTTGGGAGGTATAATTCTACATCAACTTATACCATGGTATGGCACCGATATCAATACGGGCATGTCGGATGGATCCTATAGAGCTACATAAGTTTAGGGTAGAGCTGGAGGACTTGCTGGAGAAGGGGTTTGTAAAGCCCAACATTTCACCATGGGTATCCCTGGTGTTGTTTGTCAAGAAGGAACATGGGTTTTTGAGGCTGTGTGTGGAAATCTAGAACCTAAACCAATTGACTATGAAGAACAAGTTTCTACTTCAGAGGATTGATGACCTCTTTGATTAGCTGAAGGGAGCGAGATGGTTCTTGATGATTGACATCAGGTCTAGTTATTATCCTCATTGGATATGTAATGAGGATGTATTGAAGATAGATTTTAAATATATTATGGCTGTTATGTGTTTTTTGTGATTCTTTTCAGTGGTAAAAATTCCCCAACAGTGTTCATGAGACTGGTGAATAGGATATTTCCATCTTACCTCAATCATTTTGTGGTGATCATCATTGATGACAGATTGGTTTACTCTGTGTTAGAGGAGGAGCATGCTACACAACTGCAAATATTCTGAGATACACTTTGAGAGTACCAACTTTATTTTAGGCTCTCGAAGTGCCAATGCTAGATACAGAAGGCCCACTTTCTGTTACATGTCATCTCAGAGGCTGGATTTGTAGTGGATCTGGTGAACATAGAGGCAGTGCTTTCTTGGGAGCCACCCAGAATCGTGACTAAGGTGCATCGTTTCTTGGGGTTAGCTAGATAATACCAAAGGTTCATGCACGTCTTTTTCAGAGTAGAAGAACCTTTATCTTCTTTGAAAAAATAAGGGATATCCCTTCGTGTGGATGGAGAAGTTTCAGATGAATTTCCATGAGCTGAGGTGAAGACTAATGAGTGCCCCTATCTTGAGATTACCAGAAGAGGGTGTTGGGTATGTAGTCTTCTGTGATATATCAGGGACCATAATGG
The DNA here is from genome assembly GCA_963277665.1 of Viscum album. Taxonomy (NCBI): domain Eukaryota; kingdom Viridiplantae; phylum Streptophyta; class Magnoliopsida; order Santalales; family Viscaceae; genus Viscum; species Viscum album. The sequence goes on from OY728166.1 coordinate 1,144,117,383, forward strand.
GTTGTTTTCTAATGTGGGAAAGAGTATCAATACCCTACAGCACATGACAGTTGAGGTATCATTATCATAACTACGTGACCCATGAACTGGAGTTAGCAACACTGGTCTTTTCCCTCAAGATGTGGCGGAACTACTTGATTGGTGAGTGATTTAAAGAATACTCCAACTAAAAGATTCTATGGTATATCATCTCTCATTAGGACCTGAACCTGATACAATAATGATGTATGGAGTTCCTCCAAGACTATGACTTCAATATAGTCTATACCATTATGAAGGAGAATGTGGTGGAATACACACTCAGTAGGAGATCCAGTTTATAGCTACTGAGTGAGGAAATGGAGAGGCTTTCCATGATGTAGATATCTTTTGTCGATGATGATGGATAAGAATACCTTCAGACAATGAATTTTACTCCTCCACTATTACAGAATGTCATGGAGGCATATCATGTGGATGTTGATTGTGAGGCCCAAAGTGCTCAGTTATCCTCAAGATAATCTCCTGATGGATTTTTGATAAGTGGGGATCACATAATATTTTTTAGAGGATAAACCTTAGTACCAATGATGTTGCGAGAGGAGGTGTTAATGTAGTTTCATACATCCCCATTGATGATACATCCTAGTGTGGTGAAGATGTACCAGGACCACCGATATTAGTACTGGTGGCCATGAATGAAGAAAGAGGTGGAAACGTTTTTTTCACAATGCCTCAATTATCATCATATAAAAGAAGATAATCATGTTTCAGTAGGATTGGCACAACCTCTTGAGGTACCGATGTGGAAATGGGATTGAATCTCAATTGGAATTGTGAGAGGGTTATCACGTACATCAATAAGAAATGATTCTATCTAGGTGATCATTGACCGAATCACCAAGTCCTCTAACTTTCTACCCATATGGGATCATGGATCGATAGAGGGATGAGGATGCCTCTATGTTCAGAAGATAGTGCAGGTACACAAGGTGCCTTCTTCGATCATCTTAGATCGTGACGCTCTCTTTACATCCCAGTTATGGGAGGTATTTTAGGAGGTGTTTGGGACTCACCTGCGCTTTAGTACAACCTTTCACCCTCATACAGTTGGTTAGATGGAACGGTCCATAGAGAACATGGAGGACATGATCCATGCTTGCATTATGGATTTTGGTCAAAGTTGGGAGAACTACCTACCATTGGAGGAGTTTATATAAAACAATAGTTATCACTCCACTATTTTTAGGGAACCATTTGAGTCCTTGTATGGGTGGACTAGCATATCACCTATATGATGGATAGACCTAGGGCATTCAACACTCATGGGTCCATAGTTAGTACGGGAAACCAATAAGACGATTCAGATCATCCAGGAGTAGATTAGAACTGCACAGAACAAGAATAAATTGTAAGCTGATAGGATAAGGAGACCCTTGAAGTTCATGGAGGAATACCATTTGTTTCTTTATTTCTCACTGCAATGGGGTTTTCCAAGATTTGGCTGGGGTGGTAATTTATATCTAAGGTTTATTAGACCTTAACAGATTCTTATCAAAGTTGTAGAGGTGGTGTGTCACCTAAATCTTCACCTACAGATGCACCAGGTGCACGATGTTTTCCACATTTCACAACTGAGGAGGTACATGCATGATACATCACACCTCATACACTAGGTAAACCTGGACATTAATGATGGGTGATGTTTGTGGAGTTACCGGTAGAGATAGAGGACTGACAAGAGTGTGTCCTTCATAGATAGTTGATTCCTTTGGTGCACGTTCAGTGGAAGCATGAGAATCAACAGGAGAGCACATGGAAGAAAGAGGCTAGGATTCTTGCTAAGCACCCCCATTTGTTGGATTATCCCTTATTTTGGATTTCAGGGATGTAAATACCTATAGTGGGTAGAATTTAATATCTTGTGATTTCGGTATACTTTTATTAAATTATATGGAATTATTTCGAGACATGCACTTTGATTTCACGTGATTCTGAGGCCTGGTGAGCCTGGAATATAATTTTTAACTTTTTTTAGGTTTGTTTAAGTAAACGTGTGAGTGGGTTTTGGAAACATTTGAATTGGTACTCGAATAAAAAAATGAGGGCACTGTTGAACTCAGAATGCAATTATTTGACTATAATGGTCCTAACTTCGACTGGAAAGGGTGAGACGGAAGAGTTAATTTTTGGTATATTTGGAAAAAAATAAAATAACTTAAAAGATGTTTTTTTAAACCGTTGGGAGAGCATACAAAGATTCTGTAGTGCAATGATGGGGAAGATTAAAGGATGATAATTAATTTCTTGCAATTTTTTACTGTAATGACACAATAAATATTGCATAACATATTTTTTGTTTCACAAATGAAATAGTGCAACGACATGACGATGCAGTATAACAGATATGTTGCGACGTGTCTTCTTTTTAATAGGATAATGCATTGGATAAATGAGAATTTAACCATGTAAATTATCTATTGAATCTTATTCCATGAAATCTCTCCAAAGACGAACGTCGAACATCGAGGAACCTCTAACGGCATCGATGAAGAACAGGACCTATGAGCGATGAATACTGATGGCTTTGATCAAAACCTAAATCCCATTGATGGAAGGCTCCAATGAAAATTTTCAATCAAGTTATGGGTTTGATTTATTTTATTTTTACCTCGTTCTTCATTATAAAATGAAAAATTCGGGTCAACCCACGAATAGGTTGACTCACATATCACTCGTCAATGCAGGATGGTTCCTTTTCTTAGGGGTCTTTTGTATCAGGATTTAATTATTTTTTAGATAGAATATCATCCCTGAACCTCCCCCAGTTTTTAAATTCTCTTGGTCTGGCCCATTTTTCTCATAAGTCTCTGAAGGTTAGAAAAAGGATTAGGTTTTCGAAGGTTCATGTTCGGATTTACAAAGAGTAGAAATGCTTCGTGGGCTCGAAAAGAGTTTTTGGTGTAAATAAAATGATTCTAAATTCTAAAGGACTCTGAAATCCTTGATTCTAGTGTCATCAAAAATCATTACATTAATTTTAAAAACAAATAAAATGGTACGCACATAAAAAAATATATTAAAAAATTATTCTGTTTGAAAAACAATTAACAAATTTAATTTAAGCAGTATTAAAAATAAAATAGAAATAGAATAATCAAATGAATAAAATAAAACATTATTTAAAATTAAATAAACCAAGATCCCCCATTATAAAATCAAGTCGTGCAGTGGGAAGTGGTTTAGTAAAAATATCAGCTAATTTAATTTCATTAAATACAAATTCTAAGAATATCTCCTTTTTAAGAACATAGTTTCTTAGAAAATGATGTCTGATATCAATATTCTTAGTCCTAGAATGATTAATTGGATTTTATGATATATTTATATCACTTGTATTATCACATAAAATATGTGTATTATTAAAAAAAATTCCAAAGTCCATAACTGTGTTTTTCATCAACAACCCTGGTGCACAACAATTGCCAGCAGACACATATTTTTCCTTGGCTATTGACAGGGCAACTGAATATTGTTTCTTACCTAACCACGATACTAAGGATTTTCCTAAAAAGTGATAAGTACATGAAGTGATTTTCTTATCTAATCTATAACTCCCAATGTCTACATCTGAATATGAAATTAAATTAAAATCAGAATTTTTTAGATAAAGAAGATATTGAAATGCAGTTCCTTTGAAATATCTAAAAATTATTTTAACAGCGGTTAAATGGGATTCTATAGGATTTTATTGAAATATTGTACAAAAAAATATTCTATATATTATATCTAGCCTTCTAGAACTAAGATATAATAAACTACCAATCATACCTCTATATAACTTGTTGTTAACTGATTTCTCAGTGTCATCCAAATAATTTTTTATATTAGTAAACAATGTAGTTGTATATGTCTTTCTATTTTCATGTCCAAATTTCTTAATTAAATAAGTAATGTATTTTATTTTATTTAAAACATTTATAAAATCTTTTGGATAAATTTGAAGTCCTAAAAATAAATTTAACTCTCCCATCATAATCATTTCAAATTTATTTTTCATTAGATTCGAAAACTCGTGACAAAGAGATTTATTATTTGATCCAAAAATTACATGATCAATATAAATTTGATCCAATAAAATATTATAATTTACAGTTTTATTAAATAGTATTGGATCTGCCATTCCAACAGTAAAATCATTTTTCAAAAGAAAATATCTTAGTCTTTCATACTGAGCTCTAGGTGCTTGTTTGAGGCCATAAAGAGATTTAGTATGTTTGAAAATAAAATCTGGTTTTTTTGAATTTTCAAAACCAGAAGGTTGATCGACATAATCTTCCTCCTTTAAATAACCATTTAAAAATGAATACTTAACATCCATCTGAAGAAATTTAAAGTTCATATCAGATGCATAGTCTAAAAGGATTCTAATGGCTTCTAATCTAGCTACACGTGCAAAGTTCAAATCATAATCAATACTTTCTTCCTGATAATATCCTTTAGCTACTAGTATTTCTTTTTTCCTAGTTATTATTCCTTGATCATCTTGTTTTTTCTAGAGACCCATTTTGTTCCTATAACTAGATAATTCTGTGGTCTTTCAAATAATTTCCAGAATTCATTTCTTTTGAACTAGTTTAGTTCTTCATGCATTACTATCATCCAAATTTCATCATCTAAATCTTCTTCTATAGACTTGAGTTCTAATTGGGATAGAAAGGTAGAAAACTCAACAAGATTTCCTATGTTCCTTATAGTTTTTATTTTTATTTCTAAGTATCCTATTATAGTTTCTAAAGGGTGATTCTATAGGGTCATTGACTGTCCAGGTAGTAAACTAACAGGCTCTTCAGTTTCATGTACTTCTGGACTGGACTAAATTTCATTTATATCTTTTCCAAAATCATCTTTTAGGTTCTCAAGTCTCTTGTTATCATTAGAATCAAGTTCATCTATTTGATCTGTCTTTTTCATAAAAGGATCAAATTCATCAAATTTTACATGAACTGATTCTTCAACAATCCTTGACTTTTTATTAAAAACTCTATAAGATTTGTAAGTAGTAGAATATCCTAAGAAAATTCCTTCCTCAGATTTTGGATCAAACTTACCTATATTATCCTTGGTGTTTAAGGTATAAACCTTGCATCCATAAAAATTAAATTAATTCACTTTAGATTTTCTATTATTCCTGAGTTAATAGGGAGTCTTTTTCAAAATTGTTCTTATTAAAACTCTATTCATTATATATCAAGATTAACATATAGTTTCATCCCAAAAATAGGTAGGAAGATAGCATTCATTTAGCATAGCCCTAGCCATTTCTTGAATAGTCCTATTTCTTCCTTCAGTAATTCCATTTTTTGAGGTGTTCTTGGGGTAGAGAAGGTGTGTTTAATACCCATATTTGAGAAAAAGGAATTTAATTATAGATTCTCAAATTCTCCACCATGATCACTTCTTAATGAAATTATTTTTAAAAAAATTTCATTTTGAACATCTTTGCAAAAACATTCAAATAATGTAAAAGCTTCATTTTAAAATTTTAAAAAGAAAATCCATGTAAATCTAGAATAGTCTTCAACTAAAACATATTCATAAAATTTACCAACCAAGCTTGCTACTCTTGAAGGTCCAAAAAATCCATATCAATATTTTCTAGAGGTTTAGATGTTGCAATTTTATTAACGTATTTGAAGGATGATTTGTGATTCTTTCCAAGTTGACATGAATCACAAAATCTATCACTTTAAAACTTGAGACTAGGACAATCAGAAACTAATTGTTTATTGGATAACTTATGTAAAGAATATATATTGCAATGTCCAAGTATTTTATGCCAGATCCAAGATTCATTTATTTTAGCAGTTATGAAATTTAATTGTTGTTTAGACAAGGAATTTAAATCCATGGTGTATACATTATCAGTTCTAGGTGCTCTAAATTTAAGTAGTTTATTTTTAAAAATAGTACAGCAGTTGTTAGAGAAATCAAAAACATAACAAACACACAGAGTTGAGAGATACTTATAATATTATGTTTCAATCCTTGAACATAAATTACTTTGTTGATTGAGACAGATTCTGGATCTCTAAACTGTTCCAATACCAATTATCTTGCCTTTGGAATTGTCACCAAACGTGACTAGTCCACCATCTTTTTGAGTTAGTGTAGTGAAATTCGATGAGCTTCCACTCATATGCCTTAAGAACCACTGTCTATATACCATATGGCATTTTTTTTCTTCTGTGACCTACTTTCTGCAAAGGAATTTAAAAAATTGCTTCAGTACCCATATTCTTGTTGGGTCCCTCAGTGTTAGCTAGAAATGATATGGGAATACAAACTTGTATAGATTTTCTAAATTCAGAAAAATCAAATAAATTATTTCATACAAAATCTTTCTTGATACCACTTATTTGTGGTTGTATTAAGAAAATATTTTTAGAAATATGTCATTTTTCACCATAGTAGTTACAGATTACATATGTAGAACTAGACACAAAGTAATTCTTGTACAGCATAGTATTTTCACCTTTATTACCTATTCCATATCTTCTCTTTTTAATCACAATATTTACAAGAATTTCATTTAGGGTATTTTCTCCTTTTGTAAAAATAACAGCTGCACTTTTATTATTTTTTACTTTAGTTTGTTTTGTTTTCTTTAGCTTCATGATCTGTATTGATATTGTTAATTGAATTATACTTATTAGTTAACTCATTAAGTTGTTTCAGCATTGTATCTCTTTCAGTTGAAACGTCCTTGTGAATGTTATTTAAATAATTACACTTCTTAAAAATATAATCATATTTTTTTTCAAGCATGTTGTTGTAGACTGCAAGTTTTTCATAAGAATATCTTGTTTCAGAACTAGAGTCAACATTAGAATCATAAGAGTAGTATGACTGTACCTCATCAGTTTCTTCCATAAAGCACATGTTGGCTTTCAGATTTACTTATTTCTTCTTTGGGTCTAATTCTAAAGAGTTTTTGGAGTCTTCAGACGCACTCCATGTAGCTTTCATTGATTTTTGGTCTTTTTTCTCATAATCATTCCTTTTTAAAAACTTATTCTTCTTGTTTTATTTTAACTAAGGACAGTCAGGTTTGATGTGCCCCATTTTCTTTCACTCATAACATCTGACTTCATTTTTATCCTTTTTAAAAGTTTTTCTGAATCCTTTCTTCTTTCTGTAGAATATACTAAACTTTCTGGCTAGATAATCCAGTTCTACATCCGAATTTGATGAATCAGAACTTTCTGATTTCACCTTTACTTACTTTTTCTTTATCGTTCTGCTTTTACTTTGTGTTGACACTTTTGAGGAAGTTTCATCTTTCTTGATTAAAACTTTATGCTCATATGCTTCATCTTTCTTCTCATATTCATACATAGTAAGTGTTCCAATCTTATCTCTCATGATTATGTATTTGATGGGTGTTGACTGTCTGATTGTAGTAGAAATTCCATTCCATTTAGTAGACAGTACTCTCAGTACTTTTAAAGCATGGACTAGTTGTTTGATTGGTTCCTATAAAGCATTTATATTGTTGAAAATTTCTGTCAATCATCCATTCAATTGAGTGATTCTTTCACCTTGAAACATTATGAACTTATAAAATTTAATATTATCATTAGCATATCTCATTTTCCTAACATTGTTAGTTTCTTCATAAGAATGAACAATAGTTTTCCACATCTCATAAGCTCTCGAGAACTGAGATACTCTGTTGAATTCATCAGGTCCTAGACCACATATAATTACCGTCATTGCCATTGATTTCATATCATATTCTGCTTCAGTAGCGGCACTTCATGTTTTAGGTATCTATTGTATTTCATATAGAGTCAGAATCTTAGAATATACTCTATATCCAAGGTTTTTCAGTTAAATTTTCATTCTCATATTCCGGCATCCATAATTTTCTCAACTGAAGTACGATGCCCTAACCATAGAAATTTATTATCTTTTATCAGTCATCTTTCTCTATTTATAATCCTTAACCACTTTCATCTTGTTAAGGATTTATCAGAAATCTCTTCCTTTGATACCAATTTTTGGATCGGGTTATACCAAATATACACAAGAGGGGGTTAAATTGCATCTTTTAAAAATTATTTGCGATATCGTGTTCTGACCTTTAACTTTAATTAGATAGATTAATGTAGTGGAAATTTAAATAGCAGGGACATAAGATGTATAGTGGTTTAGGGAACATAAGTCCTCTAGTCTACTCCACCAATGCTCTACTCAACAAGATTGGTGATTTTCACTAACTGGTCCTCTTATCAACAGAGCATTCCACAACTAAGTATAGGTAGTTGACACCATATCAATCTAAGGAAAAAATAAGCCTTCTGGTTCAATCTTAGAACCTACACAGCTTAGTATGAGAAGTCGGTCACTCAAGATAAAAAGAAGTATTTGTTATTTGAAAATACTTTCCTGTTGTTCTTCACAGTTGTAACAGTATGAAATTGATAGTAGATGGATCGTCGTCTTCAAAAATAATGATCTTCACATAAGAGTCGTTATGAGTCAATACGGTTGTAGTAGATATAGAAAAATAATTCACAACTTTAGTAGTAGTAGATTCACAATAGATCTTCGTTGTCGAATGAGTGAATCTTCTGTCCTGATTCTTCTTCACCAATAAACAGAGCTTTGTCACACTTCGTAATCAAGAAGATCTATAGATCTTTATTTGTCGATGTTTATCTCGTATGTATAAACGTTGTCGTGCAGTAGATCTTGTATATTTTAAGGGTATCTACTCTCTTATTCTTGTTCCACACCTTGTATGATGTGTGTATTTAATTTCAAAATAGCACAGATATATCGAGCTCTTTCTCTGCAAATTAAGATCCAAAAAAGTAGCCTTTAGAATCAAGATATTCAAAAATTCGAAATAATAGAGAAGTCGTAACTCCTCTGAAAATTCGGCATGAAAATATCCTTTTAAATTTGTCCTTTGAATCATAGATAAATATCTTTGAATCAGTCAAAGACATACTTTTAAATCATCTTTTAATCTGGCTTCAAATCAGCCTAATAATTCACTTGTAGAAAGTTTCATAATAATACCATATTTAATTCTATGATGCCAAAAATAAGGTTGAACTATATAGAATACATATTTTGAACGTAAGGTAGATCACAAACGTAAGGTTTATGACGCATCCTTCAAACGTAAGGTTTAATACAAACGTATGGTTGATGACGTAGGGTTGATCAAGAACATAGGATTGATCATCCATACTTATCTTCTCAACCTTCAATCATATGATAAATGATCCATAATTTTATAAGCTTAAAAATGTATGGTACATGATCCATAATTTTTGAGGAAACATATGCTTGTTCACAAAAGTATGGTTTTTGAACCATACTATTGAGAAACAAATGTAACATTTAAAAATTATGTACGATTCTTCTTCCATACTGTTCCCATATCCCAAATGTAGGGTTCCTTCCTAATTTAGGGTTCTTCTTCCATACTTTTCCAATAATGTATGGTTGTTTAACCATACTTTTATGATATCTCATAAAGTATACACCGCATTCCATCCTTACGCAACGCTTCTCCACGTAGGATATGAATAGTGTTTCCAGAACATGCTTAAGCAATTCCCGAATATGTAGGGCATGAACAGTGTTTATAGAACACACTAATGTGAATACTTTAGAAATTAATTCTCGTTGTTCAAGAACATAAATATTTCTTCCAGTAATAAAAATTATAATGAAGAATAAATTCCTGAAATATACTTCAAATAAAATCATTAGAAAGCAATTAAGGGTATTTGTGAGCTTCAAAATTATCATAAAGAGATAGAGTATTGTTCTCAACAATCTCCCCCTTTTTAATAAAAATATTATGTATTTTTGAAAACAACACTTGTCCAACACATATTATATGAATCATAAAATAATAAAATAACATAATCAAAGTTATAATAATATAATACATTGAATTGTGGCATACCCATAATCATAGAAAATCGATAGGTGGTTATACCGACTAGGGGAGACACACCACCATTCCTAGTTGCATTCCTTTACTAATAATGGGATTGGTTCACTCCCCAAACCATCATAGTATTATAGTTTTACTCCCAATAAAATCATATTGGACATAGTCCCTTACATAATAAAGTTCACTCCCAATTATAGTCCTTTCTATGAGATATAAATCATTACACAATACATTGGAGGGAGATAGAGGTCCCAGACATCACATAATGAAAACCATATACTTCTGTTCCCCAATAACATTAATCATTCAACATAGTATAATACATGAAAATAAATTATTTTTATAAACATTTCATCATAACATACCCCATGGAAAATAAATTGGTTTCATAAAAATAATTCCATCATAAAAATAAATCCTTTAAAGCAATAATAAAGATGGTATCCTAGGAGAATATCACTATAAAAGCATAATTAACATCAAATAACATCATCTTATATGGAAAATGAATTTTAAATATTAAAATGAATAATTATTGAGAAAAATAACTTCTCGTTTTTAAAATCACATTGATTTTTTTAAGAAAATGTGCACTTGTAAATGGAAATATATTCATTGAAAATAAAATTTTAAACTTGTAAACTAATATTCAAAAAAATGTGACATTATGGAGAGAAAATAATCTCCTTCTATATATTTTAAAAAACATTCCTTTCGGGATTTTGTAAAAAAATCACAATGTTCCTTGTTTGTAAAATGATAAACATATACCTTCAAAAACAATTAATAAAAAGTGAAACATGTAGAAAATTAATGCAACAATTCATAGGATAATATTTAAAATATTTTGAATACATTTTAAGAAAACATAGACAGGGAAGATAAATATTCCACAATGTATGCTTAAGCATAAACAATCTTGAATAATGATGAGATTGTGAAGTAAACCCTTACCACTTTGGTATCATTTGAATAATAAGCCCTATGAAAGATATAACATCATATGGATAGAAATATTCCATAATTTTCCATGATAATAATAATAAAATACATTCATGGGTAATATATACACCATAAAAAATAGTAATATATACACCATGAAAAATAAATATGTAGTGTATAAGGTCTGTGTCCCATAGAATAAAAGTCAGATGAAAGTCCCTTACAAATATCATATCATTGAAGTGAATGTTAATTAAAAATAATTAATTATGATTATCAGATATAAATAGACATATAAATTGGAAATAAATCATAAGATATTTTTTCTTCATTTCACACATAATCATAGCATGACATAATCAATGATGTTGACATTAAACCAAATAAATGGAAATTAAGTTAATAAATCCCTTATTATAAGTCCAAATCATCACATACATTATTTATATTCCTGAATAATAGAATTAGATTAATTATTTACCTTTTTTATAACCTTTTTTATGTTTATTATTACTTTTATTTGAATTATTATCATTTTATTACAATTACATAATTATTTAAGTTAATATCATATGTTTTTATTGTATTTTGTACTTAAGTACAAAATGAATTTGTTATGATGTCTATAGTTAAATGTGGTCATTCTTCCATAATATCTAGAATAATAATCATGAAATAATTATCTTTTTTATGAATAAATTAAAATTTTAAATCCATTCATTAAATATGGATGTGGAAAATGAATTGTGTTACAATCATTGACATGGTAGGTTGTACGTACGCAAGAGAAACATTTCCATTTTTTAATAATAATTATGGAAAAAAGTAATTAGTATTTTATATTTATATAATTAGAAAAATATAATATATATCATATTAATTCTTTAAATATACTTATATATATTTTCCATTTGTGTGGTGATGAAAAATGAATCATGTTGCTTCATGGAGGTGGTAGTCCACATGTACACACAAACAACGTTATCATTTTTCTGTGCTTAGAAAATAAATAATGAAAATGACATATATTATATTTTACTAATGATAAAAATGTAATTAATATCATATATAAATATTAATTCTATCATTATAACCAGTCTTTAGAGTTGGTGATGGAAAATGAATTACATCGGTTCGCAAGGTGGGTAGTCGGTCGTACACACGAATGATGAGTTATTTTCTGATCTGCTGGAAATAGATATGTATATAGGTCATTACACTAATATAATAACATAAAATTAAATTAATTATACTATATTTATTTTTTTAACATGGTTTAATAAGGTTTTACGGATGTGGAATAATAATCAAAACATAAACATTCGATTAAAAACGATAAATTTTCTTCATACAATTTCTTTTTCTTAACACCTTAATACCACTAGGGTTGGTATTATTTATTAAATAATACCTCTATAATGTGGTTAGGTATTCTATGGAGATATTTTTAAAGGACTTAACATAACCAAAAAAAAATTATGTTTGAATAACTGAGAAGAAGATGTTCCCTTTTATAAGAGAGGAGAGGGGCCCTTTTCGAATTTTCCAAAATATTAAATTAATATATAATTATTTTCAATTAAAAATGGTTCCAAAGTAAGTTAATTATAAAATAATATGATTATGGGTCTAAAGAATAACATCCAAAAAAATTTAGAAATGTGTTGACTATATTTTTACCCATATATTTTGGTTTTAACCCTTATTTAACCCATTTAACTCTTACCATAAAAACATGAGTTTTTAATATTTGAGGGATAATGATTTTATAATAAAATAAAAAATTACCCATAAATTGATAATATTTGAAATTATAAACATTATAATAATACTTTTCCCATGTTTAATATTTTTAGTAATTTTAAATCATTTATTAAAATATTATTTATCGTAATTAATTGGTAATGAAAACTTTAAGGACTATTCATTACATTGAATTTAGTAATATCAAGATAACACTTTTAATCAAAATAATATTTTATTTCCCTCCTAATATGTCAATTAAATCTGAAAAATTCGTTTAAAACATCAACTACCTCAAAAAATATTTTTTAAATATTTTTAATAACATTTATTTGATATTTCTATTAATAGAATAATTACTCCATCAGTGTTATGTAATAATTTAAAGTAATTATTTATAAAATTCAAATTAAAATAGATTACCATGATGAATATAAATCTTTTATATTTAAAATTAAAATTTATTATTCAATATATCCTCTAACTAACTCCATATTGAATATTTTATTGTCATTAAACACATGAGTGTGACATTTTTTACTTTCATTTAAATAAAATATTATAAATATCATAATCACATAAAAATTGAAACTAAAATCCAATTATTAAAATTTAAATTATTATGGATTACAATTACTCATAAAACTAAATTGGGGCTTGTATTATTGTCATTTTATAGTCATTAGCATGTAATTTTTATCCTTAATTACCGGATTTTCCATTTAATGAGGTAACAAAATTTAAAAAAATTGTTATTCATTTTGTCCAAAAATAAAAGTGGAATATTTAATAAAATTTAAAATCATGATTCCAAATATTTAATCCATCTCTCAAAATTGAAAAATCATAATTTTGAATATTTATTTTGAAATAAAATTAGTCAACGGCAATGAAAAACAATTCAAAAAAATTCCCATTTTAAACCAAAATTTCTTCAATACTAAATTCAAGTATAAAATCCAATTAAACCCACAAAATTTTATTATTTTAAAGAAATAAGAATAAATTAAATTTTAAAAATAATAAAAAATGTAATTTTAATTTTTAAATTCTTGAATGGAATGTATAATTTTCAATAAATAATGGTACATTTAAAAATTCATTGAAAAAAAAAACTTTTCATAAAAATGTTAAAAATTCACCATAAAGTAATTTTGATATTTTAATTTCAAAAAAAATCATTGTTTAATTAAATAAAATTCATAAAAGTTAGTAAAATTTTTGGGCAAAAATCCCTCAAGGTATCATTGAAGCCTTTTTGAGGTGATTGTGTTTGTTGACAAAGTGGACATCTGAGTTGTGATTGTTGACAAAGAGGATTTCATGATGGAATGTCGAGTTCAAGAGCTGAGGTCAACGATCCATGTTTGATTCAAGAACGTCGATAAAAGGAATGGAAGATCTGGAGGTGGTATAAAAGAACAGATACAAGGTGACGCCGTTTTCCAGTGTTTGCCAAATTTTTGGGCCTGAAAATCGGCAAATGAAGAAAAGTGTTTTTGGCAAAGGGACTTGCGCGCCGTGGACTTGGAGTATAGGAAACTTGCGCGCCAAATGTTTTTCAAGATCAGAAGATCAAAATATGGCTAAGGAAATAGGTTCGCGCAAGTTTGGGAGTTGGTCGCGCAAGTGTCTAAAGGAGAGGAGACTTGCGCGCCGAAATTGGGTCGCGCAGGTGACTTGCGCGCCGTCGCGCAGGGTGGTCAGATTGCCTATAAATACCGGACCACCCCTCCTCATTTCGTACCGGAGTTCAAGACGAGAGCTCCCGTCGCGCAGGTGTGGTGGTCGCGCAAGTGGTGTGTGTGGTCGCGCAGGTGGGACTTGCGCGCCAGTGGTTGAAGTTGTGCGCCGGTGTTAGAAGTTGCGCGCCGGTTTGCAGTTGCGCACCAATGGTGGTTTGGGAGTAAAGGGAAGAGAGTCGCGCAAGTTTGGAGTTGAGGAAGCTTGTGTCGCTCAAGTGTCAGAGGAGGACTTGCGCGCCCGTTGTGACTTGCGCGCCGATACTTGCGCGCCGAGGTTGACTTGCGCGCAAAGTAAGGTTTTGTTCCCGCAGTGATTTTCAGACTGTGTGGAAGCTGGAAGTTTGCCCGATACCTTCGGTGCAAAGAGATATTCATCAACGGGTGAAAGTTAAACTTCAACAGAGCATCTACATACAAGAGAAGATGCATTCTTTCAGGAAAATGAAGAGACCTACAGGTCTATAAACTGTGAGTGGATTCCATCCAAGAGCAGTGAGCTCAGGAAGAGGAAGAAGGTGATCCTCTCCACCGGCAGTGAGCCAGAGAGAGAGAAACAGGGAGTGACCCTTGGGAAAGCAGTGAGCTGACCCTAAACATTGTAAAGGCAGTGAGCCTGGGCATAGAAGTGATCTAGCCCGAATCTTGTAATCCACAGCTAGTGAAGATTAGTGGAATTTGGTACGACCGGCAACCTGTCGGCGTATGCTCCTTGGACGTAGCCCTTAGCGGTGAACCAAGTAAAATTGCTATGTCCTGTGCTTGCTTTACATTCTGTTTATATCGTGCAACAGGGAAAAGAGAGAAGAGTGTTTTGCTTAACAGCGAAACAAGATCAGAACGGGCATTAATTTTTAATTAGTCATACCCTGATTCACCCCCCCTCTCAGGGTATCCAGCCTAGTGGACCTAACAAGTGGTATCAAAGGGAAAGGTTGAAAGTTGTTCTTCTCTCAATGGAGGTAACCAATCATAAAGGGATTCCGATCTTCGACGGATATAATTTTCAGATATGGAAGAATCGGATGCAACACTATTTCCGATCCTTGGGAATGGATGTGTTTTCAGCAGCTATGCATGGTATCACAGCTGATATTAATAGTGGTGCCTTATCAGAAGCTGAGCATAGAGAGTTGGATGCTGATTCCAAAGCAATCAATGCCTTAGGGGGAGCCCTTTCCAATCCCATCTACACAAAGGTGATGTCATGCAAAACGTCACATTCCATGTGGGAAAAGCTTTTGAATATATATGAAGGGGACACAAAAGTCAGAGAGGCAAAGCTGCAGGTGTTGTGGAACAAATATGAAGATCTGAAAATGAACCCGAATGAGTCTGTTGACGCATTCTTTGATAGGGTAAAAATTGTTGTGGAAGATATGCGAGGTCTTGGAGAAGTCATTGAAGACATAAAGATTGTAAAGCGCATCTTGAGGAAACTTCCACCTCGGTTCAATCCGAAAGTTTCAGTACTAGAAGATAAAGATCCAAAAGAGCTGACATTGGACAATTTGCACAGTACCTTGGTTGCATATGAAATGAGGAACGATGATAATGAGGCTGTGGAAAAGGGGAAGTCTAAAGAGGTGGCATTTAAGGCCATGAAGAAGCTCACCATTGAAGATTCTAATGAAGAAGAAGAGACAGATGAGGTGATGTCATTCCTTTCTTCGAATCTACAAAGAGGAAGAGGAAAGTTTAAAGGTAAACTTCCACTAGCATGCTTTAGATGTGGAAAGGTTGGTCATCTGGCGGCAAGATGCCCCAAGAAGTTTCAAGATGATGATGATGATGATGACGCTGAAATTCCCAAAAAGAAGTCTTCAGCTTTTGTGAAAGGGAAGAAGCAATTCAAGAGAAATTTCTTCAAGAAAAAGAATCTTCTCTCACAAGAATTTGAAAGTTCAGATGAGTCTGAGGATGAAGAAGTTGAGGAAATAGAAAATTGCAGAGATCGTGGGGTAAATGCCTTGGTGGCAATTGTTGGTAGTTCTCAAAAGGGAGAAGAAGCTGATACTAAAGAAGAAGAAGAAATTGAAGGGAGAATTGATATGGAAGCCGAATTGGAAGCAGCTCTTGAGGAGATAGATGTTTGGAGAGCCAAAACGAAGAAAGCCAATAAAGTGGTTCGTGATGCCAAACTCTACATGCAACAACAGGATGAAGAAAAGTCTGAGCTGTTAGAAGAAATTGAAAGACTAAAATCCTCAACACCATAGAGCTCAGAAAATATTGTTGAGTATAAGCTTAAAATTGAGGAACAAAAGAAGGAAATTGATTGTCTGACAAACACAGGAAAGGAGCAGGTTAGATGTATCAAAGAGCTTGAAGAAGAAGTGGTCAGTCTGCGACAAAAACTCAAGGATCAAGATAAACTCTTGACCCCCAATGTGATATCTGAAAAGCAGTCTATTCAGAAGACAGAGAAGATGAAAGCGGAGCCTAGCAGTTCAGTAGGAAAGAAACAGCAATTGAGCTCAGATGTTAAGGTCGTTTCTGGGCTTAGTCAAGAACAAAAATTGGCGACAATTGCAGTCAGACCGCAAGCACTCATCCCGAAAGTGAAGGTTGATTTGGGAACAAAACAGAATCAGAATAATCAGAGATCCCAAAGGGGAAATCACAGTGCTGAAATATCACGAGGGAATGCATCCTATATCAGGTGTTATTGCTGTGGGAAAATGGGACATTCACAGTTTGTGTGTTCTATAGCCAAGAGATACAGAAGGGAACATGAGCAGAGACGGCAGCCAAACAGAGAACGGTTTTCCAGAACACATTTTGAAGGACACTGTTTTTGGTGCGGAGGATTTGGACACATGGCTAGGTATTTCACATCAATCATTCAGAGAAATGTGTCAAAGAATAATCAAAATGTTCGCAAGCAGCAGATCAATAAACCAACAAGTGAGCTAAAAGTTCAGAACAGATTTGCAGCTCTGCAAGATGAGGATGGTCCATCATACTCTGAGAAAGAACAGAAGACTCAATCCATGCCGAGTGTGAAAGAAAAAGTATGGACCAAGAAGAAGAAAAATGAGAAGGCTGTGGTGGCGGAGATTGCCCTTAAAGCATCAGATCGATCTGGTGTTTGGATCCTTGATAGTGGTTGCACATCCCACATGAC
The DNA here is from genome assembly GCA_963277665.1 of Viscum album. Taxonomy (NCBI): domain Eukaryota; kingdom Viridiplantae; phylum Streptophyta; class Magnoliopsida; order Santalales; family Viscaceae; genus Viscum; species Viscum album. The sequence goes on from OY728166.1 coordinate 1,144,134,898, forward strand.
GGGTAATAAGGATCTTGTTACAGGCATCAAATATGACAAAGAAGGAGTTGTCAAATTTGGAAATGATGAAGGCCTGAAGATTGTTGGCTCAGGGAAAGCTAAGTTTGGGGGCAAAGAGATGAAACGTGCTGATGTCTTGGTAGTAGAGGGTCTCAGTCATAATCTACTCAGTGTCAGTCAACTATGTGACTCTGGGCACTCTATCCAATTTACCAAGAAGATGTGTATTGTGAAAGGAAAAGATGGAGCAGCTGTTCTGCAGGGAAAAAGGTCAAAGGGAAATCTCTATCTTGTAAGTGGGGAAGAAGATACTTGTCTTTTATCCAGAGAAGAAGAAAACTAGCTGTGGCACAAGCGACTTGGTCATCTATTCCAACCATCTATGGAGGATCTCGTTAAATGTGATGCTGCTAGAGACCTTCCCAAACTATCACGTGATCGCACTCATACATGTGATGCTTGTCAGCAAGGGAAAATCATCAGAAAGACATACAGGCCAAAGGAACAGAAATCAACTAGAGTGCTCGAATTGGTGCACGCTGATGTATGTGGACCTATCTCACCACGAGCTATAAATGGGCAAAGGTACTATGTTCTTTTCATTGATGACTATAGAAGAATGGCCTGGGTATTCATCATAACCCATAAGACAGAGGTATTCAGTTGCATAAAGCAGTACATGAGGGAATCAGAAAAGATGCTTGGGCAGAAAATTCTGAAGTTTCGTACTGATAACGGTACGGAATTTACAAACAGTCAGGTTGAAAACTATCTCGAGAAACATGGGATAGGGCATCAAGTTTCATCAGTGAGAACTCCCCAACAGAATGGAGTAGTAGAAAGGAGGAATCGGATCATTAACAACATGGCCAGAACAATGCTTATTGATAAGGACCTACCAGAGAAATTTTGGAAGGAAGCAGTTTTGACATCGGTCTATGTTTCAAACAGGTCCCTGTTATGTCCGAAGCAAGGGAAGACTCCGTATGAACTGTGGTACGGAAAGAAGCCAACGTTGAAATACTTTCGAATCTTTGGAAGTAAGTGTTTCATTCTCAACAAAGAACATCATAGGAAGTTTGAGGCACGAGGAGATGAAGGGATATTCCTTGGCTATTCAGGGAAAAGCAAAGCATATAAATGCTTCAACAAGAGGCTGGGAAAAATTGTTGAGAGTAATGATGTCACTATAGTCGAAAATGAACAGACTGCTCAACAACCAAGTGAACAGTTCCTGGATGAAATTGATGATGAGATAAGCAACCCAAGGGGAGTAGAAGTGGCAGAAGCTGATTCAGAAGAAGATACTGATGATGAAGAGGAAAGTGTCAAGTCAGTGTCTGCGAGGAAGCCAAAGAGTCGAGCTGAGATTTATAGGCAGAATATCATTGGTGATCAAACAGCTCCAGTTCAGACTCGAAGAATGAAATCATCACAGCAAGCATCGTTTTTGTCTCAAGTAGAGCCGAAATGTTTTTCTGATGCAGCTGAAGATGAAAACTGGGTTCAGGCCATGAACGAAGAGCTTGATCAGATTGAGAAGAACCAGACATGGGAGATTGTTTCGAGGCCAGCAGACAAGAATGTCATTGGGACCAAATGGGTCTATCGCAACAAGATGAATGAAGATGGCACAGTGATTCGGAACAAAGCACGTCTAGTGTGCAAGGGGTACTCCCAAATAGAGGGAATTGATGTTGATGAGACATTTGCACCAGTTGCAAGGCTGGAGACAATAAGATTATTCCTAGCCATCGCAGTGCAAAGGAAGTTCAAAGTGTTCCAGATGGATGTCAAATCCGCATTCTTGAATGGGGTTCTGGAAGAGGAGGTGTATATTGAGCAGCCAGATGGTTTTCTCATTCATGAGGATGAGAAAAAAGTTTGCAGGCTGAAGAAGGCATTGTATGGGCTGAAACAAGCACCAAGGGCATGGTACTCAAGGCTTGATCAGTACTTGAAGAAGCTTGGTTTTCAGCGTGGAGGAGTTGATTACAATCTCTATTTCAGCAATGACAGTAATCAAAGGATGATGGTTCCAGTGTATGTCGATGACATAATTTTTGGCGGATCAGATGAAGCTCAGTGCAGACAATTTTCTGAATTCATGAAAAATGAGTTTGAAATGTCAATGATTGGAGAGATAACGTTTTTCCTTGGTCTACAGGTGACACAAGGAAGGAATGGAACTTTCATTTCTCAATCCAAATATGCCAAGGAAGTTCTAAGAAGGTTTGGAATGGATAATTCCAAGGAAATGAAGACTCTGGTTGCTACCCGGATGAAATTATCAAAAGATGAGGATGGCAAGGCAGTTAATATCACAGAATACAGGCAAATCATTGGAAGTCTGTTGTACTTAACCGCAACAAGGCCTGATATTGTTTTCGCCACATGCCAAGCAGCGAGATATCAATGCAATCCCAAGGAAAGTCACATGCTTGCAGTGAAAAGAATACTTCGGTATATCAAGGGCACGGTGGACTTCGGTTTGACATACAACGACAAATCTCAGACAGAGTTATTGGGATATACTGATGCAGACTGGGCCGGTTCAGCAGATGATAGAAAATCAACGTCAGGTGGTGCATTCTATCTTGGTGGATTGTGTATTTCTTGGCTAAGCAAGAAACAAGATTGCATTTCATTGAGCACCGCAGAAGCTGAGTATATAGCGGCCACTCAAGCATGCACACAGTTATTGTGGATGAAGCAGCAGCTTGAGGATATGGGAGTTGAAGTAAAGTCTCCGATCGGAATCCAGTGTGACAACTCAAGTGCTATAAATCTTAGCAAAAATCCTGTCCATCATTCCAGGACAAAGCACATTGAGATCAAGTATCATTTCATCAAGGAGAAGGTTGAGCAGGGCATCGTGAAGTTGGAGTATGTGCCTACAGAGCTACAGGTTGCAGACATTCTGACAAAGGCCTTACCCAAGGAAGCTTTTGAGAGGCATCGACTAGCTCTAGGAGTTCAGTCGATTCCCCGCACTTGAAATAGTGTGGACACGGGATCACCCCCCCTCTCCCCGAGGTATGCTGTGTTTTCTCTACTGTGATAATGTGTTCTCTACTATGTTACAGACTACAAAGGCGTGACCTTAGGGTTCGTTGACAAAGGGGGAGAAAATAGTGATTGTTCAAGGGGGAGACAATGTGGAGATTTGATAAATCATGAATGATAAGGGGAGAAGCTGACAGGTGGAGCAGGCAGATAGGGGGAGTTGAAGCTAGTTGAACGTGCTTAGCCAGAGCTTAGCTTGGACAACACAGGAAATATGGCTAAAGAGGTGTTGAAGCTGTGAGCAGAAAGGGGGAGCGTATAACATCTGACGATGCTAGAAGTGATCGATCAAAGAATAGATATCACGACCGCTGAGGATCGTGATAAAAGCAGAAGAGTGGTGTTGGACAGTGTTTGGTGTCAACAATGGATGTTAGAGACAAAGTGATTCATTGATGAACTTTTCATTTACTCTTGTTTCTCACGCCGAGCATTGCTCATGTGGGCTTAGAGTATGTGTTGAGTAAATCCTTGGTCGCTATCGGAATCGCAATGCGGCGAATGGAGGTTGAAGAATCAATGACGTATCTTTGTTTGGAAGAGTTGTCAACAAACCCAAAGGGGGATATTGTTGGGCAAAAATCCCTCAAGGTATCATTGAAGCCTTTTTGAGGTGATTGTGTTTGTTGACAAAGTGGACATCTGAGTTGTGATTGTTGACAAAGAGGATTTCATGATGGAATGTCGAGTTCAAGAGCTGAGGTCAACGATCCATGTTTGATTCAAGAACGTCGATAAAAGGAATGGAAGATCTGGAGGCGGTATAAAAGAACAGATACAAGGTGACGCCGTTTTCCAGTGTTTGCCAAATTTTTGGGCCTGAAAATCGGCAAATGAAGAAAAGTGTTTTTGGCAAAGGGACTTGCGCGCCGTGGACTTGGAGTATAGGAAACTTGTGCGCCACATGTTTTTCAAGATCAGAAGATCAAAATATGGCTAAGGAAATAGGTTCGCGCAAGTTTGGGAGTTGGTCGCGCAAGTGTCTAAAGGAGAGGAGACTTGCGCGCCGAAATTGGGTCGCACAGGTGACTTGCGCGCCGTCGCGCAGGGTGGTCAGATTGCCTATAAATACCGGACCACCCCTCCTCATTTCGTACTGGAGTTCAAGACGAGAGCTCCCGTCGCGCAGGTGTGGTGGTCGCGCAAGTGGTGTGTGTGGTCGCGCAGGTGGGACTTGCGCGCCAGTGGTTGAAGTTGTGTGCCGGTGTTAGAAGTTGCGCGCCGGTTTTCAGTTGCGCACCAATGGTGGTTTGGGAGTAAAGGGAAGAGAGTCGCGCAAGTTTGGAGTTGAGGAAGCTTGTGTCGCGCAAGTGTCAAAGGAGGACTTGCGCGCCCGTTGTGACTTGCGCGCCGATACTTGCGCGCCGAGGTTGACTTGCGCGCCAAGTAAGGTTTTGTTCCCCCAGTGATTTTCAGACTGTGTGGAAGCTGGAAGTTTTCCCGATACCTTCGGTGCAAAGAGATATTAATCAACGGGTGAAAGTTAAACTTCAACAGAGCATCTACATACAAGAGAAGATGCATTCTTTCAGGAAAATGAAGAGACCTACAGGTCTATAAACTGTGAGTGAATTCCATCCAAGAGCAGTGAGCTCAGGAAGAGGAAGAAGGTGATCCTCTCCACCGGCAGTGAGCCAGAGAGAGAGAAACAGGGAGTGACCCTTGGGAAAGCAGTGAGCTGACCCTAAACATTGTAAAGGCAGTGAGCCTGGGCATAGAAGTGATCTAGCCCGAATCTTGTAATCCACAGCTAGTGAAGATTAGTGGAATTTGGTACGACCGGCAACCTGTCGGCGTATGCTCCTTGGACGTAGCCCTTAGCGGTGAACCAAGTAAAATTGTTGTGTCCTGTGCTTGCTTTACATTCTGTTTATATCGTGCAACAGGGAAAAGAGAGAAGAGTGTTTTGCTTAACAGCGAAACAAGATCAGAACGGGCATTAATTTTTAATTAGTCATACCCTGATTCACCCCCCCTCTCAGGGTATCCAGCCTAGTGGACCTAACAAAAATTAATTATAGTGTTCTCTGATTGTCGCAATAAAAATCATTGTTGAAGAATGTGTATTTGAATAATAAAATAAATTTACTAAAATTTAGTTAATAATTTTCTAAGCAATTAATTAATAAATTTATAATGATTAGGAACATTTTATATTTCATAATTTAGTTAATAAAATTCATTTTCATCAATATAATCTCTATGTTATACCTATCAAAAAAATAATATTTCCTTGTTCGTTTTAACTCTATGTTATGCATCTTGTACACTACCACACATAGTCTTTCTTTCTAAAATCTAGAGATATTACATAAGTGTGATGAGATCACTCTCAAAAAGTGTTTAATAGACCCCTATTTAGTTATTATAGTGTTGTAATAGAAATTTTCCATTTGGATAATGTTTAAGTGGTTATGAACTTTATACAACAATTTCAAAATTTTCGAAGGAGATTCTAAATTGAGGATCCTGGAAGTTATAGTGAGAAAAAGTTCATAATTATTTTTGAAGTTTTCCTGGAATAATTATTTAATTATCAAAATTGACACCAAATTTATCAACTCAATCACAATTAATATTCAAATAAGGTGTTCATTTATTCAAACCCTTACATTTCTTCAGGAGTTATTTTTTTTTTGTGTCTACAATACTTGTATATAGTTTGGGACTATCTAGTTTCAAGTGAAAAAAAAGGTCGAACTCTTAATTGTTTCTGGTGGGACTCACCCTGACAAGACTTTTTTTTAATCGATCCATTAAAGAAATTTTTAATGGGACATAATGTATTATTAAAGAAATTAATTTTTATATATAATAATATTCAATAAATATAAATGTTCAAACATTTAAAAAAGATAATTATAAAATAAATTAATTGGGTTGGGTGGGTTTCTTATTTGTCCATTAAAAAAAGCATCAACCCGACCCTAAAATTAATTAGGATTTTAAATTTATCACCATTTAAAACTGAGGATAGAAAATTAGGCCCTAATAGGCTTTTTAATCTAGTCGGGGTTATCAGTCTAGATAGGTCCCCTGACCCATGTACTAGTCTATATATATATATATATTTATATAATCTATTTATAGATAAACATTTTACGAAAAAAATATATTATACTTTATTATTAAATCATTTAATCGGATATTTTTCTTATGAAATATACACATTACAAGGGCTATATTTTATCAAATATATTTTATGAATGAAATTATAACTTACACAACCTGATAAAATTCATTAAGGTAACTTCTGAATGGGGTTAGAGTATTGTTTGAGGTTTTATAATAATACCTGATTTTTAGTGTTGTAATATTCAAATCTTCTGAAAATTAAATATATATATATATAACACAATTTTAATATATATGAGGTTTATTTGTTCGGTTTTAAGCATATTTTTCCCTTAGAACGTGATTAAATTTAAAATAAATACATATAAACAAATATTTAAAAGAGTTTTTTATGAGTTTTTTAAATAATTTAACACATCTAGAGTATTGAAATTTTTAATTCTCCATCGAAAAGGTGGTAGGATCCCTTCCTCCTTCTCGATTTATTGAAAGTCGATTGTGGGTGTGTCGCCTTCACTTATAATCAATGCATATCGATGATATGGAAGATGTGGGAGGGGGCCGTCATCATTTTTCTAAAATAATGGAAAAGGAGGTCTAAGATTGGATGCATATCATCTAAAATAATTATAAAATACAAATCTCCCAACTTTCGTTCCCTTATGTCCCTATTAAAGGAAACCCCACCCCACCCCTTATCCTTACTTCAAAATTATCTACTCCCTCAAAATTCAACACCCTTTCTCTTTAAAAGAATCATTTTTTGTGAATGGTGGTTCTTGTTGCATAAATTAAGTTCCAATTTTTTTGTGTAACATAATTTAGAGGTATTTTTTATTATTTAATTTACTTTTTTTATTTAATTAATTGATTTGTTTTTACTTTGTTCTAAATATGTTATTTATTTAATAGTTTAGTTAGTTATATATAGTTTAGAAATAATCGTTATTATAAGTAGTGATTAAGTATAGATTAATTAATAAATAACTAATGATTAAATAAGGATTACATATAATTATTAGATAATAATAATTAACTGGTTAATTAAAATGATTGACTAATTATTTCAGAAAAATTAATTACTAATTAAGTAATGTTTAACTAATTATTAGGTAATGAATAATGAATTATTAATAAATGATTAAATAATCCTTATGTAATGATTAAATTATGATTAAATTAGGATTAACTAATGATTAAATAATGATTAAGTAATGATTAAATAATTACTAAAGAATTGTTGACTAAGTATTAAGTAATGATTAAAGAATGAATAAGTAATGATTAAATTATTATTAAGGAATGATTAAATAGTTCCTAAAGAATTATTAACTAAGGATTAATTAATGATCAACCAATGATTAATGAAGGATTAAGTAATTATTAAAGAATGATTAAATAATGATCAAAGATTGATTTACTAATGATTAAAAATGACTAATTAATAATTAACTAATTATTTAGTAATAAATAACTAATGATTAAAAATTAATTAACTAATTATTAATTAATGATTAAATAATGAATGTAAAATGATGAAACAATGATTAATTAATTACAGACTAATTATTAAGGTATTATTAAGGAATTATTAAATAATAATTAATAGTGATTGACTAGTGATTAAAGAATTGTTATGTAATGATAAATTAATGATTAACTAGTGATTACGGAAGGATTAAATGGTGATTAAATAATGATTAACTGAGGATTAAGTAATGATTAAATAATGAATAAGTGAAGATTAAATAATTTTTAAGGAATGCTTAAAGAATGCTTAAATAATGGTTAACTAATAATTAACTAATTATTAAATAATGATTAATGAATGATTAAGGAATGATTAAATAATGAATAAAGAATATTTAACTGATGATTTACTAATGATTAAGTAATGATTAAAGACAGATTAAGGAATGATTTTGTAATGATTAAAAAATAAAGAAATAATAATTAACAAATGATTAAGGAATGATTAAATGATGGTTAAATAATGATTAAGAAATGGTTATGTTATGAATAAATAATGATCAACGAATTTTTAAATTGGGATTAATGAAAAGTTAACTAATTATTCAGTAATGATTAGAGATTGACTAACCATCGATTAATGAATTATTAACCAATGATTAACCATTGACTAACCAATGATTAACTAATGATTAACTGGTGACTAACATTAGATTAACATAGTATTAACATAGGATGAATGATGAAAAATATGCTTAAACATGGACATGATTTTTTATTCCAATAATTTAAGTAATTCATCCCTTATTGCACATCTCTTCTATTAATGTCGATTGATATGGTTTAGGTGAATGACATTATATTTATAAACCATTGAACAATACATTAGGAAAGTTAATAATTTTATTAAAAAACAATAGAGTCACCTTTTAGGATACAAGAAAATATTCTAAAATTTTGGTAGCAAAAAGATTATATGGTTATTAGACCAGTACCAAAAATATTTATCACGTCGGCCTTATCATGTAAGTTACTCATTACTGATGTGAAAAATGCATTTGACTACATTTATCACATCAGTAATTATATAACTAACAATATTAACCGATTTACGTGCCTTTTCAAATAATTTTATTATGTAACGGACATGAAAAATCGGGATATATTTCTTTTTCATGTTGGTCATTATAAAACCAACATGATAAATCCCCTTTCTAACATCAGTTATATAATAAATGATGCGATAAATCAATTTTCATTTCTCTTCTATATTAGTTATATATTAACCAATTTGAATAATAATCTTTATCATGTTGGTTACATAATAACTAAAGTGATAAAGAATTTAAAATTTCACGAATTATCATTCGAATCATTTTTATTTTATTTTTATCTCAGAAAAGATGACTCATTTTCTCACGCAGAATCCCTAACCATCATTTCTACGATCTGGTGGTCTCAAATATCAATTTTCCATCTTGTTAGATCCTCCAGATCTGTAGGAATCACTATTTCACATTTGATATTCCCCACTCTCATGTAAAACTCACACATCGATCCTCTCTTTTAGTCGTTCAATATATCTTAATCTCTGACTATTATTTTTTTTATTATGTGTACTAATATCCTAAATTTTCATCTTCTTAAATAATTAGATTCTATTGGTCTTGTCATTGTGCATTCATATATAGATATGTGTGTTCTTCATTATTGTCGATTTAAATACATGTTTCATATATTCAATGGCGTACATTGTTAATGTTTTTGTGGTTTTTATAATTTTTTTGTTAGTATTTGATATTTAGTCTAAGTGGAATTATAGTAGAATTACATCTAATAAGTCTAGAAATAAATAAATTCTTGATATATGGTGTTGATTTCTATTTGGTTAACCCTGATTAAATTAGTTTTTATGTATCATGATCATTATCACTCAATGGTGTCATTGTTTCATTGATTTATGTGAAAAGTGTGTAGATTGATTTATAATTTTATGTTTTAGTGATTGTTTTAAATCAGAAATAATTTTAATTGATTTTTTTAAAGATGTTTATACTAAATCCCATCTTATATTTCTGTATTTAATAAAAAAATAATACTTATTTGGATGATGTTTGTTAATTATTCATTATTTATACATATACTACCATGTATATAGATAAATTTCAATTAATGTTATAATTATATAGTAACTTAGTGATCTGAAAATTTAATATATACATACATTTCAATTTTCATGCAATTTAATATACAATATCATATAACTTCTGTATATTCATATCAACATGTTTCTTTATATGTGAGCATATTTCTACCTTGAAAATCATATATTAAATATGCAGTCTTCATATTATGAGTTACATTCAATATAATGTTGACATTATTGGTAAATACATAATCTGAATTGTCAATTAGTTCCTTTATATATCATATTATATCCTAATAGATATATTTTCATGGAATTACACATTAATCACGAGGTATTCACACTGAAAGTGTTTTTCTCCCCATTAATTTGGATTTTAATTGTATCAAATGAAGTAGACTGTAATATTTAAAATATGGGTTATTACTGTGTTATATTAAAAAAGACATGTTTTCATAGAATACATAGTATGTAATATTTATTTCCTAGTTTTCATAATACACTAGACACAAATATTATATAATATTAATTATTTATATGTATATATATGTACCAAATTAAAAATTCATTATTGTGTGGTTTTAACTCTGCTATAAGATTATATTATAGTATGAATTAATTTTTCAACTATTAATTGTTAGATATTTTATGCAAAAAAAAATCTTATCATTTAAATAAAAAAAGATACCAATCAAAGAGGAAAATGAGCACATTATTTCAATTATATTCTATAATATTAAATTTCAGGTTTCATCTAAATTAATTTGGAAGATAATGAAATAAGATAGATTGGTTTGACTATAATTTATTTTATAAATTACATCAATTCAAATAATTTTTGGATTTATGTATTATATTTAAACTTATCTTCCATTATTGTGTAGAAATTATAATTATATTTTCAAATACGTGTATATTTGTTTTATATTTTAAAAAAATTTACTTTAAAATTATGGAATATTTGATATAAATTTAAAATTTTCATACCTTGGCAAGAAATATATTTTTTATATTTTTAATAGATAACAATGTGTCAAAATTGGATTAAAGAAACTTTAATAGGTTATGAATATGAGGAAGGTGTTGATGCTTTTTCATAATTCTCTAAACAAAATGTTCCAAATATCAACATGTTTTTCTATCTATGCTTGAAGTGATTAAACATGAAGAAGTTGAAAATTATATAGATCAAAGATCATTTAATTTTTCAAGGTTTTGATATGATTTATATCCCATTGATTTTTCATGTCCAAACTGGGTGGAATTTTGGATCTCTTTATGATTATTCTTTGAAATATGATAAGTTGGGTCAAATTAAAGAAATGATTCATGATATTGAAGTTGAGTTAATTGAGAAAGAATTAAAAATAGAGCGTATATATAGTGATGCTGAAAACTATTGTATCTAGGATGTATAGAATTTATTGTTTTATCAATGTTGTTAAGGTTGATTAACTTGATGACGAAACATGGCTGGAGTGACAGGAGTTTTAAATATTTTCTACAATTATTGAAAGATATTATTCTAAAATACAATGATCATTGATATTCACATTATAAATGGAATAAAATATATTTCCTAATGGGATTAAGGTTGAAAAAATACACACCTTTGCGAATGATTGTGTATTATATAAGAAATAATATGAATTTCTTTCAGGGTTTTCTAAATGTGGGACATCGCATTATATGTTAAAAGAAAAATAAAAAGCTAAATTATTAGTTACAAATACCCTATCCAAATGATTATGGCATTGCCTAATAATTTCTTATTTTAAATGATTATTGGAAACTTCACATGAGGAAAAATGTTTAGGATTGCATGCAGATGATCAGATATGTGAAGAAAAATTACAGTATCCAGCTGATGGTCCACAGTGGTATAAAACTGATCACCAGATTATAGTATTTAGAAATGAAGTTATATATATCATACTTCAACTATGAATAGATGGAATGAATCCATATTGAATCCTTAGTATCACATATTGTTCATGAATCATTTTATTGTTAATTTACAACTTATCTCCTAAATATTGTATGAAGTGAAAATATGTCATGTTGAGTTTAACGATATCTAGATGAAAACAACCTAGAAATGATATTGACATCTTCTTGTCACCATTTATTAATTATCAGAAACTATCATGGGAGGAATGTATAAGGGTGTATGGTTCTTATAAAATGGAATATTTTCAACTACATTCAATGATTAAGTTCACTATAAACAAATTACCATCATATAGACATTTTTCTGAATAAAATATTAAGGATAATAAATCTTGTCTAATTCGGGAACAATATATGTCATATTATCAACTAAATCATTGGAGAGAAACAATATATATGGGATTTTGAATGTTTTTTTTTCTATTAGTCACTCATATAAAAGATTTAAAAAATATTTCAATGGCTCACATGAATTTGATATTTCTCCAAAAACATTATCCACTGATCAATAATTTTTATGTTGAAAAACATTGATGTTGCATTTGAAAATACACATAAATCTGGTAGTGATAGAAATATTTGGATGAAACTGTGATTATTTTTTGAGCTTTTATATTGGATATATCATGATGTCAAACAGAACATCAATTTCATTAATGTGGAGAAGAGTATTTATGAAAACATGGTGGGAAAAGTTATAGATATTAATGGAAATACTAAATATGGGTTGAATGTAAGATTAGGCTTACTCTCAATGGGAATACATTTGGAGTTTTCTCCCACTCCTTATGGAATCCGAAAATTACTTCCCCTAGATTTTGATACCTTATCTAAGAGGGATAAAATAAAAAAAAATCAATAACATCATGATATCGAAGTACAATAGGTAATTCTTTAAATGTAAAAAATTATGTGACTTTAAAGTATTTGAAGATGATAGATATGAAATCTCATGATTGTCATGTCATGATGCAACAGTTCCTACTAGTTTCATTGCGTGAAGTATTTCCCTTCCATTTCATAATGACTATTATGAAGTTGTATTATTAATTAAATTTAATTTTTAATATGGTGATTGATTCGAATTCATTGAAAACATTGGAGAACGAAATGGTTTCTATAATTCTTTAAATGGAAATTTAGTTTCCCCCATATTTTTTTGATATCATGGCCCATTTAATGTTTTACATGGGGTGATAAATAATGATTTGCAGACTTGTATATATAATTTTGATTTATCCTTTTGAAATATATATGAGTATATTGAAGGGGAATGTTAAGAACCCATATCAACTAGAAGAATCCATTGTTGGGAAGTATATTTTAGAGGAGGTTACTGAGTTTTGAACAAGAAATTTGTATACAGAAGAGAACATTAGTTTTTATATATATCAACATAAATGAGAAAATTATGGAGGAAAGGGTATAAAAGGATTTAAAATCAAATCCATGATAGGTGAATATATAAAGAAGTTATATTAATATATATTGAATAACATAGATTATTATCATCATTATATAATGTTGCATATTAATGTGTTCAAACAATGTTATCCAATGAATAATGATATGTGGACTTTGAATGAGAAAAAAAATACTTTTTTTCCATGGTTTAAAGATACCATTATTGGTAGATTAGATGAATTAAAAACATTTATATGTCAAGTGGTTTTTCCATATTTAAATTGGATAACATGTTCAGGGTATGACGTTAATGGATATACATTTCATATGAAAGATTAGGATAATATAAGTGTAGTTTAGAATAGTGGTGTAATGTTTTTCGGATAAGGAATGAATTTTTTTGAGTGTAAAAGACAAAAACATAATATATTTATTAACTATATATTATAGTTTCATTAAAGAAATATGTGAGGTTGATTACAATAAATTTAAGGCTTTAGTTTTTAACTGAAAATGGCTTATCGGTAACAACAATTTCAGAAACAATGAATCTGGTATGATACTAGTAAATCTGAAGAAATTGGAATGTGTAGATGACTCTTTATCATGTAATCACATGAAAAACCTATTTTCTATGTTATGGATCAATCCTATGTGTAGTGGTCTAATGTTATACAAGGAAAAAATAGTATGTAGGTGATGATAAACTTGATGATGATGCCAATTTATGTGGGATCCAAACTTCCATGGAAAACATAACAAATAATAATGATGACCACATCATAGACATTGTTTGTTCCATATAGAAACATCATGAAAAAATAAATTTGTGAAAACAATCCTTTAGTTCATTTCTAATATTACAGGTAACATATGTTCACTTCTAATATACAATTTTAAATTTCATAAATTGATAGATATCTTAATTTGATTTTATTTATTTAATCATGTATTGTAATTAATAAGTAAAAATGTTTATTTATATTTTTTTTGTTCTGTTTTGTTTTGTTTACCATGTTTACCCATAGATAACTTATCTATTAATTGATTTTTTTTAAAATCAAATATTTTATATTTAATATGTTAAATAAAGAAAAACATTATATAAGACTATATTAAAAAAATTACTGTAAAAATGATTTATGAGGTTGGAAAATTTTTACTATTCACACACCATTATTGGATATTTATTCATTCATTTATTTCATTTCATTTCTAATTAATATTTTTATTGTTTTAGTTAACTATAAAAAATATAAATAAAATTTTGTTAAGTTGAGATTACTTTATGTTTGATAATTTTTCATTTTTTATTTAAATTTGTATGTAATAGTTGGATTTGTATATATTTGTACAAATTGTTGTTTATTTAATTTATAGAAAAATTATAGATAAATCTGAACCACCACATACTTCTATAGATGATCATAATCACACCACTAGGGAGGAATGTACACATGCTCCTATAGATGAGCCTCCTCATACACTTTTACTTGAGAAATCTTTCTCCACAAGGGGAAAAATAGTTTGAGGGTTAGTAAACATGGCACTACACATTTACCAAAACTATTAATTTACCATTATCTGGACCAAAGGGTACTAGTATATTTATATTATAATGATATTCTATGAGATAAAAATTTAAAAAAATTCAAAACGTTAACAGTATTATAGGGTAAAATAAATGTTAGTATTTTGTTTGATGATTGGAGAAGTGTTGACAAAGTGACATTATCACACTTTTGTGAGACCATTTTGGTAAGATAATTTGTTATTATTTTACTTATCATGAGATGTTTACTGTAATATATTTTTTTTCTATTCATTATGATATTACATATCATATACTTGATACTAAAAAAGTCATGAAGAAATATTTATTATTTGATTCTGTGAGATGGAGGAATTTTAAATCATCCCTTACATCAATGTTCATTTTTGAAGACATAAATCATCTTAATCCATGTGATATATATTCATTTATAGATGAAGAAACCTGGAAGCAATTTTTTTTAAAGTAGGAAATGATAAAAAAAATTGAATGTGTAATGTTAACATTTAAATGTTTTTTATATTAATGACCATTTTAATGATTTCTTTTTTTAATTCTTATTTTACAAGAATATTGGATATCTCATCAGGATATATAATATAGAAATATATAGACTCATATAATATATATAGAAGGTTATATGTTATTTGAATAACAAATGAGAGAATAAAAACATCAAAATATGAGAGTTGATTCTGTAGGGTCTGTAGAGGTTTCCCCTCCTCTCCCCAGCTATACATGAATAATATAATAGGGCTTATATGATAAAAAAATAAATTCCTTATGGAACAGTTGAGGGTTGTAGCTGGGAGGATTGTAAGATGTTAACTTTATTTATTTATTTATATTTAATCAAATCATTATATATTGTGATTCATTACATATTTTTCCTGATATTTTATACTGGATTCTCTTGAAAAGCAGCGCACATAGAAAGTCTTTTTTGTTGAGGGTAGAAAGTATTTATTATATACAACATTTGGAATTCCTGAACACCTAGGTCATGTAGGAGGATAACCAATAGGTGTATCACTACTGAAATAATTTCCACATTCACAATTTTCATCAATGGAGGATGTTTAAAAAAATAGAAACTTTAGAAGTTGATGTTTAAGTTATTCATGTGACAATGGAGGATAAGATCAAAGCTTTGGTAAAGTCCATGTTTTCTGAAATGTAATGATAGTTTCAGACTTTCGATCTAACTACTCCACCTCCACGAGAAGATTTCACTCATTTAATGATCCTACTCAAATATCTTCAAATGTAGACCCCACTCCTTCTTATCTTACACATACACCCCCTCCACCATGGATTCTCAGTTATTGTGAGTTATATGTTGATGATCCCCAGAAAATTGTTCCATATGATATTATATTTTATATTGGAGATATCATTCATAGTGTAAAGATATATATAGAGAATCATAGGGTCATTGTACATGATATTATAGATAGATTAAAAAAATACCATATCCTTCAGATGACGAGAGTACAGTTGGACAAAGTGTCAGTAATTTTATAGTTTTACCATCTAGACTACTTCTACATATTATATATTTATTCTTTTATTTCATTTTGATATTAATTTTTTATCATTTATGATTTTATATATTTATCTAAGTTTTTGTAAGAATACATTAAAATAAAATTAATTTAGAATAGACAATAGAAAATACAAAGTATTATATCATTAGAAACATATGCTACTAGTCATGATAGATTCTATACATATTCCAATTTTATATTTGATGTATATCATATTCCAATTTAATTTGTTTTTTGTGGGACAGAAATGACTATGACTCTTTTT
Organism: Viscum album; assembly: GCA_963277665.1. Classification (NCBI taxonomy): domain Eukaryota; kingdom Viridiplantae; phylum Streptophyta; class Magnoliopsida; order Santalales; family Viscaceae; genus Viscum; species Viscum album. The sequence goes on from OY728166.1 coordinate 1,144,151,373, forward strand.
ATAAGTGTTATCAGGGATCTTATAGCTGGAGATTTTTTGGGAATAAACACAATGGAAATTTTTTCCATGTATATCAATTAAAAAAATATTTTTATTTAATAAATTGAAAAATTAGAACCATGATTGTTATTTTTGTGGTCATTGGATGTTGGGTGTTTGTTTTCAGGAGAGAACGCATTTTATAGACTATACTCTATCCATGGTGAAGCTATATCAAATTTTGAGAATATATTAAACATATAAGTTTGAATGTTTTAATAATTGTTTATATAATGAGTTAAATTTATTTTATTCATATTATTTTCAAATAGGTTGTTGAATTTCTATAGAGATACGACAAAAAAGAAGAGCGCCAAGAATAAATTTTTACAAGATGAGGTTGATTTTCATTTTCAATTACTATATTTTCAATATATTACATTAAAATGTAATTTTGAATTAAAATTGATCTGGAACAATATTTTCTTCAACAAGACTATATAGAAGAATGTGGATGTTATCTTTTATGATTTATGTATGAAATAATTTCAACTAGGTAAGTTATAAAGTTTCATAAGGTTATATTTATTTATAATGTTTTCATTAATATTTCATTTATGCTATTAACTATACAAGTTAAATGTATTATTTATTACTTTTAGATTTTTGATGAACCATGACCATATTGTGAATAATATTTGAGACATTTAAAAATTGATTGGGAGAAACATTTTTAGGTTTGATTGATTTTTAGTTCATTTGTAATTATAAAATTGAAAATTGAATTGTATCTTAATTTTTCTGGATTCTTTTCCTTGGTTTTCTACTGCATTTTTTGCTAATGTTAATATTGTTTCTACTATGGTGAGGATGTAAAAGTTAAATTAAAAAAACCTTTTTAATGTCAATTCTATTATAACCTATGTTAAAATGAAAATTTACCCACATTTTTTATATTGTTTAGGGGAAAATGATGTGAAAAAAGTGTTTTTCATATCGGTTCTAGGATAACTGATGCGAAAAAACCCCAACAAGGATTTATTTACAATGTATATTTAAATTAATTTAGGTTAAATTGCTACTTACAACATCACTTTTGACAAAGCTTCCTAATAACATATTTGAAAAATAACAAAACTGATGTGAAAAAATAATTTTTTTCACTAGTTGAAATCAAATCCAATTCTAGATACTAAAAATATATATGGATCTAACAAAGATGTACCTAACGGTAAAACCAGAAAACACTGTATTGATTTAAATTTAGTTAGGAACTAGTGCATTATAATAGGCCTTGATGCACACCTAGTTTTACACTCCTGGGAGATATTCTTTAGACGATTCATATTTTCATTATAAAATTCCAAAATACATTTATCAAGATTAAAATTTTTACTACAAAACATTGTTAGCATATTTTAGGATATAAGACTACGTTCTAAAATTTTAGGATCATAATTATTATATGGTAATGTCTCATTGTTAATAGTATTGACATAATGTATTACAAAACCTAGGTAATAAGAAGAGAAAACATAAAATCAATTTATTTATCAATAATAAAATGAAAATTATGTACATATAATGTGAAATGGACAAAAAACACAATAAATAACACATTGATTCCTTACAATAGACATGAAATACCTTGAATATTTTCAACAAAATAGAGTTTGTATAATATGAGTCTAACATTGGATGTAATGTAAAATCCATCTTATTTTCACGTGGTGGCACCATAAAATGACGCTACCCAAAAAAAGAGGTATGAGAGCCACCGAGGTCAAAAAAGTGAAGTTTAGAGAGGATTTTATAGTGACCTAATGATTGAAGATGGTCAGAAATTTTTTTTAGGCTAGATCAATGAAGAGCTCTATGAGATGATTCCAATGGTGCATACAACATCAATAATGGAGCTGAAATGAAGATGTTAAAGATTGTCAAATTTGCAGTCAAACCCTAGGTGTTCTTGTACACCTTGCTGAAGAAGGAAAAAATGTTCATGAAAATGGTCAATTTTCAGTAACTTTTCTGGTCACTATTCTATCAAGCTAAGTCAGTGCCACATCATTGGTAAATCAAGACCGTGGAAATTATTTTGGATATATATTTTTCCATAACAATCTATTTTATGTGATCGTTGAGTCGATTACCACTATTTCATCCATTCCATAAAAATCTTCATAGTTATATTTTAAAAATTATAACTTCATCAATGGAATAAAATAATGACAATATCAATAATCTTGTTTCTTTTAATTATTCCATATGAAAACCAAAAATAGAGAATATTTTATATATTAATGATTTTTGGAATCAAATAGTGGATAATGCTAATCCAATTATATTGAAAGAGAATAAATCTTCAAAATGTAGTAAATCTGATATGAATATGTTATCCATTACCCCACTCATTAATGTGGAGTGGTTTTCGCTCAATAGAATGTGTGATGCCCAAAACAGACAGTGGATCAACAAGAATATATTCAAAAAAATCCAATGAACACGATTCTTCGGTTCTATAGTGAAAATTGGAAAATATGTATGTGAGTAAAACCATGAAGAAAAAACAAAACATGATATTCCATTTTTTTCAAATTGATGTACAAATATGAAACCATCATATCAGAGAAAATTAGTGAGTTCCAATGTACTGTTGATCAGTTTAATTTCATGAAAATGATTATTGATGGTGTGTTATAAGAACTTTTGATGGTTAGATCTTTACTAGATATGTGGGAAGAAATAGATGTGTAGGTTATAAATTCAAATCTAGATAGAAATATCACTGTAAAGATTGTGGAAGAAATAACGATGAATGAATAATCCAAAATGAATGATGAGTGATTAACACCTGGATCAGAGGATTTTATCACTAAAATACATGGTAATAAGAAATGGAAGGAAATATGTAGAGGAATGGAACCCAATGGCCAAATTATTAAAATGGGGAAGTGAAATAGTCTTGATCGAGATATAACATGAAGTGATACCACTATGGAAAACCTAGACACATCATTAGTGAGTGTAGAAGGTTAAAGGAAGAGAAAAGGAATCAAGAAGGCAAAACCCAAAATATTGAAGTTGTAGTTGTTAATTAAGAAATCATTATTGTTTCAGAAGATAATCAGGATAGACATCAAATCCATGACTCAATATGGGTGATCGATTATAGCACCTCCTACCATGTCACATCATGAACTAATTTCTTATCATCTTATAGTTTATGGATTTTTGGTCATCTAAATATGGGAAGTGATGGTGTATCCAAAATCACTCTTGTTGGTAATATTTTTCTAGAGACTAATATTGGATGCGAGTTTCTATTGAAGGATACAAGGCATGTTCATGATATTCTCCTCAATCTGATATTCAGTAGAATACTTGAAGATGATATATATGTCAATTCTATTTTTTTTTTGGGAATGATATATTATCAAAGCTAACATGGTAATTTCTAAATGAAATAAATATATTTATATTTTTATCAAAGATGCGAACCTATTTGAAGGATAAGTTAATACAGCCATACAAGATATTACTAAATAAGTTTTGCATAGGAAGATTGGTCACATGAGTGAGAGAGGAATCTAAATTCTTTCCAGGAAGGATCTCTTTCCAAGACTAAAAGGTACACATTTGGTTACCTGTGTTGATTTCATCATGGGAAAAACATATAGTATAATTTAATGGTTATTTACCATATAGAAAATATAATTTTTTATATTTGATTCAAACTAATGTATTCATAATGAGGAATAATTAATGGGAGTTTCTATTTATTTCATTACCTTCATAGATGATCATTTTAAAAAAAATTGGGCCTTTTCATTGGAAACTAAAGATCAAGTGCAATAATTTTTCAAGTTGTTTCACATGAACATGGAAAGAGAAATAGGTAAATAGTTAAAGTGTGTGTGAGGAGATAGTAGAGTAGACCACCATGGTCCATTTGAGGATTACTGAATAAATGTCAGCATCAGGAAGGAAAAATTACTTCCAAATATGGATCAACATAACAATATTGTTAAGAGAATGAATAGAACAATTTTCGATAAAGTTTGTTGAATTACATCAAACTTAAAGCTTCCAAATACCTTTTGGGGGAGGTAATGAGGACCACATTTGATCTTATATACTTTTCTCCATTACTTACACCGAAATACTACTCTAAAAAATTGTGTATATAGGTAATGATGTTTTATACAAACACTTGAGAGTATTTAGTTTCATCATATTTCTTCACATCCCAAATGATGAGCAAGAAAGGATGGATGAAAAAGGAAAGTAGTGACTCCTTTTGGAATATAGTCATGAAGATTCTCCATATAGACTATGGAATCCTATCATAAGTAGTATAGTGAGAAGAAAATATTTAGTGTTTCTCAAGGATCCAACAATTGATTATTTTGGGAATCCATAAAATGCATAGAAGTTGCAGTATAAGGAAATTCTATTCATTTTGGAACTAGTCTCACCATCATTATTACCAACTAGTGCGAGAGAGATACATTATACTAATGATACATCTCTACTAGGTAACATGTCTCCATCTATGTATATGTCTCCATCATATGATATTCAAGAACTGATTCCTCATGAAGCGCAGTTGAGGAGATCCAACAAAGAACAAAAACCGAGTTGTAGATACTCACCACACAAGTATGTGATGCTCACTAATGGGGTAAATCTAGAAATTTTTTATTATGTGATCTGGAGTTAGAATACAATGTAATGGAATATGGCCATGAAAGAGGATATGAGATCCTTTTACAAGATCCACACATTATTATTAGTGGAATTACCACATAGATAGATGTTTATTAATAATAAGTGTGTGTATACAATTCAAGGAGAAGATGGTATCTCACAACCACACTACAGAGGCAAAACGTTTGTGAATGTATTCATTCAAAATTAAGGTATTAACTTTGATGAAATGTTTTCACCTGTGGTTAAAATTTATTTTAGCATAGATGTTCTTGGATTAAAAGATAGTCTTAATATCAAGGTTCAACAAATGGATATAAAGACAACATTCTTAGATGGTGACCTTGATGAGGAGATATAAATAGAGAAACCTAAGGGATTTCAGTTAAAAGGTAATGAAAACCTAGTATGAAAACTTAAGAAAATATTATATGGTTTAAAACAAGCACCGATGAAATGGTACAATAAATTCAACTCATTCATGTATAAAAATGAGTACCAGAGGATGTCTGTTGATCAATGCATTTCCATGAATTGGTTTTCTGGTGGTGATTTCATTATAATGTTTTGTTATGTTGATGATATATTGATTATTGGCACAAATATCACCAAAGATTTATAGGTTAAAGAAGGATTTGAATAATTATTTCTGAAATTTAAGACTTGGAGAGACTACTCATATTCTTGTTATTAAGATTACTCGTGACTGGAATAATCGTAATATTTTTCTATCATATGAGTGTTACATTGAGAATTTTCTTGAATGATTCAACATGATCAAGGTGAAACCAATAACCAATCCAATTGAGAGTCACTTTAGTCTTATAAAATATCAAAGACCTTTTAATGAAGGGGAAAATTAGTCATAGAAAAAGTTACTTATCAATCGGCAGTGGGTAGTCTCATGTATGCCACGGTTTTCACCATACTAGATATTGCCCACATTGTTGTCATTATGAGATGATTATTATCAAATCCAATAAAGTAACATTCAATAGCAATCAAATGGATATTGAGGTATCTTTAATGTATATATATTCATTTTTTATGCTTTTGAAGTGATAAACTTGTTTTAGAAGGATACGCATATGCTTATATGGTTGAAGATATTGACACAAGGAAACCCATATCTAGTTAGATGATATCATTTTTATGTGGATAAGTCTCATGAAAATAACAAATTTTGAAGTGTGATTCCTTGTCAACCACAGAATTAGAGTATATCACAGTCACTTGAGGATGAAAGTAGATGTTATGGATGATGATGTTTTTAGAGGAGTTGGGATAGAGTCAGGACAATTATAATATCTATTGTGATAGTTAGAGATCTATTCATCTCAAAAAGAACACAAAATTTCATTCCAATTCTAAACACATCAACATGAGATATCACTAGATCCAAAATGTGTTATAATGATGATTTTTGAACGTTGAGAAAATCCAAACTAATGGTAATAGGAAAGATATGACAATGAAGGTTCTACTAAATAAAAATATGGATGCTATAAGGAGACTGAAGGTCCATATTTTACCCTAAATTGGTTGTGAAGGGGGGGTGTGGGGTCACTCCCAATTAGTGAGAAATTAATGTGAGTCTTCTTTTTTGGGAAACTGCAATGGTTGTTTCTTCCTTGGTTGGCTACCAACCCATCCGACATTGCAGAATCATAGTAGGCAGTGGGATAAACATCAAGGGTTGATGAACCAACCCAAAACAACCCTTTATAACCTTGATTTTTATTCATCTATAAAATAGGATTAAATCCCCTAGATTTTGGAATTATAAAACCACTTTGTAATTTGTTTTGTGTACCCTAAAACACCTCATCTGGAGAAGAGAAAAATAATAGAAACACACCATTCTCTAATTGATATAAGAACCATTTCCAAACGATATTAAATCCTTTTGTTCTTCCATTTTTCATAATTGTTTTTTTTTCTTCACTACAATCTTCCACTAACCCAATTGGCCTAAATCCTATCTGGATCAACCCAATGAGGAGAACAATATTGGAGTAGGGGTCTTCGGTGCTGAAGCTCGACCGTATACTAGTGTAGGATGGGAATAGATACTCTAGGATGATTATTGAAGCTCTAATAAGAATTATAAATAACAAAAAGAATATGATTATGTTATAAATCATGCAGGGACTTTATGTGGAAGTCGTCCAGTTCGACATGACCACAAATAACTAGGTTCTGATCGGCAATGGACCAATGAATATGAAGATCACTGACAAGAAAATCTATGGTGATGGATTTCACACCTTCAAAAACATATTATTTATTATGTTATATATATATAATATATACTGACTTTTAGGGTATCAAATATATAGAGTGAGAAGGGGTAGATCCACCCTTTGAAATGATTCTACACATGCTGCTATCATGGTGAGGAATTTCTTGATAAAGGGCATAGGTTTCGAGAACACTAATGGATCAATGAAGCATTAGGTCCTAGTGCTAATGTTCCTGGATAATAAGGTGATCTTCCACAACATCTAGATATATGTATACCAAAACACTGTATATGTGAATGCCTAAGACTAATTCTACTAGGACTGAACCATTTATATAATGATCGAATTCATCTTCGGCAATGGGTTTTCAATATTATAAATCTGAAATCTGGTGGTAATGAAGCTAGTGGAGGGACAGAGATGTGTTCTGAAAAATCAAGGCCATATGTACAACCAAGGGCATCATGCTAATTTTCATGCTTCCTGAACCATCAAACGCATGTGTCGGTTCCCCTGGTGAAAAATAGTGTCACCTTCTTATAGTGTGTCTGAGTCCTGATGATGGAAAAGAACAAGGGGTTGAATTTCAGAGAACATTAGGTAGAGGATTATTTAGAAAATAATTATATCCACTAATATTATTACATGGTGGAATAATTCCAAATTGATGCAATAAAATCCATTTTGGTTCCTACTGATTTTATTTTGTTCTTACAATCACCTCTAATGAAATCTTAATCTACTTACATGTACGTTTTAGAATTTAAAACTGACTTTGAATATGTTGAAGTCATTAACCAAATTTTTATTGCACATTTATATGATGAAAATTCATGTATCGTGAGGAAGAAGATTTTAAGGGTAGGTGTTGGGAGTATAAATTTTGTTTCTTGGATGACACCAACCTTCACTATTCTACTGGAGGAAAAACAATTTCAAAGAAGGCTACTTCAATGTATTTATGGTCAATGGATTGGGTGACACCAAATACACCATATTTGGGGACATTTATTTATATTTTGTTTTCAATAATTCAATATATTGTAAATTTTTATTCCTACAAATAGGTTTTTGATGTGTGGGTTGTAAGATGAATTACAATTTGAAGAAATAAAAACTATTATTTTTTTAATGTTGATTATGATCAACTGAGTCCATGTAGTTGTGTCATCCCCTGAAAAATCAACCATCAATGTATGCCCCATTATCATTGGTGTTGATTTTCTCAACATTCAAAAAAAAATCTTCTAACACATTTTGGTTCTAGTGATATCGAATGGTGATCTGTTTGGAACTAGAATGAAATTTTGGGATCTTACTGAGATGAATAACACTCTACCTATCATAATAGAGAATATAATTATCTTAAATCTATCCCATCTCTTGTAAAATCTTCTTCATCCACATTATCTACATATATCCTTCAGTGACAGTGATATACTCTACTTATAAGGTAGAAAAGGAAACACAATTATGAAGTCTTGATTTCCAAGAAAATTATCCCCCTACAAATGATAATAGGTAACCAGATATGGATTTCCTTCTTTCAATATCTCATATCATATAATCATCAGTGTATCATTAAAAAATAGGTCTACCACTTCCAAAACATAATCAATGACTATATGTACCTCAAAGATACCTCAATATCATACTATCCAGAAATGTTTCATTATTTCTATTAGGTCGTAGAAAAAAATTATTTAATCCTAAACAATAACAAACTAAAAGGAATAGTAAAGTTAATGTAAGGGTTCTGAACCCACAGAGAGCAGGAAACATGACATATAATTATTAACCAAATGTCTGGTTTCTCCAATTTTAGTTTTTATTTTATTGACATTATTAACTTACAAAAAAATAATTTAATCCATGAAGAATGAAAAGAAGGGATCAAGGTCAATTTTAGGGTAAATGAAAAATATAATCCAAAGTGTATCTTGGAATGGTCATATGAATTAGGTTGTAAAATAGTGAAAGGGTCACTAGTTTTTTTTTGTCAAACCAATTAGATCTAACTATGATGAAACTATCCCACGGTCATGGTATAACATGTCATGACCCGTCCCCCAGGGCTCATGTCGTGACTTCCCCAAGTCATCCTTCTGTTGGACAGGGTTTGGAAACTATCAACAGAAAGGCATATCCCTAAAATGGGAAGTCATTTCTTCAAAAACTTGTACACACAAAGATAGGGTACACTACGCCCAATAAAACATGATTGAAGAAGAAAGGTATAACCACAATTAAAATACCCCACTAAGTGTAAAAGTGAGTATTAAAAGTAAAGGGGCCAAAATACAATCCTAATTGATATGGGAGCATAGAAAAAATGGAAAACAGCTCAGGAGGTTATCGTCCAAGTTACCTACCTAAATGGTAGGTAAATCTTGTCACTGATTCTCTTTGTGTCTACCAGTCAACTCCGTACTCCATCTGTCAATCACCTCTGAGCACCGTCAAGCCCTGACTCCTCAATAATTAGTCTAGATATTCATCATCTGCATGAGAAATAATAAGGTGTGGGTCTAGACCAGGCATGGGTGAGTATAAAAATATCCAATATGGACCCCAGAAACTCTGATTCTCTCTATGAATTCCACAACATAAAAGCCACGAAGCATGATCTCAATCACAATGAAAAAAATCAAAAGTCAACCCACACTAGGTATAACATACATACAAAAGTACAGATGATTAGTAATAAATATAGATCATCATATTCTTTCAAGAGGCTCTACTACAAACCCACACCAGATCGGTATGCGCTGAACCACACAGGATTGATGAGTGCAGACCCACACAGGATCTGACCCACACCTAATCGATAGGCGCTGACCCACATAGGATCACTGAGAGATAACCCACACTAGATCTGACCCACAAGGGATCAGTATGTTATGTCCCACACAGGATCGCTGAGTAATGACCCACACAGAATATGTCCTACAAAGGATCGGTAGGTACATGCCCCCACATGATCACCCTTCATTCTCCCCATCACAACCAGCTAGTGGATTACCGAACCTTTCACTCTTGATTCGATGAGGATTCGATCCTCAATCCATCATTCATATTTCATCTTGTAATAATTCCCACAAATAAGTAACTGAATTAACCACGATGTCATAAGTGTTCCAATGCAACAAACAACACATCAACCGGATGATTGGTCTGTAAGTTATAGATATTTTAGTGCTGAGGGCCTCATTGGATTTGGGTTTGATCCAACCTTTATGTACTCCAACATTCTTCAAAGATCAAGTGGATTATATCACAATGATCACCTCATCCCTAAGGTTCTAGAGCTGCAAATGGTTCATCAAACTGTGGTCCAGCTCATGATATATACTCATTTAAGCGTAACTGGGTCGAAAGGGGTCTGGGTCCGGTCAACCCGGTCAGACCGACCCGGCCCAGCGCAAATCAACTGGGCTTGTCTTGGTTTACCTAAGTCTTCTCTAGCCCACTAGGCCATGAGCCCGGTCTATTGGTCCATGCGCTCAGCCCGCTGGCCGCAGGCTCGGCCCACTGGCCGCAGGTCAAGCCCAACCCACCCATTTCGGCGCAGCCCATCGGGCCGAGTGTGGGGAATCTACTCCCCTCCTGAATGTCCAAGTTGTTTGGGTCTTTAACACAGCATAATTAGATGGCGCCGCACCACCTTGCCGGTCCACATGGACTGGCCTTCTACGAAACCCACGGACTGTGGGTCCACCCCCCACCACTGCTCAAAGACACAACCTTCTTCCAAATCATGACGTTGGAGTGCGCCTCCCGACTCTAACATGGCCAGCAATAGCCAGCCACCCCATTTCCACTGTCACCCCTTCACGGCCAGAGGGTGTCGGCCGCCGACTCCCTCAGTCACTGCCATCGCCACACTGGCAGAGCTTCCGCGGGCCACTAGTGATGCTTAGGTGGTTCAATTTTATTCCTACCTCGGATATAGGCTTCCCGGGACTATGTCTACATTGTTCAGCCCTTGTTTCCGCCTTTCCGCCATATCTTCTAGTTTCCCATAAAGAACACAAAAAAATACTGAGATCAGTAGAGGGTCCAGGCCTTGTTCATTTGGCTCGCGCCCTTTATGTTAGCATAATAACTAGTGAATAATTTCAATAATGAACAACTCTTAGTTAAACAACGAAACCCCCATACCTTGAGTTCGTTGGAAGTTGTTGCGGATAAAGAAGGAGTGTCCACATTTGACGGTGCTGCGGAAAAAGGAGAAGGTTCACGTCCTTTGGCACTTCTCATCAAATCCTCCAATGGTCATTGAAGCTCTGTTCTGCGTTGGTGGAAGACTTTGTTGGAGCTTTATTATAGTTTCCTCTCTTCAGTAACAAAAACCCCGACCCAAGAATTGTTTAAATAGAAGAAAATAGAAGATCAACCCACCACACAATTAATGAGGTTCATTAATAAATTTAATTAATGAACACATTAGTTCTCCCAATGGTGATGTTACAAAACCAATTGTAACACTCCAATAAATGTTCTAACAACCCAGTGGTCCTGCCATCACTACTCAACAGTTATAAAAAATGAATAAAATAACTTTTTGAGTTATTTTATTATTTTTTCTAATGTACAAAAATTATCTTTTTCATTCGACCCTTTCCGGTTGAAGTTAATCTTCCCTTAATATAATCATAGCAGTGTAAATTCAAATGGTTCCCTCGGATTTTTAATCTGATAATCGGTTCAAAATATAGAAATCTATGCACGCACGTTTACTGAACGTAAAATAAAAAAAGTTCAAAATTTTGTTCAGGTATCTCCAGGCCTTAGAATCATGTACTGTCAATTTTTAAATACTCGTATTAAACTCAAATAATTTTCTAAAATGTATATTGAAAATCTCGGTCTTTACATTCTCCCCACCTTATGGACTTTCATCCCTTAAATTCATAAAAAAACTAGGGAAACAAATGGGGGTACTGAGCACGTATTTGAGTCTCCCGCTCCCATGTGCTCTCTTGGAGGTTCATGTGCTACCACCAAACTTGCACCAAAGGATTCGTCCACCCAAAAAGGACCCACTCCTGTCGATCCCCTCTCTCCACTGGGAACTCCACAAATGTTTCCCTATCGTCGATGTCCAGCTTGCCACAGTCGATAATGTCTAATGGGTCATGCACATACCTCCTCAGTTGTAATGCATGGAAAACACTATGCATCTAGTGCATCTTTGGGGGGAGTGCTAGACAGTACGCCACCTCACCTAATCTTCTAAGGATATGGAAAGGTCCAATGAACCTCATAGATAGCTTTCCACCCCAGCTAAATATCTGCAATCCTTGTTGTGGTGAGACTCATAGGAAGACAAGATCTCCCTTCTCAAACACCACTGGTCTCCATCTCCTGTCAGCATAAGACTTTATTCAGCTCTATGCAGTTTTCATCTACTCCTAAATGTTTTTCACCTTCAAAGTGGTAGCCCATACCAACTCAGGATCCATAAGTGTTGAATCCCCTTGGTCTATCCAACATAGAGTTTATGTACATGGTCGGTCGTACATGGAATCAATCGGAGCCATGACGATGTTGGGGTGATAGCTATTGTTTTATGAGAACTCCACCAGTTTTAGGTGGTCCTCCCAACTATAGCCAAAATCTTGGACACAATAACGAAGCATTTCCTCAAGTTTCAGTATGGTCTACTCCATCTGACCATCTGTCTGAGGATGAAAGGCAGTGCTCAAGCGCAGCTGAGTCACAAACACCTCCTACAATCCATTCCATAGATGGGAGGTAAAATGACCATCACGATATGAGATGATCGTAGATGGAACCCTATGAATCCATATAATATCCTATACATAGAGGCATCTGAATCCCTCTACCGATCCCTGCTCTCTAATTTGTAAGAAGTGGGACAACTTGGTGAGTTGGTCAATGATCACCGATATGGAATTTTTGCCCCTAGATGTATGTGGTAGCCCAATCACGAAGTCCATGTAGATGCAATCCCACTTCCATTCTAGCACCTCATGTTGCTGATTCAAAGATAATAGAACTGGGTGCTCATCCTTCACTTGCTGACAAGTGAGGCATGTTGAAACAAACTCTTCCACTTCTTTCTTCATCCCTAACCACTAGTACTGACGCTGGAGGTCCTGGTACATCTTGTCCACACCAGTATGTTCCTCAAAATGGGATGTGTGAAACTCCCTCAACACCTCCTCTCATAGCATCATTGATACCATGGTCCATCCTCAGAAAAGGATGATGTTCTTCCCACCTTATGAAAATCTTTCAGGGTCCCTTCCTATGGAAATCTGAGCACATCGGGCCTCGCAGTTAACGTACCAAAGTTGTGTCTCACTAACTTGCAGATAAAGTGGGGGAGTAATTGTCATATACTAGAGGTAAGATTCTCCATCACTGTCCAAAAAGGATATCTACAATGAGATTAGTTATTGTGTCACCTCACTCAACAACTGTAGACTAGACCTCTATATTAGTGTGTTTGTTACTACATTCACCTTCTAAGGAGTGTAGACTATCTCAAAGTCATAGTACTAGAGAAACTCCAGCCATCACCTATATCTCGAGATAAATTCCTTCTGCGATAATATGTAATCGATACTCTTTTGATCAGATTATATAGTAAATCGTTCACCCATCAAGTAGTGCTGCCACATCTTGAAGGCAAAGACCATTGTTTCTAACTCCAGACCATGGGTAGTGTTGTTATTCATGTGATGTCTCAACTACCATGAGCCATAGGTGATCACTGCTCACTTCTACATCCAGACACATCCTATTTCGGTCCCTAATGCATCACATTATACTACATAACCAACACCCTCTTTGGGTAACATCAATAAGGTTTCACTCGTCAGTCTCTGCCTCTACTCCTAGAAACACTGATGTCACTTCTCCATCTACAATAAAGGTTCTATTTTCTTCTTCAAATATTAAAAGGGTTCTAATACACTAGAAATTATGGGTATAAATCCTCAGTAGTTCCTAGCCAATCCCAGGATACTCTGTACCTTGGTCACACACCTAGGTGGATCCCAAGAATGCACTGCCTCTATCTTTTTCAGGTCCACTACAACTCTTGAATTTGTGATAACATGCCAATTTAAGTGAAACTCTCTTATCTAGAACTAGAACTTCGAGATCTTTCCATAAAGATGGTGCTCTCTTAGTGTATGCAAAACTATCTACAGGGGTGTAGCATATTCCTCCTCTATCACAGAGTACACCAAGATGTCATCAATGAAGATCACCATGAAGCGATCAAAGTAAGGATGGATGATCCTATTCATGAGTCCCATGAACACTGTCGGAGCATTGGTCATTCAAATAAGCATCTCCAAGAACTCTTAATGTCCATACCAACATCTGAAGGATGTGTTCGGTACGTCCACATCCCATACCATAAACTGGTGATAGTCTGACTTGAGTTCTATCTTCGAAAACAATCGTACTCCCTTTAGCTGGTCGAAGAGATCATCATTCCTTGGAAGAGGATACCTTTTCTTCATGTTCACCTAGTTTAGGCATCGATAGTCCACACAAAGCCTTATAATCCAATTTACCATCTTGGAAAACGAAATAGGGACTTCCTGTAGTGAAACTTTTGGCCTTATAAACACCTTACCCTACAATTCCTCCATATGTACCCTCAACTCACGAAGCTATGTGGGATCCATATGAAATTTTGGTGTTGATATCAGTTTCATCCCAGAGTACAGGTTGATGTAGAACCCTACCTCTATACGAGGAGGTATTCCTAGAGCATCATCAAGAAAGACATATGCATACTAGTCTACCACTATAGGATAACTTGGGATCCTCTCATCATCAGCTTTGAGGGTAAGGCTATCCAATTGATGAGTGATCATCTGCACACTCCTCTGAGAAAGTCCATCCTGAGCTAAAAAGGTTCCCTTCTCATTGATGAAGGAAAATTCACTCCCATACTCATGGGTACACCACACATTGTGACTAAAATAGTCAATTTGAGCATGGATTGGGGATAAATACTCCATACCCAAGATAACATTGTAAGGCCCTGACTCTGCTACTAAGAGATCTCATCCAAATCACTCGCCTCATAGAGTAAGCTCACACTTCCGGCACCAATTTTTAGTAGTCTAATTCTCTCCTGTAAGAGTCTCTAATAATAAGGATCGAGCCAACGACTCCATCGGAATCTCTGATCTTCGAACGAGAGTTGTGGAAATAAAAGAGTGACTGGAACCTGTTTCTATAATTACTATAGTTAGGTTGGAATAGAAATAGATCACACCTTGAATCATCACTAGGGCATCGTGATAATAGACCTCAACTACCTGAAGCTGATCTCATCAATGTCCACCTGCCTCTTGAGGTCGGGGTTGACCTCTTAAAGGTGGTGGCAATAGATTCTCAAATCATCGCCCACCGCCTGTTTCTCAGCCAGCTCCTCTTCCACATTTTTTACCCTCGGGAACTCCTCTCTCAAATATCTACCTTTACCTCGGTGTTCCCTTGACAGTCTTTTGATCATTAGTATCGTGGTCCGGGCAGTCGTGATCCATGTGACCATGCATGTTGTATGTGAATCATAGTCTGCTCCTCTGCTAAACCCCTCTTTCTCATGATTTCCGCACCTCTGACCATATATATTGGGGTTTCTATTCAGAAGGTCTATCCCTCTTGAACCTCTATTCCATCTGCCTATTGCTTGTTGCAGATGACTCAGCTACTTATTGTCTGATGGTGGCTCTCACTGTTGGTGCTTACTCCGTTAAGAATTTATGCACTAATAGTTATTTCTCAATAACCTTAGCATGCATTAGGATATTAAATGATATCATCGACGCTTTGATCTCTCATTAGAGACCCTGCTCAAACGTATGATCCCTTAAGAAAGGGTCTCATACCATGTCAGTGGAGTAGCAAGAGAGTTCAGTGAATCTCTTTGAGTACTGAGCCACTATTAGGCTACCCTACTGTAAGTGTCTTAGCTCTTAAATATGAACAAAGTGTAGTGTCGCTAGTATGAACTCCACCCTAAAGAAGCCCTTAAAGTACAACCAGTAATGGGCTGCCTCCTCATGTGTCTAGAGAATTAGGATCCACCATCTCTCTATTGTTCTCTAGAATATTCTAGAACCTAGGATCACCATCTGATCTGCTAGTGTCTCAACTAAAAGAAAAACATGTTCCACAGACTCCAAGAAGTCCTCACCTACATGGGGATCTATCTCTCCTTGAAACCTTAGAGGCCTCTATATTTGGAACTCCTTCAACACACTCAATTGGAATGCAAAGTATACAAGTGGGGCTAGTTTCTACTACTTCCCTACAAGTGTTGGTTCTGCTAGTACACCACCTGAAGGTTCCATCACCTTAAGAAGTCCCTACATCGTTGCCTCATCGCTCGAGGGGCCATCACCATGATCTCTCTCTAGAATACTGGCTGGATGTATATATGGAAACATCTTGAATCAAAATAGGTATGAAGCGGTCAATAATTTTTACCTGGTGAGCTGACTCAAATAGGTTAAAAGAGAAACCACATTTTCAAAACACACGCAAATAGAGTTTTCATGAACCGAGTTGGAAATCAGAATTTAGGGTCCTATTGTATGGACACGTCAGTCGCCGCACCAACACTAGACTCCCCAAAATTAATCCCAATCATAATAAACATATCACTATTGATCCATTGAAAACATAGACTCTTATTTCTTCTAGTATAATAGATCCCCTCTGATACCACATTTTCATGACCCGTCCCCTGATGCCCGAGTCGTGACTACCCCAAACCTGCCATCCATAAGACAAGGTCTGGCGACTAGCACCGAAAATGAATATCCTTAAAATGGGAAGGAATTTTATCAAAAACCTGAACACTCACAGTCATGGTACATTGTGCACAAGTAAATAAAATGGAAGAAGAAAGGTACAATAACAACTACAAAGCACCATTGGGTGTAAAAGTTAGTACTGAATGTAAAGGGGGTAGAGTATAAGACAAACTAAAATGGAAGTATGGAAAAAAGGGAAAATATCTCTTGAGGTCTCCCTCCAAGGTTTCTAATTGAATGGTAGGTGTAGCTTGTCACTGAAACTCTCCACGTCTACCGGTCAACTCTGTATACCATCTGTCAATCACCTCCAAGCACCATCAAACCCTAACTCATCAAGACTCAGACTAGATCTCTGTCATCTTTACAAGACACATCAATGTTTGGGAGAAGTTCATGTAGGGTTGAGTATAAAAATACCCATTAGGTACTACAAGACCCCCAAGGTCTCTCAAAATTCCACAAAGGAAAAGCCACAAAGCCTGATCTCAATCACAAAGCACAAATCGGAAGTCATATCACACCAGGTATAACTTAAGTACATAAGATTAGTCGTAAATATAGATCATCTTATTCGGTCATGTGGCTCTACTATTTACCCACAGAGAATCGATATGCTCTCACCCACATAGGATCATTGAGCACTGACCCACACAGGATCTGACCCACAAAGGATCGATAGGTGATAACCCACATAGGATCACTGAGCGCTGACCCACACCAGATCTGACTGACACAGTATCAGTATGTGCTAACCTAGAAAATATCGCTGAGCATTTACCCACATAGGATCTGACCCAAATAGGAATGGTATGTTCTAACCCCCACAGGATCACGCTTCATTCTCCATGTCATAGCTAGCCACTGGATTCCCGCACATAGCACGCTTGATTCTGTTAAGATATTCTCCTCAATACATCGGTATTATTTCAACTAGAACTATGTCCCATGATGATACAACCCAACGAACAACCATGTCATAAGTTTTCTAATGCAATAAACAGAGCGTCAACGGGATGCATGGTCTGTAAGTTATAGGCATTTCAGTTATGAGGGCTCGGTAGGATTCGGGTTTGATCCAACCCGGTCGTACTTCAACATTATCCAAAGATCAACTGGAGTATCTCAAAAGGACCACCTCATCATAAGGGTTATATTTCCATAGATTGTTTTTCAAACAGACGGCTGGTTTAGAAGATATTCCCTTTTAAACGTAATTAGGTCGAAAGGGGTCCGGGTTTTGTCCTACCTAGTCAGACCAACCCGATCCAGCCTATTGGGCCCTACCCAAAGGGACTATTCTTGCCCTGGATCATATGGGCAGGGTCTAGACCGTTGGTTCTTGGGCTCAGCCCGCTGGCCATGAGCGAGCGGGTTCGGCCTGGCCCACCCGGTTGGGTGCGGCCTGTCGGGCCCTGGAACCGCCCAGCCCGCTGGTCGGGCACAGTAAATCTTCTCCCCTTATAAATCAATGAGCTTTTTGGGTCTTCAAAGAAGTGGAACCAGATGGGGTTTCTCCACCTGGTTGGTCTGTGGGGACCGGCCTTCTTCGGAACACACGGAGTGCGGGTCTGCCATATGCCACAGCTCGAAGATGCGTTCTTCCTCCAGGGCACGCCACCGCAGCGTGCCGCCTGACTCCAATGCGGCTGACAAAGGTTGGCTTTACCATGTTCTCCGTGGCACTTTTCGGCACCTCCATCCCTTCGAGGTTGGCGGGTGTCAGCCACCTCCTTTCTCAGTCATCATTGCAACCGCACCGGTGGAGCTTTTCCCGGCCAGCGGTGAAGCTCCAGTGGTGTGATTTTATTTCCATCATCAACTACTGGCTTCCCAAGATGGTGCATACATCACATGGCCCTTGGTTCTACCTTGCCTCCAGATATTCTCGTTTCCCACAATGAATAAAACCAATACCAAGATCGACAGAGGGTGTGGGCCTTGTTCATTTGGCTCGCACCCTCCGCGTTAGCATAATAACCAGAGAAGAATTTCATAAATGAACAACTCATAGTTAAACAACAAGACCCCCTACCAAGAGTTTTTTGGAAGTCTATGTGGATGAGGAAGGAGAGACCATGTTCGAGGGTGCTGCGGAGGAATGATATGGCTAACGTCTTTTGGAACTCATCGTTGAATCCTACAATGGTAATCAAAGCATCATTCTACATAGTTGGAAGACATCATCGGCACTTCATTAGAGGTTTCTCCCTTCAGTCGCAAAAACACCTTCCCATGAATCATTTAAATAGAAGAAGATATGAGATCAACCCACTGAATAATTAATGAGTTTCATTAATAAATTTAATTAATGAACCTACTAATTCTCCCAATGGTGGGGTTACACATCAAAGTGTGACCAGACATTAAATTAACTGATATCCCAGTGGACCTCCCACCACTTCTCAATAGTTAAAAAGAAACAAATAAAATAACATATTGTGTTGTTTTATTATTTTTTTGTAAAGTCCAAAAATTTACTTTTTCGTCTGAACCTTTCGGGTCAAAGTTAAGCTTCCCTTAAGAAAACTTCAGTTCTGTGGATTCAACAGTGCCCTTGTATTTTTAATCTTATCACCTATTCAAAATATATAAATCACCTACAACACGTTTACTGAATATACCTTAATAAATGTTAAAAAATTCATTTTGGGATCTCCGAGCCTCAGAATCACGTGTCGTCAATTTTCGAAGACTCATAATAATCCCAAATAAGTTGAAAAAATTATATGAAAAATTTGGGTCTTTGCATAACTAAAAACATAGGTTCATTATGCTTACATTATATACAATTTTCGTCATGGGATAATGGTCATTGTTCATATCATATAGAATTAGGTTGGATTCATTCAATTTCACTTCCCATCATCATGGTTTTGAAAAAGAATGTGATAAACAGTGTTTTAAACTAATTACTGGCCCTAGAGTTCCCCATGTTTTTTTAAAGATTTAGCATGACTAAGTGAACCACTACTCTAGACCCATAACCCTAAGAGGGTTACCCACACATGATAAAATTTAATGAAATCAGGGAATCGAATTGCTTGCATAGAATAAAAATTAAATGGATCACAAGAATGAAATCCATCCTTCAATGTTTCTGAAAGTAATTTAAAAATAACATGAATGAATAAATAATTAAGAACCCAATAAATTATGAATAATTGAGAATGATAATGAATAAAATAAATAGAATGGAACTAAAACAAGAAATAATCCCATGATTAAATCAAATAAATGAAATAAAAATATAAACAAAAACCTATATATGAAGAATGGTTGGTCAAAACCCTATGGCAGCCTCCTGATAGTCTATCCTCTCTACATCAAGAATAGAATAATTAATATTTTTTTTGAAACCTATATTTATAATCCTTTGTTCCATAAAATGGATTTCATGCATAAAATAAATCAATAAATGGTAGTCCACAGGTCAAAGGTAAAAAATTCCCATCAAAGATACGCTTGAAATCATCATTTTTTGCTGATATGTCTGAAACATACATGTTTTGTAATGATTGCATCATGTATAGTGTACAGTCCAAAAATGATTCAAGAAATGTTGGTTTATTATTATTCGTGTCATGTAAATGGTTCACTTTATCAAACATTACATCATTTAATCATTGTACATGACATGTAAAGTGTGTTTCTAGTTTGGAAATCTTCATTTTCCTCCATTTCATCAGTTTCAATCATATGATACCTCTCATGACCATCCAAAATCGTGGGAAACCATTATTAAATGGATTAATTTGGTTTCGTTGCCTTTAATAAATCATACATTAAATATTCAATTTTTATTTTTGTGTTGATCCAGTTTCTCCAAATGGCGGTTCTACATAACAATACAAAAAACGTCAATGTTTTCCATGAAACTCAACATTAATAAAAAAATATTAAATGAATTCATACATAAAAATCCCTATATATATATATATATATATATATTAGAGTAATCAATATATATTTGACTATTTTCTAAATATTCTTTCCAAGATTTGATAATAATCAACTGAAAACACCAATAGTGTGAGAAATATATGGTATGGTGCGCACCATGATATAAATAAGACTTCAAACTACTAACTGATAAGGAAAATATTTCCATCTCTACTTTCTCCTCCTCATTTTATTGGGTTTTACTTATCATGAGAATAAAATTACATTAAATTGGTGTGTTAATTGGTTATTCCTTGCTCATTTTGAATGTTTCAAGAACCTTCTCGATTTATCATTGCTGATATAGCCAAATCATGTAATTTCCCCTATCATGGAAAATCTTCATACCAAGAATCTGAGTAGTGTCACCCAAGACATTCATTTGAAAAGACATGTTCAAGTCCTTCTTCAACCTATCAATTAGGGTGATATATCATCCAATTATCAATATATCATCAACATAAATTAAAAAGATAATAAAATCACTATCAAAAAATTATTTGATGAAAACACAATGATCAACAGTCATCCTTCTGTACTCATTTTTCTCCATGAATGAGTCAAATTTATCATAACATTTCCTCAATGCCTGTTTCAAACCATATAAACATTCCTTAAGTATCCATAATAATTTTTATTTAACTTTAACCTAATATGACTCTATTTGTTCCATATATATCTCCTCATCAAGATCAATATGTTAGAACACTATCTTTACATGATGTTTTTCAACCTCTAGGTTCAGACTATCCGAAAATCCAACAGCAACTATGGTAGAATAAATTTTAATGGTAGGAGATAAAATCATCAATGTCATTACCTTTCTTCTGATAAAATCCATCCATAACTATTGTAGATCTATATAATAGTTTTGAGAATCCATCTTGTCCTTTGATTTTGTACTACAACATGTTCTTGTGTTCTTTATTTCCTTGTGGTAACTATACCAAATCAAATGTGTGTTTCTTTTTCAAGAATCTCATCTAATCTTGTATGAATTTCTCCCATTACAACTTTTGTTGAATCCTAATTGCATCATCATAACTATCTGGCTCTCTACCTTTAGTGAGCATCACATACACATGTGGTGTGTATCTAAGACTTGTTTGTCATTCTCTGGTGGATCTTCTCAGTTGTTCTTTGGGGGAAATCTGTTATGGAATATCATATGGTGTAGACAAGTTAGCAGATGGAGATATATTACCTAGTAGTGATGTATCATTAGTGTCACGTATCTCTCTCACACTAGCTATAGTTGATTTTGGTGAAACTGGTTCCAGATTTACTATAATTTTCTGAGAATGAAAATTTTATATATTTTTTGGCTTCTCAAAATATTCAACCATCTGTTCTTCAAGAAACACCAAATATATTATTAATGATATCCTCCTTCTAATAGAATACTAAAGCTGGTATCCAATTACTCATGATAATATCCCAAAAAGATATACTTCTTTCCTTTTCTATCTACATTTTCCCGCAAATTTTTTGGGACGTGAACAAATTCTCTGTATCCAAATACTCTCAAGTGTTTTATGAAAAATCATTACCTATAAAAACCCTTTATGAAACATCATATTTCAATGTAAATGATGGTTAAAGGTTGATATGAATAACTACAATCCTCATTACCTTCCCCAAAAGGATTTTAACAGCTTTTTATTTGAGATCATACAATTGAATCTCATGAGAATTGTTTTGTTCATCCTCTTAGAAACACTATTATCCTGAGGCATATTTGCTACTAATAATTCTAGTCTAATGATGATACTCCTATAGTAATCCTCAAATATACCATGATACTCTACTTTATTGTCTACCTGAACACACTTTAACTGTCTGTATATTTCCCTTTCCAACTTCATAATAAACTTCTTGAAAACATCATACCATGATATATTTTTTTTCAAGAAAAGACCCCAATTTTTTTAAATGATAATCTATGAATATAAAAAAAATAGAACCTCCCATCTTATTAGTTCTCATCATGTAGATATCAGTGTGAACCAAAACTAAAACATTCACTTTTTTATGGTAAATAACCACTAAATGATACTCTTTGTCATGTTCCAATGAAACAATCATCATAGTTATCCATATTTGTACCTTATAGTCCTGGACATAGTACCATCTTGGAGGGAATTCTAATTACTCTATCACTTATGTGAACAATATTCCTGTAATAAACATATGATGGAAAATATTTTTTGGAGGTATTGACTTCTCCTCCACACGGTCTCAAATATATGAGATAAATTTAAGTTTATTTCTTGCCTTTATAAATTACCATGTTTCCATTAGTAATATTCTATTTACCATCATCTATGGAACTAATATATCTATCATTATCAAGCATTCTAGTTGGTATCAGATTCAGGATAATATCATAGAATTCCTCCACTCCATTAATAATAACCTGCATCAAATATTATTTTCAATTAATATATTTTTAATATATGTTACATTGGATGACCCATAATTTCCCATATTCATTGATCCAATTTGGATATTACCTAAGCTCGGTAATGGGTTTGTGGTTTTCTATGATGCTTCTAGGAATAGTTGGGGTTGTGTGATCGTATAGGATTATCATGAGGTAACATATAGATCTCATTATCTCTGACCACATGAGAAGAGTTAACCCACTCATTATTAAGATATTTTTTGTAGTTATTAATGAAAATAAGTGTTGGTGGAACTATCATTTTATGGAAATGTTCACATCCTTTTCTAACCATAAAAGTTAGAGATATATATTTTCTAAGAAAGGCATGTATATCATCTGGAGGTAGTATGTGAAATGCCTCTAGGAGTTTGGCTTTGATATCGCATACACCCTAGGTAAATAGAATGTCATTAAATATTATCTTAGTAGGAATGTTTCTTTGCAAACTATTTTTAAATTGAAGGAAGAGTGGAACCATTGGAGATTTTTATTCAATTTCATTTGGATGCTCACTAGGATGTCATATCCATGGTTTTGACCAATATGTAGTTATCAGCATCTCTCATTGAATATATTCTATATAGTTGAAAATAGGATGATGATTCAAAGTAATTTGGGAAACCCCATATGGTGGAGAGATTGTTACAGGTTTTTATCTCTCTTTAGATGGTATTATTAGTTTTGGGGATCATTTTTTAATCTCAGCATCTATGAGGATATTAGTTTTATTTTATTTTCATAATTCATCATGGTTTGTTCATCTAGGAACTATGAATATGTATTATGAAATTATATTGTGATTCTGGTGGCCGGGTATGAAGCGTAACATTGCTTATTTTTTGTCACGCTATTGAACTTGCCAATAGATAAAGGTAGAGTATCTAAAACATTCTAGTTTTCTCCATCCTATGTTTGTGATATTTTTGGAAATGGGATATAGAATCTATGGACTTTTTATTTGGATTACCATGGACAACTCGAGGTAGTAATTTTTTCTGGGTGGTGATTGATCAATTGAAAAAGTAATCTCATTTCATTCTGATCAGGGAAACTTCTAAAGTTGAAGATCTAGGTAAGTTGTATGTTCATGATATTATATAGTTACATGGGGTTCTTTCACCTATTGTTTTATAGAGGGATACTAGTTTTACATCAAGGATATGGAGGAGTCTCTAGGAGGATATGGTGGCTCAGATTAGGTTGAGTACAACTTATAATACATATCTAGATGGTCTGACGAAGAATTCTATTCATATTTTTGAGGATATGCTATATGCTTATTTCTTGGATTTGTTTAGATCATGGGATATAAATCTTGGACTGGTTGATTTTTATTATAAAATTTTTTACAATTCATTTATCATATTGAATCCTTTCAAGTCATTTTATGATCTCCCATGTCTGTCACCTCTTTTTTGGCCAGAGGTCATAGAAACTTATTTAGTGGGATGAGTATAGTTTTAAACATGTATCTAAAGATTCACGATATATTTTTGTGTCTAGTTACAGTGCATATTCTACAGAAATATTATGTTTATAAATGAAATCATCCTTTGGATTTTTCCATAGGTGATCGAGTTTTCTTGAAATTTTATCCACAGTTGTGTAATTTTCTTCATGGAAGATAGGGAAAATTATCGATAAAATGTGTTAAAGTATTTGAGTCCATCGAGTAAATTGGGAATGTTTCTTATTATCATGAATTGAATGTTCTATTGAATTGGATTCATGGTTTTTTTCACATATCATAGCTCAGGAACTACAATCATAATCCCTCTCACATTTTGAGTTGGGAATATATTGAGTTAGAGAATGATGTTTCTATTGTTAAGCAGTTAGTTGAGATCAGTGAATATAATGTGAAAGTCTTGAATGGGAAGTCAATTCTATTGGTCATAGTGTTACGGTACACAGATTATATTTTCATGATACATGGGAGTGTGAGTCATAGATGAGGGTGCGGTGGCCTCGAATCATTACCTAACTTCATTCTTCCTCAGTACTTCTCAAGGATGAAAATTCTTATGGGGGGAGTTTGTAACATTATTTTAACTTC
Source organism: Viscum album (assembly GCA_963277665.1). Taxonomy (NCBI): domain Eukaryota; kingdom Viridiplantae; phylum Streptophyta; class Magnoliopsida; order Santalales; family Viscaceae; genus Viscum; species Viscum album. Next base: position 1,144,176,564 of record OY728166.1, read on the forward strand.
TATTGTGTATTTTCCTTCTCTTTTATAGTTTCCCTATTAAATTGGGTAGGTCATGGCCCTCCCTATGATAGAGACAATTTCCTAATAAAAATAATTAAAGTTGGTGTATTTATGTTTGATTGAATTAATAGACTCTAGGTTTAAATTTTTTAATGGATTTGGGGAATTCCCCAAGAGTTAAAAGAATGCCTAAGGTGGTTTAGATTTTTTTTAAGAATATGTAGTTTTAAATTGTCTATAATAAATTCACATGTTGTGTAAAGAGTACACGGTGTTTTTTGGCTATTAGGATGATGTGGTGATCTATGTATACACCCTGTAAGGGTTACACACCATGAAGTGATAGAATTTTAGTTTTTAATTAAAAAGGTGATGTGTTTTTAGCTTCTCTCATTCCTGAGAATTACATGATGTCTAAATGGAGTATACATCATATAACTATCATGTATAGATATTTTTGAAATTTTCTTGGCTGATATATTTATTCATTCTTCCACAGCTCCCCCTTCTCAACCTACGTCTCTCCTATGATGATTTTTTTAGCCTTTGTTCGATCCAAATTTATTCATTTTTCATTGGATCCTCAGGGTAGTTCTGTTTCATCTCTCTAGGTAAGAAATCCTTTTTTCTTATTTGTTATCATTGATCATGGTCGCACTATTTCATTAGGCTTTTGGTTTTATTGATATGTGGTGATGTTTCCTTTGATTCTTTTCTATATCTGTTTTTTATCTTGTTCTGGGTGTCATTTCTATTATTGGTTGTGGTGTGTCAGGTGTTTTCTCTTGAGGTATGTGTCATTTCATCTTCTTCACTGACCTTTTTTTCAAATTGAATCAATTCTAAGTGGTGTAGATTTATTCTAGGACCTTCATTGTCATTGTTGGTTTCTTAATTATGGTTTATTTCGTTGTGGGAATGTGGGACATGAGTAATTAGGTAGCTAATTCCATCTCTATCCTGTATTAGTGAACTTTATTGCTCCTATTTTTCATAAATAACTTCATTTAATGAAATGAATGATATGACTAATTCTTTTGGTATGTGTGTGGAACATGATTTTTATAAAAGATGGGTTTCCCTGGTTTGTTTAAATTGAAAGGGTTTTTCAAATTATTATGGAATGGTTTGATGAAATGGTTTTCAAATAATGGAATGATGAAATGGTTTTGAAAATAGAGAACATGGGATGACTTGGGTACTTAGATGAAAGGTATAATAATAAGTTGCATCCACTGTCAGGGGGTTTTCTCATGGTTCGTTCCTCTACTCTCTATTTCTATTGTTCATTGACTTATTAGAACTATAGGTTGGTTCAGTTTCTTGGGTGTTCCTCTACTCTCTAGTCTCAATTCATATGTCGAAAGGCCTTATGAATCCACAACATTCTATATTATGGATGATTTTTCTTGGAAGATTGACATAGTGTGATCCTTGGCAAGTTCCTAACCATGTTTCTTCTTGGATGATTTGGGCTAGTTTTGGTTTGTAAGGTTTTGTTGTACTGTCATGGATTTTATATGATATGTTATGGATGATTTTTTTGACATGATATATCTATTTTGTTAGATATATATGAAATGATTTTAAACTGATTTACCTTCTTTATTAGGAAATGTAAAAAAATAGGAAATTAAATTGTTTTTCTATACTTTTGATATAATAATTTTAAAATATTATATCAGGAATTGTTTTCATTAATTTTGAGAATTATTGGTTTATTGTTTAGAGACTTGATAGGGAACACTTCGTCGAGGCCCTACTGATCTTTTTAGATCACACCCTATGTACCCCATTCATAGTGCATAGACTTAGTCATGTATATTGATGTAGGGAAAGGCAAGGATTCATAGTGAGGTTGTAAGTTTTTTTGTAAGCTGGGATAAGGTATCTAGATGGTGAGATGTTGCAGGTTATCCCACACTATCACATGGAGAATGTAGGAGTATATTTTTTCAGTTTTTTTTCTTCCTTTATTGTTTCAATAGTAACTTGGTGATTTATGTACTACGTTTTCCATTTTATCGCTTCTATTGTTCTTAATCTGTTATGGAATATATTTTTATCTCCCATTTTTCTATCTACTAAGTGTATATGTGTCATTTTTTTGCTTTAGGTTGGGTGAAATTGTTCCCTCTTCTTATTGTTTTTGTCATGGTACTAATCACCATCCCATGGGGATCAAGAAAAACCTTTAGGTATGTTGTGAATCATGTCGGGTTCTAGTATTAAGAGGGTATTCGGGACAATTTTTTACATGATGTGGGTGGTTCTAGTTTATGGCATGATGTGGTTGTAGATGGATGGAGTGTAGGTCATGGGATATACATTTATTGTCCATGTGTTTTTGTTTTTTGACATAATTTATATGTATATATTGATGACAGAAGTTATGGGTTGAACGAGGTTTTATATAAGTGACAATAGATTTATGATTTTGTATGTATAATGATCTTTTTGTGAATTTCTGGTTTAGTTTAATATACGTTTGAGTTTTTATATAAATTTTTTATTAAATTTTGAAAAGCAATAATGTTTTTGTAAAATATTTGCAGGTGGTTAATGATAATGTTGTTAAATAGGTACATTAAAATATATTTTTTACTGGTTATGATAACCTCTTCTATATATAAGAACTGCTAAATTATATACAAATAATTATGTTTATTTACCCTATTTTATTTTCAGTTTATTTAAAAAAACACATTGAAATGAATTAAAACCCAACTCTATGTATTCCAAAAACGACACAAATAAAACCCACCACTAAAAAAATAACTCCTGCAAAATGATTACTGGCCATAAAATATGTGGAATTTTCTGTAACCATTGATAAACCATGTAGTGGTGATTTAAACTACCACTAGTAGAAAATTCCCACTAATAAAAATATTATTTTTTAGTGTAATCATGCCATAATGTGAGGGACTTAATAAAATAAGTAAACGGTTCAATAATTTTATTAATAGAATAGTTGATACAAGTCATCACTAGAATACCCATTCCCCAAAAACATTTCACCCTTCAATTAGATTACCTTATGAGATTCAAATGAAACATGAAATAACTTCTTACATAGAAGATCATCAGAAACTAGATTATTCTGAATAACAGGTGCATATAATACTTTAAAAATATTTGAATTCTCCCCAGAATTAAAATATAGTTATATACTTCAATATTATATATTTTATATTATCTAAGGATAGTCGTTATTAGTTCCAGATAAAAGTATTTATAAATGATACCTTTATCAATTTTGGAAAAAGTACTGATAAATTTTACCTTTTTTCAGTGCTAAAATAAAATTTCTAATAAAGGGTATATTTTATCAAAATGTTTTTTATCACTGATAAAATGTACCCTTTATCTGTAATTTTTTTATTTCACTGGTAAATGACCATTTATTAGTTAATTTTTAGTAATAATAAATACTACATTTATTAGTACAAGAAAAACGAATTGGTAAATGGTATCTTTTATCAGCACTATAGGAAAAATGTTGATAAAAGCTACCTTTATCATCACTTTTTTCTAACACTGATAAAAGTTGCCTTTATCAGCACTAATAAAGGGCCCTTTATCAGTTATAATAAAAAGTGTTGATAAAGGGTTCATTTTATCAGTGCTAAAAAAAGGGGTGATAGAAGATACAATTTATCAGTGATTTTTTTTAGTGCTGATAAAAGGAACCATTTATCAGTGTCTTTCTAGCACTTAAAAGGGTATATTTTATAAAAAATAGTAAATATTGTTAAAAATAATATATTATTATGTAAATGTATTTATATTGATATTAATATAATATATTTTTTAAAATATTATTTATAGAAAACTAAATAATTATTTACAAAAAATATATAAGATATTTAGTGAGAATGACTTATAAATTAACTAAAAAATAGTATTAATTAATAAATTTTTGTTCATTATTGAATAATAGTAATTGTGTTAACCACATTGTTTTAGTAATCATAAAATCATGATTCTAATGATATTAATGAGTTTATTTTTTTATATAATTATCTTATAATCTGGGACAAAAGATACAATTTTCTAAAGTATGAGTCACCATTAAGGTTAAGACTCCATCATGTTTTCACACCACCAAGACTGACTCACCACTAGACATGTTATCACCATTAGAATGGAATTTGAAAATGTTCTGAAATTACTCTCTTTCACTCGAGTCACCACCAATATGATATTTTGACAAATTCTTAGTCACCCCAAGTGTGAAAAATCAGTAAAGTGTGGACTAATTCGCAATCAAGGATGTCATGACCCCAGAACACAAATTTGGAAATTTATGAGACACTACCATCTTGAACTAACATTATAGGAGTCACTACAAGAAGGATGGCCTACCTTCATTTGATTCACCTTTAGAAAAGTAAAATTTTTGCTTTGTTTAAGACACTGCATGAAATTTATACACCTCCAGACTCTATGGCACCGGTAGACCATGAGTCACCGCCACTATTTTTAAACATAACATTTTCATTTAAATTATTCTAAAAACTATAATGTGAAACTTAATGCCAAAAATATTTTTAATGATTGTATCTTAAATGATCGATATAATTCATTGAAGAGGGTGTTAATCATGGTGTTTGAGGAAGTAGGATATTCTTATTCATGTGGAAATTCCTCATGATACTATTAAGAAAAGAAACAGGCTTCCTCATGCTTAGAAATGTGAATTGGACTGATAGAAAGTAGGGATCTCTCACTTGTTGAACACACTCATAGATCTGAACCCAATTTCAAGAACACGAAGAGATTGCATGTGACTAAGAAGATGAACTACATCATTACATCAAGAGACTTCCTAGAGTTAGGAATAGAAGAGTCTATGAAACTCTATTCTACTGATGTTTTCAAGAGAACCTGACTCAAGCTGTATTTCAAAATAATTTCAAGGATTTATGAGATTCACTACATAGAAAACCAATCATCTCAATCCCATCATACTTTTATATCGACTATCTTTCAAATTTATTTTTAAATTACAAGCAATATGTGATACTATATTTATTTTCACAACTATTGCATCTTGCTAAAAACTAAATGATACTTTGATATATTATCCAATATTTTCTTATCATTTATAATCCCACGTAAAACTGAGGTAGAGGTCTTGTGTGACCTTTTATTTTTTATAATACCTTGTGTAACTATGGTAGAGGTTATGTGTGACTTGGATAGTTATATACTATTCTAAAACCTGATCCATGTTATGGATAAAAATGATTATCTTATATAAACAACTTAGTGGTGGTTGATCTGCAAGTGGGGAGGACTAAGTCTCATATTTGGACTGAACCTCTTGTATTCAGAATTCTACTAGGTGTTTTATTTTTTTTTACCATGAATCAGTTATTTATAACTGAAATTTATTTTAATCTATAAAAAATATATACTTTTATAATTTAGCATAATTAGTGCTTTTATAAGATTTTAATTAAGTAAATTGATTTTAAAGGGTTCAGTGATATTGTATATTATTCACCTGATACCTAATCAATATTCTAAGAAATATTTTTGAATGATTAAAACATATAAAAATATGTTGTTTTGGTTAACTAGTAGATTTTTAAATAAATTTGGGGAATATTTTTTATTCCATTTTTAATATAATTTTTTATTGGGTAATCAATTCACCCCCCCCCCTCTTGAGATACTCACTCGGAACAACATTTGGTATCAAAGGCTTATTTTCATTGGTATTAATGTTTTAAAAATAGTTTTATCTATGATTTTAATTGTACATTACAGATATTAAATTTCTATTATTTATATAGTTAACTATTTAAATGGATTCTAGACAAGAATTATCTACTACTAATAGTGCTCCATTTTTTAATGATAACAATAATTCTCAAGGGAAAATTAAAATAAAATTACATATTTAGAGTGTGGTTTTGGAAATTTAGACTGATATAGATGATAAATATTTTATACATGCTACTAATATAATGGATTGGGAGAATGCTACAAATATTTCTTATAATAATTATTATAAACCAATTAATTCCCTGTAAAATACTTTAGGAGATGATGAATTTAATAGAATATATTCATGTAAAACTACAGAGGGAATTTGGTAACCTTATCAATTTCACATGAGGGAATAACAAATGTTAAAGAGATGAGACCTAACACATATATTATTAAATATGGAAAATTTAAGATAAATCATGATAAACCTATTTCTGATATGTACCTCACGTTCAAAGAAATTGTGAACACAATAATCTCACCTGGGAATCTTGTATCTAACAAGGACCAGATCATGTGGTAGTTAGGATGTTTACCTAAAACATGGAGAGGAACATCTATCTCTGTTAGAGATTCAAGTGATATTAGTAGGATACCAATAAAATAGATGATTGGTAATCATATTATTTTTGAGGAAGACATATAAGTATACTCATAAGACAATGAAGAAACTAAGAGGAAATCAGTAGAATTTAAGACTTCAACATCCATAAAAAAGATAAATAAAAACAAAAAGAGAATGTTTGATATGTATGTTCAAGTGATAGTTAATATACATCAAAAAGGGATGACGGGATGGCTCACCTATCCATAAGATTTAAGAAATTTTATCTGGAAAAATAATTTTTATTTGAAAGCTCAATTATAAAGGGAAATATGATACTAAAGGTAATTAAAATAAAGACAAGAAGAGAGATGATGATCCCAGAGAAATTTTATTCTAGGAATATAAAATAAAAGGATATATAAAATCAAACAATCCAAATATCAATTATAATGCCACATACCAAAATTTCCTAGAGTCAGATCTAAAATGTGTTGTGTGATTTTTTTATAAAAGAAACTAAATAATTACACAACACTTTACACAAACAATGACCTCTTACCAACCTAGGTTTAAGAGAATAGATAAACCATATACTTAACAAAACCATATAGAACAAATTAAATTAAAACACTTCATGGTAACTCACAATGTAAGCTAAACAAACAACATTGGGAAACTCTACTAAACCTATTGAAAATAATTTAAATGAGGGGTGATAATTAAATATGTCTAGTAATGGGTTTTAAAACTATTGATAAATCATTTTAATAATATTATTTGGAAAATAATTTCCAAAATTCCTTTTTAAATATCCTTTTGAATATATTATCTGAAATTAGTAATGTCTTGAAAATACTATAAAATTTTAGAAAATACTTACGTTTAAAAATTTTATTTGATCATTTTACAGTATTTTTTTGAAAATAATATGTAAGATTATTAAAACAAAACACTTATATGCGGCCACTTAAAACATTGAAGGCTCTCTTGGAAATACCTACTCATGGAACGATGAGTTCACTCCCCAATTATTCTCCATATTTAAAACATTTGAGTACTGGTTTTTCTGAAAACATTTTACGTTTTATTTATTTATATATACTTACACTTGAGTTTTTTATTTTGAAAACATGTCACTTCATTAAAATGACTATGCAACTTATATTTATATATAAGTATGTATATAGATAAATATATAAAATTTCATTGCATATCTCTTGAATGTTTGGTTACAAAAAACATTCTTTCCACAAGACAATGCATGGAATATACATGAATTCATACATAATTTCGTGAATTAATTATTCTACTCATATAAATATTTATTTTTTAAATAATCAAAATAATTAATTGTGTTCGACACATAAAATTTAAAAATCAAATTTAACATAAACACTTTCAATGAAATCCATGCACTTATTAATAGTGGAATTAAAACATAAAATTTAAATTCAATTCACGAATTTTATTATGAATGAAATGTATGTCACTGTTATGCATAATAAATTTCCATGATTTCAGGAATATGTGTAATCCTTGATTTTAATATAACTTGATGACATTCTATGCGCATTTTTTTGAAACATGACAATAAAAATTAAAACATGTCATTAATCACTTTGTTATATATATATATATACTATAAATTTATATTTGAAAATAAGAACTTAATCCTTCATAATAATCACATATATATTCATATTTATGTACGTATATATATATATATATATATATCATGGAATCAAATAATTAAATTAATGAATAAAAAAATCTTCGATACACAAAACTATCCCTTGAAATTAAATTCTTAAACATGAAGATGCTATAAAGTATTGTGTATGTATATATATATATATATATATATATTTTTAATTGTAACACATATATTCATATTACTTATAAAATAAATCCTATTACACTCATAATCAATGAAATACAAATATCATTATGAAATAAATAATCCTTGGTCTTGAAATTAATACTTATATATATATATATATTTGAAATTTGAATGAAAAATTTACCTTTATGGAATTATAAGAAAAGAAAATCATAAACCATGATGTGAAAATAAATTTTTATTAACACCTTAACATAATAATAATATAGTATATAAAATTAATAATCTACCCTTAAAATGAAAATATGAACATATTAGATAATCAACCTTACTTTAGATTATAAAATTTAGAAGAAATTGTACTCAAAAGAAAAATAACCCTCACAAAAAATAGGATTCATAAAATATTTTTTTGAGGATCAGGATATAAATAAATAATATTACATCTCCCTTATAGAAATAATAATTGATATAAAAAATATTTGAAAATAAATAATTTCCCATTACTAAAAATGAAACAATTAAATTTCTTTGACAACCAAATCAACACTTGAAAACAAATCAAAACAATTTCAATTACATGACTTTTATTTCATAAGGTGAAGAAATTATGAAAATTCTACTACCTTGAACACAAATAAGGGACTGTCAATTGGTATCCCCCTAGTTGCAGTCGTACACAGAAGGATTTTATGTCCAAAAAAAATATAGATTCCCGCTTGTAGAGAAAAATGGGATTTTAGATGAAGAAAGAAAATATAGTATTGTAATAGATTCATCTATATAATAAAATCTAAAAAACAAATTCATAATCAATATAAATTAACTACTATAGAAGCATCCCCAAAAAACATGTAGAGAAATAATAAATAATGATCCTATCATGGATATATTCGATAAAAAATTGGATTGTGATAGACATTTTCAGAGAAATAGTCTTTGCAGATAAATAAGACCGTATGTGAACCATCGACTTGAGTTAATAGAAATATATTTGCGTAGAAATTTAAAGAAATATTCAAAAATAAAAAATAAAAAATAAAGGAATACAAAGTACTTAGATATGAGAGAATATGGCACCTATATTGAAAATAAGAACCTAACTCGCACTAGGTTGGAGAAAAATTAATCCTTAACCATTTGGATCTTGATCGGAGACAAACCCAAACCCACTTGGAACACTTCGAAGATGCTCAGATCAACATCGATATATAGACTGACTCCACTTATAAATCTTGAAGATCCAAGGTGCTCGACCTTGCCTACTCCAAACTCCCCTATCGGCATCGGTTGAAGTCGATGCCCACAAGATCTTATAGAAGATCTGATCGACACCTTTAAGGTGACCTCTACATCAACCTCATGGCTTCATGGATCAACTTCTTCTCCCCAGACAAGACCCTATGTGTATTCCCCTAAACACCTTATTCTTGATTTCAGCCTCCCCTATCATCAATTCCCTTTTTTTAAAATCAATTTATCATAATGTTTTTCCACTTTTTTTTTAAATTAAAAAATGATATATTCTTACATAATATTTTTTATAAAACAAATTATATTCATATAAAATAACATTTATTTTATTACAAAAATATTTTTAAATTCAAAATATTTGTTTTTTATAATAATAAATTTTAATACAAATATTAAATATTTATTTATTTCAATAAATTATAACACTTTAAAAAGGTACTGAAACATAAGTATTAATGTAGATTTTTTTAACTTACATTAGACTAAAATAATGTTACATAAAATATTTGAGATTTTTAATATTGCAACATATATTACTAAATAATAATCATTTAAAATGCCAACTATAATTTCAAAATTTAATTAAAATAAAATTAAAATTTTATATTAGTATTAATTTTTTAAAAAGATTAAAATCATAAATTTATAATTTGATTCCTATTTATATTTTTATATCATACTTTTAAAATAAAATATTTATAAAAATAAATTAATTATAATTGTATGTTAATAAATAACCTTTTGATAGAAAATTAAATATTTTCATTCAAATAAAAATAAATATAATAATAATAATTTTTTTATTTATAATCTGAATTTAAAATAATTTTGAAAACTATAAGTAATAATTATATTTAATTATAAGTATTATTAATTAATTAAAAAATTATATATTTTTAAAAATAAACCTATATCAAAAATATTGTTTCTTGGTTTAGTTATAAATAAATACATTTAATAAAAAAATTATATATTAAAATAATGAATGTAAATTATAGGATGTCACATTATCTCCCTTTCAAAAGAATTGTGTCCTCGTAAATCGTTTGTGAGACTCAAGGAAAATATAAATCTCTGTCATAAAAATTAAGAAACACTTCAACCAATAAACATCTAGACATGAAAACATATAATATCAAAATATTTCGATATAGTTCTTCTAATACCAATTATGACACCCCAGACCCTATTTTCCAATGTCGGTGCTAAAACATGTTGTTCATTTTTTTATAAAATAAACTTAATAATTAAAAAACACTTTAATAAAAAGTGGAATTTTTACATTCTTGGTTTCAGAGAGTAGAAAAATCATACACTTAACAAAATCGTACAAAACATAATAAAATAAAATACTTCACTATCTCTCACACCTTAAGCGGAATGAACAACTTTGGGAAACTCTACGAAACTATAGAGAATAATTTAAACCTAGGGGTGAGCATTATATATTCCCAGTAAGGGGATTTAAAATAATTTATAATTAATTTTAAAAATATTAATTTTAAAATAATTTTGAAATTCTGTTTGAAATATCATTTTTTAAGGAATTATTTGATATTAATTACAACTTAAAAATACTATGTAATTTTAGAAAATACTTACAATTAAACATTTCTTTAAATATATTTTACACGTGCCTCTCGTGGGGTGTGAGAAAAACAAATAAAACCTCAGTTAAAATTTAGTAAAGTGGGTAACCTAAGTTGTCTCCAGAGAGGATTGCACAACAATTACGTTTGTCACATAAATTATAGAAAGAAGAAGCGGTTCTTTTTGAAAGTTGTTTGAGTTCAAAAATAAAGAAAGAAATTGAAAAGAAAGGTTGAACAATAATGGATGAAGGGAGTGATGGGGTCATGGTAGGATCACATTTTTTTAATGTCATCATATTCACAAAGATCATCTTACCTCTCTTCCTTTTGAATGAAAAATGAAAGACTCCTCGATCGAGTCATCTATCACCCTTGGTTAAAGAAGAAAATAGAACTCACTCCTATGTGCATAGAAGTTAAAAAAAATTCCTAATCAACTAAGGAAATTCCCGATCGGGAATTTTTTCTCCTTATAACTCTAGAAAAAGTCTAATAGTTCCACACACGTTCCAATGATCGTTAGACACTCACCACCGAACACAATCTGCTCGATCGAGACAAATTGCACTAGGCGGAGGGAGATTAAAATTCTTTAACCAAAGCTATTAAAAATGAATACACCAAACTCAAAACATGGTAACATTAATAGAATTGGGAAACACTGAAAATATATGTCATTCAAAAGAAAGATAAGGTTTTACATTTAAGCACAAAACTCCGACAATACAAAAGAGAAACTCCCCCTTCCCCGATCACTCAAAGGTTTTACCCATCCATGTGAAGGGTATTAGATTTGAAAGTGGAAGAATAGAGCATAATGAAACTAAGTAAAAAGATAATAGAAAATAAAAAGAACTTAAATAAATGAATCCTCCAGCACATCCCTTCTTGCACTTTCTTCAACCCCTTTGAATGGAAGTGAATACTCTTATTTATAGGCTTGGGGAGTAGAAAATTTCCCTCCAAAATTACTCCCCCGAAAGTTTTAGTCCGGTTGGCATAGTGAATGACAGAATTTGGGAATGGGTAATTCTTGAAAGTTGTTTACCTATATCTCTTCGGTCTAACCACAAATTTGGAGACTTATTTATACATTTATGAAGGAGATATGGTCAAACTACTCCGGCTATTTAATTTTGTCCAGGTGACTCTTTGTATTCCAAAACACCGAGTTCCAATGCATTAATGACCTTGAAAATGAAAGAATTGGATGCGTACATATTAATAAAAGATGTTCCTATGGATTTAGTATATCTCCATGAAAAATTGCAGCTCCAATGGTTCGACCATTAATGATATATGGGCCCCACAATAAAATTATGCAGTTCTGTACACAGTTTTTGAGGCCTGACTTGTGAGCTGAATTTGAGATTCCAAATGATGGATTGAGCTTTGGGTCCAGCATGATAAAATGAAGCCCACGAGAATACAAATCCTACAAAAAAGGAATCATACAATTTTTATCAAAAATATAAAAGATATTCCCGAAATACAGAAGCTCCGCAAAACTGCTAAATTTCCAGAATTAACCAATTTCCACAATTAAGCCCATAATTCACCAAAATACTAAAATGATACAAATCAGCTCAAATTGATTAATTAGAAGAGGTTAAATAATTGAAACACATATGAAAAATTATGAAAATATTATCTCTATCAATTCCCCCACAATTATCACTTGGACTCCCGGACAAGTCAAAATCAAAATCAAATCAAACCAAATTCGAAACACATGCCATTGAGATCCACCAATTCCACACCAAGAAATAAAAGTTTTCATGCCTCATACATAACCATTATTACAAGATATAAAATCAGGTCATTCAATATTTTTTCCTCTTCATTTCTCCTCCCATGTACACAAGACACCTACCTCATATTAATTTTCTCTCATCTCACAAATATCATTTTTCAACAAAGTTTTTCTCATCCAACCCAATGCAAGGGTCACCATAGGTTTGACAAACTCCTACTTCTCCACCCGATGTGTGTCAAGGAAATTTGTTTATCATGAGGACTTTTGAAGGTTGTTCTGTGGCTTTTGGTTGGTAGGATTTTTATGTGAAAAATTATGAGGCCGAATGAGGAAGGCTTGGCTCTTTTTGAAGCAAAATTGCACAATTATAATTTTCACTCAAGTATGGTATCCACCTCAATCCACTTAGTAGAAATTCAGCTCCATAATCATGAAATATCAAGAAATGTTTAAACTGCTCAGCATTTCTTCAGAAAAAATTTCAATCTTCTTAAGCATGATTTTCTTGAAAGCTCCAGAAAAGGCACAACTTTCTTCCTCCATTAGAAGCTCCAGAAAGGCACAGCTTCTTTTATCATGAAAGCTCCAAAAAAGGCACAGATTTCAACATAATGATTTTTCATCAGCACAAAAATCTATTCATAATTTTAGTTTCCACCCAAAGTTTCACCAAATGAGGTAGCACAACACAAGACAACTTCCCCAACACTTAAGTTTAACTAGATCATGCAATTTCACTTCAAGAGCAGGTTGGAAAGGGAAAATTGGCTTGTAATGTGGCTAACCTAACAGGATGTTCATGGCTTCTATGGGCTACAAGGATTAATTTACAAGTTAGGATAGAATGAAAGGGATTATCTTGAAAATATGGATTTCAAACCAGAGAAACGCCTCAATCATTTAAAACACATGTACCCCAAACCCTCAAGTTTCGAAAGGAATGAATCAAATTCCGGTTAAGAAAAGCATGGTATGGTTCTCTCAAGAAGTGAGGTGAATGAAAAGAATACACAATAATGGTTCAGAAGCCTCACAGGAAAGTGATTTCAAAGATAATAATAGTGAGATGTGGCCTGGGATTCAAAAACCTGAGTACTTTTCATGAAATACCCAAAGAATTGAACTTGAAACAAAATCATTTTCAGCATTCATTTAAGCTCAGTTTTATGGAATAAATTGGTTCACTCAATGGAATGGGATTTAAAAATAGAAATGATAATCATTTTAGCTTAAAAATTTTCAAAAACACACCCAAAACTAAAAAATAAAAACACAAAAATATGAAAACACACAATTTTTTTTTGAAAACAAACAACAAATGAAAATCCAAAACTACAAAGGTTCCGTCCCACACACTTAAATGATGCAGTTTCCTCAAAGCATTCAAGTGGATTTTACATGTAAGCAGATTTTAGAATGAATCACAAAAGCAAGAAAGTGTAAAGGAGAGTTACAACCTGACTTATTGGTAATGCAACACTGAGTTAAGCTCTTAAGCGTTTCACAGTAAAAACCTACAAGAAAAAGAACAAAAGAAAACATAAGAAATTTATTTAAAAAATGAAAATAGAAATATGATGAGAAAAGAAGGATAGATATTTGTTTAATCCCCCAAGTGGGCCCTGGGTTTTGACTGCCTCCAGATGGGCAGTTTCAGTTGGTTATCCCCAATCTAAAGGTGGGTTGAGTTTCTTTATGATGAACCAACAAAAATTCTTCTTCACATCATGTGCTTAATCCTTTTTGTTGAGGACACTATGGGTATAGTACACCAAATCCACCCCTAGGAAAATAATATACAACTTTATTGGTGGTTCTAGGACAAAGAATGAGTCCTCATATTTCTTGGTTTCCAATTTCATAGCCTCCTCTTCATTCTCCAGTGATTTCTAAAGGTATACTGCATCATTGTAAAAATAAAAGGGAATGTTAGAGTTTAATTCTATTTGAACAAAGATAAAGCATGAAGAATAAATATCGAATTCTTCCCTTTCAAAGTAAGAATCTTGCATCACTGTTTCCTTAGCCAAATCCACTTGGATTCCCTCTTGAACTTTCTCTAATAAATTATCAACATGTTTGGGGAGCTCCAACTGTTCCTCTTTAAGTGCATCTTCTTTTTCTTCCTTGTCTACCAACACAATACATGAGTTGTCCGAATCTGAAAATTTCAAGAAAGGGGAGGTGATACTCAATTCATATTCAATAAAATTAGAATATAATGATTTCAAGAAAAGATCATCTCCCTGAGGTTTCTCGGCTTCATTTGTTTCTTCAGTGGGAAGTTCCTCTTGAAGTAGAGTGGTAGCAGATGGAGGAGGGTAGTCAGGCTCCTCAATATTCTCTTCAAATTAAACCATGTTGGTGGTGTATTACTTCAATGATGATGGATCTTATACATTATGAGGAACTGGTGGATCAAGTAGTTCCTCACACTCCTTCCAAAACTCGTCCAGATCTTGTTGATCTCCTGTACTTACTGGTTCATCAACATCAAGGATGAGTGGGGAATACACTTCCACCAATGGATCAGGTTGAGGTTCTGGTTGAGGTTCTTGATCCAATGTAACCTTCTCTAAGGAATTCAATATTTGATAATCAATGTTGACTTGATTCACCGTGTCCATCAGTTCTTGAAGCGAGATACCTGTGACATGTCCATTCATCATTTTCTTGGCCAAAATAGTGAGTTCATCAAGCTTTTGAAAGAGGGATTCTTCGTAATTATGAACCATTTGTCCCTGAAACTGTGATTAATCAATCCAAGAAGAATAATTATAGTTGGAATACATCATATTTTTTTTAAAGTAAAATAAATGAAAATATTTACAAAATTTTAGAATTAGATTGTTGGCACAGCCTCCCCGGCAACGGCGCAAAGTTTTGACACGTGTCGGTCGTGGGGTGTGACAAAAACAAATAAAACCTAAGTTAAAATTTAGAAAAGTGGGTAACCTAAGTTTTCCCCAGAGAGGAGTGCACAACAATTACGTTTGTCACTTAAATTAAAGAAAGAAGAAGATGTTCTTTTTGAAAGTTTTTTGAGTTCAAACATAAAGAAAGAAATTGAAAAGAAAGGTTAAACACTAATGGAGGAAGAGATTGATGGGGTCAGGGTAGGATCACCTTTTGTAATGTCATCGTAGTCACAAAGATCATCTCACCTCTCTTCCTTTTGAATGACAAATGAAAGACTCCTCAATCGATTCATCTATCACCCTTGGTTAAAGAAGAAAATAGAACTCACTCCTATGTGCATGGAAGTTCATAAACAATTCCTAAACAACTAAGGCAAGTCCCGGTCGGGAATTTTTTATCCTTATAACTCTAGAAAAAGTCTAATAATTTTCACACACGTGCCAACGATCATTAGACACTCACCACCTAACACAATCTGCTCGATCGAGACAAATTGCACTAGGCGGAGGGAGATTAAAATTCTTTAACCAAAGCTATTAAAAATGAATACACCAAACTCAAAACACGATCACATTAAGATAATTGGGAAACACTGAGAATAGATTTCATTCAAAATAAAGATAAGGTTTTACATTTAAGCACAAAACTCTGACATTACAAAAGAGAAACTCCCCCTTCCCCGATCACTCAAAGTTTTTACCCATCCATGTGAAGGGTATTAGATTTGAAAGGGGAAGAATATATCATAATGAAACTAAGTAAAAAGAAAATAGAAAATAAAAAGAACATAAATAATTGAATCCTACATCACAGCCCTTCTTGCACCTTCTTCAACCCCTTTGAATGGAAGTGAATACTCTTATTTATAGGCTTGGGGAGTAGAAAATTTCCCTTCAAAATTACTCCCCATAAAGATTGAGTCAGGTTGGAATAGGAAATGACAGAATTTGGGAATGGGTCCTTCATGAATGTTGTTACCCTCGATGTATTATGTCGACCCACAAAATGGGAGCCTTATTGGACCATGTATGAAGGGGATATGGCCAAACTACTCCGGATATTGAATTCTGTCCAGGTGACTCTTTGTATTCCAAAACACCGAGTTCCAACGCATTAATGACCTTGAAAATGAAAGAATAAGACACGGCCATATTAATGAAAGTTGTTCCTCTGGACTTCCTATATCTCCATGTAAAATATCAGCTCCAATGGTTCGACCATTAATGATATATGGGCCCCACAATAAAATTATGCAGTTCTGTACACAGTTTTTTAGGCCTTACTTGTGAGCTGAATTTGAGCTTCCAAATGATGGATTGAGCTTTGGGTCCAGAATGATAAAATGAATCCCACGAGAATATAAATCCTAAAAAAAGGAATCATTCAATTTGTATCAAAAATATAAAAGATATTCCTGAAATACAGAAGATCCACAAAACAGCTAAATTTCCAGAATTAACCAATTTCCACAATTAAGCCCATAATTCACCAAAATACTAAAATGGTACAAATCAGCTAAAATTTATTAATTTGAAGGGGTTAAATCATTGAAACACATATGAAAAATTATGAAAATATTATCTATATCAATATTCCACTGTTTTTCTGAAAATAATACAAATGATTTTTAAAAAACCACTAAAATGAGGCCACATGAATCATTTAAGGTTTTTTGGCCCTTCCCACTTAAAGAATGATGGGTTCACTCCCTAATTCCCTTCCATATTTACAATGTTCATGTGGCAGTTTTTTTTTAAAACAACTTGAGTTTTCCTTATATATATATATACATTCACTAGAGTTTTATATTTTTAAAACAAGTCACTACATTAAAATAAACTAGCGCACTTATTTTTATATTTAAGAATGTATATATAAAAATATATAAACTTTAATTTCATATATCGTGTGTGTTTTCTTATAGCCAAAACTCATGCCATAAGACTTTTCATGGACTATACATGTATTCAAACTTTCTTCTTGAATTTCTTTTTCTACTCATATAAATATTTTTTTTCATAAAATAATCATAATAATTAATTATGTTCCACACATAAAATTGTAAAATAAACATTTAAAATAAACACATTCAATAAAATCCATCCACTTATTAATTATAGAATTAAACCTTAAAATTTAAATTGAATTCATAAATTGTATTATGAATGTAAGGTATGTCATTGATATGCATAATGCATGGCCATGATTGTATACAGATGAGACATCCTTGGTTTTAATATAACATGATGACACGCTATGGACATTTTTTTGAAACATTCCAATAAAAATAATATAATGTCAATAATCATTTTATTCTTTATATAGATATATACATACATATATATATCTAAACGGTGAATTTAAATTCTAAATGAATAATTTGATGTTTCATAATAATCAAATATATATACATATACATATATAATCATATTTATATCATGAAATCACATAGATAAATTGATGATTAAAAAAACTTTGATACACAAAAATATCCCTTGTAGTTAAATTCTTAAACATGAAGATGATATAAAAATATTTCATATGTGTATATATGTGTGTGTAATTGA
The DNA here is from genome assembly GCA_963277665.1 of Viscum album. NCBI lineage: Eukaryota > Viridiplantae > Streptophyta > Magnoliopsida > Santalales > Viscaceae > Viscum > Viscum album. Next base: position 1,144,194,820 of record OY728166.1, read on the forward strand.
AACACATATATTCATATTAGTTATAAAATAAATTCTATTATAACCTACAAAATAAATAGAATTATAAATATGAAATAAATAAACCTTGGTTTTGAAATTAATACTAATATATATATATATATATATTAAATTTGAATGTAAAATTTTCCTTGACGAAAATTAGAAGAAAATAAAATCATAAAACATGATGTGAAAATAAATTTCTATTAACACCTTAATATAATCAAAATCTAGTATATAAAATTAATCAGCAACCCATATAATAAAAATATGAACAAAATGGATAATCTACCTTCCTTTAGATTATAAATTTTAGAAGAAATTGTACTCAAAAGAAAAATAACCCTTAAATAAAATAATTTTTAAAAATATTAAAAAATAATTTTAACATATCTGTTACAGAAATAATAATTCATATAAACAAGTGTTTGAAAATAAATAATTTCCCCTTAAGAAAAATAAAAACATTTAAATTTCTTGTACCACCAAATACACACTTGAAAACAAATCAAAACAATTTCCCTTACATGAATCACATTGTAGAAGGTAACAAAATGATAAAAAATATATAGCCTTGAACACACGCATAATACTGTAAATTGTTTCCACCCAATTGCAGTCACATACAAGAATGATTTTATTGAAAAAACAATGATAGATTCAAGATTTCATAGAAAGATGGGATTTCAAATGAAGAAAAAAAATATAAAACTCTAATAGATTCATCTGACTAATACTATCTCAACAACAAAGACAAAATCAATAAAAATTGAATAATACAAAAACATCCCAATAAAACATGTATAGAAACAAAAAATAATGATGCTAACAGTGATAGATTCGATAAAAAATTGGATTAAAATAGACATTTTTGAAGCAAATGATGTTGTAGATAAATATGACTGCAAGTGAACCATCGGCATGAGTTACCAGAAAGCGATTAGGGTAGAAGATTCCAAAAAACATACAAAAATGATAAATTTGAAATAGAGGAATCTAAAGACCTTAGATCTGATAAAATCGGACACCGGTAAAAAAAAATAAGCACCTACCTCTCACTAGGTTGGTGAAAAATGAAGCCTCGACAAATCGGATCTCAATAAAAGTTGATCACCACAGGATCCTCCGGAAGATCCGATCGACACCTCCAAGGTGACCTTATCTTCGACCTCTCAGCTCATGTTCTTATCCCTAGAAAAAACCTTATGTTCATGCACCTAAACACCCTATTCACAATTTCACCCTCCCCTATAATCATTTCCATTTTTTTAAATCAATTTATCATTATTTTTTATCTCTTTTTTACTTTTAATGTAAAAAAATGATATATTCTCACTTATATTTTTTAAAAAAAATTATTCATATAAAATAAATTCATTTTATTAAAACATTTATTTTTAAGAACATCATATTTGATTTTATAATAATACATTTTAATATGAATATTCAATATTTATTTATTTCAATAAATTATAACACATTGTAATTGTAATAAAAAGTAAATATTAATATTTATTTTTTTAACATACAATAAATTAAAATAATGTTACTTAAAATATATGATATTTTTAATATTGCAATATATATTACTAAATAATAATTATTTAAATTTCCATTTATAATTTCAATATTTGATTAAAATAAAATTAAAATTTTATAATAGTATTAATTTTATAAAAATATTCAAATCATAATTTTACAATTCAACCCTAATATATATTAATATATCATGTTTTAAAAATCAAATATTAATAAAAACAAATTAATTATGATTTTTTGTTAATAAATAATCTTTTGATAAAAACAATATATTTGTTCAAATACAAATAAATATAATAATAATAAAATTTTTATTTTTAATCTAAATTTAATATAATTTTGAAAACTATAAGTAATAATTATAAAAAATTATAAGTATTATTAATTAATTAAAAATAATAATTAGCTTTTAAAAATAAAACCATCTCAAAATTATTTTTAACTGGTATTAATTATGAATAAATATATTTAATAAATAATTTTATATTAAAATAGTGATTTCAAATTCTCGGATGTCACATTATCTCCCATTTAGAAGAACTGTATCCTCGCAATTCATTTATCAAACATAATAAAAATCTGAATTTCTGCCTTTAGAATTAAGAAATACTTCAACCAATAAACTTCTAGACTTGACAACATCTAATATCCAAATTTTTCTAGATCGTTCATCTGTTACCAATTATGACACCCCATACCCCAGTTTCCCGGTGTTGGTGCTAAAACGTGCTATGTAATTTTTTTATAAAAGAAACTGAGTAATTAAACAACACTTTACTATAAAGTGGACCTTTTATCGGTTTAGGTTTCAGAAAATATAAAAATCATACACATAACCAAACTGTACAGAACAAAATAAAAGAAAATAATACATTATCTCTCGCACATTAAGAGAAATGAATAGATTTTGGAAACTCTACTGAACTGTAGAAAATAATTTAAAACCATGGGTGATCATTAAATATGCCATGTAAGGGTTTTAAAATCATTGATAAATAATTTTAAAAATAATATTTTAAATAATTTCAAAATATCCTTTAGAAATATCCTTTTTAAGACATTATTTGATATTACTTACGACATAAAAAACTGTATCTTTTAAAAATTTACTAACATTCAAACATTGCTTTATACATATTCCAGTTTTTTTTTGAAAATGATATGCAAGATTTTGAAAACAAAGCACTGATCTGAGGCTACATGATACATTGAAGGTTGTATGGGGCCTTCCCACTTAGTAAAGGATGTGTTCACACCCTAATTACCTTCCATATTTACAATGTTCAAGTGCCTGTTTTTCTGAAAATATCTTATGTTTTCTTTATATATATATACCTTCACTGGAGTTTTTAATTTTGAAAACATGGTATTGCATTAAAATAAACTATCACACTTATATTTATATATAAGTATATATATATGTATAAATATATAAACTTTCATTTCGTATCTCTTTTGAGTTTTCTTATAGCCAGAACTCATGCCACAAGCCTTTGCATGTACTATCCATGTATTAAAAATTCTTTTCATGAATTACTTTTGCTACTCATATAAATAATTGGTTTTATTAAAATAATCAAAGTAATTAATTTTGTTCCCCAACTAAAATTGTAAAAGAAACATTTAAAGTCAACACATTCAATGAAATCTATGCACTTATTAATTATGGAATTAAACATTAAAATTTAAATAGAAATAATGAATTTTATTATGAATCAAAGGTATGTCGTTCTTATGAATAATGAATGGTCATGATTGTATACAGATGAGGCATCTGTTATTTTAATATAACATGATGACATGTTATGGACATTTTTCTGAAACATCACAATAAATATAATGACATGTCAATAAGAATTTTATTCTTTATACACACAAACACACAGAGATATATATATATATATATGTATCTCAATTATGAATTTAAATTCTAAAGAAAAACATGATATTTCATAATAATCACATATATATATATACACAAATATATATAATCATATTTATATCATGGAATCAAAAAATTAAATTTATGATTAAAAAATTCTTCGATACACAAAAATATCCCTTGCAATTAAATTCATAAATAAGAAGATGCTATAAAAATATTGAATATATATATATATATGTAATTTAAACACATATATTCATATTAGTTATAAAATAAATCCTTTTATACTCCTGATAAATGAAATATAAATATAATTATTAAAATAATAAATTTTGCTTTTTAAATTAATACTAATATAAATATATATATATAACTATGAAATTTGAATGTAAAATTTCCCTTTACAAAATTTAGAAGAAAATAAAATTATAAACCATGATGTGAAAATAAATTGCAATTAACACCTTAACATAATCATTATCTGGTATATAAAATTACTCAAGAACCCATACAATGAAAATATGAACATAATGGATAATCTACCTTACTTGAGATTATAAAATTAAAAGAAATTGTACTCAAGAGAAATAATTTCCCCTTATTAAAAAATAAAACATTTAAATTTTTTAACAACCAAATTAACACTTGAAATCAAATAAAAACAATTTTCATTACATGAATAGCATTGTAGAAGGTTAAAAAATGCTGAAAATTATACTACCTTGAATACACACCCAATAATGAAAATTTGTTTCCACCAAATTATAGTCACATACAAAAAGATTTTATGGAAAAAAACAATGATAGCTTATATCTTGCCTAGAAATATGGGATTTGAGATAGATACAACAAATATAAAACTATAATAGATTCATCCAACTAATACCATATCCAAAACAAAGAAAAAATCAATATAAATTGACTACTACAGATACATCCGAAGAAAACATGTATAGAAACAAAAAATAATGATGCTAATAGTGATAGATTCGATAAAAAATTGGATTTAAATAGACATTTATGGACCAATAGATATTGTAGATAAATATGAACACAAGTGAACCATCGACATGAGTTAGCATAAAGCGATTATGGTCTAAAATTACAGAAACATAAAAAAAATTATAAATCTGAAACAAAGGAATCTAAAGACATTAGATATGATAAAATCAGACACCTCTAAAAAAATTAGAACCTACCACTCACTAGGATTGTGAAAAATGAAGACTCGAATATTCAGATCTCAGTAAAAGTTGATCCATGCAGGAACCTCTAGAAGATCCAATCAACACATCCAAGGTGACCTCATCTTCAACCTCATATCTTATGTTCCTCTCCACATAAAAAAAAATTATGTTCATTCCACTAAACACCCTATTCACAATTTCAACCTCCACTATCATCGTTTCCATTTTTTCAAAATCAATTTATCACCATTTATTATCACCTTTTTACTTTTAAATAAAAAAATTATATATTATATCTTATGATATTTTATAAAAAAATGTATTCATATAAAATAACATTCATTTTATTAAAGCATTTATTTTTAGAAAAATAATATATATTTTTTATAATAATAATTTTTAATATTAATATTCAATATTTATTTATTTTTTTAAATTATTACACCTTAAAAAATGTATTAAAAATTAAACATTAATAATAATTATTTTAACATACACTATATTAAAATAATGTTACTTAAAATATTTTATATTTTTAATATTGCAATATAAATTACTAAATAATAATTATTTAAAATTCCATATATAATCTCAATATTTAATTAAAATAGAATTAAAATTTTATAATAGGATTAATTTTATAAAAATATTCTAATCATAATTTTATAATTCAAACCTAATATATATTTATATATCATATTTTGTAAATCAAATATTTATAAAAAAAATTAATTATAAATTTATGTTAATAAATAACCTTTTGATCAAAAAATAAACATTTTCATTCAAATAAAAATATATAAAATTATAATAAAAATTGTATTTTGAATCTTAATTTAAAATAATTTTTAAAACTATAAGTAATAATTATAATAAATTACAAGTATTATTAATTAATTAAAAAAAATATTTTTAAAAATAAAACCATCTCAAAAATATTGTTACATGGTTTTAATATCAATAAACACATTAAATAACATAATTTTATATTAAAATAATGAATGGAAAATCTGGTATGTCACATTATCTCCCTTTCTAAAGAATTGTATCCTCGCAATTCATTTCTCAAGAGAATTCTGAATTTCTCTCATCAGAATTAAGAAACACTTGAACCAATAAACGTCTAGACTTGACAATATCTAATATCCAAATTTGTGTGGATCATTCCTCTGATACCAATTATGACACCCTAGACCCCTTTTTTCCTAGTGTCGGTGCTATAAGGTACTATGTAATTTTTTTATAAAAGAAACTGAATAATTACACAGTACATTACTAAAAAGTGAACCTTTTACCAATCTATGAGTCGAATACTAGAAAAGGAATTAACATAACCAAAACATACAGAACAAAAAAATAAAATACATCACTATCAATCGTACCTTAAGAGAAATGAACAACCTCAAAGAACTCTATTGAACTGTAGAAAATAATTCAAACCCAGGTGTGAGAATTAAATATGCATGGTAAGGGGTTTTAAAATCATTGATAAAAAATTATAAAAATATTATTTTGAAAATAATTTCTGAAATTCCATTAGAAATATCCTTTTTGAGCCATTATTTGATATTAAATAAGACTTAACAAAACTATATAATTTTTGAAAATACTTACATTCAAACATATCTTTAAACATATTCCAGTTTTTTCTGAAAAAAATGCAAGATTTTAAAAAAACACTAATTTGAGGCCACATGAAACACTTAAGGTTGTATTGGGCCTTCCCAAATAGTGGAAGATGGGTTTACTCCCTAATTCCCTTCCATATTTACAATGTTCAAGTACTGGTTTTTCAGAAAACATCTTATGCCTTCTTTATATATATGTACTTTCAGTAGAGTTTTTAATTTTGAAATCATGTCACTTCATTAAAATAATCTATCAAACATATATTTATATATAAGTATGTATATATATAAATATATAAACTTTTATTTCATATCTCTTGCAAGTTTTCTTATAGCCAAAACTCATGCCACAAGCCTTTTCATGGACTATCCATTTATTAAAGATTTCTTTCATTAATTTCATTTTCCACTCATATAAATATTTGTTTTTTCTAAAATAATCATAATAATTTGTTATGTTCCACACATAATGTTTTAGAATAAACATTTAAAATAAACACTTTAAATAAAATCCATGCACTTATTACTTTTTCAATTAAACCATAAAATTTAAATTGAATTCATGAATTTTATTATGAATTCAAGGTATATAGTTTTCAGGGATAATTCATGGCCATGATTTTATACAGACGAGAAATCCTTGATTTCACTATAACATGATGACATTCTATGGACATTTTTTGGATACATCACAATAAAAATAATAACATGTCAATAATAATTTTATTCTTTATACATATATTTATATATATCTAAACTATGAATTTAAATTATAAAAGAAGAACTTGATGTTTCATAATAATCACATATATATACATATATATATACATACATATATATATATATATCTTGGAATCACATAATTAAATTCATGATTAAGAAAATATTTGATACACAAAAATATCCCTTTCACTTAAATTCTTAAACATGAAGATGCAAAAAAAAATATTTCATATGTGTATATATATATGTGTGTGTGTGTGTGTGTAATTAAAATAAATTTATTCATATTAGTTATAGAATAAATCCCCTTAAACACATAATCAATTATATATAAACATAATTATGAAATAAATAATCCTTGGTTTTGAATTTAATACTTATATATATATAACTATGAAATTTGAATGTGAAAATTACCTTCACAGAATTTAGAAGAAAATAAAATCATCAACCATGATGTGAAAATAATTTTTTATTAACACCTAAATATATTCATAATCTGATATATAAAATTAATCAGTTACCTTTATGATGAAAAACTAAACCCTAAAGGCAAGAAGGCCTTCTTTTTTATTGATTTTTTATTATCCCCCTTTCAATGGTTCTGGGGGAACCCTTAAAATTCCCATAAGTTTAGAGATTAAATGACCCATAGGTCTTATAGGAAATTTTCTAGACTATAATTACATGGAACTACTCCTCCCTAGCTTCATCATCATGATGTGAGCTCTACAACTTCATATGGTTGTTCGGCTAGGCTTCTTGTGCATGCATAGGTCAGACCCGATGGCAATGACATACCCTCTATTTCTTCCATATATATTATATTCTATTCTTGTTAATGAGCCTTCTCTAAATCCACATCGGGATTCTACTTCTTGTAGAGTCTACCTGGTCTATTAAGCACAGTTTCAGGTGTCCTGAATTCCTTGAGATGGCCTGAAGGCCTTGAGGTGACCAAAAGGCCTTGATGTGGCCTGAAATCCTTACAGGACCGAAGGCTTTGGGTGGGCTGAAGGACTTTAATGACCCAAGGAGCAAACTAGTGGCCAGAAATCCCAAACAGATGAATAGTTCCAATTACTATTATACTGAATAGTTTTTACTACAGTTCCTATGACAGTACTTATACATTAACATAGAAATAACCCTTACACAACATAAGTTTAACAAAATATTACTTTTTAGGATCATGCTACAAATAAATTATTTTATCTTATACCTTACAGAAATAATAAATCATTTAAAAGATATTTAAAAATACAAAATATTCCCTTACTAATAATTAATAATTTAAATTTCTTTGAAAACCAAATCAAAACATGAAAACAAATCAAAAAAATTTCCCTTACTTGAATTGCATTCTAGAATGCGAATAAATTCTAAAAATAATACTTCCTTGAACATACACATGGGAATACAAATTGGTTTCCCCGCAATTGTAGTCAAACATAGAGGGATTTTATGGCCAAAACAAAGATAGAATATACTTTGCAGAGAAATATGGGATTTTATATGAATACAATGAATATAATATTGTAATAGAATCATCTTAATAATACCATCTCAAAAAAAATATAGATTCAACATAAATTTACTACTATAGAAACATCCAAATAAAATCTGTATATAAATAATAAATAATGATGCTATTAGGGAAAAATTTGTTAAAAATTTGTATTGAAATATATATTTGATGTCCAATAGATGTTGCAGATAAATATGACTACAAGTTAACCATAGACATGAGTTAATAAAAATTTATTAGGGTATAAAATTCAAGAAACATACAAAAATAAGATATCTGGAATAGAGGAATCTAAACACCTTAGGTTTGAGAAAATCAGACACATATAACGAAAATAAAAACCTATATCCCACTAGGTTGAAGAAAAACGAAGCCTCAACCATTCGAATCTCAATCGGAGACAAACCCTTACTCACTTAAAACAATTTGAAGATTCTTAGATCACCTTCAACATATAGAATATCTCCTCTTATATGGCTCAAAGCTCCCAGATACTCGACCTCGCCTACTCCAAACTCCCCCATCAACATCGCTCAAATTTGATCCCTGCTTGGACTTCCAAAAGATCTGATCAACACCTCCAAGGTGAACTCAGCTTCAACATCATGACTTTATAGTTTGGCTTCTTCTCCCAAGATGAAACCCTATGGGCATGCCCCTAAACACCCTATTCACAATTTCACCCTCCCCAATCATCATTTCCTTTTTTTAAATCAATTTATCATCATTTTTTATCACATTTTTGTAAAGTAAAAAAATGATATATTCTTGCGTAATATTTTTATGAAACAAATTGTATTCATATAAAATGATATTCCATTTATTAAAAAATTATTTTTAAAAACCTAAAATTTGTTTTTTATAATAATACATTATAATATGAATATTCAATATTTATTTACTTCAATAAATTAAAAAACTTTAAAATTTTAATAAAAAGTAAATATTAATAATGTGGGTTTTTAACTTATATTATATTAAAATAATGTTGCTTGAAATATTTTACATTTTTAATATTACAACATTTAATACTAAATAATAATAATTTTTAATGTCATATATAATTTATATTTTTTAATTAAAATAAAAGTATAAAATCATAATAGTATTAATTATATAATAATATTCTAATTATAATGTGATAATTCAAACCTAATATATATATATATATATCATTTTTTAAAATCCTTTATTTTTTAAAAAAAATATTTATAATCGTATGGTAATAAATAAAATTTTGATAAAAAAAATTTCATTCAAATTAAAATAAATATAACCCTAATAATATTTTTATTTAGAATATTAATTTAAAATTAATTTGAAAACTATAAGTCATAATTATAGTTAATTATAATAATTATTAATAAATTCAAAAACATCATTTTAATTTTTTTCTAAAAATAAAATCATCTCCAAAATATTTTTTGTTGGATTTAATTATAAATAAATAATTAAATAATATATTTTTATAATAAATCTATGATTGGAAATTAAGGGATGTCACATTATCCCCCATTCAAAAGAATTGTACCCTCATAATTATTTTTTCAAAATTTAGAAATTTATAAATTTCTATCTTTAAAATTAAGAAACTCTTGAACCACTAAACTTCTAGACTCGACAACATATAATCACCAATTTTTTCTAGATTGTTCCTCTTATACCAATTATTATTCCTCACACACCAGTTTCCCAGTGTCTGTGCTAAAACATGATGTATAATTTCTTTTATAAAAGAAAATGAATAAATACACAACACTTTACACAAAAAAAGGACCTTTTACCTGTCTTCATTTTAGATAATAGAAAACCCTTACACTTAACAAAATCGTAAAAAATAAGACTTCATGAGAACTCACTCCGTATATAAAATGAACAGCTTTAAGAAACTCCATTGAACCTATTAAAAATAATGTAAAATGAGCGGTGAGCATTAAATATACCTAGTAAGGGGTTTTAAAATCATTGATAAATCCTTTTAAAAATATTATTATGAAAATAATGTTGAAAATTCATTTAAAATATCCTTTTGAAGACATTATTTATAATTACTTGTGGATTAAAAATATTATATCATTTTTGAAAATATTTACATGAAAATTTTTATTTAAGCATATTCCATTGTATTTCTGCAAAACAAAATATGTAGGATTATGAAAAAAACACTAATCTGAGGCCACTTGAAACATTGAAGGTTGTCATTGGCCTACCCACATAGTGGAGGATGGGTTCACTCCCCAATACCATTCCATATTTGTAACGTTCATGTAATGGTTTTTCTATAATCTTTTTAAGTTTGTTTTAGGAATATATACTTTCACTGGAGTTTTTAATTTTTAAAACATGTCATTGCATATAAATACACTGTCACACTTATATTTACATATAATTATGTATATAAATAAATTTATAAAATTTCACTACATATGTCTTACGAGTTTGGTTACAAATAAAACTCACACCACAAGCCTTTTCATGAACTATCCATGTATTCAATATTATTTTCATGGGTTACTTTTTTACTCATATAAATATATTTTTTAAATTAATCATAATAATTAATTATTTTCCACGCAAAAAAAAATTAAAATAAACATTTAAAATAAAAACTTTCAATAAAATCCGTGCACTTTTTAAATTTAAGAATTAAACCTTAAAATTTAAATTGATTTCGTGAATTTTGTTACTATTGCATGGAATGTCGTTGTTATGCATAATACATGGCTGTGATTGTATGAAAATGTAGCATCCTTGATTTTAATATTACATGATGTCATGTTATGCACATTTTTTTGAAACATGATAGTAAAAATTAAAATATGTCAATAATAATTTTATTCTATATGTGTGTGTATATATATATATAAACTATGAATTTATGTTCTACAAGAATAACGTGATGTTTCATAATAATCACATATATATATATATATAATGCGTAAGTATACATATATAATGGAATCTTATTATTAATTTTCTGATTAAACTACTCTTCGAAACGCTAAAATATCCCTTGAAAAAAAATCAAAAAATTGAAGATGCAATAAAAATATTGTGTATGTTTACATATATATATATATATATATTTGTAATACAAACATATATATTCATATTAGTTATAAAATAAATCCCTTTATTTACCTAATCAAAGAAATATAAATATAATAATGGCATAAATAATCCATGGTTTTGAAATTAATACTTATATATATATAACATTAAATTTTGAATGTAAAATTTACCGTTACAGAACATAGACAAAAATTATTAATAACGATGTGAAAAACAAATTTTTATTAACACCTTAGCATAATAATAATCTGGTATATAAAATTATTCACCTAACCTTACAATGAAAAGATGAACATAATGGATAATCTACATTACATGAGATTATAAAATTTAGAAGAAACTGTACAAAAAATAAAAATTACTCTTACACAAAATAAGTTTAAATAATATTGTTTTTTAAGATCAGGTAGTAAATAAATAATTTTTTTATCACCCTTATAGAAATAATAAATCATATATAAAATTATTTTAAAATAAATAATTTCCCCTTACTAAAAATAAAACATGTAAATTTATTTGACAACCAAATCGGCAGTGGAAAAAAAATAAACCAAATTTATCTTATTTGAATCGCATTGTAGAAGTTAAATAAATGATGAAAATTCATCTTCCATGAACACAAACACGAGGATTCAAATTGGTTTCCCCTCAATTATAGTCATAGTAGAAGGATTTTATGGCCAAATCAAAGATATATTCCAGCATGCAGGTCAAGCTAGGATATCAGATGAAGATTGCGAATATAATATAGTAATAGATTCATCTGAATAATACCATATCAAAAAGAAAGATAGAATGAACATAAATTGACTACTATAGAGATATCTGAAGAAAACATGTATAGAAACAATAAGGAATGTTGCTAATAGGGATAAATTTGATAAAAATTTGGATTTAAATAGATATTTTTGGACCAATATATGTTGCAGATAAATATGAATACAAGTGAACTGTTGACATGATTTAGAAGAAAGAAATTAGGGTGAAAATTTCAAGAAACAAAAAAATGATAAATCTAAAACAGAGGAATTCAAATACCTAAGATCAGAAAAAAGTAAACACCTAAAATTAAAATAACAACCTACCTTACATTAGGTTGGAGAACAATAAATCCCTGATCATTCGGGTCTCGGTTGAAGACAAACCCTAAACCAATCAAAACACTTAGAAGATTATCATATCACCTTCCACATATGGACTGACTCCTCTTATATATCTCTATGTTCCTAGGTACATGACCTAACCTAATTCCAACTCCCCCATCAGCATCGGTCGAAGTCGATCACAGAAAGAACCTCTAAAATATTTGATCAACACCTCCCTGAAGACCTCGGCTTTGACATCACAGTTTCATGGCATGGCTTCCTCTCCCTGGATGAAACCCTATGCACATGCCCCTAAACACGCTATTCAACATTTCACCCTCCCCTATCATTGTTTCTCTATTTTTAATCAATTTATCATCCTGTTTTATCACTTTTTAATTTTAAATTAAAAAAATGATATATTTTTATTTACGATTTTTATAAAACAAATTGTATTTGTATATAAAACATTCATTTTATTGAATCTTTTATTTTTAAAAACATCATATTTTTTTATAATTTTAAATTTTAATATGAATGTTCAATATTTAATTATTTCAAAAAATTATAACACCTTAAAATTTTAATAAAAAATAAATATTAATAATGTGTTTTTAACATACATTAGAATAATGTAATTTTACTTAAAATATTTGAAATTTTTAATATTAAAACACATAATAATAAATATTAATAATTTTAAATTTCATTTATAATTTAAATATTTAATCAAAATAAAATTATAATTTTATAATATTATTATTTTTATAAAAAAAATCTATTCATAATTTTATAATTCCAAACTAGTGTCTGTGTGTATATATCATATTTTAAATATAAAATATTTAAAAAAATAAATTAATTATATTTTTATATTAATAAATAACATTTTCATAAAAAAAATAAATATTTTCACTCAAATTAAAATAACTATAATACTAAAATTATTTTTATTTAGAGTATTAATTTAAAATATATTTAAAGACTATAAGTAATAATTATAATTAATTATTTGTATTGTTAATTAATTAAAACACATACTTTTAATAATTTTTTAAAAAGAAAATCGTCTCAAAAATATTGTTAGTTGCTTTTTATTATAAATAAATCCATTTAATAATATATTTTTATAGTATAAATATAATTTGAAATTATGGAATGTCACATTAAGTATGAAAGGAAATATGATTAAAAAGGAATAAGGTATAAGAAATCCATGAAAGAAACATGGGGTGCTTTAGAGGATAGATCGGGTGATTCTCACTCTCCATCTAAAGAGATGTTAGATAGATAAAAAAATCTTCTTTATGACAAAGGTCAATGGGATACTAACAATTTTTAATTTTTTATCTCTGAATAATGTTGATATTTCTCATATTTCAGAAGATGAACATAATGATGATGAGATTTATAAATATTAATTATTTGATTATTTCAATATATTAGAAGATAGTTTTAATAAAATTAAAGGTAAATATATAATTCTCAAAATACAACATGATTTAAATTAAAATATCAAATTTGAACTATATATTGAAAAAGGTAAAAATGCTCATCTCTTAAAAGAAAATACATAACTTAAGTTGTAAAATGAGGAGTTAAAGAAAGACCTAGAAAAGATTTCAAATGGTATAGAAAATCTTACTCAGATTTTAGCAAATCATTTTTCATAGAAAAATGTTACTGGTATTGGATATCAACCAGGAAAGAAGAGATTATCAACTAACAATTTTCTACCTAAGTCAAAACTATAAATTTATTCTTCCAATTTACGTTCTAAAGGACCTAATACTGTTTTTATTTCTAAAATTATTCAATATAGTTCTAGGAAACCAATTAAAAAATTATAGGTTCTCAAAGCCTTAATTTATAACATCTCTAGACCAAGTAAAATTTGGGCACCAATGTATTTCTTTGCATAAATTTTGTTTCGTAAGAAAATTGTTTGAAAACATCCTATGAAATTTTATATTACTTGTATAGTAGTTGTTAAATTCTTATGACAGGATATTATTAATGATTCAATATCATTATTAATGTTGATGGTGTTCATGTCAACTCTTGTGACAATGCAAAAGAAAAAATCATCGGCCTTGGCCAAATTGGTAATAATAATTCTATTTTAATTTCAAAAGTATTATTTGTTGATGGTTTCCTGAATAATCTGGTTATAATATCACAATTATATGATGAAGTTTTTTATTTTAAATTTTGAAATAGTGCATGTAATGTTTTTATTCCAAAAATTATTTGTTCTTTACTACTTTTAGAAATGAAAATCTTTATGTTTTTTATCTAAACTCTTTAGTTTCTTAAAATGTTTTTGTCTTATGTTTCTTTCAAAACGAATATTGTATTTGGATGTAACGACCCAATGTTTTATAAATGGAAATTCACTTATTATAATTATGTCATATAATGACATTAAATCACAAAAAAAATGAACAACTAAGTACTATGTTACCTTTAACCATAATATTGTCACTTCTGTGATTTGAATTTCGAAAATCCGACATACACATTTTTTTTATCAGTATGATGTTTGGAGTCCGATAAGATGAAAATAATATTTACTGAATAGTAACTAATCCTTATGAATAGTTATTTTACCCTTATTAATAGTAATATGAAACTTTTGAGTATTAAATCATCTAAATGTATAGTATCCTCACCCATGAATGTATAAATAAAATCTAGGCATCTTGTAAGTGATAATATGACCATAATAAAATTAATGGTATTTTTGTAATTAGTAAATAATTAATTATAATTAATTATTTAATTTAAAATAAAATGTATTTTCCTAAAAGGTGTTCATAAATTATCAATTTTATGTCTTCTGGTTTTAAGATAATGTGTTTAATACCTTATAAATTTTTTGAAATAATTGTAAAATTAGTCAGAGATTTGAAATATTTATTTTTCAACTAAATTATAATTTTAATTAAAAAATAAATTATCTATATTTAGAACATTATTTTTGAAAAATAGAGTTCGTTTTTTGGAATCTATGCATCAACAAATGGTTACGGCGAATTTTTTGGATTTTCCTAAAATATTTGAATTTTTTATGAATACTAAAATATGATGATTCACAATAAATGACCAAAGATAAATTTCTTTATCATGATTGAGTCATAGATGATGTAAATGGTTATTGTGTTGAACTCACATGAACATATTACTATTTTGGTCACAATAATCCTTATTATTTCTTGTCTTATGAAAAAATAATAAACTAAGGATTAAAATATTAAGAAAACCCTCCTCCCCTCCACTATAAAAACCACCCACACTACCCTATTCTCCTAACTCCTATCAAGCCTTATGCCTTCCATAAATTCAATATCCCTAAGATACTCCACCATGTCTATAATCCCTTGGTCTCTTTAAAAGGCCAAATCCACTCCACTTAAGAGGCTCTCAAAGGAGATAAACTGAAGTGTTAAATTCCTCTTTCTCATTCTTTTATTTTCTTTCTAGTTCTTTTCTTTTCTTTTTTCTTACCACACTACCCTTCCAAAAATAGTATGATAACTCTAGTAACATAAGCTTACTGGAATTATATTATGATAATGGGATATTTTATCATCATCACTCATTACCCCTCCATTTATACTATAAATGAAATCCTCATCTAAGTTGCATTGATTAATCACATTCAAGGATGAATAATTTTCAATTTTCATTACCGTATTTAATTATTGTCATAAACCATTTTTTTAGTTGAAATAGACTATTGAATATGTATTTTATATTATGTTTTGTTTTGGATTCATTTTGTGTACATGATGTAAAATAATAATAATAAACAAGTTAATTGTGAGCAAAATTGCCAATTTAATCTAAGAATTTATCATTAATGTTTAATATAAAGTTTCACATTCAATCAAAATAAACAAATTAATTTTACAACCATTTAACCTTATGGATGTTAAATAATAAAATATATCTTCAATTCTGGATAACCACTCTCATCATACATGTTTATCCGAACATAAATATAAGTGAACATATCATGAAAACAAAGGAAACAGACAGAATCAAACAATGAAATTGAACCTCATAACCAATCTACAAAGTTATGAATGAACTAAAAAAGGTAATACTAAATCATTTATATGTAAAATAGGTTCTATTATTATTAATTAATTAACCTAATTTTTTTATTCAGGACATTAATATCAAGAGAATATCCCCATCGGACATAAGGTAAGGGATCCTCTTTTTCTCACCTTTATTAAAGAATATCCTCTATGTAATACCATTTTACATGTAATTTCTAATGACGGGGTATGATTTTTCACCATTCTCATACTTCCCTCTTGATTTATATAATATTATAAATCCCATTATCTCTAATTAATCTATCTTAAGTACACTGATACCATACCGATATTTTCGTAAGGGATTCTACCCGAACCTCCTTTATTCCTTCGGGTTTCTCTAACATTCTTTTTGCCCAAATGAAGTTGTATTTTCCTTTTATGAAAAAAAATATACATACTGTTTATATTCTCCAAACTCATGTTTCATGATCCATCCATCATTATCTTTCAGGGATATATATTCTTTTATGTGATTCCATCCTCGATACTTCCAAATAAGCAAACCTGTTTTAAGGGAACATCACAAATCTTTACCCAAATTAAAGTGCTCTCTACCATTTTTTTTAAAACGCCATTGTTTTTATAAAATTAGAATTTTTATTATTAAAAACTTCTTATTTCACTTCTGGTTTTATATAATTGATTATTCCTTTTTTTATTTTAAATGAACTTTAGTATTTTCCATAAAATTGCACTAAAATGTTTTAAGGTAAATAATTTCATAAATAATATTCTTAAATTTTGTCACTTATGTTTTACATAAAATAACATGATATATGATTATGTTACCTTATTAATTTACATTTATGTTATAATTCATTTCTATCAAGGTCACTTTTATGATACGCCCATTCATTAGTCTTGATAACATGAATGTGATACCCATTTCTCTCCATGGGTTCCTTTATGTTTATGTATGATTGATTCTATATGATTATTTATGTAGAAAGAATATTCATGGAAATTTTAAGATGGGTTCCTCCAGATAAAACTCCAATTAATTGGATAATTTGAATCTCATGATACATTATGTGCAATTTGTTGGTGGTTAGCCTTGACTCATGCTACCATGTGCAATAGATTAGGTGGTTAACCTTAACATGTGATCCTCTATGTGAAACAAGCCTTGAATCATGGTAAAGTCATGATTTATGTTGCTTAAACATTACTATGAATTCATTTTTTTATTATCCCATGTTTATATGTTATGATTATATATACCATTTTATATCATTATATCATGATCTTTAACCCTTATCCAAAAGCCTTATTCTTATATTAATTTTCTTACTGGGATTTGAGATCATCCCTTCGTTCATGTAATCCATAGGGTACACTATGAATATTTAAGGTTACAATAGATGTTAGGATATCTCTATGAAGATTAAATAATGAAGTGTTTTTTAATCCCATGTTTTATGTTTTACATACTGAGTCTTCCAAGACACTAGATTTCACGATCCTTGGCTTGTATTCTAATGTCTAATTATGCTTAAAATGATGTATTGTTATATTTAAAAATATATGGTTGCTATATTAGAAGAGGATACTAGGACATTGTAATATCCACTCACTTAGGAAGCTTACTAGGAAATTTTTAGTCAATGATCTATCAAATCTTGTGTTCCAAACTGATAAAGTTTGTAACCCGGTCAAAAAGGGAAAAAGTACACAGTTTCTTTTCAATTAAAGGAAGAAGTGTCAACTTATTAACCTCTCAAGTTATTTCATATTTATTTATTTATAACAACAAGAGTTTCTATTTTAAATGGGAATCATTATGTCAATATACTAGTAGGTTACTTTTCTAGGTATACTTGGGTGATCCTTTTAGCTCCCAACAGTGAAGCTTGGTTTTATTTCACCTAGTATTTTTGATTAGTAGAGAACCTAAGTGAACTTATAATTTGTACCTTAGTAAGTGACCATGGATATGATTTTTAATTCATTACATTGAATATTTTCACTCCCAAAATAGCTACACTAATATATTCTTTTCTCCTAGGACCCCAAAACGGAATGGAGTTTTTGAAAGGATAAATAGAAATTTACAAGATATAACATGAACAATGCGAAATTTGTAAGACTTTACTATCTATTTTTGGTAATAGGATGTAAATATAGACTTATATATCATAAATTGAGTTTTAATTAGATCCATTTTGAAGAATAACCCTTATGAGATTTGGAATTAATAAAATACTAAGGTTAATTAATTTATATTTTTTGTTGCCAACTCATTATTCTTAAAACTAATAATAATCTTGAAAAAATTTCTTACAAAAGTGATAAAGGAATATTTCATGGATATTATACCTCTAGTAAAGCCTATTGGGTGTTTAATAAAAATAATAAAACTATTTAAGAATCAATCTAAGTCAAATTTGATGAGACTGATCAATATGGGTCTAAGACCCACCTACAAAACCTTGAGGATGATTAATCATCTTAGAATATAAATTATAAACATTCTGATTCTTCTGTCAAATAGTTGGAAAATTTTTCCAGTTCAGATGAATTTCCATAACTTCCTGAACCAGAACCCATAGAAAATAATGAATTGAACAGCCCTGCATTCTCTCAATCTATTAGAAGTATTAATTATCACCCATTATATACAATTTTATGAGATCAATATAGAGTTATATAGACAATATATTCTATTAGAAATCAATTTGAACATCAAGAAATATTGTCTCAACTTGAACCTATGAACATCAATGAAGTTATTAATGATGAATGTTGGGTGATGGAAATAAAATAATAATTAAATTAGTTTGAGAGAAATAAAGTGTGGGAACTTGTAGATACACCGAAGGAAACCTTGACTATTATCACTAAATGGGTTTTTAGAAAAATGGTTAATGAGTCAGGAACAATAATTAGAAACAAGGCCATACATGGTGTACATGGTTATAATTAAGAAGAAGGAATAGACTTTCAATAAACCATTGCACCGGTGGCCATACTTGAATCCATTATAATCTTGTTTTCCTGTACAAGTCATTTAGATTT
Organism: Viscum album; assembly: GCA_963277665.1. Classification (NCBI taxonomy): domain Eukaryota; kingdom Viridiplantae; phylum Streptophyta; class Magnoliopsida; order Santalales; family Viscaceae; genus Viscum; species Viscum album. The sequence goes on from OY728166.1 coordinate 1,144,214,591, forward strand.
CTAACTTTATCAAATGGATGTCAAGAGATAATTCTTGAATATTTTTATTGTTAATATTTTTTTCCAAAAAACCCTATTTTACAAAATACGTAGTTTCCAAATATATTTTTTAAGTTAAAAAACATTATATGTTTTAAAATAATATCTTATATATTTGTATGGTATGATCAACAACATTCTAATTTCAAGTATATTTTCAAAAGGAATAGATGATAGTGCTATTTTTTGAATGGATTGAAAAATAAGTTTAATAGTACCAATCTATGTTGATGGTGTTATTTTTAGATATTCAAGAACATCGCTTTAGTCTTTCATTCTAAAATGATGAAAAAATGGATTTCAAATGAGTTTGATGGGTGAACATAAGTATTTTATTAGATTTAAAATCCATAAAAACATATAAGGAATTGTATTAAATCGAAGTAAATATACAAAAGATCTTTTAAAATGTTTCAACTTGGATATCTCTAAGAGTAGTGATACATCTATGAGTGCCACCTGCAAGTTGGATCTTGATGAAATTTGGAAACTAGTGTATCAAACCAATTATTGAGGTATTGTTAGAAGTATTATCTACTAAAATACTATCTGACATGATGTAATGTTTAGTGTGTGTATGTTTTCTCATTTTCAAGCTAATCCAAAAGAATCACACTTTGTTGATGTAAAAATAATTTTCTAATACCACAAGTATACTACCAATTTAGTTTTTTTACTCTATAGGATAGGAATTTTATTTAGTTAGTTATTCAGATTCTAATTTTAGTGGATTTAAGTTATAAAAAGAACCTTTATAACATGTCAATTTATATTAATGTTTGTAGTTTCTTGATGCAGTAAGAAGAAAAATTATATTTAATAGTCTACTACTAATGCTGAATACATAACTACATGGAGTTGTTATACACAATTTTTTTGGATTAAACACACTTTACTAGAATACGGATATAAATTCAAACATTTCCCCATAAACTATGGTAATACATGTACTATAAATACTTCTAATAATCAATTATCACATTATATAATAAATACCATTGATATAAGACATCGCTTTTCAAAGATCAGTTTAAGAAAGTTGATATCACTATAGAATTTTTTGGTACAGAACATCATTTAGTTAAAATTTTTACTAAGACCATTATTTTTTAGAGAATTAATTATATCAAACATGATCTAGGTATAATTAATCTTGATTTATTTTATTTTTTGGGTGACAAGACATTTTAGTTGACACATCATTATGATTGAAACACCATTTTGGTTGATAAACCATTGTATTTGACACACCATTACGGTTGATAAATTGTTTTGGTTATTTAACCATTGTGTTTGACACACCGTCATGTTTGTCTCACCATTGGGTTTTCACACCATTGTTTTTCATGCCTTTGTAAATCTTCTCTACCTATAATATTTTAAACCACGTAGTTTATTTTCTTCTAGTTAATGTTTATTTTCAGGATTTGATATGTATATTTTCATAAGATTAAATTCAATTTCTATTTAAAATTTATAATACCTAAAATATAAAATGATAAAAATGGCACTTTTTCGATTTCCAACACACCTCTACTCTCCCACATTTCCCTCTATATCCCAGTACAACCTCTCTTCTCCCAACTATCACCAACTTCTTCCTTCACATGAGGTTACCAAACTGATCTGCATGACAAGAATGAAGTGTCCATATAGATCTTCCCCAACATTTTTGTGATCAGATAAGAAGGGAAAACATGAACTGATTTTTGGTTCTCTAGTTGTGCCAGTGAACCCAGGACTTTCAAAGAGTATTTTTATACATGAAAAGGAAGTAGAAGAAAACTTATGGTTTTCAAGTAAGTGTTTTGTGATAAAAATTAATTCAAGATCAAATCTTGTTAGAGTGGTTCTCTTTTAATAAGATACTTTTTTATCCTTGGCTGATATATTATTTTTTCAAATATATAGTGTTTGGTTTTATGATGAAGAATAATATTGGATTAGAATAGAAGTTAATGGACCCAATGTAATATTTTCCAAAACAAAGTGATCCAAATTCTTAGAATTTCATCATGAATTTATTTATGAGGACTACCAAGGAAAAATTATTGAGGATAGTTGCTTATTTATTTATGAAAAATATCATTATGATCATACTAGTGATGGAATATATAGAAGTATTGTAGCTTTCAAACTAGATGGTTAGTGAAGAATGTTGTAAGAATTTATTCAACATATTGTTTACACATGAAAGGGAAATTTTTATGATCTAATGTATCATGATGTATAATTTATTACTCTTATGAAAATAGGACTTAAGATAAATATATATAGGTATCTTATTGTTCATTTATCTGAAATGATCAATCCTTCATCTAGATCTAATTCCTTGATTTATCTGAAGATGATTTATGCTGTATTAAAAAGAAAAAAAATTAGTTTTAGATTATGAGGAATAATTTATTGATTGTGGGGGTTTTCTTATTTTAGGATCTTTTTTTAAGGATGAAGATTAGTTATAACCCCTAGAAGAAGCAATGGGTAGCTAAAAATGAAAAATCTTATGTTAAGTATTACCCAACAGATCATCCCACAAGAACGAGGGTGGTAATTTACCATATATTGGTTCCATATGAGGTTTTTGAGTACTCAACTAATGTAGATGAATGTATTTTAAAAGAATAAGTTAAAAATGAACCTTCTGTTGATGGAGGTAGTGAGCCATGTTTTCCATCTCAATCACCATCAATTAGTTTTGGAGATCCTAGCCCACCTAGGAGGATTCAAAAAAGATAAAAAATTTTGAAGGGTGATAAAGAAGAAACATAAGTTTATAAGGATGAATTGTTTAAATATTTCCCAAATTCTAATGATGAAGAGGAAGATGATGAGGATGGCGAATAAGAAAATGGAAATTGAAATGGAAGTGATTTTGATAATGATGATTCTGAACCTGATTGTTCACTTTTCTAAATCAAAAGGAATGATGTGGAGATACCTGTAGAAATTATCGCTTCACCTAGTAAATCTATAGAGAACCAAATTTTGCTGCAGAATTAGAGCCATATCATAAATAGAATGATTCATTTGTTAAGGTGGGAGAAATATTCATCCATGGAAATATTTTAATAAATTATAGATATTGATGGAGTTAAATTCAGTTATATTGATGATTATTAGACTATTTCTTACTTAGTGATGGTGGAACAAACATTTGTAATTGATATTGATGATCAGCATATAGATGAACAGATGAAAAGGGACCTTGTTGATACAGAATATGGAAATAAATAGGTTGGTAAAATTGTTTATCATGATCCTATTATGGATAGGAATAGGAAGGTGAATCAGTTTTTGATGTTTATAAATAGGATTATCATATGGTGGAATCGCTTTTTGTTGTTAAACAGACAGATGCTGAGCTAGCCAGTGCTGAACATATTATAGCTACACAAAGTCTAGATGGAAAAAAAAGTGATGAGATGCATATTGAACCTACTATTGTGGTACATCCTTTCTATGTACATGTTTTTTTGAGACTTCGAACCGATTGGTTGATCCAATCACATAATATTGGAATAAATTTCATGGAATTACACAAAACGATGGTGTACTTGAGATTTAAAAAAAAGATCCTAAAGGATCACTAGTTGCCCAGGTTGATGTTTCCGAACTGCTATAAAAATTTGCTTCTAGGATATAACCTACTCCTTACCCTTCTATAAGTTACCTTTTTATGATTTAGTCTCAATAAGTGACTTGGATTATTTTTTTAAGAATTTTTTGTCAGATTTTGATAATTTGTTGGTGATTCAAGCACCTCTATTAAATAAATTAGTGAAAATGATATTTGATATCTGTTTGAATTGGTGATCCACCACATTCAACCTAAAATGATGCATCACATTTAGGATATTGAAATTGAACATAATAAGATTAGTAGTGAATTGGAATCGATAAATTCTATTCTTGAAGACAAAAATTCAACTTTTACTACCTATTTGGATGTAGTTTTGAAAATCCTTGAAGATTGCTCCTTAGATACTTAAGTTATTGCACCTACAGTTGATTTTGATCAGTTTATATTTGTGGTAAAAAAAGAGTTTTATTCTTCTTCAAGTACATCTTCTAGTGGAGAACATTTAATACCATTAGAGATTCTGAGGAAGTTTGAGAACAGTATAGGGCATGATCATACATTGGTCATCTCATATTCCAAGTATATGAATACAGATAGAGAAAAAATAACTAAATCCATAAAATATTATCTCTCAAGGATCTATAAAAATCATACAATTGTAGATAATTTTAAATTCCTAGTAGAAAATATGTGGATGTCCCCTATTAATCATTCCTTCAATTAACATGTTATGCAATTGAAGGAGTTGACTCCAGTTCTAAATAGGTTTTTGGAAGAAAATGTAGACTTCTCTAGTGCAATGGAATGAGGTGTTCAGATCATCATGTACTTCATAATCCTAATGAAGCCATTTTTTCATGTTCATGACATCGTTGTAGTGTCTTGGGAATTCGTTACCATTATAGTAGGAGAATATTTTAGGCATAGAGTTATAAGAGATCCAACTTCACCATTTCATTCCCAGTTTCAACCTTTATCTCTTCCTCCTATACAAGTTATGAGATAGCTCTGGATGATTATTATCAAAGAGTATCGGCCTCCTCAATCCATTACTATAATCCCAACTAGTGTTACCTAAACTCTACCTTGAACTAAACTTGTAGCCTCATACCAACAAAAATACAATGAAAAAGGAAAAACACTGATGTATCATTCACACAAACCTTGATCGTGATGTTGTCTTAAACATTCTGATTTGATGGGACTACTATTTTGTAATAACCTTTTGGTTGAAAAATTCTAAATTTCCTTTGATTAAATTTATTCATTAATATTTCTATGTCCTCCCTATTTTATTACTGCATTTACAATTTTTATTCTACTAATTTCATCCTTTTTTATAATCCCAAAAGGGGGATACCTCTTATGGAATATTTTTTTTAGAACATACTTTCTTCCTTTCTCTTTGATGCCATATAGATGATTTCTCTTCCTTTGTTTTGATATTACCTTTGATATCACAATTTATGCTACATTTTATACCTTTATTTACTTATTTAATCATACCATTAATATCATGAATTTTGATCATCAAAAAAGGGAGATTATTGACTTTCTTGTTTTAATTTTCACAAATCATGATTCTTAAGATATTGATGAGTTTCTTGATTTATTTAAGTATCTTATAATCTGAGAAAGATGATACAATTTTCATAAGTATGTGTCATCGTTGAGGTTAAGACACCAACAAGATATCACACTGCCAAGACTGACTCACCGCAAGACAAGTTCTCACCATCATAATGAAAATTGAAAAGGTCCAAAAATTACTCATTATCACATGAGTCACTCCCAATACGAAATATTGAAAAATTCTATGTCACCATAAATGTGAAAAATCGGTTACGTGTAGAATGACACTCCATCAATGATTTCATGCTTCCATAACACAAATTTTGAAAATAATGATACACTGCTTGCATAACCTACCATCAAAGGATCCAGTGCTAGAAGGATAAACTACTGCCAATTGAGGCACCACTAATGAAGTAATCTTTTGAATAATTCTAATACACCACCATACTTTAAGACACCAAGAGAATATGAGTAACTATCACTATTAATAAACATAAAATTTTCATTTAAGTTATTCTAGTGGATATATTTTTTAATTTAATTCCAAACATATTTTTAATTTATGTCACTTAAATGCTCGATAAAATGCATTGAATAGGGTGTCATACATGTTGTATGAAGAAGTAGAATATTCGGATGCACATGGATATTCATCATGTTGTTGTTGTTATGAAAGAAAGTAGACTCCCTCATTCATAGAGTTTCAAATTAGATTAATAGAAATTAGAGAGATCATGCTTACTAAACACACTCATAAAGCTGAGCATGATTGCGAGAACACAAAAATCATTCACTCAACTAGGAATCTAAACTACATCATTATATCAAGATACTTCTAGATGTGAATAATAAAAGGGTCTATGAAATTATATCTTATTAAAGTTTTCAAGAAAACCCTACTCAAGATTAATTTCAAAATAAGTTGATAGAGTCACAAGATGCACTTCATAAGAAACCAAGAATCTATATCCCATTATACATTTATATTTCTCGGTTTTCTTATTTCCTTTTACATTATGAGTAGTGTGTGATGAAATATTTATTTTCACAAACATTATCTCATACTATAAAATGGATGATACTATGACATCTTCTCAAATCTATTCTTATCATTCATACTCCCACATATAACTATGGTATAGTTCCTATATGACCAATTGTTTATTGTACTACCACATATAACTATAGTAGAGGTTGTGTGTAACCTAGACAGTTATGTACTATTATAAAACTTGATCTAGGTTGTGGATCAAACTGTTTATTTTATATAAACATCTTGGTGTTGGGTGATCACCAAGTAGAGAGGACTAAGTCTCATCTTGGGACTAAACCTCTTGTAATCAAAATTCTACTATGTGATTTCTTTGCTTTTAACTTGAATATGTTCTGTAAAACTGAAAAAAAAAACTATAAACAAAATATATAATTTGATAGTGAACATTAATTACAATTCTTTTAATATTTAAATTTAGTAAATCTATTTCAAAGGGTTGGTTAATATTTTATATTATTTACCTGATACCTAATCAATATTTATATAAATCTAATGAAATATTTCAACTTATAATGATCAGTTGTTTTGGTTAACAAGGATATTTTTAAACAAATTGGGGGAAACTTTTCTATACATTTTGAAAAAAATCAATTATTGGTTACTCAATTCACCTACCCCATCATAATATACTCACTCGGACTAAAACATTTTATAACAATTGAATGACACAAAAATCTAATAAATGAAATAATGATCTTAGATAAGTTGAAAACATGACCTTAACTTCAAACATCTATAACTTTTCATCTATGAGTCCATTTGGTTTCTACCACATATGAAATTAAATCATGTGAATAGATATTAAATTTGTTGTTTGGGGGAGCTTGATCATTGTTTTTTGTGGTAAAAAAGGCCTGAAATCCCTCCCAGAAATATTTTCTAGTAGGGATACCCTAATTTTTTAATATTTAATGAGATTAAAACATCATTTAAGAGGGTCTTATTATAGTTTTACTATAGAGACTGAATTTTTTCTCCATGCTTACATTTATATAGATATTATGGTTTTGTAAATTTTATCATTGTTCATATTGTAGTTTCATTTTTTTAAAATATATTCTTGTTTTCTTATATTTAAATATAGTAAATCAATTTTATAAATAATTATTTATACATATTTCTAAAAAAAGTATTTTAAAATATATAAACCATATAAAAATAAATATTTATTATTCATATTATTTTTAATAAAAATTAAAATTATATTTACCATATAAAAATTTATTAATATATATATATAACAATATATGAAATTATTATATATAAATATGTGTTTTTCAATAAATAAATATGTATTTATGTGCATATTATAATATATTTAATTATTTGTGTGTGTGTGTGAAATATAAATGGGTCTGTGTCTTTGTAAATATGTGTGTATGTGTGTGTATCAATATTGTGTAAATACATCATATATAAATGTATTTTTATAAATATATCATTATCATTATCATTAAATATAGTATATAAATATATTTACAGTAAATATTTATAAATAAATTATAAAAAAAATATCTAAATATAAAATTATATGTAAATATGTATCAATATGTATATGTACATATATAGACATAAAAGTAAATATTTAATGTATAAAATTTATATCAAAATATAAAATATAGTCATAATTTAAAATTTTATTTTAAAAAAAGTTATATAAATCATATAGAATTAACTATTATCTATTTTATTTAAAATAATATCTAACCACTTTTTCACATTATAAATATATATATATACTTATACAAATGAATATATATTGTATAAATATACATATGTGTGTATTAATAAATAGAGATATTTTAATATTTTTTTCAAATATATGTAAATAAATATTGGTATATAATATATTTAAATAAATATAAGTATATATGTATCACACATGAACATTCATGTATTTTTTAGATTTATTTAAAAATAATTGTACAAATATATGAATAAAAAATATGTATGTAAATATATATATATATATATGAATAAATAGAAATATCATGAAATATAGAATAAAACAATCCCATTGCAGTAGTAAAGGAATTAAAATAGAAAAAGGGAGGTCCAAGGATTGAATATAAGAGTACACACATGTGAACAAATGGATAGGTAGTGGAAAAGCACTCACAAAGGGGAATTTTGTGCGCTGATAAGAGGGGGAGTGAGGAAATTGTAGGTTCCATGTAGGATGGGGGTGGGTGAATTAAAAGTGATGATAATGGTGGGGAGAAGAATGGAAGGGGGAGTGGAGTACTCAAACAATTATTAATATTTTAAAATTTTATGAGCACCCAAAAAATCACTGATAAAGGTACCCTTTATCATTTCTTTTTTTTAGTAATGAAAAAGGTGGTATTTATCATTGATTTTTTTCAGTGCTGATAAACGTAACCTTATTAGTGTTTTTAATCGTTGATAAAGGACATATTTTAATGGTTCTTATATTAGCATGGCTTTTTTAGCTCTGATAAATCTAATTTCTAGTGATTTTATAAGTGTGATTTTTGGTAGTGATTCTTAGACTAGTGACATGAATGCATGAATTATTTAGGAGGTGTACAACCTTTTTGAAATCATCTTATTCAAATATTTTAAACATTGAATTATCATTGTAGGCATGAACTATAGTTCTGAAATCAGGTCATTGTCCCACATTTTTTAGTGTCGTACTGACTACAAATATCATTATAACTATATTTTTTTCAGTTTGCAAATTTGTAGTGGGTTTTTTCAATTTCTTTTGATAAAAATATTCCATTGAAAAATTCCCTAGGTTTCCTTAGAAAAATCATTCTCTTTTGTTCTTGTAACATTTTATTTTCCTCTTAAATTATTGACTATTCATTGTGGAATGTAAGGAAGTGCTCTATGGAGCCTTTCCTTCAAAGATATTAACCTTGGAAAGAAATTTGTAATCCATACACACATCTCTCAACACAAATTATTTTTCAATGTGAAGAAATTTGTTTTATTATTCATAGGAAAAATCCTTACTATTATTAATGAGTGATTTAATAAATTCATTCCAACTTGGTGGAACTTATAAATAAACACACAAACATGGAATGTTTATTTTAATTTAATTTCAAGGTGATGAAGTTTTTTTCTGATGGATTGGAGCACATAAATTTTCTCCAACATCGGATTGTTATCAACCATCATGAAGCTTATATATTTTTCAATAATTAATTTTCCATTACTTTCATCCCTGACTTTATACCTAAATTTTACCACGACCCATATAATTTGAGTGGGCTTAATCTTGATAAAGTAGTCATAAATAATATTTGATAATGTGTTGAGAACATTTCCTCGAAACAAAACCTCATTCCCTTCCCATTTTTCTTCATCTCACAAATGTGTTAAATTTGTTTCATGTCAATGGGAGTTCCATCTATATTTTGAGTGGTCATGACGAGGGTAGGAGGAATGTTTGGTTCCAGAATATTGAAGATATTTTATACAGTAAGAAGTAACTTCTTCTGTTCTTTCAATTAGAAGAAGTTATTTCCATTAAAATTTTCAAGTTTCACCATATCGTGGTTCATCACATTAAGAGATTCAGAATACATGAAACATTGAAGTGTTTTGAAATTATTGTGCATAAGTGTTTAATCCATCCCCAATTAGTTTTTGTAGGGTCACAATAGAAATGTACCTTATGGATACACACAAAGTGGTGAAGAACTTTATACAATGGTTTTTATGTTTTCCTATGAGATTATGGATTTTGGATTTAGGTAATTATGGAGAGAAAGTGGGGATAATTATTTTTTCAAGTTTTCATGAGATAATTATTTATAGATAAAAATAGATACCCAATGTACCAACTTGATCACACTAAATCATTAAAGAATGTGTTCATGCATTCAAACACCTACATTTCTTTAGGATTTTTTTTGTTTGGTGTGTGTGTCTGTGTGCATTAGAATTGAACATTGGTCAGTCCTATTAGTTTTGAACTAGAAAAAACCCCCCCATTTTTTAATCGGGTCTGGCCGGACCGACCCTAAAATGACCCATTAATTAATCATCCCTTAAAAGAAAATCACAACTATAGTTTATGTATTATCAAATAAAATAAATTTTATACAAAATCATCTTTAATAAATATAATCGTTAAAAAAATTTAATTATAATTATAATAAAACATAATTCTTTTGGGTGGGTCTCTCATTAGGTCCCTAATTATAGCCTGAGTTCAACCCTATAATTAATCAGGATTTTAAATTTAGGCATGTTTAATAACCAAGATTCAAAAATTATACCCTAATAATCCTTTTTATGTAGTTAGTCCTACTATGCTAGACAGGTCCCCCGACCCATGTAAAAGTTTTTATGTACATATATAATGTTCATATATTTAAATGTTACTCTACATTTTCTATCAAAACATACAACATCACAAAGAAATATTAAATCACTTACATACCCAATAATCTTTTAGGTTTACTTTATCAGATAATTAGGAAAAAAATATTACATATCTAAGAAAAATAAACAAATTTTCCATAAAAAATCTATATCATCTCCCAAAATTTATTCAAGCCTAGCACCCTTTTTATACATGTCCTACTTAAACATTTTTTTCATAACCTAGAGAAAAGAAAACATAACAAATGGTGATCTCAAATTCTATATAACGGTAACAATAGGATACATCAAAGATTACATATGAATAACACGGTCATAATGTTTTATGAATATAAAATTTAAAAAATATAGCATTTTTATAATAATCATGTGTCATGGAATAAATCTTGGAAGTTATTTAGACATAAATAATAAAATAATTAAAGAACATAATACATGAGAGCATACATATGACATGAAATAATGGAATACACATAAGAATAGAAAATCCATAGGCGATAAAATCTACTGGGTTTGAAACACCTCCATCCTCAGTGGTGGACTTTTCCTCATATTGGAATGGGTTCACTCCCCAAACCATCATTCTATTCATGGTTTACTACCAAGACTATCATAGTGGACATAGTCCCTTACTAAACATAGTTCACTCGTCATTCTAGTCCTATAAATCTCATGAGATTTAAATCATTTGCTAATGCATTGGAGAGATAAATAGGTCCCACCAATCACATAATCAAAACCATACACATTTGTTCTATAAGAACATAAATCAATCAATATGTAAAGACCCGGAAATTTCAAGGAAAATTTTTTCTTAATTTCTTTGGGATTTTACAAGAACGCAGTTTCTGATGGCACCTGATTCTGAGGCCCGGTGTTTCCAAAATCAATTTCTGAAGTTTAGCTCAGGTACGTCCAGTGAATGAACGAGCGGGTTTTTCTAACTTTTGAACCGGTGCTCGGAATCGAAATCTGAGGGCACCGATGAAACCGCAGTGTCGGTAATTTCTTAGGAACACCTATTCTGGAGTTGTGTTTGCTCGGGTGTGGTTATTAAAATAATGGGTTAAGTAATGAATAAAAATAAAATTTGTGCAACCAATTTTATTTTTATATCTAAGTAGTTATATCCTATGTAAGGGAGTTGGGGTGGGACCCACTAGTTCCTAACTACCCACGTGAGGATAAATGTGAGGTGGTCCCCACACGAGCCCCACCCCTTTAAACTTCCACAAACCCCCCATTAATTGTGTAACACACCCGCACCCCCCCTTAAATGAAAAGTCAACTCTATTAATTAATTAATTGATTAAGTTTTCAATGTAATTAATTCGGGAATTCATTTCGAATTTGAAAAGGGTTTGGCATGAGAAATAAAATAAGGCAAAGCCTTATTTTATTAGGTTGTTTCGTTGTGCGAGAAGTGTTGGAAGAGGAGAGCTCAAGTCTTGGACACCTTCTTCCTCGTCGAAGAACGTGAAGAACGCACAGTTGCCGACGAAGAACGTCGGCCTCCAACGAAGGACTATGAAGAACGTTGGTTCCTTAGAGATCGACGACGCGACGCCGTGTACCGCGACGCTGACGATTCTCTTCTCTGTGATGCCGACGACGCTTACGGAGCCTCGATCCGCAAAGCCATCTTCCACGATGCCGTTTCCCTCGACGTCCTTTTCCTGCGACGATGTCCGTTCGACGACTTCATCAGGTAGGGGTTTGGTTTTGTTCGTAATTAATTCCTTGCGTTCTTCGTTTAATATTTGGGCCGCATGTTATCAATTTAACGGGAGGAGGTCGGACCACTCGAACACGGCCGATCCTCCTCCCCCTTTGATGTTGTGTTAGTTTCGGCTCGAACAAAGGCGGTGCGGTGCAACGGAACCACGCAGAAACAAGAAGGAACGCTGCGAAGAAGCGTGGTGGCATCGTGCCGCGCTGTTGAGGCCGAAAGAGGTCGTGGCCGGAGTCGGGCCGCGGCCGAAGCGGGGCGGCGGCGGAGGGGCGCGACGCCGTCACACCGCGCCGGTCAGACAAGGCCGCAGCCTTGGGCAGCGGCGGAGCATGGAGGGCAGCCGGACCTCCGGCCGCCGGCGCTTCAAGGGGGCGGGACCAGTAGGTCCCGCAGCAGCAACTCGCCGACCGTTATGGTCAGCCGGATTCCGGAAGACCGGAGGTTCGTAACCCCCGGAATGTGGTCAGGCGGTCCCCCATGTGGGGGTGCAGTTAAAAAGGCAAAGGGGGGCAGTGCACCCCCCCCCCCCCCCCCCGCGTCCGCTCAGCGCACGGCACCCGCCAAGTCGGACCGCCCGCGTTGGGTTGGGCCGCCTGCGCCGGGTTGGGCTGCCCGCGCTAGGTCGGACCCCTGCACCGGGCCGATTCGCGCCTGCCGGGCCGTGTAGCACCCTAGTGGGCCGGACCCGGACCCGGGTCGGGTCGACCCGGTTCGGGCCAACCCAGGGGGCCTCGGGCCGGGTCAGTCAAGGCCCAAAACCCCCTAAAACCGGACAGGTTCGTTCTTTTGCCCATATATTGGGCTACAGACCTCTGATTGACGCACCGTCAGTTGCGATGTGATCCTTGGATTGAGACGGTCGTTTTGGTATATTACACTAAAGGTTTCGGAAAACATTAATTATGGATGGGTTGGTTTGAACATGAAACCAATCGGGCCCTCGGAGCGGAAACGCTTATAACTTGAGTTCCGGGTGTCTGATTGAAGTGTCGCCGACTATGTTGGATTCCTCTTGATGAGACGGATCTTTTGGTATACTTCACCTGAGGTTTGGACACAGTTGGAGTAAGGCCGGGTTGGATTGTACCCGAAATCCAACCGGGCCCCTAGAACGGAAAGGCAGATAACTTCCAGACCGGACGTCCGTTTGACGAACCATCAGCGGTGTTGGAAATCACATTGAGAAACGGTCCCTTTGATTATACCCTATGAGATTTCGGGGTACAGTTGAGATACGGCCGGGTTGGTTCGCACACGAAACCAACCGGGCCCCTGGAACGAAAAGGCTAATAACTCACAGACCGGGCGTCTGATTGATGCGTCGTCTGTTGCATTGAGACCCCTATGACGAGGCGGTCTATTGAGATACTTCTTCGTGGGACTTTGTGATACTTGGAGTATCGACCTGTAGCTCGTGGAGCGGACCCTCCTGGAGACAAGCGTACGGAGTACGGAGACCGTGTAGCCGACTGAGACCTGACGACTGCTTGACCGACTCGACTTGGAATGAGTCAACTAGCCCAGTGGATGGAGCGCCCAGTATTTGGCGACAGACCCATGGTGGATGGAGCGCCCGGTAGTTGGCCGCAGACCCGCGGTACTCGACAGGAGGAGTACCTCTGTAGGCTATTAGGGGGAGCGCCCGGTATTTGGTGACAGACCCACATCGAACGGAGTGCCCGGTATTTGGTAGCAGACCCGTGGTACTCGACAGGAGGAGTACCTCAGTAGTCTTAGGTTATTGAGCAGTACCTCGGAGTCATGACAGGATCATAGTACTCGTCAGAGACGGAGCTCTTCAGCAGTTACAGTTTCGATAATGAAAATCCTGGTTTGAGCTGAGTCTATGACCTATGTGTTTACCTCATGATTGAGATGGGTCACTTGATAACTTAGGTATATGTATGGGCATATATCTAAGTAATGGTTATCCGTTTATTTCATAACCTCTATGTTTCCTCATGATTGAGATGGCTTACTTGATAACTTAGGTATAAGTATGGGCTTATACCTAAGTAAGGGTTATCTGTTGAGATTCTGATTTGTGGTTATCCTTGTTGGATTTAGAGAGACCTTGAGGGTCTCAGGGTCCCTACTGAGTATCGTTATGCTCACCCCTGCACGGTCTATACCCGCACCTCGTTGTGTTGGATGTAGACGACGGACAGCACTGACGAAGGCCGAGCGTTCGAGGACTGGACGGTACCCGGAGGTGGACCTCACGACGAGTCAGTATCCGTGGTGGACGATCCAGGAGCTGCGCTATCTGTAACTACCCTTCAGGTAGGATTTGTGGTGGACGATCCAGGAGCTGCACTATCTGTACCTACCCTTCAGGTACGATCTGAGGTGGACGACCTAGGAGCTGCTTCTATTCTTCCAGCTGCTAGTCTTTTCTGTTGTACTTTCGTTCAGTTGTAGTTGTACTTTCAGTTGGGTTTGTATTCTGGCTCATTTACTTTTCAGCACTTTATTTTGTACTTAGTGTATTACTTCCGCTTGTACTCTGTGGTGTTTTGTTTACTTTTATAAAGGCAATGCCTTCCCAGTTATTGGCATATAAGCCTTTGCTGCTAGTCGCCATTCCCTAGCCTATGGAAGGCGGGCTTGGGGTAGTCACGGCACGGGCCCCGAGGACGGGTCGTGACAAATTGGTATCAGAGGAGTCGATTCTACCGTAGAACTTATAACTCTGATATTTATTTTCTGTGAAGCAATAGTGTTAAGGATATCGAGTGTGGTTTTCAGTTCAGGGAGTCCAGTATTGGTGCGGGCAGCCGATGTATCCATACACCAAGACCCTGACTCCTGATTTCCGACTCAGTGCACGAAAACACTAATTGTGTGTGTGTTTTCAAAGGTTTCCCCTTAAAACGGCTCAAACCAGGTCAGCTCACCAAGTATTAATCGTTTGACCATGTCACGTTTGTTTCTTTCAGGATGCCTCCCCGCGGACGACCAACTAGAGCCTAGAGAGATGTACGTAATGACAGCCTACTGAGCGACGAGGCTTTGGTACAGGGCCCTCTTTCAGTTGAGGCACCATCGGAGGCACCAACGGTACTACCATACTTTGGGCCACCGATGCCACCATCCCCAGCAGCAGGCGATGCACGCCACATGAGTGCGCTACATGAGTTCCAGCGCCATAGGCCACCCAGGTTCCAGGGAGAGACGGACCCACAGGCGGCTGAGGATTGGCTGGAGGCTATGGTGAGAGTTTTCAGGATAGTGGGTACTCCAGCAGACTTCATGGTGATCTTTGCTGCCAGCCTCCTTCAGGCAGCAGCTGAAAGATAGTGGAGCCACTTGTTCCAGTTTTGCGATAGGATGACCATAACCTGGGGAGACTTTGAGACCTTCTTCAGGGTGGAGATTATACCAGTGACTCTACACCCCAAGCATGTTCAGGAGCTGCTTCCTTTACCGTAGGATTTTTGATCAGTAGCCGAGTCATCTGTAGGTAGTAGATAGATAATGCAGGGGACCAAGAGGACCAGACCAGCAGATGGTCGATCTCGGGTTTTAGGATAGGTAGTGTGGGGCACTTGGGGTGGAGTCAGAACCAAGTATGCCAGAAACGGACAGTGTTTCTCCTGTGGCAGGAAGGGTCACATGGCACGTGACTGTCCAACTCCCTGCACAGTTGATCCGTAGGCATTGGAGGAGCCACCGAGAAAGAAGCAGTGGCGAGTTCTCGAGCGACAGCCGAGCGGTGGACAAGTCAGTAGAGCTTCGGAAGCTGGCAGACAAGAGCAGAACTAGTTCCAGACATGGGACCTTTGATCTTGGTGCTTCTAGTTTCCTTGTTGCTGTTTGTGGTTTTTCTATGTCTTTGTACTTAAGCTGCAGTAATAAAAAACACTTTTCCTTGTGACGTTTGCTTCCATTATTTTTGTGTACTAAGAGGTTCTGGTTTAAACTGTTGATTTGAACCTCACTTTTGAGATTCCTACTGGTGGAGACCCAGTGACCACACACTGATGCCGACTGTGTGACTCAACCCTTGGAGATGAGAGTAACGGTTGGATCTCATGGTAGTAGCGTCGAGGCCTTATGATTTCATCCATGGCATGGATTAGTACCATTCATGATAGGATTAACTGTTTTAGGCAAAGAACGTGGTTCATCCAGGGGATGAGACTGGATTTCTCTTATTGGCAAAGAAGAAATCTTAGCAGCTCTTGTAGGACTAGAGATGGTCCAGGCCACGACGGAGAAGGTGCAGATCATCTTGGAGCGGATGAAGACTGCACAGAGTAGGCAGAAATCATATGTTGATAGGAGACATGACCACTAGAATTCAAGGATGGAGACCATGTTTTCTTACGGGTCTCACCTCGACGAGGTCTATGGAGATGTGGCCAAGGCGGCAAGTAATCTCTGAGGTTCAGTGGACCTTTCAGGTCCTCAGCAGGTAGGCTAGGTGGCTTACCGTTTGACCCATCCACCTCAGTTGCACCAGGTGCACAAAAACTTCAACGTATCTCAACCAAGGAGATACTTGCTTGACCCGATGCATATCATCGACCATGGGGAGCGGGACATTGGTGATGGGATGACTTTTGCAGGGTTCTAGTAGAGGTTGAGAATTGATAGGAGCAGGTCCTACGAGGACGTTCGATTCCTCTGGTGCGCTTTTGTTGGCAGTGCGGGAACCTCCAGGAGAGCACATGGGAGCGGATGCCTCAGATGTGTGCTCAGTACCACTTTTGTTTCCCTAGTTTGTGTTATAGCTTTACGAGGACGTAAAGCCCTGAGGTGGGAGTAATGTAAAGACCCGGAAATTTCAAGGAAATTTTTTTCTTAATTTTTTTGGGATTTTACAAGAACGCAGTTTCTGACGGCACCTAATTCCGAGGCCCGGTGTTCCCGGAATCAATTTCCGAAGTTTAGCTCGGGTACGTTCAGTGAACGAATGAGCGGGTTTTTCTAACTTTTGAACCGGTGCTCGAAATCGAAATCTAAGGGCATCGATGAAACCACAGTGCTAGTAATTGATTAGGAACACCTATTCCGGAGTTGCGTTTTCTTGGGTGTGGTTATTAAAATAATGGGTTAAGTAATGAATAAAAATAAAATTTGTGCAACCAATTTTATTTTTATATCTAAGTAGTTATATCCTACGTAAGGGAGTTGGTGTGGGACCCACTAGTTCCTAACTACCCACGTGAGGATAAATGTGAGGTGGGCCCCACACGAACCCCACCCCTTTCAACTTCCACAAACCCCCATTAATTGTGTAACACACCCGCACCCCCCCTTAAATGAAAAGTAAATTCTCTTAATTAATTAATTGATTAATTTTTCAATGTAATTAATTCGGGAATTCATTTCGAATTTCAAAAAAGTTTGGCATGAGAAATAAAATTAGGTAAAGCCTTATTTTATTAGGTTGTTTCGTTGTGCGAGAAGGGTTGGAAGAGGAGAGCTCAAGTCTTGGACACCTTCTTCCTCGTCGAAGAACGCGAAGAACGCACCGTCGCCGACAAAGAACACCAACCTCCGACGAAGGACGATGAAGAACGCTGGTTCCTCAGAGATCGATGATGCGATGTCGTGTACCATGACGCCGACGATTCTCTTCTCAGTGATGCCGATGACGCTTACAGAGCCTCGATCCGTGATGTCGTCTTCCGCGACGTCGTTTCCCGCGACGTCCATTTCCCACGGCGACTTCATCAGGTAGGGGTTTGGTTTTGTTTGTAATTAATTCCTTGTGTTCTTCATTTAATATTCCGGCCGCATGTTATCAATTTAATGGGAGGAGGTCGGACCACCCGAACATGGCCGATCCTCCTTCCCCTTTGATGTTGTGTTCGTTGCGGCTCGAACAAATGCGGTGTGGTGCAACGGCACCGCGCGGAAACAAGAAGGAATGCGGCGAAGAAGTGTGACGCCGTCGCGCCGCGCCGTTGAGGCCGAAAGAGCGGGGCCGCGGCGGAGGGGCGCGGCGCGACGGGGCGCGGCAGAGGGGCGCAACGCCGTCGTGTCGCGTCCGTCGGACAAGGTCGCGGCCTTTGGCCGCGGCGGAGCATGGAGGGCGGTCGGACCTCCGGCTGCCGGTGCTTCAAGGGGGTGGGACCAGCAGGTCCCGCAGCAGCAACCGGCCGGCCATTATGGCTGGACAGATTCTGAAAGACCGGGGGTTCGTAACCCCCAGCAAGTGGTCAGGCGGTCCCCCACGTGGGGGCCGCGGTTACAAAAGCAAAGGGGGGGGGAAGCGCACCCCCCCCCCCCCCCCCCGCGTCCGCTTAGCGCACGGCACCCGCCGCGCCGTACTGGTCGAGCCGCCCGCGCCGGGATGGACTGCCCGGGCCGGTCCGGGCCGCTCGCGCTGGGCAGGACCCCTGCCCTAGGCCGGGCCGGGCCCCTGCACCGGGCCGGGCCGCGCCAGCCGCGCCAGCTGGGCCGGGCCACGCCAGCCGGGTCGGGCTGCGCCCTAGTGGGCCGGACCCAGACCCGGGTTAGGTCGACCTGGTTCGGGCCGACCCAGGGGGTCTCAGCCCGGGTCTGCCCGGGCCCAAAACCCCCTAAAAACGGACAGGTTCGTTCTTTTGCTAATATCATGGGCTACGGACCTCCAATTGACACACCGTCATTTGCGATGTGATCCATGAATCGAGTCGATCATTTCGGTATATTACACTAAAGGTTTCCGAAAACTTTGAGTATAGCCGGGTTGGTTCGAACAGGAAACCAACCGGGCCCTCGGAGTGAAAATGCTTATAACTTGAGCTCCGGGCGTCCGATTGACATGACGTCGACTTTTTTGGATTCCCCTTGATGAGACGGATCATTTGGTATACTTCACCTGAGGTTTGGACGTAGTTGGAGTAAGGCCGGGTTGGATTGTACCCGAAATCCAACAGGGTCCATCAAACGGAAAGGCCGATAACTTCCAGACCGGACGTCCGTTTGACGAACCATCAGCGGCGTTGGAAATCACGTTGAGAAACGATCCCTTTGAGTATACCTTATGAGAGTTCGGGGTATAGTTGAGATACGGCTGGGTTGGTTCGCACACGAAACCAACCGGGACCCTGAGATGAAAAGGCTAATAACTCACAGACCGGGGGTCCGATTGACGCGTCGTCTGTTGCGTTGAGACCCTATGACGAGGCGGTACATTAAGATACTTCTTTGTGGGACTTTTTGATACTTGGAGTATCGACCTGTAGCTCGTGGAGCGGACCCTCCCGGAGACGAGCGGACCCTCCCGGAGACGAGCGTACGGAGTACGGAGACCGTGTAGCCGGTTGAGACCTAACGACTGCTTGACCGGCTCGACTTGGAGTGAGTCGACTAGCCCAGTGGACGGAGCGCCCGGTATTTTCCGACAGACCCACGATGGATAGAGCGCCCGGTAGTTGGCCGCATACCCGCGGTACTCGGCAGGAGGAGTACCTCTATAGGCTATTAGGGGGAGCGCCCGGTATTTGGCGACAGACCCACAGCGGACGGAGCGCCCGGTATTTGCTAGCAGACTCACGGTACTCGACATGAGGAGTACCTCAGCAGTCTTAGGTTAGTTAGCAGTACCTCGGAGTTGTGACAGGATCACAGTACTCGTCAAAGACGGAGCTCTTCCGCAGTTATGGTTTCGATAATGAAAATCTTGGTTTGAGCTAAGTCTATGACCTATGCATTTACCTCATGATTGAGATGGGTCACTTGATTACTTAGTTATATGTATGGGCATATATCTAAGTAGTGGTTATCCATTTATTTCATAACCTCTGT
The DNA here is from genome assembly GCA_963277665.1 of Viscum album. Taxonomy (NCBI): domain Eukaryota; kingdom Viridiplantae; phylum Streptophyta; class Magnoliopsida; order Santalales; family Viscaceae; genus Viscum; species Viscum album. Next base: position 1,144,234,682 of record OY728166.1, read on the forward strand.
GTTTTCTCATGATTGAGATGGGTTACTTGATAACTTAGGTATAAGTATGAGCTTATACCTAAGTAAGGGTTATCTATTGAGATTCTGCTTTGTGGTTATCCTTGTTGGATTTAGAGAGACCTTGAGGGTCTCAGGGTCCCTACTGAGTATCGTTATATTCACACTTGCATGGGTTATTCCCGCACCTCGTTGTGTTGGATGCAGACGACGAACAGCGCTGACAGAGGCCGAGCGTTCGAGGACTGGACGGTACCCGGAGGTGGACCTCACGATGAGTCAGTATCTGTGGTGGACGATCCAGGATCTGCGCTATCTGTACCTACCATTCAGGTAGGATCTGTGGTGGACGATCCAGGAGTTGGGCTGTCTGTACCTACCATTCAGGCAGGATCCGAGGTGGACGACCTAGGAGTTTCTTCTATTCTTCCAGCTGCTTGTCTTTTCTGTTGTACTTTCGTTCAGTTGTAGCTGTACTTTCAGTTGGGTTTGTATTCTGGCTCATTTACTTTTCATCACATTCTTTTGTACTTAGTGTATTACATCCTCTTGTACTCTGTGGTGTTTTGTTTACTTTTATAAAGGCAATGCCTTCCCAGTTTTCAGGATGTATGCCTTTGGTGCTAGTCTCCAGCCCCTGGCCTATGGAAGGCGGGCTTGGGGTAGTCACGGCACGGGCCCTGAGGACGGGTCGTGACACAATATACCAAAACCTATGAAAATAAATTGATTTCATAAACATTTCATCTTATCTATTGATCATGGAGTTTCATTTGTTGTTAATAAGATGTCAATAAGTTGTCAATGAGAATTCAATATGTGAATGAAAGGTATTGATGAAGAAGTTGGTGAGGCCTTGGATAATTGTTGTTAATGCAAAGCATTGAATTCTACACCTGATCAATTCTCTAAGAGGATATAATTTTAATGACTTTTGAACTGATCCAAAGATCCAAGACTTGTATAAATGTGATACATTGACACAACACTTGAATAAGTCCATGAAATACTCAATTACATGAGGAGAAATAAGATTAATACATAGTCACTATGTGGATGAAGTGTTGAAGATCCATCCAATGACTTCTAACTGGGTGAAGGTTGTGCATCAAAAACAACCATGCATTACGCTTTAAATGAAAGAGGAATGAAGACATGTTCCATGCATTATCCATGATTGGATTAATGTAATGTTGAAACTCGAGGAGTTGTTATTTCGACAAGAAAAGGAAGGGTGATGTTTTTAAATTCTCATTCCAAAAAGAATAGAATAATAATAGAATAAGGTTCTTGGTATTTAAATATGGCATTTTATATTTGTGACTAATTCAACTAAGTAGTAATTTTTTTGTGCCTTTACCAAAAAAATGGGGCCATCCATGGAGACCAGCTGAGGTCCTCACATCAATACCATGCAGAGACCCAAGGGGTCACTATGTGGATGAAGTGTTGAAGATCCATCCAATGACTTCTAACTGGATGAAGGTTGTGCATAAAATATTACCATGCATTATGCTTTAAATTCAACTAAGTAGTTATTTTTTTGTGCCTTTACCAAAAAAATGGGGCCATCCATGGAGACCAGCTGAGGTCCTCACATCAAGACCATGCAGAGACCCAAGGGGTCACTATGTGGATGAAGTGTTGAAGATCCATCCAATGACTTCTAACTGGATGAAGGTTGTGCATCAAAGATTACCATGCATTACGCTTTAAATGAAAGAGGAATGAAGACATGTTCAATGCATCATCCAGGATTGGATTAATGTAATGTTGAAACTCTTGGAGTTGTTATTTCGACAAGAAAAGGAAGGGTGATGTTTTTAAATTCCCATTCCAAAAAGAATAGAATAAGAAGAGAAGAAGGTGCTTGGTATTTAAATATGGCATTTTATATTTGTGACTAATTCAACTAAGTAGTTATTTTTTTGTGCCTTTACCAAAAAAATGGGGCCATCCATGGAGACCAGCTGAGGTCCTCACATCAAGACCATGCAGACCCGAGGGGTCAACCATGCCTGAGGGAAGCCCTCAAAGCCATCCCCGCCTGATAAAGGATGTGTGTGGATGGTGATGAACCTGTGAAGCGTGGGTGCTAGGTGCGCGCCCGAGGAGTAGAGTGGGAGCTAATAGTGCGGCCATAGAAGAACCGTTGCAGGAAAGGGCCGGAGAAGGAGAATATAATTAATTGAAAGAGGGACGGGGTGATGGGGATTATAATCCACATAAATTACATGTGACATTTTAGTGTGGGATGGATTTTTAAAAACACAGATGCAATCCTGGCCACTCATCTAATCTCATGCTAGATCGTGCGACTAAGTCCAGGAAATACTCAATTACATGAGGAGAAATAAGATTAATACATGGTCACTATGTGGATGAAGTGTTGAAGATCCATCCAATGACTTATAACTGGATGAAGGTTGTGCATCAAAGATTACCATGCATTACGCTTTAAATGTAAGTGGAATGAAGACATGTTCCATGCATCATACATGATTGGATTAATGTAATGTTGAAACTCTTGGATTTTTTATTTCCACAAGAAAATGAAGGGTGATGTTTTTAAATTCTCATTCCAAAAAGAATAGAATAAGAAGAGAAGAAGGTACTTGGTATTTAAATATGGCATTTTATATTTGTGACTAATTCAACTAAGTAGTTATTTTTTTGTGCCTTTACTAAGTTTGTTATTAAATTTTGTTATGCAGTTATATGTGATGATGGATGTAGAGCTTGGAAGATGAAAACCGGGATTTATTTTGTATATTAATGTATTATTGAATTTTTTTAAAAAAAAATTAAAATTTAATAGTGGCCGCTAAAGCCCATCCCGGCTTGCCTACAGTGTCCGCCAAAGGGCGACCTCTGATAGTAACAGCGACGGGGAAAAAGCGGCCGCCGTTTGGCGGCCGCTAGGCGGCCACTATAGGCCTTTAGCGACGGATTTTGGCGGCCGCTAAAGGTCATTCCTGTACTAGTGTAAGTGGATAAAGTGTTAAAGATCCATCCAATGACATCTAACTAGATGGAGGTTGTGCAACAAAGATTACCATGCATTATGCTTTAAATTCATGAGGAATAAAATCTTGGTCCATGAATCATCCATGGCTGATTTAATGTAATGTTGAAAATCATGGATTTGTTTTTTCAAAAAGAAATATAAGGGTGATGTTTTGAAATTCTCATTCCAAAAAGAATATAAGAAGGGGCTTCGTCCAAAAGAACTAATCTCATTAATGCATTTAGAAGTTCCATGCATGCATCGAGATGAAGACTTTAAACGAGGTCGAGGCAATGCAAAGTTGCCGAGTCTAGGAAAAAAGATCCTTGATCAAGTTTTCATGATGTAAATGGTTTTCATGCGTTCTTAATCACAGACATGTGATGATATCACCAAGAATGAAGGAGCCTTCTGTTGAAAAATAAAAAGGAAACAACCATGATTTGTAGTATCTCTCATCCGTGTCTGAATATATTCAATTCTGAATATATTTTATATTGAATGGTTTGGATCCCATGTCATCTCAGGAGGATTTGAATAGTTATCCTTGTCTATAAATATAGATCCCTCGACTGAGGCTCAGTTATTGAAAATATTGAGAGAAAGCTCTTATTTTTCTAAGAAACAGAGCATTGCGTGAAAGTTTCCACGCATCCCTACTACACAGAGGAGAGTCGGAAACTCTTGCACGAAGAAGTTCTGAAAATCCCTTGCGCAAAGAGAAGAATCATAAACCACATTGGTTCCCGAATGAAGTTGAACATGTGATAGGTTCCTTTGAAACCTCGCTGTGTTTCGTGTGTGAAGAAGATCTTATCGGTAAAAAAACTGGTTCCTCCACTCACTTTTTGCACCTTCGCGAAGAAAGAGGTGAGAACCATTCATTGGTTCTGTGAAGGAGATCTTCATGCACCTTTTGTGTGAAGAAGAAAAACTCTAGCTGAGGATTCTTCCCTTATTTCGAGAAGAAGTAATAACCCATGATCCCTATTTTTCATGAAGAATAAGAATTGTGCCCTCCTTTTTTTCATGAAGAAGGGATCCTAGACACTTTTTGGAGAAAATAGAATGCATTCATGATGAAAATGCATGAATATGCATGAATTGAGATACCCAAGAGTGTTAGAATAGAGTAAAACTATGGACTACACTAATTTGGGTTTGAATAAAAAATATGCATGATGCACATTGATGCCAAATTAAAAGAACAAGAGTGTGTATGATATGAACCAAAAGGAAATAAGGAAAATGGAAAAGAAGAGAGAGGAAGTGTGTGTTCCTAAAAGACTACACCCATTGGGGTTTTCACATAAGAAAGAAGAACATATTTTTGCATGCATGCACCTGCACACATGAAGATAATTAAATGGAAGAATCAAATATTGTGAGTGCATGTGTGTAAACAAAAAGAATAAATTCCATGAAATTCATGCATGAATCATAATCAATTCAGATGGTTCCAAGTGAGATGATACTCGGTGTTTGAATAATCACATAAGTGTATGTGATTCGTTCCAAGAAAAAAGTAGAATGTTTAGTGCATTCATCTATTTCACTAAGGAAGATGAAAGTGAGATATCCAAATACAAAAGGTGATGGATACCATGCAATACATGTATGAAGTGAAAAAAAAATTGATACTGAAGCCAGAAAGAGTTAGAGAAGTCCTTTTATCTGAGTGTTCAGTAATTAAGAATCCTAGAAGGCAGACAATGCTGATATTTTGCAAGATAACTCTTGCATATTAATATTCATGAAGAGGTTGTGTGTAATATTGGAACACATCTAAGTGAGGCCATGTCTTCAACAGAATAAGAAAGAATTTCCTAAGCATTATTGAGATGAAGGAATGGTCAAATAAGTGATCAGAACAATCGATCAAGGCTAACAGACCCTAGAAAAGGCTATTGATGATTCATGAAGAGATACACAAGCAAGTGTGATTCAGAAAGCCTATGTGGAGAGAGAAGAGTATCATCTACAATGAATCAAATAATAACTTAGTGAAGGAATCATATCATGTGACTCGAGAGCTTGAAGAACCCTGTGAGATTCAGGGAGGAGAAGAACACTTCAGTGAAACTCTGAAACAGGCTAGTGGGACTCTGGTAACATTATGGGAAGTAATATAAAGAACCTCTTGTGGAACTCTTGAGAGATACATTCAAACTCTGTATCAACCACTGTAATTACTAACTGAATTATAGTGGATAATATGTGTTGGATAGAATAAACAACACAATAAGGAGTATGTATTTGAACCGAACCATTTCATCCTTATGTGAAGTGCCTTTGCATTTACAGCATCATTTGAGGAAAGGCTAAGAGACACAAGAAGAGTGGATCGAGGATTTAACAAGATATAGATGTTTAATTTAAAAAAAAATTAAAAAAATAAAAAGGGATCACTGGTCTACCCCCTCCCCTCTCATTGATTCACACAAATCTAGCCACTTCAATAACATAACTCATGAAAAAAAAGGTTTCATAAAATTCATTCCTACATAAACATAAATAATCCAAAAAAATAATAAGGGATGTATCCTTAGGTCATATCCCTAATAAATTATATTTAACATCATGTAATGTAATCATATATGGAAAATGGATTTGAAATATCACATGAAATAATTCTTGAGGAAAGTAACTTTTCCATTCTCAAGTCACTTCTATTTTTGAAAACCCACACACTTCTAAATGATAAAATTTTATTTGAAAATAAACATGAAAATATTTAAATTAAGTTTCAAATAATTTAGTCCATAATAAGGTGGGAAAATCATCTCATTTTGTAAAAGTTAAATGACATTCCTTTAGTATTTTTTCCAAAAAAGTCACAAAGTAACTTGTTTGGAAAATGATAAAAATTTTCCTTTAAAAATTTTTAAAGAAAAGTAAAACATGGGTAACAATTTTGTTAAAAATTAATATAATAATTGTAAAAAAAATTGGAAATATTTTTATTAAGAATGGATATTGTGGAGAAATATTCTACAATGTAGACATAAACATAACAATCTCAGATAATGATGAGAGCGGAAAATAAACCATTATCATTTTGGTAACTTTTTAATCAAAAGACTTATGAAATAAATAACCTCACCTGGATATGTATATCCCATAAGATTTTATGATAAGAATTATAATACATTCATGAGTAGTATATACCCCACACAAAAAAAAACAAGTAGTGTATAAGGAATGTTTCCCATAGATTAAAAGTGAGATGAAAATCACATACAAATAGAATATCATTGATGTGTACATTAATAAAAAGTATTGATTCTATGTATCAGATGTAAATACAAATAAAAAAGTTAAAATAAAACATAATATAATCAAAAGTTTTACACATAATCATAGTATGATATAATCAATGAAGTTGATGTTTAACCCAATGAATGGAAATGGAGTTACGAACTCCCTTACTTTATGTCCAAATAATCACGTACACTATTTATATTCCTAAATAATAAACAGAGGATAATTATTTACTTTTTTGAAAACCTTTTTAATTTTTTTATTCCTTTTATAACAATTATTATCATGTTATAAGGATTACTTAATTATTTAAGTTCACGTCAAACATCTTAAATATATTGAGTACTATAGTCAAAATGAATTCGGTATGATGTCTATAGTTAAAGTAATCATTATTCCATCATCTGTAGAACAATAATCATGAAATAATTATATATTTTAAATAAATTATAATTTTTAATCCATATTTCAAATATGGATATTATAAATTAACAACGTTACAATCATGGAGACAGAAGTCCATACAAACGCATGAGTAACGTTTCCATTTTTCAACGATAATTTTGTAATGAAATTAAGTATTATTTTATGTTTAAATAATTATAATAATGTCATATATATAATATTAATTCTTCAAATATATATATATATATATCATCCATGTGATGTGGTGATGTAAATTTAATAACATCACTTTTTAGAGGTGGTAGTCCACACGTATGCACAAACAACATATTCATTTCTCATTGAATGGAAAGGTAATAATGTAAATGATATATATTATCTTTAATAATGATAAATATGTCATGAATATTATATATAAACCATAATTCAATAATTATAACCAATATCTAGGGACAGTGAAGGAAAATTAATTACATTTGTTCGCGAGATGGTAGTCCTCCATACTCACGAACGATGAATAATTTTCCCATTTGAAATAATTGGAGATGTATATAGGTCATTACAATAATATAATAACATAAAATTATAAATAATAATCTATATTTATTATTTTATCTTGGTTAGATAAGTATTTATGGATGTGTATGAATAAAAAAATAGAAATGCACGATTAAAAATGATACCTCTTTTTAGACAATTTCATTTTCTCAAAATCTTAAGACCACTAAGGGTGGTTTTATTTATAAAATTATAGCTCAATAATGTGGGGAGGGATTAAAAGAAGATAATATGGTAGTTATTTTCTTAAAAAATTGTTTTTAAGTGTGAATAAATGAGAATAATTGATTCCATTTTACAAAAGAGGGAAGGGGAACTCTCATAATTTCCCAAAAAATAAAAATAATAAAAATAACTTTTTAATTAAAATGGCTTAAAAGTAATTTATTTACAATATAATACGAGTATGGGTCAAAATACACTCATATAATAAAATTTATATAAGTTTTGGTTATATTTTTACCCCCTCTCTTTTGGGTTTAACCCTTATTTAACCACTTTAACTCTTACTATGAAAAAATGGATTTTTACTTTTTGATTCTTAATATAGTCACTATAAAAATTAAAATTACCTATAAATGGATAATGTATGAAATTATAAACCTTATAACAATTATTTTTTGGACTTTAATATTTTTATAAATTTTATATAAATTAATAAAATTGTATTTACTATAAAATATTATTAATGTAAATTTTATAGACCATTCTTTACATTGAATTTAATAATATCGTGATAACACTTATAATTTTCCCCACATATTTTATTACATACCTTATATTTTAATGTATTCTAGGAAATTATTTTATTTAAATAATTATATAAAATTATTTTTATTTTTAATATTTCTAAAAACATATATTTGGTATTACCATTAATAAATTGCCAACGAGCCTCTACCCAAGTTGTAGAGGCTTATCCTTGGAATCCAGGAGAAAGAGGATCAAATTTAGTTTAGTGTGAATTTCTATGTTATTGTATCAGTTACTTTAGCTGATATTATTTGGTACTGTAGCAATCAACACTATTCATCCGATTTGGGTATTTGGGCCACCGTTTTGGGCCTACGGGTTTCAGAGCCTTCAGGCTAACAAAGTCCTTCTGGAAACAGAGCCTTAGGGTTTTTGTGCCTTTAGGACACCAATGGCCTTTAAGATAAAGGGATTTCAGGCCACAAAAAAGACCAAATAAGGGAAAACCACACAGGAGCGGGCCTATACGAGGATTTAGGGAAAAAATAGAAACCATCGGATCAGAGCTAACCAGATTAGAAGAATGAGTGGGTATGGAAACTTCCATTAAGACTAGTCACTATGCAACTAAATATGGGGAAATTTTAGCCGGTCATCCATGCGAGGTGGGGAGCTAATGCACCTTCAAGATGCCAAAGCTGGGGAGGCACTATTTCAAGTGTTCATGTATTAGGTCTTTAAGTTCATGTATTGGGTTGTGAATCGGCCTTTTTCCTTGGTCCAATGGGTATTTTATGTGTTCCTCTTGATCCCTTAAATGGTGAGTCAGCCAAAATAAAATAAAAATAAGGTCTTCGATCCATTCGGGTCAATGATAAAATAATGACTCCATCAATATTGTGTAAGTATTTAAGGTGAGAATTTCATTAATAAAAAATAAAAAAAATACCATGGTGAATATAAATATTTTATATTTAAATTTATGATATATAGTCAGATATATCCTCTGAATAAACATATATTAAAAGTTTTATAGTTAATAAAAATAAGAGCACAACATCTTTGTCATTTCGTTAAATAAAATATTATAACAGTCGTAATAACTTAAAAATGGAAACCAAATTCCATATATTCAAAGATTGAATTATGATTAATGAAAATTAACCATCTAACCAAATTGGGGAAAGTATAAAGGTCATTTTATAGTCCTTATCATATTATTTTTACACTTAATTACTGGATTTTCCCTTTACCATGGTAACAAAATATACCAAGGTTATCATTCATATTGTCCAAAAATAAAAGTGACATATTAAATAATTTTGGGAATCTTGATTCCAAATATGGAATCAATTTTCCAAAATTAAAAACACAAATTTTTAGCATTTAACTTAAAACTAAATCAAAAAAAAATCAATGAAAAATAGTTTTTTTCAGAAAAATTCCTTTTAAACATAAAATATTTTTATACTAAATTAATCTATCCAAATAAATTTAAAAACCATAATTGGATTATTTTAAATCATTTTGAATAAATTAAATTTAAAACTAATCTAAAATATTATTTTAATTTGTATATACTTGAATATAAAATACACTTTAGTAAAAATCAGTATTTTCACTATTTATTGAAAAATCAAGCATTCCAGAAAATTATCAAAATTTCAACATAAAATAAATTTAATCTGATGATTTAAAAAAATATATTTATTTAATTAAATAAAATTACTAAATTTCTTTGAATTAATTATATTTGTTTCTCAAAAATCATTAAAAACGTTCTTGAAGAAAATATATTTGAAGAACACAATGACTTTAGTAAAATTTAGTGCTTAATTTTTTATACATTAATTAATAAAATATTAATTAGTATGATCATTTTATATTTAATAATTCAGTTAATAATATTCATTCATGTCAGTTTAATGACTATGTTATAATGGTCACATAATAACATTTCATTGCTCATTTTAACCTGGTGTTATGCATATTGTACACTATCAAACATTGTATTTCCTTCTAAAATCTCAAGATATTACAAAATTTTAATGAGATAACTATACACAATGGTTTTATTTTTTCCCAATTAGTTTTTGTATGGTCTCAATAGAACTGTCCCTCTTTGATACATTCAAAGTGGTGAAGAACTTTATATAATAATTTTTATGTTTTCCTATGATATTATGGATTAAAGATTCATATAGTTATAGAGATAAAGAGGGGATAATTATTTGTTGAATTTTTACTAGGATAATTATTTACAGATAAAAATTGATATCAAATGTACCGACTCCATCACATTAAATATTCAATGAACGTGTTAATTCATTTAACCCCTCACATTTTTTATGGAGTTACTTTGTTTTGTGTTTTTGTGTTTGTGTTATACATGTGTATGGGTAAAGCCTAAAAAAGATAATACCATCAGTTATTCAGGTCTAGCTAGACCAACCATAAGATAACTTATTTATTAATCAGGAATTAAAGAAAAATCTAAATGGGACTTAATTTATTATTAAATAAAATCAATTTTATATATTATGAACTTTTATTAATATAAGCACTGTAACATTTTAAAAAATATAATTTAAATATAACTTAATCGGGTCAGGTGGGTTTCATATTAGGTCTCTAATTAAATTCTGAGTTCGACCCTATTATTAATAATGATTTTAAATTTAGGATCGTTTAATAATAGACTTTACAAAATTAGGACTTAATAGGTCTTTCTATGTATTTGGGATAATTAGGCCGAACATTTCATCTCACCCATGTGTATGTATATATATTTATATAATATGTATGTATATATATAAATATATATACATTATACTAAAAAATATATTACAAATAATATTTAAATCATTTACTCAAAAATAGTTTTTTAACAAAAAAAATCACTTTACAAGGATAATATTCACTCAAATATATTTTTTTTAATAAAATTATAACATACATAACATGATAAATTTTGATAAGGGAACTTCTGGATGGGGTTAGAATATGGATCGAGGATTAATAATACTACATAATTATTAATAAAGTCAGGTTTGGATATACTGGAAATTGAATTCATATATACAAACATATATTTTAATATATATATTTAGTTTAGGATTTAAGTGTAAACATATTTTAACCCCATAACAAGAAAAAAATTAAAAAAATTAATACAAACACATAATTTAACCAATTTGAATTTTAAATGGAGATTGTATTATGGTTTCAGTTTCATTTTTTTGGGAACCCATTTTTTCATCCCAAGTTGTTTTTTCCTGTTTTCTAAATTTAGATACTAAAATAAATATCTATATTCCCAGAAAAACCCAACAATATAATGATGTTAAAACACAAATATAAGAAAATATAACAATTTCTAGTTCAATATTCTCTCAAAATTGATCATTATCTCAGAACCCATCAACCAAAAGTGTTATTTATATATTCTTCATGGGTACCTTCACAATCCAGATTACAAGAAAAAAACATTATTCTTTATCTTTTCTATTCTTATGTGGTGATTTACAGGATCCACATAGTCAAATTGAGATCTTTTCTTATCCTTCTCGATAAAAATATAGAATAAAACTGCATGGTGAAGAGAAATAAGTGTATAATGGTGGATGAAGTCTATATCATTATCCTCAGGACATTTTGGAGGCATTCATTAAAAGGTGTTGGGGAACCTCCTCAAATGGTGCTCCCATGAAATTTCTAAATAAATGAGATGATTTAAATATGGGTCAGTGATGTAGATTTATAGGGATTTACAATCTTCATGAGAAAGGTTTTACTTTAAAAAGGGAGGTAGCATCCATTCTTTATCACAACGAAATACTGAGATAAAATTCATTTTAGTGATTGCCTTTTTTTTATGGTCATCTTACTTCAGACTGCATCTTCTCAATGCCATTGATCTACTATTTTTTCTAAGTATTACTTCTGTTATAACCTCCATTTTTCGGTATCCTTTGTCGCGTACTCCTTGTTTTTAGTGGATCCCTCTTTCTGGACTAGGTTTAATGGTTTTTTCATTTTGGGGTTTCCATGTTAAAATATTTGGTGTCAAAATTTATTTTATGAACGTATTATCTTTCGTCATTGCGCATCTTCTATTGTTTAAATGGAAATAAATTTATTTAATATGCATGTTCTATTTATTATTGTTTGTGTGTTCATCACTTGTTGTCTTTAATAACATCTAGTTTCAAAGGGTTTGGTTTTTATTTCATATTTTTATGGAATCCAATTATAGACATTTTATTTTTTTGAATGGTACCAACTACCATATGTGTCGACTAGAAATAAAGGATATGCTTTCTTTCAAGTGAATACAACTTCAAGTGTTTAGTACCTGGAACCAGAAAGGATTTCGAATGAATAATGGGCATCCTATCAAGATATGGTTTGGGTTTTTATTCCCCAATGGGTTGAAGATAATGTGATGAACCATATTCTCAACATCTCTCATGCTAGAACTTTGTGGGAAAACCTTGAGACAACCTATTCTTCTAAGACATAAAATAATAAATTGTTTCTCCTCAAAAAATTAGTTTTAGGTACAGAGAAGGTAATTATATTTCATACTAATTTGAGTAATTATCAAGTATTTTTTGATCAATTTTCTGGTATGGGTAATAATTTTAAACATGATTTTTTAGAACTTTTGTTTCTTAACACTTTACCCAATTCTTGGGAGAATTTACATGTTACTGTAACGAGTTTTTCTCCAAATGGTGTTGTGAAATTCAATTTTTTTAAGTTAGTTGTTTTGAATGAAGAGTTAAAGAGATATAGTTAGGAGAAATCCTCTTCACTTATTTTAGTCACAGAGAATATGGGAGAAGCTATGAAACAAATATGGGATAGAGTTGTCGATGTAAGAGAAAAGGCGGATGAAAATTGAAAGCATGGCCGATTGTCACCTATTGACTAGTCAAGGTTCATGTGCTCTGCTAATGTGTATAGTAACACTCGGGTCAAATCCTCAGTGATGGTACTTTTAAATAGTCGATTGTTTTTAATTGATTGTATTTAGATTAGGGGTTTTGTTTGCAGATATTTAATGAAGTGATTGATAGGGGGTTTTTGATTTATAAATTTTATAAAGATTGGGGTGAGTTCATCATTAGGTAGTTAATCATGTGATATACTTGAGCTCTGCTTTATATTGCATTAAATTAACACCCATGTCAGATGTTATCCTTCATTGGAATTCCTAAGTGTTAAGACTTTAATCTAAGCCTTAAATTAACTTAGGGTTCTAACCTCAATTAGTACATGTTGATGGTAGTGTATTTATAGTTCCAATAATCCATGGAAACCACATGTCAAACAAAACAAGTCATTAATCCATGACATGTTAAGTCTAACATACACGATGTTAATTCAAAGAATACTCATTGAGAAAAAGCTCCCAATAACTTAACATCCATAAATTATATCTCACCCCAATGATATATTTACTCATCCATTGAAATGATTAAAAATTGGGTTATAATTATTATGATGATAAATTAATATGAGAAGAAAAAGAAAGGGGTAAGAAAAGAGTGGTGCGTCAAACACACACACAAATGATAATGAGAATTAAAAATGAACTTTATATTTAATGATAAAGAAAATGAAGGGAAGGGGATTAAACTGTACATTAACTATTTTAAGAACATTTATATTAAACTACAGAAGAGAGATGATAATAATAGATATTTAATAAAAAACTTGTATTAAAACAAAATTACAATGAAAAAACATACAAGATTACAATAATGAAGAGCACAAAAGTAAAACGAAACAAGGAGAGGTGGAAAGGTCTCTCAAGTTAATACATGAGTATGTAAGGTCCTCCCAATCCTTTGTCACAACTTTGGTCGTGCCAATTGATGCTTCCCTCTTCTGAAATGGCAACCCCTTTGAAGGAGAGGAGGGGGATGTATTTATAGCCCAAGGAAGTAGATTGTTTGCATTAACAATTTGTCCCCCCGCTTGGATAAATTATTTGGACATCCATAACTCCTATTATAGAAAAATATCCTTCTTAAAAGTTGTAGATAATAATTTTTTCCAACCACTCTCAACATTTGGATGCATTTGGACATATGGAGCCAAAGTTATGGCGGTTTCAATAAACAATGTTAAACTGTCCATTTCTATCCATGCTTTTTCAATGACCAAAATATGAATGGATTTTGGAATAGGAATATGCATTCAAATCTGATATAGTTATACAAAATAAGTTGCCCGACTATATCTTTTCCTTCCCACTACAAAATACCTGCTTGATTTGATTATCAGATCAGGGGAGATGTCATGAATACTGTACTGATTGTAATTCCCGTCGAGAATGGTGGGCTAAGTTTAAATGAATCATTTGGGCCCTTTTTATTTGGATTTAGGCCTTGAAATTTTTTTCCAAGACTCCTTACAATGTCCCCTGAACATTGGAGGAGAATAAAGGAATTTGGACATCCTGATTGATCCCAAAAATTTAATCTTCATGGCTAGTCCGGTTTCATCACAAATTATGTAGGCTTCTTGTGCGGTCCATATGACCCTTCAAATGGAAGACTTGTCCCATGATCCCTTATAATGAAATGTTGTATATTAAAATAGGAATACTAAAAAACATGAACCATGAAATTTTTATAATTAGTGTGAGAGATATAAATAAAATATTAAAGTGACTCAATTGGAATACTTCTAAAAATGCTCCAAAAATTATACTTAGTATTAAAACATTAATATTTCACACAAATTAATCACATTTCATATAAAATAAATAGATGGAGTACATAATAGGTCATGAAAATATTAATAACATCAAATCCAATACACTTAGTCTTGTGCATGTCCTCGTGTGAAACAAATATAAAACATGACTAAATCATTTTCACTCACCAAAAAATATTAAAATTTTGTTTTCCCCAATCAGGGGAGGTTTAGACAATATCACTCATCCATATTGAATTCCATAACAAGTGCATATAGATAAAATGTTCCAAAAATAATTTAGTTTTTCATTCTCAAATTTATAAATGTAAAATGGTGGCTCAAAAAACATACTCCTCTCAAGATGATAAAATTAATTTATGGAGCTTCACTCATTCACCAACCAAAAGTGAAAATCATAGAGTTTGAAAGAGATCTCAACTTCTATTCCTTATCATAAAGTGTACAAGAATCATTATGTGTTT
Organism: Viscum album; assembly: GCA_963277665.1. Taxonomy (NCBI): domain Eukaryota; kingdom Viridiplantae; phylum Streptophyta; class Magnoliopsida; order Santalales; family Viscaceae; genus Viscum; species Viscum album. Next base: position 1,144,249,796 of record OY728166.1, read on the forward strand.
TGGAGGGTTTTTCTATGGCTATAGGACAGTAGGAGGATGATATCCTAAAGATAGGAAAAAGGGGGTAAAATAATAACATGGAAAAATCAATGCATATTTTTTTTGAAATGAAACATGGAAGGAAATGGAAACAAATACTTACAGGGGAATAATTTTGTGAAGAAATAAACAAGAGAGGAAGAAAATTTAAAGGTTATGAGAAGATGAAATATTTACAAAACACAAAACTTCTCCCAATGACATAAGTGTTATTTTTTTCTTCTCTATCTTTACATTTTTTTCATTTTTCAAAATATAAACTTGAAAAAGATCTCACACTCATATCCCAACCAATGAGTGATCTCCCCAAGACACTAATTGTAATAGTTATAACAAGATCAAATGTTTATGAAGAGTGATTCTTGACCTACCCAAGAGACAACCCATTTTTTTTGATTTTTTTTGAAATTTTTTTGAACACTTGTCAATAACATTTACAAAATTACATAAATGAATTTACCTTACATTTCCTAAAAAACACTAAATGAAAACCTCTCCCCTACACTTAAATGGATTCTTGCTCTCAAGCATATGATAACTCATTGAAAATCAATAAAATGGCACCCAAAAAATGAAATTCATTCCCCCCACACAAAAATTTCAAAAAATTATGCAATGAAAATCCATGTTGAAATTTTATGGGATAAGGTATCAGGCATGCAATTTTTCTATCAAAGAAGAGGTTTTTATATGCTCTAAGGGGATTTCAAAAAAAGTATTAATGTGTGGTTAATGGGAGGCTATATGGGTATTATAATTCCCATAGGGTCCAGAAGTTCCTCTAACATATTAATGCACATTAAAGTAAGAAATTCATCTCAAAGGTTCACAAACTCAAGACTCACAAATGGGGGTGGAAGAAAACATTTTTAAAAGATGGCCATGGGTAGCCTTAGAATGAAATAAAATGTTGTTCCTCAAAGGTGGGTAAAATCATTTCCCAAATCAATAACTGAGCATTCAAAATTTGTTGTTTTGGACACAATATTCTGTATCCAAATTTATGAAGAAACAACAAACATTTTGAGATGAAACCATGTCTTTTGACTCCCCATAATGGTTGGACAAAATTTCAACACCGGATGGTTAGTAAATATTACTCTTTTGGTTTTTTTATATTTATTTATTCATTAGTATTTTTTTTTTCAAATACACACCCACACAAAATATAAATATAAAAATAAAGGGTTTTATGATGAAAGTGGTAAAAAATGAAAGAGAGAGGAATAAGAAGAAAGTTGTAGAGAGAGGGAGTTAAAGGGAAAGTGGTGCCCCCTGGTTTGGATTTGGCGGGTCGCTGTCTCCATCCGGTGGTGCGTCAACTACAGAAGTTGGGGATTCAAGGGAAGTCTATGTGGTTATAGGATTGTGTTTCCTCTCATGGTGATTCTTTAACCGATGTCCATTAACTGTGAATGTCCTTTTGGAAGAGGGGTCTTGGACTTGCACTGCACCAAATGGGTAAACATTGGTAATAACAAAAAGAAATTACCAATAAAAATTAAGCTTACCTAGGTGAAGACAAAATCAATAGTTGAAAAGAAATAAATTTTCATCCTCATGGAATACCTTTCTCATGATGTTTTTGTCATTCAGTACTTTATCCCTTTCTTTGTATAGATTGGAATTCTCATAGGAATCAAGTCAAAAATCCTCTAGTTCACTCAATTTCAATAATCTTTCTTCACAAGATTTTGCACAGTCAAAATTATAGGTTTTCACATCCCAAAATGAATTATGTTGGATTTGAACTGGAAGATGACATGATTTACAAAAAAATAGCCTAAAATGAGACATCCTCATGTGTGTTTTATAGGTAGTTCGATAAGCCCAAAGTGCTTCACCAAGTCCTTCAGGCCAGTCTTTTCTGGTGGGTTTTATAATTCTCTAAAGCACTCTTTTCACTGATCTATTAGAGATTTCAGCCATGAAATTTGTTTGGGGGTGATATGCAGTTAAGGTTTTATTTACAACACCTTTCTTTTTCAAAAGAGATTACATGGTTCTATTACAAAAATGGGTTCCTAAGTCACATATCAAGGAACGTGATGTGCCAAATCGATGGAAGATGTGTATCTTTAAGAACTCACTAACAGTATGTGAATCATCATTTCTAGTGGGTTTGGCCTCGACCCACCTAGAAACATAATCAACTGCAACAAGGATGTATGATAATCCATTGGAAGGGGGAAATGGTCCCATGAAATCGATACCCCGAACATCAAGGATCTCACAAAAAATTAAAGGCTTTTGGGGAATTTTATTTCTCTTTGAAATTGTGCCAAACTTTTGGCAAGTAGGACATGATTGGATGAACTCATGTGAGTCCTTCAAGATTAAAGGCCAGAAGATTCAAGAGTATAGGACATTTCAAGTAGTCCTTTTTGGTCAAAAGTGGACACCACCAGGCATTGAGTGACAAAATTCTAAGATGGAAGAATGCTCATTTTCATAAACACATATCCTAATTAGCATGTCTGCCCTTATTTTCCAATGATTATTATCTTCCCCAAAATAGTATTTTGAACTACTTCTCGACTTCATTTTTTGTTATTTTGAAAAAAATTTATGGAAAACACCAAAAACCAAGTAATTTACAATTGGGGCATACCATGGTAACATTGAAGTGGCAGATGAAAGGTGCTCATTGGGGAATTCAGGATCAATGATTTCAGAATGATAAGAATTAGAAATTATACTCAAGTGATCATCCACAATGTTTTATTTTCTAAGTCTATCTTTGATTTCAAGGTCAAACACTTGAATCATTAGGATCCATTTTATTAGCTTCGGGTTGGAATCACTTTTCTTGAGTAAGAACATTATAGATTAATGGTCTATGAAGAAGATGATTTTGGAACCTAAGTGATAGGAATAAAATTTATCAAAAGAAAAAAAAACTTTTAAAATATCCTTTTCAGTTACATTGTAGTGAGATTGAGTTTCGTCCAATGTTTTTGAGGCATAATAGATGACATGGGGAATTTTTTCTCTTCTTTGAACTAGAACAGTCCTGATGGCTCTTTCAGAAGCATCACACATCAACTCTATGGGTAAGGACTACTATGTGGTTTTGATTATTAGGGAATATGTAAGAGCACTTTTAAGTTCAATGAAGGCTCTCTTGAAAACCTCATCAAAATGGAAAGTGACATCATTTTCGAGAAACTGAGTGAGTGGGAGGGAAATCCTACTGAAGTTATGGATTAATCAATGATAGAAACCAGAATGACCGAGGAATTAATGGATGTCTCGAATAAAAGTTGGTTCAGGAAGTTATTAGATTACTTCAATTTTTGTAGGATCAACTTTAATACCCTCTTTTGAAACTATGTTCCCCAGAATAGTCCCATATGCAACCATGAAGTGACATTTTTCAAAATTTAACATAATGTTACACTTGACACACTTCTGAAGGACTATAGAGAGTGAATTCAACCAATATTCGAATGATTCACCATAAATGGTAATGTAATCCATGAATACTTCCATGAAATATTCAATGAATTAAAAAAGATACTCATTATACACCTCTAGAATGTTTCAGGAGCATTGTAAAGGCCAAACAGCATTCTCTTATATGCATATGTTACAAAGGGGCATGTGAAATTAATCTTTTCTTGGTTATGAGGTGTGATTGGGATTTGGAAGTATCCAGTGTATCCATCATGAAAGAAATAGTGTGAACTTCTAGCTAATCATTCTATAATTTGATCAAGGAATGGAATATGGTAGTGATCTTTTCGTGTTTCAGCATTCAATTTTCAGTAATCAATGCACACACACCATTTGTTATTTACTCAAGTTGTGACTACCTCACCATGTTCATTTGTGAAAATAGTTATCCCACCCTTATTAGGTACAACTTGATTTGGACTAACCCATTCACTCTAAAAAATTGGGTAGATAATACCAGCTTGAAGAAGGTTGGTAATATCTTCCCTAACTACCCCAAGGATGAGGGGATTAAGTCTTCTTTATGGTTGACTAATTGGTTTGGATGATTCCTCAAGATGGATTTGATGCATCCAAAGAGTATGTTTGATTCCTAGTATGTCATCTAGGGTCCAACCTAAGGCCTTTTGTTTTCCTCTAATACATGAACAAGTTATGACTCCTTAGTTTTCATAATTGAAGTAGAGATAATGACTGGATAAGAGTGATCATGGAAAATTTATGCATATTTTAGGTGTTCAAGAAGTGGTTTTAGATCAGTATCATCTTTCATTTGTGGGTTAGACAACTCAATAATGGAGGAAGGGACTTTAGTTGGTTATGATTCATTTTCCTTAATACTGTCCAAGGTGGATAAGTACAGATCAGAGTTGATGTGGGATTCAAGAGAGTTTTCAAGATCCTCTAGATTGATGGAGTCTATGAATGAGATGTCTACATCAATTTCACCATTTATAACTTTGTTAATAATGGTGAAGATTTCACAAGATCCTTTGTCATTTGAACATGAAGAACATGATGGATTGGGGTTTAATTGACTCTCATAAGTTTCCTCAGAAGCATGGATTGAGAATGTAGAGTGATCTTCAGATGGGTACTGCATGGCTTGGAAAATGTTGAACATGACTAGTTGGTCAAAAAACTCCATGGAAATGATGCCTGAATGGACATCAATCTTTGTTCTTTCTGTCATTAGAAATGGTCATCCTAAAATTAAGGGAGATCTAGAATAGTTGGTCTCACCTTCCATGTCAAGGACATAGAAATCAGTAGGGAAGATAAGATCATTCACACGAATAAGGACATCCTCTATTATACCCTCAGGACTAACAGTGCTTCGATTGACCAATTTAATAACAACACCCATTGGATGTAAGGGACCTAGACCAAGGTTGGATAAGATTAATTTAGGCATGAAATTAATTGAGGCTCCTATGTCTTTGACTGCATCATCGAAGTTTGAACTTCCTATTTGGTATGGAACTATAAAGGTCCCAAGATCTTTGCACTTAATGGGTATAGAATCTTTGGTTGAGACATTTTCAAAGGTCCTAAGTTTCCTCTTTTGCGTGCACAATTCCTTGAGAAACTTGGCATACTTAGGGATTTATTTTATGGAATCAAAGAGGGGTGTGTTGACTTCAACATGTCTAAACATTTCAATAATTTCTGGATTGGGTTCAAAGGACTTATTTGGCTTAGAAATAGCTTGATGAAAAGGAATTGGGTTCTTAAGTGTAATAGAAGGAGGTGAGGGAATGGATTCAGATTCCTTTTCATGATTCTTTTTATTTTCAGTTTCATGGCCAACATTCAAAGGGGGGTTTTAGTTCTTATCTTGGGGCATAGAAATTTTCTTTCCTGATCTAAGATAAATTGAACTTACAATACCCTTGGGGTTGGGTAATGGTTGAGCTGGGATTTGGGAAGAATTGGGTGGTTGCTGGTGACTAAGTTGGGATGCAAGTTGACAAATTTGGGTTTCAATGTTCTTGAGGCTAGAATGGGTGAAGGAGGCAAGATATTCCACTACACTATCCCATGGATTCTTAGAAGAAGAAGCTTTTCCCAGATTGGGATTACCTTGATTTTGGTTCTTGGGAAAATTATTGTATTGGTTTTGAAATCGGGAAGGCTCACTAGGATATTATAATCCAGGAGGAGGATTTTTCCTTTGAGGTTGAGGAATAAAATGATAAGGTTGTTGGATGTTACCAACACCTTGACTGTATTGAAACTACTTTGAGTTTTGAGGAAGGAATTGAGGGGGATGAGAAATGGGATTACCATATCTCATGTTAGGGTTATATGTTGAAGAGAGGGGCTCTGAATGGGTTTGGTTGAAGTTTATAAAAAACTAACCTGATTGTTGAGGTTCGATGTTCTGCTAAGCATATGTGGCATTGAGATCCGTTGGTCCAGACGAATCAGATGGTTCATCTTGAAGTTGTGGACATGTTTTTTTTTGGATGAGCTGGTGAGTTACAGATTCTATAGTTTTTTTGACAGGTCCAGGAAACATTGATTGTGCAGATGATGAGGTTGGGGATTTGGTAGCCACAACTAGTTGTCACACAAGACCTGTAAGTTCACTCATCCATTCTGTCATCTTGTCTGACTTTATTGATTTATAATCTTGGGCTTGTTTTACTTGAGCATGTGCTCATGTATGTAATTTTTGTGTGTTTTTGGCCATGTTACTTATGATATCTCTTGAAACTGTGGGAGTTTTATCAATAAGAACATCGCCACTTGTGGCATCAATGAGAGTTATCTCTATAGCCAATAACCCTTGAGAGAAGTATTGGATCAAGAGTTGTTTAGAGATTTGGTGGTGTGGCCAGGTTGCAACAATCATTTTGAACCTCTCCCAGTATTCGTGGAGTGATTTATTTAGGAACTGATGGATACCACTTATTCCCTTTTGGATAGAATCAGTATGAGAAGTAGGAAAGAATTTCTATAAGAAGAGCCGGTTAATGTCATTCCTTGTGCTTATGGAATAAGGAAGAAGGTAGTATAGAAATGAATTAGTAGATTCATCTATGGAGAAAGGGAATGATCATTGTTTTATTTGTTTCTCATAAACCCCTTGAGGTTTCGTGGTAGAGAACACCACTTGGAACTCTTTAAGATGAAGACGTGGATCCTCACCGGCTAGCCTGTAAAAATGTGGAAAAAGATGAATCAAACCTGATTTAATTTCTATGTCATCCTCTTTGTTTGGATATTGAATACTAAGAGGTTGATAATTCATATTAGTGATAGAAATTTTTTAAGTGTTTGTTCCCTAGGATTGGCTATATCTAATTCAATTGGCTGGACAAGGAAAGTTTCTTGAATTATTTGATTATCCCTAATGTTCCTCTTAAGTTTTCAAAGTGTTCGCTCAATTTTAGGGTCAAAAAATTTTTAGGGATTGTTTGGGGGGCTATGGGAAATTAAGAGAGGTGTTGGAAGAAAGAGGTATATGGGTTTTTCTTTGAGTTTTTTTCATTTATGAATTTTATGAGAAGGAAGGTTTTTCTTAGTGTTTTTCTTAATGTTTTTCTAAATTTTTTTTAAAATTAACCAGAAAATAACAATACTTCAGGCACCATCCCTAGAAATGGATCCATTTGAAATCGTAGCTGATTGACACCTATCAACCAGTCAAGGTTCTGGTGCTCTGCTAATGTGTATAGCAGCACTCGGGTCGAATCCTCAGAAATGATACTTTTTAATAGTCGATTGTTTTTAGTTGATTGTAATTATATTAGAGGGTTTTATTTATAGATCATAAATGAAGTGATTGATGGTTATAGTTTGATTTAAAAATTTGATAATGTTTGGGGTGAGTTCATCATTAGGTAGTTAAGCTTATGATATCCTTGAGCCTTGCTTTATATTGCATTAAATTAACACCCATGTCACAAGTTACCCTTGATTAGAATTCATAAGTGTTAAGGCATTAATCTAAGCCTTGACTTAACATCAGATTCTAAAATCAATCATTAAAAGCTCATGGTAGTGTATTTATGGTTCCAATAATCCATGGAAACCACACTTTAAATAAAAAAAATTCATTAATCCATGAAATGTTAAGTCCAACAAACACGATGTTAATTCAAAGAATACTCATCGAGAAAAAGCTATCAATCGCTTAACATCCCTAAATTATAACCCAAACCAATGATTTATTTACTCATCCATTGAAATGATTAATAATCTGGTTATAATTATTATGATTATAAGTTGATAAGAGAAGACAAAGAAAGGGGTAAGAAGAGAGTGGTACGTCGAACACACACAGAAACGATAATGAGAATTAAAAATGAAATTTATATTAAACGATAAAGAAAATGAATTTAAGGGGATTAAACTGTATTTAAAATATTTTAAGAACATTAATATTAAAGAACATAACTTGGATGAGAATAAGAGATACATAAAAAGAAACTTTCATTAAAACAGAATTACAAAGAAAAGACTTACAAGATCACAATAATGAAGAACACAAAAGTAAAAGGAAACAAAGAGGGGAGGAAAGGTCTCTCAAGTGTAAACTTCAGTATGGAAATTCCTCCCAAGCCTTTTCCAAGGCTTTGGTAGTTCCAATTGATGCTCCTCTATTCTGAAATTCCAACCCCTTTGAATGAGAGGTGGGGGATGTATTTATAACCCAAAGAAGTGGACTGTTTGCATTTCCAATCTGTCCCTCCACTTGGCTTGACGATTTAGACATACAGATAGACTAATATCGAGATATCTCCTTCTTTAAAGTTTTCTATAATAACGTGGTCTAACTACTCTAAATATTTGGAGGCATTTGGACTTATGGAGCCAAAGTTATGGCAGTTTCAATAAAAAAAATTTAAATTGTCAATTTCTACCCATGATTTTTTGATGGCCAAAATATGAAAGGATTTTAGAATAGAAATATGCCTTAAAATATGATAGATTTATTCAAAATAGTCAGCTGCATATATCTCATCTTTCACACTGAAAGCTATATACTTTATTTGATGAATAGATCATGATACATTCCATGAATACTGTACTGATTTTAAATCTTAGCCAGAATGGTGGTATGAGTTTAAATGAATCATTTGGGTCCATTGTATTTGGAGTTGGGCCTTGAAATTTTTATCCAAGACTCCATACATTGTCCCCAGAACGTTGGAGGAGAATAAAGTAATTTAGACATTCTGATTGATCACGTAAATTAAATCTTCATTGTTGGTCCAATTTCTTCATGGATTATGTAGTCCTTCTTGTGTGGTCCATACAAAACTTAAAATGGAATAATTGGCCCATTATATCTTCTAATGAAATGTTTTATATGATAATAGGAATCCTACAAAACAATACCCATTCATTTTTGATAAGTATGATGAGATATATAAATAATATAGTAAACTAAATCAATTGGACTACTTCTAAAAATGCTCAAAAAATTATACTTAGTATTAAAACATTAATATTCCACACAAATTATGCATATTTCATATAAAATAAATAAATGGAGGATACAATAATTCATGAAAACATTAATAACATCAAAAATCCAAATCAAAATAGAGATAATTTTAATATAATCATTGTGGTAAGAAAGTTCATGTTAAGAAGTTTGGTTATCATCTGAAAAGAGAAAATTGAATGAGGTAAAATCAATAGATGAAAAATATTGATAGATATGATCGTGTCACCACTACTACTGGGGGTGATCTTGTTATTGTTTATGACTCCATTAATTCTACTTCTGATCAGTCTTTTTGGGTTGTTGAAGGTGGTTTTTTTCATGTGACATCGAATAAGTAGTTATTTACATCATACAACCCATGTAATTTTTTGGATTTTGAAGATTAGTAATGATGTTCATGTTGATGTTTTAGGTATCATGAATTTTTTCTTGGAGAACATCATATGAAGTGAGCTAATTTTGAAGAATGTTCAACATGCTCTTGAGGTTCACTTAAATCATATTTCTACCATAATTTATGATGATGAATGATTATTATAAGTTTTTTTGATTTATAATGGAATATTTATATGGGTTCTTTAATTGTGGATCTAGGAAAAAAATCTATCAGGTGTTTACTAGACTAGAGATTCTATTCCTTGTGATACTTCTTGAGTTGTTGAGTACAATGTTTAAAAAATGTTATGGAATAAGATGCTCAGTCACTATAGTGAGAAAGGGATTGGTTTTCTGTAAATGAAAAATTTCCTTTCAGATTTGAGGAGTGTCAAATTGGATAGATTTGATCAATATATTTCTAGAAAATAGAGTAGGGTGAGTTTTAGCAGCTATCCTTTACAAAGTAATTCAAAGGTACTTGAATTAGTACATTCTCATTTTTTTCCTTTCAAATCTAATACCTTTAGTGAATGTCGTTATTTTGTGACATTTATTAATGACTAATAAAGTTAGAATTTGGTTTATGGTTTTAATGACATAAGTTAGGTTATCAATGTTTTTAAGAAATTTCATGTATTTACTGATAGGGGATCTGGTAATAAATTGAAATGTATTCGCACCGAAAATAGTGGAGTGTATTGTGGTCTGTTTGATGAGTATTTCAGGAAAGAAGGTATTCAGTGTCACAAGATGCCTCCCAAGACACCTCAACAATAGGGTGTAGCTGATCAGATGATCAAGACTTTATTGGAAAGAGTTCATTGTTTATTTTTAAAATAAAATTTTCCTAGATGTTTTTGGTATGAGGCTTTATTTACTGCTACTTATATTATCAATTTATCAGCTGTGATTTATTTACAAACAGACACACCTGATAATTTTTCTTATGAAAAATATATTAGGTATCATCACTAGTTTTTTTTTCAAGGATTTTTTTATTGTTCCTAGAGATGAGATATCCAAGATAGATGGTAAGTTATGCTAGTGTATTTTTATTGGCTATGGACATGATGAGTTTAGGTACGGGTTCTATGATCCTACTTTGAAGAAACTTGTCCGAAGTTGTGATGCAGTGTTTAAAGAAGATCCGACTATTTTAGATATTTATTAAGGAGAAAATATACTTCTCCAACTTTTGATGGATTTTTAAGTCTTGATCCAGGTTTAGATTCACATTTTCCTTATATTGGTGATTCTGAAGATCATGTTGATCTGCAAAATTATGTTTTGGGTGAATAGGTTGTAGTTGATGTTTCGGGTAAACCTTTTGTTTCTGATGATCTAGTTATTGAGGTTCTTATTAATCCTAAAGTTATACTCTGAAGATCATCAATGCATCAAACCATTTCTATTTGGTATTAACCTGATGAGTATGTTCTCTTCACTGATGGTGGGAACCCAAATCTTTTGATGAGGTGATGGAAACTGAATAGAAGAATATATGGGTTGTTGAAATGGATGATGAGATGACATCATTGCAAGAGAACCATACTTATGATCTTGTGATACTATCCACAGGTAATATATATTCAAAAAATAAATTGATTTATCAGATTAATAGGAAAAATCCAGTTTTGTTCCATGATAGAAGTCAAGGATAGTTTTCAAAGGCATTCATCAGAAGAAATGTGTTGATTTTGATGATAATTTTTTACATATTGTCAAAAAAATTTACATTCTAGTTTGTCTTGGTTATGATGCTAGTTTGAAAATTCATATTAAACTGACGGATGTGAATACAACTTTACTCCAATGAGATTTAAAAAAGGATATTTATATATACTATCAAAAGGATTTTGTTGAAATAGGTAAGGAATATCATTTCTTCAAGTTAAAGAAGATCTTTTAAGGTTTTAATAAGGCTCAAAGGTAGTGGTATAAAAGTTTGAATTTTTCATTTTTCATCAAGGATTTAGGAAGAAATATTCTGATTGTTGAGATTTTAATCAATGATTTATTGATGACGGATTTATTATACTACTACTTTATGTTGATGGTATGATCATTATTTTTCATTATGCTTCTAGAATTAATAGATTGAAGAAGGATCTTTTTAAGTCTTTTTCAATGAAAGACTTGGGTCCATCATGATAGATTCTTGGCATGTCGATCTCCAATGACAAAATTCCAAGATATTATGGATATCTCATGAGAAATATATTGAGAAGGTTATTCAGAGATTTAATATGGATAGATAGAATGTGGTTAGTAATCCTCTTTCTTTATATTTTAGGATTAGTACCAGTTAGTTACCTTTTACTAATAAAGAGATGGAGTAGATGCATAACATACCTTATTCATCTGTCATTTCCTATTTGATGTATGTGATGGTATATATTAGACCTGATATAGCTCATATAGGTGGTGTGGGCAATCATTTTCTATTTAATCCAGGTAGAGATGATTAGAGAGAAGTGACATATATATTGTATTATTTTCACGTTACTTCTAATATGATATTGTGTTTTTGAAAAGGGGAACCTAAGGTTTTTGGCATTACAGATTTAGATATGGTAGGAAATATCGATTCGAGAAAGTCTAATTCAGGATATTTCATAACTTTTTTAGGGGCATATGTGTCTTGGAAGTCTGGATTGCAGATCTATGTTACTTTATCTACCAAAAATTCATATTCATTGTAGCTACATAAGCATTCAAAGAATTATTGTCGATGAAAACTTTTATCTGAGAGCTCAATTTTAACAAGGATAGGAATGTTTTATTTTTTGATAGAAAAAGTGTTATTTGTTTGGGAAATAATTATACTATTTGTGGATGGTCAAAACATATTGATGTTCGTTATAACTGGATCTGTGACATCCTTGATTCAAGATAGTTAGAGATTGAGAAGATCCGAACTAATAAAAATGGGTTAGAAATATTGACCAAGAATTTACCCAGAGCTAAATTTGAGACTTGCCAAATAATTTTAGGGTTGGCAGTAATCCTCACTTCAGTGAGAGGGGTATTTTGTTGGGGTGCCTCTTCCAATGGTTCTCCCACATAATTTCTAAATAAATGATATGATTTTAACATGGGTTAAAGATGGAGTTTTTTAGGGGTGTCTAATCTTCACACATAAGATGTTCATTTAAAAAGGAAGACAATGTCTAGGCTTCAACACACTGAAATAGAGAGAGAAAATTCAGTTTTTTATTGCCTTTTGTTCAATGATCTTTTTTTAACAGAACACATCTAATCTATGCCATTAATACACTGTTTTATCTTAGTATTAATTGTTATATCCCTTCCTTTTTTGGGGAGTCCCTACCTTGAACTCCTTGTTTTTAGTGGATCTATTTTTATATACTAGGACCTAGGGTTTTCCATTTTGGGGTTTCCATGTTATAATTTCCATTGTCACATGTAATTTTATGCACTTATTTTCTTATCATTACACAACTGATTTTATTTGGATGGAAAGAAATTTATTTCTAATGCACATTCCCCCTATTATTTTGTGCACATTCATTGATTGATGTTTTTTCCAACAAAAGGTACCAAATGAGGGAGACTCAAAATATAATTCTACCTCCATGATAATCATCCAGTTCCTATGCTAGGTTATAGAGTTCTAGGGAACCTGCATCAATATGCTCTCCCCATCATGGTTGTCATTCTAGATGAGTGTACTATTCACAATTAGTATCAAACATGATATACTCATGGTAAAATTATGGGTTAACTCGTGAGTTAGTGTAAGAACATTGGTTTTGAGAACACCATTGGAGCTCTGAATCATTAGGAGGTGGTGATGAGGTTTTAGTCCAATAAGGATATATTATAAACCATGTATATTGATTATTACCAAGACACCCTATATGTGCATGCCTACTGCTTGTTCTAGAAGGACTACACCATCTCTAAGATGATCAACTTTATCTTCAACATCAACTTTGTCGTGTTTCAGAACTGTAATCTACTGGTTTGGAATCTGGTGGAGGGGATGATTTGAATATTGATAGCGTAAGAATAGATATACTGTAATAATATTATAAGAATAATTCTCTAAGAAATTCTCCATCATCCCCAACCTGATGTACCTCACTCTCTAGAATCATAAGAAGGTGTACCTCAGGGTGGCCATGGAAGGTGTTCTAGAGGACATTCATCATGGACTCCTTCATCGACACATTCATTTACCCCCATATGGATTCTATGGAAGGAATACATCGGAACTAGTAGCTACATATATTACTAGTTCAATAACCATGACCACAAAGCTAGAAAGGTGGCACGCACTATGTGGTTGGGCATGAAAACCATCGATGTGTACATATATAGGAGAAGTGTCATGAAAATAATATTAACAAAATGTTCTATAGATGAAATATATAATTTTATGAGACATAAATGATAATTGGTATTAGGGATATATTGTTCATTTTGGGGTATTAAAACTCCATGAAAATGAAATAAACACAAACAAATGACGAAAAATGGAAGAACACATTGATTTATATGGTTCAATAATATTGCCTACGTCTACAGGGGTGGGGGCCAATTATTATTATCTCCAGATAAAATGGTGCATCTTTCACTAATTAAAATTATAGGATCTATGATTTTTATATCGTGAAAAAATAAACTTGCAAGGGTGGTTTGCCAACTTCATCTACACTTTAGAATTTCTCCTACCTCCAACTGTTCATCCATGGTCAAATAGGTTATTAGGTTGGTTTCCGCCTAAAATAAAAATTACTATTGATAGAATACATTCCACCTAAATCAATCTCCCTAATTTGGAGTGGCCTCCACAAATACCAAACTCAAGACCAAGTTTGGGTAGAATCTAGACTTACAATCTCCATTCAAATTTACAGCTTCTTTTTCAGTTGAACTTTTGTAATCATGTTTGTTTGGAAGTATAAACTTGTTTTCATGGATGGAACCAACATTCTTGAAATTTGATATCTTGGTCAGCATTCTATATAGTATAACATCTTCCAATTCATCCTTCCTATAACATCAAATACATGTGTTTGTTCCCCTGGATAAAAATAGTAACACCTCCTTCCAATGCATCTGAGTCCTGGTGAATCTTACAAACAAGGGCAGACATTAAGAAGAAATTGAGGCATAGGTTTTTATTGAAAAGAATATTCTCCAAGAAAAGGATTATAATCTGAAATAATTACAAATCAAATAAATAAAATCTGATTTTTTTCCATGTGAATTTATTTTATTCATGTAATCACCACCAGTGATCTATTTATCTACTTCCACAAGTGTTTTTGAATTTACTACTTCCATTGAATATGGTGAAATCATTACATCGATTTTTCATCGATCAAGATATTATAAAAAATCATGGATCATGAGAAAAACATGTTTATATGGGGTGTTGGAAGTATGAGCTTGTTTTTTAGACAAAACCAACTTTCACAGTTCTTATAGAGGCTAGTCAATTTCAAATAAGCATAATTTGATGTGTTTAGTGTTAAAGTCTTAAGAAAAACCTAAGGTACCTAATTTTTGGACTTGTATTTCTGTTCGGTTTTTTATTTTTTAAAGGTAATTATTTATTCCTAAAATATACTTGTGTAGTTTGGTTTGTAATATCAATTTCTAATTGATGAAATAAAAACCATTATTTATGTTGCAAGTTTATTATGATCACCTCTAGTGATATGCATCAACACTATTGTGTTTCTAACTAAAAAATATACCTTTAATTCATCCCCCCTTATCATTGGTGTGGATTTTATCAACATAAAAAAATATTCCAACACATTTCAATTCTAGTGACATCACATCTCGATGTGTTTTCACATAGAATGAAATTCGGGTTATTGCTTAGATAAATAATGATCTGGCTATAGCAATAGAGAATATCATTATCTTAACTTTTTAATAGATCATGTAAATACTTCTTCATCACAACATCCCCTTGAAAAACTCAATTACTATGATATAATCTTCTTCTATGGTTGATAAATAAACTCACTTATAATGTCATGATTTCCATGAAACTGCTCCCTCTTAGAGGATAATAGGTACCCAAATGTGTATTTCCTTGTCTCTACATCTCCAGCCAAATTTTCATCTAGGTAAACTTATAAAGTAGTATTATCTCTTACCAAATGTAAAAAATAGTGAGATGTACCTTGGATATACCTCAATTTATAATTATACCAAAAGATATCAATATTTCTCTCTATTTTAATCAATAAAATTTTATTTTATCCTGAACAATCATAAACAATAAAGGCGTTGGAATGTGAAAGTAAGAGATTTGAATGCATAATGAGTGGGTAAAATGACATAAAATTCTTAACCAATGGTAAGTTCACTCCTATTTATTTTGGATTTTATTCAAATAATTAAATGACACAAATTAAATAATCGATTGAAGGAGGAAAACAAAGAGGGGATCATGGTAAATTTTAGGGTCATGGAAAAATATAATCCTAAATCTTTCTTGGAATGGGGCTAAGACTTAGGTTGTGAACCAGTGAAATGGTTTCCATTTTATTTTAGTCAAAACAATTGGATCTACCTATGCGGAACCAATCCCGCTATTAGGGTATAGTGACACAAGCCTATTGCGGAGCATGGACTAAAATAATTATATTTTTCCTAGTGCAGCATAGTGGCTGACCAGAATCGTCTCTCTTGAGGGTCCTTTCAGTATCATTCAATTACATTATCTAATTCTCTTAATCTGTCTCTTTTTGTTGTTTTTTATTAATAAAAACAATTACTTATAAATAAAGATTTCAATAAGTTATACTAAGATGAAAGTCTAAACAAAATGAATTTTGGGAGAAAGTACTCGGTTTGAGGTTTATCTAGGGATTCAATCATTATTCTTCTTTATATGTTTGATTCTAGTTTGATAACTCAAAAATGAAATCTCATGTTTGAATCACTGTTCTTTTCCACAATATAAATAGCTTGATTTTCATGTTGTTGGGGACCATCACCCAATTGGGAACATTTTCCTTGCCCAATAATACTACTGCAGTCTATAAAAAATTTAGAATAAACATTAAATAAAACTCATGAACTCCATGACCACCCCCCCCCCCGGCCAGGCCTCGGGGTCAACCTCTCCTTTACGAGAGTTGGAGATCACAATGGTGGATAGATGTGGAGAGATAGAGAAAGGGAGTAATAGAGAGGAGAGTGGGAGAGGGTAATATTAAATAATTTATAATTAAAGTTAAATTAATAATAATAATACTTATTATTATTATTATTACTTAAGAAAATAGTTTTCGAAAAAGGAGAGAGAAAGAAAGTAAAATCACTATAAATTAAGATTTAGATATTATAAATAATGATTAAAATAATAATAATAATAATAATAATATTTTTTAATTATTATTATTAGTATAATTATAGAAGAAATTAAATGGTGGAAATCAAAATAAAAATGCATTGATTTATTGAAAAAAATTAAAATTACAATTTAAATGAAAACAAAATAAAAACTAAAATAAAAAAATAAAAATAAGAACTGAAGGGGGGAAGAGAAGACCAGCAGTGGCCCGTGCCCTGGAGGGATCACGACTTGGCTATGGGTGTCGAGCTAATGATTTGGGAAGGAGGCAAGGTCCACCTTTTATAGTCAGAATTATGTCCTCTCAAAGATTGTGTATTGTTGGACCATTAAATTCCCTATTCATGCATGGAACCCTTCTTCAAAGTTGCTTATAAATATTTTGGCTGTTAACCATCCAAATGCAGCTCATTTGGACAGCAGATTAATGAGTTATTAATTTTTAATTGGTGGTTTCATTTTCTGGACGCAAGTTCCATGAAGCTTACTCCAAAAATATAACCTCCAATGGTATCTTTAATGACTTTAAAACTCCCCCAAATTTCATGTATAGACGTCCCTATGTTCCCTTGTTCTATCCTAGGTGGAAGAACCTCAATTGAATGTGTGAAGGATGAGTTATGGTTCTGTTACAGTGGTGGTTTCCATGCTATCTGCCCTGAAACTTTCTCAACATCAATGAATTTTTAGGACTAATAGATATTCTAATCAGCCCTAGGTCCTGAAGAGAATGTTTTAGGAAATAAAATAAGGATTCTAAAAAAATAATCACCAAATTTAGAATTATATTTTTTATGAAATGACAAAAATACCCTTGTGGTAAAAATGTGTCCAAAATCCAGAATTATAAACTTTTCACAATTGCTCACATTTTTATTCTAAAATTAAAATTTCCCATTGTTTTAATAAAACATGTAAATACATGGGGTTTATCATTGAAAAATAATATAAAAAATACTCTTTATTTGATTAAAAATATCCATATATATTTGCTATATCATATAGCTAACAACCTTGGAGAATTACATTTAGATTCTAAGTAATTTACATCATAGTCTAATGGTTGTAGTCCTAATAAACTTGAATTAGGTTTGGATCATTCGATTAAACTTCCCATGGTCATGGTTTTTAAAAATAATGTGATAAAAAAATTAAACTAATTACTAGTCCTACGGTTTCCAAAGTTCTATTTATATATTTGGCATAATTATGCGCACCCCAACTCTCAACCACCAACCTCAAGAAGATTATCCATGTATGAAATAATTTATTGAAAGTAGGGAAATTAATTTCATTCTTATAATTATGATTAAATGTGTCATAGGAAATAAATACACCTTTTAACTTTTATGAAATTAACAAAAAACTAACAAGATTGAGAAAATAATGTAGAATGTGAAAAAAGATGAATGATTGAGAAGGAGAATGAATAAGACAAATATATTTGAATTAAAACTAGAAAAAATCAAATTATTACTTAGAAGAAAAAAAAGGAAAACATAAACAAAAACCTACCTATGAAGAAAGGCTAGTCAGAAACCTATTTAATCTTCCCAGTAGTCGATCCCCTCCAAATACGAAATGGAATATTTAATCTCTTGGAAGGAAACCATGTTTTAAATCCTTGATGTTGTTAATGGGGTTTTGTGGATAAAAAAATCAATAAATGGTTGCCTATAGGTCAAAGGTAAAAAATCATGTCAAAGATACACTGGAAATCAATGTTTTTGCTGATATTTCTAAAACATACACATCATGTAAATATTACATGACATGTACTGTGTGCCCCTCAAAAGTTTCACGACACTGTAGAAATTAGCCTTCTCTTCCATAAATCAGCCAAAAATGGAGTTATCTTCTTTAATTTTCTCACCTTTTCCTTGAAGGCCTAGGTAAAATGGGGAATCCAATGATTCGTATCAAAAAACATGAGGTTTTCATCCATGGAATTCTTTGTATAGATCCTTGATAGATAATTTTTAATGGATTTTGTGATTTTCTATCTGTCTATGCTTAGGTCTTTGGAATGACCCCGCATTGGCATGTGATCATGTCATGTATAGTGCTCAACCTTATTCAATATATCCCAAGGTATCACAGGTTCACTACTATAAGGACCACTTGACATAGCTACAATTTTCTCTATAATAACTATTCTTAATAGATCAACATACACAGTTGGAGTATAAGGAGTATTATAATTTAAAGATTTATCCTCAAGACTTTTTAGGATTCCATACATGGTGGTAGAAAAGGTTTTCTTCAAGTACTTAAGAATAACCATGAAAGATTCCAGGTCACTTCGAGTCCCCTTATTTCCTATGTCAACTTCTTGTATGTGATGCATCATATTTGGTTGGTTATGTTGAATCTCTAAATCAAAAATATATATGAAATACTTTTCACTATGTTTTTTTAGAAGAGGAGACAGAATTATCAACATTTCAATGAAGTACAAAACTAATTTTTCAATAAAGGCATAAAAGTCACACCTTATGACAAAGTCAATTGGTATGTTAGGAATATTTATAGAAGCATATACATGTTTAGGGGTATGGTTCCAATAGAAAAAAACTTTTCTAATATACCTTCATATTCAACTTGAGATATCAAAGATCATATAATATATTTTTTATTTTAAACCTCAGGTCCACCATTCTTTGTTGTAATCCTTACAAAACAAGATTACTTTCCCTATTATTCTTATATATGTGCAACCCATCAATTTAGAATGAAAAATGTGATAGATGTAGTAGAAGGATGTACAACACTAACAGGTACAACTAACACTTCAATACTTCTCTGTTCATCTCAACTCTATGTAGCTAAGGCGAGTTCAACAATGGAGGGTTTATCATCCATCTATTTATCAACAAGAGGTACCATTATCATATGAGCATCATTCTTTTAACCAAAAAGAGTATATTCTAGTTCTATAAGGTTGTTAAATAGAGGCTCATCAGTATCCAAAACAACCAAATGAATATCACTTCTTGCTCAAAATAATGTTCCTCCTTTTTCTCTTTATTGACCACATGATACTGAATATCAACTATAAAATCCATCTTCTCAACCATAGTAGTGTTAGAAACTATCTTACAAGTGGAAATAAAGTTTCCCTTATCTCTATAAACTACTATAGCTTCGCAATGATCTCTATATATGGTTATTTATACCCCTTAATAAAATCAACTTTTTATTTAAGATATGGATCAATTTCCTTAGACATATCTAGTTTCTCAAAAGATTTACTAGGTATAGGAAGAATCTCTAGAGGCATCTCAAAATATTTCCTTCTAATTTATCAACTTGCACCATTAGGGTCATCATCATCATCATTATCATTACTTCCACTATCTTAATCCTTTTCATTTTCATTACCATTTTCACCATTTTATTGTTCCTCTTATTCATCACCATTCTCATCTTCATCATCAATTTTTGAAATGTTTTTGAATTGATGTTCTCATAAATCCATTGTTTCATGTTAGTTTCTTTTAATTATCTTTTCTCTTTTTGATAGTCTCCTAGGTGGGCTAGGATATCCATATGTAATTGGGAAGGATTTGGGAGACAATTCAAGATCAATACCTTCATCAAAAAATGGATCTTTTTCAACCTCTTATAAAACATATTCTTCTTATTATTCATCAAAGTATTCAACTATTTCATCTGGATCAAGACTTGGATCAATAACATCCCTCAGCCTGGTAGGATGATCAATCGAGTTAAACTCATCATATAGCTTATCACTATCCCCAACCCATTGTTTGTTCCAGGGGGTTCAAGATAATATTCATCTTTAAAAAATTATCACTTGAAATATACAAAACACAACAGTCTGTAATAGACTATTCATCCTCAAATACTAGTCACATGGCCTTTAACATGATAGAAATAAATGTTGGCAAAATGAAGGAATTTGATCTGGAAGATGGTTTGATTATCTCACTCATGTGAACCAAGATATATCTACATAAATTTATTTTATAACCCTCTTTCATAAGATATAGAAGGTAATAATCTTAGTAACTTAGAGTTTTTAAATCACCATTTCTTAGGGATATCATGTGATAAAAAAACATACGGAGCAACCAACATTTTCCCATCATGATTTTAAGAAACATGTCTTCTGGTTATTTCCTCTCTATTCAGTTCTGAAAAGCCTATTTATACAAAACAAATTACACTATATTCAAGAATGGTTCCTTGGTAATACTTATATATTACTTCATGGGGTACATCCAAACACTTATCCCATTTCCCTGACAAAAAACCTATTATATGTCCTTTTACATGACTTCAGATCTATTCAGCACAATATTGATCCAAAAAAACTATATATTCTAATATAATTCATAAAATTTCTTAGGGTGGAATGATATATTGTTTTATAAGAACCACACCAACCATCCTTGGTTATGGAGTTATTGTTTTAGATACATTTTATCCAACATCCACTTCAATTAAACTTCCTTTTCATCAACAAAAACGTTTTTGGAAAGATTAGTATTGACTGGTGAAACTAGAGAAAGTACACATTGTTATTTCTTCTTCATCATAGAAGATCTCAATTTTGAAGGTGAAAAATAAGACTGTCACTACCATCAATGAATTAATAATGTCTCAGAATTCTTGATCAAGGGTAATCATAAAAGATGAAAATTAAGAGGTGAAGGGTTTCACTAGGCATGAGAGATAAATATACGAGAGTATCATGTTGGTATCATGGTGTGTAGGTAGTAGGCATAATACTATTTTCATATTATTTAGGATTTTAGGTATTCTAAAATTAAAAGAAAACTGAAAAAAAAAATTGAAATTTGAAACATGGGAGAAAACATATATCGAGTTATGAAAAAGACATAAACTGAAAGAAAAATAAAGTGGTCAATTAAACTTAACAAACAAAAAAATTCACAAAGGCATGAAAGAGTAATGACAAGAAAACCCAATGGTGTGTCACCACAATTGTATGTCAATCACAATGTTGTGTCTCCACAATAGTATGTCAATCAGGACAGTGTTTCAACTCAAAAGTTTTTCATTCATAATGTTGTGTCACCACAACAGTGTGTAAATCACAACGGTGTGTCAACTCAATGATGTGTCACAAAAATAGTGTGTCATACTAGAAAGTTGAACTTAACAAAAATTAATCATTCATAACTCTTTCTTAATATAGTTCATTCTATTATAATTAAAATTCTTACTAAATATATTAGCAAACTGATGTTCTATTCCAATAAATTCAAGATTGATATAACCTTTTATAAAATAGTCTCTTAAAAACTGATGTCTTATATCAATATGTTTTGTCCTGGAATGTGAAACTCGATTCTTAAAGATATTTATTGCACTTTTTACCATGGTGTATGGGGGAATGTCTGAATTTATATCCATAGTCTAGTAAAGAATGTATCATCCACAAAAAAAATGTGTATAGAAACTACATACAGCTATGTATTTAGCTTCTATGATTGACAGAGAAACAATATTTTGTTTCTTATTAAATCATGACACTAGAAACTTTCCCAAAAAGTGACATTTCCAGAGGTTATTTTTCTAACTAACATTCATCCAGAAAATCATCATCAGAATAACTCACTAGATCAATTAATAATCCACTAGGGTAAAAAATTTATAAATTGGTTGTATACTTAAGGTGTTTCAAAATTCTTTTAAAAAATTTTAATGTGACTCTTTATGGTATTCGTGACAATGATCACACCTACATAGAATAAACATAATATCTGGAAAACTAGCAGTCAAGTATAGAAGACTACCAATCTTACCTCTGTAACTGGTTTAATCCACTAGTTTCCCAGCTGCATCAAGACCCAATTAATAGGTGGTACTTCTATGAGTACCAGTACTCTTAGTGATATCTAATTATATACGTTTTAAAAGATATTTTGTATATTTACTTTTATTTTAAATAAGTCTTTCTTTTTTTGAGAAATTTTAAATCCAATGAATAATTTGAGTTCACCCATTAAACTCATTTTAAATTCATTTTGCATCATTTTAGAAAAATCAGTACATAAATAATTTCATGAACATCCCAAAATTATATCATGAACATAAATTTTTACTACTAAAACATATTTTGAAATAATTTTTATAAAAAATGTAGGATTATCAATACCTTAGGAAAATAATTTTTAAATAAGAATATTGTTGGGTCTATCATACAAAGCTCTATGAGTTTTCTTTAAACCATTTAAATATGTAGTTAATTTGAAAAATTAATTTAGAAAATGTGGATTTTTAAAACTATGAGGTTGTTCAACAAAATCATTCTCAACTATAAAACCATTTAAGAAAACCCTCTTAACATCTATTTGATAAATCTTGAAATATAGATGCCCAACATAGTAAATAATGATTCTTATGGACTCAATTATATCTACATGTGAAAAGGTTTATTCATAGTCTATTCCTTCTTCTTAACTATAACCTTGTGCAACAAGTCTATCTTTGCTTCTATCTATAGTTCCTGACTCATCACCATTTTTTATAAACACAAATTTAGTTCCAATAGTTATGTTTTCCTAGTGAGTATCTATAATTTACCAAACGTTTTTTCTTAAAAACTGATTTAAATCATCGTTCAGGGGTATTACCCAGAATTCATTATTAATTACTTAACTAATGTTCTTAGGTTCAATATGAGACAAGATTTTTTGATGTTCAACATGATTTCATATAGAATCTCTAGTCTCAGTACCTCTATTAATATCTCCCAAAAAATAATTTAATGTATGGTACTTAATGGTTCTAATTTCTCTATAAAAAAAGTGCTAGTAATTTAAGGATTTTCATATTCATTTTCTAGAATTTCGGGAAATTATTTAGAACTAGATAATTTTTCATCTTTTTTTATAACAGAGTTAATGGTTTAGAATTTAAGTTTAGATAAGTCAAATCATCATAAATATTTTATAAGGGGTTCTTAGTCTCATGTGGATTTGTTTCAAAAAACATGACATGAAAATATTCTTCCATTATTTTGGTTTTCTTATTTAAAATTCTAAAGGATTTTCAAGATATTGAATAACCAAGGAAAATTCATTCATCAATTTTGGATCCAAACATGTCAAAATTTTCCTTAGTATTACGAATAAATACTTTTCAAACAAAAACTCTAAAATAATTAAATTAGGTTTTCTATTTTTCCGAAGTTCATAAAGTTTCTTCTTAAATATAGGTTAGATCAAGACCCTATTGATGATATAGCATGATATATTAATAGTTTCTTCCCAAAAATATATTGTCAGTTCATACTCATTCAACATGTTATGGGATATCTCTTTTAATGTTATATTTTTCATTTCTATAACTCCATTATAAAGAGGGTTCCTATGAGAATATAAGTTATTAGTGTATCCTTTTTGTGAGAAAAAATATTCAAAATATTTATTTTCAAAGTCACGATCATGGTCACTTATTAAATTCTTAATCCTTAGGCCACTAATATTTTATTCAAACTGATGATACTTAGTAAAGTAAGAGAATTATTTAGTTTTGTGAGCTATAAAGTATACCCAAGTATACTAAGAGAAATCACCTAAAAGACCATAGACATAGTGCTACCCATTAATACATGAATCTAGAGATGGTCCAAATAAATCCATGTGAACCAACATGAGAGGTTGAAAAGTTTAATCTTCCTTCTTTAATTTGAAATAAATTTTGTGTTGTTTCCCTTTTTGATAGGATTTACAGACATTATCATTTGGGAACTCAATATTAGGTAGATCCCTAACTAACCCTTTCATGTTTAGCCTCCTAATTGAGTGAATTTTTCAATGGACTAGTCTCATCTACCAAATCCATGAATCTTTGTGAAAGACACTTAAGTATAAAAAAATTGATACTAGATAGTTTAAATCAATAGAATTTAAATTTTCATTTCTCAAGGAAGTAAAAATTATACCATTTTTTTGAATCATAAAAATTGCATGAATCATTCAAAAATTTAAAATGAAAAACATCATCACATAACTAAGAAATACTAAGTAGATTTTATTTTAAACCATCAATGTATAAAACTTTAGAATGTGAAAATGAATTATTGTTAACAATATGGACGTGGTTGATGATCATCCCTTTTTCATGATCAATAATGGCGACATTTCCACTATCAACCTTGATAAGTATCTTGAAGCATGAATAATATTCTATCATATAACCTGAATAACCATTTTCCATGTACCATATAATTATACAGGATTTATGAATATATCTTTCCTACATATCAAAATTTATGAAAGAAATGAATTTGGTACCCAAATTTATTTGGGTCCAGAAATTTTAGTAATAAAGGCATTGGAAACCCATATTTTCTTAATAGGTTTCCTATAAACATATTGTCAGCTTCTATAAATAAATGTTATATTAGGTCCCTTAGAAAATTAGTTAGCATAAGAACACTCTAGTTTGGATTTAGGAACAAAAGTACCCTTTTCTTTTTTACTCTGTCTCGGTTGATATCCAATTACACTAACATGATTTGGTCCAACATGATTTCCCAAAATTTTTGTCAGTGTATCTTAATAATTTTTAAACCATTCAAGTTGTTTCTTGAATTTATCATTAGTGAATTTATGTTCAGTATTATCTTTGAGCAGATGATCATTTTTCTCTTTTTCTATAGACAGTTCAGATTTTCTATTTATAGTTAGAGAATGATGTTTTTTAAAACATTTTATTTACTATTCACCTCATTATTTTTTTTCATCAAACATTTTTTAGTATTCAAATAATTTTTCATTTGACATATTATCATCATCATGACCATTTTTAAACTTACCAAAATTATGAATAGGAAGAATATTAGAAATAGTGGGTAAAGAATATACCTCACACACATTAGTCCTAAAACACATATTTTCTCTCTTAGGATTATCTTTAAGTGGGGAACCCAAATCACTGTAGATATCTTCTGAAGCACTCCATGTGGATTTCATAGACTTTGTATATCCTCTATCCTTATCCTCATATTTTTTCGTACTTAGTCTTTGGATAATCAGATTTGATATTTCCTTTCCCTTTAAATTTATAGAACACAACTTTTTTGAGTCATCATCCTTCTTCCAATCTATATTCCATGTTCCATTAAAGTAATATTTTAGTTTGTAGTTTGGTTTTATGTAGAATAAATTCTTCATGTAAAAAATTTTAAATCTTTTTTCTAGGTGATACATCTCCTCATCACCTTGAGGAGGGGATTCACTATCACTATAATTGGAATCTTGTACATTATCATTCTCTTTTTATTTTTTCTGTATCGATGTAGTGGTCTTGAAATATACTAATTATATCTTAGGATCTTCATATTCTTTAGGGGTGACGATTAACATTGTGCATGGCTTTGGAATCATGAGACATATAAATACTAATGGAAATTTTGTCAACTGCATCGCACTCTGGAGGTGTTCTAGAGAGCGCCTCTAACTGTATGGATCAAAAATAAATATTTATAGATCCCCCAAAGGAAATCCAAGACCTACAAGATGTGGTGTTTTCTTCAAGAATCACCTCGTTCAGATCCTTGGATATTTCGTGGGAAGATGTGGCATTTCCACCACCCTTGAAGCGGAGTTGCTGAGTTTGATACATGATATTTCATTTTCCAAGCTCTTTGGGTGGATCAACCTCTAGATTGAAAGTGACTCGATTACTATGGTGCAAGAAATTGGGAATGGCATAACACATCTCATTTGTCTGGTTGCTACCTGTTGGGTAGAATGAAATCATTCTCTTATCGATCTTAACTATATCATCAAACATGTTTATCGAGAGGAAATCATATTTGCAGATGGCCTGGCCTACAAGGGAATAAATCAAGACATCACTTGGTTCTAAGAACTCCCCACTAATCTTATTTTCATGCATGAAAAATATTGTAATATGACCCCATATTTTGGACTTCTATAATCATTATTTTAATAATAATTATGACTTGGTTGTTTTGGGCCAAGGCATCGCCTTATTAAAAAATCATAAGCTTTCCAATCAACTCCTTGATTCAAAGCTTCCTAGTATCACATGATTCTATGATATAGAGAGATGTGTATCTCTAAATTTTAAGTAAGCATCTTATAAATTTCATAAACTGATCCTTGTCAGATACTAGTTTTCCATGAGAGCTCCTTCTATTGAAAATTTCATTATACATATGGTATATTTCAAAAATAGGTTCCTTAGGCTTCATTTTAAAGTTTTAATATTTAATATTATAAGTGTTAAGCGTCATCTATTTAACATTAATAAATACCTCATGAGAATCAAATAAGTTATCTCATATTTCATAGGTAGTTTTACATGTATATATTTTTTTAAACTCTTCATCTCATAGTGAAAAATAAGGGGAGTTCATGGATTTATAATTATTTTTATAATCTAACTTTGTTGCATCATCCCAAATGTTTCTAAAAGTATCAAGGAATAATATATTCATCTTCTCTAGAATAAAAAACATCAATACCCATTCACTATATATGAATTATCATTTTAATTTTCCTTTGAACATTAATGTTACCATTAAAGAAATATGGTCTATTGGTAGTAGAACCTTCTTGACAATTATCTATTTAAAGAATTAAATTTAGAAATAAATTTAATTTAATATCTTTACATATTAACTAAAATCATAGCTTAAAAGAATTGAAAACTTTAATACCAAATAAATAATAACCTTTGATATCAAATGTTGGTCAGAGTAAGTAACTCAAGATGGGGGTGAATTGAGTACACAATAAAATTTCTGTTTGAAAAGGATTATTTAGAAATCCACTAAATGTTTCAATATATCCAAATTTATTAAAATATGTAGTATGATATAGATATTAATATTTCCAAATATTTCAATAAATATGGATTAGGTCTTAGATGAACAATATATAAAATTATTAAACCCATTGAAATAAATTTACTTGATAAAAATACTATATGAACAGAAATTGAGATAAACTATCAAAGTATATATTTTGTTTATAGTAAAAACAATTTTCGATTTTAAGTTGTAAATAAAGAAAATAATAATAAATCACATAGGGGAAATGTTGAATACCAGAGGTTCAGTCTCAAGTTGGGAGTTATCCCTCTCCACTCAGCGATCACCTTCCACCAAATAGTTTATATATAGAATAAAAAAGCTGATCCACAACCTAGATCAGTTTTTACAATAGATTACAAACTATACAGGTCACACACAACCTCTTAAATAGTTTAACATGGTAGTTGAAATAAACTACCTACGCAATGATCTATACCTCTATTATTCATGGGATACATGTGTAATAAACGTCTAGAAGATATCTAGGCATCTTCCAGTTCATCACATGAGATAGTGTGTGTGTGTGTGTGTGTGTGTGTGTGTGTATAAAATAGATAACATCACACACTACTCAAAATGTAGTAAACATACATAGAAAATATCAATCTTAAATTGTAGAGTTTAGAAAGACTCGGTCTGTTACAATGTAGCTTATGACTCATTATTTGATTTGTAGTGAAGCTTGAGTAGGTTTCTCTTGAAAACTTCAAAAAAATAGAGTCTCATGGACTCTTATTCTTAACTCAAGGAAATCAGTTGATGTGATGATATAGTTCGTCTTCATTATCTAGTATTTTAAGTAGGTGAGTTATTCTTTATTGCAATCACGTTCATCTCAATAGGTGTTAATTTCAATATCTCAACTTGCAATCAGTCAGCTTTACCAACTATTGTGTCGAACACACTATATTCATTGGTGATTATGATTCTCCTTTTATCAAAAACAATAGTAATATATGGATGGTCTCTCTCTCCTCGTACTGTATGTTTGACACACACATCAATGAACTCTATCTAAAATTTAATAGTCAATAATTAAAATAAAAAATTGAATTAAATTTGATAATGTAGTCGTTAGATAAAATTTATTAAGAAATATGTATAAGTAAATAGTGGTAGTGGCTTAGTCTATCTGTGTCTCGAATTCAAGAAGTATGTTGTTCTGGCGGCGTGACATTGGCAGTGTCCTGGACTTATCCAAAATTTACTTCACTAGCAGTGTCTCAACAGGTGGTGTCTGGTTTGGTGGTTTCTCGTACTTGGCTAAAATTCTTTGTTGGTCGTATGAAACTAGCAGAATATTATCTTGTAGTGCCTCATCTTTTTTGTTTCCCATAAATATCCAAATTTACGTTTTGGCATCATGGATGAAGGTTCCCCCGCTAGCAGTATCTCATATAGCGATGTGTCATCTCACGGTTTCTCAACCAAAGAGAGATTTTCATGCTGGCAGTGAGTCATGGACAATGGTGACTCAAGTTGGTAGTGTGATTCTCAACAATGTCTCATCCTTTGTAGTAATTGGTAGTGACTCATACTTAGACAATTTCAACACCTACCTGAAATTAAAGGAATACTTACAGAAAATAGGAAATTTATTCTTATCAATTGAATTGGGATTCTGTGATCATTAAAACAAGGAGGTCAAAAAATATATTTATAAGTATATAGATATTTTTAAATATATTTATTTATAATTATTTAAATACATTTTTATCTATATATATATTATTATAATTATTTATATATATGAATAAATATATAATTACAATAAATACATTTATTATCATTTTATAAATATATATCTTCATATATCAATATAGTTATATTTTTATATTTATATTTATTATTATATACAAATGTTTATAAAAATGTTTATTTATAATTATATATATATACATTTATTATATATATATCATTATTTATATATATTTATAATTATATTTATAAATAAATATGTTTATTTATTTATTATTCTTATTATAAATAAATATATCTCAAAAGGTTTCGGAGACAAGCAAGCCTGCTCCTAAAGATATTTATTAGAAAAGTAAGTATGACAAAGGAAAGAGAATGAATGTGGTCAAACAAATACATTCCCACATCCAAAAAGGGAAGCCTAGAGGAAGACCTAGTAGATCTGTCTCTTCCACATCCTCATCCACCATCTCCATCATCACATCCATTCCCTTGACCATTATTTTTTTTGTTTCAGCACTGTTTCCAAGTTTTAGAATGTTTCCAAGCCCCTACCAATTCTTCCTTCTCCAAATAAGAATTTTATTTCTCCGTGAGGGCATGCTAATACCCTTCATCGCTTTACTGGGGCGGAGCAATCACATCAAAGGTAGCATGTACCATACCCTT
Source organism: Viscum album (assembly GCA_963277665.1). Lineage (NCBI taxonomy): Eukaryota > Viridiplantae > Streptophyta > Magnoliopsida > Santalales > Viscaceae > Viscum > Viscum album. The sequence goes on from OY728166.1 coordinate 1,144,279,685, forward strand.
GTCCATGGAATCAGTGTCCTAACTTTTCATCTTCACTTTAGATTTAACAAGGGAGTCGATCATCTTCTCATGCTCAACTTACTGATGAGCACACATTAGTAATGTGTCAGTATCAATGTATTTAGGATCCATTGCTTCCTCCATAGATTAACCATCAGCTCCCTATGGTTTCCCCGTAGGTGTACAAGAATCACATACTGAGGCAATCACAATAGGTTTCCATATATATTGATCATCTAAAATTACATGATTTTTAACATTTCTTTGACTGGAATAAACAAACATAGTTGGGGTTTTAAGTGGGACCAAATCATGACTGTTGGATTTCTTCCAATTCAATCCAGGAAAAAGTGCATCTCTGAATGATTTTTTATCCTCATACTAGGACTCAGTCTATTATGTATGACAATGAACCTGATCAATAGAAGTATCAACTTCCTCACCAGTATCAGTCAATGTTTTAGAAGGCCCATCATCATCCAACATGACCTTTCCAAGGTTTTCCTCAATAAAATGGTTTGTGATTTTTATGCCCATTCCTTGTGCATTCCTTCAAAAATACTTGGAAGAATAACCCTTAGCAATACAATCCTCAGAGAGAGTACTCATCCTGTAAGTCTCTATGGTGTGTCCAACAACCATGCATTCTGCACAAAAAGATGGTCGCTTATCATATTCAACCATAAAATAGATATCATCGGAACGGGTAGAGAGTATTACTTTTCCAATTAGAGTAGATCTTAGATAAAATTAGATTAACAGTCTAGCATAATGAAATAAGTAAACATTCTTATCCTCTATGTCATGAAAAATCGGTGTTCCGACTGCCATGGAAATGTTGTGCAAGATCTTGGGATGCCAGAACACATAATTGATACCATAAAAACTAATCCGTACCTGAGAAAAGGAATTTATCACCCACAATATATTGAAATCAAGAGACCATTCATGAAGATGGACATATCCAGGCCTCAAAAAAAGAGATACAAAACTCAATGTTCAATCCTTGGATTCATTCAAAGAGAAAATGCAGGGGTAGAATCCTAGGCCTAGTGAAACACAACTCAAGTATAAGAATACCCATATAGAGGAAACCTGATGATACAAATAGTCATGATTCCAAGGAGTTTCTCTTTTAGGAAGTACAGTCCTTGCAATAAGGGATTTCCTTCCCATGATTAATCTTTGAAAAAAAAGCCTCTGGATTCACCACCACATGAGCAGAAGATCCCCTCTTCCTGATTCTACCCGTAGAAGAGTTATTATATTCTTTCAGGGAATTTAAATAACCCACCAGTTTTAGATCTACATCTCAAGATAACTAATATGTCACAGAATCCATCGAACAATCCACACCACCGTCGGATCTCATGCAATGAGTGGCCAAACCAGTGGCACCTGACACATTGTCACCAGAAAGCGACCCAAAAACATGTAGCATGTCAGATCTCAAAGCAATATATTTCTAAGACTCCCAAGAGTTCAGCACACCTTCCTAAGCAGTGAACTCACCACCACCGGATAGCGACCTACCGACACATAGTGAGTCTGATCTCCAAGCACCCAAACTATCCGTCTGAGACTCCTAATTTACCAGTGCACCTCCCCGATCAGCGATCTCACATCCATTCATAAGCACATCACTGATGAAGTGACGAAATGGCATCCTGAAACCCCATATCTCAATAAATCCATCATTGGAGAAAATTTCATGGTCCCAATCTTGCATTCCCAAGCACAACCTAAATAAATAAATAAATATATAAATAATTATGAAAATTTAATAGATATTTTTATTATATTTATTATTTTATAAATATATATAATTAAATATATATGTTTATAAATATATTGAAAAAATATATAAATATATTTATTATATATATAATTATAAATATATATATAAGACGTTTTGGATGATGGAGAGCTAAATCAGGACTCTCTCTCTATCTCTCTCTCTCTCTCTCCAATGATGGTGGTTAGGGTTTTCTCTAGTGATGAATCCATCCTGAAATTTGGCACCCGGTCTTATGTTTTTCTCTCGATTCTCTTTGAACAGATATGCTCCAACCCTCAGTATCGATGGAGCTTCCGATGCCGATTGAGATTTGTAGAGATTCTCATTGAAGGGACTTGTTGTGGACCTCAACATCGGTAGTTCTAATGATGGTCGGGTTTTGTATATAAGCCCTTCGAAGTCTATTGAAGACCTTGTTGGAACCAGGTTCTTCAAAGCATGATTTGGTGTATGGTTTGTGTTTGTTATCAATCCTCAGTGGAAGTTCAGGGTGTGTACCAACAAAGTGATCATACCGTTCAAGCAGAAAACAGTAGTGAAGGTGGCGCTGTTTCCCAGTGTTTGCCAAATTGTTGGGCCTGAAAATCCATAAATAAAGTAAAGTGTTTTTGGCAAAGATACTTGCGTGCCGAGCTCTTGGAGGATGAAAGACTTGCGCGCCATATGTTTTTGAGGATCAGAACATCACAATTTGGCTAAGGAAAGAAGGTCGCGCAAGTGTTGGTCGGGTCGCGCAAGTAACTTGCGCGACAGAGGATCTGGAGACAGGACTTGCGCGCCGTCGAGGGACTTGCGCGCCGCCGCGCAGGGGGTCCAGTTTGCCTATAAATACTGGACCACCCCTCCTCATTTCCCACGGAGTTCAAGGCCGAGAGATTGTTCGAGCTCTCGTCGCGCAGGTGGTTGAGTCGCGCAGGTGGTTGTTTTGTCGCGCAAGTACAGTTTGCACGCCGGTGTTTGGCTGTTCTCCCAAGGCAGTTTGGAAGAGAAAGGAAGTGGATCGTGCAAGTATTTAGTTCCAGAAGGCAGTGTCGCGCAGGTGCTTCAGTGACACTTGCGCGCCAGTTTAGTCTTGCGCGCCTGAGACTTGCGCGCCGCCGGGAGACTTGCGCGCCGGGCTTGAAAAGGAGACCTAGACACTATTGAAGCACGCCTGCCTTGCTGGAGCTGCACGAAAGCCGAGAAACTACTCGGTTCATTCGAGGAAAAGTGATATTCTTCTTCTGGTGAGAATCGGACTTCAATAGAGCATCTACATTCAACAAAGGATGCACTCTTATGCAAATGAAGAAGAGACCTACACGTCTATAAACTTAGTGGGACTTCACCAACGGCAGTGAGCCAGGGGGAGTCAACGGGAGTGACCCGAGGGACGCAGTGAGTTATCCCTGAACTATTGTAAAGGCAGTGAGCCTGGGACAGAGTGTCTGTACCCGAACTTTTGTATCCGCAGCTAGTGAAGCATAGTGGATTTAGGTACGACCGGCATCCTGTCGGCGTATGCTCCTTGGACGTAGCCCTTAGTGGTGAACCAAGTAAAAATGACTGTGTCTTCTCTGTGCATGTGAATGTTTTCTTTTTGATCGTAATCATCATACAGGTTCAACAAGTTCCTACCAACGTGGGAACAAGATCCAACAAATTAAAAGAAAAAGTGGTCACCCTGATTCACCCCTCCCCTCTCAGGGTGTCCCGGGGTCCTTCAAGTGGTATCAGAGCCAGGTTGCTGGCGTTGAATCTGACCTTCTTCGTCATGGAAAACGCGATCAATGTCAGGGGAGTCCCTCACTTCGATGGAAGCAATTTCCAGATCTGGAAGAACAGAATGAGATCTCATCTAAGATCTCTTGGAATGGAAGTTCTTTTTTCTACTGTGCAAGGAATACATGTCACTGATCCAACAGGTCTGGCTATGACTGAAACAGACAGGAAACTTCTTCATGCCGATGCCAAAGCACAGAATGCTCTCACTGCTTCCCTTTCTGATCAGATTTACCTGAAGGTGATGAATTGCACCTCAGCAAAATCTATGTGGGATAAACTTGAGAATATTTATGAAGGTGATAGAAAAGTGAAGGAGGCGAAACTACAAGTTCTACACAATCGGTTTGATGATCTGAAGATGCATCCATACGAGAATGCAGACTCTTTCTTCAATCGAATTACTGAAGTGGTTGGAGCAATTCGGGGTCTAGGCGAAGAAATCAAAGACATTGATATTGTAAAGAAAATATTAAGAAGACTTCCACCTCTGTATAATGCGAAGGTGTCAGCTCTTGAGGAAAGAGATCTTTCCAAACTTTCTCTAGATGACTTACTGAGCAGTTTGGTAGCATATGAAATGAGAGTCAAACCAGAAGATGCTACGACTCGGGTGAGCAAGGAAATGGCATTCAAGGCCATGGATAAATTGAAAATCTCAAAGGATAGTAGCGGTGATGATGACGAAGAGAAAGAAATTCTTTCTCTCATTGCAAAGAAGTTCCAGAAGGGGAAAGGGAAATTCAAAGGGAAGTTACCTCTCGCATGCTTCCATTGTGGAAAAGTTGGGCATATTGCCTCTCAGTGCTTGAAGAATATCAATGATGATGACAGTGAAGATGAAAACTTCAAGAAGCCTCAAAGAAGGTTCTTCAAAAAGGGAGACTTCAAATCTGGTAAGAAAATGCAAAGAAAGAGTTTTGTCTGTGAAGAGGAAGAAGATGACAATGAATTCTGTGATGAAGAAGAACCAGAATTCAAAACTGGGAACCATGCTTCTATGATGGCCACTGTTGAAAAGTCAGAAGATACTGATGGTGAAAAACAACTGAGAACTTGTGTAGATCCTGAGGTGCAACTTAAGGATGCAGTTAGTAAGCTTAAGATTAAATGTAAGAGTTGCAATAAGTGGAAATCAATTGTAGAAGAATCAACTGAATATGTTGATCAACTTGAAGCTGAAATTGAACGACTGGAAGAATTTGTGAAGGTACAGTCTAAAATAATTGAAAGAAATGATGATGCAGTTGATCTGAAGCTGAGAATTGAAGAGCAAGCAAAGGTCATCAATGACCTCACATCCAGACTGGATGAAAAATCCAAGACTGTTGAGGGTCTTGAGGAGGAAGTAGTTACTCTGAGGAGTAAAATGGAGACAGAATCAGTTCCAAAAGAATCGAGGAAGAAAATACAGTTCGGAAGATTCTCAGATGCAGAATTACTTGCAAGAGCCAAGTGTGGTTCAGATGGGGTTGGAAAAGTCTTGAGTGATCAAAGACCTGCTTGCATGGGAAAGAGTGGAATTGGCTGTGAGGCTGAGTCATCAACTGCTGGAAGTGCAAAGATCCAAAAGACAGATAAGATGAAAGTTGAACATGTTGAAATGTTACCTAGAGTGCTGAAAAAGGAACCCTCAATCCAAACTAAAAGGAGACCTGAAAATTATCCTCAAACTTTCAAAAATGGCAGACAGTCTTACTATTCTCCCAAGGAAGAAGCTATAAGGAAAAATTCAAGTGAGAAGACATTTCTTCTCATGAAGTGTCAGTTCTGTGGCTATCTGGGCCATACCATGTCCTATTGTGAAGAGGCAAGAAGCTATCTGAATGGAGAAGATATAGATGCTCAACAAAGGAGAATAATTTCATATCCTAATTCTTATAGAAGAAATAATTTCTATGGATATTGTTTTCATTGTTCTAACTTTGGTCATAAGGCCATTAATTGCAGGCAGAGAAGGGACATTGACACCTCATACAGAAGTTCCAGACATGTCAAGTCTCGTCAGCAAGACGATGTTTCTCTTTCAAACAGGTTCTCACCTCTTAAAGAAGACTTTGACTATGAAGAACCTGGGTTTGCGGAAGATATAGTTGAAAGGCCATCAGTTCTATATACTCAATCTAATGTCTCATGGAAGGAAAGGAGGAAGATTGAGAAATCAAACCTTGCAGAGGTAGCTCTCAAAGCTACAAAGAACAACAGTACCTGGATTCTAGATAGCGGTTGCTCATCTCATATGATAGGTAATGCCGGTCTACTAATAAATATCATAATGAATGTTGATGGTACAGTAAGATTTGGTAATGATGGGGCTCTGAAAATCAAAGGGAGTGGAAGTACCAAATTAGCTAATGGAGAACTAAAGAAGACTGAAGTCCTTTACGTAGATGGCCTACGTCATAATCTCCTCAGCGTGAGTCAACTCTGTGACTCAGGACTTGTTGTTACTTTTAATCAGAAAGGCTGCACTATCAAGGGAAAAACTGGAAATTCTCTCATGAAGGGATGCAGAACAGAAGGAAACTTGTATCAGGTTGATAGTGAAGAGAATGTATGTTACATGACTGTTGAAGAAGAAAACAATCTGTGGCATCGGAGATTGGGACACATCAATCAACAAGACATGGAGAAAATATCAAAATTGAGAATTGTCATGGACATTCCCAACCTGAAGCGTGAGCGTGAAAAATCCTGTGATGCTTGTATTCGTGGGAAGTTGGTCTGCAGTTCATATCGGCCAAAGAAGAAAAAGGCATCTCACCTTCTTGATCTGATTCATACAGATGTTTGTGGTCCAATAAATGTTGCCGGAACTCATGGAGAAAGGTACTTTGTCCTTTTCATAGATGATTACAGTCGAATGGCATGTGTGATGGTCATTCACCGGAAACGACAGGTCCTTGACTGCATGAAAACATATCGGCGAATCGCCGAGAATGATACTGGACGAACAATCAAAGTGTTGCGATCTGACAATGGAGGAGAATACACGTCCATTGAATTTGAAAATTATCTGGAGAAGCATGGGATACAACATGAGGTAGCTGCTGTGAGAACTCCACAACAAAATGGAGTTGTTGAACGAAGGAATCGACAGGTGAACAACATGGCACGAACTATGCTGATTGAGAGTCGTATTCCACGACATTACTGGAAAGAGGCTGTTCAAGCTGCAGTGTACATTCAGAATCGAACAGGACTTTATATGGGTGAGACGAAGACACCATATGAATTGTGGCATGGACGGAAGCCTTCTCTAAAATACTTTCGTGTTTTTGGAAGTAAGTGCTTCATCAGGAACAAAGAAGGAAATCAGGGGAAATATGGTGACAACGCAGATGAAGGAATCTTCCTCGGTTACTCAATGAACAGCAAAGCCTACAAATGTTTCAACAATCATTTGGGAAGGATTGTGGAAAGCAATGATGTTAAGATAATTGAAGAGAAAACCACAAATGCTTCACGGACGTCATATGCTGATGTGATAGAAAGTCATGAAGAATGTGGACATGAAGAAACTACAAATGCAGAAATAGAGGAAGCTGTTCAAAACACTCATCAATCACATAATGATGTTGACTCAGAAGAAGAATCTGAAGAAGAAACTATGGCTGAAGAGAATACTACTGAACCTCACAGGAGAAATCGAAGAGCTGAGATTGATCCATCCAACATAATTGGGGATAGAAGTGCACCCACACAAACCAGAAGGATGAGGAATACCACGCAATCTGCATTTCTATCAGTTGTAGAGCCATCCTCATTCGAAGAAGCTGCAAAAGATGAATCTTGGGTGAAAGCCATGAATGATGAATTAGATCAGATTGATAAGAATCAGACATGGGATCTTGTCCAGAGACCTGAAGGTCACAATGTTATTGGTACCAAATGGATTTTCAAAAATAAGTTTGATGAGCATGGAAGTGTTATCAGAAACAAGGCACGATTGGTATGTAAAGGATACTCCCAGATTGAAGGTATTGATGTTGAAGAAACCTTTGCTCCAGTTGCTAGACTGGAATCAATCAGGCTTTTCCTTGCCATGGCACTCCAAAGAGGATATAAAGTATATCAAATGGATGTTAAGACAGAATTCTTGAATGGTGTACTCGAAGAAGAAGTCTACATTGAACAACCGGTGGGGCTTGTCTTGGGTACCGACGAAACAAAGGTCTGCAAACTAAAGAAAGCTCTATATGGTTTGAAGCAGGCACCACGGGCATGGTACTCACGGCTAGATTCATATCTCAAGAAGTTGTAATTCAAAAGAGGAGGAGTTGATCACAATCTCTATGTGAAGAATTCTCCAAAAGATCAGTTCATGGTTCTTGTCTATGTTGATGATATCATTTTTGGTGGCAGCAGGCAGAAATCAGTGGATGAATTTGCCAACCACATGAAATCAGAATTTGAAATGTCTATGATTGGGGAGCTCACATATTTCTTGGGGTTGCAAGTAATTCAAAAGAAGGAATACACTTTCATTTCTCAGGAAAAATATGCAAGAGAGTTGCTGAAGAAGTTCAATATGCAAGACTCCAAACCAATGTCAACTCCGATTCCTGTTGGAACTAAACTTGGAAAGCATGAGGATGGGAACTCTGTTGATCCCACCATGTACAGGAGGATCATTGGAAGCCTACTGTATCTGACAGCGACAAGGCCAGATATTGTCTTTGCAACATGCCTTGCGGCCCGCTTCCAGAGTAATCCAAAGGAGGAACATATGTCAGCAGTAAAAAGAATCATGAGGTATATTCAAGGCACACATAACTTCGGGTTATTTTTTGATGCAGGCAGGGACAATGAATTATCAGCGTTTTCTGATGCTGACTGGGCTGGGGATGTAGTAGACAGAAATTCCACTAGTGGTGGAGCTTTCTATATTGGGCATAAATGTGTTGGCTGGTTGAGCAAGAAGCAAGAAAGTACTTCTCTTAGTACTGCTGAAGCTGAATATATCTCCGCCACAAAAGCATGCACTCAACTTCTTTGGATGAAGCAGCAGCTAACAGATATTGGTGATAAGGTGCAGCAACCAATGGTGATTTATTGTGATAACAAAAGTGCAATTGATCTTACGAAGAATCCGGTTCAGCATTCTCGTACAAAACATATTGAAATACGGTATCATTTTATCAAAGAAAAGGTTGAACAAGGCGTGATTAAAATGGATCATGTTGGAACTAATGAGCAAGTGGCTGATATCCTAACCAAGCCATTGTCCGCGGCTGTGTTCGAGAAGCATCGGTTGAACCTCGGTGTTCGACCACCTCCTACTGCATAAGGAGGCTCCGGAAGTCCCCTCTCCCCGTTTGTTTTAACTGTTTTTATCTGTTTATGGTTGTGATGCAGGGTTATGGGTGAGATACTATCCAGGGGGAGTATGGCTTGAGCTGAACGTTGAACAAACTTTTCGGTCTTTGGTTTTATTGTCAATGGGGGAGAAAGGAATAAATTCAAGGAAAGAAATTCTTCTGTGATGAGAAGTGTAAGCTTGTGATGAGAAGTTTAATAAGGATAACATCGGGATGGATAATTTCGTGTACGATTTCAACACACTAAGACCCAATTCATGCTTTCTCTCTTGTTTTCTACACCGAGCATTGCTCACGTAGACTTAGAGTGTTAGCTGAGTTGATTCTTGCGTTTTGGATTTGCTCATGGTTGGAGATCTATTGAATTTATTCTGATTGCCAACAAACCCAAAGGGGGAGATTGTTGGAACCAGGTTCTTCAAAGCATGATTTGGTGTATGGTTTGTGTTTGTTGTCAATCCTCAGTGGAAGTTCAGGGTGTGTACCAACAAAGTGATCATACCGTTCAAGCAGAAAACAGTAGTGAAGGTGGCGCTGTTTCCCAGTGTTTGCCAAATTTTTGGGCCTGAAAATCCATAAATAAAGTAAAGTGTTTTTGGCAAAGATACTTGCGCGCCGAGCTCTTGGAGGATGAAAGACTTGCGCGCCATATGTTTTTGAGGATCAGAACATCACAATTTGGCTAAGGAAAGAAGGTCGCGCAAGTGTTGGTCGGGTCGCGCAAGTAACTTGCGCGACAGAGGATCTGGAGACAGGACTTGCGCTCCGTCGAGGGACTTGCACGCCGCCGCGCAGGGGGTCCAGTTTGCCTATAAATACTGGACCACCCCTCCTCATTTCCCACGGAGTTCAAGGCCGAGAGATTGTTCGAGCTCTCGTCGCGCAGGTGGTTGAGTCGCGCAGGTGGTTGTTTTGTCGCGCAAGTAGAGTTTGCGCGCCGGTGTTTGGCTGTTCTCCCAAGGCAGTTTGGAAGAGAAAGGAAGTGGATCGCGCAAGTATTTAGTTCAAGAAGGCAGTGTCGCGCAGGTGCTTCAGTGACACTTGCGCGCCAGTTTAGTCTTGCGCGCCTGAGACTTGCGCGCCGCCGGGAGACTTGCGCGCCGGGCTTGAAAAGGAGACCTAGACACTATTGAAGCATGCCTGCCTTGCTGGAGCTGCACGAAAGCCGAGAAACTACTCGGTTCATTCGAGGAAAAGTGATATTCTTCTTCTGGTGAGAATCGGACTTCAATAGAGCATATACATTCAACAAAGGATGCACTCTTATGCAAATGAAGAAGAGACCTACACGTCTATAAACTGAGTGGGACTTCACCAACGGCAGTGAGCCAGGGGGAGTCAACGGGAGTGACCCGAGGGACGCAGTGAGTTATCCCTGAACTATTGTAAAGGCAGTGAGCCTGGGACAGAGTGTCTGTACCCGAACTTTTGTATCCGCAGCTAGTGAAGCATAGTGGATTTAGGTACGACCGGCAACCTGTCGGCGTATGCTCCTTGGACGTAGCCCTTAGTGGTGAACCAAGTAAAAATGACTGTGTCTTCTCTGTGCATGTGAATGTTTTCTTTTTGATCGTAATCATCATACAGGTTCAACAAGTTCCTACCAACGTGGGAACAAGATCCAACAAATTAAAAGAAAAAGTGGTCACCCTGATTCACCCCTCCCCTCTCAGGGTGTCCCGGGGTCCTTCAGACCTCAACATCAATAG